>CM060841.1:29712500-31040000 GCA_030762175.1 Metallyticus violacea | reverse complement strand
GATAATAAGAAAAATAACGTAGGAAAAGAATATGCGAGTCTTTGTGGCCATTAAACACATTTTACAAGATAAGATAATCAATTATACACCGCAGTAACTTGATGATTGTTAAAATCATTAGCTTCAATGGAGTCGTGTACACCAGATATGCTGATCTAATTTACCAATGCTATAGAGTGGCGCAATGACCATCAACTCGATTAAAAATCCGTCTGCAGAATAAGAAGCATCGTATGTAGTCCTAAACCGTAAAACGAATTGAGGATGTAAATATGTGTTCACTATTATGGATAAACCCAAGATAGCGGGTTCGATCCCATCCAGGACCGATGATTTTTTGCGGCGTAAAAATCCTAAGTTTGACTTCCTTCGGAACGGAAGTAAAGCCCCGTGCTGTACATTGACGGCACGTTAAAGAACCTCAAGCCTGAAAAAAGAGTCCTCTGAGCAAAAAATTCCAGCTAGCCTTTCACGCCTTGATGTGAATGGGACGCTGATGACATAAGATGTTAAAGATCGTCCGTAAATAAACCAAATTTTAGCTTCTGAAAAATATTTCATGCTTCGTACTGAATGATAAGATAAAGGAGACATTATAAAGCGTCTTTCACAATACGCGAAAAAAAAATCTCAAAGGCATTTACGCCTTTTTGGTCCTTCGTATAGAGTATGCAGACAAAACTGAAAATTGATATTATTTAATTGAGCTAAATGTAAGCTGGGGTAAATTGAAAATACAGCAACCTTGTCAACAGCATAGACATGAAATGTATGTTGTAAGAGCTATAAAGAATAGTTAAATATAGAACATGTTGCCCAAGAAAACAAGATCAAGAGAAAAAAAAATTCAGCTTGAGTTCTGCAAGATTGTAGCAACATGCATACGTCATTTTTTCGTGGTTTTATTGTCCCACATGCTTGTTGAAATTTATGTATATAGGTTATTATGAATATGTTCATAATAAATAATGAAATTCAGAATTCTAAATACTTAAAACAATACTTGGCAAATATCTTACTACACTCATATCTATGTTGTTGGGTTCTAAAACTTGTACTTTAAAAGAGAAAACTCCAGACTGCAGAAGTTAAACGCTTAATATTTGTAGTTTATTATTTCTTCTTTAAGCACATGAAAAAGAGAGGAATTAAAAATGAGTAGTTAAATTTGAGTTGTAATTCAAAAGAAAAGAAAAGTATACCGGGTATAATACTATATTGAAAAAGAGACAAGACGCTTTCGTATTGGCGGGAATGGATACTGTAAGTCAACCTTAAAGCTAATGGTGAAGTTTTAGACTGCTAGCACGGTAAATATTATCAAATTTTGTCAGTGAGAATCACTGAACATTCTCCAATTCAGAATAAACAGTACAGATGACTTTTAAACTGGCGAAACAGAAAAATTGCAAAGTACATTTTATTAAGAAGAAGGAGCAAAGTGTAAACTGGCGTGTCTCAGTGAAATTAAACAAACTGTAAATGTACAGTGTTACCTAAAACGTTTGCACATCAAGAGGCAATGCGATTTTGAGGAAAGCATGTCCCAGTAAGTTTGGTTTATTTATGGACGCTCTTTAACATCTCAGGTCATCAGCGTTCCCAGTAAGTGAGACAGATACAGCTTAATTTCAAAAGCATCGTTATGATGAATTTTCAGATGATACAATAATGCCCCAAGGCATTATGATATTTAATGTTCTTCTGTGAAGCTGGTGTAAGCAGGGGTTGGGTTATGCTGTTTGGGTGATGATGCGAAAAGATAACAGATATATTATATAGCTGCAAATATAAACAATACGCGGTTGATAAAAAAGCCCTCAACGCTCTAAGAAAATCCCATCAAGAAATGGAAAGAAACAAACTTTAGTGAAATGCTCGTTGGTAGTGAATTACTGCACTTTGCATATGCATAAACGCTATCGCCGTCTGCTCAGAAGCAGCCATTTTCAATCAGCTGTTAGTTGATCTTCGCTTGTTCTTATTTTTGATTTGTGAATGCCTACATGCCACTGAGTTAACGTGTTACGTTAATATTATATAGCTGCAAATATAAACAATACGCGGTTGATAAAAAAGCCCTCAACGCTCTAAGAAAATCCCATCAAGAAATGGAAAGAAACAAACTTTAGTGAAATGCTCGTTGGTAGTGAATTACTGCACTTTGCATATGCATAAACGCTATCGCCGTCTGCTCAGAAGCAGCCATTTTCAATCAGCTGTTAGTTGATCTTCGCTTGTTCTTATTTTTGATTTGTGAATGCCTACATGCCACTGAGTTAACGTGTTACGTCTTATTTTATTATGTTTATGTTTAATTTTTATTGTGAATGGGGCCTTAGGAAGCTGGATTTTTGCGCCTCGTGATACAATTTAGTTTTGAGCGAATGAATCCTTTTTTAATATTTTGGGCTTTTAAAGCGTCGCGGGTAGCGTGAGCTTAAAAGACTGAATTGTATACATAACTCGGTGTCTTTGACTGAACATATGTATACCTGTGCCTCTAACTAAATTCTCTAGGACCGTTCCCTGCTTCGGGGAAAGAACACGTAATCTTATGTATAGCTACCTAACTGAATAGACTCTTAAGTATAACATGTAGACGTAGTACTAACCGGCAGATTTATCCCACACTCCTAACACCATTGAGATAGTAAATATAATTTTAAATGCTAGTTTGTTTACAGAGTAATTCCCCATTCATGAGGGACAAAGTCAAGGAAATTGACATATCCAACACCAAAGGTAAGAGAATGAAAGGTCAACCCCTGCAGTTCACGACGGTTGACGGCCAGATAAAGTAAATACTCCATCAAACTGTGTTTTTTTTTTTTTAGCATGAAACCCGCACCCCCAAATTCCTCTCTATATAAGCATGGTCCCCATATTAATACCTAGGTCCTGATCTGGACTTTATAGTCCACCTCGTCCGGATCACTCCCTTGTGGTTAGGCGTCTTTATAGATTACCACTAATCTCAAGGTGCTTCGGGGGTACCTGACATAACCTCATCTGCTTCCCACCCATCATGAAGCAGTAGTTGTAGGTGCATGGTAGGGTAGGCAAACCCACTTCGGATGATTGCCACCTGGGGGGGAGCCTCTCCTTTAAAATTAAAAAAAAAATACATTTATGAATCCCGATGGCGTCTATAAACCACGTGGAGGTTTTCAGAGGGGAATATATAAGGAGGCAATTCGTCTCGTTTGGCATTCACTCACTCACCTTTCCAGGATACTGCGACAAGACGCAAGAATCACGTGATCAGTGTTAAGAGTTAAATTTCTGATGGCTCATTTGCTTAGAAAAATCAATGTTTCTGGTGCCGTGTGAGTAGCAGAAAGTTTATGTATCGTAATTAGAGGGCCGGTGACCCAAAAGCGAGGACAGGTGCAGCACTAAAATCAAAGTGAGATTCTAACTATACTCTCCGTTGCAAAGTAATGTTACGAGGATTGGTTGTAGGTAACTACACCAAATCTGGTATTTTCAAAAACGCCTGTTAATATAAACAATGTGACGATCAATAAACAGTGCAGTGTAAAATGTTACGTCGTGTAATTATTGTAACGAAAAGTATTCTCTCCCTATCCTGTAGCAAGGGTAACTGGCCGAGGCAAACAACAACAATAAATCGCTTGAAAATGGCGCCCAAAGCGTGGGGCCACTACATTACAGCACTGACAAAACACGCTTCAAATCGATGCCCAAAAAAAAAAAAAAAAAAAAAAAACCGCTTCAGTATTTAAAATCAATACCTATAGATGAAACTGCAAGAAACAATGGAAAAGTACGTTCTAATTTGGAAATTTCGGCATTAAGAACTGCAAAAAAACATGACTATTTTGTACTTACGAACGGAATGTACAAACAATTAGGTTTTTCAGTAAGTTCGACGCTGTCCACAAAAAGAGTTGTCCAAGTACAAATGATTGATAATGCCAATATGTCAGGCAAAATTCCTTACAGTGCGTGTAATTCCAAGTAAATAGGCATAATATTTTTATTTACGGGAGTTATATGCTTATAAGGAATAGACCATATTTATAAATTTTAAGCTACCTTTTGAATGACAAAATGCAGATCGACTGAGAAGCAGTGTTGTTCAGATTTGGAATGCTCACACAAGTTATAAGACCGTCATGGGTGGCCGAGGTTAGTTAGGCGCGGACTCGTGAGCGGGAAGTCCGGGGTTCAAATTTTATCAGCAGTCATCATCAAGCGATCACTAAAGACTCTACAGAAATAATGATCATTTGAAAGCAAACTGCTGCATTCTTCTAAACGTACATTCATGTAATGTAATCTGTCAGTGTGGATATCACTTCAAGGCTTAGATCTACTTATTCCGCCATTTTATATCACTGAGAGCAAAGGTTTCCTTTACGGAGCTCCCGCCAAATTAATTTTGGTAAGATAGAATGTGGCGCCAGAGAAGCATATGAACGCAAAATTTGTGAGATTAAATTAATTTTAGTTAAATCATCAACTGAATCAGTTAGGTCTTTTGAATGTATGCCCTATATAGTATCACACGTAAAACTGCCGTAGCTCCAAACATAAATATGAACAATTGTTTTATGAATATCAAAATAAAAATTAAACATATATAAGGTAAATTGTGTTCAAAGAACTTTGCACGTGTAATAACTGCTTTTAGAAGAAAAAATCGAATTTCACACTATTTTATAGATTAGAATACCACTAATTTTACATCAATTTTAAAAAATTATGAGGAAATATGTTTGTCACGGATAACAAAACGAAAAGAAAGAACGGCAAAAAGAAATAATTTAACATTTCTAAGGCTATTTCTGAAGAGAAGATATGTAAGATATTTTGACCTTGGCGAAATATCGTGTTAGATTATTTATAAAATGACATACGGAGATAAGAATGTACAAATGTTCCCCACTGGGAGAACCTGAGAAAATTATCTAATACTCATAGTACCCAGTTGGTATGCTGAAAGATTTTATAAATTCCTTTCGCAACCAAAAGAGCATAAGACGATAGCTGGTATGCTTAATTGAAATTTAAGATTAACCATGTTTAATAATTTTACATTTTAACTTGATTGGTATTCCTTGTATCATCTTCTGTTGGAAAAAAATATTTGTTGCAATAAAATATATGAGGTCAATGATCATACAACACAAAATATATAATGTATTAACTTTTGATATATATTAAGTGATGTCTACTGAGACGTAAGATGTGAGTGTGGCCTCGGAATGGTTGGCGCGTAATCAAAAATAGATTCCTAGTTAAAAATGTAGCATTGTCACATTTCGGCTTAACTTGCGTTACTATTACAATACATTGTTTTTTTATTTATGACGTAAAATAACTACCAATAGGGTAGGTTTTTAAATGAAGTACTTTAGAAACTAAGCAAAGTCTGATATCCGCATTGTCGAGAGCCGATATGCTTGATCGACTCCAGTTCGGGCAGACCTTCCAATGGCTAAACACCAGTAAACGAGGTGTGTGCCACGCTTTTGCTAAAGCCAGATATGGGATAAAACAGGTGCCTACTGGTAATAAAAATGATAAGTTTGAGACTTAACAATAAGTATTATGAAATATGGTTGAAAAAATTAAGAAATGGGAGTATTGTTGAGCAGTTCAAATGTTAATGAAACGTATTTTTAAGCAGCTATAATCGCGAAAAGAATCCAGACAAGAAAACTAGACTAATATTAAATGTCATGTCAAGAAACCAAATTTATATGAAGAAGAAATGAGCATAATAGAACAACTTAGTCATAGTGCAAGAATATGGCCAATTTCACCGTTTCGCAGGTTCCGGCTATTTATGACAGTTAAAATTAGAGAAATGCTTAAACGAAAATCACATTCCTCATAATCAACCCAAAACTGTATGTGTACTTCTAGAAAAATAAATTAGGTTAACTATATTCCACTCTAGCATGGAAGTGACTCGCCGCCCCGGAAGACGCAAGAACTCACTTGCTTCCGGTGCTGCTAACGGACAGAGTGAATCAGCATAAGGTGGACGCCCTAATCCTGGAGTATTGTTATGGTCCAGTGACTCTTCATGTGTCCTAATTGGCTGCCTCTGTAACACAAGAGGCGCTGGACTGATGCTTCATTAAACTATGTCCAACATCGGAACAAAGGCTCAATCAGTTGTGTAACATTTCCAGAGGAATGTATTCATATGCTTTATTTATCCTTTATCTTCCTGTAGTGAATTACATTCATCAGTCTTTGAGACCATTGCAGAAGAATGTCCTTCTTCGATTTTACACAAGCTTAGAAGTGTGCTTGTAATATGATGCCTACTTGAGCTAGGCACTTTCAGCCTGACTGCAGGTTTTTTCCAGGAATTTTCTCTGAGGTCTTAAGATGACTACCTGGGAAACTTCGGTCACAAAATCCCCTGAGCTCACACGGCTGAATTATCATCTATCATTCCCTCGACAGCTATCCTTGGGATAACATAGCCGTGCCTTCCAGGGATCCTAACCTCAGAAGTCGGATATGCTCTGAGGTTGTCGGCAGTCGGTTGCGGTGTGGTGCAAGTTGATGACATAGGAGCTTCATGTCGACAGCCAACACTTACCCTGGGACTCCGTCTCACGGGTCTTTCGCTGATTTTCGTTGAGGGTGCTCAACAAGGATAAGATGGGAATTAACAGCAGAAATAGAACACTCCACACGACATATGGTGGAACTGCAGTTTTTTAATTGTTGAATCATTTAATCTCGCGTCTTATGCTGCCGATGCGAATTCAACAGTCGGAGCAATATATCGCTTTGCTAAGCCATACTTGAAATTGATACTTGGGGCTTTGGCCATAGCTTGACTGAAGCTTCCCTGCTTTATGAGTCGAACCACGCTCCCAGAAGCTGAGTAATAAGACGAATACTAGTATAATAGTTGTGCCAAAATGGGGCGAAGCCTCGTTTATATAGGCAGCACCAATCTCGCTACTATGACGCTGCCTTTGCCACTTTTTGGCGCCGTTTTCATAAAACCGTCAGCTTGCAATAATCTTTCTAACACCTTATTCGTTATAAATATTCATTGAAAAAACACGAGCCTGGCCATTGGCTTGCCCTCTGAGGTTTAAAGATGTGACTCCCACACAGGTCGATGTCCTCAGCGGGTTAGCGGTTGAAAGTCTCGCGAAGGTTTTGTTCACACAGCCAGGGAAGGCTCTACCCTTTTAAGAATTTGTCCGTGGCTTTGGAAGGCGATTCTTTCTTTCTATTGTTGTGACATTTATGATTGCAGACATTCCGCAGAGCGGCTGCCTGAGGACGGTTCACCAGAAGATTTTCCAGCTACCATTTCTGTGCCTTCCATTGTGCCTGTACATTGAGAGAATAATTACACTACGATTACATTGATGGCGTTTTATTATACAGACTTGGAGATATTGATATTACTAATTAGAATATTCATGTCACTAATTATATTAATAAAATGTTGTTACTCATCGGCAATAAAAATACATACATAAGACAAACAAATATTATAACATAACAGGTGGTAGCTATTGGCAGTTACAACTCTCGTCAGACTGGAAGATTCCACAAGTCCGAATGGATATGTGTGCGCATAACACCACACAAAATTCATAATCGCATTTTATATTAAGTGCTGAATCATATGTTCAATAAACTCGCTTTCGAGCTTTCCTTCCAAAAGTGCTCACAAGAGAACCATATGTACCGTCTAAAGGAAGCTCTTGACTTGTTTCCAGGGATTCTTTTTTCTGTGACAATTTGTTTTTTGGGGGGAGAGAAGACTGTTAGCAAAATACTACCTAATAACTTCTATTAAGATTTATTATTAAAAATATTTCCTTACATTACATATCTTATATTCTAAAACTTAATTAAAATGTGTCTGATGCTTCCATGTGAATGACCATAATTTTTATTTTAGTGTTTCTTTAAAAATTATGGCTTTACAATATTCAATTATATTTCTAATTTGTTACACAATGTCATGTTCCACTTCACCATATTGTATTCGTATTTTCAGGTAAGACTGTATTGAAATTACAGTAACAAATGAAATTCTCTCGATTCTTTGTTTTGTATTTTACGAAATTTGAGACTCATATCAATGTTTACTAAACAAATTTTGTTAATTGCCTTAGGTTGTTGCGTACAAATTTACATCTTTGCACAAATGGGCATTTTCTTTTGGTCGTGTTCTTAAGACTATTTAAGAAATGCTGTTTTCAAACCTAAAATAATGATATTACAATGAAAAAATTAGGATAAGGGAAAAACTCTGTTAGAACAGCATTAATAAAGCTATGAAAAAAATAAGAATATTGGTCAATTATTACAAAATTACTCATTTTTCATCAAACAGAAACACAAATATTTGTGTCGATCTTGGTGGTGAAGTGTAGTGGTAACTATATTTGCCTCCTAAACCCAATCGTGGGCTCAATCCCGGCCAGAATTGATGGATTTTTTTCGGAAGTAAAAACCCAAAGTATGTTTTCCTTCGGAAGGAAAGTAAAGCAGTGGGTCCCTTGTCCCTTTGTTTCAAGCATGTAAAAGAACCTCAAGCCTGAAAGAAGAGCAAAATTTATGGGTCGTTTTACGCCGTAAATTGGATGAGACGCTGATGACCTGAGATGTTAAAGAGCATCCAAAAATAAACCAAATGAACAAAAATCAACAACTGAAATAGTTGTAAAATACAGAGGGTGCCAAAAAATGTATACACACTTCAAGAGAAAAAAACTGTGTTACATAACAAAACTGAATTCACACAAACAGAAAATGATCAGCACTAATCATCTTAGACGTTTACAGTTACAACTGTTGCTCAAAATGCCCACCATTGGCGTCGATACACTTCTGAGTACGTTGAACTACTGATTGAGCAACGTTTGCGAAAGTGTCCTCAGCGATTGCAGCACATGCCGTTTCAATTTCTTCCTGAAGTGCTGCCAGTGTAGCTGGTTTTCTACGATATACAACATCCTTAAGAGTTCCCCATAAGTAGAAGCCCAACTAGGTACACTTTCGCAATGCACCCACAAGAAATAAAGTTCGCGGTACGTTATTTATAATAGCATAAAGCATAACTAGTAATTCAGAACAACGTTTTTAAACTATTATTAAGTTAAACAGTTTTGCAGATTATATTTCATATAATTATATATATATATATATATATATATATATTTTTAAGACATGCGTAATTGCAAACATGTTCGTTTTATATTAAAGTTAATTAATAGCTTGAAAAATACTTATTATTTTTTCTTTGCTATCTGAAAGCTCTAAATGCTATTTTATAAAATTGCAGGAGTATAAGGCGTTTGTTTTGTTGGTACGTTTTTAATAATCTCCGGAGTTAGATCCGGAGAACGTGGTGGGATCTCAATCGGACCTCTTCGTCCTATCCAGTGCCTTGGATCCAGAGCGCGGGGTTTGTTGCTGTGCGAGGTCTCCCAGATCTGTTATGAACATCACATACGGTACCATGAGTTTCAAATTTGTCTCCAATGCGTGCAGTTGTTACTCGCGTTGGCGGTTCTGTTCTGTACACACGTCTCCATCTCCATTGCCTTTGAACTTTGACAATATTCTCGGTTTTCCAATACCACTTCAACATTGCTTTCCGTTGAACAAACGACAATCTTGGCTCCATTTTGTTGTAGCGATGCTAGCATAACGTAATGTGTGTCACATCTGTTTACAGAACATCATACGATAACCTTGGGTTTCTTTGTTCATTGTTGATTTACGATAATCTTGGATAACGAATTTTCATTTGCCGAACTTGCTGATATGCATTTGATTTATGGGGAAGCAAAGAGGACATGCATCTGTAGCTGTACAGGGATAGATTTCCAGGCAGACTTTCATCCTTATCGCTGGACCTTCGAAAATGTCCATTGGCGTTTGCGAGAAACTGGATCTTTAAGGGTGCACAGACCCGATGCGAACCGAAGGCCTTTGAAGAAGAGGTGCTCACAGGGTTTAGACGTAACCTTCCACCAGTACCCGAGCAATTGCCAGGACCATGAAAACTAACAAGTCCAGCGTGTATCGGGTTCTGTACGAAGAACAGCTATTTCCCTATCATCTGCTTAAGATGCATGCATTGGGGACAGCGGACTTCGGTCCCAGACTAGAGTTCTGTAGGTGGGTCTTGCAGCGGCAGAATGAACAGCCTGACTTCTTCTCCTCAGCTCTCTTCACCGACGAGGCCACGTTCACAAGAGGTGGGATCAGTCATGTATGGGAATATAAGCAGCCACATGCAGTGGTGGAGGCTGGTTATCAGCACAGATTTAGCATCAATGTGTGGGCGGGTATCGTGTTCAATCAAATAATTGGACCGTATCTACTTTTACACGGCTAAACAGGCACGTACATCTTTAGTTCCTCGCCCATGTTTTGTCTGTGTTTTTGAGAAGACGTCCCTCTGAACATCCGACGTCAGATGTGGTTGTAGCCCGATGGAGCTCCTCCCCATTTCAGTGTGGATGGTGTGGTTCCTGGCAGTGGATTTCCAGATTTCCAGTGGATTGGAAGAGATGGTTCACACTAATGAGCAGTTACTAGCACGGGGGTTCGCTGCTTGTGATGAGGTTCGTAACACTCCAGACCTTTTTGAGAGGGTGCGAAGTGCACTCTTCGCAGGATAGTTGCAGGCCGACACATCGAACAATATCTCTGTTGATTATTTTTTATTTTTTGCACTTAAAGTACCTTTTTTTGTTAATCCTCCACTTTTTTTTTTTTTCACGCAGAGCGAAAAGGTAGAATGCAATTTACTTAATTTTTCTTAGGTAGTTCATTTTATTCAGGTACATTTTAGCTTTACTCTGGAGAAGGTAGTTTATTTTTCCTTTTAAATACTTACTTTGTCTACCATCATTGACTAGAATGGAGGAAAGATTTTCTAATTTTTGAAATATACAGTGCTACATGTACATTATAGGCAAAGGTGATAACACTTGGGGGCTTTACCCTTGCAAGTTTAGAGTTACTATGTTTTTCGTTAAACACATGGTAATTTATATTGCTTAATTCATTAGAGTGAACGAGCGGTTCTGCACAACAAAACAAATATGGTAACTACAACACGAAAAAAATTAAAAGAAAAGAAAACATGCAGCAATAAAGAATGGAACCTCCTCCGCCATCACAATATCTAACGTTGCTATACATAGCATGCCTTTAACGACGGCGCTATTCAGGAACAGTATCTGGAGTAAGTGAAACGTCTGTCTTTTTCCCAACATCCTGTGGAGGTGCTGATCATTAACAGATTTTATGCTATTGCATGAAATTTAGAAACCACAGACCATAAGTGCCGTATCTCAAAATGCTTATCTATGATCACTGCACAATCCTTGCAATTTGTGTGGTTGAACTCTGGGACACCTGTATATAGTCTGCATTTTTGTATTTCTCCCTGGTGATGTTTTAGAGCAGGTATATCCAACATCCAAATTGTACAATATCAATGTAGCGTTCTTCTAGATCAGCGTTCCTACTACTATGGTCCTCGAGATCTTTCCTTATGGTCCACAAAATCAGATTAAACATATATTTAATAAAATCGGGCATTCGTCTGAGAAAGAGGGGATAGAAGCAAATCAAAATGAATTGCGAATCACATTATATAGTTGAGAACGCCAAGAAACGATGTTTCCGCTGCAACAATTTCTTTCATGAAAACACTTATTGAGCAGGTTATGGAGTTTGGAAATCTGCGCTAGGATCGGCAGTTAATCCATTTCACTAACATAAGTACATATTATTTACATTTTTGAGTTTAAAAGATAGAGATGATTGAAAAGTTATCCTAAAAACAAATGCCTCGTCACCTACATTATTGTACAATAGCATTGAAAGCCTTCAGATATAATAAAAAATAGTTATGTTTCTTGTATCTCTGGGAGATTTGAATTCGATGTCTGAAAACGAGTTAATTCTCCTGAATCATTTAACCACAGTATTCCGAGATTGTTTTAGTGCAATATTCTTTGTAGTTTTCTCCATTGGTTTATCTCAAGTTTACAGCTAGTCTTTCCAAAACTGCATTGATCTGTAGAATTGAAGTATGGGCCAAAAGCTTGTGTCTCGTTCTTAATAATACCGTGCAACCTGTGTGTGTGTGTGTGTGTGTGTGTGTGTGTGTGTGTGTGTGTGTGTTAAAACATGAAAAATAACACGATAAAACTGCTTTTGAAGTAAGGTGGTCTGTAAAACCACTTAACTTAATAAATTGGTCCTCACTTGAAACAGTTTAAAAAACATTGTTCTAGATTACCGGTAATGAATATGTTTTGTGCTATTATCATATTTCTTTATTTCTTATTTCTTGTGGGCGATATGTGAAAGTGTACCTAGTGCTTGCAGTTCGCCAATCTACAGAGAACTACAGGGAATGCCGAATCCCTGAAAACATAACTTCTATAAACACTGTTCTACACAAGTATGATTAAGAACCGGGCTCTATTGTGCCAGTTTGGTATTGAAATCTTTGCATGTAATAAACCATTAGCTCATATTTTCAAGGTTCAAGAACAATTTGTTTCAACAGAAAAAGAGTTTACGACATGCACATTCATATAAATTACATCTCCAGATAGCAATGAGTTGTCCAATAGCGAAATTAAACGTAGGGACTATTTTTCACGTGAGCTCGCGCGACATGGTAACAATATGTTCATCTTTTCAGTCATTTTTCCTGAACACGTTTCCGTAGTAACGGGCCTGAAGTGCTTTCCCGGAACAATGGACAGCCGGTGGTATGTCGTGAATACACAATGCGGCATCTTTACAGAAGAAATACACGGTGCTGTTGCAGCACTACAGACAATGTATAAGCATTAATAACGCTTTCAACTACAACGCGTGAAAATAAACTATTGCATCGTGCTTTGGAAATGGGAGAGTATTTGTCCTCAAAGCCTTTGAGGTATAGAATAACCGTTGAATGTTCTCGCTTCGTCAAGTCATATATTAGAAGTAAGTCCAAGACAAAAATTGAATTTATTTATGCACTTAGTTTTTTATTTATAATTAACTCTCTGTAGAAATTTGTTTACATCTTCAGCATGATAGAACATTAATTATAAACAATTTTCAAAAACTCCAGATTCAGACGCTCAGAACAACCACACGTGTTTGATTTTTCTTTTTCTTTTTTACTTTCTCTTTCTGTCTGTCTCTGTCTCTCTCTCTGTCTCTCTCTCTGTCTGTCTCTGTCTCTGTCTCTCTCTCTGTAATGCAAACTTCAACTAGAAAAAGAGGATATGAACCCGCGCTAGCAGAATTATTTTGAACTGAAGCTACACTTTAAACAATTTGAACATTAATACTGAGTTGGAATTTTTCATGTTTCGAAGAGGATAAAAATAGGAGATGGTTTATTTCTTGTATAGAGAGTAAACGCACGTGCATGCAATATCGCTTTAAAATCCCAAATTACAATGTAATCTATTTTCTTAAATGTATTGTAAATATTTTCCTTTGTTCACTTGTAATTATTATTAATAAAAATGTCCATCATAGCAGTTTTCCTCATGCTCTTAAAATATTGTTCCTGTTTATAAAAAGTAATTTGTGTATTGTTTAGCCTTTGTGAAAGAATTATATTTAAGAAGTATTTTGAAAAAAAAAACAAATTGGCTTTAGATATTATAAATTGTTAAGTGCATTTAGATGCATTTGAAGCAAGGCGAACAGTTGAAATCTGTTTCTATGATTTCGGTAAAGGTATTTTACTTTTATCTCATGATATGTGAATAAATAAGCTTGCGTTTTATGCTATACTAGGTAAAGGATTAAATATAAATCTTATTGAGATTATCAGATATTAAATTGCTGAAATTAGTTAGGTCTTGTCTAATTTTCAGCCTGTTGATGATGGCGTTACATCATATTCCATCTTAAGTCCTTTCCTTTTTATTTATTTTTTTTTTTTTTGTAAATTATTTACCAGCTACTATCCCGGATGAAATTATTTCTTTATGATGATGATACCAATGTTTTAAAATATTTTAATGACTATGTACCTCATAGACTAGACATGCTAATTAATCAATCCAATTTACAACTCGTTCAATTTCAAGCAATCACGATCGACTGTCATTGCAATATTGTTCAACTGGAATATTGGAATACTGTTGAACACAAATAGGCCTAAAAATCAATCAAATACATGGGAATAGGGTGCACAGTATTATGAAGAACGAGACACAAGATTTTGGCTCATACTTCAATTCTACAGATCAATGCAGTTTTGCAAAGACTAGGCTGTAAACTTGAGATAAACCAATGGAGAAAACTACAAAAAGTATTGCACTAAAACAATCTCGGAATACTATGGCTAAATGATTCAAAAGAAGTGCTATAGAGAACACAGTCGTATAATTAACTAGGTTTCAGACATGGAATTCAAATCCCCTAGAGATACAAGAAACGCAAAAAGAAAACAATTTAACAAATAGCAGAAAAAAGTAAGTTTAATCACACTTAAAATGACGATTATAGCATAATGACTGATACATGTGATGAGAATATTCTTATTGGTTTATAAATACAATTCTTTCACATAGCACATCAGTCGGTAAACACATTCAAGATATCAATACGTCTCGCTTTTTTCTGATCCCCAATAGTAGGAAAAGAAAAAAAGGAGAAAAATAACCAATCATTAAAATCGTACAACTGTGATTTCTCAAATAACACATGCCGACGTAGAAGAAGAGGTGCCAATAAAAATAAAAGCGGACATTCAAGCTCATCTTCCTGACTTCATTTGTTCATTGTTTTATCATAACCTAATTATAAGTAAACTCAGAAACAAGCAGTCATGAAGATGCCAATTTAATAAATGTGCATTTAATTACACACAGAAAGCAGATAAGTGTGTTGTATTTAAGCCCAGCATTATTCAGTATTCAACTTTTATTACGAGTTTGTAGGGCAAAATAGGAACCAACACGAAGTGCATGTTTTGTGTTAAAATAAAATCAACGTTTTCACTGTTCCATTGTTTATTTATACATTTCTACTTGAGATAAGTAACACTAAATAGCAGTCATACTTCTAAACAAAAATTTTAAAAAACGCAGGGATGCGTGCAAAAATGTCTAAATACCTCAACGTATTGATATATAATAATTGGGGAATTAAGGATTTATATGTCATGTTCAAAATGTTCAAATCTTCGATAATCTATAGCTCTGCAAGTCCGATTGCATTCAAATGCTTGATATTAAAACAACAGCATTAAGAATTATCATGGAACAAGTCCCACTGAAAGCTTACAGAGTGAAGCACGCGATTTCATTTAGCTAAGTCTTACCTACATGTTAATTTCGAAAGACACAATATAACAAAAACCAAGTTAATAAATAGTGTACATGAAGCGGTTTAATAGGTTCCGGCTAAGTCCTCCAGTTTGGGCAACAGTTTTGAAGTGATTAGTTGTCAAGGTCGAATGGCCTCACGTTGTGATGCCAATTTTGAAGTGGTTTGGTAGATTGAGTACTGGTCGCTTCGGTGTTGTTGCCCACGCTTCAATGTCAACAATTTCAGGGTGAATTTTGCTATTTTGTTTATTCGTACTCAACAGGACTGGAATAGAAGTTCAATATGTAAATAAGCACGCGAAGCGACATACTATATATATATATATATATATATAATATTTGGCAGCCTATATATAGGGTATGTAGGTGCCAAAAAGTATACCCACTTCAAGCAAAGAAAAATTGCGTTAACATAACAAAACTGAATTCACACATACAGAAAATGATGAACACTAATCATTTTAGCCTTTAAGTTACAGCAGTTGCTCAAAATGCGTACCATCGGCGTCGATACCCTTCTGAGTACATTGAACTACTGATTGAGCAACGTTTGCGAAAGTGTCCTCAGCGATTGCATCACACCCGTTTAAATTTCTTCCCGAAGTGCTGCCAGTGTAGCTGGTTTTCAACGGTATACGGTATCATGAGTCTCAAATTTATCTCGAATGCATGCAATTGTTACTCGCGTTGGCGATTCTGTTGTGTACACACGTGTCCATTACCTTTGAACTTCAAAAACGTTTTCGGTTTTCCAATATCATTTCAAAATTGCTTTCCGCTGTTCAAACGATAATCTTGGAGGATCCATTTTGTTGTAGCAACGTTAGCATAACGTAATGTAAGTCACTTCTGTTTACAGAACATCTTATAACAATCCTTGGTTCATTTGTTCATTGCTGATTTACCTGTTACGTAGCAACGCTATCATAACGTAATGTGAGTCACATCTGTTTACAGGAAACCATACTACACGTTACTGTTTTTTTCGGTCCAACTTTGAAATGTATTAAATATATATCTACTGTGAAAGTAAGTGTGTGTACATTATTTTGGCACCCTCGGTTTATATATTGGTACTTTATTATGTTCAAAATATTTTGTGTCCTCTGGTGTTTTGCGTACGATAGACTTAGTTACGTCGAATACAAACTTAGCTGCCGCGAGTGGAACTTAGAAGTGAAATTGAGTAGTCGCGGTGTATATCTTACGATTGAGTGTCTACGTCGGAATCAGAATAACAAGCCGCGAGTGAAATTTACAGATGAGGGTCACTGAAACTGAAAACTGCTTAACTGATATATCGCAACTGCGTAACTGATAACTGTTTCTCAGCTGAGTATCAACTTCAAAACTGACCAAATGATGTATCAGAACTGCGTGTCCACGTCCGAAATAGAACTTATCTGCATCTGAACTGATTGTGTGAACTGCATACCTCAGTAATGTTGAACTTACAATGAGTACAGCGAACTGCTTGTATCTTGCCGCATTTAGATCTTATAACTGCGCACTGAGCAATGAGTGCCCCAGCCGAGCAAACGCTTCCCTGTATATTAAATTCAAATCAAGTAGTCGTTGACTTAGAGACACCAAAGGGGGTCACAAAGGCGCGCTCAAACATACATTTACCGTTGGCTGGTTTAAGTTCACCTGCCACACGTTACATTTTCGAAAGTTTAAAATATTTAGTTGACATTGGCTAGTTTAGAGACTAACAGTACAACAGCCCGTCGGGTTCATAGACCCAACGAATTTAAAAATCCTTCAGTTTATTATCTTGCAAACGGCAATCTTTTTAAATGTAGCATTACACTCGACCCCTGGGTTTATTGTATAGAGTTGTATGGCCTTCTCGGCTTTCTAAGCTACCATATCAGAAAAACGCCAGAGACTTTACCTTTTGTCGATGTACAATTCACATTTATTACACGTACATACAAACATGATATTTATATTGCTAATTACAATACATGTAATATGATAATTAGCTTTGCAACATACATATTATATTTATATTTCAGTGGGGGTGAGCCGTAATAACTGTGTCACACAAAAAGTTCTTAGATTTAAATGTTTGTCAATCTAGTGGTACTAAAATCCTCACCGATGGTTCTCGATCACCTCGCGGAAATGGATGTGCTAAAGTATTATCAGATTATAAAATATTATACAAAATACCAGATCCTTACACAATCTTCTCCATCAAACTATTTGCAATAAAAAAGGCACAATTTCAGTGAAAATAAAAATTGTATAATTTACTGTGAGTCAATAAGTGCTCTACTTTCTCTTCTGAATATATGATCTAAAAACGCAATAATCAATAATATCTGGAATATATACAACAGAATTATTCAAGAAAATAGAAACATTCTGATGTGGATACCGTCTCATCAAGGCATAACCGGAAACGATCAAGTAGAACAAAACTGCATGACAATCTTCTTTATACTCTGCCATCCACACCCAAGTGTTATTACATATAGAATTAAACAATACTGGAAAAATAACTGAATAGAACCCTAACAGCACTGAACACAACCAAATCACATACACAATTATTTAAAAGATTTTCCATTTACATATAATACTATCCATACTCTAGATTGGTCACACGAAATTAACTCACGGTCATCTATTTTCTAAAAACGAAGCTCCCTGGTGCGATAATTGCAATACGTTAATCACAGCGCTGCTGTTTTTCAAACCAAAAAAATATTCACCAAGTGCCAAAAATATTCAATCAGATTAGGTGATTGCGATAGATTCATGTCGGTTTTAGATTTCATTATGAATTGTGAACTGAACAAATCACTATAAAAATATTTTTACTAATTTTGTATTATAATGGTGTCGCTATAAGGCTATAGAAGTTGGGTGACACTAAAATTGTATATTTAAAAAAAAATGAAAATGTTCTTAAATAATACAGAAGGCCGTTCCATAGTATGACATTGATATTCAAGTAAATTAAATGCTGCTGCAGTATCTATTTTATTTTTATCAGAATTACAAACAGTCTTCATTGTTGATCAAAATTGTTTTAAAAAATGCTACATTGCCTAAAAGTGTCATTACGTCTTAAATTATTTTTATTTCTAAATGGACTTTAATTTTTGTTTAAATACGTATCAAATGCTCATGGAATAACCTAAATGATCTTCAAGATCAAAGAAAGATAAGATAAATTTACATTTTCTCACTACGTTTTAGTAATTCTGAATTTTTCAGAAAAACACTAATATAATAATAATAATAATAATAATAATAATAATAATAATAATAATAATAATAATAATAATAATAATGAGTTTAAGCATATAATCAAAGATCTCTCAGCTCCAGTGAATAAAATTTACGTTGTAGATGCCAAAATTTTATCCTGATTTACCAGAGGTTTAGACCACTAACCAAACAATGGACAAAGGTATTATTTTGCGCAAGCATAACTTGTTATTTAGTTGACTCCACCTACCGTTCGTGACGTGTGAAAACCCCCCTTGGCGCTGACAGTTTCTCTTCTTTACGTACAAGATAACATAAATTTAAAACGAATATCTGAAGTAAGCCTGTTGGGATATGATAGCATATATAAAGTATGCCATGCTTGTTTGAAAAATAAAGCAAAATTAAAGGTTAACATTATAGAGTTTTGCTTGTTAAAATTAGTCACGATAAAATTGCTAAACGAAGTATTTAAGTTTGTTCAAAGTTTGTTTAAGTGATGGACTTTGAAGAAGGTGTTTTACCATTCAGAACGCCCTTATGGACATGTTGAGATTTTTGTTAAATTTGAGATACCTTCGCAATGGTGCAAAGTGGAGTTGTTCTAGAAACGGAGGAAAATCAAAACACTTTGTGAGAAAATGTAAAAAAGTTTCATTAAATATATACAGAATGTTAATGAATGAACACCAACATATTTTTCACTCTATCTAGAGGGGTCTTAGACAAGCAATTTTAGATAGGGCACTCAGGGTTAAAATTTTCAAACAAGCTTATAATACTCAAAGAGGTATGCACGGTATTGGGTTTTGCTTTCATTTTTATTATTAATTTTATTATTTCAATTTAATTTTATCATCTATAAGTTTATTATCGTATTATCAGAATTTCAGGAATTTTGGTTGAAATTTTCTCTTCTTGCTACTTAGCATTCTCCCCATCAGGTTGGTACTGCTGGTCTGTTAACATGCGTGTTTCTGATTCCGGCAAAGTTTTTAAGCAATAAATATCTCATGCAACGACTATTCAATACTGTCGCTCCATTTCTAACATTGTGAAATTGGGTTATTTTAGTCGGTAAATACATATCTTCTACTTTTACTAATACATGACGTTATCTATATGTTAACATGTTTTAACCTACAAAAATCTATTGAAAGAAAGGGGATGCAAGAAGTCTCAACGTTCAAGCCGTGAGTAGTTTATAATAAACATTATTGAACATAATAAAAGGTAACGGAATCAAACAAAAGCTATTTTCAATATACACCGGAAGTGGATTTCATAATAAAGTGGAAGCAGAATATTAGGCGAGCACCAATGGCTTAACAACACACAACCATTAAGGCCGGGATTACGGTGTATAGTTGAAAACCTTTCAAACATTTTGCATTAGAGATGGAATAATTGAGTCACATGCGACTGCTGCTTTTTCGTGATATATTTGGTGTGCCGCGATTGTGGTGAATAGCTGAAGGTACCCTTTTTAATGGGTGATAGCCTGATAGAGTGCATGCAGTGTTGACTGTAATTTTTAAATTCATTTTAAGACTAAAGGGAATTTAGAATGTTTTGCCAAGGCAAGAATTGTCTGACATTACAGTCAACTCGAAATACATGTCATAAACGATACAAATACATTGATATGCATGAATGATTTTCTCTATAGGAATTCTTGGAGGTATTCCAAAGGAAAATTCCTGCGAGTTAAAGCACTTATTTCTTTCGCACCCACACCTAGCAGAGAGAGAAACAGAATAATGCAAATTACGGTAAGCCACGGCAAACAGTTCATTTCATGCAATCGTGGGTAACATTTCTGCGCTCATTAAGCGCTATCCCATTGCTGTAAGAAAGTTTATCAGTGTTATTATCCAGGAACAATAAAGTGCGCTTCTTTTAAATAACCCCTTACACGTATATAAACTCTGATTTGACTCCAGCGTTTTACTCCAGCAAACTCTCGTGGAACGTAATGCTTTCTGAGTAATAAAAACAAATGAATAAGGCGACGTATTATCAAACATTTTCCAATATATCATCCTTAAGAGATTATCATTCAGGGAAGTTTTCAATTTTTTAAAGCAATTAAGCAAATTCTCTGAAATTTATTTATTTGTTTATTTATTTCAAGTTCTAACAAATATACAACACACGCCACAGTTATCGTATCAATAAAGTATTACTTCAACAGTGATATTTTAGAATTCAGTATATATATATATATATATATATATATATATACTGAATTTTTACATAAAGCGCGTATACCACCTGGTTTAAATCTTACATATTAGTTTTTTTCTTCCCACACTCTCATATCTAGTTTCATCTGTTTCCATGCATAACGTTACCTTCGATACTCAATATTTACTTTTATCACCTTCACTTGTCTAGTTCGAAATATAGCAGTTTCAAGTGTGACTCTTTCTCTGTGTTTTATCTTTATCTACTTTTATTATTAGTGTTAATTTGTTACATTGTTAATAGTGTTTCTTTATTTTTATGTTTCATTAATATTATATATATATATATATATATATATATTTATATATATCTTCTTCAAAAATGCGATATGTTTCAGTTAGGTTAGATGGAAAATATTTACAGTCTGACAATGGGTAAGGCGCCAAAAAAGTTCTTGCGCTATGAGTTACTGTCTGTTAACACTTCTACTGTGCCTTTTTAAATTACTATTTAATATCATCCAAATTAGAAAAAAACCGTTCTTCTTACTTTCTCTTAAAATTATGGGTGGTATTGATTTAATAATAAAACTATTTTCATAACACAAAGCGATCAACAAATCCATAGGCGCCGACTTCTGTAATATTTGGGAGCGGGGGCAATCTCCCTCTATTATACATGTCAGCAACATTAACTAAACCATCAAGTTTATAAATGCTTACCCCAATGTAACTAAAAGCATATCTATTAATGGCATGCATTAATAAGCAAATTAAAATAAATGAACAAGTTTATGATACGCAGTAACCTGAAATTAAATCTATAGATGGTATATTTGTTCATTAACGCTAGTATTAAACTTTGTGTAAAAATGTATGAACTGAAAAAGACTGTAAAATAATAACAATACATTGACAATACATAAATTAATAAAAAAATTTTTTAAAAAAAGTTAAGAATTATAAAGCCTGGCCCGCGACTCATTTTTTCCGTTGAAGTGGTCATTGTTGTTGAATTGACTTATTTACAGACGCTTTTTAACATCTCAGGTCATCAGCGTCTCATTCAATTCAGGGCGTGAAATGGCCAATAAATGTTGCTCTTAGGTCTCTTCTTTCAGGCTTGAGGTTATTTTTTGTGCCGTAAATGTACGACACGGGATCCACGGCTTTACTTCCCTTCCGAAGGAAGTCATACTTAGAATTTTTACGGCAGAAAAAAATCAAGCTATCCTGGCCGGGTTCGAACCGGCGACCTTGGGTTTACGAGGCAAATATGGATAATGCTTGAAGTGATCCGTTTTATGAACCATCGACATGCAACGAACTGGTTATGTTTCGGTGGCAGTTTAAAATGGAGATTGCATTAAGCGGCTCTGTCCCTCGGAATATCTTAAGAAGTTCTTCAGCCTTCTGAGACTCAGAATGATATTTCAGCTATACAAGCTGACATTGAAACAGTTAAAACCAATCGTACAAATGTAGGCTAAATCTGGAAGACTTTTGGACTCACATCTTACACTTTTCAGAAACTATACAATGATCAAAAACTAATCTAAAGAGTTTGTTCATTTTTGGTTCCAAAAGGTCCATCATCATGTTGCTTTGCAATGTCAGTGTCTTTAAAATGTAATACCATAATTTCTATTTGTGATGAATTGTTCAGTGTTAACCAACAGATGAGCAGCAACACTTTTAAATCTATACACAAAACGTTTATTTCACAGAGCACTTGGCGTTGAATATCTTAAAGGTTGACAAAATAGAACTGTGGTTCTTGTAAGTGAAGAGATTGGGCAATTTTTAGGATTTCTTCCCAAAATATGCCATAAGCGAGTTTAATATATGAGAGGGTATCGGCCAGGCATTGAACCGTAGAATATGCTTCCTGAAAACTCAGTGTGCAAACACTGTAGCATAGTGTTATTTGCATCAATGTGACAAAATACCTTGCATAACCCACACACACACATATTGTAAATATAAATTGAGTGCAATTTAAGGGGAAAATGCTTTAGAAGCTGATCTGATGAACATGTTTCTCACAATTATTCAAGAAACTGAATCAATTGCTTATGTTGCTGAAATCTGCAGGAAGGTAATTCTTTAATCCATACATTCAAAAGAGTAAACGTGTCCCTACCCAGAACCTTAAAAAAGATCTTGGTGCAATCCTCCCTCGATATGCTGTTGTGGTTCCGCCTGAGAGACCGAAGAAACATTCATTGTCTCACACTACTTTTCAAAATTATCCATACATCTTCTCCATCTTATCTATCTTCTCGTTTTCAAAATCTACCTTCATCACATAATCTTAACACACGTTCTGAATCCCAGCACGATCTACTATTACATTGTACCGAACATCACTTTACCGTAACCACTGCCCGTCTCTGGAATGCATTGCCATGGGATGTCAGAGACTGCCGAACTTTAGGAGCATTTCATAAGAAATTGTTTAATATTATCAGAAATATTCGATTATCCTAGATTAAGATTCCTTATACAGTGCATGCATTTATTTGTTTTACCCTGCTCCAGAATTATTCATTCTATTATTTTAATACTATCATAAATATTCCTATCCCTTTCATAGTACTATCAGGGTTTAATTTTATGTTTTGCTTGTATCTTTATTTCCACTTTTAGGATTTACGTAGGTTGATATTGTATAACTAGTCATTGCTGGTGCTTGTTGTATATCATTGTTCCTTTATTTTCTTATTTTTCTTCATCTTAAGTTAACATTTTTCATTTTTCATCAATATTTATGTATTATCATACATTTAGTTATGTTTTATATTGATTTACATGTGTGCGAGCATTGCCAACTTTACTGTCAATGTTGTGATTGTAATATTGTAGCTATAGCTTCATGTAATTATTATTAGATTGGCAGAAGGAAGAGAGGGCTTAATGCTCTACCAGAATAAATAAATAATTGGAATTCAAATGATTATAATATATAATTTGACATAATGGTCTTATATTAACCGCGTCATCGCCTTTTAAGCGCTTGAAGAATAAATATGTTTTAGGCGAATTCCTCACAAACAATCTTTTATCATGTTTATTACAGTCAAACTAAAAAATTAAATATATGTTCAAATTATTATCCCAGTTTGGAAAGCTGAGCCACATCTGCAAATACATATGGGGGGGGGGGAAGCACAGGCCCCTCCAACCCCTAGGATGAATCATTAAAATACGCAAAAATGCCATTTAAAATTGAGATGTGTTCGATTATTTTCTAAAAAAAATTATCATTAATTTAATTAATATTAGGTGTTATTTAAAAAAACTGCTAATGGGGGTTAATCATTATGCAAATTGAATATATTTTACAATTAAAATGATAATGGATGAAACTTCAATATCTTTTTAGTTATTCATAGCATAACTATCGCTAAAATTAAGTAGAAAAAATTAAACGGATTGTTTTACTCTTTATAAACGCATTCGACAGAAGTGTGCCGGTAGCTTCCGGTTTGATTCACACCACTTCCTTATTAAAGCCACGAAACAAGATGGCGCACGTGTGATGCTATCGTGTCACGTGCAGGTGTCGAATGCAGTATGACGTTAGAACTCGGGTGATTGTCCGATTGGCTCTTCTTTGTGTGTTAAGAATACTGAGTAGCTAGCTGCCAGCATCTCTGTAGAAAAGTTAATTAAATGCAGGAATCTTCATAGCAAGCCTTCTGCGCTTATCTACCAACAACTTTGGGTTCGACTTCTAGGTAGTTTTACATATTTTATTTTCTATATTTATTTAGCGCAACACGTTGATTTGCTACCGCCATCTAGATAGCAAAGTCAGCCCGAAATCAACGAAGTTAACCTGTTGTCGTCATTCAGAATGAGATAAAATCAATTGAAAATGGTATCCAAGTATCCTGCAAACGGGAATCAAACCTGGGCGCCATATGGAAAAGGACGTTTTCCCTGAGCTTTTTGGAGAAATTTAAACTCGGTTGATTAATTTGGTGATCTTTAAAGCTTACAGAAAGAAATGTTTGTGCAACATTCACCTGAAACGATTCCACAATATGGCGATATTGATGGAACTCCCCGCCCCTCTATATTTTTCTTTTCTTCTTTCTTTTCTTTCCAGTGACCACCATCTATTCATATTAACGTTAACAGTATTTAATTTCCTATTTTTCATTTCTTCTTCTTGTTCTCTAATCGACACACATTTTTCAAACGTTTTTCATGTGTATACACTTCTCCTTAAGGCAAAGTTACATCATTACATTGGACCTACATTTGTGGATTTATTTATTTGTTTGGTTTATTACAGAGGCTCTTTAATATCTCAGGTGATCAGAGTCAATTCAGGCAAATAAAGTTTCTCAGAGGCCTCTTCTTTCAGGCTTTAAGTTCTTTTACGTAGCGTAAATGTACGACACGGGAATCATGGCTTTACTTCCCTTCCGAAGGAAGCCATAGTTAGGAATTTTACTCCCGTAATCGACCCTGGCCGGGTTTGAGACCGCGATCTTGGGTAGACCACCAGGTAAACACTTCAGGTCACGGCAAACTTCATCTTAGAATGATAAATTTTGTGGCAATGCACATTCTTATTCTATTGTTAATAACACACATTTTTTGTTTCTGGGCGAAGTAAATAGAGAAACGTGAGATTTAAACTGCCTTAATAATATTTAGAAACTCTTGAGACCACCATAACTCCCAAACGTGGCTATAAGTTTCTCCCCAAACACAGCAGGCGGATGTGCCACATATCTAATTGCTATTGTACTACACGCGTCAGTGGTATAACGAAACATTCAGACCCCACCCATTCAAATACTTCTCAACGCCGTTTATCTCCCCCCTCTTAATCAAAAGGCAGCTTTAAGTATTTCTGGCCCCCGGGATCATTCAACACAAATGTCATGCATTTCCCCCCGCTCACAAAGCACTTCATCCGTTACTTAGCTACCAAGACTACAGAAAAATATTAGTATTTACATTGTTCAGTTCAATTCCCGAAATAACAAAGTTGACGATGGGAAGTTTTACTCCCGGTCTTGTTTTGCTGCATGATTAACGCAAAATTTCACATGGCACATGCAACGGCGAACATCCTGCAACGTTTCTGCCGAGTGGTTATCGTTTATTCTTTGTACAGCGCAAATTTCCCAGAGATTATAACATATTTCGTCTTCTGAAAAAGGATATAAAGCAGAGTAATTTTGCCTCCAAGCAGAGCTACAACACGAGATGTAAAAGTATGGGGGTCATTTGGAATAATTCATAAATTACAGCAGTAGTCCCATAGTAATTTCAATATGAAAATGTGCTATATTCTGCAGAAGCAGCTACAACCAAAGAAAACCTTGACGCTGTGGAGGACAACCAGATTGCTTATGCTCATATTTCGTTAATGAAAGAAGCTTGTTCAAAAAATATTCGCTACCTTATTATTCCATCCCCAAAAGTGCGTAAATATATAAATGCAGTGATTCTAAATTAAAAACAGTTTAAGATTATTTAAAAAGCATTGTAAAACGCTTAGCTTCACAGTCGGTGAAAAGAAAGAAAAGTGATAAATCTAAGCTGCAAAAATAAGATATGAATAGACCAATTAAAACTAGATATGCTCAATAAATATGAAAGTGTTTGTAGTTTATTACAATTTACACGATGAAAGCAGTACATTTACAGAAAACGAAGAAATGGTCCAGTTCAGGAGATCTTACATGCAGATGAGGAAAAAACAGAAGAACAGAAATAAGTCAATAAACCGTTTGAACTGTTTATTTCACCAGCCATGAAGGAATCTATGTAACGAAAACAAGCATTATCTCAATTCGGGTTTGACAATAGTTTTGAGGTTAAGAATACCCCTTTACAGCTTCAAATTTCAGCTTATCAGTACCAAGAAATGGTATGATGTTTTAGTGGAAAGGATATTCCTGAATAAAAAAAAAATAATAGTAAAAAAAACTAGAAATTAGAGCATCAATGCGAATGCTGCACAAATGTTTCTCAGAGTAGAGAACGAACCTAGAGTGCTATATGTTCTCGATTAACGTGGTATAAAAACAACCCTAATTTTAAACCAATATGAAATACAGCATTTGAATTTGCATTTTGGTGTTTGCGAGAGAAAATTCTCGTGGAACTTACTAAGCGTCAAGATGAAAGTGTAATACATTTGGCATAATGATAGTAAGCATTTAGCTGGTAAAGCCTGATGCAAAACGATTGAAAATGACGCACAATCACCGTTCCCTAAATAATGAAGAACAAAGTTTTAACTTATCATTTGGCATCGAGTCGGTCCTGGTCGTGTAGTGATATCCATACTTGCCTCCTAAACCCAAGATCGCGGGTTCAGTCTCGACCAGGACCGATGGAATTTTGGATGGTTTCCTTCGGAAGGGAAGTAAAGCCGTGGGTCCGTGTGTTACATTTACGGCACAATAAAGATCCTCAAGCCTTAAAAAAGAGGCCTCTGAGTAAAATTTGTCGGCCATTTCACGCCCTAATTGAATGGAACGCTGATGACCTGAGATGTTAAAGAGCGTCTGTAAATAAACCAAATCAAAAAATTAGGCATCGAAATTCTTAAGCATTTAACTCAAGTCAGACATGAGCCAACGCCCGGCAGCTAAACAAGAACTGACGATTGGCAGGCGTAAGGAAAGGGGGTTTGTAGCTCGTGATCTATTGTACCCCTCTCTCACTTGTTGTCTTCAATTCAGTACCAACATAACTTTATTCAGCTCTATTCTGGTTTTAGTGTTTAGAAATTCCGATGGCCACTTATCTTATGAGCATACATCATGAGTTGTACCAGAAGTTAGTACAGAAAATGGGGCTAAACTCACAAAATAATATTATTACTATATATATATAGAAAAACTAACTAGACTCATCTTAAGGCAGCCCCTTTAAGGTGATGGAATTTAACTTTGTAGCATTATTTGCCATAGGGTAACAATGAATATTAAAATACATAAGTATCTATATGCGCCGTCTTTCACTGAATCTGAGTTAAAGTTCTTTAAAGTATGTTACAGACTAGATCGCGAAGTTTCAACCTAGCGTACCTCAAGTATAAACGTTGTTCAGATTAAAATAAAACAAAAAAAAAAGAATGTAAAAGTGTAAGGGTTTCGCTCATTAAAAGTGCCGGAACTTGAAATATTAACCATTTTTATCCACTTCAATGACTGTAATGAAGCCAGATTAGCGTCTCTGAGCCAAATGATGCCTTTCTAAGAGACAGAAATCCCGGCCCATATCTACTGTAGCTTCATGTTCATCTAGAAATGGAAAAATATGAAATTCAAAACGAATGGCCGCTAACAGTTTTTAATCAGCTTTCTGTTTGCTGGGCGGCACTGATGTGGTAACCACGGCCGCGCCTTCTGTCAGTTGAGCAACTGTATCCATCAAAAGCCTTTGCGGAAGATGATGAAACTTGGCCGAAGTGTCATAGAGTTTATACGTGTGAGTTAGAGTTGGGAGTGAAACCTGGATTTAGAATTCCTCTGGTGTCTGGTAAAGGTTATCTTGAGCTCAAAGTTTAACAGGAATACCCACAAGATACATATTTAAAATGCACAACAAACTGTTTATAGCTGAACGTTTAATCCAAAAAGAAACAAAAGATGCACACAGCGTCCACAATTATTATCTTCTGTTGTAACCTTTGAATAAACAAGTGAAGTGAGTCTTTCACTTTTTGCTTTGGTAGACTCCTAAGTACACGCACCGAACTGAAATACACATGAAAATAAGAAGATTAATAGCGACAGTAGTGCCATTATATTCTTGTACTTTGAAAGCTACAGGGAATGTTAACATTTAATACTGTTCAACTTAATAAATGCAACGTATATATTCTTTTATATAAAAGTTGTATAAATATGCAACACATTCACACTTCATTTTTATACGCCAGTTCTAAATTTCTTCTTCAATATCTAGTTTTAAAAAGCCTAGTCTGCAATTTATAATTTTAGCAACTTTAGAAAGTAGCCTGTGTCAGTTAAATATATTTTCTCTTAGGGAAGAAGTGCTACCATATATTAACAATATTATTCTCACAGACTTTTGCAACATATATGTCTAAAACTTTTCGTTCGAAGAGTTAAATATTTTAAATACATCACATTGCTTTTTCTAAATATAAACCATTAAGGTTTTGCTATAGTGTTTAAAGCCCATTTTAACTAACGAGGCACCACAGGCGGTTGACAGTGGTGATATATGAGATGAAATGATCAATTGGGAAAGGATATTTTTATTTTAGGAAGGAAACGTTCCAGACCAAAGTTTAGTGTTCCTCCCTGGCATTTGCCATTTATGAGGACTCAGGAAAACCAGGAAAAACCTCAGTCAGGGAGGACGGTCCTGGCGGGATTCGAACCCCGGATTTCCCGCTCACGAGTCCGCGCCTTAACTACCTCGGCCACCCGTGGCGGTAAACCATTAAGTTGTATGAATAATTTACGTATAAGATTTTTAATACTCATTAAATTTATATACGTATCAAATATTCTATAGGATGATCAAACAATACCGACAACCCTCAGTATGTTGTGCGAGACGGCAAACTAATAATTTTTAAATTGAAAACCCATGTCCGAAAATACATGGCTTGAGCAATATGGTGCGTCAAAATATGACAACGTTTCGGATATGGCGATGGGCGTGCGTTACGTTACACAATTTTACAAGAAATCTCCACTATCTCAACAAGACAATTACATTGTGTTATTTTAACCACAAAAGAGGTTCGAATTGCCGACCTCCAGCATGATTACAAACGGTCCAGAGACTGGTGCACACGATCAGAGACTTTAGGTTGTATTTCACAGGCTTAATGGAACCGTGCGTAAGGCCCTTCGCGAGTCTCCAAAAGGCATCGTGAGCTTGGACAACATGCATGTGTGGGAGGAAGAAAATCCGAAAGCGCAAGCGTCCTACTGTAATCAACACAGGATCAGGGTTAACGAATGTGCTGGAGAAAGAGGAAAACCCTATCGCGCGCATCCATGCAGTGTTTCACATAGTACTTCGCACAACCACAAGTCTTTGACCGTATGCGACAACCTCTGCACCGCCGATGTAGCTCTGAAATCATGCTAGAGGTGACAATTCAAACCTTTTGTAGTTAAATGCACCATGTGATACTCTTGTTGGGTTGGTGGAGGTTTCTTGGCAAAATAAGGAACACACGCTCATCACCATATCCGAAGCGTTGTCATGTTTTGATCGCCTTGCCTCCACAGCTCCCAAACTATGCATTTAAAAAAATTATGTTTGCCGTCCCGCACAACTCTAAACACTGTCGATGTTATTTTAAATCGCCCTGTATCAATATTTTATATGTGACAACATTTTTTCTTCCCCTCCCACTTTAGTAATTATTGTGATATAATATTACTTTTAGGGATGTCGATGGATTTTTATCTTAATAGTGTCGGCTATCATTGACGACGTTGGTTTAGCAACAAACAATTTAAAACTATTACAGCATTCCTGAAATAATTTGTACGTACATTCATATTTATTTTTTTAATTTTTTTTAATAATTCACGTGCAGCAATCGCTGCTTCTCCTTCTTATCTATATGAAATTATTTTTAATAAACGGCATGTAAACATTTAAATGTTTGCCATAGTTTTCTAGGTGTAAGCAATTTAAGATTCTTTGCATAGCAACAAACAATAGAATACTAAAACATGACGTATTAAGTCATGTAAAATACAGATAGCATAAAATAATAAAAATCTATCTTTATTACATAGAATGTGAGAGTGGAAAAAAAGGTGTATGCAATTTCTGTGTTAAATAGAATTGACCAGATTCCTCGCTTTCTTGTCGATCGTGGTGGTGTAGTGGTAACCATACTTGCCTCCTAAACCAAGATCGCGGGTTCAAACCCAGCCAGAATCGATGAATTTTTTCATGGCGTAAAATCCTAAGTATGACTTCCTTCGGAAGGGTCCCGTGTAGTACATTCACGGCAAACTAAAGAATCTCAAGCCTGAAAAAAGAGGCCTCTGAGCAAAATTTGTCCGCCCTTCCAAGCTCTGAATTGAATGGGACGCTGATGACCTGAGATGTTAAAGAGAGTCCATAAATAAACCAAATAAACAAAATCCTCGCCTTCGCTCGAGCGCAAACTTGTCCTCGACTGTGAGCATATTTACGTGTCATTTGAGCTTTCTTCCGGTAGGCATATTCAAAGCTTAGCATATTGCTAACCTTCAGTTTTGTGATTAACTCCTGTCAATAGTAATAATCAAATTCAGAGCATTGAAAGCAGTTTTGTAAGTACACACTAGCGAAAAGTAGGCGTATTTGATTACCAACTTATCTATACACTAACAGAACATATTCAACCCCTACTTAGTTTTAAATCACCCTTGCTCGTTAGGTAACGACTCTAAGGTCAGCAAGTTTAGCTAATCTTTATACAAAAAATTCGTTGCTTACTGTTAGTTCGCAAAACTGTCAAAAGTTAACGATGCACATTAACGTAAGACCTCACGTGAGTAAACAACTGCAACGTTATCGACTACAATACGTATATCTCTCGTCTTTGGCTGCCGTAAAAATATTTAAAAGGGTGTTGTTTGACCTCTATCAAGAGGCCATCATGAGATAAAAGAACGGTTGTGATTGTTACTAAACTCAAACGAATAAATGTATTATATATGGACAAATTTATAATAAAAATGTGTTCATATACTTAATTTTTTGAACGGTCCATGTAACTAGTTAACAAGAACAAAGATGTTGAAAGTAAGAAAATAAAAACGCACGCAAACACGCGATATTTTGTACACCTGCGTACGGTTTGTGTGCGTGTGTAGCTTTTAATTAAATTGAAAGTGGTAAATTATGGGACATGGAATCAATCTTTTCACAAAGTTCTCAGAAGCAAATATTACCCTAAACAGACAAATTCATCTTTATAAAAATGTTCAATATGGCAACTGAACTATCCCTACAATATTTTCTAACATTTCCTTAATGAATAAGTCTATATAATGAAAAAAAAAAAAAATGTTCAATATAGCAATTGAACTATCCCTATAATATTTTCTAATCATTTCCTTAATGTATAAGTATATATAATGAAAAAAATTTTATCTTTACAAACACGCTAATTTCATATTTTATTATAACTTTTTATAAAGATTACTCTCCCAAAAACATTTCGAAAACTTTAACTTTCAACCGTCTTTTCGAGAGTATAAATTTTGCCATTACTGTTTTAAAAAATTAATGTTACTGTACTTCTCAAGAATATTAAATAATGAACACTATTTTATTAAACTATATATAAGAAAATGTTAATTTAACAAAACACTAATAATCGTTTAGGTAATTTAGTTCACAAGAACTTTTCTAAATTTAATTCTGTATACAAATAACTTTCATTATTTTTTCATACCGTCAATTCCTATTGAGATTCACCAGTCCTGCTGTTTCTCACATAACAAAATTAATTTTACATAGTGCTATGTTGTTTTGTTTAGACAGCGTTTCTAGTCTCGGATTTCAAATTAATTAAACTCTCGAACAATAGCGTTGAATAAAAAAAAAAAGGCGTGCAAAAAATCAAAGTACTTATGCACAGGATCCTCTCCTGTTAGTACGTAGCTATAGAACCGCCATTGTTTGTTTACAATTCATTTATTTTTTCTTTTGTTTTCTGTCTTACCTGAGGAATAAAAGTAGCGTCTCTGCGGTACTGCGAGTCTCATGTTGAATACGTCTCAACAACATAACAATGTGGCGACACTGAAGCATGTGTGTAGCGGTATGAATGGAAAATAATAAAACTTCTCTCCCCTCCCAGCAAGTGTAAGAAGGTGCTGTGAGCTGCGCATATCAACACGACCTCGCCACTTCCTGCACCACAGAAGCATCGTTAAACAGCGAAGAGGTTATGGGTGCGACATTGACGAGGCGCGTACCTCCTTTTTCATGACTTTGAATCTTCTCTCTGATATGAAACAGTAGCATCTGCAACTAAACTTCATGGTGTCCTACAATTTAAATTAAATATAATCTAAGAAATACTTTAAAGTTATTTCTATGATTTTTTTCCAAGAAAATGCAATTACAGCCTTTAGAGAAAATCTTAAAAAAAATTTCCTTGTACAGCATCGCTTCTGTCTTTCCCGCTAATTTTGGTATCCGATTATCATTCATTACAACTAAAGAGCCAAAAATAATGCAATTCATATTTTAGACCATAAATCTCAAATATTATGTAGCATAATTTTTACATGTGTAGAATCTAATAAGCACAATTTAATTTTTAACGTTTCATAATGTTTCGCGAATATTTTAATATATATTTTAAGCAGTCTTGTACAGTTTTAAGTTTTATTCAGTATTTTACTTTACTTTCTTCAGTGAAAACACAAATGTATTAAATTATTTCAGTTTCGACTTTTATACTGTATTCTTCCTATGAGGTACTTGCTTCAGTATTGTCAACTAAAAGGAGTAACTGAAGCTTCCTCATCTGATAATGCTCCGATTTGAAGTGTTTCGAAGACAGCAGGTATGAGTTTCATTGTTCTTTAAATCCTACTTGCAGGATCAAAACATGGGTAATTATTTTGAAATTGATTTTCTGAAACTTATTTTCACATTATTTAAGAAACAATTATAAACATCTAAGTTTCGTTTTTTAAAGTTGTAGGAAGAATTTAGTTCCCCTAGAAAGAAACTTAAAAATATAAAATCACTAATATTCCACTAAAACTGGTCATACCGCGATTACAATCAATCCTACAGCAATTTTGATAATTGAAAAATTAGTAATATCAAAAAGCAATATAGATTTCAGACGTTCACTTCGCATTCTGCTTCCTACAATATTTTGTTTAACACGGTCTGTTCTCATCAAGAGATTGGTTTCCCAGTTCAAATGGTACACAAATGATGGAAAAATCGTGATAATATGCAAATACTGTAATAAAGAATTGAGTATATGATAATCATTACTGGATAATCAAATAGAGGAAGGAGAGAAGTATGCCCTAAAGAGATATGAATGGTGTACTGCAAAATTACGAAATAAAAGAAGCCTTGTCCAAGAGCCAATTTCACGCACAAATACCACCTCCAGCTATTAATTGTTCTGTATTCAATGTCTTGGCAGCATTTTACTGCATAAAGAACAGCTAACACAATCTGAAATAACAATAACGAAGGAGAAGAAAGATCACGCGTTTGGTTTAGTATTGGTATTATTATTCGGTAAAACACTTTTCGTGTTTTTAACATTTCCTGCAAAAAAGAACGAGTTTGGAACTTCTGAAATCATTTGATTAGAATTATTCAGGCAATTTGATTCTACATTAAATTTGTATTAAGGTCGTAACCTATGCAAATGTCCAACCATAGAATTATCGCAGACTTTAATTCACAAGAGAGGAGTAGTACCAACATAATCGCCAAGTCACTAATCCGGTAACAAACATGAGTGTTAACAGTGTTTATATTCGGCAATAAACACTATTAGGGTTTCGACGACATATATATGCCTGTTAGCTGTTTAATTTGTTAAAAAGTAGGATTAAATGTTCTCGGTTTGTATTCAAGTAGAGAATGGGGAGGAAGGTGAAGGATTTTACCTATAAGAGTACCGGGAAGAAGATGGAAGAAGGAAGATTACAGAAGAAGATGAAAGGGTGTTGGAGATCCACGGGAATGCGCGGCGGGAGGGGGTGGAGGATGGAGAAGTGGTGTCCGAAGAGGAGGAGCAGAGCGCGATGGAAATTTAATATACACGCCCTGGTTTAGCAAACCAGATACCAGGGTGGCGTACACAGATTTTATTTATTTATTTATTTGTATTCAATTTACGCTATGTATTTATTTATGAAGAGCTATCTGAAGGAGAATGCAGGTATGGACAATAAACAACGTTATTTGCGCTCTTAGAATTAGATCCCACCAAATATCCAAGTCGTCCCTACTATATATACTGTGGCAACAGTGTTAGAACTTAAGTATATGTGTGTTAAAAGTAAATCGTTTTCACATCACATTTCATATGTTTGAAACAAATGACATACGATGCATGGCTTCCCTTAAAATGGCTTTATTTTGTTAAATGAAAACAGAAGATTTACGAATATTCTTTACGAAATGGATATGTTACTGCTGCAATTACTACCTTGATTTTGACGGTAACAATTCCAACGTTACCCTCTCTGCAGCTTCTTTTATTTTTGTGGTTCATCTAATCCATTCAGGGAAGTATTTTTCTATAATAATGCAACATTAATAGCTATCAATTGTTCAAAAAAGCGACAAACGAATGCATGGTACACAATACTACCTTAGTGTACTATATTATAAAAATAATATTAGATAAATCAATTCAATAACTCATATTTATAAATAATGAACGGCTATGTAAAACAGTGTATGATACATGTGTTATAATCCGGTACTTGATAATAATGATCCGCTTTTACTTGGCGCTCATGTCATACCATATGCGTGAAACATTCCACAACGTCCGCTTTTTATTGCATGGTACCACTACGAATGGAAAACTCATATCAGTGACGTATCGTTCTTTAGAAACTTAATGTAATGCTTTATAAATTTGAACAGACATGTCATAGATTCCCTACCTCAAATTGCTTGTCTCAGACCTGCCATCGTCATTCACACTGCACTTTCCGGCCATTACATGAGTTCAAATACTGAATTGCTGTCGGCTCTAAAAAGATTACGACAATGAATATGTCCATATACAAAATGCCGGAAACAAAGTTGCTGGTCACAGAAGGAACGCTTCATAAACGCTTCCTTAAGGAAGTCTTCTTTTCTTCTTCTTTTTTGAATTGTTTATTTAAGGACGCTCTTTAACATCTCAGGTCATCAGCGTCCCATTCTATTCAGGGCGTGAAACGGCCAACAAATTTTGCTCAGAGGCCTCTTCTTTCAGGCTTGAGGTTTTTTTTCGTGCCGTAAATATACGACACGGGACCCACGGCTTTACTTCCCCTTCGAAGGAAGCCATACTTACGATTTTTACGCCCGAAAAAAATCCATCGATCCTGACCCGGTTCGAACCCGCGACCTTGGGTTTCCGGCAGTCTTCTGAAACATATTGTACTTCAACGTCAAATATCCGTTCTAGCGGTGTTTTAATCCTCCCAAGTCTAAAGTCATCATATCCAGGTATTGTCCAGGAGTATCTAACGAAATCTGCGAAGACGACAGAAGAGATTGTTTGATTTGGTTTATTTACGGACGCTCTTTAACGTTTCAGGTCATCAGTGTCCCATTCTATTCAGGGCGTGAAACGGCCGACAAATTTTGCTCAGAGGGTCTCTTTTTTCAGGCTTGAGGTTCTTTATCGTGCCGTAAATGTGCGACACGGGACCCACGGTTTTACTTCCCTACCGAAGGAAGCCATCCATACTTGGGATTTTACGCCCGAAAAAAATCCATCGGTCCTGACCGGGTTTGAACCCGCGATCAATGAGAGAAGAGAGCTAACTGTTTTGTGTAATACACATCAGCAACGAAATGGAAGGTTTCGTCAATGGGTGAACTTTTTTTTTTTTTTTGAGTAGTGTTTAATGCCCGTTTTTACTATTGAAGCCCCCACAGGCAATGGACTCTGGTAATACATGAGATGGAATGATAAATTGGGAAAGGATATTTTTAAGGAAGGAAACGTTCCAGGCCTAAGTTTAGGGTACTCCCCGGCATTTGCCAGTTATAAGGACTGAGGAAAACCTGGGAAAAAAAAAAAAAAAAAAAAAACATTCAGGAAGGACGGTCCTGGTGGAATTCGAAACCCAGACCTCCTGCTCACGAGTCCGCGCCTTAACGACCTCGGCCACCCGTGGCGGTATAATGGGTGAAATAAAGATTGTTCAGGATTATGTGATCTTCATTCCCCTTCAACACCGTCTTTAACTGACGAAAATATAGCACATCGAAAGGCTGAAGGTGTCCAGGATGAATGACCTTGATCGTACACGACATGTGTTTAGGTTGTGTTCGTGACATACATCAGATCCAGCTGTTGCCACCGTGTCTTCAGTTAGTTCAATCTTTAATCCCGCTGTCTTTCTCTCCTGTTCTATACTTTCTATAAATCTTCTTTTATATTTGTCATGAGTAAAAAATATGCTCAGGATATTTGCAGAATTCATAGCACGTGAGTACGTTAATGAGAGTAAACTGTCTCGCTAAGTAATCGGTCATAACGCAAAAGGAATGATTTTCTAGTTACCCCAGTAGACACGTCACAATCGAGGGACCGTACGATTGCGAAGATCACAGTACCTATAAAGGTATAAACAGATGTCGCTCCGACAGCGATATCACGTGACTTTGGACTTCTACTACTAAAGATATGCAAGAATTATATTATGACGAAATGTTTAAATGACTAAAGTGACTATAATTACTATGTTAGGTGCATAGACGCCAACTTCTGTAATATATTGGTAGATTATAAGATTTGTAAATATACCCGTCAGTGACAATCAATCAGAATACAAAATTTGTAAACATTTACCTCGATGTAAGTAAACATTTTATCTCTAATAAGCGACAAATTAAAATAAAATGACAAGTTCATGATATGCAGTACACTGAAATAAAATATAGTGTTTGTTCAATAACTCTACTATTAGATTTTGTTTTAAAAATCTACAAATTAAAAAAATAGTTTAGGACATAAAAATCGAATAAATATAATTTGAACACTTGCAAGCAGCAACATTTCTAGAAATAAAATATTTTTACAAAAGTCTGACGAACGTTTGCCACAGCGATTCATTTTTTCTTGTAATGTCACCCTCAATCAGTTATTTTCAAAATAATAATGATATAAAGGGAGAGTGGGAATAGAGGAGGACAATAAATAAGGATAATAGCCATGAAAGAGAAAGAAAACTATTTAAAAGAGCGAAAAGTGCTCAGAAAAAGTATTACTAAATTTACTGAGGGATAGGAAAAAAATAGCTCAGTACCCCACAATATTACCGGAAGTAAAAGCATAAATCACAATCTGCATGAAATATTTTCAAGTAAGAGTGTATTTAAAAATAACACAGTAAACTGAACGCATTTACAATTTGTAATGTTACTGTATTAGCACGTGTTTTATATGTTTCTTAGAGAGATTCACAGAGCTTCTTTTGTTTTCTTCGTATTTCAGTCATGTCATTCTACATAACGACTTGCAGGAAATAGATGAATATTCATTTGACGTCTTTTTAACTCAGTGCACTGCTTGGAAAAGAGATACTCGTACGCATTACTGTGATAGTTTCTTTGAAACATTTTCATTAGTAAAGGAGTAGTAAAGTGATACATCATTAGCACTACAGCTAACGGGCAGAGACGTTACAGTCTTCATTTAAGGCAGTACTGAACATGTGCCACATAACACCATACTAAATAAGGTAGAAGTATTATTGTATTATTTATGTGCGAAATTGGAGGCTATCGTGGTACATTTAAATCAACAAAAATTGCATGAATGCTACGCAACAATTCCTAACAGTCACAATGACACATTTTTAAGCCACTATCAGGATAGCCAAAAAAAAAAAAAATGTGAACGTGCAGAATACAAACATGAGAAATGCATCATCGCCAATTACATTGTCGTAAATATTTGACGTTACACTCATAGGCGCCGGAGGGGCCTGGCCCCGCAGAGGTGACGGAGCTCCCAATATTTTAAAGGGTGATGATAATATCAATATATATTTAATTTTTAGTTTGAATGTGTTAAATTTCATAACAAGATAAAATTTTGTGTGTGAGAAATTCACTAATAATGTTCATTCTTCAAGTAGTTACAAAAGGATGGTGTGGTTAACATACAGTCGTCGAATTAGATGGGAGGTTCGTTGATTTGGTTTATTTACGGACCCTCTTTAACATCTCAGGTCATCAGCGTCCCATTCAATTCAGGGCGTGAAACGACCGACAAATTTTGCTCAGAGGCCTCTCTTTCAGGCTTGAGGTTCTTTATTGTGCTGTAAGACACGGGATCTACGGCTTTACTTCCCTTCCGAAGGAAGTCATACTTAGATTTTTACGCCCGAAAAACATCCATCGGTCCTGGCCGGGTTTGAACCGGCGAATCTTTGGTTTAGAAGGCAATTATGGTTACCACTACACCACCAGGACCGACAGATGGGCGGTTCGCTTCTGGTCATTGTCATTATTTAAATATTTTGCATTGTCAGAAGCAGAATCATTAGCCCATATTGTAAAGCAAATGCTTTTTTTTTTTTTTGTTTTTTTTTTTTTTTACCCGCTCATTTTTCTCCTTCAAAGGCATTCTTTTAATTTCTATACACATTTGTATGCGTTATGCAGGATATTTTGTCACACTGCTACAGAAAAATACACTGGGTTTCTATGATTTAGTGCCTGGCAGGTAGCCTGTCACATATCAGATAATTATGATATATTTTGGGAAGAAATCATAAAAAAGTGGCTAATCTCTTCACTTACATAAACTGCAGTTATCACACCAAAAGTTCACTAAAAAAATTAGATTATGGGATTGCTCCATACAGCTTAGCCACCACTAAAAATATATAGCGCCTAATTCTTTTTTAAACAAGTTATGTTTAATGTCTTCTATTTACATTGTTGCTTCTCGTCTGTTAAAATTGAACAATTCATCTCAAATAGAAGTAATGATTACAAATATTATCAATTTTATTTAAAAAACGACAATAGTCCAGACAAGTTCAGTTTGCAACGAATCATGAAAATGGACATTTTGGAAACAAATTTGTAGAAGAATTCCCTAGATAACTTTTTCTTAGTTGTGCCGTTTCTGAAAAAAATTTAGGTAGGTAGGCACGTAGGTAGGCAGGTAGGAAGGTAGATAGGTAGGTGGGTAGGTAGGTAGGTGAGTGGGTCGGTAGATAGGTAGGTGGGTAAGTAGGTAGATAGGTAGGTAGGTAGGTAGGTAGGTAGGTAGGTAGGCGGGTAGGTAGGTAGGTAGGTAGGTGGGTAAGTGGGTATGTAGGTGGGTAGGTAGATAGGTAGGTAGGCATATAGATATGCAGGTGGTAAGTAGGTAGGTGGGTAGGTAGATGGGTAAGTAGGTGGGTAAGTAGGTGGGTGGTTAGATGGGTGAACTGATGAATGGATGAACGGACGAGCGGACAGACAGGCAGGCAAACAGACAGACAGACAGATAGACAGACCGACCGACCGACCGACGGACGGACGGACGGACGGACGGACGGATGGATGGATGGATGGATGGATGGATGGATGGATGGATGGATGGATGGATGGATGGATAGATAGATAGATAGATAGATAGATAGATAGATAGATAGATAGATAGATAGATAGATAGATAGATAGATACATAGATACATAGATAGATAGATAGATAGATAGATAGATAGATAGATAGATAGATAGATAGATAGATAGATAGATAGATAGATAGATAGATAGATAGATAGATAGATAGATAGATAGATAGATAGATAGATAGATAGATAGATAGATAGATAGATAGATAGATAGATAGATAGATAGATAGATAGATAGTGTGCCAGAAATTCATCTACTACTAAATTCGTATGATTGGTTTTAACTATGGCGATGTCAACTTGTACAGCTGAAAGATTATTATTGAGTGTTAGAAGACTGAAGAACTTAAGACCACCAGAGAGACAAAGCCGTCTTCATGTAATTGTCATTACCGCCCAAATATAATCACTCTTTGGATCTCCGCAAACAATTTCAGATGCAATTTCTTTAAAGCAAGCTTCAAAAATATTCATTAGGAGTAACTTATCCTACCGAGATTGTTTACATAAATAGTGTAAATAGACTTTTCCATCAAACTAAGTGTATTGAACGGTGAGTTTAAATAAAGTTTCTCGTCAATTATAATGCATTTTCTTATATATACGGAGATCGAATTTTATTCCAACCGCAGACAATGTAACTTAACTATTGGCACGCACACTGTCACATATGCATGACGGAAGTAGCTTATTATACTGAACTACATACTTTCAGTGTAAAATGTTGAAACTAAAAAATTCACCTAGATTAAGATGAATCGAAAGATTGTCCTCTTTCAAAGCTTTTGGCATTTGCTTCAGAAATCATGCTTCACTTTGCCGTTCCTTTTGAAAATTTATTTTTCATTTCTTCTAGAATAAGTAACGGGGTTTTTTTTTTGTAAATTTATAGATAGGTTTATAATTAAAAAAAGGACACCAATGAGTAACAGCCCGAATAGCTTTGATAATGTGGTACCTATTCACAAAAAAATTTAAGAGCCAGAACTGTGCCTTAAACTATAGTAAATGTTAAATAAACAATGATAGGGGTGCATTTCGAATCAAAAAAGGCAAAATGACTTCTTTGAGGCATATATTTCTCTTATAAGGAATCTCTAAATTAAATCACGATGTTCAGTGATTAGTCCGATTCCTCAGATCCCGTGTTTGGGAAACTTTTGCGTCTATGAACCCCCTTTTTCAATAATTATTTACCTTTAACGATATTTCCTTTAAAATGTAGCTCAGTTCTTTGGTTATCGAATTATGGTTTATCCACATTTAGTAATACTTTAGATACAATCTAAAGATACAACAATCAATATGAATAATATTTAAAGCAGGCTTTCTAACCATTAATTTTTATAATTTTAACAAGTTATACTGATTACTAAAGCTAAGTGTCTTGCCATTTGCTGAAGAAGATGATGCCGCGTGGTCGCAACTGTTAGCACGCATTTTATTTTTATTTCTTTATCAGTTGTAATAATTCATATTGTAATTACCATGATAGACGTTGCTCAATATTCGATTAACCTGCAAAACGAAGATCCAAGACTTTTGAAGTTCTGATTAGGTTTAGGCCAATCTTCCCCTCTACTTTTCGTTTATTGTAATTTTTTAATAATTTTTCTACTGGTTGAGAGCTTCACATTCAAGCTCATATTGAAAGCTTCCACGTTCCCGTAATTCATCAGCTGTTATTAAAATAAAGATATATCACGGTGTGACCCCTAGGTTGGATACATAGCTAATGCATGGTATATCACCAGAGCCCGGAAGTTAGGCAAAATGTCTACTATCTGGGTGGATATGAGTCAGATAGAAATGAATATGTTTCCGTACTTCGGTGTAGGTAGGGGTAGTTTTTATTTTGTCTTTTTTACCTGTTTGACTTCTGTTACATATTTTAAAGGTTTTTTTTTTTTTGATTGCGTATTTTGGATCATTGTGAATTTTTCTGAGATAATTTATGCATTTTAAAAAGCACATAGAGAATTTGAATATATCGAAGTGAAAAAGTTACAAAATTAAATGACATGTTCACTTCGCAAAAATATCAATTGAGAATTTTGTTATACAGTTATTTCTTTTCAAGCAATCAAAAACTTTCTCCTCAGTCCATTCACTTAAGCTCTTTAAATATCAGAACCTCATTAGCGAAAGAAATGTACGGTTTCCTCGGGCACATGAATACCAGGAAATAGAGAAGACGAGAAAGTACTTAGTTTGGAAGAGTCCTGGCGAATGACCTTGTAACGATTTGTGCGAGACAATTCCAGGAAGTTTGTGGTGGCGTAATTCTGATAAATGTAACAAAAACTATAAGCGAGAAAGATGAGAGCGGTACACGTGTGCAATAAACCATCCCTACAATGTGTTCAGTACAGAAGTAAAAGAGTTACTAACCTGATCCCCAAAAACGCATAAAGAGAAAATGAACTCAAACAGAAACCATTGCGCATCTTTTACTCATTCGCCAGGACTATTCAAAACTATTTTACTTTGTCTTGATCAATATTTTCTATATGCCCTGAAAGGTGAATGTTTTGTTATAACTGGTATGAGTCCTTCCTAAATAGTTTGTTTTAAATTGCTCCAATCATTTCAATGGAAGTAGAAGGTTTTTTCCCCCATGATGAAAAATGTTTTCTCTGACAAGGGGCTGACTATGACAGTTGATGCCTCGAAAAAAACCCTTCTTGTTGCTTGTAATCAAAAAAAGTACGCTAAAACACTTGAAGTATGTGATTGAGAAATTATTAAGTATCTTAAACACCTATTTTCATTAATAATGAGTGATATTACTCTCTGTTTCTATTTTAATAAAATGCTATTTTAATTATATTACTGCCTATTTTGGGTATTTAAATGCATTTTGCCAAAATAAATGTCTGAACTCCCGGGCTCTGCATATCACGTTTTCTATGTATTTGAAAGTGCTTATATTAATGCGCAAACAAGTACATCACATTCTTTAAACAGTATGAAATTCCAGCGCTTCAGAGCTAGAGATGATGTCATCAGGAAGCAACATGAAGCTTCTCACGCGATCTCACGGCAAAGATAGCAGGAGAAATGAATTGTGCATGTTCGTTATTTTGTCGCTTTCGAGATGCAAATGACATAAGATTAGAGAGGACAAGACTGCGCTGAATGGATGTGAACCGTTATGCCCTCGTGAGGATAGTGTATATATATTTCAGAAAGGTGTAGCAGGTTACTTTCACAAAAAAACAAGAGCTCATCCGGTGCTAGAGGTGAGAGGTCGTGAGAAATATCGGCTCTTGTCAACCCTGGGGCTGATTTGCTTTCTCCAGTGCCAAGTGATCGAGATGCGAGGCCACGGTCCTTCAACATTAGTATGTATCACGATTTGGAATTATTACACAGACTGCATGTATGGCACATGCCTTGCAGCGCTAGTGTAAAAACAGATCAACGCAAAAGGTAGTTTCTCCTGAATTGCGGAGTTCATACCACCAATGGTAGATTTGAGAAGCACGCACTGAAAATGAAAAGTCACAATAAACTTGCTGAGCTTACTTCATCCAGGACAAAACAATATTTTCTCTTCCTACTAGACTAGAAGAGTATTGAACAATGTGTTCTATTTTACCTATGAACAGTTTTCACCAGCTAAGCCAGTCTCTCCTCGTGTTATCGCTGCTTGAGCGTGGTGATGGTGTCACGATGCACAAGTCTAGCGATCTGTACATTTTTCCCATCTCTTCCTGAGCAATCTGTGAAAATAATTACGCTAACGTAATCATCGATACAGGTGTAGAATACGCCATTTCCAACTCTTTGATATTTCTTAATGTTAATTTCGAAAAATTTTCCTTTCCTCTTACACTGCCCCTCATTAATTGCATACACCTGAAATCGGCATACATTGAAATTGTTGTGCAGATGATTGCGTTTAACTACCAAATAAACAGCATTTTATTTTGCTGTTTTTTGCGCTAGAGAAACATAAGCTATAGAAACCTGCAACTGTGGATGAGGTAAATTAGTCATCAAGTCTCTATGCTGTATCACTATCAACCACACTGTATGCATCAAGATTGTATTGCTTGTAAAGCAGCACTATGCAGTTCAGTTTGCTCGTAATACTGAGTAATGCTATGCCTGCAAGCGTAGTGATACTAGATGAAACATATTCTGAGCTATAAAATGAATTAAATTACCAGTAAAAGGAATAGATTAAAAACTGCACCGGAAATGTGTGCAGAGCTAGTAGAAACGAACAAGAAGATGTACGGGGAATGTTCTAAAAGTTATCGGCATGATCAAAAAAGCGTAAGATTTAGAGATTTTTTTTCAACATAATCACCTTGTAAATCAATACATTTAGTCCAACGACAATTCAACTTTTTAATACCCTCAGTAAAATAAGATTTGTCCAAACATAAAAAAGAAGCGTTTGTCTCACTTCTACCTCATCGTTTAATGTGAATCTTCATCCAACCAGCCATTTCTTCAGGTTTGGGAACAAAAAGTAATCACTGGGAGCCAAATCTGGCGAACATGACGGATGTGAAAGCGAAGAGAAGGTCATGCAGTTTTGCAGCAACAATCCCAGATGTGTATGAAAGCACATTATCGTGATGAAAGTCTTTTTCGGAAGGGGTGAACTTTCAGCCTGATACTTCCTTCAGTTGGTCCAAATTGAAGCGTAATACTCCCCGGTGATGGTTCTGCCCTTCTCAGAAAACCGTAGCCATGACTTTTCCCGCAGATGGAATGTTTTTTTTTTCTTCTTCTTCTTTAGTGCACTTTCACCTATTGCTATCCACTGTTTGGACTGCTCCTTCGTCTCTGGTGTGTATGAATCCATGTTCCATCTACTGTTATGAAACGTTGGAAAAAATCATTGGAATTGCGTTCAGTCTAAACAATCTAACGAAATGTTCATTGGAATGCGCCTTAGGTCCACTGTTAACAATCGCGGCACCCATCGAGCGGAGCGCTTTCTCATATCCAAAATTTTGCGTAAAGTATAGTGGCCTATCGAAGTCTTTGCAATGTCAGCCAACTCGGGTACCTGCAATCGACGATCATTGAGTACGATAATGTGAATTTTTGTCACAGTCTCTTCAATATGGAAGCTAACTCTCTTTGTTTTTCTGTTGAAGTTAAACTCTTCAAAACTAAGTACTTTATCGCAGGTCGTATTTCACCTTTATCGATTTTATAGAACATGTTAACACTACTTTGTTTACACGATCATCACAGACAAGTGACTACGCTTATGCATCTGAAACTTTACAGCGCGCCATCTAAAGCATGATACTTAACAGTATCATAGTAATTTGGCCATCTTCACGATATCTCTGAGTAAGGTGGAGAACTTTTAGGATATCCGTCGTTATCTGCTGAATAGTAAAAAGGAAATTATCAGAAGCTGATCTGAATGGGCATGTGGCAGTAAGGAAATCGTTGCTAAAGCTCATTAACAAATAGGTTAGACGCACCAAACCAACCGGCCGCCAGCCTGAAGCCACCGCAGGCGTCTCTCTTCTCAGCCTAGCTCTTGCCTCTCTAGAGCCATCTTCCGGCTCAAACTCAGTTGTGGCATGGGGCAAACTAGCTTGCAATACCTGCAGCAGAAATTTCAGCTAAACTTCACCGAAAATCAGACTCCGTGAAGTACAGAAGGACATTCCAACACAATGACCCATCTACAGAAACGACCGTGGCGGATGGCCGAGGTCGTTAAGGCCTGGCTTCGTGAGCGGGAGGTCTGGGGATGGAATCCCACCAAGACCGTCCTTCTTGGCTGAGATTTTTTCCAGGTTTTCCTCGGTCCTATAAATGGCAAATGCAGGAGAGGTACCCTAAACTTAGGCCTGAAACGTTTCCTTCCTTTAAAAAAAAACCCTTTCCCTATATATCATTTCATCTTATGTATCATCAGTTTTTACCGCCTGTAGTGCCTCGGTAGTAAAAACCATTCAAAAAAATCTAATCTACTATTGTCATCATTCCGAAGCCCTATGACATTCATCATTTTATTGTAAACAGTAGTAGTAATAAAAATAATGCGCAAGTTAATTTAGGAAATTGAATACAAATTAAAATAATACATATTCTTCGATTATCACAATGAAGAAAAAAAACCTATCACATTCAATGTACTAGCGACGAAAAATGAAATGACATGAGTATAACGCAAATTCAAGGCGACATTTCTTGTCACTCAGGGCTATTAATATTTCCAGAACTTGTTTGGGGCGGGTAGAGGGAGAGTTTGGTTATCAACCTTGGTTTCCAATCAATTAACACAGAAGCACATAAAAACCAACGCTTGAGTCTAATGCATTCCAACCCAAGGCACGTCAGCTTCCAAAACAAACAGCGCTGGTGAAAACATGGGTGGCATTCCTGCATAATTCCGTGTAAAATCATCAATTTTCTTACAGCCGGCTTCTCTGTTTACAGCAAGTACATCTAAGTGATCGGTAGGGTTTTCTGTCAAATTCCTAACATAGCGCAATTAAAAGAGCAATAAATCTAAAGCAGATATAATTAGAAATTAACGAAAAAATTTCACCTCAGCCCAAAGCTGTCGGCAGCAATCAGTGAACTCGTCTTTGATCCCTGACTGAGAGACGTAGGGGGGTGATATTTTCTCTTCCTTCAGTTTCCTGACCCTGTAAAAGTAAACATAAGTCATCTTGTTGCGCCAACAACTGCTTCAGATTTGTACAATTGTTTTAAAAAATCTGGAATAGTTTTGGAATTAAAAGAAAATATTTGCTGCATTGCAAAATCATCATTAAGCATAATCATTGTCAATGTGAACTGAAAGAGAACTGGTTTCTTGGAGATCCAAGCAATGTGGTCACAATATGTACTGCCACGGCTTTTAGGCAACTTAAGAAAACGGAAAAAAGAATTAAAATTATCTTAACGGGTGCTAAAAGCTGCTACCAATCATATGCCTCTACCAATATGATTCCTAACGCTTATAAAACTTCTTCTGAGGTTATTATGTTGATCAAATTCAGCTATTTATATCCACCATATTCATTAAAATTGTGTATAAAAAGAATATATTTTTTACAGCTTCTCAAAATAACGGACATAAAATTAAAAGATTTTACAGACAACAAACGAAAAATTTAAAAAATCACGCCATTACCAATGATCCGAATATATACGGGATATAGCAAGGCAGGTCCATAAGTTTCCGGGCTAACCATTTTCTAAGTATGATAAAAACAAAAACTGCATTTCACTTTTCAATATAGTTACCCTTTATTGCAATACACTTCTCACGTCTTTGAATTAACATTTCAATTCCCCTTCCCAAAATAGTCCGAAGTCTTGTCTGTAAAATAGGAATAAACAGATTCCATCACTTCTTCGTCACGCTTAAATTTGTTTCCTCGAAGGCCCTTCTTGAGTTTTGAGAACAGGAAATAGTCACTGAGAGCTAGATCTGGGCTGCAGAATGAATGATCCATCTCCTTAAGCCACATTTCTTCACAGTTTCCTTTGCAATAAGTGCTGAGTGCACAGATGTGTTGTGAAGTAGACGCACACCACCACTCAGCTTTTCTCTTTGATGGAAGCACGTAGTCTTTGAAGTAGGCAAGCATAGTACTCCCTATTTACTGTAGTGTTCCTCCTTTGAAGCCCATGAAGAGTATTCCTTCAAAGTCCCAAAAGATTGTGGCCATGATCTTCTTGGTTGACTGAGTGACCTTGGCCTTTAGAGGCGGTGCTTCGCCAGGTTTATGCCTTCCGTTGACTTTCTTCTGGACAAGGGATCACAGTAGCGGACCTTAGTTTCATCTCCTGTAACAATGGTTTGCAGAACTCTCTCGTTGCCACGGCAGAGCTCCAAAAATTTGACAACATATGACTCGTTGCTGCTTTTGGACTGAGAAAAGAAGTCTAGGCACCCATCTTGCACTAACAGTATTCTTGTTTAAATGTTCATGAATAATTCGAAGGACTGTTGTTTTAGAAAGGCCCAACCTTGCTGCTATTTCTGTAACTTTGAGCCGCCGGTCTTCCATAATTTCTCCTTCCTCAAGAGCGATGTTTTCAGCAGTGAGCACCTCCAAGGGCCAACCTGCACGCTCTTCGCTTTTTCGACCCAATCCAAAAAGTTTGGCCCATTCTTTTATGGTAGAATATGAGAGGGATGCTTCCCCATTTATTTTTCATTATATCACTTACTTCTATTAATTGAGTTAAATATTAATTACTATGTAGCTAAATTTCTTTTTAAGAAATGCATGAATGCTATTAAAGAGATTGCTACTGTTTTAATATTTTACGTTTGGAACCCTGATCTTATGATGAACGCTTTTTTCATCGGTTTAACGCTCTTGTACCCTCTGTTATCTCCCTTTTGAAAGTTATCCTTTCCACCTTTGTTATTCTATGCTTATCTAACTGTAGCTGCTGAAAAGACAGGTTGAAGGGCCACATTCATATCTTTGTGATGCCACTATTACCTATTAAGTAGCTATGTATAGATGCATAGGTATCTCCTTTTTTACTTTCTGGTGCATTTGGAAAGTGCGAAGCCCATGGAACTTTCCGAAATACAAGGGCAAATAGTGCTTTGTTTTTTCTCCCTCTATCTCTGCTTTAAAATTTTTTCTTAAAACATCATAGGCTATGATCATTTCACCACTAATCATTCTGCATGTTCATTCAGTGCTTGGTGAGGAAACTAGGAACAATGAGAACATTGTTGGATGAGCACGAAGGAGGATATAACAAATTATTGTTGAGGAAATCAAGCAATTTTCACCAATTCCTCAACAATAATATGTTATATTATACTATATTTCACTGTGAAAATTCCTGCTATTCAAAACTAAAAAGGAGGATGTTCAAAAATTTCCAGAAGCAATGGTGCAGGAGATGGAGATTTCCACAAGCTCATGTCAAAAAGCTGCATGCAAAACTTGAAATCTCCAGACAAACAGAAGAGATTCTGTTATTGTTCCAGCAATTTGTCACTGCACATTCGGGGATACTGGATTTTGCATGGTCTTGAAAAAGGGTGTTTTTACTTAAGTGGGTAGGTCAATTTCTAGAATACCAGAAAGAAAATCATCACATAATATATGAATATTTTCATTATAAAAAACTTGGGACGTGTTGTGCTCTATTACGCCATCTCATTACTAACTAGATTTTCTTCCATATAACATGAATATCCAGTTTACAGGAAAATATGTTGGACAAGGAACTTCATACTATTGTAGTAGGATAATGCCACCTGCCACATCTCTAACGCCAGCATGTCTAAATTGTTTCCTTCTTTAAACACCATGTCATTTCTACAGGATTCAGCCATCACGGCCCCATTAAACTTCTTACTGTGAGGCTTGCTGAAAAGGAAAGTTTGTCACTAAAATCAATAATCTTTGTTAAACTCATGAAAACAGTCATTAAGAAATTGAAGCTGTGGTTCCTGATGTGTTAGTAAAAGCCTTCCACATCATCTAGAGGCACATCTTGATATTAATGCACACACTTTCATCACTCACTGCGAGATAATTTCTCATATACCATTAAAAGCGGGATTTTACATGGAGCACTGGTTTGGAAAAAAGCAATAGAGAAGACACGTTATAAAACAAAGACCAATAGGATCCAAAAACTAATTAATATGACAACAGTCAAGGCTTACCACACAAGAAGCACACCAAAGCACCAGCTTAACACCCCCACTGCTATAAAAACAAATGAAAAGGCACGACTCTATAAATTTAAAGAGGAAAGGGAAACCACAGAAACCATAGAAACAAAATATTTCGACTCCATTACAATAAGTGACAGAAATGAAGACAGAATGTGATGGCAGTAAGACCAAAAAAGATGTAGGATCTTGAATAGAAGTATATAGGGAAAACAATTTAATCCAAAAGCTCAAATATGGACTGAATGACACTGTTCTAATAATCAAGTTGAGCAACTGGTAACATAAAATACATAAAATACAATGCTCTCAAATACAATGCTGTAACAGAACACAGAAATGCAATAAATAATATTTAAATCCACCAAAATATCACATCATGTGTCCTATATCCTAATATTGTCTGTTTTGAGGTACATTTGCCTCAGTTTATATACTCTAGGGATTCCTTATGTTTAGAGCTTATAGTTGTGTCTAATTTCACTTTTCTCTAAAACAACAAAACTTATGGTACACACACACACAATATAAATTGCTGGCGCAAGATACAGAGAGTTTATCAAAAAGCTCCATCTTTCACCAATGTTTACAGCACTACAGTAGACAAATCAATCATTACATATATGAATGCTTTTGGGAGCTTTATAGAGTTGAAAAGATTAGACATGTATAAATATTTTGGTTAAGAAATTCTTTTCAAAGCGAAACCATTCCCCTTAAAGAAAAATAAAAGTTATTTGAATTTTAATCATACCATTCTTCAACTAAGTTAAATGTATATAATTCTAGAATATATGATGGTAAAAGCTACATATCCTTTTTATACACTGTTATATGAATGACTTTGATTCCAAGATTTTGTACTGCAATAACCTAGTGCATTTTACAGTGTGATGCCAAATTTTCATACCCATTACTTAAGCTGTTATTGCATCCTTCTATACTAGGGTGATCATCCATTCCAAATTTTTCAGGATGCATTTTCAGACTGTCCCAAAAATGTGCTTTTTCATTCATCTTCCTCATCTTCTGTCATTTCTTCCACTTCTGGTTTTTGTAGATGGATTAGGCGTGTATGGGCTTTGTGTAATATTGTAATGTTGTGAAAATGGATGCAGAATCAGAAAGTGATGATTGTTTAAGATCAGAGGATATGTACTTCCAATGAAGACAAGAAGATGAAATCAGGAAGTATCTTTAAAACTTAATAAACATGTACTTACAATTCTAAGTGGAGGAAAAAAAAGTAGCATTCATACACCAAGTCAAAGTAACAAGTATAAAGCAATGTGTACAATTTGTAATAAGACATTTGGTGTTGATTGAAGGGGGGATTTAATGGCAATAAGAACTATGGAAATGGACAACAGCACAAAAAGAATGTATGTCAGCATATCAGTCAAGAACAAGGCAACCATTTCATTTTTTGGTTCCAATTCTGAAATGAGCATACTGTATCTAAATTGACAAAAGAGCTTTTTTGTTGTTTTACTACTGAGGCACCACAGGCAGTGGACACTGATGACACATGAAATGAAATGATTTATTGGGAAAGGATATTTTTAGGAAGGAAATGTTCCAGGCCTAAGTTTTAGGGTACCTACCATTTATGAGGACTGAGGGAAACCTGGAAAAAAACCTCAGTCAGGGAGGGAGGACTGATGGGATTCGAAGCCCAGAGCTACCACTCATGAGTTCACGCCTATGAGCTATATAAGGATCTAAATAAAGTAGATGTATTTAGGATCAGGAAGGCCACATAGGTTGGATGCATGATTGGAGGATTAATATCTACAAAGGGAGATTTAAATTGAAAGTTGTTTAATGCTACAGACGTGGGTAAGCCAAGCAACAAATAGAAAGATGCACTATAAATGCTGGGTATCCAAGGTTGGAGCATATCACAGGACAGAGAGAAATGGAGATGAAAACCAAGGGCTATAGTGTCTAGAGAGTAGTAACATAACTTGATAATCTGCATCATATAAATTATACAGCACTTATGCTTCCATTTATATTCTTTTACATTGGTTATTTACCAAATTTCCCTTGTATTCCATGACATAAGCGATATATCTGAGGAACTGTGGTGTGGAAGGATTACCTTTTAACCTTTATTGTCACTATTATTTTCTTAAAGTATTCATGTACACATAAAAAAAGCTAAAAATAAACATAGCCAGAGTACTGTATCCCAAAGCAAAAATTTCTAGGGAATTGCTCTTATGTATAACAGAGTGATAAGCAGGAATTAAAGCCCTGTGATTATGCTGAATTCTTACTGCTAATAACAGAGCCTCTTGAGCATTTCAGTATAGCCATATATACTTGTAGCACCCCACTGCCGGCCTGTTCACCTCTCAAGAAATGTCTTTATTTTGGGATAAGAGTACTTTGTATATACTTTATTTTTTCATAATATACAAATATTTTCAGAGAATAATAACTTGCAAAAGATTATTATTGGGAAAAGAAAATGGCAGCTAAGAGGAAGAAGGTGTTCATGGGTAGGAGAATTACTATCAAATGATTCTGTTTATTACAACTTTAAAAACATGATAGAACTATGGTTTGGCCCTTAATATTCATTTAGCACCTTTGGTGTTAAATTTGTGTAAATAAGCACAAAGAATATGCATAAGTTGGCACACGTTTAACCAATTTGAAATGCTTTTTATAGTCCTGATTTTTTCCAAAATTGTGAAACATAGTTGCTGTTCATGTTTTACAGAGCTTTAGAATAGTTAGGATTCATGAGTAAATCAATAAGAAAGCAAATATAATTTTACAGTGCCCTTAATGCTCCTAATTCATTACAAATGAAATGCCAGTATCTCTCAGACAAATAACTGACGGGAGTGTGAGGACATTATGTAATAAACTTCCAAGAGGATCTTTTTATGCCAAGTGCTGCAGAACAAACATCAATATTAAGGGGAAAATAACATGCATTTACTGAGTTCTTCAGTGGAGTTGACAGTCATTAGATGGATACAGGGGAAAAGGACATTGGGTTTACATTTCACAAAACTAAATATGAACCATAAAGAGTTTTTACTTTAAAAAACTAGCTTCATTACACTGGAAGCAATGCCACTGGAAAACAGATCATGATTTTTGTTTCTGATTCAGACTTACAAGTACAAATTTTATACTGTTTACATTATTTTGATGCCATAAAGATAATCCTTTTTTAAAAAAATGTAATCAGCTTTAACTTCTGGTGTTGTCAGACCTCAGTGCATATTTGGATGGTTCCACGGCCATGAAGTACAGATTTTTATCTAAAGTCAAAGCTCATTCTTGATCACTCTTTAATGGAGAAAATACTGCACAAAAAAAGAATTTAAACAATTTGTCCATGCTACAACTATATGCAACATTTTTTAAAATTTCAAATAATTGTACCATTTCCACTTTTTCAATAAGCATGGCATATCTTTTCTTCTGCACATTTGTACCAGTTGTGGTTTTCATTTGAGTTCTTCTTGTAAACTTAAACATAACAACAAATGTCATTTCTTTAAATATGCTGCAATTTGCATCAAAAATAAATGACCAAACAATGCTGCAATTCCTGAGTTCAGTATGATTTTTCCAAATACATCTGTATCTGAAGATATCCAGTTTCCATAGTTTTCATTGGGACTAGGCGGGGTTTAAACATACGCACTTCCTTGTTTTCAGCCTCAATCCAAGGAAAAGTCTAGAACAAATCATAAATAGCTTTATATCTTGTGGATTACTAAGACAGTTTTTTTTTTTTTATAATTAAAAAGTGAACATCCCTAACTTAGAAACCTTAAATATGCCAAAATGTGAAAATTTCCTGAATCATGACACATAACATAGGTGGAAAACTGTTCAAGAATTTTACACTTGAATACAAGTGAACTGTCATTTATTTACCTTGTCTACTTCATATCTATAGAGGAAAGCTATGCAAAGACAATACATTTAGCAAATTGCTAAAATTAAACAAAATTGAGCTAGGCAAATTACTGTAACATAAGTGTGATAAAGGCACAAAGGTTTACTTTATTAAAAGATGCTCTTTTAATATCTCTGGTCATTAGCATCTCATTTAATTCAGTGCATGAAATGGTTGATAAATTTTGCTCCGAGTCCTCTTCTTTTAGGCTTTCAGGTTCTTTTGTTTGCCATAATTCTAAGACACAGTATCCATGGCTTTAATTCACTTTGAGAGGAAGTCCTACTTTAGATTTTTACATCCTAAAAAAATTTTAAAAAAAATCTATCGACCCTGGCCTGATTAGAACCTGTGACCTTGGGCCTATGAGGCAGGTATGGTTACCACTTGACACCAAGGCCAACTGTGAGTACTGGTTAACATTTACTTTGGTAATTCTCCTTTAAACATGCTAAATACATGTTTTAGCTTATGTCTGCTGCTAGTATAGTACACCAAACAAAATAAAATGGCACTGTGCAGGTTGAATGTATCAAGAACAATCCCTAAGATTCCCATACAGTAATGAAAACTAAATTTATAGATATTAATGCAATTATTTAAAATATTGCTACTAGTTTGATATCTATAAATTACTAATGAAAAGAAGTAGGATAGTAATCTATATTAGAATATCACATCTTATTATGAATTAAGGAAAACCTTGAGTTAAAAATGCAAAAACAGCATTTGAAAAATGTATGATGGGCATCCAAAAAATAAATTAAAATAAGTTTATAATAGCTAGGGAAATTTGGCTATAGAGTTGTCACTTGAAAGAAGTTGCACTGGCAACCCTGCTGAATTTACTTCTCAATGGGGCTTACCTTCAGCAGCAGCTCCAACAACCATGGAAGTATGCTTGCACAATGTATTTGACTGCAAAATACAGTTGACTTGTTATTCAATTTCTCACCATTAGAAAGCAAACAGCAGCAGAAATCCATGAACAATTGACTGAAGTGCATGGGCTAAGCAGCTTAGCCCTCTGAATGGTTCACCATTGCATGAAAATGTTCAGAGAAGAAGAGAAAACATGATGAGCAACAAAGAGTAAGACCAAAAGCTGAACAGAACCACTGTTGAAACTGATTGACAAATTGTTGAAGAGGATCAAACACCAGATTATGATGTGGAAGAAATCAGGAGGAAGCTTAAAAGAAAGCCAAGATCACTCCTTTTTTAGGGAAAGTGATGCCTACTGTCTTCAATTTTCTGCCAAAGGAAGTCATGAATGATGCAGGTTACTTACTGAGGGAGGGGAACTGCAAGCAAACATCAAGCACAAGAGACACAAAAAAATTGACAAACAATAATCTTCTGATGCATGACAATGCCTGTCTTCACACAGCCCATCAGACAGCTGATCTTCTGATTTAAATGCCATGTAAAAGTTTCCTCCCCCTTCCTCCTTATTCAACTGATTTGTCACTTCAGATTTTCTCTTGTTCCTCAAACTCAGGGAACATCCAATTCAGAAATGATTCCGAAGTGACAAGGTGACTTTAGCAGTAGGGCATGCCATTTTAACCGCAAGGAATGAGCCATTGCAATCCACTCCTCTATAAAATTCTGTCATATTTTATAATTCTTATATTGTTTGCTGCTTACTCTTGGTTTCATTTTGCTGGTATTCTCAGAGGACCTTTGATTTCTCCCTCTCTTATTCCACATATTACACTTTCAGAACATCCAATAACCAAGGTAATTTCTTTAAATGCCTTGCCAACATTTACTGTCTTTAAAAAATAGTTAAACACAAATTAGTAATCTGCATTCTTCACCCTTTGGTTCACCTATACTGCACCTTTTCCTAATACCTGTATCCATTATTAACAGAATGTAGGCTTACAAGGAACACAAGTATCATGGTACTTCTCACTGCAAATCACTAGCTATCTTTTGAAACTAAAGTATTGATGAATTTACATGCTAATGCTATATATATTCTGCAAGAGTGCCAAGTTAACAAGTGTGCTTTTCTGGCAACACATTGAATGCATTGGGTTAGAGAACTATCTGAACCATTTCTCAGCATTTTTCTTGCCTGCTAACTTTTCTTTGTTACAGCCAATATATTTTCACAAGAACATGAAAAATTTAACTTGCTTCTTATCAAAGATAGTAGACCCAAGCAAAGATGTTCTGGCAACAGTTTTATAAAGGGTTCACAGAAAAAAAAATAGAGGGACTGTAGCAACTGGCAAAAAGATTGCTGCTCCAAGGAAGGGGGAAAAACAATGGTTATTTTACAATAATAAGCAATAGTTGCCAACATTAATTTTATGCGCAGAAAATCTCCAACAATCAGTGCAAATTCTGCTATATTGTTATATTTCAATCAATCACTTTAGCAGAACGTAGAATAGAAAACAGTTAAATTAGAAAAGTGTGCATATTTTATTGATTTTCTTGAGCTGTTTACAAAGGGCTCAGAACTTATGCTAATTATAAATGCATAATCGTGATAAATTTAATGATTGATCTGCTATGTATTACTTCTAAGCTTTAAAGGTGCAAAAATTTAGGCTCCTAGCCAAAATAGCACAATTTTAAAATGTTGATCTATTCTGAATTAAAGTTGTTTTAATTATGTCATTTAATACATTGGAATATTCTATATAAAATTAAGCATGTTATAACTATGATAGTTGATTTTTTTGCTGAATTTGTCATTAATATAGGAATTAAAATAAAAACCAGATAGCATGGAAATGCACTAGAGTTTATATTCCTTTTACTTCCATACAACTTTTAAAAATGAAACAAAATTTAGTTCTTTATCCCTTCATTAATGTATGTGTGTTTGGTATAAGCATTCCGTTTAATCTCTCTTAAAAGAACTATACACAAATATTACATTAATTGGTAAGAGCATTATATTGAAAATTCTCTTTTATTTCTGGCTATGGTTATTACCTCAAATCTGGGATCCTGAGATAATGCCACAGACTGTGCTTCTGTTGTATGTATTTGAACTGTAAATGTGCTTCCTTCAGGCAGGGGTTTCATGCTCCTTCCAACTGTTTGCAATTTGAGGCAGTATGCTCGAAATGCTTCTTCACCTTTGATGAGGAATGGATCATTTCTGTTAACAAATACAAAGAAAATGGAAGCAAAAACTATCACACCAATCATCACTGCGCCCAATTAATTAGTGGTAGACTTAACTCAGACATATCGACATCTTCCCTATGTTTTCACATATTAATATTACAGTTATTTTATAAATGCATAGATATAAAACTGAGTTCAGTTTTATTTGTCATCCAGAACTAGTTTTGAGGATCATTTTTCCCATCTGCTAAGCATCGGCATATCTTAAGCATTTCCAATAATCAGTATGTTTGTATGATTACATGCTCATGGAAAACTAAATTTATAAATGAAAATTGTTTCTTTCAAAATGAGAGGCTCAATACTATATAAAATTTATGGTTGCTAATGCCAATTCAGCAGTTGCTCAAACACTTAAGATCTGCACTTGAACTAGAGAAGGTGCTGGTATAATTTAGTTTCAAGCCATACACTGGAATGTGATCAAACCATATTGTGATAAGATTAAAAAAATGATGACCGGGATATGGGTGATAATGGAACAGATGGCAGAATGAATAGTAGGAGAATGGGAAGTACTCAAACAGTTGCCTATGTTTGCACAAATTCCAATTATAGCCAATAGCACATAACACAGTCATCAGCAGATAGCAAGCAGCCTAACTACTCAGTTACAATTGTAGTATTGGAGTGTCTTTAAATCAGAGAAAAGGAATATTTTAGAAACTATTTAAAGACAGAAGAATATTACTTTGTAGAATTAAGTCTTTCTGAGAAGAGGGAGAAAAATATTATGAATGCTTGTAGGTAAAAATTGTGTTCATGAAGCTGCTTAGAAAAATATTGATTCATTCTTTTATTTTATTCATGTTCTCACCTCTTTATCAGAAGTTATTTACTGATCCCAGTCTAGCCCAACAGAAAAACAAAAATGATGTTCTTTTGTTTGGATATCATGACAATAATAATCCATCATTTGTATATGTCAAAAATTAAAAGGTACAGAAAGACACTAAAGAGCTGTAAGGGGGGAGAGAGCCGAGTTTCACACATAGGTAAGGTTGGGGATAAGAAATATCCCAATTAACACATGCTGGAGACATGCTCAGAAATGCAAGTTAAAAGTGCACAGATATACATAGGAAGCAGTAACAAGACTTGCAGGCAGGAATGTTTGCATTTCCCATGAGAACATACACTTAAGGGGAGTTTGAAGTATAAAGTTTGATTTTTTTATATTTTTCAAAAATTTAATTACAATAAAATTTCAACTTTGCCAAATTGTTTGATATGCAGCATAGAAGTCATTTTTTTAATATTTAAAAATATGATTGCATAGAGTCAAAAAAGTTTGATTTTGACACCATTAGCATTGAACCTAACTGAGTTAGAAGGTTTCGGTTTTTACCATTCACTACAGGAAATTTTCCATTTTGTTGTTGACTGCTTTTAATAAACAGTATGAACGGAACCAGACTATGGTGCAGGCATTCATTAGATTCCAGATTGGAACTATAAGTGAGTTTTTAACAATTTTATAGCAATTTTCTCAAAACTCCCTTTTTTTTATCTCTCTCTCTCTTACCCACACCCACCCCCGCACACTCTCTTCTAAAGAAAAAACTAAAAAAAAACTACTGCATCAATTGTCCTGAAATTTTTCGTGGTGTTTCTAGACAAAACAATGAAGCTACTGAAGCAGAATTACAAAAAATTATAACCTAAGAACTATGGAAGTTTTGGTGTAATATTTTTTGCCAAAAAATACACTCCAAAAAAAAATAATTCTTGTTCCAACGCTTAAATTCAATTAATTGTTTCAATACACCGAGACAAAATGTGTTAAACTAAACTAAAATTTCAATATTGTAGATGTAGCCCTTATGGTTTTTATAACAGTACGAATATAAACTAAATTAATTTAATTGGTAAAATGGAATCTTCATGCTCCTCTTAAAAGAGTAAATGATATTCTCATCCCATTCTGAAAATTGATACTTGCAAGCCAAAATATTACAGTTGTTTACCAGAGAAATACAGATATAGGTTTCATCAAAAGCAATATTCTCATGTTTACCTTCTCTTTTCAGAACTGCACATTTTAAGAACTTCACTGTAATATATGTATTCTTTTTGTTATTAACAGTAATACAGTCATTTTACATGAAAACTGTAATTTCTAGCATTTAATTTATTTGTTAAGAATACTAAGAGTTTCTTTTAATCACAAATATCATTAAAACATACATATTTATCATCAAATAAATTTGCAGTTATTCATTTTTAACAGACAATAGTTGCCCTGACAAGCCCCAAGTATTTGCTAGGACTTCAATCATAGAATAACTTGGTCTGTGTCATTATATTGTCTTGTACAGTACACAGCCTATGTTTAGAATAGGCAGGAAGCCTTTTCCCCATCCATCCTTATTAATATCATTAACACAATTTTGTGAAACTCTTGATAAGATAGTCACACTATGTTTACTTTAACCTAAACGGAAGGGAAACAATACTTCGTTTTGTTCACAATAAATTGCTTTTCTTTGTTTGAATTTAATTATTTCTAATTGTACAATTTATATGGTGATACATTTTCCCACAATAATAACCATCTCATTCTTTTTAGTGCTAATCTTGATCTTTGGTCCAGAACAAATGCAATATGTAATATATGACATATTTTTTAAAAGGAATAATTTCCATTAGGCATTCTAAACACTACTAAAATTTGTTTTAAGCAAAACTGCAGCTGCTTTAGCATGAAAAGAACAGGCACCCTTCATTATTTCTCAGATGTAGTACCATGTTCCTCTTCCCACAATAAATGCATACTTTCAAACTTAAAATTTCAATTAACCAATCTTTTCTGATTATATAGCCCATATCATCTAAAATGAGATATCTCAGGCAATTCTACTTGCTGAAACATTGATACCTCTATACCATATTTCTGGGAGATTTCCTTAATCATTTTAATTTTTATATAGCAAAAAAGGAGTCACCATAAAATTAAAACAAACTTTTGAACTAGAATTTCCTTTTAAATTTAAAATCATAAAAAGATTAATAACTGAAGAACAACAAAATATGCAACAAAAAACTTAGAGGAAAAACATACAAAGATCTAAAGACTTTCAAACATCTTTTATTGAAACCAATGAAAATTGGAGTTGCTCAATTGTTTTATTGCTGGGGATGATTGCATATCAGAACATCTCTTCAGGATGAAATTAATCAAGGACGTGCTATCCTAAACAAAGAACACATACTGAAATGCAGCCATAATTGATAACAATAAACAAATGGAAAATAATTTGGAAGCTAGGGATAAAATATCAACCAATCAACCAGATTTTTTTTAATTCAGCATGCATAAAAGCAAACTAAAATTCAATTAACTTGTCCATACTATTCTTTCCTTATAGAAATGCACACCATGCTGCTAATTATACAGGTTTTCTTAAGATTTGGTTTATTATTACTATAAATTTTCTGTTTTTAGTTTCATTGTTTTCCTATTTCCTCAAGTGTCAATTTTCCTTATTAAGTATTTAAATCTCATTAATTCACACATTTATTTTATACAAATGCTTATATATATAAACCATCATGGGTGGCCGAGGTCGTTAAAGTCTGGGTTCAAGTACCACCATCCTCCCTGACTGAGGTTTTTTCCCGGTTTTCCTTAGTCCTCATAAATTGCAAATGCCAGGGAGGTACCCTAAACTTAGGCCTGGAACGACTCCTTCCTTAAAAATAAATCCTTTCCCAATATATCATTTCATCTCATGTATCATCAGTGTCCAACACCTGTGGTGCCTCTGTAGCAATAATGGGTGTTACTCTATTCATTGATATATATATATATGCAATCTAAAAGTAACTTCATTCAGTCACTTTTGCAGTCACTCTCAAAACTGCAGAACAAGTATCACAAAAGCAACATGCAGCATTATGTACTTAGTTTCTCCACCTAATCACAAACCTTTCCCAATATATCATTTCATTTCATGTATCATCAGTGTCCACTGCCTGTGGTGCCTAAGTAGTAAAAATGGGTGTTAAACACTATTAAAAAAAATCCACCTAATCACATTATTTCCCCAGATTTTCTCTGTGTCAGCTAAATTTCATTTTAACATTACTATTGTAACTATCCATTAAAGCAGTTTTTACATCTATGTTATTTATAGTTCTCTGAACTGCCATGCAACAAACTAGATGTGTGTTTAACCATATCTGCACAGTTTCATACAAATATACAGTTCTAAAATCTTATTCTGATCAGAAATGCATGGTGCAGCAAGTGACAAGTCCTTTTTGGTTCTTGCATTTCAGAATAAAGGTATGCTGATGTTAACATTTAGAATGGAAGAGCATTAATTCATAAACTTGAAAAGAGAAAAAAGATAAGTGCAAACTTCTGGAAAGTACCCAAACATGAAAAGTCAGTCAGGACAGGCAAACATGTCATGCTGGGGGATGGACAGGGATACAGCAAAGGGATTTCCTATACTGCAGTTATTAAAACATGTCACTTTACAGCTGGGTATTAGGTTGCACCTCATGAGATAGAGTTGCTGCATAGTTTTTAGCAGATAGCAGTTCATCCCCGAGTGTAGCTTTTGTCTTCAGTAACCTTCTTCTCTTTTATAACTGTTTTTCTTTGAAGTCCCATACACTTTTACCCACAAATATTTAAGACAATGAACATTTTTACTTCCACGTTAATGTTTTATTATGGTTAGGATCAGGATGAGTTACAAAAGAACTGCATAATGCAGCTATAATTATTCTATTACTTGCAAAATGTATATCTTGCAATTTTTTGCTGCTTCTATCTATAGCTGACATGCAATAACATTTGTATTTTTAAGAATATTTTGTTTGGAGATGGGCAATAAAATAGGAAAAACACACCACTAAAGGAAATGTATGATAACATTGCACCTCTTCCCTTTTCTCTGCTTACCTACATCAATCCTTTATTGCAATATTCTTATTGGCTTACAAATAAACACATCTGCACTTTTCAGTTGTTATAGACAATTGTCAAGTGACAACTTATAGCAACCTGAACTTAAATGTGTAAAGGTACATGCAAAGGGCTTTTTCAGTATTTTTTAACAATTGCAAGGACACCATTAGCCTTCATATCCACATACAAGAAATTATACATTTGAGTTCACTGGGTAACCTAATGAGTATGACCAATATATGAGTCACAGATGGCAATAATTAGCATCATACTTGTATAAAACACTACAGCAATGTCTTTCTCATTATTGTGTATTAATTATTGTTTTCCTAAAATATGCCTAATCTGTGTTTAAAATTAATACATGTGTAAGTAAACATGTTGCATAATGGAAAATAGGTATTTGTAAACTCTCTAAAATATGAATATAACCATTGAAGAGAAGTAATAATATATAAAAAATTATTGTCTAGCGATGAAGCTACCGATTTTAGTGCAGAAATTCAGAGGATCAATAAATGCAAGTATTACTGCTTCAGATATAGAAAATGTCAACACAGGATGTGATAACATTAAGAGAAGTGATAATATTTGCAGTAAAGGTGATAATGGAACTGACAAAGATTGCCAAGAGTATGTATCTTCTACTGGCTTTCTATATAGTAAGGATGTAGAGGAGAACCATAAAGAGCATTTTGAAACAACAAATTTGCTAAAGCAATTATGTTATGGGAGACAGCTGGTCCAGTACAAAAACACTTTCTGTAATAGACACTTAGTATATTTACAAATTTATTGTGTGACATAGTAATAAGTAAAACAAACAGAAAAGGAAATTGAATATTCTAAAACTATAACACTCAAGCATAGTAAGTATGGAAGTCATTAACAACTGAAGAGTTTGATGCTCATCATGATATGCTGATTACAGCTGACGTAAGGTTCTCTAATACTGAGTACACAAAAGAAAACTGCTTTATATCCATTGTACTATACAACAGCAATGGCTTGTGGAATATAAAATTAGGGTACATAACTTTTCAACTGCTATTATTCAATATGAATTGCAAACTTCTAGAATCTTAATATCTAGAATTAACACTGATACATGCATGGCTGAACATATACATATATAAATGAACATATTTAAATAAAAAATAAAAATTTATTTTCCTGGTTTTCATGGCAGCAAACTTGATGATTATTTGAATAGATTCTGAAATCTGTATGATGAGTTTTGTCTATAGAAAGCATTATGAACATCCTAGATTTCAAAATCATATTTTGACTCAAATTAATACTTGGAGTTTGTCCACCCAGCTTTTTAATTTCAATCATCCCTACTAATGATTCAAAGAAAACAGCTTGGATGATACGTTTTGTGTTCATTTTCTTTACATTCAATTAAGACAAAATGAAATAAAGCAACTACTTTACAAATTCACACAAAATTCACTAGCGTGCAATCAAACACCTTACTACTATAAATTATTGATTATTGCTGCTGGAGAATGCCTGCATGATAACATTGTTTCTTCAAATGTAATTTATTTTTATTTATTTATTTATTCTAGTAGAGCTAAGGCCATTAGGCTTCTCTTCCACTCTACCAATCTAATAATAATTACATGAAGTTATAATGACAATGTTACAATCACAACATTAACAGTAAAGTTGACTATACTTGTACACATATAAACCAACATAAACATTATGTAGATAAATAAATGTATGCTGATGCATAAATATTGATAATGAAAAATGAAAAATATTAACTTAGAAAGAAGAAAAAATTAGAAAAAAAAAAAACAATAATATACAAGCACCAGCAATGACAATTTATACATAAATCCTGAAAGTGGAAATAAAGATACAAGCAAAACAAAATTAAGCCCTGATAATACTATGAAGGAAACAGGAACATTTATGATAGTAATAAAAATAATAGAATGAATAATTCTAAAGCATGGTAAAACAACTAAATACATGTATTGTAACAAAAGGAATCTGAATCTAGGGTAATCGATTATTTCTAATAATATTAAACAATTTCTTATGAAATGCTCCTAAAGATGGGCAGTCTCTTGACATCCTGTGGCAATGCATTCCAGAGACAGCCAGTGGTTATGGTGAATGAAGAGTAAAGTGATGTTTGGTGCAATGGTAATAACAGTATGTGTGTTAAGATTATGAGAGGATTATGTAATATTATTGATATTGAAATAAATGTCAGTTGTTCCATATGCAATATACAGTACACAAGAAAAGAACAAAGAGCTTTTCATGGGTAACAGCAGGTGTGAGGAGATTAAAAGGAATAAGGAAAGGGTTTCCTCAGAAGCAGTGTTCAATATGGAAGAGAAAGGAAGATACGAAATATATAGTGTTTGGGTGAAAAGGGACAGGATTCTGGATGAAAGAGTTTATAAACAAGAAATAGTTTTAAATTAGATAGAAAGATAGCCTTAACAAAAATCTTCAGTAAAGATAGCAGGAATGTAGGGGAGTTCCTCAGTAAAGTTAAAATTAAATGGAATTGGGTACTAAGAAGGGATGTAAATCAAATAAATGGGCCTGGGAATGGCTGAGAGTGGAAATATATTAAATTTTACTTAAATTATTGAGCTTATGATTGCAAATTGTTTTAGAAAGTGAATAAATGTAGCATTATAGTAGGCTTTTAATAAATAAAGGAATTAGTAATTTGTAAGAGACAGTAGCTAGCTAACAAAATAGTGGCACAGGTAGAGTAATTAAAAAATTTTTATTTTAGAACTTTGGGTTGGGCTGCAGCCTGGTCCCCTAGAATTCCAGAAGGATGTTGTAGGCTCCCATAAGGGAGGGGGGGCGACTTCGGTCATTGCTCTACAAATGCTCCAGGTGCGACCTGAGCAGCCTATGGCATGCACCCTGGGGGCAGGTTATACCTGAATCATTGCTTGTAGTGGGGTGGGCGGTGGCTACCTTAATGCTAGGGTGACTCACCTCTTAAATTGAGTAAGTCTATGCTAGACTGACCTATCCATCAGCAAGAATGTGATAGCTAAGTTCGCATAGCACATTTGGGCAACATGATCATTTCCGGCTGAAAGGCAGGTCAGTTTAGAAATTATGCTGTCCTAAACAAAAAAAACCACTGAGGACCGTGAACCACCATGAATCCCTTTGGAAGGAGAGGGATCCCAGCACAAACTTGATGGACTGGAGACTGATGCAATCAAGATGGAAATTTTGCACTTTGTTTAGTTATATTAGAATTTTGATAAAGGTGATGGTATAAAACCAATTATGTATTACATCTTCTGTAATTATGAGGGTTCATACCTAAAATGGCGTTTGCCAAATAAGTGGAAGCCACTTCGTAGGTTGTATTTGTATTTTTCCTAACATTCAATAAATTCAAATACAAATATACAGGATGTAATAAAAATATTGATTTAAACTTTGAGAGTGAGTTCCCCACACCAAAACAAGAAAAAATGTTGTATATGCTATGTATGCTAATGACATATTTGTGAGGTATTATTGAAAGAGAACATTCAATGTATCTTGAGGTAAAATCCAACAACTTAAGTTTGTTAAATTAATAATTATAATTGAGTGACATTATCATACAAGTCAATTTACTGATATACATTGTACACTAAATGGCAATACAAGAAAGACTTGTTTACATTTATCATTAGTGTGCATTTGTGTTAATTAGTTTGTTTGATTTGTTCTGTAGTTCAGTTCAATATATTGAGCGGTAACCACAGCAGAATATTTATATTCTGAACAGGCAGATATGACTTATATGTACAATGGCACAGTAGGCACAAGATTCTGAACTTGCTGAAGATAAGGGTACTAATGCTGTTCATGTAGCATCCTCCATGCAGTCATATGAGATGCACCAAATACTACAGCCAAATTGTCTTGTGCTAATATCTGGGTCTTTCTGAACACACTGTAGAATGAATTCTTTCTGATTAAATGCATGACTGACTATTGCAATCATCCATCCACAGTTTGTGGCACAATAGGAATCCTGTCTCAGCAACTCAACTAAAAACAGTAGCAAAAAATTAGCTGCTCAAATGTAATTGAACTGCAGCACAAACCAAAAATAAGAAATTGATTAAATTGATTAACATATTCAAATGATAAATGCAAGAGTGTCTCCAACATATTGCCATCTTAGGTACAATGTACATTAGCAGACTACATGTACTGATAACTTCATTCAATTGTCTAAAAGGGTTAATTATTTTTCAACAAACTTAAGATAGGTCATTAGCAGACTACATGTACTGAAAACTTCATTCAATTGTCTAAAAGGGTTAATTATTTTTCAACAAACTTAAGTTAGGTCATACCTCAAAATGCATTGAATGCTATCTTTTAATAATAACTCACAAACCAGGATTTCCATACATATGTTTACATGGCTTTTATAATTTACTTTTTTGGTGTAAAGAACTAACCCCCAAAGTATGTCTTAGTATTTCTGTTATGTCCTGTATCTGTTTATACTGTTTCACTATAATTATCTAATAATCTTTTAAAACATTTTATTCAACTTTGTAATGCAGCAAAAATCAATCTGCATAAAACTTGAGGCAAACTTTCCTGGAAATGCACATGCTGAGAGGTGATATTTCTGATGGTGCATGCATACAATGGCTCTTAAGAACAAAAAAACACTTCCTCTCACAGTCAAAACACTCCACAATCTTACTGATATTGGTTTAAGTCTTGTTGCAATACCCTACATATTTTATTTATTTATTTATTTTTTAGCTTAAAAACCCATCAAGCTATAGTAAGAGAAAATTAAAAATTGAAATGCTTGGGGGTTGTGCAAACCAGGAGCCACACCCTACCTGGTAAACCTTTCACATAACAGACTCTGGCAGATTTATTACATTTGATCATTTGAACACTAGGGCTGAGTACTTAAAAAGTTACAAATCAGCTACCATATTGGATATATTTGAATTCAAACATGCAAACAAATTATGTGCTTTCAGATTCTCTCACTATTGATGAGCAGCTATTTCCTTACAGAGTAAAGACAAGATTCACCCAATACATCCCCCTCAAAAGCAGTCAATTATGGGTCGAGGATTTGGTGAATTTGTGACATACAAAAGCGCAAATCCATTGACTGATTAAATTTACACATGAAAATCTACTATTTGAAGAGTAACTAATCAAGGATAGAAACAGTAGTGAAAGACCTGTGTTACTAGTTCAATATAGTTTCTGACAATTTCTTCATAATACTGCCACTAGCAAGACTGCTGATGACAAGATTTGTCTCTTGTTGGTACTTTGAAAAGAAATAAGGCTTATCAACCTCAGAATTGAAACTTCCTCTTCAAACCAGAAAATGGCATCTTTATTTGGATTCACTACACATAATATATGAGGGGTGTTCTAAAAGTGCTTAGTCTGACCCAGAGATGGCATGAAGATGGCCAAATTAATATGATAGTTGTTAAGTATAATTCTTTAGATAGCATGCTGTATGTTCTAAAGCATAGTCACTTGTTTATATCAATTGTGTAAACATTTACTTCAAAATGGATAAAATGAAATACGATCTGTGATAAAGTACTTTGTTTTGACAGTTTTAACCCCAACAGAAATACAAAATACAAATTCCACATTAAAAATTCTTCCTCTTCATTTTTGATGATTACAAAGTGAGCTGCTTAATTTAAGCGCAGCTGTACATCCATTCTAGATGAAGAGCACTCAGGGTGTACCAAAACTGCTTGACTGATGAAATTGTGACAAAAATTCACAATGCTGACTCAATGATCGCTGATTGAAAGTACATGAGTTGGCTGATATTGCAAAGATCTTGATAGGCTGTGTCCACTACATTTTACACAAAGTTTTGGGTATGAGAAAGATTTCTGCTCGATGAGCATTTGTTAACATGAACCAAAAACATATTTCAATTAATATTTTTCAAGAGTGTTTAGACTTGTTTAAATATAATTCTAATCAGTTTATCTGATGTTTCACAACAGTAGATTTAACAAGGATTCATCACTACACACCCGAGCAGTCCTAACAGTGGTTGGCAACAAATGAAAGTGGATCAAAAAAAGCAAAAATGGTTCCATCTGCAGGAAAAGCTGTGTTTTACAGTTTTATGTAATTCTCCTGGTGTGGTGCTCACAGACTAACTCCAGAAGGGTAGAACAACTACCAGAGACTATTATGCTTTACTACTGGACCAACTGAAGGATGCTATTCAGGCTAAACTTTCAGTCTTACAAAAAAGAAAATTCTCTTTCATCATGTTAATGCACCTTCACACACTTCTGAGATTGTTGCTGCAAAAGTACATGACCTTCACTTTCAAAAGTTTCCATTTGTCATATTTGCCAGATTTTGCTTTCAGTGATTACTTTCAAACCCAAAGAAATGGTTGGGTAGACGAAGATTCACACCAAATGATGAGATTAAAACTGAGACGGACATAGTTGGGCAAATCTTATTTTACTAGAGGTATTAAAAAGTTAGAAAGTTGGACTAAATGTATTGATTAACAAGGAGACTTATGTTGAAAAATAAAAAAAACACATATTAAATCTTGGTCAGGCCAAGAATTTTTAGTAACACTTCTCACAACTTGTGGAAAGGAAGAATCAGACTTGAAAAATTTGGACCACAGCCAGAATTTGAACCACAGATCTTCAGCCTTCCATACTGATGCTCTAACCACCTGAGCTTACTTGACCTCCTCAAAAATGCATCGCAAAATTGCACAATATGGTAAAACACAGTTAGGTATCATCTACCATCTACATTATTTACATTAAGACTAAATACATTTAAATACTTACATGTCATACATGTCATTTTTATCCAAAACAAAAAACACAAATCGTTCTATGGGTTGTGAATCTTCATTGAAGAACACTACACTAATTTGTTTAATGCCGTTGTTTTTCAGAAGTTCTTTTATACCTTTCAGGCATTCTGTTATATAAGCATTCACTTGTGGATGAGTTGACATCTGAACTGGGATTCCATATTTTCTTCTCCTTACGTAGATACCAGATGGATATAAATTTCGAACATAAAGGATGTTGTGAATGGCCACCTCTAAGAATTCTAGCAGTATATCTACATTTGCTATAAATAAAAGAAAGAAAAAAAAAGATTGAAAAACATTTATGAGACACTGATTATATATGAGGTGGTAAATGATAGGTTCAAAATATTAAGAGTTGAATTATGTTTACTGTATACAGAGTTAGTTAAAAGTCCTTAATGTAACATGTGGCTCAGTGACATGAAACTTGTTGTGTCTGGATAGCTATGTACTGAGAACTCAAAATATCCCAACTACTTTTTACTTCTGGTAACATAAGTAACTCCCAACTCTTTCATTTTAAATGGAATACCAAATATATTTTTACATTTTCAAATAATGCCCATAAGAATTTTTCAAAAAGTATCTAAACTAGACACTTCTGTATAAATTTATTGCTCCTAAATCAAGAAAACAAAAATGAGTAGCAAATAATAAAATGGTTAATTTGTTTATGTGTAGGTCAGTAATAATAGATATACTGTCATTTGTTTGTATCCATGAATTCTGCTATTGATGCAGAAACTCTTATTTAAGGGGTTAAATCTGATATCTAGTGTGTTAAATATTTTTATCTGATGTTGAGTGAAAGAGAAAGAATTCTAATTTTAATTATGGTTGGCTGTAGAGATAGGCAACAATCTCATAACCGAAAGAAGGCAAATTTATTTAATTATATGTAGCGGGATCGCAATTCAATTCCACATATAACAGTGACAACTATGATAAAAAATTTACTGTACTGGATGTGTACATACCAAGATCAGGTCACCCAAAAAATGCAACTGGCAGAACTGAATGTATGTTCTTCCTTTGCAGTTTCTACTACAATTTGTCATTAGAATCAAATATAAGCCAAACCTCCATGATGAAATGTCCTAAAATTGCCAAGCAGCATTCTCCTAAAATTCAAACATTAATCAAACTTTGCAGGAACTTTCAGAGGACAATCCTGATGGAAGAATGCAGTTTTGTAATTAATAATGGAGGACATTAATAATAATTCAATTGTGTTTTCAGATGAAGTATATGCCATTAACAGTTTTTGGTACTTTGAAAATGGAAACAGAAAAGGACCTAGGATATTGCAGATATGTTTTAAAAATAAACAATATCATTATATCCTAGATAACATCAAAAGTTTTTCTGATATCTAATTAGACAAGATATGACTTGGATGAAATTAGAAACACTATTGTAAGTACAATATTTTCCCAATCAATAATAGCATAAGTAATATCCTTCTTTTACCTTCACACATACAGTAATAATACTGGTAAGAGGTAAGATGCACATCACACTAGTTCTACATTTCTCACAAGATCATGAAAGCAATACAATAGTATACTGCACAACATATCAATGTATATGTAAATATGTATTAATAAAAGTTGTATGATTGATATGTCTGTTTTTGGTATTGGTTGAGTTGTTCTAAGTGTTCTTTTTTATTTTTATTGTAATTATTTATGTAGATGTAAACAAAGTTTTGTAAATACAGATTGAAAACTACTGTGGTATTTGTATATGACAAGTTCAATGTTCGTAGGTCTCTGTGGCTGCTTCACGAACTCACTGAATGCTCCGAGAACTAAACTAAACTAAAGCAATTGTCAATAGTATTGTAGCTGCTTAACCATAATGCTAAATAGTAGTTAGAACTGCACTTGCATGGGACGTATAATATATTAATGCTATTGCAAAAGTTTGTCTGTAATCGTGAGAATAAACAATTTGTAGCCGTCAGTAAAGGGTCTGGCTGTATTTAAAAATAATGAATATAAACAGCTATATATTTTCTAACAAAAATCTGAGACTGACAAGACACTAATCATTATTGAATGATTCAACTTCAGAAATTATCTGTTGATCACAACTAAAAGTTGATATGTAACAACATAATGAGTAAATCTTTGAACTCGTTTTCATATTCCTCTTTAAATGTTTCTTTACCAAATTACTGTTATGTACCAATATTCCTACATATTTCATTTAAAAACGTAACTTTCTAGCAATGTATATATGAGTAGGTTTTGCTAATTATGAGGCAAGGATAAGTTCTTGGTATCATCCATCCCCTTCTCTTACCATCAAAATTATGAAGCATTCCTTGAGATTATATTAACTATGCGAGATAAACAAACCTGAAGTATAATCTGCAGCCATTCTTTAATATTTCGTTATGAACTTATCACTGTGTGAGTACTTATTAAATAACTAACATTATATTACTGGCTCATATTTAGCACTGACAGCAGTTGTCACCAATCCCTAAAATAAAATGACAAATATTATATTAACCTCCGCGGGTATTCTTGCAGAATATGGAACTCTGCTCATTTGTTTTATGTTTACCAGAATCAACAATAGGGGGTGCTCCGATCGCACATGGAAAACATCGGAATCAAAAACTTTTTTTCATTACACAGTGATGTAACAGCTTTATATCGAACGCAATCGCATATTATCATTCATTGTTAACGCACACAACCAGGATAATCATTAACTCATAAAAAGCACACAAGCACTGAAGGTGCGTAAATTAAACTTCCAATATCAGACAAGTGTTGCTCTTTTAGTAAGTATTTGGTGGTTCATATGGGGCCGTTGCCGCGATTTCGGTGAAAAGGTTAAAGTAACAGATGCAGTTATAGATTGTTGATTCTGGGGTGGTGGAATTGTGGTCGTAAAATTTCAATTTCTTTCTAACCAAAAGGAAATTCAGAATACATTTTATAGAGACAAGAATTTAGTCGACATTGTATATATTGGAAATGCACGTTATGACGCAAATACATTAGTATGTTTGAATGAAATTCTTCACCGAAATTCGTGAAGATAGGACATAAAGAATGCATCCAAAGTTCCCTACTGTCTCCTAATCTTGCGCTTAGCCCTCATCCACATGTTTTCTACTTTTTTTTGTGTATGAATTTCTGCATTGTGCGGGTCTATAAAATTTGCATGTGAACAATTACATAATGCTCATAAATCACCCCATCGATGTCCAAAATGTTGGCGTATGCCGCCCACCCATCCGAAACAATAATAGTGTGAACTGTCGAATTAAATTCATCAAAGTAAGCTTTTCGGTTTGATACTTCAACAAGAAAGCATCTTCCCGTCCCTCTTTAATTCCTCCCATAAACCCAATGTACTAACCATGATGGTACTTCATATGATGATACTTCCTGTGGAAAAAATGTCGATTCGTCAATTTCCACGACTTAGGCTTTAGCACAATGCGACTATAACATAGACCATAATAATCATACCACAAATAGTTCATTTCGCGGCTATTCCGAACATTTCCCGCCTGTTTTCAATTTCCTGTTTCACGAACTCTTGTTTGACTCTGCAGTTTCATGCACCACAAACGTAAACAAACTTTAGTGCATCATGGCAGTTCCTTATTTTTAAAGATTATCCCTCCTCGTTAGTTTTCAATTTCGTGTTACATGAACTCTCGTTTGACTACCCAGTTTCAAACACACAAACATAACAAACCTTAGTGCATCAAAGATTACCCATACACGCTAGTTACAATCACGCTATTACAGTAGGTTAGTTTAGTTTAGTTCTCGGAGTAATCAGTGAGTTCGTGAAGCAGCCACAGAGACCTACGAACATTGAACTTGTCATATACAAATACCACAGTAGTTTTCAATCTGTATTTACAAAACTTTGTTTACATCTACATAAATAATTACAATAAAAATAAAAAAGAACACTTAGAACGACTCATCCAACGCCAAAAAACAGACAAATCAATCATACAACTTTTATTAATACATATTTACATATACATTGATATGTTGTGCAGTGTACTATTGTCACTCATATATTCCTTTACAGAATAATAGGCCTTTTTACATAGGTATTTTCTAAGAGCAGATTTAAAGGAATTGTCATTGATTATGAAGGCTTTTAGGCTAGAGGGAAGAGCATTGTATACTAAAATGCACTCATAATAAACGCCTTTTTGATGGCATGAAAGTGCTGAAATTGGGCGATGTAGATTTGCTTTTTGTCTAGTATTCTTGTCATGTATATTTTGATTTTGAACAAATTTTTGTTTATTTCTTATATAAAAGTTCATAAGGGATAAAATATATTCGCAAGGAAGAGTTAAAATTTCAAATTTCCTAAAGAGGTTTCTGCATGAATGTCTACTGTGTGTACCAGCAATTATTCGTATGACTTTTTTCTGTAACAGGAGGACACGTTCACTTTTAACTGAATTTCCCCAAAATATTAGACAGTACGCAATGGCAACTTAATCTCGCCGTAATTCCTAAGCTGTGTTTGTTAACAGCACAGATTACTAGTCATCAGTAATCTGCGTCGTTAAATTACACTTAAACGCAAGGAGACACGTGATGTATGTCACCACCAATAAACGAAGCAGTTTGCTTTAGCTATACTTTTTTCATTCAAATAAAATAAACGTTATAAGCCTGAATTTTAGAGTTGCAAATGAGGTTTAGCGGAAATAAGTTAATTTTAAGTTAACAAAGTAAGCGACAAGTGTATAATTTGAGAATATAGTTATGCATGTAAGACAAAGTGAGCATTTTTTTTCCCCCGAAGAAGAGGAATTAGTGGGGATTGAGGAAAATACGAAGGAGTAACTATATAGCTACTAATAAATTATCTGTTCTAAGGGAGATGATATATCATATATCCTAGAACTCTTGCTCAACTCAGGACCTACAGAACAAGATACACAGAAGCTTAATTATTAGCACGCACTGCAACAATAAATTTAAATTTTTACCCAAAATAATGGTAAAGTGAATGAAGACATTATTAAAGCACAGTGTGAATAGGAGTTTAGACTTAGACGTTGTGTTACTAATTTAGAAAAATCAGCACATTCCGATGCATCTTCCTATTCAGCAGATCTATGCTTAGATTTCTTGGTTTGTCGTTTATTTTTCAGAGTGCCAACTCTTATATGGTGGTTATTTGATTTCACCGTATGCCATTTGTGGTGCAACAGTAATGGAACTTTAAAAATACACATAAAATACCGTTAAGTCAGTTAATACCACTTGTAAACTTAAATCTAACTAATGTGTTGTATTTTTTCACAATCTTAAACCTTAACCCATAAGTTAGGTTTAAGTAATGTAAACCTGCATAAAACTAAAACTAAGAGTTCTTATTTTTTTTTTAGATAGCAGCTATACTAGGAAAATGGGGCTTTTGCTGGATTAGGTGTTAGGCAGTGTACATGCTAGTGCCAGACTTGAAAATTTTATGGCAAGTCTGAAGGTCGTGAATAAAAATTTTATTAAGGAAGATTATATTGTGATGATTGGGGAAATGGTAACAGTGTAGACAGTGATACAAACTATCATATTGGTGAATATTCCACTCACAGAAACAGATTCATATTGATGAATATACCACTCACAGAAACAGAGTACAAAATAGAATACCAACAGATAATAAAGACAGCTATATCCAATGGTTTCAACAAAAATGCAGTGATAAAAATTATCAATAAACCTAAAAGACAAAAGGTGATGAGGGAAGTTTCCACACTAAAAAACACAAAAGAAGGATATAAATCATAAGTTTCACATACCATCCAATTTACCACAAGTTCAAGAAAATTTTCAAAGAACATAGGATAATGTTAGCCCAAAAAACAGATATAATATCAAGAATTAATTTGGTTACACAGTAAAAGATTCCACAACAACAGAACAGAAATCAGGAATTTATGAAATAAAATGTGCAGATTGTGAGCTGAGCTACATAGGTAAATCAAAAAGAAATTTAGGGGAAAGAACACTTTAGGAATATTCGGTTTAAGCAGTTGGATAAATCAGCAGTAGCAGCTCACTTTTGGACCAAAAATCATTAAATAAAACCAGAAGTTAAAGTACTGAATCATCTTCACAACCCATTGGAGTTATCAATTTGGGAAAATTTTTTCATATTAAAAAATAAAGAAAACCTAATGGAGAGTTTCCTCCAATGGATATACTCAGTAAGTTCCTATTTCAGCCAACAGATGCCACCACAGGAACATCCAGGTGTCTAGCCATCGTTTCGAGTAACGGCGGTTTAATGAGCAACTGAAAATGGGGGTGATTTTCCTGAAACACGTCTTATTTTTATGTAAGTAGAGTTTAGTGTAAAAAAATGAATACCTAAGTTTAGGATACTTATAAGCAATGTTTACATATTAGCTATCACATAAAATTTAGTAACAGAAATGAAACATTTTAAAAATGATTGAACACAAGCTATTGCACATATAAAATTGGTAAAGAATGTGGATACTGTGTTCCTATATATCTAAAATAAGAATAATACTGGTTGAACAAAATTAAAGAACATTTATTTATAAATGGAATAGGAGATTTTTGGGCTAAAATTGGATATTTTAGAAGAGATTGTTTGAGGGAATCAATAATGAAAGATATGGATAGACAAGTTTTATTTGCCCAGATTAAGGAGAAAAGCTCACTAGCCTGTTATAAGAAATTAAAAGATGATCCAGAAAAGGAGAAGTATGTAACAATTTGCAAGAAAATGAAAGAGAAGGGATAGCATGGTTTTGATTAGGTGTTTGGAAATTAAGGGGAATGAGGAGATAATAAATCCAGAAATGTGTCTCATCTGGGAAGATGAAATTCATATGATCTTCCAATCTAAAGCCACAAATATTTGCAGGGAAAGTTTAATTAGTAAGAAATGGTTAATGAGGAATAAAGGAATTGTATTCAGAACAGATACTCAAATTAGGGAGTTTTTATGGAAGGTAAAAATGTAATGGAAATGGTCAGTTCAAAATGTAATTTAGATAAATTTTAGATGATAAGGAATATCTGTATGATTATGAAAAATGTCATTGGTCTGGGAATGGTTGGGAGTGAAATTATATTAAATTTATTGATTTACTGAGCTTGAAATATTGGAAGTTGCTCTAGAAAGTGAATATATATGTAGCATTATAGATGGTATTTCAGAAATAAAAGAATTAGCAGTTTGTAGGGATTATAATTAGCTGACAAAATTGGTACAATTAGAATAAGTGAAATATTTATTTTAGTGCCTTGGTTGGGTGAGAGCCTAGTCCCCTGGAATTCCAGTAGAATGCTGCTGATGAACTGGGGATTGGGAACTGATGCAATCAATGTGGAAATTTTGTACTTTGTTTAACTATCTGCAATTTAGGTAAAGATGTTCGTATAAAATGTATTTTTGTTTCAGCAATTACAATTGTCAGGGGTCACACCTTAAGATAAATGGAGGCCCCATTGTAGTTTGTTTTTGAATTTTTCTTAGCGTTTTATCAATTTCAAATTTCATTATAATAAATGTTTCAGAAATAAAATAATTACTAGTTTGTAGAGATTGTAGTTAGCTGATAAAATAATTGTATAGGTACAGTAATTGCAATATTTTATTTTAGTCCTCTGGATTGGGTCGAGCCTAGTCCCCTTGAATTCCAGTAGGCTATTGCTGATGAACCGGGGACCAAGATCTGATGCAATCACGGTGAAATTTGTATTTTATTTAATTATTTAGAATTTAGCTAAAGATATAGTATAAAATCATCATTGCATTAAAATTTCTGTAATTGCGAGGAGGTACACCTAAAACAGCCTGGGCCAGATAGGTGAAGACCCCTGGTAGTTTGTATTTTTCTTAGCACTTTCAATAAATTTCAGTAATTTCAAATCTATAAAAAGGTACAAGTGAATTGTGAATAGTGTTACTCAGTCCTATTTTCATTCATGCTATAGCTGCTGAATCAATTTAAATTGTAAGCATACATACAACATCCAAGTTATATTAGAATTACAAGATAGATTGTATTTAACCAAATCCAAAATCTTTTAATTCAAGTCATCAGTCTCTCATTTAAAAAATTATTCATATGCTTGCATGCAGAGACTAAATGTTCCTAAAGGTTTGAACAAAACATAAGCATTTGCGAAGATCCAAATAAAATGCTTTCTGAGTAACAACCTATGTTCACTTATGCCACTACATGGTGTTAAAGTTAATTACTCTGAAAGCCTTGGTGCTCTGAAATAATGTAACATAATAGCAATCAAGAATAACTGTACACAGTAAACATGAACATTTAAATTTTCTCAAGTAACATGGAGGAATGAAAGCAGATCTTCAAAATCCACTTATGATGCAGATAGTATTTCTGTAAAGAAATACCAGCTATGCCATTTCAGGGGTCTCTCAGACTCAGATGCAGAGAATATCTTTATGATTAGTTGCTATGATTTAGGCATAGTTGTTTTGCAAATGAAACTCCAGATGTGAGCCAAAAAATGTAGTGTTAACTTTATTGCTACTATGCAAAAATTTATGGTTGGCAGTTTTGCTGACAATTCAATATAATAGAAAATCCATGATGTGGAGGATGCTGATTATAATATCTTTTTTAATTCCTCGTATACAACACAATTGGAACTGTCAAAAGTAAAATGAATTAAATTATTGGTAATTGTATAAAATATAGTGAACTTTTGTAACAGTGGTGTCAAATATTAACATTTTTAAACAATTTCAACTCAATTTTTTAAAAATGTTAAATTATTGGTATATTGCACAAAATACTTGTGCAGCTTCATTAACTCACTATTTTAATAGGGCACCTCTTTCATGGACCTTTTTTTGTATCGTCGGCTATTTGTTGACTGTCAGAAGCATTGCAATAATCTGTGGTGGATGCACTCTTTTACTCTGATGGATATCTGATGAACTCATTTTTCATTTTTCTTCCCAGGATATCAAAGTTCATTAGGCAATTTTTGGATTTGTGGACATAGATTTTTTTTTTTCCCCTACATGTTCGATTCTGTCTGTTCTTCTACTGCCTAAATAGCTGTAATTATTCTTCTATTTCATGGTTTTCTGTCTACAGTTAGCTGCTTTAGTTGAATTCTGCAATCTCAGGTGCCTACTTTGCTTCAAGAGCACGTAGGGCAATACTGCTTTGCGGTATTAACCCCATGATGAGGGTTTATCCTTTCTTTTTATGTTTTTTTAAGTGTTGTGTGGTTTCTAATTGTCAGTGGCTGATAAAAGTGATATTATTATAGTTAATATAATAAATCATTTTGCAGATACTGCCACGGTTGGGTGAGGTCATTAAGGCAAGAACTCATGAGTGGGAGGTCCAGGATTCAATTTCCACTAGGACCATCCTCCCTAATTGAGCTTTTTCCAAATTTTCCTCAGTCCTCATAAATGGAAAATGCAAATGGGAAGATACCCTAAAATTGCCTGGAATGCTTCCTTTAAAAAAAATCCTTTCCTTATTTATTATTTCATCCAATATATCATTGTCCCCACCTCTGAACCCCCAGTAGTTAAAACAGGCATTAAACACTATTTATAAAAGAAAAAATGTACATACTGGTGAAACCCTGTAAACAGTGAAGGGGAAGCCCTCCAAATTCTGAAAGTTGAAACCATGATTTGCATACTATATTCAGCTCTGAGTTTTTGTATTAAATTTTAGAATATCATATCGTAAATTTGGATATGACAACTAAGATTGTCAGTTCAATTACTTTTTTCTTTATGTATTGGTTCCTTAGAGCTGTATATTCTTTCTCTAAGAATAATAACATCTAATTAAATAAGTATTCATTTTGTTTTTCCCTGCATGTGGACAGGGCTGGCAGCCAGGCCACACAGTGCAGTTGCTCACACCAAGCCCACTGCATGATCGGCAGAGTACCAAAAACATATTATTAATTAGCTAGTGAGTCAATTTAATACTCTTATTCTCCACTTACCATTGAATTATACAGAAAATGTTTCACAGGCTTTTGCCCGCATCATCAGCTGAGTTGACTGCCAGATTCATTGTTGGTTGGATGGACTTGGTGTAGCTTTCATGCCTATTTTATGAACTTTTGGATTAATTTGTCTTCTGTTGGAATCTCAAGGTTCATAGCCTTATCTTCATATATTTTATAAAAAATTTTCCCGTATTCCCAGTTCCAAAGATCTCTCTATGAATTTCAATAATTTGGCTTCCATTTCTATATCATGTTTATCTCTCCAAAAGTGATGTGAAACTGCTGATTTATCTTACTGATTGTACCTGATGCTTCTCCAGTGTGCTTTAGCCTAATTACAGTGCTTCTCTTAAATATTGATATTTCTTTATGCAATGACTCTTTTCTTACATCAGTGCACATTAAGCCAAGTACAATGAATGGCAAAAAAAAAAGTGAAACATTTAGTTTTTAAACATATTTTAAAATGAAAATATATGTTTAATGAAATGAAGACATAAATATAGAATTGTTAAGTTACTGGCTACAACTAAAAAAATAAGCCAGGAATTAAATATCCAAATCTGAACTTAGTTATATGGACTATTCCACATGAACCCAAACTACCCTACCTACACCACTAGCAGATCTCAATTTTAGCGAATCTGAAAGCAGCTCCGTGACCTCCAACAATGAGTTGTTTTCTGATCCAGAAGAATATGACAATTCACCACAACAGTTTAATTAGTTTGAGTTAAAGGATTTAGTGAGGGATTTAGGCCTTGCAAAACAAAAAAGTGAATTACTAGGCTCAAGACTACACGAGAAGAATTTGTTATCACCTGGCGTTACATTTTCATGTTATAGGAATCGTGAAATACAGTTCCGCAAACACTATGCAGAATAAGATCAACTTCTGTTTTGTGTGGATGTGTGTAATCTTATTTAACAGCTGGGCAGGGAAGCATATAAGCCAAGTAACTGGTATTTTTTTATTGATTCTTCTAAACAAAGTCTTAACGGCAGTGTTACTTCATAATGGCAACAAGTTAGCTTCAATACTGCTTGCACATTATATGAACCTAAGAGAGTCTTATGAAACTCTGAAGGAAGTTCTTGAGAAAATTAAGTACCGCGACCGTGAGTCACAAATATGTGGTAACTTGATAGTCATTGGTTTGTTACCAGGACAACAGGGAGGATACATAAAATTCCATTGATTTCTTTGAGAATGCGATAGCAGGGCAAGGGACAAACATTTGGAAACTGACGAATGGCTTGAGAGGCAGCAACTGGAATCTAAATCAAAAAATGTTACTAATGTGCCTCTTGTGATCGTCAAAAAATTCTACACCCTACATTACACATAAAACTTGGCATGATGAAACAATTTGTGAAAACAAAGTTACCCTTGCTTCCAGTACTAATGCACAAAGTTTCCATCATTGTCACAGGCTAAAATCAGATAGGGAGTATTTGGTGAACCACAGATAAGGAAATTGATGAAAGATGTTAATTTTACCAGCTCTATGAATGAAACTTAAAAAGATGCATGGAATGGATTCAGAGAGGTTGTTAAGAAATTTCTGAGCAATGTGAAAGACCCTCAATACAAATGTCAGAAATATGCTGGAATATTTCAGACTGCTTGGCTGTAATATGGGTTTGTAGCTTCATTTCCTCAAGTCATATTTTCACTTCTTCCTGTCTAATTTAGGAGAGCTGTCAGTGAAGAGTAAGGCGAAAGGTTTAACCAGGACTTGAAAGATGTTGAACATTATCAGGAACATTGAATGTACATATGATGGCCAATTACTGCTGATGTCTTCCATGCGACAAACCTACCAGAGAACACTTGAGAAAATCACATACACTGCAGTTCCATGGGGAAAAAAGGGGGGTACACAAGATAAATAAAATACATTCTCAAATTCAGGTACACTTTTATGCTATTATTCTTCCTTATTTTCTGTAAAAGTTGTATATGAGTATGTAATATTTTTGCACATTTTACAATTATATTTTCATTGAACATTATCATATTGCCAAAACGAGGTGTGCTACAGAAAAACAGAATGCATTTTTGAATACTGCACACCATAATTAGTAAAAGTTACCTATTTTTAATCGTACCGCAGAAAAAAGTTTTTGTTTGTAACCTAATGTGTCCTAAGGACTGATGAATTCAAGAGTGGAAATTCTGAACCAGAAGAAGAAGAAGGTACTGACACATCCAGTCAAGGCACATATCTTTCTATTACTTTGCGTGGTAAAAAATCTTCATTATTAAATGTTTCACTGAACAGGAAGATACCTGATTTCTTATATACAGATGCTATATTTATTGGTTTCATGGCCTTTGGACAGGCAATCACAACACATAATTGTAAACTGAAGGCAGGAATGAAGTGTCTATTTAAGTTGCAAGGCTGAACCTACCCAAAATTAGTGTGCTGGATTGTATATGTTAATTTTTATTGATGAAATGATATATTTCTCTATTTGAACTGGTCTATGTCTGTGACATAGAAAGCTTATCAGCAGTTATTCAGATGAAGACTATCTTGTGCATAATAATGATTATGCAAGTAAAAAATCTTAAACATAATTAAGGGACGAGAAGACTATACAGAGTTTAATAAGATTTTATTTTATTTTTGATAGGAGAGGTTAAGATGGTGTTTCATGGAGTTTGGTTACTGTGTAGACTAGACTTGCCTGAGCCGAGCATAATATATCAGCCCTCTTCTAGGATTTTATAGAACCTGAAGCCGAACAGAATGACCAGGATGCAGACAATATTTTAGAATGGTATTTCACTGTTTTTTATTATGAAATATGGAATGATGTATAAAAATGCCATTTACTCGTGACTTATTATTTTTAAAAACCTCATCTAAAAGTCCTTAATCTCAATGCTATTTTAAAGTCCTTAATCCTCAGGACCAAAAAGTGTGATAGGTTGTAACTGTTCATTTATAAGTATTCTCTATTTCTATGTAGTTGTCACCTGTAGTGGAATGGCATGAAATCTTACTAGGATTACAGAGAAAAGGACAGTAAATAGTCGGTGAAACATTCAGAAATTTCAAGAATGATTGATGTTCATGAATAGAAAAAAGACCAGAGAATTGAGCTTATATATAAATAGTTTTAAGGATGAGTGAATGGAACATTACTATTTTAATATTCCATGTAATTTAATTTAGGTAATTGATACATTATTGATAGTCACAATTTTGAACAAATATTTTATAATATTACAAAGTCACTTTTCGGGCACATTTAACATAAATTAGATTTCCCATTAATTTTGACATCCCATGTTCCAGCCTATCCTATACTATACAAATGGCCACTACTAATGCAAAAGTTGAAGTTTGTGCAATGAATGTTCAGTACAGCGATTCCATTTTACTTATGAGATCTAGTGCTTGAACTGATTGGTGACTTTCATATTGTCCATCAGAAGAGTTGGCTTTTTTGAATGTATGTTGAATAACCTTAAAAAGCACTGAGAATTCATCCAACCTCCTTTAAAGGTTAGTCTGAGTAAACCAGATGGAGTTTCTACTATTATATCAGTGATTCCCAGCCTTTTTTAGTGAATGAGATTAGAAATTCCAGGCACTCCTGTTAAATTTTTTAAATTAGAAATATGTTAAATTATTTTACATTTTAAACTTTCAATATGATATATATATAGTGTGTTAAATTATGTTCTAATAAACACTCCATAACAAACATAAGAATACAGTTCATTTTTATTAATAAATTAACATACCTGTCATTGGACAAAGTATACTATACAAATGTTTAATATACACTAATTATGAATTATTAAATTGTTTAGTTATAGGAAATGCATTTTTTTATAGCTTCTTCTTTTTCTTTATGTAAGAATCTGCATGAACATTTTCAAAGCAATCTTTTGAAAATTGTATTGTATGGAGCATTTTAAGCATTCATAAATGCAAAATTAACAAGGGAAAAAATCATACTAATGATTTAGCTATAGGATATGCATTTTTTTGTCTTGTTTAGTATTTGGCTTCTTCTTCTTCTCTAAGTTTTCTTACCTTTTGTAACTTCCTTTTTAATTTTTTATGTGTAATTTTAGAATTCATGGTTCAGTCGTCATCTTTTTTCTTTCTTTCCTTTCCTTTCCTTTTTTTTTTTTTTTTTTTTTTTTGGCTTGCTGAACTTATTTTATCAGCAGTAACTATCTTCCTAGCATCTAATGTGGTCTGACATTCTATATTAAACTCATTAACAGCTGCAATGTTTTTCCTGAAACAAAAGTTTTTGAAAGACGTGTTCCAAATTATGCAATATAAACTTTCATTGGCATTGTGTGTTATGCCTTTAGTACACCTCTCTAGTAAATGATTTTTAGCTAATCATTTGGTAAACAGGCATTATTGCACCTACAACACTACGTAAAAGAAAAATTTTCCTGTTCCCTTCATGTTTTGGGAGTTTCTCACATTGGCAATGGCTGGATTGTAAATACACAACTCATCCCCACTACACTTGGAATGCTGTGGCTTTTCATCAGTTGACACACAGTGATAGAGTGTTGCAAATGTTGCAGATTCATCTGATCTACATTTGAAATGCTATGCTTGATGACATTTCTAAATTCTCAAGTGGTTTCAACTTTCAAGCTACCACGTTTCTTTCACCAAGAACTTTACATTTCAATGTTGAGTCTTTCACTACATGTTTGGATACATGACCTGTATCCAAACATTAACAAGTGGTTCAGACATTCATCTTTAGTAATCTGAATATATGGATCATAAACTGATAGGCTTTGAAGGAGCAAGTGTGCCTTTTGAATCACCATCACACACTACTGTGGTGTAGCACATATTACAAAAAGTAATGGATCTCTACCAAGGAAATCATGCATCCAGAAGACCCTGTGTAATTTGCCTCACTTGTCACTTTCCTTGGGTTTTTAACCCCTTCTTTATATTCATCACTAATTTTATCTATCTCTTTAGCTTTGAATGAGCTAGTGCCACAACACTTCAATTTAACTTTAAAATCAATCACTAATCCTGTGAGAACATCAATGACTATTCCAAGTGCATAGAGAGAAGTTATATTCTCTTTTGTATCAGGCCCTATGATATAACAGAAATATGAATAGTGTCATGCTCAGAGAGATTTGGATAAGCATCTAAATGAGCCGGATGGAAGATTTGTGTGGCATATTCAGCACTTTCGTTTGTAACACTCACTGTTTATTTTTATCTACAGAATGGGAATTGTAAGTAGAGGGGCTCATGCAGTTCATTAAGCATATAGAATTCATATCATCATGGTCCTCACCAATAGCCAAAAATGCTTCAACCATTTTCCTGTTTTCAATGGAGGTCTAGAAGTATCACCGGTAACTCTTGGGCTAGTTAGTATATGTTTCAACATATAATTTATTACTTGCAGAGCAGTACACAATAACTTTACTGGCAAACTCTTTTCAATCACTGTAGAAGCTTACAAACAAAATAGCCTAGTTTGTTTGTAAGCTAGTATTTAATACTTGCTGCTTCATCAATATTTTACAGATACCTATTCTTATTCTAGCTTATCTGTTTCTATTTCACTATGAATACAATGTCACCCTTACTAAAACTTTCTATTGCATGCAAAAATAACAAAATACACCACCACTAATACAAGCTCAGTGTTCTTCTGATGTTTACAAGTTTTCTGAATTTTTCTACCTTCTCACTCCTAATTTCAAACCTACAATCAAGTCGTGCAGTTAAAATGTGAAAATTTCACTAGTTTTGCAGCAGAAAGAGAGTGAAGCCATTTAAAGAGCCAGACCCACCCACACCAGGGCATTTAAATTGTGACATGTGGCCATTTCAATCATGCAAAGGCATAAACTCTTGAGGGGGGGAGGATCGTCATTCAAACTTCCGAAAGAAGGTACTATTCTATTGAAAATTTGATTGGCATATATGACTAAGGTATATTCATTTGTAAACTATTAGTATAATATGATAAGGAATGTGCCAAAAAATAATAAACATTTAAAAACTTGTAACATATATAACATTGCAGTCAAGTTTAAATTAACTAACTACATACTATTGGAAATCCAGTTACAATTAAAACATGCTATTTCAATGATGCATGCATTATTACTTTTTTTATTGCAAATTTCCCGTTTTGAGCTAGCATACAGGACCAAAATACACCAACTCCCCTAAACCGGCCCATTATTCTAATGAACTTGGGGGCATTCCCCACTGGTAAGGCAAATTGTAGCAGGCTTCAGATGCCAGAATGCCCATAGGGCACTATTACATTGTCTCATTGGAGATGATAGTGATACGGTTAAGCTGCACAGGACCTTAATCCTATGGGCACCTAAACTTAGGGATAAATGGATTGCATAAATGATGGTGCAAATGAGTTTGAAGTTCTTGGAACCTTTAAGCCATCTGCCATTCACTTTCTCAGGGTATGGATAAGCTCCAAAGAAAACCTTGCCAGTCAGCTTGACCGATTTGGAAATTGAACTAAGGACAGATGATACATAGTCACAAATGATACTATTAGACAGCAGACATACAATTGAGTAAATTTTTTTATTTATAGTTTGTTCCCAGGAAAAACAAACAATGTTAAAATGTAATCATAAAAACTTTATTGAGTAAGAGTATTGAATACATTTTAAACAAGCAAGGTTTCTGAACATATTCTTATCATTTAATCAGACACAGTCATTCTGGGAAGAAAACTGAAAACAGTCTTTGAAACGGTCAGTGCCTTACCAAACCTTTTATACTGAACATTAAAATTCCTTAATGTTACAATATTATAAGCTAGCAAAGTGCACAATTAACTAATCATGTCAAGGCAACCTCCACTATAAAAAAAAAAAATTACTTTCTTTAATACTACCACATGTGGAACACTTTATGTGATGCCCAGGAGAAAGAAGTACAAATAAATAGTTATATATACAGCCATGTGATATAACTTTCTTTTGGCAGTCCATTCTGTATTAACATGGAAAATTACACACATTTCATTTCATTTATAAAAACAAAGGGAATTAAAATCAACTTAGAACAACACTGAAAGTTCACAATATGGACACCACAATTCCTGTTTAGGATAAAGGCACCAACTTACTTTCATGTAGCAGATAAAATTCTAATCTCCCCATTTTGTCACTACAGAGCAAACAAGAACTCTAAGGTTAGAGACTGATTTATGGATTCTGCTATATACTAAGGCTAAATAAGCATTAAATTAAAGACACTGTGAACAAATCATGCAGATATTATAATGTGAAAATACAACTTAAGTTTTATTATTAATAATAAAAAAGATTACTACAAATCAAATTATTTCATGTTAAAGTTTTCCATCCTCCTAACACAAAAAACATTAATTATGAAACAGGATAGTGCCAATCTTCAGCAGCTGAACACAGATTGTCTATTTCATCATTTCTTTAAATGGAGGAGGTAACAGAACAAGAAGTAGTCTGGAAGATAATCAGAGGTGTTATGGAGAGCTGGCTGCTACATCTCTGGGTGAAATTCACCAGAGCCCAGAAGAAAAGCCACCAGGAGGCACACGTCCACGGCGGGCTTGGGCACTTTCAGAGCCATTTGTAGTTGCTGGAGCAGGAGGAGAACCTGTCTCCTTGTCACCATTCACATAACCTTCTCCAGTTACAGGATTAGCATCTGAAAAAGTACCAATGAAATTGTTTTAACACTTATTTTACTCATTATGATATATTTGATAAAATATAGTCACAAAGATTAGCAATATGGGCAACCTAAAATTATATTGTTTTTTTGTTTTCATGCAAATGAAATTTTGATCTTAATTTTGGCCAATCTTCTTGAAAATGATATTAGTTTTATAAAAATACATAAGAATGACTGCAGTAGTTGGCATTCTCATAATTATAGTTTTTTTCTTTCAGAATAATGATATAATTTCTGATTAACATTTCAATTTGCTGTCTGTCTCACTGCCAAGATTGATTGATGTCATGTTTGCTAATGTTGCTGAGAACAAATTGTTCTATAAAAGTTTCTGTACAGTCACAAGAAGCACATCCGAAAATTACATTTAATACTACTATATTTTCAATATACTCAGAAATCCTTTTGAGCTATTCTAAATAGCAGTAAAGGTTTGGAGGGCAGCTATTCAAATTGTCCTACATTACTTAGAAGTTAATTTAAATTATTTAATTACTAGTAGCATTAATTCTTTGCTTGCTATTAATTACTGTACATTTTAGGTTTGCCAATCATCATATTAATAAATTATTTAACAGCTTCTGCTTAACAAAAGCTAAGAGTATTTGACAAATTTATAATCATTCTTTCTTATGTGTTCCAATTCTAACTACATTAACAAAGTTTCTTTATATCATATTGATGCACTTAATCACAAAAGAATATCACGCATTTTGTAAATGTCAAACACTATAAGAATGCTTAGGGAAATCAATGCTTCTACAATATCTCCATCTACTTTATTGTGTGCCTTGCATTTAGAAATAGTATCATATACTATTCTATCCTTATCTTAAATGTAACTAATCTGATTTAGCTAAACTTGTCCCTTCCACCCAATCTATCATTGGTTTTTGCAAACTCACTGACTACACTGGATCAACATATAAAAACATTTGTTAATTCTTTGGCAGTTCTATTTCAGTAATCTATAAATGTTGCCAAAATCTGTGTAACCCACCTCAAATGACTGAAAGCCCCCTCTCCTTCACTTGCAATTTATGGCCTCAAATTGGGAATCAATAGCAAATATCGACATATCTATAAATAAGCAATGTGAATTTTTCCTAAGAAATTGAATTATATAAATATTGAAATACTGAAGCATTTCTTTTGTGTAAATAATTTTTTTTCTCTTTAAAACAAACTTAAATTCTTTTTTTTTACTCTTATGATGTAGCAGTTTAAAAAATGTTATTGTTACTTAAAAAATGCATTAATCACGAGAGAAATGCAAAAGAAAATTAAAAGAAAAATTGTTTACAATAAAAAGACAATTGCAGTCTATGGATGTAATGAAATCGTATTATCTGACAGTGAGGCAAAAACAATGTAACCATTAATGACTGAAAAAAATGGTTTCAACAAGGCAGGTCAGGTTAATTCATCTATCTCAAACAATGACAAATGTTCAATTTCCTTAAATTTAGATACATATCAACTATATTTGTGCCATGCAATCTTCAGCTACACTACACATACTTAAACTATGGATATGTAACTTTGCTAAATCTACTTCACTGATCCCTTGTTACAGGAGTTATCTTCGACAGTTATCTAACACACACTATTAAAAGAATATTTTGACAATACACAAATACAGGCACATGCATAACACTTTTTTGGCCAAAGCATGACACATACTGAAATGATGTAAAACTACTACTTCTACACATCCAATTTAGAAAGTTCCAACCTCTGATAAGTACACTTATGTAACATTCTGTTACAGTTGTGATGGTGATGGATACAAAAGTAAATAAATTAATTTTGCTAGCAATAATCAATTATGCATAAACCTTTTGATTTCAATTTCATCACCAAGCTCCAAACTTTATTATTAACCTAAATTTATCAGTGAAGTGCTTTTTATCTATAATTTGAACATATAAAAATGCAGCATGCAATTCTTACTATCATTTTTATAGTGATTAAAATGTCCTTAAAATTTTTCAACTTTGTGTGTGTGTCCCCCTCCCCAATATAACTATTGTACTGACAAAATCTACTATATATTATACAAATCAATGATCAATAAATCATCATTATTACTACTACTACTTATGGGATATAATATATAAGCTTATAAAAAAGAAAAGAGAAATAAAAATGAGAAACTACTACTACTTATGGGATATAATATATAAGCTTATAAAAAAGGAAAGAGAAATAAAAATGAGAAGTTGCATTAGTTTTATTTTCACCCCAAAAAGTATGAAAGCTTTCCTTAATTTCATTTCTTTATTTTACATCTATCATTAAAGGAGAGCAATCAAGGCTGTTTTCTTAAGCACCCTCTTAATTTGCATTCTCTTTGTTTTTTCACATAAGTGATTAAACTCTAACCCATAAGGCTTTAACCTGTGTAATTCTATTCCCATTAAATATTTAAAAAGAAACACTGCTTGTTTATAAAATTACAGAACTTAAATCCACAAATCTATCCTAAATGTTTTGGCACAAATAAACAATGTGTCTTAAATACACAATATTTCCAAAATAATTATGATCATAAATTCAGTTTATATTTCATAATGATACCAGAAAATTAAATTTTTACACCTTTAATGAGATAACCAAGTTCAGTGTGAATAAGAATACTTTGTAAAGTATTTTTGGGATGAAAATCATAAAACAGAAAAGGATATAACATTATTAAACGCAATTCAACATCCAAAAGAACTTATATATGAGGGAAAATCTATATAAAGAAATATGAACACCGGCTTAGGGATTTTGATATACCTGAGGCAGACAATATATTATGCAAGTTCATTAATAGACCGCCAGAGCAAACACAGTTGCATACATACCTCGCCTAAATTGACTCGCCAGTCATCGATTGGTTGATAATGTGAGCAATTACTCTCACGAAATATGACCCCAAAATAATTTTTAATAAATTTAATTGTGAAACTTAAGAGTGTTTTAATGTGTTGATGTGATTTTTAGTGTTTTACTTTAGATCAAATCAAGATTCATGAGATTCACAGTTTCACTGTGTGGATTCTAACATAACCTTCAAACTTTGTAAAGTACCTAATATTCTTGCTAGCATTCCAAAAATGAAGTATAATGTTACAATATCCTTAAGTTTGGTTGAGAATAATCATCCTTGCAGTAAAATACATAAAGGTGACAAATTGTGAATTTGTTTATTCGGAAGAAATTTTAATACAAAAAGCACTTCTGAACTGATAAGATTTTATATATTAAAATAAGTAATGGTCCAATAGTTTAATCAACTTTCTACTGTATGGCCATAATATAGGTAGGTAAAAAAGCCAGTGGACGCTATAATGTCATTTTAAAGTTTTCAAATGTGGAGTACATTTTATATTTAAATGTAAATGTACTAGTATACTGAATATTAAAGAAAATTAAAAAAACAGTATGTATTCATTTAAATACTTGCACATGAAGAGCTTGGTATTGGTGCAGTCACAAATTACCTCTTTTCCGTGGACTTCGTTTCATGACAGGTTCACTGATACCATCCCCAGTCACAGGATTTCGTCTCGCTGCTGGAACCAACCGCATGCAACACCACAACCAAAAAGAGGCATGCAGATAACATTGCTAACAGTTAAAAACTACCAACATCAGAGTGCATCACTTCCAACACTATATGTAAATGCTAACTTTTTCTCCCCCCCCCATTAAAAGATACCCTAATGATACCTCTAACTTATACAATCCTTGGCCTCCACATAATTACTTACCTAGCAGAGAATATGGTATTTTCATCTGTACATTTCATTTAAAAAAAAAAAGATTAATATGTAAAACATTGCATGATGAACTTGATATATGCTCTAAAAACATACAGCAGTGAAAGAACTAAATTTTTGTTATTTGCTAATTAGAAACACAGAAAAAAGATATTACATTGTTTAAATAGATTTTGTTTCGTAAAATATATATGTTATATGTTCCTAAGAATCTAAATACAGTCCTTTTATGTTTGTTATTTAATATTTTCTACTAATTACCACTTAATAACTGTATACTATTTATTGCTTCAATGCTGCATAATTCTTTCTGGGTTGCAAATAAGAGGCCTAGTACAAGGAAAATTAAGATGACATATTTTCCACACAATTCCATTCACATTAATAATAGTACTTCAACATCAATGTCCTAGTAATGAATTCAGATAATAAACTGCTTAGTTGGAAGTGTTGCTGCTCATGTTGAGCATGTAGTATACCTACAGTTTTGACATGCAGAACTCTTGTAACTAGCAAGGCTGAAGAACACCATTAAAGAAAGCATCATATTAAAGGAAAACAATAAATTCTGTTTTATATGTTAGCAAAGAAAATGCCATGATTATTTTGCATACATTGAATCATGCAACAATAAAAATGCAATAGGTTAGAGAAACAGCAACAGGCTGGGCATTCTCAAAGCCTTGCAACTATTGCATTTGCTTTAATTAATTTTAGTTAATTTTTTTTGATATGTTTATTTAAGAACCCTCTTTAACATCACAGGTCACCAGCATCCCATTCTATTCAGGGCGTGAAACAACGGCCGACAAATTTTGCTCAGAGACCTCTTTTTTCAGGCTTGAGGTTCTTTTTCGTGCCGTAAATGTACGACACGAGACCCACGGCTTTACTTCCCTTCCGAAGTAAGTATGGCACTTACGATTTTTACGCCCGAAAAAATCCATCGATCCTGGCCGGGTTTGAACCCGCGACCTTGGGTTTAGAAGGCAAGTATGGTTACCACTACACCACCAGGACCGACTAATTTTAGATATGTGCATATATTAAAGGATATCACCAAAAGTTTATTCAATAGGATAATTCATTTTATTATTCAGTTACTTCATTATGTTAACTGTTTTAGATTTTTTTAATCTTTAAGGCAAATAAAATATTAACTTATTTACTATAATAGCTTTGTACCGAATATGAAGAAATGCTTTATAAATTTTAACAAAATATTTATCTTAACAAGCTGTTATGTAGTTTGTTCTTAAATTTACCAAAGTTGGCACTAATAATTTAGACCTGTGAGTAGCATAGCAGTTCATTTGCAACTGATGCTTAATTTATTTTCTGTTTTTTTTAACAGAGTTTAAACTACTGAGGCACCACAGGCAGTGGACACTGATGATACATGATATGAAGTGACAAATTGGGAAAGGATATTTTAATTTTAGGAAGGAAATGTTCCAGGCGTACGTTTAGGGTACCTCTCCAGCATTTGCCATTTATGACTGGGGAAAACCTGGAAAAAACTTGTGTCAGTGTTGGCGGAATGCGAACCCCAGACCTCCCTCTCATGAGTCTGCATCTTAACAACCTTGGCCACTGATGGCGTTAACATTTTCTGTTGCATTGCTCTTAATCATAAAGTGCTAGAATTATATATCCTATAAATTTAATAATTAACATTAATATCTTGTGAAAATATTAATTTTCCAGTTTTAAAAATAAGACAATATTGCTTACAAAAGATTTGCTAATTATTACCCGAAAATAGCAAAAAGAAAAGTATGTGAACCATCACCACCACAACCATCACCATATAATGGGAAAGGCAGGCAAGCTATTTGGACAGGAAAAGCAATGAGACTTACACATAATCCATACTCACTCGCTCTCAGCACCAGCAACCTACTCAACAGGTAGCAATTTTAATATGAGGAAAAACAATACAAAATCCCACTGTCTAATTAGCATAACCATATAGAAACAAAGAGTGTTCTTAATGTACAAGTTCCATTATATGCCTTCCAAATGTCTGCTTATGAACTGCAAGAAAAAAAAAGGCTTTTAAAAACCAGCCATTTCAAAGATAAATTGCATTGAATGGTATAAAATCATTCTTTTGCTTTTTATAGTGTACATACATCATATTTGGTCATTCAGGTATTTCTGTTTCATGTTCCTCTAGCAGGACCAGGCTTGGTTTTATATAGTAGAATGTGAAATTCTTCATAAAGGGCATGATTCACTGATGGCACATTGACAAAGAGAGGCTTAATTTTAAGACAAAGGGTTACTTTTTACATTAATCAAGAAATAAAAATTTAAATGTTTCATGCTACATGAAAAACATTAAATTCATTCAAAGTTGCAATCACAATTCTTTAACTCCTAAATATGGAGTATATTAATTTGAAAAGTGTATTTAACACGTTAATATTTGCTCATTCTATTCATGAATTAAATATTACTGAGAGGAATAATGTAACTAAATGTCAACATAGAAACAAGAATGGTTGTCATTTCATTGATCTGTGAAATACAACCATATGTCTTCAGCTATTTCCACAGCTTGCATTAGAGACCATTCTTTTTGGAAATTAGTTGATTTTGGTGCTTCAGAAAATATAATTTTTAAACTATTTTAATCCGCTTAATTCTGGCTTCTTCTGCAAAGAGCCAAAAGCAGTGGAAACATAAATCTTATTTTAAAATAATAAGAAAACAAATCAGACAAATGAAAGCATTAATGGAATTATGCATGAACACTAAAATGTCTCAAATCTCTCTTGGTTCCTATTATATGCAATGCAAGAGTTTTCTTCCTCTGATTTAATTAATCTATTACAATCACACCAAACCTCTTTACTACTCTTAAATGCATGTTAAAATATTTTCACTCACCCAAGTTATCCCACTGCAATCAAATTCAAAATGCATGAGAATGATCACACAAAATACAATCAACTAAGCAATGGTTTAATAATTATGTTTATTATATGAATGGAAAACTGGGATTAATTTGTTTAAAAAAAAAACAACAAAAAACTGAATTTGAGTGCATATACTTATGAGCCTCTGTTTATTTTCAGCTTTCTTCATGTTTTTCAAATATAAAAAGGTACCTTCAAAATGCACTTATAAAATGTTGGTGAAATCAGATATTAAGACATTTTGAAAGAACGGTAAATTATTATAAAGTAAATTAATTATTCCAGATACTGTTGGCATTTAAAGATATCTTGCACTTTTTTTTTAGAGGGAAGGAAGGAGTTCTAGGAAAAAGCAATGTTTTCTACCTTGATCCAAAGTTTGGTAAGCAGGCAAAGTTACATTGGGACAAGAGATGAAATGCTTTTTTTTTTTTTTTTTTGGTTACTAATAAAATTACTATATCACACTGGAAAGTTTGGCTAGGATCATGCATTTCTTCTAGAATTCCGGGTTTTATATGAAATACAGAAATATGGCTTGGAGCATGCTTTTCTTCTATAATCACGGTTTTATATGAAATATAATTTTCTAAGCTCTCATTGTGATGAAAGAAAAAGGCACCTGTAGTTGTCACTATGACATTTGTCACAAGATCTGCATTGTGGTGATCTCATTACCATGATGTTCTCTTTGCCTTTTCAAGAAAACAATGTTTTTAATTAATTTAACTAAATAGTAATATTATAAATACTAATATTATAATATTAGGTTGGTTTTTGACACTGGAACTTCACTAAGATTTTCTGGACATGCTTCAAATGCAATTGCATTCAGCTTCTTTCTCCATCTGTTTCCTTGCTGCTATCGCTTCTCCCTCTCGTGGTTTGTGTGATGAACGTATTGATGATGTCATCTTTCAGAGAATTTAAAAATTCATTGCCTGTTGTTTGTTTTTGTGTATAAAATTTTTTCCCAAATGGTTTCTTGTTGTTTTTAATAATTTTGTTTCTAAATCCACTTCATGATTTATTGACTAAAAAGTGCAGCCAATGCAGATTTTCCTGTTCCTTTGTATCTGATGTTTCTAAAATGCTTTTTTGCCTTGTGTTCAAATTTCATATTATCTGCCAAATATATGCATGGTTACCAGTTAATTTGATATATGCCCGATATATTATTTCTTTCAATTTTGTCTTTTTGTCATGTTTTTAAAGACTTGCTTAAACTAAATTCCTTTTGAGGAGGCAGGATAATATTGTGTTCCTTGAATTTCTTTCTGCCGAAGGATGGTATGTGAAATTTTGTAAACCTGCTTTTCTGTTTCTTTGTTTTTTTTTTCAAGGTGCTTGTAAGTTTAATGTTTTTCTATCTTTGGTGTTTATTTATTTTTCAGTTTAACATCCCTCCTTTTTTTTTTTTTTGATTGATTTATTTACGGACGCTCTTTAACATCTCAAGTCATCAGCGTCCCATTCAACTCAGGGCGTGAAACGGCCGACAAATTTTGCTCAGAGGCCTCTCTTTCAGGCTTGAGGTTCTTTTTCGTGCCGTAAATGTACGACACGGGACCCACAGCTTTACTTCCCTTCCGAAGGAAGCCATACTTTGGATTTTTACGCCCGAAAAAATCCATCGGTCTTGGCCGGGTTCGAACCCGCGTTCTTGGGTGTAGGAGGCAAGTATGGTAACCACTACACCACCAGGATCGACTTAATTAACATCCCTCTTAACAACAAAGATTTAAAGAGATAATGAATGAATGTTTCATGAAATGAGTTCTTATCTTGCAACACTTATTTGTATTCCTCTTTTCAGAATATGGAAAATCTCTGGAAAGAACCTTACCCAGGCAATTGACCTTGCAGGGTTCGAAACCTAGGATTACCAGATTTGCAGGCAGACATGTTCGCTAATAGAGGCAGTGTTTATTCCAATTATTAATAATGCATTGTTGTTCTTTTGCTAATGCTCTTAGCAGGTATATTAACTAATAGGTGTGTTAGACTGTGAAATGCTGCATGTTGGTATGATCTGAGTTGAAGATGTCCTTTTTTATGTTATTCTTTGTGTGTGCTGGTTTCCTGTATATCCCAAACTCGATATCTTCATTGATCATCCCAGAAAAGGTTTCATCATGTGCATTTTGATCAAATTCATGAACAAATCAGCTAGTAAAGGTGAAAGTTAGTTACTTGTACCTAAGCTTGTTGGTAATGCTTTCTATTAAAGCTACATGAATTTTGAAATCCAACTGGAAAATTGGATCAGGAAGTTGAGCAAGCAAACCACAAGAGGGAGAAGAGATGAAGGAAACAACAGTTGGAGCAAACTGCTCAGGATGAACACAATTGCATTCAAAACATATCCAGGAAATATCATAATTTATAATAACTTCATTGTTTAAGTCTTCCTAAATGTTATGAATCTAAAAGAAAGCAAGTAAGAAAGGAATAATGAATGTATTTTTTGCTCCAAGCATTGCTTTTGATTTTATTGGTTAAGTTCTCCATCTATTTAATGGCTTTAAAGCAGAGCAAATGATTGAAATTGTGTTCTGTTTTGCCAAAGAATGTAATGGAAAGGTACTCTCTAATCAAATATATGCCACAGGCTCATTCTATATGATGAATTACTGTATTATAAGTTGTAAACCAAGAGAGAACAAAATGGTTGCTCTAAAAGACAGTGGAAAAATCTTACCTTGAGGTGTAGAATGTCCCCCGTTCACTACAACTGAGCCATTTGTTGTGCTGGAATTAGGACTGTCTGCATTTGAAGAAGAATTGGAAGACTCTGATTCATCTACTGTTGATGCCAGTCCAAATGGAATGCTACTTTTGAGATAGCTGCATTTTGTGGTGGAAGGGGGGCGATCTTCATTAGGGCCGAAGAGACGGGCGTAGGAATCATTACCAGGCTTGTTGCGTGGTGTGCTGGGTGGCTCTGCTGTAGTTCCATTGGTTTCTGCAGCAAACAGGGATGACTGCAAGTGGTTCACTGCACGGATCCTTCTTGGAGACTGCTCCACTGTCTCAGGTCGGCCAAAGATATCACTGGTGCCACCACCTGGAGGCTTCAGCACCCTGCAACATTAGAAAATTAACAAAAAATTTAAACTACGTAAAACTCAATGTCCTTTTTATTATAAGATTTTAATGTTATGTAAGGTGTGATCTCTGTGATAATACTGAAGGCAAATTATGTCAGTTAGAAGCATAATTTTTTGAATATCATATAAAGGGTAACAATCCTCAGCCAATTTTTGTATCAAATTGCTCAGCTCTTTTGAGAATATACCCATCATTTTAAATACTGTAAATTTTAATGGCAAAATGTAACTTCACAGTTATATGGATGGTCAACATAATGAAAAAATGCTCCTACAACTGTTAAGAGTTATCCAATTGGAAGAGGACAAAGTATGTCACTCTTACCTTACCTAATAAAATGTTATTTATAAGCCCAGCAACCATAAAACTTTTATGGTTTTACAACAACAAGATCAAAGCATTTGCAGTAAGGAACTTTCTAGCACACCACAGAAAGATCAACTTTCACCTGTGCTCCAAAGTGCAGAATTGTTTTCTGCACTACTTGCATGTAGGGTAGAGAGCATTCTAGCCACTATTTGGGGGTGGGGAGTGACTATTTATATGACATAATAGTTCCATCATATTATGCTCTATAGAGTACCAAATATGAATCGAGTGACTAGCAGTCCTGAACAACCAGGTTTGTCTTGATTTTTCTCAATTCCAAAAGGCTACTTTGGATGCAGAATTATGCTGGTTTCTTCTTGTATAATTAAAGATATATTTTTTCAGTTTTTAAGTTGCAAGTACCGCAGTCACACACTAATTTCTAGTTGTTATAATAACAGTAGTCTGAACTATTGTGCGATTAGGGGTGTTTTCCCTATGAGGTTTTTCCTATGAGCAAGCCTCAATTCATTTGCCATGCTGTAGAGGTACTTGCTTATTTGTTGACTGACCTTGCTGACTGTCGCAGTACTAGCAATGCTGTTCATAGGTGTGTATTGTGTTGTTCTTTTCTTAATTCGACAGTACAAATAAGTGTCTTATGCATCATATGTCTACAATGGCACAGCATGTCTTTGTATACTATTCATATGTGTTAATGGTGAAAGAATCATAGGAATATTTTTTTTAGGAACAGTTGATTCCATTACTATTACTTATGTGAATATCATACTAACCCCCTTTGTCAGAGAATTAACCGATACGAAGCATGATCATTCATTTTTTTCAACAGGATTCTGCCACTGCTCACACTGAAAATAATTCCATGAGAGCAATTAACAATGTGTTTTCCACAAGACAGAGATATCAGTAGGGATTTGTGACCTGCTCAGCTCCCAATTAAACGGTCTGCAATTAATATCTATGGGGTAAATGAAAAAATGCCATGTACAAGATGAACCTGCACACTATTCAAGAACTCAAATATAATATTCGTCAGGAAATTGTCCAGATTTCTCAAAATGAATTTTAATGAGTGATGAATAATTTCCTTTAAAAATGTGTGGAGAATTCAGGCGGACAGTTTCAACATCTCATTTGATAATTTGGTGAGTAATGAATAATGAGTCTCTTAAATTGGTTTGGTTTGCTTTATTGTTTTACCCTACCACTAATTACTGAGACCAGGCTAACTGGCTAACAAGTGACACACTAACCCATATGCAAAACCCCCCACGGGAAAACAAAACTGATAGGATGGTGTATATGACATTTGTAGCAACATTTTTGCAATTTCATCTAACAAAGCAAATGTTGAGAGGTCATACTCAGACATGAATATTCAATGGACAATAGAAAAGAAACATGCTAGAAATGGAAGCAATATTACAAGAGCTGTAAAATTAGAATTTCTCATGTATGGATTTTTGTGTGTGAAGATACCGAACTCTTAAATAAATATGGAAGGATTGAGAAATATAAGCACAGATACTCTTTTGTTAATAAGTCATCTGCCTGATATAAAGGTATGTCTCTGTGTACTTAGTAAACTATGGCACGATTATTGAAAAAATATCCCCTTTTATCTTTAGCTAGAATTTTGTGGTGATGCTGCATTATTATGAATGCCAATGTGCCCCCTTTCAAAAAAAAAGGGGGGGTGTCCTGGTTTTTCAATTTAAATCCAGTCACTCTAATATTATTAACCTGCCTTTATTTTTGCACAAATATTCAACGACATTCTTTATTTCACTCTTTGAAAATTAAAGTTCTGGGGTATATGTTTATCACCAGATCAAGGATGATGTCCTCAGCACATCAGTGACTTTTAACGCTAATAAATAAAACACCAAAGCATGATTTTTTTTAAGAGGGCGAAAATTAAGGTAACATATTTTGTAGATATGTATATTTTCAAAAAATATGAACGAATGAGTGAGTTCTAACACCAACTTACTACTGGCTAGGCACTGGTTTTTTTTTTTTAAAAAATTAATAACAAATTACATTCTCTTTTGGAAACAGCAAAATGTTACCAAGATTAATTCAAAATACATGAAAGTTGATATTTTGTAACGGGCTAATGATAACAATAATAATAAAGTTTTATTTTGCCCGGCAGAGTAAAGAGGCTTTAAGACCTTATCCTACACTCAACCAGATGATAACATCTGGGATTAAGGATTCTCAGGATGTTAATCAAATCATGATCTATTTTACCGCCACTGGTGGCCGAGGTCGTTAAGATGTGGACTCGTGAACGAGAGGACTGGGGCTTGATTGCCACTAGGACAGGTTCTTTCCAGATTTTCTCAATCATAAATTGCAAATACCGAAGAGGTACTTAAACTTAGGCCTGGAACGCTTCCTTCATTTAAAATTATTTTCTAGTTTATTATTTTATCTCATGTATCATCAGTGTCCACCGCCTGTGGTACCTCAGTAACTAAAGAAGGCATTAAACACTATTAAACAATCTTTTCATCAATAATAATCTTATAAATAAAACTGTACTAATGAATTTTTGAAGTTCTCAAAACGAGGCAGCTTCTTCCCTAATATAAAACTGTTTAATCAGACTATCTAAAAGGAAATAATACAAAGTTCCTATGACTATGTGTTCAGAACAGCTTAAAATTAGACACGTATAAAAAATATTAATAAAAAATCTCAACACACATGCTGCATAAGAAAAACACTGCTAGCAGATTTAGAAAGGATACTTTTAGAAATGTCTATTTCCAATATGGCATGACTTTTTGGAGAAATGCATCTTAACAAATCATGAAAGGTGCTAATCCTTGAACTCCCTGTACATCACTATTTAAATAACTATATATCCTCCTATTACCAGAGCAAAACACTAGTAAAAGACAAAAGAGAGTTCAGATATTATTCCTTAAATTATACAGTAAAATTACCCCACTATTAGATCATTATGACCTAAATAAAATGAAATTATTAATTAAGGCATATTTAATTGATCACCAATTTTATTCTACTGGGTGTTTACAAACCTAAGTTCAATTTTTTTTTTCTTGATATTAACTCTTACAGATCTGTAGTTCTTAACTTTTAATTGACTATGCTTTTACCTTTGGATGAATATCTTAATTACTATTAAATTATTTTCAAGGTTTACTTATTAGTTATTGTTGCAGTTATTAAATTATTAATCCTGTATCACTGCAATTTTCACTGTTAACCACTATGCTTACCTGTTTAGTGTTAGTACTGTCAATATTCACTTTACCCTAAGCACTTTGTATGTACTGTAACAGGACCATTAAAGAGAACATTTTAGTATTCAGCGCACCTGTGCTTCAAAACTTAGGTGATATAATTATTAATATTAATAACATTAAATATTATTAATATTAAAGAGGAAGCATGCAAAAAATCCTTCATCAAACATAATAATTGCTTGTTCAGACCTTAATAAATTTCATCTTTAACTCAATGATATCACTTTTAACAAAGTATTGTAAAGAATTCCTGCCAACCAACTTGAAGCAGGAACTTGCTGACAACCACATGTCCTTTTTAGAAATGTCTTACGTCTATGCCATAAAAAACAAACCACATTCCACCAGCTGCAATTGGGTGCAGCGTTCGTCGCACATTTACACATGTTTTAATATCCGGCGCTGACTCACGCACGTGGGACATTTGGACAAGTTGTTATGTAACATTCCTAAAACGCATTTTTGTACCCGTTTAGAGTTTTATAATTATAAGTGCTTAAGAGAAAGAAGCATCAGTGAATGAGACGCTTGCTTGAGGACCAAGTAGTCGTGAAATGTTGAGTTTTAATATAACATTGTGAGTTTCTCTAGCGGTTTAAATGATATATTTGGAAATCTAGAATTCACTGAACTTTTAGGTTAACGGCGCTCTCTTGCTTATGATTCCAGTTCAAATGTCAGAATGCACTTTCAATTAACAATTTTCATTACTAAAACCGGCATGGGCGGAGGAGAACTTTAATAGCAAACCCAGTGAACGGAATATATGCGGCTCGTTTTCCCGCCTGGATCGTCCTCTTCTTTCCCTGGCAGAATTTTTCCAGGCTTTCCACGATCATATTGGCAAATGCATGAGGCACCCTAACATTGGGCTTGAAAGGCTTCCCCCCCCCAAAAAAAAAACGTCCATACTTATTTCTTCTCAATACTGCTTCACAAGTGCCCACTTCTGCATCAGACATGGCATAATTTTTTGTGGAAATTCACCTTTACAAAAGCATGAAAGATATAGTCCTTGAACTTCCTGTAAATATATCAGTATATCCCCCATTTCCTTGTTTTTTGTGTCTTTGAAACCTTATATTATTCAAGAAGACTTTAAATTATGAACCTTCTCTCCTCGCCACAAATTAAATGCTTCGCGGCCACAACAAAAAGCCACCACCTGTGATGCCATAGTGAAATCGGCCGTTTAAACCGGGAAGAAATTAAAAAAAAAAAGTCTTCTGTAAATTTGGAGCAAAAACAAGAATTTGAATCACAAATATATATTAAATCCGTGTTGTTTCTACTGCATTCTGGTTCCTTAAACCTATTAACCTAATGTATTCTAAATGTCCTTTATTATGCATTTATTTTTAATTTTAACATCGAGTGTCATTCTAGTTCCTGGATATTAAATAATGAATTCCCCACTAGTGTTTCACATCCTGCTTTGATCAAATTGCCTAAAGTGTTTTTTCTCCTCTCCTTTCTTTCTTGAGAGCGCGAATGTTTGGCAACTTAAAGCGCATACGAATTCCGGGCTCAGTCAAGGTTCCATTAGGCAATACAAGGAGAAAATAAATAAATAAATAATAAAAAAAATGCGAGCGGCCGTAGCCCTATTCTGCCAATAGCAAACACGAAAATTTTACGCAATATTATGCTTACAAGATGACATTATTTATCAATTAGAAACTATTACGTTGGATTTTTAGAATCTGAAATTGTTTACCAGCAATTAGCGAGTTGTTGTTGTCAGCACCACCACCATCAAGGAAATTCACAAAATTATTTAAGCACACTTGCAGATTTGGCTTTTGTAAAGTCATACAAATATAAAATGGTTAGCCATTTACATGAAATACAATGCTCTCTACAAGCAGAACACTTTTAACCACATTACTAGAATAGAAAATATAATGCAAAATACAATTTACTTTACATAGTGTAAGAAGAAATTGCTGCCCATATTAAGAGTTTTACTGAATACAGCTTTATAGTTTGATTTGCATAAGAAAGCTTCAATTGACTTAATGCAAAATTTCTTTATATACAAATTATGATCTTGTGCTAATAAACTTTCCTTGACAACGTTTATTAATGAAGTTATTCTATCATTGAGCGAAAGATTATTATTATTATTATTATTATTATTATTATTATTATTATTATTATTATTATTATTAGCAGGGCAACCCATAAAATTGTCCAATTTGTTACATTTTATCTTCTTACTTTCACTGCACTCGAAGATCTAAGGGAACTTCTCCACAGGCATGCACAAAATTTTAAAAAATGCAACAACTTCCAAATTCCTGGACACCTTAACCTAATTGACATGAATGGGACAGCACATATTTATCATCCATTTTAATGAAAAGGTCATAAGCCTTCCTAGGCAATTGTTAAAACAGGTTTACCCATTTTTACGAAATGTTTAATATAATTACAGTTTTATCACTAACTTCAAAATTTGCACGCAATATATTATTTCATCCACTTCTCCTTTAATTGCTGCTCTCTGCGCGGCGCATTGCCATAACCAAAACATGCAACAAGTGCAATCTATGTTGTACTAAATACTTTTTATTAAACGAGTTCCTGATTTAATTTCAATAAATTAATATTAGCTTAATAAAAAACATAAAAGATACGCTGCTGTGATTAATTTCCAACTATAGCCCACCGACATAAACCATATGATTGCAACGAACCAAATACACAAATCCTTGTGCTTAATAGCCCAGACCTCAATTTCCGCCCTTTGTATACTATAGATACCCTCATTGGGGTCTCGGGGTAGTGGAGTAGGTCTTGCTACAATCTTCAGACTATAATGCGATTATCAAAGTAAACAAAAGGGCGGCGATCGAGCTTCATGCATGCTGCCGCTGTTAAGCACTTGCGTTTGTTTATTTGGTTCATTTAAGTTAATATTGTTTTGGTGAAATTACATCATGAAATAAAAAGTGTTGTATACATGGGTTGCTCATGTGTGCTCAGTTGTACCCATAATTATGGCTCAGCACCGCATACTACTATGTATCAATTTCCTAAAGAGCAGGCATTAAAAGCAGAAGTGGATAAAGAGTATACACCGTGCAAATTTTGAAGTTAATGATAAAACTGCAATGTATACTCGTAATATACATTTCGTATTAAAATTTGTGGTTTGGGAAACATCCCTGTGCAATTTTCCCTAAGCTACCATCGTGTGTGACAGTGAGGCTTTGCAATTAAGGAAAGATCCGGAAGAACGTGTTAAGTGGGTTTTGGAGCGAGATGAAGAGAGTTTTAATGAATGGTGTGAGCAGGATGTTATAACATGTTTCTATTCCTTTGCAAGTGAGGTTAACATAAGACAAGTACAAACGTTTATAAAAGAATATGTCCTTTTAATTAAAATAGTAGTAATATCGCGCTCATTGAAAGAGTGGCTTCATCAATAAACAGTGTCAAGGAAAATTTACAACTAGATCATGATTTGGATAAAAAGAAAGCTGGTATGATAAATTTTGCACTCTGGAACAATTGAAGCTTTCTTATGCAAATCAAAATACATATTCATCAGAGTTCTTGATGTGGGTTGTAACTTTTTCTTATACATAGGTAAGGTGTGTTGTATTTTGAATTACTTTTCTTTTCCGTAGCTTGGTTAAAATTGTTTGTTGTAATTGTAGAAAGTATGTAATTAATGTAAATGACTAATCAATTTATATTTATATGAATTTACAAAAGTCAAATCTGTACATAAATGCATGTGTTTTTAAGTTATTTTTAATTATGCATGTTGTTAATGTTATAATTAGTGTTCTTATTGTTATTTCATTACTTACAGCACTGCATTAAACGGTAATGGACAACAGTTGATTAACCAGATTTTACATTTTTTAATTTAATACAATTTAATACAAATGTTTCATTTACATGTGATAAATAGTGTTTCAGATTCATGAAAACCATCGAATGATAGATAACGTCAACTTGTAAACATAATACTGCATAAAATTTTCGTCTTTACTATTGGCAGTAATAGGGCGATGCCGGCCGCCATTTTTCACCTCACCTCTTCTCCCGCTGAATTGCAGTCAATTTTAAATGCACTACACTACTGCCCTCTTCCGCTCGTGTGCGAAACTCCAGTGCCTAGAGCTGACAAGTGAGTTGGCATTAAAATATCCATTAACATGAAACGTTAAAAACGTGTTCTCCCCAAAAAGAAACCAGACCCATTGTTATCTTCACGTGCTCGCTTAAGTTTCCAGCAAAGTGCTTTGGATCCGTCTGAACGCGCTGTCTAAGACCGCTTCACTTCATGCAGAAAGGAAACGGTTTATTTCCACGTTACACCAGGTCGGGCCACTTTAGAAAAGTGGATGCATGTGGAAACCTTGCCTTGACATGAGCGCTGAAACGGGAAACTTCTTCTCTGCCTTAGCTTGCAGATGACGGACGCACCGTGAAGCACAACGACGAAGAAGGCATGCGAGAACATCTGGCGTGTTCTGGTCGATATCGATCGAGTGCTTACATCAGCAAATTACAGGATTCCGTTACAATTCAGCATTCCTTTGCGCGCAGTAAATGACTCTGGTTTTCGGGCTTTGATACAAAACGAGTGCCATTATCGTAGATCGAATCTTGCAGAGGAAGTTAGCATTTTCTTTCAGTTTTGACAAGCGCAATGATGCAGTTCAGAGCTCCTATGTGAAATACAAGATTTTAAACTCTGAAAATGCTCAAAAAGTGTGTTTGATTTATTTACGGACGTTCTTTAACATCGCAGGTCATCAGCGTCCCATTCAATTCCGGGCGTGAAATGGCCGACAAATTTTACTCAGAGGCCTCTTCTTTCAGGCTTGAGGTTCTTTTGCGTTCCGTAAATGTACGGCACTGGACCCACGGCTTTACTTCCCTTCCGAAGGAAGCCATACTTCCAAAATTTCCCCATACACAAACGCTGAAGTGCATTCTGAAATTCGCTTTACTGGATATTTTACCTGTCACTGCGCAACCAAGTTGGGATGGTTTAGACAAGTTCTCAAAATTCCATTACATGCATTGGAACTCTCGATTCCCATGTTCAGTGTGTTGTTAAGAGGTTTTGTATGTATGTGGCTGGTTCTATTCTGACATGTGCAATAGGCAGTATACTCACACAAGAAAACAAATGTGGTATTTTTTCTCACTCAAAGTATAACTACAAGATTCCTAACGCTGCATTGTGCCATCGTATGTATACGTTGTCCGCTGACTTCATGGTACTATCCAATAGTATTACTATTCATTCAGCGCATGCGCAATACTCAGTCTAGAACGGAAAATTCGAATTGATTCAAATAAATTAATGCTTTCTTCGCAAAATATCACAACTGAAAACTAATTTAGTCCAGAAAAATTGTACCAAAAATGTTTCACAGAAACTTAATCTAGATTTATTATAGGTAACTTACAAATAGAATATTAATGCATTCAGTTGCAGTAGCCAATCTATTCAAAAGTTAGTTTCACAAGAGAAAATTATTGAAGCACGTTGTAGTTATTAAAATAAGGTTTAGAATTATGTTTAAATAATTATATTTACATCTTGATCTACATTGTTCACTTACCTATGGTGACAGGGCGAGCCTTTGAACTCGGCCCCGAAGAGATCATGACAGTCGCCACCTGGAGGCTGCTTCATGGTCCTGTGAACAGCCGGCCGCCAGTTGAGCATTTCGCTCATTACAATTCCAGATACTCAAACAACCACTCACATCCAAACGAGTGCAAATCAATACTATTATCAATCAGTGACAACTAAAGACAGTTTCAGAATGCTGCAAAAGTTGGGCCTGAAGCGGAAAAAAAAATGCTGAATGTTGCAGCCTATCCTGATATATATGAAAATTCCAACTGGGTATGTATATTCAAAAGATTTAACTCCCAAATACAACTGTACGAGAACCGCCTTCAATTAGTATCACAGAAACGCTGCCTAACAGCACATGAACATCTACTAGTATTACTTTCCTAAGAAAAATCGTATTTAAATGTGTGAAGGTTTGGCAACAGAAGCATGAACACGTCGGAAAGTACGCACCCATCAAACATTTAATATAAATCTACAAATTTGTGAATTTGTTAAAATAATATTAATAATAAAAAAAGAAAGCTACGAGTTCTCGGTGTTCCTTGATCAACTGATAAGAAAATATAAACTATTTCATTAAAATACCCAAGTTAAAGTCAAAGTGGACTGAATATCTACCGCAGGGAGATGTCAAAATCCCTGTTGGTAACATTTCTTCATTCCTCCATTCTTTTCTTCAAAGATGACACAGTATGAAAGATATAATCAGTCACTAATGGATTTTCGGAAAATTTCTTATCCTTCTACTATTAAAGCTGCATTCTTTCTACCTGCATTTCGACGTGGAATCCTCAACGCTTGAACTGGCGAAGTTTTTTGCTTGGAGAGAGGAGGAATCTTTTTGCATCACATGCAGTTTTATGTACCAGGCTTCCAGAATATGTCCTGACAGCTCGCTCGCGTGAATTTGCGTCTCGGCCAAAGTCGGCTCTCTTCCCAATTCATGGCCGCCCGCTACATGCCTGTCCTTGAACTTCCGAACAGTCACCATCCTATGTTCATTCCCGAAAACTTTGGAGCAATGTATTTTTGTGTGTAAATATTATAATAAGAATCGCGTTCGTGAGGAATTTATTCAGATATTCCTTGGGCATTTGCCTCTTTCCAGAGGCGCAATTCACGATCTTGTGAATAAATTTGATACTACTGATTCAGTGCAAACAAGAAACTCGCTAAGAGGTAGTTTTGACAAAAGATAAATTAGACGAAATTGGCGCAAAGCTTGCAACGTTCGTCAACATATATTTAATAAGTTTGTCGTATTTTACCAGTTTGATATGTATTTAATTAATTAACAGGCTTTAGTACAGTGAAAAGTATAAATTAAGTCAATATTTGTAAAATTAAGTGACATGTATTTAATTGGTTTGATGTATTTAACTAGGTTGATATCTAACTAGATTGACGTGTTATTAGTTAGATGTAATGTATTTAAAAAGTTAACTGGCATATAAATTAATTTGATGTGTATTAAGTGAAACAGATTTATTTAAATTTAGTTTGCATGTATTTAATTAATTTAACTGGTTCGTTTAAAGTATTTTGCTGTAAATAATCATTGAATTTTCATTATTCTTCACTGTCATAGGATGCAAGCCCCATCGCAGTTAATAAATATCAAAACCACTATCGAAATTAGCACAAAGTTGGAGTTTCAGTGTCTTCTGCATAGAATAACAAACGTTACAAGTGTGAACGTGTCTACTGTCTACAAGATAATCCCATAGCTTGTGAATGGTTTCTTTCATCAGCAACTGAAGGGTTAACCGACTTATGCACTAAAAATTTCACAATCGCTATTGGTGTTCTAAAAAACCAAATTGTATTTAAAAAAAGTTTATGATAGGAAAGTTGGAGTTTGGTGTGCGATTAGCGCGACACGCACAAGGCGGGCTGTGACATATCCACCTGCCGAGAAGCAAAATCCCGTGCGAGCGGTAAAGACCTATTGTGAACCCTGTATTTTAATTTATATCAACTGATACATTATCTAATCTAAACAAACAATATTTCAGGGAAACTAAGTAGCGAGTAAGCATGTATTCGGACGTGTAATGGTTCTAGACAGCTTGTTAGATCATATTTCCCCTAGCAACTAGGTTTGGCTTTGGTTACATTTTAATGCTACTCCATGACTAGCCTACAGGAAACTTACACCCCAAGTTAGACCTTATTTCCGCTATACTTATAACAAAGATAGCGATGTCTAACACATTTTAAACCAAGCTATAAGGCTATTTATTTAGTGATATCTTTTCTTCTTCCTTAAAATTTAACAGTGAAAATGCCAAACAATTTTATACACACATTGCAAATATGGATCTGCAGTCCAACATAACCAACTACCTTAACTGCAATTATCAAATAGTACATTTCACGCGAGCTCTGCATACACAATAAAGTTTGAAAATACTAGTTGGACCCGGATTAATGTGGGTTATCGTGAAGTGAATGACAATAACAGCCTTTGAGGCTACTAATCTGTAGGTCCTCGATTCGAAAGTATTTTCCCCCCTCCGTAATTTTAACTTAATGCCAGATAGTTTTAAGGCGCGAAGTAATTTAAGCTCATTTGCGTCATTATTTCATTTCATTCTTCTCTACAGACTTACACAGTCTTACTTATTCAGTCCACAATTTACAGACATCGCGAGAAAAGCAATGCAGTCAAAGCGACAATAAATTAATATATTCTATAGCAGTTTCCGAAAACTGCTATAGACTGGTGAACCCCATTCATAAACATTTGAACTAATTTCTTATTAATATACAAAAGCTTAACATTGCATTAACCTAAACCCCCCTTCAAATGAAACAACAACGCTCAAACTATTAAAATTACACTAGTTCAAATATTTATGCAAATATGTTTCATTTAAAGCATTAAACTCGAAATTAAATAGGTAAGTTGATAATGTAATAACATATTTCCCTACCTTTAAAGTCACTTTTTTATGTCACACACTTTAATATAAGCCAGATACTCAGAATTGCCTTTTTGATATTATTGAAATATTTAATGCAGTGACAGAATTCCATTCGGTTTTTTGTATCCGTCCGTCTGTTTCTCCTTTATCTTTTTGTCCAAAATCAGTCTTCTCCTCATAAAAGACTGTGGGAAATTATTCCTTTTCACTTTCATTAAATATCTAAATACATGCCTCATTTCAAATAATTGGGCATAGTTCAGTATTCCAGGTGTAAATTGTAATAACAATATTCTTAAAATAAAAAAGCTCAAAATCCACCATTACAGAAAAATTCGGGAAACTCTGTTATAGAGGTTCAACTATGACTGAAAATCTTTTTTATGCAGAAAACACGGCTATTTATTCTCTCACAGTCTACAAGCATCTGAAGAAAGTCACGGTCAGTTCGTTCGCTCCATGCTACGAATGACGGCGAGTCTATCCCGTGAATTTTTGTGACACAGGACCTCAGAGGGTTCCACATGAACCTGCAACCTTACACCTGCGGAAGAAACCTGAGCCGATCCTTCCTCTGTAACGCCCAGCTGCTGCTGCTACCGGCTGATGAAAACTGGACAAAGGATGATGGTATACCACACCACCCATGGACAAAACAACAGCAAAAACAACAAACACGTGTACATCCATGATACGGGAAGGCGGACCCTCAGTAACTCTAAACCTGTCCGAGTAAGCCCTTAACAGGATTCGCACTTGAAAAATATATGAATTGACCCTTCTTTTGTGTAAATAAGCCTGTCTTCACACTGCTCTTAGATTAAACTTGGCTCTGGTATTTGCTAGTACAAAAAATCAGCGATTATGTATATAAATGTATTATAAGAGAACTGGGAACTGTATACTATCTATAACAGTATCTTCCCATCGACGTTTCTACATCAGCTAACGAAAGACAAATAAACAGCAATTTCAACACGTACTCCAACTACGGGTACGAAAAAGAACTTTACAAGACCATTTCCTTGGTGATTATGTGGTAAAACTCTGAATGTGGGTGAAGTATAGGAAGGTGAAAGTGTGGCCAATGAATTCATAATGCACTATGAAATTCGAGGAGAGAATTTGCACTAAAGAAGATGAGCTATGTCCATTCTGCTCTACTTTAGGAATGTAAACATCAATCAAAAGGTAGCTTAAATGAACTGAAAGTAATATAGTAACATAAAGAACGAAACAGTATGCATTATGTGATGGCAATATTATTATTATTATTAATATTAATAATAATAATAATAATAATAATAATAATAATAATAATAATAATAATTTTAAACTTTGCATAGAAAAAGCGAAGCTTAATAACATTAATTTTAAAAAGTCAAAGAATAATTTGAATTAGCCCATTATGTTGATTAATATAATTATTTGGACAAGTGATTCAAATAAATGTTAAATGTGAGTTTCAGTTATTCAACTAAAAATATCTTCTTTATATCGGGGTCTCAGGTTTTGACTAACATTGATCCTTGAATTTTCCTATTTGAGATGAAGGTTCCCCCTCTCCAAATATTTTTTTTTAGAAATCGGCGCCGATATCATACTCCAGGAATAAATCAAACATTAACGGGCATTCCAACTTTTCAGCACACATAGCATAGGGTATTTTGCATTTACCAGTTGCTTTTCTGGGCCCTACTCCACAAAGTATGGTATAATACTTATACTACAACTGTAAGTATAAACCTTTGAAAGTATGGACTTTAACTTTCTGTTTCACGAAACAAGTGACGTCATATAAGAACAAGATGGAGGAACAGCTGTTTGTCACTATACCTTGAATTTGGATATGTATGTAGTAATACAATTATATACATTTTTAATGTACAGCGCGGATTATTGTAATTCCTGCTAAATGGGTCTTCTATTTTTTCTCACAAATAATGATAACTTAAATATGCACTTTTAAATACTCAAAGCGTAATAGTCACTTTGTAACGACAATCGCATATGGATACATTTTAATCGTCGTGAGATGGCAGAAGAGTCGAGATTCCCAATTGCGCTCAGTCATTTAGTTTATTAATAGTTCATGTGATAATTCATATTTATATACATTTGTTTATACTGTATGGCAATCACATTTTCATTATATGCAATGGTGTCAAAAGCCCCTATGGAGAAATTGTTTTAGTGACATGTATGCATTTTTCTCCATATGGTCAGAACCTTATAAAACTTAAATTAAGACACTGGACCGAAATATGCATTTGAAACGGGAAAGGTCAATATTAATTATAAGCCATACTTTAATTGAACTTGTTTAATTATACCTGATTGCTGAATCATTTTAACTTTATCCAGCATTATCACCCCTTGCGCCAATACTTCGCATATTTATGTCAACTGATTACAAAAATGATTAAACATATATTAAAACTTGCACTAATATTTGAAGTTATCAATATTTCTACACTTGTAGAGAAACCTTTACAAGTGCTCGACTCTATGGAGTTGTAAAGTACAAAAGAAACCTTGGTGGAACAGAAATCTACTAATAACTACATGTAAACTTGTAATGTATCAGACCATAGTTTTGTGGCACAGGGCCCTGCAAATTTCTTTGTGAGGTCATCTTAATAAGAAGTGATTCTAGCGTTCATGTGCCTAAGACCTGGATTCTGTTCTATTTTTTCTAGTATCTCTAAAATAACTCTTTTTGTAGGAGAGTTACTGTGAGACACACTTGGTATTGCAAACATCACTTCATCACAATCACTCTCAAGTATGATTTGGCATTTCCTCCAATTACGAACTGCTCAGTATCTTTCTGATATCCTCATTTCATATTCGACACTGGAAACTGACGTCGTAACAAATCCATTGCGTAACTATCTCTACATTTTTGTAACATTGCTATTTTCTTGCTAGTGAATGCAATCTGAGAACTGATACTCGACGTATCAATTTAGAAAACCATTCACTTACAATTAAAATATTCTAATTAAAGCCATTTAAACACCTAACCTAACACACGAACTTAAAATACAGGGCTTCCAGAATATGTCCTTACCGCTCGCATCTGGGCATGCCATTGTCGGCCGCGCCTATACTTTGACACAGTCGTTTTAATGGAACCACGCCTCGCCTGATACGACCACATGCTGTGGACCGATTAATCCTACGGGACCACCTTATCCTACAATGGATACATGTACACATGTAAGGTTTGAGTTTTAACAATTTTGTTATATGTGCTGAAGACACTGAAACCCCAACTTGTGTTAATTTCGGTAGTGCTATTGTTGGCGAATGTTCAAAATTTGCACCAATTTCATCTAATTTGTCTTCTGTTAAAACTGCAAGTCCTCGCGTGTTTCTTGTTTTACATTGAACCAGTAGGATAAAATTTATTCATAAGATCGTAAATTGCAGATCTGGAATGAGGCATATACCCAGGGAACTTCTGAATAAATGCCTCACGAACGCGAAGGGCTGATTCTTATTTACAATAAATTTACGAGGGTCATAGAAAGTCGTGAGCAACCTATTGTTAAAATTCAAATTTTAACAAGTAACAAAAAGGACTGCAGGATCGTAATCTACAGACTTTATACCGCATGTTGCCATATTGTTACGTCATTAGTTTCTATCACATAACCACAGGCAGTATTTCCAAAATGGAAGACATCAATGTTTCGGTTCGACAGCGTATTGTCATTAAATTCCTTGTTAAAGAGGAAAAATCTGCTGCTGAAATTCACCTCAGACTTCAACGCGCCTATGGAGATGAGTGCTAGCAGTGTTGGGAGATGGGTGAAACATTTCAAAGATGGGGAAACGAGTGTCCAAGATGAGCCTCGTAGCGGTCGCCCGCGAACTGCCTCCATGAAACGCAACATGGAATGAGTTGATCTCATTAGAGAAGATAGGCGTATCACTGTGGATGAAATCCCTGCAAAACTTGCAGTAGGACATAGTGCAGTGCAAGAAATGTAAACAAGCTTAGGTTATCGAAAAGTTTGTGCCCTTGTTGGGTCCCACGTTTATTGATCGAAGACCATAAATTTCAGAAAATAGCCATCAGGCAAAACCATCTTCTGAGATTTCAAAATGAAGTTGATGATTTTTTGACGAGTATTATGACAGGCGATGAAAGTTGGTTTCATCATTATGAGCCTGAAACAAACGCCAGAGTATGGAATTTAAATTCGCCATCGAAGAAAAAAGCGAAGACAATACGATCTGCTGGGAAGGTTATGGGTAGCGTCTTCTGGGATGCACAGGGTTGCATTCTGGTTGATTTTCTTGAACCTAGACAAACCATAAATGCTGCCCGTTATATTCAGACACTTTGGAAGCTCCGTCAAGCATTGCGCGATAAGCGCCCTGGAAAGATCATCTTACAACAGGATAATGCGGGTCTCCACACTTCTCGTGTAACAATGGAGAAGATAAGAGCATCTGGGTGGGAAACTCTTTCACATCCTCCCTACAGTCCCGACTTGGCACCCTCCGACTACCATCGGAGACGGTGGATGATATTCGGTAAGCAGTGCGTCAGTGTCTTCGTGAGCTGGAACGGAGTTCTATTGTAAGAGTACTTTCAAAATTGCAGAACGATGTGGAAAATGTGTGTAAAGAAATGGAGAATTTGTTGAAAAGTGAGAGAAAAGTCGGTAGATTACGATAATGTACTTCGGTTATCTAAAAAATAAATATTAAGAGCTTTAAAATTGTTGCTCACTACTTTCAGTAAGACCCCCGTACAAACAAAATTCGTTTTTTGAAAGTCTTCGGAAACGAAGTACGATTGGTGGCGTCTCGGAAGTTCGAACTCCGATAGGCAGCAGGCGGCTGGAGTGGGGAGGAGCAGTCCTTGGTCGAGATCCGAACGGCGAGGACATTCTGTAAGCCAGGTATTAATATCGTCATCTATGCTGTACCAAGTTGCTTATAACACCAACCATGATTTAAACGGAAGTGGCGATTTCATCCCCCGTAGTTGCCAATTGGTGCACATTGTTTTTTTTCTTTTCGGAAGAAAAATGTTTTGGTCATAATTTTATTTTTCCGTGATAATTTCCCCCTTTGGCCGTAATGCCATAACAGTGACAGGGTATCAGTAATAATCATGAACAGTGAAGAATAGTTGATGTCTACAGAGCTATTCATCTGAATAAATGAATTGTTCCCTCGTTTATAACAGCTTGATAATTTGTTTATAATACTGTGTAATTTTGCAAAATTTAAAGTTATATCCTCCTACAAAATTCGCCTGTAACAATCCTGCTCATCGATTGGTTTTAAGATAACCGTTCTATTTAAACTACAATTTGGCTGTATATTAGAAAAAAAGCTATTTTAACATGTTTAATTTTGCATTTATAAAAGATCCGCACTAACTCGAAATTGCGATATGTAATTGGGGCTAAAGGTGTTCGCTCATAGCTGAGCGAGACTTGATTACTATAATCTGGTTACAAAATTGTTCATCGGTCGTAATCTGCGGAACATTTTCGCGAGTTAATTGCTCATAACTTGCCGTTAATCGTGAAGTTTATGCTTATCATCGCGTTTTAGGAGATGAACAGAAGTTATGATTTTAGTTATAGTTTCCATCTTATACCATTTGTAGTAAGCAGAAAATATGCTGGTAGAAATAAACCGCAAAATAAGAAAAGTGATATTTTTGCTAGCACAGATAGATAACAAAACAGATTAGATTAACAAGGAAAGAAGACGAAGTGGTTCTGGAAAGCGAACTTAAAGAAAGTTCTATTAGATGGGGTTCTGGCTTCCTATGATAAGTCGTAATACAAAGTACTAAATGATGGAGAAGGAGGGAAGAAGATATTCTGCAAGGTCAGTCACTGGAAAGGACAACTTCCATCTTTTTACATTCCAGCAGCACATATTCAAGAATCTAATGCCTAAAACCACTTTTATGCCCCCATGCATTTTTTGTTTATGCATAACATGGCCCCAGAGCTATGCACAAATGGAGGGCTTGATACTGTTCATAATCCTAAATTATAGGCAGTATAACGTAATATTACATCTCCCGAAACATCGGGGGCGAGATTTGCACAAGTGACAGTACCACCAAAACATTGAACAGGTTTTCTAAACAAGTTTTTTGGAACCACCTTGCTCCCTGTAGTAGCTGTGGAATTTCGTTTCTGAACAAGGAGCTAAAAGATATCAGAGGTCGATGCACCGCGGGCTAAATCCACATTTTATGGTAATGCTCAGGAACAGCCGCACCTTCCGTAGAATGAAACGTGCCTTAACAATGCAACCATATTTCATGTTATTGATCGATGGATGGATTCCAGGCAAATAGCGATAAGAAAACAACCCGGTGCTTATTGTACATAGATAAAAGTTCAGAACAGTACATGCTTTCATTATGATACAACCGCAAGATATTCTTTCCTCTCTAAACACGTTTTCGAAAGAACAGATTTATCCGTTACAGGTACACTATTATTGTGTACCAGCTTCTGCGTGTGTACCAAACACATCTAGAAGGGATCGCTCATAGAGAGTTCTTCTTATACTATATAACTAAGTAGAGGGAATTCTATAAGCTTCTAAGAAAAGTATTTCGGGTATACGCAACAAGAACAAAATTAAGATAAAATAGCTTTTTTTAAAATAATGTTTACCGCCCGTTTCTACTACTAAGGCACCACAGGCGGAGAACACACTGATGATAAATTAAACGATATATTTGGAAAGGATTTTCCCCGGCATTTGTCATTTATGACTGAGGTAAACCTGGAAAAAAACCTCAGTCAGGAAGGACGTCCTGACGGGATTCGAACCCCACATCTTCCGGTCACGAATCCTAAACGACTTCGGCCACCCGTGGCGGTAAACTAGCTTACTGGATTACTCTGTTGCCAGGGCTAATGTTTTACAATATAAACAACTGTTACATCTTTACAGCATGCTGTTGCAAATTAATTAAAAAAAACCCACGATTCAATTAATTACTTTAATGATGTAAATATAATTAAATACGTCAAACGACGAAATCATCTCACTGCTATAGCTTACTGACGCCATTGCAAGGTCACGCGGGAACCAGCTGTGTGCACGCACGCCAAGAACTCACGGTACTACAACGCTTTACCTTTTAAAATTTAATTCTTTACTCACCCTTCTTACATAAATTAGGTCCATTCGTACAGAACTGAATATTCTAAATGGTAAATTTTAAGATGTAGACTGAATGTCGTACAACATGGTCGACGCTTCCTTCATCTTCTGTTATCATTTATTTTATTTGAAGTGCCCAAGTTTTAAGAAAAGTATAGTCTCCCGCCGTTAAGCAGCCGACTTGCGAATAGACGAGTTTAAAAATGTCTCAATGTAGATCGGTTATTCTCACAATATTATGAAGCGATGGCAGTGAACTCCAAAGGTGGACTTACCACCTGGACGAGGAAATAAAAACAAGTTACTAAACTCTATGTTACAGATAGCCCTTGATATTTACTTCAAAGTTAAGAACTGCCACACTCACTGGCTGAGGTACTGAATATTTAAATCATTTACAGTTCTTTAATACATCAATAGTTTATGAACACTGTCGAATAACGATTTTTTTAGAATAAGGATCGTTTACATTGCTGTATATTATGAATCGTGTGTTCAAAACGTTGACCGTATTTAAACACAGAGTTATTATAAAAAATTTTCAATCACGGATTCCTTTCTATATGTGCAAAACAAAACCAACGCTAAGGAACTACACTTAGGAACTGAGGGATGAATTCTTTTCTTCTTAATTTCCTGCAGCACTGACTCAAATCGCTGTATTTTAAATGTGCTTTACACTCCACAGCATACAACTGCCTGGTTTAAGAGGTGGTAAAATCCTTTATGAGGAACGGAATATGGAACAGAAAAAGGTATAACTTATGTACATATTGCGGCTCTGTTTCAAGTTTAATCACCTCTGCTCGGAGAACAAACGTTCCGCAAAAACCACAAATCTACGGACAGTGCCCACAACAGAAGAAAGAGAGCACGTTGTCAAGAAGCATGAAGCATGGTTACAAGTTTATGAAAAAGAATAAGATTGCAAGCATCCGTAGCATATATGGCCTGAATACCACAAGCAATGAACGCTATGGAATACTGACATTCGATACAATGCGTGAAATCGTTAGTAATAGCCAATTAGTGTCCAGAAGAGCTTCAAATAATGCAAACGACAAATCTATTTTTATATGACTAATTTAAACATTGATATAATATGGAATATCCAGCCTTATGGCAGGGATGACGAACTCCTGGCCTACTAGAGATTTACAACCCGCATAACTTCATTTCTAAATGCAGATCAGCAATCCCGAATCGTTATAAACTGATAACATAATGCCATTGATCGATAACGTTCTCGATCCTTTGCTGTTGTGATTTGCGGGCATAATACAATTCAGATTTGGCTCGGCGCGGCCACTCCTACCTTATGAATGCAAAATGAGACTTAAAAGTGTTTAAATTCTAAGCTGTACTGTTTTATTTCTTCAAATATCTACAGTTAATATTTAGTTCAATTACTATATCTTAAAATAATCAAAGAACTTAAAAGTACCCTGGTCATGAGTAAAACTATTGCTATTGATAAAAACGAACACCACGAACTTCAGTATAGAAAAAGACCAAGAGTCACTAGGGTGCCAATGAACATACCTTTGGCGAAAATGAAGTTTTCAGTGTTTCAAGATCATCTGTTGAAAAATAAGCGGTATTAGGAAAAACTTTCAAAGAGAAATGTATATGGAATTGTATTCCGAAACCTCCTATGCTAACAGGGTTTAATCTTTTCTTCTTATTGAGATTTAGAGCTTTAAGTTTTCGTGTGGATGATTACATTTGCTTGCATTACCAGGAAATGAATTAAATTAATAAGGAAGCAAATTATGGCCGAGTCCAATAGCGCCTAGGTTAACTCAGATTTGCTGTTTCAGCGTGAAATAAAAAGGGAGTGAGAGCTCAGGAATGTTTGCTTACTTAGCCTACTTAAACAGCGAGCCAGCTTAAGGGAGTGCACCGGGCTTAAGCGCGACAGAAATGTTTTATTTAATCACCCGACTTAAGACACCAATACATACATACATTAAAGCGTGTGTTTCATTTGTGCAGTTGCTATGCTAATAAAACCATCCTTCAGTTTTTATACACCTAGAGAGAGTCACAATTCTCAAAGAAAAAATATTTTTTACTAAACTCGAATAAAAATACCCCAATTGAGAAATACGAATACATTTTGAGCAATTGTTTTGGTACAGGAAAACCTCACCACCCTCCCTCAGCATTTATACCTTACCCCGATGTCAATAAATAAAAACTGTATCAAAAATAACAATCATTTTTACTATATCCAAGTGCTTTGTACGTCCTTTTCACCAAACCACCATTCTCAAATGCTAAGTATGCCTAATTATCAATAAATTATTCTTACGTTTTTTCTTCTCTCAAATCCGTTTAATAGAAACATAAATGCTGCTACATACGTTTATTCACAATAGAAAATGATAACACTTGCGATAAAGGCGTATGATTGAGCCATATGAAACATTGATAAGGTTTTATCAGAAATGTTTCTGTATTAGGGAATATTGTAAAGATACCAAAGAAAAGCTTTAAAAAAATTGCAAAGATGGTTTATGGACCCGCAGAAAACACTTTAACTATAGCTGGGACTGTTATGACTATTAAAACCTGAGGGAAAACAAAGAAGGAAGTCAATAAAAGGCGTCTACAACTAAACAACAGCTTTCTCCGGGTGCTGTAATGAGAAAGTAGGCTTAGGAAGCGCGGCTTATTTTCCGTAAGATCCTAGAACCAGCGAAAATGGAACAGTAGCTGTTAACCATTTACGTTCTCACTTCTGTTGCAAGCATAGTTACAAACGACTGGAGCAAAAACCTTCAAAAAGTAACCAGGCATGCACTAAACAAGAGGTCTTCACCTATAACGGGCCTAACGTCGACGCAATTCAGGATACACACATACATGCATGCACGCACACACCTTGCGGAGTTCATAGCTCAGCTGCTTGTAGCACGACCCAACCACACACCACGCTGACACAACACTGACTGACTGACTGACCGACTGCGCGAGAGTCTGAGAGAGAGACCGTTGGTGCTGGCTGGCCTGCGGATGTCGAGAATCTCAACGCTGGGCGCTGAGAGGAGCCACATACAGCACGGCGCGTGTGATTCACGATCTAATGAGATGCAAGGCGTGCCACAATGTCATAGAGGAAACCCGACAAGCTTATTAATCCCAACGAATAATGAACAATGGATGGGGGAAAACCTCTCCAAAAATGGACATTTGACATCATTTTCATGAGACACTGTCGTTAGCAGCCATGGAACCTGTTTCTTCAACTTCCGCACCAGGCAGCATCCCGTATGACAAGGTTCAGGTGGATCTCGAATATGTGAATCGGGTGCTGGATTACTATGCTTTTTACTTTTGGTCTGCGAATAATTATAACAATGCTAATGTTATCCGGTAAGCAATAAATAAAACCAAACAACCAATTATAATATTTACAATAAAAAACAATGCGCAAAGAATTATATAAATACAAGAACTTCAGCTCGCTGTAAAATCTATGGTAATGCCAATTAATTTTAAAATTTGCTATGAATCATATCAGAAATTTTAAAACCAGAGTCTACAAATAAAACGAGATATGAGTTACGAGCAGCTTGACTGCGCCTGCTTACTGCTCAGAGCACCATCACAACCCGAAAAAAGCCCGAGATAAGAGTTGTCCCTCGTAAAGTTAGTGTTTTTATGAAAATCATGATACTACATTTTAAATTGATGATAAGCACTTGCCTGTATTATAAGAAGTTTTTTTAAAATGATGCCCCTCAGGGGCAATACATTGTCGACATCTGTGTACGAAATTCGTGTATTTCATCTACTTTCCTTCCGTAAGAACACGGCAGTTCTGGACACATCCTTGTCATTGAGAGATCCTCATTTTTCAACAAGTTAGCGGACAGTTTCTTTGCCTGGAACAGGATTTCTAAGATACTCTCTTGCGAATAGCCTTACCACTTTTCCGTTTTCATACATGCATCGTACATGAAGTCCATTCTTCAAGACAGTGGAATATCTAACGATGAACAATTAGCACATTTTACATACAATGAAGCCATGAGAAACACATCACTCAAAGTAACTACAAGCGACAACCTGCATATGTATTATACGACCTTGATGACCTTCTCCCAGTATGTAGCCGCGCTTTACAGGCCCGTAACTCAAATAACCTTACTGTCATTTCTGGCAGAATTCTACAAAAGAGAAAGTCTTCAGATGGAAGTCGTTACTGTGCTTAGTGGCACAATTGGAGCTGATTCATATACAAGAGCGTGAAGATTGGGTACTTATTACTTGATGAGGAGGTTCTAATTCGGGGGTTTTTCCTCAAGCTAAACGTTAAATATCCGGTAGCTTTAGCAGAACTATTCGTGTGGCGCAAGTCACATAATCAAACAACAACAACCATCTCCTTTGATAACGTTAATTACAATGGGAAGTAAATCTAGAAATCTAATTCTAATAATGAATTAACTTACATAACCTCTTTTATTCAATGGACTGTTATCCAAACGATAAATGCGGGGTCATTGCAAGAATTTTTGGAACAAGACGCACTCAAGTTGTTACCGGAAAGAAAAATATAGGCCTTGCCTTTCTCCACAGTTGCATAACATTTGCAGGCATCAAATTGTATAGAAACTGAGCTGAACGAAAGTATTTCTGCTTTATTTGTTGCGGGAAAAATGTGTACATTATTATAAAATACAATTTAGAGAAAAGGTTTTGGCAGTGTGTAACACAAAAAGATAGCTGTAAAAATTCTACTGTTTCAAGAGTTTAAATTGTTTGCTTCTTACAAGAGAATATCACGGCGGAAGACATGGGGAGCATAAACTTAGTTCATCTGAATGACCTAAATTTTGCATATGATGTGCCATGGTTAAAACAGGACCTCGTCAGAGCCTGTTTCTAATAACTCGGCAACATGTCCTTCTGTTTTTTATTCGTACTCAAAGCTTTAACCTGAACTAAAGGGGGGGGGGATATACGATTTATTTCAAACCATAAAGATTTTATATTTGAAAATTACTGCATTTTATCAAGTTTCAACTTCAATAACTGTATACTCCTTCAATGACGGCTCATGAAAATATTACTCCACGTGTTCCTTTGTCAACAGATTATAAAATTATCGCATTTACATATTTCCAAAAACAGAAAGAATATATTGCTAGTTATTGGACATTGGCTCTAACGGGGTGATGTGTTGCCCATGTTTATGTTTAGCGTCATGATACTAAATTTTTAGGTCGACCTGATGGACCAAGTCTGACTGTGTTCCCCATGTCCAAGTAGGTACTTGATCTTTTCTTGGTAGAATATTCTGAGCTTATCAAAAGATGAGAAAAGCCTTGCGATCTTTAGAAATCGGCTAACAAAGTCTCTGGATAAATGTACAATGGAAGAATTAGAGGATTAAAAGTGCTTCGTTGTATCTTGACACAAGTATTTGAAAATGAAATTAGCCAAATTTAACATTTGCACATTACAAAATTCGATTTTGTTAATAGGTTTAATCGTAATACCTCTATTACTTTATTTTATATTATTTATTTATTTATTATTTTTTAAGATAAACAGGTGAACTTCCGATTGAATCTCTCTACAGGGTAAGTACACCTTTATCGTAGATATTTTAACGGAATACAGTTAATTGGAGTATTTACAGACAACTGGAGTCTGTCAGAATACACAACTCAGGCGAGAGAATATCTCCCTCTTTGCGATAATGAAACTGCGAGAGGTGTAAACAGTTTTTAGTGGAGGGGAAAACAAAAACTTAACACTTGTTTGCTAGGAAGCGATATAACGAGATGGTAGTGTGTTTACCACTTTAGTTTCATTATCCAGCACACTTTAAGACGCATCAAATACTCAAACATGCTCTAAAGCTCTTTCAAACATTCTGAAGTCTTTTTAAATTTGACTAGGAAAGTGCTTCATGTGATGTTAAAGGAATTAAAGGAGAATTCAATACACTCAAGAAAACTATCTCATAATCAGTATCAGAATGGGGGAACCTGGTCTAAATCCGAGAAATATGTAGATCCTTAGTACATTTTTTAAGACAAATACTCATATTGCAAGGCAGTTTCGCTAAAAAAAAAAGTTTATCATTACTACAGGATCTAGGAGACATTGAATATCTTGCCCATTTTCTGGTGCTCTGCGCTACATAACTTAAATAAGAATTGGTATTTCTGGGTATCTTGAAGAGATATCTAGATGTACAGGGAGTAAAAAAAAACACTTTACAGGTGTGTAGGGAACAAAATTTGACAGTAAAAAAATACTAAATTTTTATTTGCATTTCATGTATACAATTTACTTTAATTCTGAAATGTTATCTTTTTTTTATTTAAAGTCATACTTTTGAAGCAATGTTTGATAAACATACAATAATATCTCTGCAGATATTCAAATAAATACTTTGAATTTGCTAATACCATTCTAAAAGATTATGGGATACCTTCTAAACCGTGCTCTATAAATAAGATGTAAATAATTTGCATTGGTTCTTTAAAGGACTTCTAATCTATCTAAACTTATTTTGTTACATAAAACAATAAGCTTAATTATTAATCATTTAGCAATTGTTGTGAGAATAGAAATCTTCCAAAGCATTTGGTGTATATTAGACGTAATTAATATACCTTATGCATGAATATTATTTTACGGAATGAATAAATAAATAAATAGAGGAGCAAAAATTATAATGATAAAAGACGAGAAATAAAAACGAAAGGAAAACAAATCAATATTTAGTAACAAAAAGTGAAATATTAAAAGAGCAAAGCGAATTTAATAAAACACCAACAAGGAAAAAAAAAAAATAAATAAATAAATAAAACGCCTGGCGTATTCCTTTTGCAAAAGGGAAGTTATCAGTTCATCTTGAACCTCAGGGCAAGTCCAATAAGATGTAAAATGAAAATAGTAAATTTTGTAAAAATCCTCATTATTGTGTGTAACAATGGCATATTAAGCAAGCAACATTATTATCGCTTATGAACATTTCGTAAAATGGCTCTTTATTTCCAAATTATTAGGTGATAAACATATTGTTAAAAAAATGTAACATGAATTAACAGATGAAAGAAAGAAGAGAAAAAATAGGGCAGTAATTGTAGATACCCTTACAAAAGCCCGGTAGCTAAGTGTTTTCAAATCCTATTGGCTATTGTTTGCGGAGAAAAGTACTATTTAATTCCCAAGATTTCAAACAAATCAATAAGGAGTCGTAATAGCATAACCAACTTCATTAGAACACTAAAATTATATGAATTCAGGTGGAACAATGCGATTAAGTTTTGAGCTGTGTAAGTGAATTTAATTTATTAACAATACAGATATATTGCTCAGTAAAATATCATAGTAGGCTTTGTTAATTTCATTTACATTAATCTTTTGGCTTTATAATTGTAGTAATTATTTAATATATTCCAGGTATCAGAAAGACTGTTTACACTCTCCAGACTTATTCCAAAAACGAACTTTGCCAGTGACGTAATGCGTGTAAACAATTATGCAAAGGACTGTCCTCATACAGTATTTACTTACTTACGTAAAATTATCTTGAAAGGAAGTCTAAGCGGTGTTTCAAAGTGTCTCATATTACAAACGAGTTAGCAGGAAAGGAAGTGATTCACGTTGCTCATAAGCGAGGTTATTCATGAGCCGCGCAAGCTGCAGCACGTTCCAGTGCCACTTTCCAATGTCACTCACTCTTTTGTCTGCAGTTCTCGTTCATGGAATGTCAAGAGACACTAACTGTGTTTTCGGAAATGAACAATACAATCTGATCTACGCCCACAACAAGAAAACATGTGAACATCAATGTCAGCTTTTAGTGAAATTGAGCATTTTGATACCATACTATTCTGGAGATGAAGTGCTACATTTTAACGCACTGAAACAGAAAATACAGAAGAGTCGGCTTAAATTCCGCACTGTGCAATGAGACCTCCACCGGTGACCGAGTCGTTTAGGCGCGCACTCGTGAGCGGGAGATCTGGGGTTCGAATCCCACCAGGACCGTCCTCCCTGACTGAGGTTTTTTCCAGATTTTCCTCAGTCCTCATAAATGGCAAATGCCAGGAGGTACCCTAAACTTAGGCCTGAACGTTTCCTCCCTTAAAAAAATCCTTTCTTAATATATCATTTCATCTCATGTATCATCAGTATTCACTGCCTGTGGTGCCTCAGTAGTAAAAGCAGGCGTTAAAAAAAAAACACACACACACACACACAAGTGGAATGAATGAATGGTTGGTATTTAACGTCTGTTTTTGCTACAAAGGCACCACAGGCGATGGACAGTGACGATACATGAGATCAAATGAGATATTGGGAAAGGGTTTATTTTTAAGGAAGGAATCGTTCCCGGCCTAAGTTTAGGGTACCTTCCCGGCATTTGGTATTTATTTGAACTGAGGAAAACCTGGAAAAACCTCAATCAGGGAGGACGGTCTTGGCGGGATTCAAATTCCAGATTTCCCGCCCAGGAGTTCGCGCCTTAACGACCTCGGCCACCCGTGGCGGTAGAAAAATGACGAGGGGAGAAAAAGTTATGCATTTATATACTTTGTATTAGTAAAAGTACTCCGCTATTTCATTAAAAGCAATCCTTCCCATAAAAGGCCATATTTTTACGTGGAATGTGGTATGGGTTTAATATCACTGAATGTTTCCAAGAAACTTTCAAAACTAATTTCATTATTCTGCTAAGGAATATTGAAGGAATTGACCAATAGAGAGATACTAAGAGAAATACAAGAAAGGGGTTTAACAAAATATTTCATTAAAAACGGAGCATTTAACTGAAATATGCAAGGTATAATGACTCAGTTCCTGAACAGATTCTGTTCAGAAAATGCAAATCTTTACTTTTCAAGATTACGTTTCAAGTTTCCTACTTAGATTTAATTCCGAAGTTATGGCATTAAAACGAAACTGAAACAGAACTGTATCTCAAAAGGGCATTTCTCGACCCACAGCAAGATGATAATTCACCTCAAAAGCAGATGTTATTAGAAATAGCATGAACAAGACTGCAACGAACACCTAGAAATATGGTTTGCTTGAGTAATAGTTGCGAACTCTATGAGGAAATTGATGCAGGGATGAATATTGTTCATATTTAATACGTCTTTCAGAAGATTCGGGTAATCGAATGATATGACTCGGTTATAGAAACTCTCAATCAACATAGGTGAATATTCTATTATTGATACTAATGAAAACAGTGGAACGGAGGATTCTCTATACACAGCGAAAATTTTGGGGAAGTATTCCTTATATGTACAGAATAAAAAAATAAATTACATATGAACATGCTTTATTTCCTTGTTACAGCATTTTGCTACACCTTTACCACAAAGCAGATTATTCTAAACGTTCTCCCTTACATGTTACATCCATCAACCCGCCGCCGCATGAACTCCCTATATCGCTGGAGTGTCTCGCAGTCTTGCAGAATACGAGCACGAAAACTCTCTACACCTCCGGCTATCCATAGATCATATGAAATCTCCCAACTCCGCATTTGAATATTTCGTTTTACTGTACCTGTCCGTAAACACACAAAACTGGCACCACGTGCTCGGTGCTAAGTCAAGCTATGGAGTGAGTAGATAACAAGAGGATTGTGTGGCACAGAACGACCACAATAAGGGTTGAACCTAGGAACTAAGAATAGTACAACACCCCCATCCCCATTTGACTAGAGGTAAAAGCTAATGCTTCCTACAGTACAGTCAGCAACTGTTCCGTTGTAGGGTTATTGCCACATTGCTGGCATTCTAGCTTGCCGTATTAACGGAATAGCAGACAAATGGCTCTATCAAGAAAATAGGGCATTCCCGACCCATGTTCATATATCACATTGTTTTTAAGCGTTTCTAATGCGCACCGTTTTGTTCAAATATAGTATTCAAAATTGTGGTGCGCATTAGATTCGAGTGCAAATTCGAACTCCTTAGTTCGCTGGTAATTTCATTCAAATTTATCGTTTATTATGTCATAATGAATTGCTGCAGTTCTCGATTCGTTACATTTATTGTTGGCCTTTTACTGCATAGAGCATTTGAATCATAAGGTAGTCACGAAATGGAGGGATTTTTTCGGGGCGTAAAAATCCTAAGTATGGCTTCCTTCGGAAGGAAAGTAAAGCCGTGGGTCCCGTGTCGTACATTTACGGCACAAAAAAGAACCTCAAGCCTGAAAGAGAGGCCTCTCAGCAAAATTTGTCGGCCGTTTCACGCCCTGAGTTGAATGAGACGCTGATGACCTGAGCTGTTTAAGAGCGTCCATAAATAAATCATTTAAAAAAAAAAAATGGAGGGCAAACTTTATGCTGAAAAAAATGGTAACAGAAAGGCAGGAAGAGAGTTCAATGTAGCTGAGAGCAACGCCCGCTGGTGGCGGCAACAGAAATTGTCATTATTTGCAATTAAAGTAGAAAGAAATTCACAGGTCCTGACATTGAAGAAAAAATTTTGGAATTCGTCAATGAAAGAAGGGAGAACGGGCAACCTGTGACTAGGGATACATAAAAAATATTTTCTTCTTCTTTGATCTACGCCAACTATCCTGGCAACAGCAGGCATGTTTTTTGTCCTACGTGTTCCAAGATGTAACAATAGCCCACTTGTAAGTTCTATGTTTTGATCGTTGTATGAAGCAGACGTGCTGATGTGTAAGACGCCGTACTACCACATGCCTAAATCTTCTTTATGATTTTAAGTTTCAAATTTGGAGTGCGCATTACATTCATTGGCGCACTAGATTCGTGTAAATACGGTATTTACATTCGCTATATGCAAGGAATGTTTCCCCAAGCTTTGACATACTTTTATTACAACTATATAATTGCCCCCCCCCCTAGTTAATGATCGAGCGGAGTGGCTCATTCGGTAAGCTTGGGCTCTCTATCCGGACATCCCCCACATTCAAATCCTTTGGGGTTGCAAATTCTGTCCTTGGGAGTTTTTTTCTTCTTTATTTTCTTTCTTCCCCTTCATGGTTTCCTCTGGTCGCTTAGGAGAATCCTGGGATGGATATTTTCCATTCTGCCATTTCATATTTTATTCCGTCGGTTCTGTTACAAGTGAAAGTGCATGAAAAGTTTATCTGCAAGCAATGATAGGCACTGCGTCTACGTTCGTACCTCATTGGCCGTGGATACTAACCTCCCGATGTATTCTCACTGGAGACAAACACAAACGGTCAGCCGTTGGGCAAGACTGAAGTACCAAATTATCCTAACAATCCAATCCTATCCTGGCCTTTACTGTACAATATTACTACACAAAATAAGACAACAGCGTTTTGTCACTATTTTGGGAATCGTTTAGCGATTCTGCGATTTAGAAATCGTCAGAAAATAATTGTTTCTCACATTGAGTAGCAATACTGACAATTCATTTTTATTTTTTCTATTTCCGTTCTTCTACATTTCATGCAGAAGAACAAAAAATGTTTACTGTGGAATTAATTCCAAACCATATATTCATTTAACCAAAAAGATAAATCGATCGCTCTTTGGACGCCCATATATGAACACAGGTGCCTGTTTCATAACCGTGCAGGTTGGTGTTAGGTGGTCGGGATCCATATATGTAAACCAAGATCTTTAATAACCTATACTGGAGTTGTTCGATTTCAGAAATTTCAGTAGCGCTATAACGTTAACTCCTAAAGCCGATGTTTTCAACGTCTGACACACGCCTTTGTCCACAGTGTCCAGTAGTGGGGCGTCTTGATAACTGGAACAGCGTGTGCACCGCTAGCGCAGCGAGACATTGGAGATTTCTTAACGAGGCTAATGAACTCGCCCAACAGTATAGAGATGTGTACATTATTTCTAACGCGCCGTTACTACCATGAAAATAAAAAACTTAGAATAAGGAAGAAAAGTGGCCAGTCACTATGAGCAAGTGAACGAAGGAAAAACAAAGGACGGCAGACCACATGTTCGAGAGCTCTTTAGTAAACACTTCTCCCTAGCATAAACATAAGTTAATACTCCTTACTTCTCGTAAGCTGCCGTCATTTTTGCAGTTGGCAGCTCGCTATCATATCTGATTAATACAAAAACAAAATGGGCAATTTTGGATTTTGCAAGCTTTAACCTTTAATGTGTAGGTCATTTATTACATGAAAATAACTATTAACTCATTAATCAGCATGACCCATGCATGTTTACATTGTGATGTGATAGTTAATGTATAATATAGCAAAATATTAAGAACATATTAGATACTCTTCATGGGAATAAGGACTAAAGTTTTATTTCATGAAGAGGCTTGGCATAATTGTCGCTTATCGAGTTATCGAAAGGTCGGTTGATTCTAAAAAGGAAAAACAGGCTGTACTATTCGTATTTTAATACGACGGAATGCTTTATATAGCCTTCTACGACTTTGTGACGTGCAAGGATGGATTGCTGCCATCACGCTATCCTGTAGAACTCACATCACATACAACTTTCATTAATCCCAAAATAACTTAAAGCAAGTTTTACTTCTAAGAATCTCAGTCTGAATAAAAAGTGTTATAACTGTCCAAAATGTTAGGTGACAGGGGCTTTGTCCTTGTACTACGCTACGGGATTAAAAAATGTTCTTCTCCCTGACAACAATTATAAGATTTCTATCCTTCTAATCACGCCCGAAGCACCTAAAGCTACACCTCTTTGATAGTTTTAGCGAAAAGTTCCCGTTTCGCTTCAACAGCGCGCAGACGCGCGATATCTAAATATTGTTATACAGTGCGATCAATGATGCTTTCCCACGCGGAGTGGGGCTTTTCCTATGAGAGAGCCTCCATTCGTTTGCCACACCGTGAAGAGGTATGCTTACTTACTTGTTGACTGCTACAGTCGTAGCGCAGCTGTTCCCGAGTGTGTGTTTGTTGTTCGTTTCTTAATTCGACAGTATATATACAGTGTGTTATTCCTCGTGTGTTTACAACGACACAACATGTCTTTATATACCATTCATATATGTTAACTGAATGGTGAAAGAATCATAGGATCATTTTTAACATAAAGTTCATTTTGCTACTTATGAGAATACCATACTAACCCTTTTTCAGAGAATTAACCGACAGGGACCTGATCATGCATTTTTTCAATAAGACTCTGCCACTTCAAATAATTCCATGAGAGCAATTCACAATGTGTTTCCACAGGATAGAATTATTAGTAAGGACTTGTGGCCCCCGATTTAACACATTGCGATTATATCTCAGGGGTAAATTTAAAATGTGTAGAAAGTGAAGGCGAGCAATTTCAACATCTCATTTGATAATTTGGTAAATTGAATTGTTTGTTGTTGTATGATTGGTTTGTTTTATTGTTTCACCCTCCCACCGGCTAACGAGTGTTTTGCCCATAGGCAAAACACTCCGGGGAAAACAAAATTGATCGCACGGTACATGGAAACACCTACGGGCAATGGTATTCCCACATAAAGTCTAAGCGAACAGTCTAATGAGTGCAAAACACATCTTACTAGAATATGGTAGTCTGGAAAGACAAAGTACTAAATCTGATACTACAAAGTTAGAACTGAAGGAGCGCACAAAGGATTCTTATAGATCAAGCACCAAAATGTATGTAACTCAATCAATCAAACATAAATTTTATTGCTAATAGAGATGCTTTTTTTTTTTTTTTTTTTTTTTTTTTTTTTTTTTTTTTTTGTGACTGTAGAAGTCAAGGTAGCTGCTTTCCTAATATACTACGAGCTTTAAGCAGCAGGTATATGTATTTTTATTTTCCCAGAGTTTCAAGTGAGGTGGTCCACTGCTCGCTATCTTTTCACGGCTACACGAACACATAAGTACTACAGTGACAAGAGACATGAGTCATTTTCATATCTGTTAAATGGAAGTTTCGATAACTGAAATATTTTCTGATTATACTCCGTTCCTTCTTCTCAGTAATGTTCAGTAAACACAGTAAGTTTTCTACCTGTCGACAAACGATTGCTGCTCTTGCTTTAAGAGCTTTCTAGGAGTTGCTTTCCACGAGATATAAACGACAAGCAATAGTGGAACTTGAATGTGCACTCGACGTTACAAGCTGGATCAATGCAGCACTATCTGGATCGAGTCGAGCTGCTCTTGATGGCAGGGATCTCTTGCTGCTAGTTTCCATTATTAGGGGGTGAAATATTGTAACAAGGGAAATGTGCTCTTATTGCTATTCCGGGAGGCCCGGGTTCGATTCCTGGTACCTGCTTGGAATTTTTCTAAGATAGGGAGGTCTGGAACGGGGTCCATCCAGCCTCGTGAGAACAATCAGGAAGCTGCCTGATGGAGAGGGGGCGATCTCCGATCTAGTAAGCCGCGAAATAGCGACCGGCGGTATGCGGTGTGCTGATAACATGCCCCCCTACATATTGCACTCTGCCAATGATATCATGTGATGCAGGAAGAAGACGCAGTGATCGTCGCGGTAAAGTCAGGCCCACATGGGTCTGTAAAAAGGATTCACATGAGAGTCACTGCTTGCTGAAACTGAACTATTTGGTCCACAAGAGAAATTAGGTTGGAAACTGCAACTTATGTATGGTCTATATGTTTGACAGTGCAGTATGCATATACTTTTTGTTAGCCAGCCATGAGACGGGCCACTTGTGCAAATAAGAAGCTACAAATATTTTTCAACTTACGTCTATGCTAAGTTCAAATAATGTTTTATCGTCTTTTATCGGGAGTGAATTTTAAATTTCAAAATTGTTTTATAACTGGTAGTTTCGTGTTAGGAACTGAGTAAATGGCATTTTACAATGATTTACACTCTATAGTTTTCAGATTAATCTTTAACACGATAAAATATAGCAAGAATGTGTGTATGTTTTTAAACAGTAAGCTTTCAGGGAACTAGTTTCTGTAGTTCTGTAGTCGTTGAAAAGTTAATAGATCTTCATGGAAATATATGCCTGATCTACAAGGTCAAATACTAGCTTTCATTTTAAAAGTTATTAAGTTTTTTTTTTTCTCCCGGTTGTTCTTTGAATTGAAGAATGCTTTTTTAAGCACGCGCCCTCGAGACAGTTATCCAGTCTCTGAAACCAAAAGTATCTGCATTAATCACCTCATTAACTCTGGTTTCTCGAGGGTTTCCAGAAAGCACGAGACAAGAAAACACGCTAAGTGGCATGGCAATTGCCCAACTATCACTATGAAGACTGGGACATCACTTCTCCACCTGGATTAATTTCTCTGAAGGGGCAACAAATAACTGAATATGAAGATCTACAACATAACGTGCAAATTTGATAACCTGAAGTTGGCGAACCACCAATCTAAAGATGCAGACGAGAGTCTTCACTGTTTTGGACTGTTTGCGTGAAAGATAGTCCGAAATTTAAGTTATTTAAAGTCGAGCCTGGGAAGAAGAACGCCCATACTAAAGAGGAAAGGGAGACAGAATGATGTGCGTGATAGATAAATGGTAAGACAAACAACACTTCATCAAGCAAAGCTGGCATGAAATTCCGTAGCATTAAGATAAGATTACAGCAATTCAGCTGTATCAGTGTTCTCCAATTACATCATTTCCACATCCGGTCCAGATATAACCACGTGTTCCTAGACTTGGAGCTTAAAGAACGAGGTGCCGTGAAGCAATACAGTAAACATCGAGACAATTATTGTCTAGCATCGATCCCAGACCCACTTAGAAATAATAATTATATATAAAATATAAAAGAGTGATAGACATATGGTTTACAGGAATAAGAAAGAAGACAAAATACTATTGAAAGGGAAGGTTGCCTTTAAACTCGTCAGCATTGTAACCTTTTAGACAAAGAGGGTTCCTTTATGACATTCAGGTCAAAATGAAACCTTGAAAACAGCCGGATTGGGGAACTAATCGCGATTCCAAGGAAACAAGTGTTCTCTTGTTAGAATTGCCGAAAAGACTCATAGAATAACTAGGGGAAATTGTAAAATCATAAACCCATAACATTTTAGACGCGGCTTTCTCTTATAGTCTAGTTATTCAGGTCAGTACCTCAGAACTAAGATCTAAGAATAGATCGTGGGAGGACCCTGTTTAAATCTGAAATAAATAGACAATGAAAGGGAAACGATTTAAACTAGCACAAAATCCCACAAATAAGGAAATGTGTGTAGGAAGATTATATCACGGACAATTAGAAAGTTAAGTTGAAGGCGTTTATAGCATATAAGACCGGCGGACGATCGAATTAATAAAAGCAGTTGTAATAGACTACAGAATACTTGTTTGTTGTGGCTAAAGTAAGTGGGAGAAGTAAGAAAAAGCGAAAGAGCTAAACATGCAGAGTCACAAGCTACACTGGAATGGGAATTTATCTGCTAGACAAACTACATGAATTATAGAAGTCAGTCAGTCAATTAGTTGTCACGTCAGAGTTGAAGGGAAGATAGTTGATGTGAAAATAAAATCGTGTGAAGGAATTCTCAATTAATCAGGTCGATAAGCGGAAACGTTTTTCAAGATTCTATTGTGACCTGATAGGACCTATATTTATGTTATTGTGTTAATAAATGGTGAAAACTGGAACTACGAGCGTTATATTACTGCTCGTTTATCATGTCCTTTCCCTGTGATGGTATATAACAAAAACGTTCAGCTAATAAAATGAGCTTATAGCCGAGGACAAAACATTACAAGAAGTCAGTACTGAATGGAGGTTCGACCAATCACCCCTGAGATACCAAGTTATTTATGAACTTCGATCACCTCTTTATAAACAAGTAATTCAAGCGCAAACATATAAAAATAAAGTATTATACAAATACCGCCAACATATCGCAGCCTATCGCTTCGCTTGCACCAGCGACGAAGAGTTTTTATCTTCTTACAGCAAAATAAGGTCATGTTCGGAATATCTGTAAGAGGCTGTGTGAGATGGAGAGTGTGATTATGCTCCTGTCACCATCAACAACTCGGCAGCGACAGGTAGAAAAGTAGACAAGGCCATTTCTCCCGGGACTAAGGAGGGCTGAATATGGAAGTGTGCTTAATAACACGCAAGCGGCATTTGTTCTAACTTTCTGATATAGGTGAAATATGATATAGCAAGCATGCTGATCATGTCAAAAAATAAAATTTGTTGATTCAGATTATGAGATGCTGCGGTTAGAACCGGAAGAAAAAAAAAGAAGGAAAAAAGCAATTCAACAGAAACGAGGATATGTAAATAATCTACTAAGCTATTAATAATAGTCTTTGAAGCACTTTTAAGTCTATCACTAAATCTCAGAAAACTGGATTAACAGCATGTTTAGTTATTGTGTTCCATTTTGAAATTTTGAGTACAAATTGTGTTAATTTAATACTTGTAGAACAAACTTCTTAAAATTTAACTGTACTATATTTTTAGCGTAATGCATAATGTGGTACAAGTTTCACTGTTGTCACTTCCGGTTCCGCCTGTGAGAGGTGTGCAAGCTGACACATGTTTTGTTCCACTTACAGTAAAATGTGACACGCGTCGAACAATATGCAGCTCTGAAAGTCTGCTTTCGTCTCAAACAATATATATGTATATATATATATATATATATATATATATATATATATATATATATATATATATGAAGAATTTGTTCGTCCATGCACGAGGGTAGCTCCATAAGTTTCCGGCCTAACAATTTTCTAGGCATGATAAAGACAACTTTTCAATATAGTTACCCTTTATTGCGATACATTTCTCACATCTTTGAATTAACACATCAATCCCCCTCACCAAAACAGAAATAAGTCTTGTCTGCAAAATGGGCATAAACATCATCCATCGCTTCTTCCTCACACATTTCCTTTCTTGAAGATCCTTCTTGAGTTTTGAAAAGAGGAAATAGTCAGCGCTAGATCTGGGCTGTACGGTGGATGGTCGATCTCCTTGATGCCACATTTCTTAAACAGCTTCCTTTGCAACAAGAGCTGTGTGCACAGGCGCACTGTTGTGAAGAAGCCGCACACCACCACTCAGTTGTCTTCACCTTTTCTGCTTGATGGAAGCACGCAGTATGTGCAGCAGGCCAGCATAGTACTCTCCATTTACTGTGGTGTTCCTCTCCTTGAAGTCAATGGAGAGTATTCCTTCACAATCCCAAAAGCTTGTGGCCATGATCTTGGTTGACTGAGTGACCTTGGCCTTTAGAGGCGGTGCTTCTCCAGGTCTATGGCACTCCATTGATTCTCTTTTGGAAAAGGGGTCATTGTAGATGACCATATTTTCATCCTCTGTAACAATGGTTTGCAGATCTTCTCTCTCGTTGCCAAGGCAGAGCTCCAAAAAGTCTGACAATAGATGACTTCTTGTTGCTTTTGAACTGAGGAAAGAAGTCTAGGCACCCATCTTGCACTAACCTTATTCATGTTTAAATGTTCATGACTAATTCGAAGGACTGTTGTTTAGAAAATCCCAACCATCTGCTATTTCTGTAACTTTGAGCCACCGATCTTCCATAATTTCTCCTTCTACAAGAGCAATGTTTTCAAGAGTGAGCACCGTCAAGTGCCGACCTACATGCTCTTCGTCTTCAACGCTTTCTCGACCCATTGGAAAAAGTTTGGTCCATTTTTTTACGGTCATGCTTCCCCATATACACCGTCCAATCGCTGTTTAATTTCATTTGGAGTTAGTCCATCTTTTGTGAAGAACTTAATAACAGCTGGAAAATCCATTTTGAGCATGTCACAATCTTTACACATATTCTTCTTTATGCAACTATATCTGAACAACTGAAGTTACAGTTGCAATTATTTACTTAACAGATAACGTATGACACCAGATAAGGGTTTTGTGAAGACGATACTTATGAAACTTATTGACATATCCTCGTAGCATAGCTCGAAGATAGCTTAAAATGTTTAAAGAAAAGAGGTAATCAATATCAAAGGAAGATGGACTCGGCGCTCCAGTTTGTGGTCTAATGGACAAAAACAACGTCGCTGCTGTCATTGTGAGAAAAGATCGTGAATAGCACTGAGGACATTATAAGGGGATCCCTCTCCATAACCATGGGATGTTGTGGTGTTCAATCTTTTCACAGAGGTCTGCGCATCCCGTAGGTTTTTGCATTAGGACGGCACCTAGAAGCTATTCCGACCCGCCGTTCGGCTGCAGAGGATACTCGGAAATTCTGAAAATTTCACTGGACGCCAGTCACTCGTTTATAACTGAAAAGCTGCACTTGAGACGTGTTTGTCTAAGACTGCTGATTCCCAAAAAGACGTTTGCGTGCAAGTTATAGGAAGATGGCAGGTAATCACTGTTGATGAAGCTTGACCCGAGAGCAAACAACAAAGATCTGCGTGGAAATCATCATATATACACATTATTTCCTTTCTCCCAAATTAAAGAAAGATCCTCGTGGGAGGGGCGGAGGCGATTCTGGAGAACCTGTCAAAAATGGCTCCCAGCATGTCTTTGCTACAGAACGCCGTTCATTCAGCGGAAACTACTTTGAGAAAGATTATCAAAATTGTGAGAATGAGTAAAGGAATGTTGTCAAAAATATTATGATCGCTCTTTATTGAACTCATATAATTTTATTAATATTTAAGAGTTCCACGGAATAAAGTCAGTAGAAATAGCAAGTCAGCGGTAAGTGGCGCAGTAAATTTGCAGCTAAAGGAGATAGTACAAACCCTATTCTAAAGTTCCATTTCCCCCCTGAAAAGTTAACTACGGAGGTTTTCGTATCCGTCAGTCCTCTGAAGAAGTCTAAGAGCTTCAAGCATAAAACAGATTATGCACTAGAAGTTTCTCCTCTACCACCCACCAGACCCGACGGACATTTTATGCCTTCCGCTGACGACAGAATGGGCATTCACGAGTCAAAGGGGTCAAGTGTAGATATAAATTTAAAGAGACAGTATCTTAATGCATTCTTTCGTATAAAAAACGGTGGCAGGTTTCTCTCCACAAAGCATAAATCATTTCTGTAATCTGTTCGCCAGACAAAGCAAGATCAGTGATGAGCCGCAATTCAACTGGAAAGCAATGCACGGTATTTCAGAGGAACGGTTTCCCAGTAACACCAAACTAAAATCGGTGATGATAGCACTACACAATAGAATATTTTAAAATAAATGACATTTCGGTTCTGGCTTGAGTAGCACGGAAACGTAGTTTCCGCCACCTGAGCAAGCATGTTAGTAATTTCTCGCTCTCTTCACTATTATTACATGTCTAAAGGTTTGACAATAGGGGCCTGTATGTAATATATTTCTACTACAACGACCTCTGGAGCAAATGGCCATTTCAGACCAACATTCAGCTTTCTTGCCAATTCCGTCAATTCCTTCGGAAGGGAAGTAAAGCCTTGAGTCCCGTGCCGTAAATTTAAGGGGGGGGGGAGAAAGAAAAGAAAGGGGGGAAAAAAACCTCAAGCCTGAAAGAAGAGGCCTCTGAGCAAAATTTGTCGGCCATTTCACACCCTAATTTGAATGGGACGCTGATGACCTGAAATGTTGAAGATAGTCCGTAAATAAACCAAATCAGCAAAACAATTCTTGTCATTTCCAAGAAAAGGTTTTAAAGGAGTAATGAGATCCATTCAGCTACGTGAAGACAAACGGGGAGGTACTTAAACCAAGAAACAGCGAATCCGCTCCGGATAGCGCATCTCTCTGACCCCCAGCTACGCTGATGACCTGAGCTGTTAAAGAGCGTCCATAAATAAATCATAAAAAATGACCCCAGCTATGAAATCCTTGTTTCTGGAGCTATTCATTTTGTGCCCTGGATTATCGTTATTAACATTGTGGATTAAATATTTAGGCATGCCCCACCTCAAAATTGTTTATGCCATATTTTCAAAGGATGATATATCTTTCATTCCTTTAGGCGCATATTAAGGGCGTTTTGGTTCTTATGTCTAGCCTACGTCGAAAATATCTTTAAAATAGTTTACAGCAATAGCTGTAACTTACTTTACATTTAGTTCTTTTATTCAGCTACAAAAATGAAGAAATCCCATTTTAGATGATTCCATTTGTCTTCGCCGATCTGGCGTCAAGGTTCAGCACTCACATCCTTAGGACACACCTTCAACAAAGCTGCTTCTATTAATTATTATTATTCAACAGGTTAATCTACAGCATCAAGAACCTAAACCATACATATCGCTGAAGGAAATTTGTTATTTAGTGACACAATTCGGCATGTGTAACTTAACCTAATTTAATAAAATCGTCTACCATAAACTACAGTCCATTACATTGCAACACCCTTAAGAGACGCGTTAAATTGATCGCACATTTTCTCAGAAGAAACGAGTATGATAATATGACAACAATACCAGCAGGTGTCTGAATTTGATCGTGGGAGAATTGTAGCATGCTCAGGGTTGGATGTCATTCCGAGAAATTGGTGCTCGTGTTGGACGCAATACGTACACAGCAAAACGAACATGAGATTAAACACACAGACGTGAAGAATCCCAAAAACCTCATCAAACAACCAAGCGAGAATACCCACATCATTTCTGCATAGCTATTATGAACACCATAATGTGTTGCAATATAATTACCAAAAAATGTCATTTTTCTCGTGATGCTCAAATTTCAATCATTGGCAACAATAAAAGTTAAGGTGGGAATGCAATGTTGCCGAGAATTAGGAGTTTAGACTAGTAGGTATAATTTGTCCTAGTCAAACCTGAGCGCCCCGAAAATGATTATACAAGCTTGTAAGATGCTCTCTATACGTGGAAAATATGCCAAACCTTCGATGATGATTCTGTGAATGAATGAAAGGTGCAAAATGGTTCGCTCAGTTCCGCAGGCAACGAAACTCTCGAGCATGAGCCATAGACGATGGAAAGCAGAGCTCTGAAGACTATTGAAGCGAACAACAGCATTCCATAATCAATGCAGAAACCATATGACGCCATCTCCTGGGTTTTGCGCGGGTTGATAAAAAACGCTGAGAAGGCGACATGAGTTGGCGTTTCAGTTTCGTTAGGCTGCTGGCATGCGATGAGAAGTGCATCCTCTACGACACTCTTAAGACGCTTATCATCACCGGTCATTAATCTACCACCCCCGCAAAAAATAAACAACCGAAACTACCACTGCATCAAAAGAGAATAGTTTATTATGTATATGAGGTAACGCACATTGTGAACTGCTGGCAACTGGCCAAACCACTGTGTACTCACCAGCTGAAACGTCTCCATGAAAAGCGGAAAACATTTGGGAATAGCAAAAACGTGCACTTCTTGCCTTTAACGACCAGCAAACTGCACTGGATAGTTTTTTTGCTTTCCATCCTAACAATAAAATTAATAGATTCCATAACGTTGGCAGAATATGCTCGATGGCGACCATACAGAGGGTGCCAAAAATGTATACACACTTTAAGAAAAGAAAAAACTGCGTTAACATGAGTAAAATGAATTCACACAAACAGAAAATGATGAGCACTAATCATCTTAGACTTTTACAGTTACAACAGTTGCTCAAGATGCCCACCATTGGCGTCGATACACTTCTGAATAGGTTGAATAATGTTTGCGAAAGTATCCTCAGCGATTGCAGCACATGCCGTTTTAATTTCTTCCCGAAGTGTTGCCAGTGCAGCTGGTTTTCTACGGTATACAACATCCTTAAGAGTTCCCCATAGGTAGAAGTCCAACGAAGCTAGTCTATGTGCGCATTGCTTTGTAGATTTCTGCGGTGAGTACTGAAAACGTTCCAAAACCATAGCCGAAGACGCGGACTTGTTGCTGTGCGAAGTCTCTCAGATCTGCCCTTGTGAACATCGCATACGGTACCATGAGTGTCAAATTTGTCTCGAATGCGTGCAATTGTCACTCGTGTTGGCGGTTCTGTTCTGTACGCACGTCTCCACTGCCTTTGAACTTCAACAACATTCTCGGTTTTCCATTACCACTTGAAATTTGCTATTCGCTGTTCAAACGATAATCTTGATTCCATTTTGTTGTAGCAACGCTAGCATAACGTAATGTGAGTCACATCTTTTTATAGAACACCATACGATAATCTTGGCTTCATTTGTTCATTGTTGATTTACCTGTCACGTAGCAACGCTATCATAATGTATGTGAGTCACGTCTGTTTGAAGAATATCATACTACACATTACTGTTGTTTTTCGGTCCAACTTTGAAATATATTAAATAGATATCTGCTGTGAAAGTGTGCATACATTTTTTTGGCGCCCTGGGTATTAAAACTAAAGATATTGCATATTATGTTCAGAGTACGATGTTCTGAATGCATGGTCTGAAAATAACACAACTTTTTTGCTCACCTTATATTTTAGGTTTTCAAGGCAGATCTTATAGCACAATACAAAAGAAAGAAAACACAAATAATTAAATACTAGCATGAAACGATATCATTGAGCATGTTGCTCATTCATTAAAGGATATTTTAATGCGGAGTCAACTAACATGACTGGAATGCTTGCTGGTTTACTTCAGTCATGTCCTGGTTACAGTTAAAATGACAAATATAAACGGTACAAGATGGCGATCACACAACTCAGGTCATCTATCCGTTTCTCCTCTTCCGAAATGATTTTATTTCTACCTCCAGATGGTTAGAAATTTGCAGTAACGGAACCTTGAGCCACTATCAGAATATACCAATACAATAGTTTGTACATGGAATAACCAATTTCCGCTTTAATTTCACTGTACTCTATGAAAAACGCGATCATTTAGCTTCCGAGCTCAGAAGGCAAATAAAGAGTGTTATTAGGTTAGGTTAGATTATAAGATAATGGGGCAGAATTAAAATAAAACAGTGTTTTATTAACAATCCAATAAATGAACCATTATTTACTACGTACTATCTGTTCCAAGTGAACAACGAGTAACTTTGTTATAAGCATCAGTGATTCTGCACTTAACTAACTTTCCCTCCCTCAACAGTCAGTAGGTCAGCCCAAAAAGAAGAAGAAATTAAGTAAAACACCAGCTTTAGAAGGAAGCAAAAGCCATACAAGAGCCATATTTACAGTACAACCGTTGCGTGACATTTCCATTAGCGCTTTCTAATTTTCAGGTCTCTTCTGTTAAAATCACTGAGAGATATTCAGCTAACTACAATAAATATTTTTTTTCCAAACGATTTAAGAAAAATAATGAAATACTTTCGTATAGAGCGGAAAAGAGTGCTGCATTTCTTCAGTTATAATTACTTTAAAATGTGAAACATGACAAAGCAATGGATGGCATGCAAACTATACAAACGTACGTGAATTTGAATCGTATTAAATTTAATATGGAGTTAAACAGAAGGTTATTCCTATACGGCTTCTTCTAGGTGTTCGACCGGGCTATAAATAAATGGCAAATTCCAACACCTCCTGTTAGTTACCACTAACTCAGTTTACGGCCGAACAGGTTCTAGCAGGTCATCGGCAAACCTGCTTCAGTCGCTTAAAAAGTCACATCTTTCAAATAACAACAATCTTTGTGCAAATACTTTCTTTAATCATGAAGTTCTGAACGAATTTGTTTGAAAATTTTATAAGACGTGTAAAATGTTCTGAGAATTATTCTGGTTTTTCATTTATAGTTATAGTTCATTTTATAAAAAGAGGGGGGAAAGAGTAATTCAAAACCTGTTCATAACATGGGTGTCTTAAGGCACATTTTTTTCAGAAACCATTTGCAATACACGATCACAATTTTTGTTATCTTTTAATGAAGTTGTCCATCTATTCCAACTACTTTTACCTTATTAAATAAATTACAAGAGTGGAATTTTTCCTATACTTTGAAGATAGAATAAAAATTAACTTTATTTTAGTATGTCACTGCTCAAAATATCCATAATAATGTTCTCTAGCACTTGCAGTTTCTCATAAAACTCTACCTGAGATCGCAGAAATTTAATATTGAGTAAAATGACGTTAAACTTTATATAAGAGTTCTGAATCATATCAATACATTCCATGGTTATAATCATCTGCATTGTTGGTCCCTTTCAGCAGGCCTCTTGTTTGTCCTGGCTCCCTTGGTTGGAGACTGAGCAACACGTTAGACATGATACAATTGATTATTGCAAAGTTTTATATGTATTATACCAAGCTTTAAGCCCTATATCTTTGCAAGTGTATAACGATACAGCCTTTAGCTGTTGCAGTGTCTTTAAAAAAATGTAACTAAGTGCGTGGCTTCACATAGAATGCACTTCATAATTATCTCACATCACAGTCCTCTTCTACAAATTGGCCTCTATTAATAAAACTAGAAATTAACTCTATGTTAATAACGACTATTACTTACATTATATACACATTGTCACTTGTTTTCTTGTAAATGTTTTTTCTTAGTTGAAACCACAACGCTTTTCATTTTCAGCACGCGAAAATTGGTTGTTTTTCAATTTTCTTTTTATCAGTATATTGGTTTCCTTGATGTTTTCTTATACACTCTCTAGGCATATTAAGGCAAAAAGGAATAGAATGCTTGTTACATAGAAATCACAATAAACAGCACAAACTTCCCTTGCGCGCTACAGTCAAAATACGTCGATTATACTAGAAATGTGAAAAAAGAGCGTGGCACTTCTGACTTAAAGGGACGCGAATCACATTTAAAAGGGCATTTAAACATTAAAAGTTGTATTATGCTATAAAAGTACATATTTTTTAAAGCTAGAAACTTCCCAGTTTTTCCGTGCTAAAATGTGTGTGTGTGTATATATATATATATATATATATATATATATATATATATATATATATATATATATATATTGTTACATATATTGACTTGTCTTCTTGCCACAGAAGAACTCAGAGAGTTCGAAATATAGTGATTTCAAGTGTGACTTTATCTTAGTGTTTTATCCTTTTAAAGCTTCTATAATTGCTGTTAATTTGTTACATTGCTAATAGTGTTACTTTATTTTTCTTTTTATTATATATATATATATATATATATATATATATATATATATATAACATTTTAGAGTTCCTTTTCCCAATAGAATTTGATTTGGTTTATTTACGGGCGCTCTTTAACATCTCAGGTCATCAGCGTCCCATTCTATTCAGGCCGTGAAACGGCCGACAAATTTTACTCAGAAGTCTCTTTTTATAGGCTAAAGGTTCTTTTTCGTGCCGTGAATTTACGACACGGGACCCACGGCTTTATTTCCCTTCCGAAGGAAGCCATATTTAGGATTTTTACACCTGGCCATGACCGGGTTTGAACCCGAGATCTTGGATTTAGGAGGCAAATGTGGTTACCACTACACCACCAGGACCGACCCCACTAGAGTGATTTTATCTCTTTTGAGTAGTATCTACTATCAATAACTCCAAATCCCATGCATCGCCAAAATGACTTAACTATAGCTTTCAACGGTTGGTTTTCTTAAGATTTTTAATAACGGACGATAAACATGAATGCATAAATAAAATAAAACAAACAAATTGGAATACTCAAAATACTAAACTAACTTTCGTTGATGAAACATCTTACATTTCTTTGTGCGATCGTTGAAGTCTTCGGTTGTTCCATTAGCTTAACGGTAAAGACTCCGTGTCTAATATCACGGATCCTTTGGTCATGCTTGTTGATTTGGCTACAAATGGCTGTCTTCGTTTCTGGGATGGGTTTCTTTCAGAAATTAAAATTCCAGTGTGTGAAAAAGCGTTCTTTTGATGCCCTTCTGAGTAACGGCGATGAGATGATTCTGTTACTTGTTAAAATTCTTTTTGGTTCGGTGGACACAGTGAATAAGTCTGTGCTGAATTGGAGCTGCATTTTTTTTTTCAGTAATTTTGGCGTACTGTTGTGACGTTACAGAAAATGCTGCGACTTCGCAGGATCGACTGCTTGGAAAATCTCTGGAGTTTGAACCTATTGATTCAAATCTTCACAGCGTGGTCGAAGGAACTGGATAGTAATTGTTTTTGCAATATGCTTTAACCGCAAACACGCGATGCTCTTAATTGTGATCTTGTACTAATGGATTTTTGTCGGTTTTGTGGTCTAATGGTAATTATACTTGCTTCATAGAACCAAGGCAGCGGGTTCTAACGCAGTCAGGGTCGATGGATTTTTATGGCGTAAAAATCTTTAGTATAACTTCCTTCGGAAGGGAAGTAAAGCGTTAGTCCCGTGTAGTAGATTTACGGCACCTAACCTAACCTAACCTAACCTAAACGTAAAAGAACTTCAAATCTGAAAGAAGATTCTTATGAGCAAAATTTATAAGCCGTTTCACGCCCCGAATTGAATGAGACGGTATTGACCAGAGATGTTAAAGAACGCAATTAAATATACAAAATAACAAACAAACTAATGGATTCAAAATTTCCTCCCTGCGCGCCTTTCTGCACATAGTTTTCTTTTTTTTTTTTTTTTGAGTAGTGTTTAACACCCGTTTTTACTATTGAGGCACCACAGGCGGTGGACACTGATGATACATGGGATAAAATGATAATTTGGGAAAGAATATTTTTAAGGAAGGAAGCGTTCCAGGTCTGGGCTAAGTTTAGGGTACCTCCCCGGCATTTGCCAGTTATGAGGGCTGAGGAAAATCTGGGAAAAAAAAAAAAAAAAAAAAAAAAAAAAAAAAAAAAAAAAAAAAAAAAAAACCAACCAGTCAGGGCGGACGGTCCTGGCTAGATTGAAACCCCAGACCTCCCGCTCACGAGTCCGCGCCTTAACGACCTCGACCACCCGTTGCGGTTTTGATATCTGTGAAAAACATTTAAAGAAAAGTTCCACTCAGGACAGAGTCCCAAATGCAAATGCTTCATAAGACCGTACATAAAACCGGTTGCAAATAGAGGAAGTGGATGGTACCGTAAGCTAGCCTACTCTGGATCCACATTCATCCCGGCAGCCCGATTTGCTTGTATCTTTTTGTACAGTAAAGGCTCTTAAAAAATCAAATGTATGTTTTTTACATTTTGTTCTTGTCGCCTTGGATGACAGAGCCGTATGCATTAATGGAGCGGGACGGCGCCCGGAGGCATGTACATAATTCATAGGACCAACTTAAGACAAAACAAAGTGGTGCCAATGGGACAGGGCGGCGCCACCACCGTGTGCCTTAAATGGAGAAACCCCAGCTGGTTGGCTGCTAAGTAATACCACGCTTTGAAACATTTATTAGCCCACCCAAGTTTTTACTTACTGGTACAGTCCCAGCTGGAGAGATTTCAAAGGCCCAGTTGTTTTCCGCTGTGCTTGAAACGCTGTCTGGTTCAGTAATCACAGTGTTTGCAATGTGCTGAGTTCCGTAACGTAAAGCGAACTTCTTTTTAGCATCGCCAGAAATAGGACGATTTGTGAAACAAAAGAATTACTAGAGTATATGAACTTATCTAACATTTATTTTAGGAATAAATATTTCGTAATTAATAGCTTTCGAGAGCTGACAATTTTTCCTGGAGGGTTAGATATGAGTGTACACTTTTTAAAAATTGTGCACAGGGACAATTGAACTAAAACTATTCTCAAAGAAAATTCATTCCATCTTACAAAAACAGTCGTTTAGATACCAGGTTTGTTTTTTAATCATTACGGACTTTATTTTTATTTTCCTCAGATTTATTATTACTACTACTGATACACCAAGACTAAAAATAGGCAATTTTGCAAAAAAAAAAAAAAAAAAAAAAAACAATGAATTACGTAATAATAATAATCTTTTCTCAGAGGCAAAGATTTAGAATTTCTGTTGGGCCTCTCAGGTCAGAAAATTTTTGGATGATGGAAATATTTAATTCAAAATTTTTGCTGAAGAGCTCGCAGCATATTTGGTGTCTGCGCTGAAAGAAAGTAAGCAGTAAAGGCGGGACCCAGTTATAATGAGAGACTATTGCTTTCATAATGAAGTGACAACTTCCCCCAATTTATTTTGTATATTTTTTTAAAAATTTTATAATTATACTTTGATTACATTTGGAGACGAGAAGAAGAAAAAGTCAGTGTAACAGAAAAGCCTTATATGCTAGGACTTTTCCAAGAATATATCTGAAAGCAGCGCTCATAAATTAACAAATAATACCATAAATGTTGCATATTATCGAAAAAAATCTTAAAAATTTCTTGTTAGATGCCAGTAATAATGTCTAAGCTTTAGAGCACGCCAATTTCTCTAGTGTGAATAATAACCACCTATTATCTTTCTATATGAAGCTCTAACTTGCACATACTCGTTATTGAGTACATTAAAATACTGAAAAAACTTCCTTGATATGCAGCTATGAATACATTTATACTGCTAGATACAAAGGTGGATGATCAAGTTAAGCAACAGATTAGAACGGGGTGACAGGGAGTAACGCTTTAAACTCCCATTCGGGAGGCAGTTCAATTCTTGCTGGGCGGGTCATCCTGAATTTGAATTTCTTCTTCTCCTCCTCCTTCTTCTTCTTCTTGTTCTTCTCCTCCTCCTCCTTCTTGTTCTCCTCCTCCTCCTCCTCCTCCTCCTTCTTCTTCTTCTTGTTCTTCTTCTTCTCCTGGTCACTTAGGTGAATGCTGGGATGAATAGTCCATTCCATATTTCCGCTCTTCCATATCCCTGAGCTTCAGTTATAGGGTCAGGTGATTGGTACTTGCTGATGTGGCGGTGACTTGCGTCAACAAATGTTCCTGTCCTAATGTTTGCGGGCCTGCCTCGGAACCTCTTGGGGCCCCGCCCGCGTCCGTGCACCTCCTCCTCAAATTCCTGGCCTGCCGTTTTATCCTTCCTCTCATCTCTTTGTCCCAGAGGTGCCCCTTGGTAGGCATGTACACAATTAGCGGCCGCATTGCAAAAATCCTCCTTCATAGCGAACCCTAACCTAATCAATAAATGTGACATAGTCAGACACTAAGTTACAAAATACGGGAAATGCACTAGGACATCTCAAATGACTACAGGAAAAGCTGGACAAAAATTTAGAGTATAAAGTAAAAGATTAGAGTTCAAAAATGTTTTTCTGACTACACAGTCTTAGGCTTGTCATATCACTAAGAAACAAAATTTTCATTTTCTTCGACATTCTAAGGTGCTTTTTAGCGAAACTTGACTGAGCTTGCTGGAAATACCAGCAAGTTAGCCGGCCTTAATAAGTAGAAAGAAAGTCCTTCCGGGACAGAAGCTGACTGCAATAAAAACGAGTGACAAGTATTGATAAGTAAAAGTGGGTTGCTGAACAAGAACACGACGTTGCGGCGCCCACGAAGATTCGAGGATGATTGCCTACTAGAACAACCAAATAAATTATGTAAACGCTTAAATTGTTTTTGGTATGATTATAATCTCTGCAGCACTTATGAGATCAATGAAGAAATTGAAGTTACTTCCAATCACTTTTAGTCGAGATTTCAGGTTAGTAATGCAGTTTGCTGATAGTCAGAACGCTGACAATGCTATCTCCTCAATGACAAAGTGCCTAAAGTTTTTGATTTGGACCAAAAACACGTAACGTTTATGATTGAATCAACGAGAACAAATATAACTGGAAGGTATAGTGCTAGAGTTTGGAAGTAAATTCACATTCATGCATATTACATTTTCATTAGAGAACATTTTCAAGATGTTCAACACTGCTTGAAATAATTATTTAACGTGAAAAGTAAATTGAATCTCACTGGTTGATTTATCGAACGGCTTTAACAGATAAATCATTATATTATAATGTGTGCTTCTTAGACTATAGCTTTACTCGTATACTCAACTTGGGTCCATATATTCAGGTGTGTATTGTGCGGTGGGCGGGTAGCCACTTGTTTGTCTTTATAGTTAATAAATATATCATTTTCTGAGCTTTATATCACACCTATGCCAGAGAAAATAAACATTAAAAGATCAACTGATCATAAATTATAACCTAACTATGTTCTGACAATAATTACTTAAAAAAAGTAACAACAACTGTGCTAGAATTTTAGCGAATTCCGAAGGAATAGTTATTGCGGTTGTACCCACGAAAAGAGTTTTGAAATGTTCTTCAAATCTCCATCGATCCCACTTTGTACGTACCAAAAATGACGATGCAAAAAAGTGTGTGTGTTTAGTTAACGCTCTAGAGGCCGCAATTTTTTTTCTCAACTCGGCATATAATGATTAATTAAGAAACGATACATCGAGTTCGTTAACCAGCATAATTGGAACATTGAGGGTGGAGGTTGACCGAAGCGAAAATTTAAACATCGGTCTAACGACCGCAATTTTGGTTTTTTCTCATTGGCACTCGGTATATGTCACTGACATAAAACAAGAAAAATAGTTATAAAAATCAGCGAAATCAGACTATTATGAGTAGGGGATTCTGAAACTCAAAATTAAAAAAAAAAAAAAAAAAAAAAAAAAGTAACGAGATTCGGTGTATACCATTTAAATAAAATAAGAAGATAGTTCCTGAAAATCGGGGTATTCGTATCATTAGCAGTGGGATATACCTGAAAACAGTGGACGATTGATTGTCATTGTTAGCATATTGTTGGTTTCATGTGAAAGAGTATGGGGGAAATAGTGCGCGCATGGACGAACAATCGGTCTTAACCTTACAGACAGCGGCCGTCCTGCGGCTTCAGCACCGAACGGCATTGAAAAAACCGAATTCCAGGAAATGTTAGAGCGATACGGAGCGAAGTAGTTAAGTGCTCTATCAACCTTGGTAGTGTAAAGTGTACAATAAATGCAGGAGGAGAGAATACAGCAGTTTCGGAAGACAGGTAAACAAGCAGTCGTACGCCTAAAATTAACTATGTAGCTTAAACGTTATTCACATCCCGTTTTAATTGTTATACAGTTAATTGCAATTGGAAACGTTAAGCTAACAGTATAACACGCAAATAAAACAATAAAGATACAGGGAAAGCATATACTTTTAAGCCTTAAAGTTAAGTTTTTTTATTAAATACATATGTATATCCTCAACGTTGGTGGTTTTTATTACATTTTCTGCTCCAGCGCTTTGTAATAACCTTCACAAACTCAACTTGCCGAGGAATTCGCTTAGTTTACGCAGCCCCAGCGTGACGAACTTTTAATAGATATTGAGTGACTTCCTTGCCTTTCCTGCGAGTTGATATGTACCAAGGGCAGAGTAATGGACCAACCGAAAACAGAAGGGAATCAGAGAACGGAAACGGAAGAAAAAATGTGGCACGTGCTAGTGGAGACAAGACAACGAGATGAATAAACAATCACAGAGAAACTTCCGCACCCAAAGCGAGGTTCCTTACGTGTTAAAATGGCTTGATTAGTTTATTTTCACACGCGGTCCTACCCTTTTAGAAAACAGAAGATAGTAGGCTTGTCTGTCAACAACAAACGTTGTATCAGCTTATATCAACACTTGGCTCTTTAATTCCTATGAGTAAATCCAAGACTTAAGTCGTTATGCAATTTGCGGACAATGTGCAGTAGTTATTAATAATGGCAATTTGAATGAACAATAAAATTGAAAATATTTGTATAAAATAAAAAATCAAAATCAGAAATGTTTTGCATTTTAATAATTTTAAACACGACTTAATACCAGTTAAAGGAGTGCAGGTCCTGTAATTTTACAGTTTAGTGCCTTAAAATAGTTTTTAAGTACACTTTCCTTCTATCTTCTTTAATTGAGGACAGTATATCAGTTTCACCCACGATATCAACTACATCAAAATGTAAACACAAGAATAAATGTTGTTGCGATGGTACTGAAAACAGTACTTGCTATATTTATTATTTTTTTATTTTTTTAAGGAAAGGCGTTTTTTTTTCTCCCCCGATACAATACAGGATCATAAGTTTCTGTACATGCCAGATACTCTTGATGAAATGAAAAAATGGGTTTCGAACATTTACATTCCTCACTCACTAGATTTTTGTAATTTAATGATGTTAAAACAGACAGACCTTAGCGGCTGCATAAAGGACGACAGAATGAATGAATGGTTTTTAACGCCCATTTTTGCTACAGAGGCACCACAGACGATGGACATTGGTGATACATGAAATGAAATGATATATTGGGAAAGGATTTATTTTTAAGGAAGGAAACGTTTCAGACCTAAGTTTAGGGTACCTGTCCGGCATTTGCCATTTATGAGGACTGAGAAAAACCTGGAAAAACCTCAATCCGGGAGGACGGTCCTGGCGGGATTCGAACCTCAGACCTCCCACTCACGAGTCTGCGATTTAACTACCTCGACACCCGTGGCGGTAAGGATGACAGAGATAGAAACACAGCTGCCCCAGAGAGTTAGAACATTTGTAGCGGAATTTCTAAGCACTAATACCAGAATGAAGTGGAATGAAGTTATATTGGTACTGGACTGTAAACAACAGGTGGGCGAGATACAATGAGTCACGAGCTAGGAATCACCGTGTCCCTCTATGCCTGTCTCTCGTCAACTCTAGTTTACCTGCCGGGCGGTGGCTCATAGCTATTGCTATTGCTCTTGCTTTGCTTTGTTTGTTATTGATATAATAGTTTGAGTGCATCTGACTTGATGTTGTGTGCTTAAGAATTTCGATGCCTAGTTATAGCATATCAGTATACAGTTGAAAGATGAATAAAACTGAAAAGAATGAACAGTGAAACAGATTCTAAACAAATGACCTAACTCCCTAACGGAAATTAAGGAGTACGGTTAATATTAAAAAGATTCATGCCCAAGAATAAAAACCAAACATAATTCTGTGTACGAGTTCCATTTTCAAAGTACTTTCAACTCTGATGTTTGTCTATTTTCGGGGTTGTTACTAGCAGTTTTTGCTGGCTTAGTTCCGGGGAAGGAAAAAAAAAAGAAAAAAAAGAAAAGAAGGAAGAAAAAAAACTGTGGTCTTTTTAAACCCTCAACGTGGATTGGCGAGTTTGCATGGCGCCGGGCACGTGTCTACGCTGGCAACACGTGTCACACGACTGTTCTAGTTATACATCCAAAGGAACGTCGCGCACTGCGTCATAATGAACCCAATCACGTATTGACCGATAACGAACATCTGCCAGTGTGAGTTGCCATTCTCTTCACGCAGGCTTCCAGTCTCGTTTTGTTGGATGAAACAAAGTAAAGTAAGGGGGACGTGCGTGGATTTTTCGCGTATCATTACAGACAGTACTTTCACGTTTAATTCGCTTATTCACTACCAGAGTCTGCTTTCGATTTTCCGACTTTGACGAACAAGGGAACTATAGCTATGTATACCTGAAATTGCTCTACAGAACATCTGCAGAGTTTAATGGATGATAAGATTCCAGTGCCTTATGTGTGTCAACTCCTGGGCATGATCTAATCATCTCAAAACTATTACTGAAGACCACCAGTTTGCAGTAGCTGATGGACATGTCGCCTTTTCGCATTATAAAATTAATGTTCATCAACATGGTAAATACAACGCGAGTTTCCGGAAGAACTTTCACCGCCACGGGTGGCCGAGGTCCTTAAGGCGCGGGCTCGTGAGCGGGAGGTCTGGGGTTACAATCCCGCCAGGACCGTCCTACCTGACTGAGGATTTTTCCAGGTTTTCCTCCGTCTTCATAACTAGCAAATGCCGGGGAAGTACCCTAAACCTAGGCCTGGAACGTTTCCTTCCTTAAAAAATAAATTCTTTCCCAATATATCATTTCATTTCATGCATCACCAGCGTTTACCGCCTGTGGTGCCTCAGTAGTAAAAACAGGCGTTAAACACCATTAAAAAAAACTGGAAGAACTTTCAATTTATATGAGAAAGTAGTATTATATGCAGACTGTTTGGTACTATCGCTAAGTTCATTCATTTATCAAGTGTCTAAAGAGATATGAAACGTAAATGATCCTGTAGTCCACAACATTTAAAATTACCTGCTTTAACCATTACAGGATAAGGAAAAACTCTCGAAAATACCTTACCCAGGCAAATATGTTTCGGCATTGGTTAGCGTAAAAACCTGAACGCTCTCGAATCTGGAGGGTAGAAGTGCTCAATCAAGGGCGTTTCTATTATTTTAGCAATTTGAAGAAACGAATCTATGATACACGAAGAAAATAATGGAGTTATATGGTGGAGTTATATGGAATGACATTAGACACTAATAATTACAATTTTAGTTTAGAAAGTTATCCACCTGACTGTATAAGTCGAGAAAGACTGAGATTTCGAAGATCTCTGAGGAAGGGTTGGGAATAGGAGGTGAGGTAATCAACGACATTGTAAATGGATCCGCTTTTATATCATACCGACCGCGTCAACCTCACAACTTCCACCCATTATTGTGTGGTTCATTTGTCATTAGCGTATTGGTCTTTAGAAACTTAATGTTATACCTTTAAAAAAAGGCGGGGGCAGATTCCTTATCTCAAATCGCTTGTCTAACACTTTCCTACAATTTGAAATGATTCAGTAAATCACCAAGCTGTTCATCACTCGCATGCGATCCGGCGTGAGATTAAATGAAAACGAAGGAGGGATAGAAACCCATACTAGGGCCTCTTAAGTGCTACCGAAGTTTACAGAGGGTAACGCGCAGAACAAAAGAATAACAACATCCGCAGGTTTTATCATTTAAGTAGTTTAAGTATAAAGTTTCTGATTAAATCAAGTAATAAATTATAATTAAATTATTCTTTTTAAGATTATTTTTACATTTTCTTTCTTCAAAAATATCAACTCAGTTATTCCGTACATTTGGCGATACAAATGGGTAAATTTGTCTGCGGAAAACAATAAATACTGAAACGAAATTGTTTGCATGCATAAGATTCGAGAAACACAACTTTGTCGCGCATCCAGCATTACGACTCGGGGTATACAACAGCCTTAGGGGGTTCAAAGCCGGTTTGACATGAGCTTTCTTTCCTTTCCTCTCGCTAGTTTCAAATGGTGAATGTCAAACCATTTTAGACACCGGTTCCGTTTGTGCAATCATTAATTAATTTCACTCAACGTTATGCCGGAAGCATCCAAAGTCTAAAAAGAACAAAGCATTTGTTAATGTAGTCTGAGAATGAAAAATAATGTGGAGGCCAATGACTTGAGAAAATTGGAAACAAGGGCTAGGTGAGTGCAGCATGGGCGGAATGTCGGCGTCTATCTGCTTGAGTAAAGTGGCACGCGGAGAGAATAACAAAGAAGCTTCAGGGCAATGAATGAGGAGGTCGACAGGCAGGGTCAACCTCCCAACATCTGATGGGAGGGGGCGGTGACCAACACATCTGCTCATCCTGCGACACTTCTAAAAGCTCTCAACGGATGAGTCACCAAACCTTTCTGGAGGTCTACAGTTGTTGCTCGTCAGCAACGATTATCTGATTCTTACAAGTTATGTGACATTCTTAAGAGAAGCGTTTTAGACTGGCCTGCTCCGTTTAAGAGTATCTCAACGTAATATTCCTATCTGCATTGATGAAAATATAACGCACTCTAAAGTGATGTGACTGTTTTCATTATCAAACAGACCTCAATTCTTTCTTTTCCTTTGATCTTTAGCTTTAACCAGTCAGAAAATCTTTGCCGAAGTCAGTTCATTAACGTATGCCACAGAGAGGCATCAAAGACCCGAATTGTTCTATTGTGGCTCGATTTTTCTACAGCGCGTTTACTCATAGCTTAAGTTTGCGATGATAACAGTAAAGCAGCTGTACCATAATGTCATTGTCGATTAACTTCGAGCATGTAATTTAGTTTAAAACCGATTATATTTTTATATAGTGGTTGTACTCGTAAAAGCATTATGCATCATGTTCGTTATCTAAAAAAGGCAATTTTTTATTTGCCGTATTCCACTTGTGATTTCATATGGAAACAAGCAAAATACAGTCGATTGCCAATGCCACCTTCAATCTCTTAGTCCTATCATTCTTATCAAGATTATTAAAAAAATAATATTCTATAATGCAATATAAAATGGGTGAGCAGTGGTAAATAATTGACAACAGAATTATACATTCCGAAAGAAAAAAATATAAAAAAGTGAAATTATTGTTCCAAATTTTGTATAGGCACTGCAACTTTGGAAAATACCTACACAGATTAACATAAAAGATAACCAAAAGCATTCTTATGGAGTATGAAATAAAATGTGACACTATTTGTTGACTGTTCGATTTCTAACAATTTATAAATCTAATTACGAAACTCTGATAGAATTTTATAATTATCTAGAGAAAGCATTTTACAAGTTGAGACGTTTACATTCCTTCAATATAAACCCCTGTAAAATAGATCACTCACTGTCATCCTTCTGGAAGACAAGACATCCATAGATAAGCTGTGTTTGTTGATGTATGAAAAGAGCGTCCTACTGCAGCATTATAGTGTAACCTGTTCGGACTTCTGCGCTAACTCCCTCACTGTCTATCAACGACCAATCTCCAGCAGTGATTGAATCAAATCAAAGTAATGCGCTTCAAGGACAATGACCTAAACGTGGTGCATCTTATATTCCACTACGTCCTTATCGAAAGTCTGGCACCCTATGGACCACCGCTCGACATAGCAAAGTTTTATTTCCACGGGCTTCTAGCAGACTTGCCCTTGGTTCCTAACACGGGCCACCTCAATTTTAATCCATGCACGCCGCTCACTGATAGAAAACACCACTTTAGGGCGTGCCAATTTACATCATTACTCGACCACTTCGTATTCGCCCGTCTACAGATAGTGCACTAGTGACGCTTGGCGTGTTGAACGAGTATGCCATTTCTCTAGGCATCATATCTTCATTAACAGCGTGGCGACAGTGTTGCCATTATTTTATTAAAAGCCCTCGTAATTTGAATCAAAAACAGCCTAGAGTTTTAAGTTTTTGATAATCGATGATAGTTGTAACAATAATAGAATCACACCTGAGGTCTAGCGATAGTGTTTGTGACTACTAATATGGAAGTTCCGGGTTCGATTCCCAATTAGGCCAGGCTGCCTGGGTAAGGTTTTAGCCGGAGTTTTTCTTTACCATGAAAAGATGAATGCCAGATAGCTTTAAAGCGCCAAGCTCATTTGCGCCATCATTTCATTCATCCTTACAGACCTGCACTTACAGTATTCAGGTGATAAGATCAAAGCAGCAAAGTAACATTAATACAAAGCAATATCTTACAATTTAGAAGGTATGCCATTTTTATGAATGGCTACAGAATTAAATAATGAAGTACATAATTAGATCAGGATGTGACAAACGAAGTGCAGAATGAGATCTCATCAGACCCAAAAATTAGGGCTCTACACTAGTTGTAAATTACTATGTATAATTAAAAGTAATATCACTCCCTACATCAAAATGTGGCAATTGGATTAGGAGTAAAGGAAAGTATATTAAATTAAATAAAGTAAAAGTAAGAATGTAAATAAGGAATATACCAAATCGGAGCCTAAAAATGCCCAAAGTATGCAAGTGGGACAAGGAGGTCTACGATAGGAGCAAAGAAAAGAAAGAGGCGAAAGGGGGAAATAGAAGAGGGAGAAAGAAGGAAAGCAAAGGAGAAAAAAAAGAAAGGGGGGAAAGAGGAAAGAACAAGAGAAGATAGCAGAAAATACCATATTTGTTTTTCAATAAATAGCTGAAACAGTGCATTATACGAGTAGTGCCAATTATTATTGGGTTGTTGCAACCTAGGCAGCACGGAAAATACGTTGCTTGTCAGCAGGTTCTCATTACCATATAAGTAAAACACAAGTGGAGTGATACTCATTAGCATAGTGACCGGCCGACCCCACATACGGGTGCTCTTGTTCAATGTATAGTTCTGATGTTTAGGCCATTCATTTCTTTTACCATAAACAACAAGGGAATAAATATTTATACTTGTATTCGCAATCAGTCAATTAGAGGTTTCTTTACTAAGTTCCATTACGACGTCATCAGCGATGTTTCGGCCTTGGCACTTTTTCTGAGGCACAGTTCGATATTAACACAAAATTTTTATACTTTGCAACTTTACACTCGGATTATTGCTATTTACTGGCTGGCTATTTACACGTACGCAGCTCCGAGAGGAATGGAGAAGCGAGGGAGAAATCAGGAGGCCAGGATTCATGGGCGCTGAGTCACGAAGTAAATGGGATCCCTAGCATTATTTTCAGATAGAACATCCCGACGCCCTCCAAGAAGGACTGCTTCCATACCAACTCACCTTACTCTGTCACTTTCGACTCTGTAACAGAACCAACGCAATTCAATATATTAAATGGGAGAGCGGAAAATTCTTGAAAAGACTAAGGCCAGAATGGCCGGTCTAAGGAATTAGAACTCGGGGCCACCCAAAACCTTACCGCCTGAGCCACCCCGTTCAGTTGATAGCCGCTTAGATTGAAACATAGAAGTTTTGTGTTACGCACAAATCCCTTGCCTTAAAAGTTTAACATTATATATTGTTATTACCTCACTAAAAATGTATAGCATTCTATCTAAAAGCAACTGATTAGTTATCGGTTTGTAAAATATATTTTTCTACACATGACATTTATGTATCATTCAGAATTGTTTTGTGCATTTGATAAATATAGTAATTATAGAAGCTTTAAAAGGACAAAACACTAAGATGAAGTCACATTTGAAATCGCTATATTTCGAACTCGTAGAGCTATTCTATGTCACTTGTCTTTTTGCCATAGAAGAAATCAACGAGTTCGAAATATAGCGATTTCAAGTGTGACTTTATATTAGTGTTTTATCCTTTTAAAGCTTCTATAATTACTATAATTTGTTACATTGCTAATAGTGTTACTTTATTTTATTTTTATATTATATTATATATCATATAAATGAAAAATAAAAATAAAGTAACACTAATAACAATGTAACTAATTAACAGTAATAATAAAAGTAGATAAGGATAAAACACTTATATATATATATATATATATATATATATATATGTGTGTGTGTGTGTGTGTGTGTGTGTGTGTGTGTGTGTGTTTTACTAAAAATAAAACGTGTATATATTTTTCAGCATATATACATATATATGGTTTAAAGTATATTCCTTGAGTTGTGTTCACGATTAATTTTTAAGTGAACTGTGTCAATGGTTGTTTTAATTACAAAATACAGCGTTTCACGGGCAAATGTCTGGAGATTTGAGTGCTGGTTATCAATAATATTATGTACTTACCAGCTTGCCCTACTCCTATGCTGTGTTTGATGGAAGTTAAGGAGGTGGCGCCCTTTTGGGACTCTCTCGGTTGGTAGGAGATTCACTCAGTTAAGGATATTTTTACTCTCAAATCAGAACAGGGAGAGGAAATGTATATCACTGACTTTCCAGCATCTATTGATGAAGTGAAAATACTGCAGTACATCTTGTAATATTGCATAGAAAACGCTTTATATAGCTTTCCCTCAGGAATTTTTCTTTTAGACCGGTCATTTATTGTCGTTTTGACTAAATCGGTTTTTACCGCGACGCCTGTCGGTGACTGGTAACGTGAATCATGAAGTGGCGTTCTTCAATTTCGGATCAAGATCTTATTTGCCTAGTTCCCATCTTGTACAATATATTTCGCCTTTAATGCTTTAAAACGGTAGTTTTTTTATGAAGATTCGTGTTCAACAATTATTCAACTCACAATTTGCCTAAAAAGCCTGATATATAATAATAATAATAATAATAATAATAATAATAATAATAATAATAATAATAATAAAACATATAATAATATTATTATAACTATTATTATTATTATTATTATTATATCAGTCTCAAACAGTAGCTTCTCCGTAATAGTTTTTTTTCAATAATGTAAGCTAATAAATAGAAAGCTGTACTTTCAAAATTTGCAATTACTTATCACTACTGGGTAGTGAGGTTTACGTTGTAACCTCCTCCAGATTTCAGGTTCTCCTTTCGGATTTCATTATCGCCCTATTGTTTGGTTTATCGATGTACATCAAGTGAAAGGAACTGTACATGAAAATCTTAATTGTATAAGTACATCTATAAATGCTTTAATAAATTGTACATTAATGATTCAAAGAACTATCCTCAACAATTGTTGATGTGACGCGAAACAGAACATTCAGTTCTTCTGAAGTACCCCCCCCCCCAAGATATTGCTTGCTCTTTTGTGTTAAAAGAAACAAAAAAAAAAAAAAAAAAAAAAAAAACAGAAGCAATAAACCAGACCGGCCACCGTGTTATTTCTTGGGAAGGCCAACAGAGAGCTCAGCTGGCAAGAATCCCATGCAAACGCCTGCCAATGTTGCAACCCAACAGGCGACTTTGTGTCGCGGGCTTGTTTCAGTCCACAGTGCAGGCGTCATCGTAAGATTGCACCGATAAAACAAGTCCGATTCGTGACTAACAGAGCAAGGCCGGTGTTATAAATATGGAGCAGTGACTCGGTAACTCAAACTAATTGCAATAATGCGAATTTTTATTAAAGAATTTGCATATATTAGACTCTATTATTGATATCACGCTTAGGATAAAAATAAGCGCGGCATTGAAGTTGATTATACTGTCGCATCTGCTGCTGAAACGAGAGCTTTATTTACTACAAGACGTGACATTAATTCTTACCAGAGCAGGAAAGGCCACCACTTCACCATGTTCGCCTTGTACTATGAGAACACATTAACACCTGTGTGCAGCAGCAAGTGTAAACCGGTACAGGGAGAAATTTGCACCTGGACAACACTGAATCTGTTCATTTGTCGAACATGCAACATGCCCCCAAGCAAAGCCATAGATGGTAAGGCGTCACGAGGACTAAAAACCTGCTGCATTAAGCGGAGGAGATATGATCACTTTCATGCTTCGGCCTTCTTGAATCCTTGCGAAAAACAAAATATTCTAAGGTCTGTCCAAGGGGTTAATTTGTCACATTAAACATTTTAATTACATCTTCCAATGCATTTCTTTATTTCAGAAAAAAAAAGTAGTCGATCAAAGTAACTTTTGTTATGTTCTTCGTTCTTAAAAAGCATCCATCTTCGTCTAATGGCCATCTGCACTTAATTATTGACATTCACTGTTTCAGGCCGAGGAAAACCTTTGGCAAAAAAGCAACAAACAAAAAGACAACTTCATGCCGAAAATAGAACCCAGACCCTTCAATTTACAAGCAGATACTCACACCTCTGCCCAGATTAAGTGATAATTAAACAAAACAAATTTCCTTTTCTCTAACTCTTTCTTCAGAAAGTGAGATGATCTCTTACCGACAATAATCGAGGACAATTGCAACTTACCATTTACCACAGTAAAATTCTTATTTACTGAAAATACTGTAGGGAATACGGTAATAAAATTGTTCTGGGCACAATTAGTCAAATAAATGTAATATGGAACACATTGGAATTATTAACTAAATTTACATATATAGAATTAAAATGTTTGCCAAAACTGAGCAATTACGTTAATTTAATTACCCTCTGAATACTGCTGAAGTCTTCAGAGTACCGAATAATATTTTCGTTTCAGTGAAAAGTGACCTCTTGCCCATAAAATTTCTTCAACATTTTTACTTCGAACGATGTAAATGTTCATAAGAAGACAAAAACAATTATTTCTATAGAAGCAAAAATTCTAAATTGAAATCTTTGTTAGTCAAAATACTGAAATTTCCAAATAGAAAAGTCAGAATAGGCTATTTCATAAGGATCGGGACTTAGTATTAAAGCAGATCTGAATTTCACGAGCAAAATAGTATTGTGTGAAAGGGAAAACGTAGATGTACTCAAAGGACAATATTAAATGAAAGCCAGAAACTGGAAACGATATTTGAAAGGACAAAAAAAAAAAAAAAAAAAAAAAGTTTTCTGAGTTAAATAACTATGCTGCAGATAAAAGGCCCAACATTTCCTGTCAAGGGAAAGAATATGGAAAAAGTACAATCTTTTGTCACCTCTCCGGCAAGTAAAGCTAATTTGCAAAACTGAAAATATTATGTAACTCATAATTTTGAAATTACAGCCATTTATTAAAATATTCATCTTACATTTATGTTTCTTTTCTTTACCTGCCAAAATAGCCTTTCATAAATTAACAACAAATTAATCCCCAGTACTACATGAAGAATATTTCATCAAAGTCCTCCTTTCAGTTTTCAGAATATTTATCTTACGGTTTCAGTTATCGTATTATTTGATATGCTTGACAAACAGAAAGAAAACGAAACGCTACTTTATCCCAGAGCCAAATTATGTAAACAGCTTTACAAAAAATGAACAAACTAAAATGTTTGCAGGCGAGAATATCCTCCCCTTAAACTAATTAATAACACTTTTTGAGTTAATTACCTCATCAGCGCTAGCTTAACTATATGAAGACCGAAGTCAACCGCAAATAGAAATACATTTTAATATTTAAAAAAATATAACACAAAAAACCAAGAAATTGGCCTGAAATTCATTAGAAACGGAAAACATTGTGTGCCGGAAGGAAATGGGGCTAAGGAAGGGGACGTAATAAGTAAAATAGGCCTGGAATGTGGTGGGGTAGCAACAAAGTTGTGCCTGGAACCCCCCAGCACTGAGGGGTGGTTATGGCGTGCAACAACAATGCGATATACACCGGGGAAATCACGTGCGGCGACCTTGTGGCCTGCCTTTGGAATCATTTTAGGTGTTCATACTTAAGCAGTTAGCTTCGCGATAAATCTGTCCAGTGTGCCCTATTTCCAAATGAACTACAATAAAGATTAATTGCTCATTCGAATGCATCAGCATCTAGTGGAACATTTAACACAAGAACTGCAGTTACTAATTATCATTATTATGGATTAAGTCGTCCGGCTTGCGGTGGTTCTGCCCATTGTTTCCTTGTTCGGCCAATACGACATTTATTTTCCCCATAGGTGTGTAGTATAGTATAGGCATGTGGCTACTGTGCAAGTATACCGGCTATTACGGTATTCCTTTATTCTGACATTTAATTTCCTTTTTTTCTCTCTCTCTCTACACTAGTGTAGCAGCGTCACTATAAAAGAAATTTATACATCGTTAAGGTTCAGAATTAGAATCTGCAGTGGATGAGGGGAGATCTTGAAAAGTATTGCGTTACTTCTTTTATATAGTACCAAATACAATAGATAAGTAAATTTCTTTAGCTTATTTCCTATATCTTCATTTTCAGTTCTATGTGTTTTATTGCTGAGAAAATTAAAATGTTTGAAAGATATAATCCAAAAATGATTTTTGCTCTTACACAGCACACCTTTTAAATGCGCTTTTTTTCTTTTCTAGTGATTTATTTTATAAAATAAATATATACCTATAGGTTGTGTGTAATTTATAAACTGTTATTTGTAGTGAATTTTTCTATATCTATTATCAGATGGTCATCTGAAAATGCCGTTGTTTACACTTTTTTGTAGTAATGTTTTACTTTCTCCTATTCTAGTACTAATGTTTTTTATAATTTTATTATTAATATTTTATTAGCTCTAAATAGTTTGTAGTGCTTTATAAGGTTTATAAATACTTTGGTTTATTTAGGACGCTCTTTAACATCTCAGATCCCATTTAATTCAGGGAGTGAAACGGCCGATAAATTTTGCTCAGAAGTATTTTCTTTTAGGATTGAGGTTCATTTATGTGCCGTAAATTTACTTCACTTCCAAAGGAAGCCAAAATTAGTTTTTTACACCGGAAAAAAATCCATCGACCCTCACTGGGATTGAACCCACGATCTTGGGTATACGAGGCAAGTATAGCTACCACTAGACCACCAGGACCGGCTATTATAAGGTGTTGAGCGGTATGTTTTTATACAATATTTTCCATGGTTCTATTCGCTCTATCAAAGGCTTTATCCTAATCACATAACGTTACTATCTTCACAGTGAAAATTACCACCACTGGTGGCCGAGGTCGTTAAGGCGCGGACTCGTGGGCGGGAGATCTGCGGTTCAAATCCCGCCAGGACCGCCCTCCCTGACTGGGGTTTTTTCCAGCTATCCTCAGTCCTCATAACTGGCAAATGCCGGGGAGGTACCCTAAACTTAGACCCGGAACGCTTCCTTCCTTTAAAAAAAAATATCCCTCCCAATTTATCATTTCATCTCGTGTATCAGTGTCACCGCCTGTGGTGCCTCAGCAGTTAAAACGGGCGTTAAACACTACCCCCCTCCCCAAAAAGACAGTGAAAATTAACCCGAAGCAGACTTTTAATCTACCTTTTATAAAAGAAGTTTGAGAGATACAAGTATTAATGGCTAGATAAGGTAATATCGCTTAAAGTACTACCCATTTTAGGGGAACAAAAGAACTGCAACAACAGCAAAATAAAACAAACAAAAGTTCCTGTTTTTTCGGGTCTAAATACTCCAAGCAAAACAAAATAGAGTGCATAACAAAATAGAGTACATGTCTCCCCCCCCCCCCATTTTCCATACCAAAGTCATATGTACACAATAAATTTGCGAGAGTTAGGACCTCAGCGACAATTCGGAGAGATATTTCATGGATAGAAGCACAGATGTTAAGTACATTTAACAGTTACGACATGATATTAATATACTCTGCAAGTATTCTTGGGAGAAATTACAGGTATTCAAAATGACTGACCTGAACCCGATTACATTCACAATGTCATCGAACTCTGACATCCATTTTAGGCCTGGGTCGCATTTAATCAAAAGCATCGAATATTCGCTCAATCAGTATCTTGAGCAAACTGGGGTTTTTACACAACACCCTGGACATGTCCCCAAAGAAAAGAAAAGAAAAAAAAATGGGGTGCTAAGTTGGGGGATTGCGCTGGCCACGCAACAGCCTTCCTCTCTTTTCATGCACTGCTCACTGTAGTTAACGTTCGTACAACCAAGCTGGAATGTGGCGGGGCTCCGTCATGCTGAAACCACATTCGTATTGCGAGGGGTACATCCTCCAGGACCAGCCGAAGTGTATTCCGAAGGTATTTAAGAAATGCTGTCCATTGAAATGGATGACCTAGCAGAGTATAATGTTGGGATTAGTAAACGAATGCACAATTACTAAACGTCGCGTCAGAGAACATAGGTTGTTTAACAAATTGTGAGATATACCTCTCCTCCGAATTTGTCGCAGAGGTTCTGTATACAGCCACAAAGTGTTCGTAATTCTGCAGTTTCATGTGCGCGCGTACTGTGATGCATTATAAACAGCACTTAACCTCATATTTGTCACGAATATATGGACCTTTCTAATGAAACATAGATTGGGTCTAGAAATGTGTACTTTGTGTACTGGACAACATATACTTTACTACAATCACAGCTTACTGAGGTTAGTTCTACTCAGCCTACAGATAATAACACCTAGTGTTTATGCCTCTGTCCCAAAGCTCAGCAAGTTTATGTACAATCTCCACAAATAACAATGCTGGTTGCTGGCAGAAAAATTCTTCCACAGCTTTGAACAGCTTGATTAAAAATGAAAGGCGTACTCTTCAGGGCCTTCTTCAATGGACTTATAAGGGGAGACATGTGGTCTTAAGATGGGAGTTTAATGGCTCCCCAGCAAAAGCATTGCAATGTTCATTGGTAGTGGTTTTTTTTTTTTTTTTTGAATGGTGTTTAACGCCCGTTTTTACTACTGAGGCACCACAGGGGGTGAACACTGGTGATAAATTGAGAAAGGATTTTTTAAGGAGGGAAACGTTACAGGCCTAAATTTAGGGCACTTCCCGGCATTTGCCAGTCATAAGGACTGAGGAAAACCTGGAAAAAACCTCAGCCTGGGAGGACGGTCCTGGTGGGATTCGAACCCCAGACCTCCCGCTCACGAGCCGCGCCTTAACGACCTCGGCCACCCGTGGCGGTCCATTGGTAATGTGTGCATGTGCATTATCATTGAGCATATGCACACACTATGACCGTTTTTCTAGGCCTCTGTTTGCATTCATTGAATATGCTGAAGCATATATATTATATAGTGCACTCTTTTACATGTATTCATTACAACCAATGTTGAGCAACGTATTCCATTTAATCAAAGAATGCGTTTGTCAGAATGACCACCTTGTGTACGGCTACCACACAAGTTTATCCGGGGATCCCACCCCTGGTCCAAAGGGATTCACGGTGGTTCGTGGTCCTCAATGGGTTTTTTTTTACATTTACGAGGCACCTAATTTCTTAAACCGACCCGCCTTTAGGCCGTCGCCCAAACGCGCTAAGCGAACTTAGCTACCAGATTTTCACCTGGTGGATAGCATAGACCTACTGAATTTAAGAGGTGAGTTACTCCAGCATTAAGGTGACCATCACCCAACCCACGACAAGCAGTGATTTAGATATCACCTGCCTTTAAGGTACGTGCCATAGGAAACACTGTTATTCTTATTATTTTCTTAATACTTTTCATACATGTTGCGATTTCTAGCATAGTTCACCATATGATAAATGGCTTTCTTTTACTTAAAAAAAAATGGACATTCTAATTTGATGCTGCGTACTCCATCTAATTACAGCAGTTATCAGTTTCCACCAAAATTACAAATAAGTATTTCAGTTAGTCGCTTCAAATTAATCAACAGTAAACCGATATTAATTATACTAACTTATTTTCCTGTTTTCTATTACAAATAGTTCAACCTTTTCGCAACAGTCTTTGAGAGATGTTCACTTAATACCAACCTCGAACGTGTTGTTTTAATTAATGAGACCAGGCATTTGAGGGCTGAAGTGTAGACAACAGCGAATTTCAGAGTCGTATAGTTCGAGAAGGACGAATCCCTCGTTGCTATAGAGGGATAAAAATGCGAGCCGCGTATTTTATCCGAGGATATATAAGGACTTACATTAAGATGACAGAAGGCAATTAAAAAATGTAAATATGCTGTAAAAATAACGTCCTTACAGGCTATATCTAAAAAGCTGCTTACTGGAATATTAATATCGAAATTAAACAGCAAACATTCTACTTGTTTACTTTTGCCCTAATGCCAATGCATGTAAATATCAAACAATGTCTAGACGAATAAAATAACATTATTCGGACTTTTGTAGAAACACAGTGAAAGTAAAATCTGCAGAAAGAGAGTTAAGCTTCGTGTAACGTCACATTTGTACTGGCTTGACCCAGACATGCATTACACGGGTTTCCTACAGACGTGGCACTAATGACTTGCCTTTCTGCGAGAATGTCAGCATGAAAAATTGTGCCAACAAAGGAAGCAAAATGTATCCATAAGAAAAGCGCACACACGGCAAGGAATCCCCTCAGGGACCCACTTATTTGGCACTAGGCACCCGAGCTGCTCCCTCCGGTCCACGCTTAGCGTGTTTGATCCTTTTTAATCTAGCCAATTTTTTATTTTTTAGTTTTCTAACCTCACATGCCCCCACGTTTGACGCTGTAAAAGGTGACTGGATAAGGGCGTAATTCCCAGCACTGGGTTATCAATTATGTAGGACGAGAGCTTTTTAATAGTGTTTAATCCGTTTTTACTGCTGAAGTACCACAGGCGGTGGACACTGATGATACATGAAATGATAAATAAGGAAAGGATTATTTTTTTTAAGGAAGGAAGAGTTTCAGGTCCAAGTTTAGAGTACCTCCCCAGCATTTCCCATTTATGAGGACGGGGGAAAACCTGGAAAAAAACCTTAGTCAGGGAGGATGGTGCTGGAATTGAACCCCAGACCTCCCGCTCACGAGTCCGCGCCTTACGACCTCAGTCATCCATGGCGGTAGGACGACAGTGTATCCCACGGTAAAGGCCAGGCCGGGCAGGGGCCAATGCATGAACTTTCAACTTCCTGAAGGCGATTCGGTCCTTCTGGTAGGTGAGTTCTGTCTAGCCAGGATAACTCATCTAAGCCGGGCGGTGCCCAGGAAAGAGCCTGCCATCGGAGACAATTGCAATGGTAGGATGAACTCGCTAGTGCACGACACTTTTCACCATAACTCGTACCAAAAGAAAGAGGTAACTGAGGTGTCCTTTCTCAACTAAGACAGAGGAAGGTCAGTCCTTTAACCACGTGAATCCTTTTATTATTCAGAAATAAGTGAATAGCATCTCTGGTCCAGTAAAATCCTGCACGCGCTTACAAAATGGCTCCCTTTTGGTGCATACGCTGGGAGGTTCTCAAACGAACATGCTACTCAAGGCCACGATTCTCCACGAATCCGTGTTGAGTAGCATCGCACCCTGAATTCATCTCGAGTCACCACATCTGTGCTCGACGATATGTGTGATAGCGGAATTCAGGGCAATCTGGCAGATCAAAAGGGCATTTCTCACATTCAACAGGGTTGGTCTACTTTGGACCTCCAATTGCCTGCTTTCTTCTAACTGGGGAAGCTCATGATCTCCCTTGGCTGTTAGCAGAGGCCTCCGTTCATCTTGGGCTGACTTCTTGTCCGAAATCTATACCGCGGCTTTAGTTGTAAGCGATAATCTCTTATTTGAGGGATATACTTTTATCTACACAGATGGCTCGAAAGTGGACATAGATGTTGGATGTGTCTTCCTTTTTAATGGATCTAGTTTTACTTTTGATCTTAACTCTGTGACATGTATTTTTATGGGGGGAACTTTACGAACTTTTATGTTTATCTGTACAGTGGCTGAGGGTTTCGGTAATTTGTTATGACTACCTGAGCTTTTGAATTCTGAACAACTCCCAGTCTCTTTTACAGAAGGCCCGCTAGTTGACGCGGGCGTCATCATAATACTGCTGTGGGTTCCTGGACATGTGAGTATTCGGGGCAAAGAGGCCACAGATGTCCAATGAAAGCATCTCTTTTAGGCCCTGCCACAATGCAGTAACGGAGGATTTGAATGCGTTTTTGCGCAGGGCCGTACTCTAGCGTTGGTTCGAATGATATTTGCTTCGAGGGAATACATTTCGGGAAAGCAAATCTGCTCCTTTTACTCAGTGTAATTCTTCTCACGTTGTTCGTCGAGAATAAGAGTTTTAGCTCGTTTGTTAGTCACCGTTACGTTTTAAGGGTGAACCTGCTCCAATATGCCCAATTGTGACCACACCTATACAGTGCGTCACATTTTAATGGAATATCATCATCTACCACTTTTCAGAGTATACCTGTGTTTCCCTTTATCTCTTGAGGATGTTCAGCGAGTATCCTGTTTAATTAGTGCCGAATGCCTTTATAGCGCACTTTAAGCCAATTTTGTTTCTGGTTGATGGCGATGTATTTTTGAAGTGCGCACTGTGTACATTTTTGCCATAGTTATTTGTTTATGGCCAACTTGCTGTTATATTTCGTTTTCTGCGCAGTATTTCAATGTAGGTAGTTTTATTTAATAATTATTCTTTATTATTGACGCAGTTTTAGTGTTAAGGTGCTAATATAAGCAGTTTTGCGCCTTAAAATAATAATAATAATAACAATAATAATAATACTCATCAACATCATCACGGCAAGAAATGAATGTTTAAGAAGTTCCTGGCTACCAGAACATGCAAAATGAATGGTTGTACAAATTGGGATTTTATAGCTTCTGGGTTTCAATCATAAGTTGTTTGGAAATCAAAGCTGATCGCTAGTAATTGCGTTTAAAACACACCAAACATAATAGATATTTCACTTTCATTCAGTTTTAAATATTCTGTTATAAGTTAAGAAACTCCCAGAAAACATAGCATTGCTGGTGACCTTGATCTATTACGGTTCAATAAATAGAAAATGACACTTTGGCAAGATTTTCTATGTGGATGAAGTTTATATTTTTAACACCTAAGTGATAAGTTAGGTATTCATTGTATGCTACGCAACAAAATAAAACTCTACGTCACACTGTTTTGGTTTGCGTCTGCGTGACCACAAACAAGAAGTGGATGGCACGAAGGACCTTTCCGTTAGCCGTTACTAGAAACAGCTCATTTAAATATTCCGCTTCACGGCGCATCGGGACCCATTTACTGTGAAGCACTTGGTTTTAATAAGGAGTGCATGAGTGTGCACTTCTGTCGTCACTCGGCAATGGAAGCTCGACTGTGATTATCTGCGGGCCTTCATTCAGTTCCCCTAATCTCATTTTCCATTAACAAGCTGGAACATCACATTGTTTGCATCCAGAAGCTACAAAGAGCGATGTTTCAATTAAATCATAGCAAATAAAAGTCAGAGAATTCCAGGAAATACTTTGTAACACATGGGACGCATTACTCAGCAGATAGGACTGGTATGTCAACTGGATGAAAATATCCTTGCCTTCATAGTTGTGTACATTATCATATGAATGACGTCTCAGGGGCCGAGGTCGTTAAGGCGCGGACCTGTGAGTGGAAGGTCTAGGATTCGAATCCACCAGGACCTTCCTCCCTGATTGAGGTTTTTTTCCAGGTTTTCCTCAGTCCTTATAAATGATAAATACCGGGGAGGTACCTAAACTTAGGTCTGGAATGCTTTTTTCCTTATTTGACAACAGGCAAACGACAGCTATACTCTAATTTTATAACAAATATTTGCGCCATGTACAATCTTCTTTAATTAGAATTTATTTTGCGATAAATTTGTCAGAAAAAAAAAAAATAGAATCACTACAGTTTCGTTTTCTTTAGTAAACAGGGATGTCCATGGGCTAACCAGACCGCTGATTATAATTAAGACTGATGTCCTTATTTCGCCGTTATTGCTTACAACAGAAGTAAGAGTACAGTGATCATATAAGTGTATACATAAAATAAAAGAAAAATAATGTAACACTATTAACAATGTAATTAAATTAATAATAATTAATAAAGCAGAAAAGGATAAAACACTAAGAAAAAGTCACAGAATTGTAATTGCTAAATGTCGAACTGCTGGAGTTCTTCTATAGCAAGAAGACAAGTGAAGGTGATAAAAGTAAATATTGAGTATCGAAGGTAACGTTATGCATGGAAACAGATGAAACAAGCTAAAAGAATGTGTGGGGGAAAAAAAATTAATATGTAAAATTTAAACCCTGTGGTGTACGCACTTTATGTAAAAATATAGCTACCATTTCTTTATCTCTGAGTAAACTTTCAGAGCTATGTGTAGGCAACGCATCAATAAGAGTTAGATTAAAAGCATCATCAAAATCCTTACAGCGAGATAAGGCATGTTGAGCAACCGGCAAGGGAGACTTGGTTTTAACAAAACGTCTATGATTGTTCATGCGTAGCGAAACAACAGTATAATATAATATAATATAATATAAAATGCTTTGCAAAGCTTACAAGATAACATATAGGTATACGAAGTTTTTAGAAGAGCAAGTTTTCATTTAATACTTGTCTTCTTGCCATAGAAGAATTCTAGTACATCGACATTTAGCAGTTACAATTCAGTGACTTTCGTTATTGTTTTATCCTTTTCTGCTTTACTAATTATATATATAAAGAATATGCTTAAATATGAGGTTCATCTGAAAAGTTCTCGTATGAAGCACAAAATGACGGCTTATCTTTTTGAAACTATTCTTATTTTTCAACATAGTCTCACTTGACACTTATGCAATCAGCCCAGCAATGCTTCATCATTTCTTCTGACCAAGAAATTTTCTCAGTTTAAGGGAACAGACTAGTGGAAGTCCGATGGAGTCAAATCAGGGGAATAAAGCAGAGGTGGCAGAAAATCGTACCCTAATTCATTGCTTTTCGCCACGAGTGTGAAGACAAGTACTGTCTTGATGCAAGATGACTGATAAACCCGGCATTTTCTCGCTTATTTTTGTCTTCAATAGATCCAGAACGTTAGCATAATACGCTCCAGTGTGTAACATTTTTTTTAATGGTGATGTGTGGAAGAGTTGACTGATTGTTTATTTGATTTAATGGAGATTGGTTCTGATGGATGAAGTAGTGCGGGCCCCTAATACATGGGCCAACTGCTGCGTCGTCTCTCCTCCACTGAGGATTATTATCTTGAAGATGCTCGGCTCTAGCTGGTACATAGTTACTTCTTGTTACAAGTAGATAGCTGGGATGATAGAAGACGCTTCATGAATTAAATTGTTACCACAGTTCATTCTTGATCGATTCCTCACTGACTACGTGCATCACCGTATGTTAATAAGAAGGAGAGCGTCAGACTATTACCTCATATTTATCTCAGCAAGTGAAATGTCTACACAAATATCGAAAGCCACGTTATATATATATTTCACTCGTAACCGCAAAATTGATCTACACTTGAACACACGTAACTTTAATTTCTCTACTCTTTCGAATGGTCTTTGTCTAAAACAAGTTCTCATTAATACTGTTTTCTACATACGAAAGCTCACTCAAACACTACGATTTATCATTAACGCTCACTGGAAGTTGTCACTATTCACGCAGTAGTTTACACAGGCTCAGAAATTATATCTGAAAATGACGCGTTCTGCCTCTTCCGAATCTAAGCTTCAAGTTACATCCTACCCCCCTCTTAACTCCAAACTTCAAGCGTGTCTCTGAGATCTCAAATCGACTCTTTATACTACTTTTAAATTCTAGAAATCTTTCAACATTTCCTAATAGAAATTTCGAGAACTTTTCCTCGAATCCCCTACTCTTATTGGCTAAGGGACTTTACAGATCATCTTTCTGATTTGCTCTTAAAACGAATCTTGCGCAAAAGTTTGTCCAGTCACTGCTTTTTACCGGAAGGTTTGTCCACTCTTTACATGTTGACGGGCTTTTCCACGCCCACGCTTGTGCGACTTTCCCCACGCGACAGTTTCTTCACAATTACTTCTTTTTAAAGGCCAAACAAAGCAAAGCCTCTGGCCTGTGTACAAAAGAAGAACCTTGAAAACGCCTTTCTTTACTTTGTTAAAAGTTTCCCCAAAATATTAACGGTGGAGAAGCACGGCTATCTCAAACAATTCTAGCTAACTAAAAATAGAGTACAGAGTAATATGCATCTTCACATTCTTTTTTATTATTTACACATAACATGTATATATTCCTGTTGGTGAACAATGTCATTAGAAATGTTTAATTTAATATACAATAAAGCAAATGTGATAAGCATCACATTACATCATGAAATTAATAATTCTGATAATGTCAATTATTAAAGGGGTGAAGCTTCAAAAGATGGATGTCTCAGTGGGAAGTTAATCAATTAGCAGTACGCTGTTGGCATCCCAGAAAACCGATGTCATGAACTTCCAGGACAATTTCACACATTTTGCCTTAACTCGCAATGGAGAATCATGATGCTTCCATTGTTTAGACTGCTGTTGTTTCAGGTATGTAGTAGTGCAAGCATGTTTTATTATTGGTCACAAATTAACGTATAAAGTGAGCGGGATCTCTCTAAAAACGGCCCAAATTTTACTGAGAGATTTGTACTCTGGTTCGCTTTTAATCTTGAGTCAACAGTTACTGATAAATTTTTCAAGTACAATTCTTTCCTGAAAATTTCAAATACCCGTTACCCTGAAATGCCTAGAGCTTCAGCAAAATAGGACATTTTTAATCGGCGATCCTCCAGAACTATGTCGTGCATATTGTCGATAAATTCTGATGTCATGATAGATGTCGTCCGTAGCAAGTGATATTCCAAGCTAAATCTGCTGTCACACGTACCACAATAATAGCTCTAATTACACTACAACTAGTCTGCTAGCCTCATCAAACCAGTCTTATGAAATCACTTAATGGCTGTAACATGCTCATACATAAAGTTATAAAAGCATTAGATTAAAATAAACTGTACAAAAGTTTCAACTAAAATAATGTGACAATTAAAATTTCATAATTGAACTTATATTAAAGTATAAAAGTATTTTAAACTAATTATCGATTTCCAAAGTAGAAGAATCGCATATTACTTTAAAGGAGCTCGAAAGTTAGGGTAGACATACAAGCCAACTATACCAGTAGTTGACTGAAAGTGGGGCCGGATGACCGAGGCGGTAAGAAGTCTTGCTAAATACCAGGCTAGTGTGCCGCCTTAGGAAAAATCTCTCATATAGATAATAAATTTCATCTTGCATTAACTTTCACATCAATGCTACACAATGCTATATTCTTTTTGGAGCACGATTTACTACGACTTAAGCGGAGATAACATAAGGAATAATGTTTAAGACTAAAGAAAATAAACTGAGTGTGGATGCTAAGAACAATTAACCCATCTATTATTATTATTATTATTATTATTATTATTATTATTATTATTATTATTATTATTAAGAAAACGTTATTCGCTCTAGTGCGAACCATAAATTATATATAATGCGAAGAGTGGGCCATTCAGTAAGTCCGCGTATCAAACAAAGGGAGTACAAGCTACTAAAAAAAGGAAGCAGAGGAAAACAGGAAATGTCTTGGAACTCATGAACACGCTGAAAACAGTTGAAGAGTACATCGGTTACTAATCCACTAAAACGTTTAAGCGCCTTAAAGGCATGCATGGCAGTACACGCTTTGCATGCATGCAGAAATTTCACGCGTTTAATCAAGCGGATTGAATCTATGCACGCAAGGCCTTCAGAAGCTTAAGAACAGATATGTGATGACGGCAAGAAATGCCTCAAGACAAACTGCCATAAAAGTCATTTCCATACACAAAAGTACATTTAACTTATGAGAAGCTCTGGTGCTAAGACTCGTTTCTCTTACATACAAAATATTGATTGACTTTTCAAAGCTGTTGAAAAATGGTCAAAAGATCAGAGAAAGAAACACATTCATCCATATTTAGTGACGGCTACAGCAGATCCAGAAGTTTGACTGAGTTTTAAAATCAACTGCACAATGTTTTGAAACTGTGTCTAAGGAAAACTATACACTGTAAACAAACATTGTATCTTTCCGCGCTTATCCCGGAGAGAAGAGGAAGCGAAAAGACCCAATGACTGGACATGGACAAAGGTGGATAGAGCAGAGCACCCTCTCTATTTATACCACAATGGCCACAGTACATTATCAGTGCAGCAGTTTAATACACAATTAAAATTATTATGATCACTCTATTACATAGTTTGTCCTTTGAATGAAAGTGTGTATTTTATGCATACGTTTTAATGATAAAATGAATCTGCTGTTAATTAATTAGTTCTGTAATACGTACAACTTTTTTTTTTAAATGCTATGTTTAGTAGTTCCTCTTTGGACAAAATTTGACAACATATCGTCTATTTTAGATCTTACACATTCACGCATTTAGTTTTTATTACTTCGCTTTTTGGTTCTTATTAACATGTGCTGATCCATCAAGGAGATTGTTTACAAGTAAACAAACAAAAATACCTTTGATTTGTGAGTTTTTATTGTTTGTTAAATCATTATATAGTACTATAACCAATTTACTGAATTATGTAAAATATCAGTCCCTTAAAAATGGTACATGTTGGAGTATATTGGTTTGTAGCAATGAACTCAGCTTGCCTAATGTAGTAAAAATGCTATAGTTTCAAATAAAGCAGAGGGTAGGGAGGGGGTTAAAACATGTTGTACGGTTTCACTCCTTGGAAAGCTTTTTACAGCTCTAAATTGATTATTTTATTGAATAATAACCTAAATAAAAGGTTGAACTAAGCAGCTGCTTAGCGAACTTTTTACAAAGGACATTTGTGCTATGGTCAACACCATCACGACTCAGCTTTCGCTAGAGCATAATTATCCCGAAAACCGATGCTTGTAATATAGAGCAGGAAAAGTTAAGATATGACGCAAGACAAACATCCGGTAAGTGTGTAGATAAACCATGAAAGGATAACATAGTTATGAAAGGGTACGTCTTTTTATTTATTTGTTTTCTTTCAACTGGAAACAACTCAGTAAATAGAGTAGAGCAAAATAATTTAAATAATTTCAGTTTCTTTAACACCTTAATAAAATAGTAATTAAGATTGTATTTTTATATAGGATGTCCCATTTATCTAGCTCGCCCAAAATGACTTTTTTCTAAGCGTCATATGAAAACATTTTTAATCAGAAGTTTTTTTAACACCATGGGAGAGTTCTTGCTGAGGATCCATTTTTAATGTCTGGATTAATGTAGGAGATACGCGAACGATTTCTTTTTTTATTTTGTTTTTGTTCTTTTTAAATGGCACCATAAACATTTTATTCAAAAATACTCGTACATTTAACCTCTACGAGAGCTATTCAAAAATGTATACACTGTATCATTTTTGTCAAGAAAACAGTAAATGTGCAAACGGTAAGGAGTACACAGTTAATCAAGAAATGGAACTGTTTAATTCCTTGGTTGTGCAAATTACTGTAGTACTGTAGTAGAATTCTGGGTTTTGCTTATGATTTCAGATTCATGTAAACACCAGTGCCTCAACCTTTCAATTGCTGTTGCTTTAGAAATACATACCAGCATACTGTAGCCATTCATCACAGCAAGCTACACTAAGCTATTGACTCTACAATTTTACTTGCAAGATGTAGTCAAGAAGAAAAAGTTGAAATGCTGCTGACCTAAGAATAATGTAAGTTGTCATAAATTGGTTTATTCGATTACTTATTGAAGAGATTAAATGATTTAGTTAAATGAATTCACTTAGTGCTATTAAATAAAAGAAGTCCATCATTTATCATTTCTATATCTACTGTTTTCTTGACTGAAATGCACATGGGGCCATTTAAAAAAAGTCTATACCGTATCTCCTACATGGATGGAGGTACAATATATATATATATATATATATATATATATATATATATATATATATATATATATATAACCTCATTTTGGGTTAGTAAAGATAAACAGCGCACCCGGTATGTTGAACATCGGGTGCCCTCGAAAATATGTCTTATATGAAGGAAAGAAAAAGAAAAAGAAAACCTGTGCCCAGCTTTCAAAGTTTGTCGGTTTAGTATTATTCCAATCTGATATCTGTACGCTATGTTACGTTAGTTTCTACGATCTTCCATTTCGTAACATTGGCGCCCCGTTAGGGTGGCCGAGGTCGTTAAGGCGCGGACTCGTCAGCGGGAAGTCGGGGGTTCGATTCCCAAGGACCGTCCTCCCTGACTAAGGCTTTTCCCAGGTTTTCCTCAGTACTCATAAATGGCATATACCGAGGAGGTACCCTAAACTTAGGCCTGGAACGCTTCCTTCTTTAAAGAAACTCCTTTCCTAGTTTATCATTTCATCTCATGCATCATCAGTGTTCACCGTCTGTTATGCGTCAGTAATTAAAACGGGGTTAAATAAACAAAAAAGTGGGAGGTTTTGGTTACCAAGAAGAAATTTCAGTTACACATGTTTTCCTAATGAGGGCAGAGTGATAAGTGATAAGGCAGGTGATAAGCCCATCACTCCGTTGTCATCTATAGGAAGCTAAGACATTTCTTGGACATGAACGGTCGATAATTTTGTCTAGGGAAGTCTCTTTTTTCAAATATGCAGTTTTATACATATAGCGTGCCGTAAATTTACGACGCGGGACCGACCACTTAAAGTCCCTCTCAGAAAACTTGTGTAAGAGATTTTTATGTTCTGAAAAATCTATAAACACTGGCCGGGTATGGGTATGGATATCCCTATCTAGACCACCGAAGCGATGTATATATCGGTTATGTGTATTTTATTTTTAAACCTGATTTCTATTATTTTTTATTTTTTTTAAATTTTACATCATGATGTTCACCCTCGTCTGAAGATAGATAATTTATAATTGTTAATAACTCTTTATTACTTTAAAACATAGATAATATTAATTGTAAATGCAAGCGTTGAGAATAAATGTAGCGACGTAGAATATAACGGCATCTCAATTTTAAAGTATTATGATACTATAAGTTTAATTAGAAAATATTTTATTAGTCATTAAGTTATTAAGATGTATTCAACTGCTTGCACTTTAAGATTCCTCTCTGAAATAATTACTTGTTCTTTGCGCCCAGTATTCTCAATACTTTTTGTTGTCCAAGGGTGGTGTAACTTCATAAAAGAATTAAGGGAGGTACAGCACTGTTCATATCAACAAACAACAAATCCCAGAGTTCACTATAAACAACAGACTTGTGATAGCATTAATGTGTTCACGGAGTCGTACCAGACAGAGAACTCTCTTCTGGAAGTAGACAATATTTCCCAGCTATAAATACAGATCTGTTGGTTATTTTTACTAGCAGACTGTCACACAGTCTCACGAGAGAGTACTTTCCAGCCCCCCTGTTTACCTTTAGCCTACATTACAGTTCAGTAATTTTTAAGGACTGCCTCTCAGGATTATATTCACTACATCCATTTAAATATTATTCAAGCAATGTTAAAAGCTAAAATGAGAAGAGTACAGCAAAGTATAAAATAAAACGGAATAAACAGAAATGTAATTCATAAGAAATATAGTTTTCTCCTCACACTTCCAATGCTAATCTTGGGAATCCGCTCCCTATGCAGCACGAGCGGCATTGTAGCTGTCTTCTGAGGCCGGGTCGCTCGTAAAACTTAGGTCCACCGATCTAATAGAAATGATATGATTGTTGCGCCAGGTAGACCCTTAAACCGTGAGACCTAACCTAACCAGGCCATGGGGACCTTCCTAACAAGAAAATATTCCCCTCTCATATCTGGGTATCGAACACGGGATTGGATTCGGGTGAATGAGGATACTTCGACACTTCCGCCTTGCTCATAGCTCTCCCTTTGTACCTACGTCCCCATTCGGGTGAAAAGGAGACACCGAGAGATCAGGACCCACTGGCGGACGTAAAAGATGTCCCTAAAATGTTTACTGATATTACACTTCGGCATTGTATTTCCCTCCCCCTCCCCAAGGTGTTCGAGAAGCTTAGCATACCGGATGCTGGGGCAGAAAGCTTCGCCAGTTCACCTCGCCTGAACAGAACCAACGGAAGAATGGAAAATCCAGCCCAGAAGCCGCCTAAGCAACCCGGGAAAAGCACGAAAACCCCCAAGGTCAGGATAGCCGGTCTCGGGACGAGTTCATAGGAATGCTGACCACTAGACCATGGGGGCATCATAAGAAATACAAAAGGGGCTAAAAATATAGCACTTGGAACAGCAAAAATTTCCGCAGCTTAGATTCCTTTATAATTCCTTTCTAACGAGAAATGTTTGATATAATAATATACTTGAGGTTTTGTTAGATTGTACAGCAATATTATTTCACAGCAAGTAAGTTTTTTTTTTTTTTTTTTTTTTTTTTTTTTTTTTTTTTTTTTTTTTTTTTGGTACGTACAAACACGACTCTTTGAAAGAATAGGCAATAATAGCACACACATTTAATTAAGAACAGATTCTAGCCAATATATATTTTAAATACAATTAACATGTCTATCGGTCCTGGTGGTGTGGTGGTAACCATACTTGCCTTCTAAACCCAAGATCGCGGATTCAAACCCGGCCAGGATCGATGGATTTTTTCGGGGGTAAAAATCCTAAATATGGCTTCCTTCGGAAGGGTAGTAAAGCCGTGGATCCCATGTCGTACATTTACGGCACGAAAAAGAACCTCAAGTCTGAAAGAAGAGGCCTCTGAACAAAATTTGTCGGCCGTTTTACGCCCTGAATTGAAGGGGACGCTGATGACCTGAGACGTTAAAGAGCGTCCATAATTAAACAAAAATAAATAAATAAAATAACATGTCTATGATATGTACAACAGAGAAGCTTTAACTTCAAAACCTTAAAATAAAACTTGAGCGTGATGGCTTCGAGTTAACGAATGAGACTCAAATTAGGAATCAATGTGAGTACGATATTTATTATTCGTGGCTCTCTTTTATTCCAAATATGGGGTTACTTTCTTTCAGTGCGAACTTTGAACATTCAGACGAGGTAATACAGCAATGTAACAGTACCTCAGATTTCAAGATATGTCAATTTGAAACAGCTGCGCAACGTTATCTATCCGGCAATAGATGAACTGAATGCCGCAGTGAAAGAAACAAACAGATACCACCAATGCTATTAAAGTGACAACAGATAGTCGCAAAAACTACGATAAAAAAGTGGAAAGTCGACAAGAGCACAACAGGCAGCAGAGCTATCCAATTGGGTTCGAGATCATCCATTTGTCTAAATGACCTACTGCGGCACCGTCTTTCAACTGCTTTACATGCAATAATTACATTCTCAATTATCATGTCAGCAACGCCAAGAAAGCAACGTTAAGTGAAAGGCACGGACCTACTAAACTTGACACTAAGGAAATTAAGTAACAGGTATGATTAATCAAGAAATAACAATGAAAACTGATAAGGATATCTGTTACTAATCTCTCTGACCATCATTAGAAACGGGAGAATAATTTGTGTCCTCATTGTTTGATACTAATAATAAACAAAAAAATGATTACAAACTCTGAAACATCGTAAGCTCGGGTTCTAGGCTGCAACATCAAACACATATCTACAAATAATGAGAGGAAAACTGAAATTTTGCGTAACGTGCTTTAAGTAAATTATAACAAAATGGCACAATTGAACCCAAATCCATCACGACTTGGTTATTTGGCGGTGTAAAGAAAAATGTTTTTTGAAAAGTTAAAAAAAATCAGGTAAAGCAGGAAATCGAACCAATATACGCCAAGCAGACACTAAAAACACATGCATTATATGCTATATATTATTTTATCACTATGTATATATTTCGAACTCTCTTGGCTTGTTATTAGACATATCATTCCAAACCTAAATACTCATCTTTTGGTCTAAATTTCTCAATTTTATTTTACCTCAATGAACATGAACATCCCCTGAAAAAATATTGACGTTTATATACTTGTCAAACATTTATTATTACTTGGCACGTTATGTAAATATAATGGGAGAAATTTGTTGATAAGGATATTAGGACAAACGGTTAATGATCAATCGTTTATGAACTTGAACAAATAAGGTACAGTGTGTCAAAAAGGCATACATACTACAACTAAAGAAAAATGTTCATAAAAGTGTAATACATATTTACACAATAATACAAATCACAATAATTCACGAGGTACCCAAAGCGGTTACCATTAGTATCCATTCACTAAAGTTTAAATTTCTTCTCAAAAGGTGTGGCTGATTTTCTATGATACGCTACATTCTTTAGAGTTCCCTGAACAGAAGTCCAGTCTTCATTGTTGGCGAACTTCAACTTAATGAACTTTGAAATACTACATGCTCATTAAAAATGCAACATTTGTGGCATTCATGACAGGTAAATGATCTATCTTCTCGTGTGGTTGTTTGACAAAGCCATTGGAATCATTTGCGTCTGTGTGTCCGTCCTCTTCGATCCACTGATCGTTTCACTGTTGACACATTTCTTCCAACAAGAGTATAAATTTCTCGGAATGACATCCCGTACTCTGGGTATGCAACAATTCTTCTTTGGTCAAATTCAGATACCTGCTAAGTCATTCTCGTTCCTTCTGAGAAAATGTGGCTTCGATTTAATGGGTCTCTTATGGGTGCTGCAATTTTAATGGCCAGCTTATACTTTAAAATGAATGTTTGCTCCTCAAACGACTATCGTAACCGGGTCATTTTGTTTGACTATTCTACCGGTCATGAGGTGAATCATTTGAGTAGCTTTTTTAGAGAATAATTTAGTACATTTATTATCATAACTATTTAATTCGACTTCGAAAATCTATTAGGGTATATCTATTTGGCGCATTGTGTATTTATAAATGTCGATAAATAAGGCTGGGGATCGCACATTGATATATAATATCGCCATTAAAATAGTTTTAAACACGTGTTCTGCGATTTTCGACTCGACTTTTTAAAGAGTTTGATTTAAACAGAATTAAATGGATATTGCCAATGTTCAACCATAGAATTACACTTGCAAACTCAGCAAAATTTCCGATATAGAATGAATATTTGTTATCTTGGAACTGTTTGTATTAAACTCCTGTATTCACGTCGATATTCGCCCACCAAGTACAGTCCAAACTGATGACATACATTACCAATCCCCCAAAAGTTTTCTTACATTGTTGAAATCGCTTTTACTTTCATGTATTCAGCTACTAAGTAATTTTAATTCCCAAATATTTACACTCTTAACTAAAACTAATGTTTTAAAAATATATATCCTTAGTTTTACGCGATTTTAATATCCTATTTTAATGAATGAGAAAAAGTTGTCAGAATAGAAATATGCAAACCAAAATGGTTAGTGTAAAGCCTGCTAGAAAGATCAAAACAGGCAATTAAACGAAAAGTTGGCCGAACAATGTTAGATTATATTACTGGATGCATGATGAATCCATTTTGCCCAAACATTCGAGCGGTACTGGTCGTCCCTCCGCAAAGGACGGCGAGTTTCCGATTTCAAATACGCTTTAGGCCGAGTGCTCAACACCTAATGTAGAAGAAGGTGCAAGGAACTTGAGGTTGAAATTAGAGAACGAATAAGATGGAAAGTATTGCTGGAATGAAACGACAAAATTCCGATCACAAATACCACTCCAATGCCACAGAATTCGAACATGGCAAATGAATAAGGGACGGCCACGAATGAAAGACGTGGTCTAGAAATAGTGCTTAACTACTGGGAGGAAAACGAACAGAATGCTTTATGTCGCTACTTACGTTGCACAAAGAAAATTAAAGCAATTACATAAATGGAGCATCGTAGGAGGGAAAGTCCGCGGCGGTAGCATTAAAATTGCTGTCTATGCATTCATTTATCAGAGTAATACAGAGAAAACTACCGTAGCACGCAAATGGCATTTTTCTTTCTACTTGAGAGATTAACGAACTGCCGACATCGTCGTCCACACAGACAAGGTCTCCGCTAGCTTTTAACGTTAATAAACTTAGAGTGAAGTGAATGTGAGAGACGGTCTGCATTTACACAGTCAGCTGTTGTTGCAGTTTTATGTGCAACAACAGCTATGGTGACCAAATTCATACTAACATTTATTCATTATAATGTTCAAGTTTAAGCTTACATTATATAAATTATAAAAGTGGACAACAATATAAATTAAAAATATTAATGTAAACTATTTGCATTTAAGTTTACTCTTTTATATTCTTACACAGAATTTAAAACATTTTAATAAACTAGGAATTTTTATTTCCTTAATTTATTTTGTATTATTTTCAACACACTTAATACTTAAAGGTTACTCAATTTATTTCTAAAACAGTTTTCTTTATTCTGGTATTAAGTTTTTGCATGTTTTTATTTTCTGAACTGAGCAGTAAAACTCGGGTTTCGGCAGGTCCCGGGTCAAATGCCTAGGGGCCGGCCATTTTGACTTGGTATTTTTTCTCAAAGTACCAGGCGAGGTTCGGTGTGACACAGGCTTGCTCCTTGGAATGGTTTCTGCCCGGTATCTGGGTGTTCTATATGGAAATACTATTAGGAACCTTGTCTATTATCGTTCCTCTGCCCGGTGTCTCCCTTACCTCATCCTTTCTTCCCGGAGGTTCCTCTACTAGGCACCTAAGGCACAAGCGGCTATACCTAGCAAGACGTAAATACCGAAATATCCTCTTCTGTCCCTAACAATGCAATCTAATTTTTTCATTATGTGTGATATAACATTGTTTTATAAGAAATATTCATGTAATCAACATATTGTTAAATATTAATTTATTTCCTAAATTTATGAAGGATAGGAGATGCGTATGTTTCTGCTTCTAATCGGGAATGCATTGTATCTTCAGGATAAAATATTTGGCTTTTAAGATTGCTATTTAATGTTTTATTCTAATTACGCAAACTTTTTATATGTTTCAGGAGATTAAATTACGCAGTCGATCGTTGCTTGTGAGTTACAACTCTGAACATTTTATAACGTTTAATAACGTTTCTCCTCTGCAATTTTAATTTATACTTAATTTTTATATTTTTAAATTTATCCCGCACACTGATTAATGCCTTAAACCATTTAATATAAATATATAGCCTGTTCTAAAACAATGTCATCTAAAAGAACTGCTAAATAAAAGTACAAGCGAGAGACTTTACTATTATGCGCAAGTCTTCTAACCTAACCTCACTTTTAGCCCTAAGAGGAAATTTCCGAAGTGCACAGGCCATTTTTAAAGTGTACTGCTTTGTCTCAGTTAGATGGGAGTCAGAAGCTACGAATATTTCCTTATCATAAATGAGTAAGTCAAACGAATGTAAAAGCTTATTAATTTTGAGACATCCTGCACATTGATTTCCCTCTTGGCATTATTATCTGTATTAGACACCTCATTTCTCTTTTGTGGCATATTATTTTCACACATTGCTTATGGCAATACAGATATATGTGCCTTTCCCCATAGGGTAATAAAACCGAACAGCTCATCAGATTTTTAAGGCTACATAAAAATCAATGAATGCAGTTTTAATATGCATGTTCACGCACGCGAGCTAGGAGGGTAGGCTCAACAGTGTCTAGACGACCATTTCCGCGATACATCGATCGATCACAGACCTCTACCGTTTACTTCCGTGTTACAAATTTCCTAGTACAAGGGGACCCTTACGGTATTACAATAAGCACTTCGTTGTGACACGTTATCTTTTTCTAAGAGTGTGTGTTTCAAGGGCGTTGCTACCTGAGCCATTCTTTTATAATGGAACTTACGTGTATTGTAGGTTTGTAAAATAATTAATTTGAATGATGTTTTAAAGCTTGTACAAATTCTTTGGGGTCAGCCATCCTGACTGGTTCCAGCCGATTGCTTAGGCGAATGCTGGGCTGCATTCCATTCCACGAATTACCCGCTCTTCGATTTCACATCATTTCATTCCGTTAGTTCTATTTCATATTCGAAAGTGTCAGGAAGAAGTGAACTAATGCAGTGTGATAGTGGCTAGCGTTTTGGAAGGTTTCTGCCCTTCTCCAGGTGTAGGCACAAACGGTCAGCCGTTAAGCAATGCTGAAGTACCGAAGTACCTCCTCCATCCCTAACAATCTAATCCACAGCAGAAATATTTCAATATTTTGGATTGGGCGGGTGAAGGATATTTGGCACTTACTCTTGCTCATGGCCGTCCGTTTGTGCCTATGCTCACAATGGGGCACCTACGGGAAGAAGGGATTAGGTGAAGGAGACACCGGGTGGAGATCCACAAACAGGCTTTCAGATAGAACACCGACGGCCGCAGACTTAACAAAAGTCAAGCCATCATCACACCGCGCCAGGTCTGACATTTTCGATCCTGTAACAAAACTAGCGGAATGAAATAATACAAAAAGGAGATCAGAAAATTCGTTCGTGTAAATAATAGCTATCCTATCATTTGCCTAATAGACCAAGGTAAGCCGCAAAAAACCTAAGGTGTTGACGAGATCTGAACCTGGGACCTCCCGAATACGAATATCAAGCTTACGGCCTGAGCCACCCCGCAAGGTTGCCAATATTTAAGTGAATGTAGAAGCATAACGCAAAACAAGTAAGAATAAAATGGTCTTAAAGATATAGTGCTCGCAAATCTGGCGTTATAGTGAGAACTGACAGTGAAATGACAAACAAAAGACGTTAAGAGCTATGGAAAATTCTCATTGGGATTGACTAATCTTCATTGGAACAGAAAATTAGCTCTAGGTACCCCTGTGGATGATGGCCATGAAATATTTAACAATTGCAAAACAACTAATGACCTTAAAAGAGAACAGCTTCTATTTTTGCAACTGAGATTTCATTTCCAGATATTTTAACAAGATTTTTACTGTTAATGCACAGAACAGAGTCCTCAAACTGATGCGATGTCATGAGTTGCGAGAAATAATTTCCTATATAAGGACTCTTTTCATTGTATTGCATAAAAATAGCCCGTAGGACAGGTTTAGATATCACGGACTTTTGGGGTTTATGATGTGGTTAGGTTAGGTTTAAAGCGCAAGCGAACCTTTGATATAATTCTAAGTTTAGGAGATACTGCTATGTTTCTCACTTCCTCCAAAATAGTTGTGTTGTGATAATAATGCTTTACAAGCAGATGGTGTGATGTAATCATTTACATAAGTTTGTACCTCACAGATATTTTGCTTATTTATTAGGTAAGGTTTAGTTCTTATTGCCAGCAGTTTTCTCAGGTGTATTTATTGCTGCAGCCAGGAACTGAATTCTATAAAATTCTGAACTGATTAGCAACGATGAGAGAACATTAGTATTAGTTATAACTTATAAGCATTATTAGCACATTGCGAGTATGTCTTATTAGAAACTCCACTACTTTATGCCAGTCAGTTGGTACAATTGTGGCTATAGGAATGGAGGATATGCATAATAATACCGTATTTTGCTCGGGGAGTTAGCGGAAAAGTACTTTTAACAAATTACTTCATTGCTTGCATGTTATTTAAGAGAGATTTGTCACAAGCAAGTCTCACTCCTGCATGCCTCAAGTTTTCACTTTCACTTGTTTACACTAAGCCCAACTTGAGTCCACGTTCCAGGGAAATTCTAGAGCGAACTTTCTTGGAAACATTAATGACTTCCTCGTGTCGGATTCCTTGATGCTTCAGAAACATAAACCTTGGCTGCCCAGCAATATCTACTTGTGTAAAGTGCGTAATTTGATTTCTCTCTATACCCTTTGAGAGAACTTTTCTATCTTGTTTATAAATATTAATCAAACAGCACCTTTGACTGTTAATATAATTATTACTTTCATACATGCATAAAACTTGACGATAACTGAGTATTTACCGATTTGATTGGACCACTATGGGTGTCCGAGATCATTAAGGTACGGATTCGTGAGCGGGAGGTCTGGGGATCGATCTCAACAGAACCGTTCTCTCTAGCTGAAATTTTTTTCCAGGTTTTCCTCAATTCTGATGAATGGCAAATGCCGGGGAGGCATCCTAAACTTAGGCCAACGCTCCCTTCCTTAAAAAAGGCCTTTCTCAATATATCATTTCATCTCATGTGTCATCAGTGTCTACCGCCTGTTATGTCTCAGTAATTAAAAAGAACGTTAAAACACTATTAAAAAGATTGGATTGGTTGGTACGGAGATTGAATTTTCCTTACTTCAAGCGCTGGCCGTTTGTGCCTGCGACCCCGATAATAGCACCTCCAGGAGGAAGGGATGAGATGAAGGAGACACGGGATGACCATGATGGTGAGGCATGAATATATACGAGATAACTTAACATTGCTTCCAGATAAGTACCCCGACGCCGGCGGAAAATTAACCGTCACACTGCACAGCCATCCTCGCCTGACTTACGACTCTATATATTATATCATTCGACCAAATGAAAATCGAAAGGAAAAATTTTGGAATTGAAAAATCCATCGTAGCATTTGCCTATGTGACCAGGGGAAATCAAACGTCAGCATAGCCGGCCCAAGGAAATTGAGGCCAGAAACTCCCGAATGCGAGTCTCAAACGATACCGCCTCAGTCACCGTGCTCACTGGTAATTGCCGAAGTACCACTTTTTCAATTTGTACTCCTGAATAATTTCAAATGCAAATATATTGTTTTCTGTGTACGGGATTTTAAGTCATAACAGCTTGCTACTTTTGTACAGCGAGTTTATTTGAGTTACAGACCGTCAAAGCGCGGTAGATGCTGGGAAAAGCCAGTCTTCAAAGTAGGGGCAAATTTGAGGGAGGCACATATAGTCTGGAAGAAAAGTTTTCTATGTGGGATAAATATGTGAAAACAGATTCTTGTAGAGGAAAGGTAAGGTGATTCGCAAAGAAATATTCCGGAAATTCCAAGTTCGCCAAATTGTTAAAAAGTCACGAGAAAGATCTCTCAATGACAAGAAATGTGTTCCATTCTCATGGAAGAAAAGTAAGATGAAATACTGAATTTCGTATACAGATGTCGGCAATGTGTTGCCGCTGAGGGGCATCATTTGCAGCAAAGAGGTGTAATAATAACGTTATTCATGTTAAATTCCAACATTTCTTAAATGATGAATTTAATTAAGACCAGGAAAAGTAGTGTAGATGACGAAATGGTTTGAGTTTCTTTTATATTATTTGGTTGAATAAATAACCTCACTTCCCCAATAGGTAGCTGTAATCGGAATATCTCAATGTAGCTTATAAATAATAAAATACTGTATGTGAAAATCGAAAATGCTATTATATTTAAGAATTTTAAGCGTTGTGTAGTACATATTCTTATTTTATAAAAAACATAAATGGGCATTCATTCATGCATTTGAGATTTTAAATTAAAATCTTGATAAATATTTTCAACTTCCAAATCAATTTTATTGACAATTAAAACGTATGACCCATATATGGCACGAGGATAGCAACCAAGTTGTGTTAAAGATAAGATTTGAAAACAGGTTATAGCGCGCTAGACAGACAAGTGATTAACGCATTAAGTCATGCATGGTCAGAGACCTTATCGAAGCATGCCATCTCCTCTTGTCGGTAATGCGCCGTTCTGCGTGCATGTACCGGTTCGATTCCCTATCATGAGGATCGGAAACATTCCACAACACACACAACTTCCGGTAGAGCGGAGTCAACGACTCAACACTTCGTGTGGTGACAGTGGGCATTTAGAGGCGAGCGATGACCGCCCGGGCAGGCAGGTCGGATGCATTCGACGCTCAGGTCATTATCCGAATAATGCCCGGTGATTATATTATTGCTAGGCTTGTTTGTCGTTCCTAATTGTTGTTTAGTAGCGACTTCGTAGCACGCGCCGCTGAAGAGTAACTACCGGAAATGGCCTTAGAAGTACAGAAATGGAAGATTCTGCACTCAAAACGCACATTTTTTTTAAAAAATAAGAGAATAGCTTTCCATTATAAGCAGCAAAATGCTAAGAAAAGTTAAATATTGGGTTAACAATTTTCCATTGGCCAGTTTTGTACACTGTTTATAATTTTAATTATTTACCGACTAAATTGGCTCAGCGGTAACGTTAGTTACCTGGATCGAATCACTTTCCCCAGGTTTTCTCTAGTCGCTAGGCGAAAGTTTGGGATGGGTAATTAACATGAAATTTCCTGTCCCTCATTTCATTCCCTTGTCCATGTTTCAGGGTTTTAGGACTAGATGACATGCGATGATGAATTCGCTCAGTGAAATGTTCTTGCCCTGGTGTCTGGTGTGAAAGTTGCCCTTAGACTTCTTGAAGGGAGGGGGCTGAGGCCTGTGTTAATTCTGAAAAAGTCTCCCCATACTCACTGCCTTTCGTATCATCCCATCACATCCTCCCACCGCCAAGGGTGCCCAGGTCGTTAAGGCGCGGACTCGTGAGCGGGAGGTCTGGGGTTCGAATCCCTTCAGGACCGTCCTCCCTGATTGAGGTTTTTTTCCAGGTTTTGCTCAGTCCTCAAATTTGGAAAATGCCGGGGAGGTACCCTAAACTTAGGCCTGGAACGCTTCCTTCCTTAAAAAAATCCTTTCCCAATATATCATTTCATTTCATGTATCACCAGTGTTCACCGCCTGTGGTGCCTCAGTAGTAAAAACGGGCGTTAAATGCCACGAAAAAAAAAAAAAAAAAAAAAAACACATCCTCCCGGAGGCTCAATGGGGATACAGTAGAGCTTCAGTGTCTGAAAGCCTTCTCCTTTCCACTCACTCCATTATTACTTTTCATTTAAAAACCGCATACTCTGCCAATTGTCCTTTGCTGTACGTCCTCGAGGACTGTAGGTGCGGAAGTTATTCAATATTTTTCTCTGGATTGAGTAAAGCCTCTGATATAAACCCCGGCCAAGCAGTTTGACTTTACGGGAAGGAAATTTCACTCTAATAAATGATGTAATTGCCCCTTGAAATGGAACATATAGAGACTAACATTATATCGCGTTGGCAGCCAAAACACAAATAATTCAAGCACTATAACTTACAATCCTTGTGAACCTCAAGGAATGGGGACAATATATTTTGGATTAAATTGGAGTTTTAGGGAACCAGAAGTATATTTCGGTACTTCAGCTTTGCTCAAAGGCTGGCATTTGTACCTCTAAGACCCCAGTGGGAGCACCTTCGGGATGAAGAGATGCGGTGAGGGAGACACCAGACGGCCAGGAACCACAGGAATTGAGGCACGAGTATAAATGGAGCGGCATTCTTAACATTGTTTTTATACAGAACAATTCGACGCCATCGGTGACCCGAGCCTCAGAACGGCCGCTTTCATAGCAAGGGCGAAACTCTTTCCATCACAGCTCACCTGCCCACCTCGCCCGCCACTTTCGAGACTATAATAGAACTAACGAAATCAAACGATATGCAGTGGGAGAGTGGAAAATTCGTGGAAAGGAAATATTCCTCCCAGCATTCACCTAAGTGATCAGGAAAAAATTGATTGATTTATTTATGAACGCTCTTTAACAACTCAGGTCATCAGCGTCCCATTCAATTCAACGACCGACAATGCTCAGAGGCCTATTTTTTCAGGCTTGAGGTTCTTTATCGTGCCGTAAATGTACGACACGGAACCCACGGCTTTACTTACCTTCCGAAGGAAGCCATACTTAGGATTTTTACGTCCGAAAAAATCCATCGATCCTGGCCGGGCTTGAACCCGCGATCTTGGGTTTAGAAGGTAAGGATGGTTACCACTACACCACCAGGACCGACTATCAGGAAAAAGACTCAAGAATGGCTGGCCACAAGGGATTTGAGCTCGGGACCTCTCAAATTTCATATTAAAAAGTTTGGCGTGTTGGATATAATACAAATGTTCTAAAAATTGCTATCTATTTCCTATATAATAGTAGAAATAATAAAGACAATTTATGGTTTATAAAATATATTATAAAACTAAGCGCAGCTAGCGAAATGTCATTGTGAGCTTAAAAGAGAATGTATTATTGATATTTTTTGAAAACAACATAACACAACATTAGATTGTTATTAAATATTTTAAATAGCTTTGGTAAAGTTTTTCAGTTTTAATAGTGTAACTATGCCAAGGCTAAGAAGCAGCATACGTACTAAATATCTGCTTGTTAAGTAGTGGACCCGGGTTCAATTCTGACGGAATAACTGCGTCTACTGCTTGTTCCGTCAGCATACTAATATAAAAATGTCATTGACCCTGCACTTCCTAATTTCGTCATGCTCTCTAGCGGTGCATGAGGCTGAGGACAGCGCGAACTTGACGCACAGTTTATCATTTGCATAGCTTTACGGTACTACACTAAAGAGTGGTAACAGCCATTAAAGAGCTTTTGGATTCCAGGATTATCTGGCCATGGAGAGTTTAAAACACTTTACGGCAGCTACGTCAGCAGATTTCCCTCCATACAGCGTATCAGCAGGAAAATAAAGTAACAGGATGGGAACTTTAAGCACAGTTTTCCTCATTTTGGGTTAACAGAGACGAATAGCTCTGTTCTACTTCTTATTCGACGGGTAAGATTTGAATCCCGGTAAAATGCATGTATGTACAATAACTAAATAAGAAAAAAAAGGATAAAATACTAAGAAAGTCACAGATTTAGTATCGCAATATATCGAACAGCTCGTGTTCTTCTTAGGCAAGCAGACAAACGTATTTCTTGACATCGACCAACTATGAGTTCGTTTGCTCAGCTGTTTCCTTTGTCTTCAGATGTGAGAAATTATTATTGTAATTAGTGTACAGGATTTATTTATTTTTAAACGTTGGGTTATCCTACATAGACCTGGTTTATATTGAACAAAACAACATGTTAGAACAATCCTTAAATATTGTCTAAGTTTCTCCGCCTGAATGTGTAAGTTCGGAAAAAAAGGAGAAGAGAGAGAGAGAAACCTTGTGTTCTGCGTACCAAACATCCATCAAATATAAAATTTCGATATATTTTGGAAATCTCAATACTTCCCGACCGCCACGGATGGCCGAGGTCGTTAAGGCGCAAACTCGTGAGCGGGAGGTCGGGGTCGTATACCACCAGGACTTCCTCCCTGCTCTGAGGTATTTTTCAGGTTTTTCCTCAGTCCTCATAAATGGCAAATGCCGGGGAGGTACTCTAAACTTAGGCCAGGAACGTTTCCTTCCTTAAAAAAATCCTTTCCCAATATATCATTTCATCTCATGTATCATCAATGCCCATCGCCTGTGGTGCCTCAATAGTAAAAACGGGTGTTAAAAACTTCTCAAGATAGCATGAATTAAGGGAAAACAGATATGTCAAACAGCTTTAACATCGGATTGATTCTAAAGAGAAATTATGCAATTTAGTCCATATTTAAAACTAGAAGCAGAATTCACAAAGAATTTTAGAAGTAGCATATACTTGTCCCCTTTGTATATGGGTTTGTGACCTCCTTGGCTCTGCCCCGTTTCTGGCTGGGATACCGTAGACAGTTACACCAAAGAAATTTCCCTTTTCACGACATACAAACATTATATTAAAGTTACACATCACACACACGCAGTTTTTCGACCATGAAATGCAATTTAGAGACGTGCAATTTGTTTTATTACAATGAATTCTATTATCATTAGTTGTAGACTGTAAGCATGATGACGGCTATCAAAGCAATATTATTTTTCTAACAGCATGACTCTTACCACTTTGTCATGAAAAGTATGCAACCTGAGTACATTGTACAAATGTTATATAAACATAAAATGTCAAGTCATAAGCCCACGTATAGTCTTTCCCAAACACTGCAGTTCAATTTGGAAGGAAAAAAAAAAAAAAAATAGTAAAGTACTATAAAATGTAAAACGCTGACCTGTGAAATTACTTTGTTACCATGGACGTGGAGTTAGGGTAGCATCAACCATATAGTGTAGATGAAGCTGAAATCTGCCTAGCGTTCTGTCTTTGTTTAGCTGCAGCCAAAACTGAAATCCCTTCCCACAGACATCATAACTTGCGTCAGGTTTGTGCTGAAACCTAATTAGCTTGACATCTTCTTCTATACTCTTGATATTAATGCATCTCTTTTATTTCTGATATTTAAAAGACCACAAAGAAAGAGAAAATAAAAAAGTAAGTTCAGTTTATCAATTCTGAATAGAAAGTGTTCATCTGTATAAAACACACAAAACATTACGTTGGAAAAAGATGATAATGTCAAAATTATTAAGGTGCAACATTAGTTCTAATAGTAAAGCAATGCTCTGCATTTTCCCCTTTTACTTTTAAGGCTGTAAAATTTAACCACTTCCCTTAACTCATGTGCACTACTTTGTAAATTATCTTCCGTCGGCAACACGTGCGGTACGAGGAAGGGAGACACTAAGCAGACACGAGCTATATCTTTTCTTACTACCTTGCAGTCCGGAGATGTCTGCTTGTGTTTGTTTTAGCGCTTTCAGTATACCTAGTAAAACACCGAAACGGTGATTCAAATATTTACATTGGAGAAAACAAGGCACTTCATGTTGGGAGCGTGCTACGCCCCCTGTGTACACATTTCGATTACTCATTCACCACGTTACTGGCAGGTGCGTCTCTTGAGACACGTGCAGTAGTACCATCCTGCTCGCACACACAGGCATGGCATAGCGCTGCTATAGAAATAAAGTCAGTGTTCTCTAACTGAATACCGGATCATATTTATGCTTTAGCATGCATGCATTTGTGACAAATTATAATAATCTGCTAAAGAAAAGGGGAATGAATAAACATTTTACTTGTTAACATTGTTCATCGCTTCAAAGTCCGATAATTAACACTGCATTTCGAAATACTTCAGTATGTGATCTCTTCTCCAGATTTTTCAACTGCTCTCTTCGTTCTAAGCTAATAAGCACTTCGTTGTGAATGCGCTTGCTGTGGGCAACATACTAAGCAAAAGTTGTTTATTTAAAAATGAAATAACAACAAAGACTAGCCATTTAATGTAGCAGGTGATAAGGTGCCTGGTTGCAGATGGGGGTTCGATTATCGAAAGAGGAATTATTTTCTCAAGACCGAAATGGTTCATTCTGTCCGCTATCTAAGCTAGAGCACTTAGGAGTTAAGGCGATCGGAGCGTAGTATTCGCCATTTTACTTCCATCTAGTGCCGTAAGGTTAAGGCTGTCAAGTTTATCCACAGAACAAATGTGACTTGGAAAGAAAATATTTCATTATTATAAAGATCAGTAGCAAAAACACTTAAAAAGCAGCACTTTGTTTTAATCATCAATATGTTGGTACATGTAGTGTCATTTTACATTCAGAAGACCTTATTATAGTCCCAGTAATTAAGATTGTGTTATACATAATGTTACTTCATTTTCCAAGATGAAACACGTAAGAAATAATGATATTTAATAGTCAGTAGAAGATAAATGAGAAAGGAAAAAAATAAACGAGGTGAATAATTTTAGAATAACATTAAACGATTACTTTCATCTACCAATATTTTTCCAGAGGTTCATAAGAGGCGAAAAAAGTACCTATACATCTACATACAAAAAAACTTGTGCTATTTGTTTCGTCTTACTTGTGTAAATTTTAAAGCTGAAGCCAACTATCGTAAATTGTATCAATATTGGTGTTCTCCGCATGATTTGTATTAACGTAGTGGGTTATTCCTACTTAGAGTATTTAAATTCTGAATAAAATTATAATAAACAAGATGAACATATGAAAATGAAGAACAATATTAGGCTACCTATAATAGAAGCTTCTATGTATGTCACAATCATGTTTTGTTACGTGCGAGAAAGTCATCTTTGGTGTTGATCTAAATAATTTAGGCCGCTGCATGCACATAAGCAGTAACTTAAAACAAAACGATAATCTTCATGAGTTGCTGACTTGTAAAGTGCCAACCAGATTCGTTTTGATAAAAATGACTCAGTGGCATATCAATAGAATGTAAACTGGAATTCAAAATAAAACATAAATTATACCTTAATATTATGTGGAATCATATGCATATACATATCTTGTTGATTTATTAGAGTACAGGAATAAACATTTAATTAATATTATTCACGAACTAATATTTTTAAGCAAAAAGAACACGACATTATGGTGATATGAGCTTTGTCTGATGAAGCATAATATAGTATATTTATTATTTGCATTTAGTTTCTTTGTGTTTATTGTGCCAACTGCTTCTAGATGGAATGAATTAATGACGAAAGTTAATGAGACCGGGATCCACGATTCCTAAAGGCATTAGCCTCTTCATGGTTAAATAAAACCCTGGAGAAAATCCTTTCATGAAACTGGTTCTACCAGAATTGAACCCGGGCTCACCACTTAACAAGCAGATTGTCATGCCACTATGATATTTGTATTTATTCTCTGGAATATATAGCAAGTAATTTTATGTAACTATTATAGTCATGAGTGTAATGTCATTTTATTTCCTATACAAGTATTGAATTATTGTATGTAAAATGTTATTTTCTTGACAGGGTGCAGAAAGCTACCCCAGCCATAAAATCTGACCTGGGAATTTCCGTTGCCTATTGTAACAATATTTGTAAAGATGACCCAAACAAACCGATGTTTTCTGCAGAAATTTCTAAAGGAGAATCCTTAACTAAAATGTTTATTTGTATTCTGTTAGAGAATTGTAAAGCAGGGTAGGCATAATAAAACATATGGAGGGCAAGTACAGGGATGAAAAGACAGGTCAATAACCTTTTCAAGAGAAGAAGCTAGAAGCTTGAGTTCATATCTACATGCAAAAAGTCACGTGGGCCAGATTTATTTAATCTTGTAATTTTGCAGTCAGCTTTTGCAAGAGTATTTAGCGGGGCATTATCAATGTGGAAGAGCTTTATTAGTTGAGTTCAGTTGTTTCTCAGAATTAGTTGATTTCATTATCATTTTATATCGAATTAAGAAACGTCAGAGTGATCGTAATAACTAGTGCGAAAGTGGCACATATTTTCCAGGAAATAACAACAGTACATTTTATGTGCAATATTTTATGTTTCACCTCCCATAGCGAGAAACCTTATCAATCTCTATATACTCCTTCCCTTATGATCACAGGACCATAAAAGTATCCAGCACCAGAGTCTCAACAGCCGAGGCAAAATATAAGTCAGCAGAAACTAATCGTCGGAGAGAAAGAAATAACATTACCCCTGAGATTACATATAACCTATTAAATCAAATTTCCTTTTTCCAAATCCTTCTCTCCACATAGTATACATATTTAATTAAAACTCCTTCCCTCTTTATTTAATATAGATAGAAATGTTTTCAAGTATGATATCTTAGGATATATATTTGTTTCTGTATATCCGCGTTATATTTATAGTAGTTGCTGTGAGCTTAAAAGGGAATGTATTATTGTTATTTTTCAAATATCATTTCTAAATAAGACTCGTGATTTATTGTATCTCAGTATTTACTATGAATATCTACACAAAGGATTAAATCGTTGTGAAAATGTATGGCAGGCAATAAATTATGACCGGTTTGTTTTAACACTTGAGAAACTATGTTTACATTCAGCTCGGTGGTTGTAAAATAAATGTGAGACACAAATATGTTCATGTCGCGGTTAGTCATTTGTCTTCAGTCGGGACAACGGACTCGTTTTCTCTGCTAAGAACGAATCGATACCCGCTTGTGTTATCAGAGCAGGGAGCATGCCTCTCAATGGTCCAGCGGTAGGAAACGAGACAGAACGGTGCTTTCATTCACAACGCTCCATACACACAAGTAAGCACGTTCTGCCGACGTTGCGGCGCTCAGTGTCGCCATGCTGTCGGGCCCGCCGCCGCCGCCGCCCGTGAAAATTAGCACGGAGCAATCTTGCTAGGGCATTTAAAAGGCACAAAGTGAGGGCGAAGCCTTTCATTCCACTCCACTACAGATTACTCGAGATGCTACCTCTCCTAATCAGCGTATTGTTTTCAAGAGTTTGAACAGTCATCGAGAACAAGGCCGTGACACTTCCGATGAATAAAGGGAGACACATGTTTGATGAGGCGGCGATCGAAAATCTTACCTTAAGTTCTATTTTAGATTTTTTCTGCAGCGTATCAATGCAGAAATTTGATACTTTGCAGCGCTTCTCAACTAATTACACGCTTGTATCTTTATAATATACAGGATGAGTTTAAAGCCCTCCCTAGTTTAAGAGGATCAATAGAACAGAAACCATGACAGACATAATGGAAACGCTTATATCAATGGAAATAGTATCTCTCCAAGTTGTATTCGCCATTGGAGTCATAGCATAATTGTAGATTTAGCCGTTGGAGGGCAGTCATTGCGAAGCCATGCCATTCATTGGTGCACATAAAGCTTTCTGCATGTTACAATTCGCTAAATGTGATAAATGTGACGACACAACGACGATTTCCTACGAAACATCAACAAGAACCACATGCAGCCAAAACAATTCATAAATAGTTCAAAAAGTTTGAGGCGTCTGGCAACTTGAGTGATGACAACAGGTAGGCCAAGAGTGTCGGTTAAAACCGTTGAGAGCATGTGCGAAAAGCATTTATCCCATGGAGGAAGCGGATCAAATACCTCGGGGTTACCCTGGATCAGGGGTTAACATTTCAGCCCCACACAATAATACAAGGTGCAAATGTACGAGTGGTCATTACAAAATTGAAGCCTATATTTTCGATTAATTCCGTTCCATTACACATAAAATTAAGAATATACAAAGCCATAATTCCGACTATTATGTTGTATGCTTGGGAGAATTGGGGCTACACAGCTCCAACACGCATTGCATATTTGCACAAGACCCAGAATATCGGAGAATTTTCTGCACAGACTTTATGTTCCCATAAGTATTTCTACATGAAACTTCTGACTTGGAGTATATCATCGATAACATAAGGAGATTAGCGGGCAGAGCCTATGCACGCTTTGCTAGTCATCCAAATCAGCTGATACACTCTCTTGGGGACTACAGTCCAAGGCGTGATCAAAGTACAGCAGCACATCTTCTTCCCAAGGAGGTGCTTGTCCAAGAGCAAGACTATAAAGAGCCCTGCCTTAGGCGGGCTTGGTACAAAATTCCGACCACTAATCTTTAAACCACCTGAAGTTACCCCAGCCGACACCTCGCCAAATTGCCGAAGGACTCCTGTATTACCCCACCCACCCGACATAAAGTATTCCGACAAGTCAGCAGACTTAAGTGTATGGAAGATTTAGCCATATATTGTGGCCGGTGCTTCCGCAAACCCGATTCCTTCAAAACAGGGAATCGGCCCGAAAAGGATCGGATAGGATCGCAGAAGCATTTATCAGGAGCCCTAAAAAGTAGAAACGTCGCGCGAGTCAGGAATTGCAGATTCTGCAGCCAACGGTATGGCGTATTTTACATCAACGACTTAAAGTAAACCATACCAGTTACAGCTGTTGCAGTCACTGACTCCCGAATATCACAATCGTCGTTTTTAATATCAAGAGCGGCTAGAAGAAGACGGTTTTGCTAAGAAACTGATTTTGGGTGACGAGATCACTTTTCATGTGTGCGACAGAGTGAACCATCACAATGTCCTCATTTGGGACATGGAAAAACATGGTGTTGTGATAGAACACGTCCATGATTCTCCTAAGTTAATGTGTTTTGTGATGTCTCTTCGTCAAAAGTGCGTTTCTCCTTCATTGCGGAGAAAACTGTTACCGGTCCAGTGTACCTAGGCATGCTCCAACAGTGACTAATGCCACAATTACTTGCAAATAGCCAGGACTTTATTTATCAACAAGATGGGACCTCACCTCATTTTCATCATGGTGTCCATGAATATCTGTATGAGTATCAGATACTGAAATTCTTCGTCGTTGAATTGCACTTGTTGATCGAGATGGCTCCCCTCTTCTTCTGTGGCCTCCATGGTCACTTGACCTAATCCCATGTGATTTTTGCGTACGGGGTCACGCAAAGATCGCGCGTTCGTGCAGTCTTTACATGATTTAGCACAGCTGCGAGAGAAGATCATGGCATGCAGTCGCTGGTAGCGACCGTCAGATGTTGGAAGGTGTGTGGCAAGAGCTACAGGATTGATGTCTGCCGCATCACCAACGGAGGGTATATAGAACGTATGGCATGTACGAAACTTGGAGGGTTATAAGCTTTTTCGTTATTTCTCTTATGGTTACTGTTCTATCGGCCCACCAGGGAAGAAGAACTTTTAGAATTATTCTGTATATTAACAGTAGGAGAAAAATGTGTACAATAACAATGCACAAGTCAAATGTTCATACAATTGAAAGGAATACTGAACTTTACGGTGTTTGTCCGTATTTGTGTAACGATTACTTTGCTCGTCTTTAAAGAAGATTGCATAATTATCTAAAATATCGCGTGTTTTGTGTGCCTGTGAACTCTTCATGTTCTTCAGAAATCTAGCGCACAAAAAGCGATATTTCGAATAACAGCGCTTCCTTCTCCATGAGCGAGCCAAGTAAAGGTACACACTTATTATATTTTACTTAGAAAATGCCGAGTCGACATTTCTATCTTATTTGGTTAAAGAACATTGTAAAACATAGGAACTGTTTGAAAATTGTGGAAATACTTTTCAAAACGTACCTATGGAATTTCCACATTTATAACAGAATATTAGTGAAACATTTTAATCTTTCTTCTGATTGAGATATATAAAGCTTGCTAGAAGCGCAAAAGGTTTAAAATCAAATTATTGTCATCATTGAGAAATTTTCTAGAAAGCCTCCACATAAGCTTAGCTGTATTCATGTTAAGTTTCAGTAGTATAGAATTTAAATTATAAGATGGTGTATGAATGAGCAATAGATGTATACTAAATAAATTGGGGAGATCAAAAGCACTAAAGGTAATTTCGGAATTATAACATATTCCTGTATCATTTTCATGAACCGCAATATAAAATTAATAAACATACAAAACATTAACGCATATATTATTTAACGTGACACAGAGTTCTTTAAAGGAAACAAAAACAGTTAATTTTACCATGAATATTTATAAATTATCGCAAATGGGAACTTCTTTCACTCACTAAAACTCTGCCACACAATTTAAATTAGGTAGCTATTCTGTAGGAAAAAAGGAAACAACAAAAACAAGCCATCAAGTGCGGTACGGCCCTGAGGTGCCGCAGAAAGGTTTGTTAATATATTTAATTTTATATATCGATATTTAGGTCGCCCATACACCGATTATTAGAGTATGATGGTGTATTCAGACTTGCGGCATCAAAAAGGACAAAATCTTTGAGCAAACCGCTTGCTCATGAAAGTTGATACAGAGCTAACTAATCGCCTGAAACTAATGGTCTAGGGTTCGCGTCTGTGCACGAATCCCGTTACACGACCCAGACGTATCTTGTTTCAACAAATTCGAAGAACAGAACGGGATGAAAGATGCGCTAGGATACTCCACTTTTAACATCCAGTTCTCTCATCGATCACATTTTTTTTCAATAGTGCTGGACAGAAGTATTCATAAACAAAGTTTGTCATAAATGAGGAATAGTTCAATTAAAAATAAATCGAATGTGTCTTGAAAAAGCATATAAAAAGGTTAACTCGTATTTTGGAGAGAATTTTTTGTGGAAACTATTCATTTTATGAGAATAATTTTAAAAGCATTCTCGCTGTTTTTAATGGCAGCATTTCTCTGAAAAGAACCGCTTCATATCTGGCGCTGATATACTTTTCTTACCTCAATGTTTGACATTTTAGAATGTCAGTGTAACAAATTTTAACAATTTTTACATAAATAAAATATTTAAGGAAATAAAATAATTCATATGAATTTAAAATTAAGTTTATATTCAATTACATGTTCGCAATGTCTCTAATTTACAATTTAACAATGTCTGGTTAATACATTATGTAAAAACATTATTGTCTATCCTATATTACACTTACTGTACTCAATGTTACAATTTTCTCGTTATTGTTGCTTTATTGACCTTATTTAGGTCCCGTTTATATCAGATAATCCAGAATTTATTGTACTTCCCTACACTTCCTATCTTCATCACAATCTTAACTCGTGGTGTTGTGGTTACCATACTTGCCTCCAAAACCCAAAAACGCGGGTCCGAACCCGACCAGGACCGATGGATTTTTTCGGGCGTAAAAATCCTAAGTGTGGCTTCCTTCGGAAGGGAAGTAAAGCCGTGGGTTCCGTGTCGCACATTTACGGTACGAAAAGAACTTCAAACCTGAAAGAGAAGCCTCTGAGCAAAATTTGTCGCCCTGAATTGAATGGAACGCTGATGACCTGGGATGTTAAAGAGCGTCCGTAAATAAAACAATAAAAAAAAAAAATCTAATTTTGGTTAAAATTTATTTTATGTTGATTTTAACAATGAAGTTGTCTTCATTGCGCAAGAACTAATCAAGTGGTACATATAAATATATGACAATCAAACAGCATTATTGAGATTGATCATTACTGTGTTAAGTTTCCGCCGAAGCTAAGGTCAGCATCATCGGTGCACTGAAAGTGTCTGGATAGGCAGAGCTACAGAACCGTTAGAAGTGGGACGGGGTAGCATGTTGACCAGTAACAGATTCCAAGTCTTGCTATTTGAAAACCTCTGTCTTTGTCTGGATGCTGCTCTATTTCTAAAGCCTTCCTTCTAGACAGATTAAAATATACAGCCCCCCCCAATTATATTAAGGGCTTAGAGGATTCCTTGGGTCTTTCAGGGAACGCAGTTTTTGACTGTGAAAAGATTCACGAAAAACCACGAAATAACAAAGAATTCTCTCAGCTCCAAGGAAAAATATAAAGTACCACACGAATGTGGAAAACTATACATTGGTATGACCAACAGATACATCAAAACTTTGTTGGGGAAACAGAAGCGACATTCGCGCCTTAATTAGTAGAAAAATATGCGCATATGGAACATTCCATTCAATAAAGTTTGAAAATAAAAACAAACAACAAAGAAAAAGCAATTACAACAACAACAGGATATTTTAATCTGGCTAGAAGAAAGGACTTAGAAATAGAGCAGCAACCAGATGATATAAACAGAGACGGAGGTTTTCAAGTAAGCAAGACTCGGAATGAAATGGAATGGAATGGAATGAAATCAAGAACCCATTATGTTCCGTAAACGACCTCCTCCTAGAGGGAAAGGCTTATCTTGTGACTCACAAGCCGAGCTATTCCACGTGAGTTAGGGATTCTACTGAAAAAACTATAGTGTTTTATAGTTTCTTGCCCTTTTTGAGTGCTTGCCACTTCTTACTCCAGTCCTATTGCGGGCGATGCTTGAACAATGAACTCTGAGATGAAATGTTCCTTGAATTTTTTTTTAAATAGTGTTTTAACTACCGAGGCATCACAGGCGTGGACACTGATGCTACATGAGATGAACTGAGAAATTGGGATTTTTTTTTTTTAAAGGAAGGAAGCGTTTTCAAGCCTAAATTTGGGGTACCTCCGGGGGATTTCCATTTATGAGGACCGAGGAAAACCTGGAAAAAACCTGTCAGGGAGGACGGTCCTAGTGGGAATCGAATCCCAGACCTCCCGCTCGCCCAAGAGTCCGCGCCTTAACGACCCGTGGCGGTACATTCTTGAATGTGTTTGACCATCTTCTCGCTCGTCCTGGAGTCCTCTGTCCTGCATAGGGATCCCACGTGGGGATTATCTGCGCCCATTTGTCCTGCTGTTGCCTCGACGTCCCCCCAATCCCATTTTATCACTGTCCATGATGCATTTGATTCTGTGATTTCCTGCAGTATAGTGTTGGAGATATCTCTCAGTATACTTAGAATCTTCCTTTCTATTTTCCTTTGACACGTTGATATGCTCTGCCCTTGTCTGTCGGTTAGAGAGCAAGTTTGACATTTATATATCAGTTGAGTGTCACGAGTCTCAGTTTCTTGTTTAGAGATGTGTCTTGCAATATGAACTTTAGAGATGAGAAGGTTTTCCAAGCTTGAGCTACTCTCCTCTTAATCCCTTTATCCATTTTATGGTCAAACAAGACCGTCTGACCTGGATAAATGTATTCGTCCACATACTGAATCTCTCCACCATTTATTTCTATTGTCCTTATGGGTGTGTAGTTCCTCATTGCTGTACTCGTTTCGTTCTAGAAGCATCTGTCTTCGGGTGTTCTCGAAAATAACATACATCATCTGCGAATCTTAAATCGGTTAGTCTTGTATCATTTATGCTGATGTCATATTTGCTATTCCATGGTAGTTATCTGAAGATTCCTTCCAGAACTCAGGTGAGGAGTTTAGGGGAGATTGGGTCTTGTCTTACTCTATTTAAAATGAAGGTTTGTCTCACTCTTTCCGTTCTCATTTTTGCTTTGCACAAAGCAATCATTCGTGTATTTTGGTTTGATTCCCTGTTTGTGTAGAGTACTTGTAAACGCTTGTGTGATCTACCGAATCGAATGCCTTGCTGTAATCGACGAATGCTATGTAGGTTGAAATCTTCAGATTTTTCTGTACTATGATCTGCTGCAAGTCTGCCTGTTCATTGGTTGATTCTCATCCAGAGTTTTTGTCAGTTTTCTAGTTATTGCCTTTGAAAATAATTTATACGTTTCTGAATAGCAAACGTCTGCGCGATAACTCTCACACTACTGCTACCCCCTCTCCCTTCTAACGATTCTGTACCTCTGCCTCTCCAGACACTTTCAGTCTACTGATGATGCTGACCATAGCGTTTACGAAAGCTTTGGTTTTAAATTTAATTTAAAGCAATGACTACGGCATTATTTCATTACGGCCCAGTAATGAAATAATGGCAACGCCTGGAGTGAAAGCCTGAATAGCATTTAAAAATAATAGTAAAAGTTTCTGTTCTCATTATTTAAAAAAAAAAATAATAAAAAAATAAGGAGGTTTAGAGTTGGCGAGTTAGTAAGACAGGGGAATCATGCAAAGCAATTACATTTTATTTAGTTTTTATATAAAATGCATAAATAAATATATTTCTTTTTAACATTTGTCTTTGAATTAGTCTTTACACGCACACGCGCAATTTATCGTCATTTTGTCTCAATGAATTAACGACAATTAGTGTCGCAAATCTTATACCACGAAACCTACAAAATAAAAACATAACTCAACCTGTTTATTTATATTGAACATTTTTCAATGAGAAGAATCGATCGATGTTCGTGACAAATTACAAGAGCTATGAGAAAAACCACTATGTGTTTAAAGACGCCGCTGTGAGGTTTTCGTGCAGTGAACCCATGCAATGGCCTTACCCACACAGATTTTTCACTTCAGGAAATGAACTGTTTAGTGAAGACCAGCAGTTATGGGCCACCCCTTGTGCATCCACATCCGGTAGGCACTATTCCATGCGGAAGAGAGGAAGCCAATTTATTTCCGGGGCAACCTACCATATCCTGAATCATGATGTGCTAGGTTTTCCCAAAGATTTCTATCCCTACCACTACGCCCTTCTTCCTATGTTATTAACAAGATTAGCTAATTATATGCGCCTAAAATAGACCCTCTGCGCAAATGTGATTGCTCACCAAAGCATATTTCCTCTCCTTTAAAGAAATGCTAAAAAGTGTCATCAGTTTCTGTATAAACATAACTCACAGCTTCAAAGAAAAACTTTTCCAGGCATTTAAATAAGGAGCACGCAATTATACAGGTGACCCAAAATTACAATAAATTTTAATCCTTATTGAAATTATTTGAAGTAATTGCCCGTCCTTATACATATTTTATCTTAACAGGTATAATTGTACTTATTGATAGATACATAAAGAATTGTAGTCTTGTTTTGTAACGTAAGTTAAATTAATAGGGTTATGTTTAAACCTTGCGTGCTTTGTGGTTTAGAGAAACCTATGATGACATTTAAAGCTTTTGCTATTCTGAGTAAAATATTCTGTAATTGGCATTATTTTTGCTAATATGATTTCATTGTTATACGTTTATTATAATATATGCATTTAGGCTGTCCTGTGTGATGAAGTATTTACAATTTTATAAAGAAACTTTTGCTCTGGACACTTAATAGTAATATAAAAGTAGAGAATACTAAATACTTATTTCCCCCAAATTCGATAAGAATTATTTTAATTTTTAATTGCTTATTCTTGGCACAATAGAGCTAAAACAATAATATTTCAATAACTTTCTCTGCATAGGTTAAAAAAATTCACATATTTTTAAAAAATATTTAGCAAGCTTCTGAATTAATATAAACTTTATTACTGTATTATGTAGAGCTCTAAGCGGATATATATACACATAAACACTTTGTAAGAAAATAAAGAGTAAAGGCAGTGCCAACTTGGGCATGCTATGACCCAAGGAAGTCGCAGTAAAAGTTTTTTTTTTCTTTTTTAATTCTACTATGTGAGGATAAAAGTCTAATAGTTATGGCCAACGTCACTACAGTCCTGTCTTTCGTCATGTATCGTACTTGGAAACTCCCGACAACGTATGTAGTTCCAGACCAACTATTACAATTTCGTCTCCACCACAGTATACAACTGTGTGAGACTACACTGATGACTGATTAAAAACCAGTCTATGCTACAACAGCAAAATTAGTTTAGATCAATGCTAGTGTTAGTGTTAGTGAATGGTCACTTTTGTGTTACTTTGTATAACAAAGGGTGTACTTATATAAAAGGTAAATTACCTAAAACTATCATCGCATATTTCTGAAACGAAAGTTACTATGATGGGCTGTTTTCACCGAAAACATGGGATCATCAGTGTAACACCACTGTATTATTATAAAGCGTATTTCCAGCACAGTTGTATTTTTCAAATGGAACAATGCCTAAAGATTTTAAAAAGCATAGAGATTAATAGCGTACTTTTGGTACGATTCTGTGCTAAGTAATTCACGAACTATTGCCACATATAAAGCTCACCCCTCTTTAGAGAATTCCCATGGTCATTATGCAAAAAGTAATTTATTCCCCCAATTGCTAGGCAAAAATAATACTTTTTTGTCTACAATTTAGAGAGATTATCCAGTTAGACTGAATAGAGAAATACACCGATGATTGCGATAGGCAGGGGTATGCGGTTTAGTTCTATTCTAGTACCTAAGCACTTAAATGAGAAGACAAATGCTTCAGAGTTCCATATGACTACGGTTCGAAATTTTTGACCCATTCAGGATAACAAACTGCAACATACTGTACATAGTTTCCCTAAATTGCAGACAAAATGTCCCAAGAACTCGGGTTCAATTCCGGCCAGGGTCAATAATTTTTTTCTGGCATAAAAGCCTAAGTATGGCTTCCTTTGGAAGGGAAGTAAAGCCGCGTGTAGATTTACGGCACGTAAAAGAACCTCAAGCTTGAAAGAAAAAGCTTAAGAGCAAAATTTATCGGCCGTTTCACGCCCTCAATTGAATGGGACGCTGAAGACCTGAGATGTTAAAGAGCGTCCGTAAATAAATCAAATAAATATAAGTACACAATAATGCAAACCGACATGTAATTTTTTTGTTTAACAATAGGAGAGATTTTTTTTAATTTTATTTATTTATTTTTGCCTAATGACGATGAAAATTCTGTAAAAAGGGTTTTAAAGTTCGATTTCTACATATGGCGATATGTAATAAACTCCTTGGACTAGAATCGTGCAAAAAAATCCCATTGAAAATCAATAGTTCCATTTGGAAAAATCTGACTTTGTGGTAGAAATTAATTTTCTATAATTGTTGGAATCGTATGCTATATTGATGTGCTCTTGTCTGAAAGTTGCACATGGCACCTCTTATTTCAGAAATATTCATCCGATGCAGAGTACATTTCGTAAACCACGATCACCAAATAATTATAAATATTTTGGATGTTTAGGAAAGGACTTACACCGCTACGGTACCGAAACAAATAACCGAGGTTGTTAAGGCATAAGTATCTTGAGCAGGAGATCCGGGGTTTGATTACCGCCAGGATTACTGTCCAAATTCATTTCATTTCATGCGTCATAAAGAGCCCATTGCCTATGAGGCCTCAGTAGTAAAAAAAATGCGTTAAACACTGTTAAAAACTATCACTGCTTAGTCCTTCACAAATATTTTCAGGTTTCCAACACCATTTTAAAATTATACTGGGCTCGGCATGATGTGAGTTCACGAACTGAGGTAAAACACAATAAGGAAACCTATTTTACATTTGAACTCAGGAATATACAAATGTACTCTTCAGTTAAAAAGCAGAGCGACCATCATCTCGCCGATGTATTTCTGGAGTCTAGAACAGATAATCTTTTACATTTTATCTGCATGACTTGCTCTACCCGAAGACAAAAGTCTGTGTTACGCCATAAAAGTGTTTTATCGTGCAGAACGTCACTCAAGTAAATTGAATTGTGAGAAAATTCACTGCAGTTGTTCGCCAGCAAATTATTATCTTTCAAGGTGATGCACGCAAGCTATGGAATCTGCTGTAATACACATAATTTTTCTTTTTGCATGGAAAAGTTTAACTCGTGACAAAGAAAGCATTCAGACTGCTGGCTAGAAGCTGACAATCTCTTTATGCTCTACGATGATAAATTTCTCTAGAGCCAGGGACACAGTCAGGTCTATAGAGCGATTAAATAAATAATACATTTAAATACCAAGTGTGTTTTGGAGCTTTATTCGATTTTACTACGGCGGCACCGCAGGAGGTGGATACTGACGATACATGAAATGAAATTATGGGAAAGGGATTTTTGGACGGAAGCATTACAGGCATAAGTACCTGAGGAAAACATGGAACAAGCCTGTCAGCAGGACAATTCTCGTTCACAAACTCCGTGCCTTAGCGAATCGTATTCGGAGGCAAATGCAGCAACTATCAGTGCCAATGTGCAAATCTCTATGATGATCCACCGCCAGGGTGGTCGAGGTCGTTAAGGCGCGGACTCATGAGCAGGACCGTCCTTCCTGACTGAGGTTTTTTTACAGGTTTTCTTCAGTCCTCATAAATAGCAAATGCCGCGAAGGTACCCTAAATTTAGGTCTGGAACGTTTCCTTCCTTATAAAAAAAATCCTTTCGCAATTTATCATTTCATCTCATGTATAACCAGTGTTCACCGCCTGTGGTGCCTCTGTAGTAAAAACGGGCGTTTAAACACTATTAAAAATCTAGATGATGTAATTACATTTATAAGCAATCTACTGCTATGTTGGGGATACTTGGCCTAAAAGCCCAGGCTACCTTGGCTTTTCCTCCACATAAGCATTAAATAGAACCGCTAACTCTTTCGATTAACACAGGTTTCTTTTCAGATGCCTTCATTAATTATCGCCCACTGCCTACACAGATATTTTGTATAGGCATCTGCGTGCGTCCCCGATTTTCGGCTGCGGAGTGTGGCAGGAAGTACAAAAACCATTATATTATATAGCCAAAAGGTGGTAGACAATGTCAAATGTTATTCTAAGCCGAACCGTTTTCCAGTATATGCCTGTTAGCTCTCTCTATTAGTTTATTTTTCTGGCCCACATCCTACTGGACTTTAGTTTTAAACCATGTCCGCTCATACGGTGTTTTACATCTCGGCTAATTAGCATGTAGCAGCCAACTTCGCTTCTGTCTTACTTTATAGAAGTTGCTGAATTGTTGCCCTCCCTCATTTCATTGATTTCACTTTAAGTCCTGCAACTCTCACCTCTGCTAATTTCGAGAGTGATTTTGTTGGGGAACGTTCATGGTTTGCGCCAATTTCGTTTAGTTTTTTCGCTGTTAAAACTGTCACTTTCGTTCGTGTCCTTCACCGCTTCTTGCTGAATAGGTGATGGTGGTTTAATTTAAAAAGCTGCTGGTTACTGGGAATGGCATTTAAAGGCTATCTGCAACATCTCAAAGGAATGTTCTTTAACAAAATACGAACGGCTGGAGCGAAAAAGTTGCTTGAGCATTTCTTAAACTGAATTCCACAGAAGTCTTCTGTGCTCTATGATTAGGAGAAATTACCGTGACATTCTTCTACATGTCTACCTAATTCCGAGAAAAATAGTTGAAGATTATTGAGGAATTGGGACTAAAGAAAGTTTTGACCATAAGACTCATCTAAGGGATTTGGGTGAGTTGTATGGAAATTCAGGTTGAAATGGAAAATGTCATTGGAAAGATGGAATAGAGTTTAACTGTAAACTTTGTTATCCGTATGTAAGTAATTTACATTTTAAATTTTGTCTTTATATGTGTCTTGAATAGGTTGTGTGAGTAGATTTATTTGTTGATTGATAGTTGAAAAGGGGCTATCGAATTTTTTTAATGGTGTTTAACGCGCGTTTTTTACTGCTGACGCACCAGAGGTGGCACTGATGACACATGAGATGAAATAATAAATTGGGATAGGATTTACACTTTTTTAATGGAAGGAAATGTTCCAGGCCTAAGTTTAGGGTATCTCCCCGGCATTTGCCATTTATGAGGACTGAGGAAAACCTGAAAAAAACCTTAGTCAGGGAGGACGATCCTGGAGGGATTCGAATCCCAGATCTTCCGCTCACGAGTCCGCGCCTTAACGACCTCGACAACCCGTGGCGGTTGGACTATAAAATGATGGTTATGGTTAACCTTACTATTCCAATAGTACATTACTGATGATCCGGAGACAGGGATATGTAGTGAGGAGTAAATTATTTATTTTAATATAAAGTTTTGATGTAATGATAATATATTGTTTGTATAAGAGTTTGTAATAATAGACACAGAAACTGACCAGGGCCAGAAAAGGTGGCTGTAATGTTTCTTAGCACATCAATAAATACATATATTTAATTTCACCCCTACACAGAAATGTTGACCGTCAAGTGTAGTGCATTATGTAGATATCTAATCAATATACAGATTTATCATTAAGTTCCACACTGTTTTGTTCATAAACGTATCCTTGAAGACCCTTTTCTCCTACAACCAGAAGGATGGAAGTTTAAGGTTAGTAATTATGGTAAGTATTTAATGTGTTCATCTTATCGATTTTATATTCCCTTCGGGCTTCTTTTTCTTTAAATCTTTCTATTTTAAGTAGATTAAAAGCTCCACGTTATATACCTTTTTATCACAGTTCAATAAGTATATATGTGAAAAAGACTTCAAAAGTTCTCTAATGAGATTTTTTCGTATAAAAAGGGCACTTAAAGAAAATTTTGGTAATAAAATAACTACAATAAAAACTTATGTTATGTAAAATTATTACATTTTAATGTATCTAATAGACCTAAGGAATATATGTGAGTACCTGCATAATATTCAGAGCAGAATTTCATTATAAAAAGGTGATGTTTCATTCCAAAGAGCAGTTCAGCAATATAATTATTTTTAAACAGTGTTTAACACCCGTTATATATCGTAGACGGTGGACGAAATAGAAGACTCAGTTCTCAATCAGGAAGGACGATCATTGCGGGAATCGAACCCCAGTCTGTGTCTAAACCACCTTGGCCACCCGTGGCGATGTAGCAACATTCGTATATCTTTGACATGTATACAGAAATTCATTCAGAATTGAAACAGTTTTGAAAATGCATTCTTAAGACGCATTTCTCAGCAGTCATCAATACATTTTTGGAACAAAAATTTAATTTCCTGCCCTCTAATTAAAACGTGTGTAAGTTTAAGTTCGTACGCATATCACACACTTCTATCACCAGACCAATGAAACTGCAACACACCGTGCGTATTTATAATAGTCACGCGTTCTTCTGTTTGAAGTTGGGATCCTTCACGTCTGTGTATTCGTCCTACCTCGATTCGTTTCTTTGTACATGAGCGGTATGACATCCCGCACTCTCCCGTGATCAAATTCAGATACCTGCTAATATTACTGTCGAGTCACTGTGTAGTTGGTTTGCCGCGTCTCTTATGGTCGTTGCAATTTTAACGGACAGCGTGTATTACAAATGCGTTCGTCATGTCATTGCACTTGCTTGGCGTAGTGACCTATATAAGCCTTTTTAAAATGATGGCAGCAGGAAATATCAGACCGGCTTGCGGAAGTTTGCAGTGCGGCTGGCGCAGGAAGCCGATACTGCCACAAACTCCTGCCATGTATGCACGCGAACTCCATTCTGATACGTGTGAAATCTCCATTGAAATTACACCTTGGCCATACTGCATTGTCCCGAGCACGCTGTCATTTTGGCTTAGATGTTACCTCAATGCACTTCTGAGGAAGTGCATGCAGTTTCACAAACAACTTTAAACTATGCTATTTACATACTTAAAAACCAGAACGTCGAGCAGCCAACTTTTCTTCTAGTATAATTAAAAACTTTCGAGACTAATTTAACATTATGCAGCTTAAAAGTGCTTCACTGAGGAGGAATAGTGTAGCAACCTGAATAACGTGGACAGAGGTCATAATTCTCTTCAAGAGATGACCTGAAAACGAGCGAGAAAGACGACCCAAGAGAACAGAAAGCTTAATCTGTGCACGCTAGCGCCGACAGCGATCAATGCCCCCAAGAAGCAGTTGCTGCATAGGCATGTCTGGTTTTAACCTCCCAATCTTCATTTTGTTTTGGGAGATGCATTCTATTCAGAGAAGACAAGCCGCTTACTCATCAACGTCTGCCACGACACAACCATTGGCTCCTAGTTGAGGCATCCTCTAAACTTGCAAGAGAAATGTCGCGTCTGTTACACAAAGCGTGTTTACAGAAAGCTGAAAATATTGTGCGACATTTTACATTCTTTTTGACATTCCTATACATTGTGCGTATTACTACTGTAATACTTTAAAAAAAAAACTATATGCTGTACTAATAGTTAATTATGCTATCAGGGAGTTTAGTAGTAGTTACCATTCTAATGCAAGCGAGATTTGTCTTTACCTAAAACACAGTTTTTTCTACTTCCACATTCTGTATAATAAAAAATAAATACATTTTTATTTTATATGACTTAGCCTCCGCCTTGATCTAGTCGTAGTGTTTAATACGGAAGTTATTCATTGTATTCATTCTTAGGGACGACAAATCTTCTATAGATGTCTATCAATGCAGTCGGGGCAGCAATAAATAAAACACTATTTGAAAAAGAGAAACATATTAGTGAATATAGTGAACCCTTAGTATGCTATTGTTTCTAGCTATGCGTTTATTAAACAAAACAGCTGCAATGTTTACACATAGAAAACTATGTATTCAATTGTTCGTTTCTAAATTACGATTTCTACTTACTTCCTGTTGTCAAGAGCAACCAATTCTCTCCAGATAAAATAAAGAGTTATTTTCCTTAAAGCAGCACTATAATAGCATTTTTACTAAAGTGGAAGGGTATATCGGAATTCAATGCTTTCTTTTATACTTAATGGTGTCAATGTATAGATGGAAGTTATTTAGTTTGTTTGTCTATTGTTATTGTTGTTAGTGAAAATGGATTTACGGCAAGAAAAATTTAGCCCCAGCTGAAAAGACCGAATTGTTATTGATACCGAGAAAATCTTATGACACTTACTTATTCATTAATTAGACGAACAGTAAAAATATTAAGGACATTCGGAAACTTTAGTATTGGCATAAATTTCAGAACAAGTTAGCATCATCAAATATTACTAATTTATTTGATAGCTAATATTTACTTATTAATTCTGGAATTATGTATTCAGCAATGAAGATGACCATTGATTCTGTTTTCAGTAATATTATCCTAACACAATACTCATTTATAGCAATGAAAACTATTAAATGACGTGACTGTTTATAATTCTGGATTACAAACACATCACATTTGTCCTCAATAACAAATTGACAAAATAAAAGCTAACGTCAAGAAGAAAAAGTCAAAGATATGGCAGTAAACGATAGCATGTCATTTCATGGTTAAAACAAAGCATAAGGCTATAATTATCCAAGGTAGTGCGCTGAACTTGTACTACTATACGGTAGCCTGAGATCTATTTCCAGTTGGGGCAAGTTACTTAGAAGTAATAGCTTTCATCACTCTCAATCGGCAAAGAGAGGAAACAATTTTGTCATCCTTAATTATTTTCATTGATTGTCCTACATATGTTGAGGATGGGCATAGGGCTTTTAAAGCTAAATGTATAGAAATAGAATAATAAGAATAAGAAAAAGCAAAAAACCTAAACAAGTGCCCCTCCATATTGCAACGTGTCCGTAACTATTACAATAACAAGAAATCTGTTTTATTTCTGTAATGTATAACTTAGAGAGTACCGTTATCGAGTACTAAAGACTCATTCCTGGGATATATATATATATAATTTCTACCGCATAAGTCCTAATGAAAAAGTGCTCAAGTGTTTTAATTTTGTAGACAATATAAGGGAACCGCTTTAGCTCAGGGCACTGGAATTTGGAATGCACTAACTCATAGCTGCAAAGTTTAGTCCCTTCCAGAATTTGCTACCTGTATTGTTCAACGGTAATGGGTTTTTTTCCACCCTCTCCCCTTGTTTTACAATAGAAGGCCAGTAATTAGTAGCTCTAACGGGGAAGGCCGTGGTTTTAAATACATATTGAAAGTAGATCACAAAATATTCTCCTTGAAACTACCTACTGAATGGAAGAAAGTGGCAACCCACATAAAATTATGTTTTTAAGAAGAGATTCTATTTCTACTAACCAGGCACTACATTTTAATATGCGAATACTTATTCGTGAACAAAGTGAAGGCCCTGAACGAATGCCTAGGCTGTAAAGGGAAAGAGAGAGAGAGAAAAAAAAACACTTTATTTGAAGGCAGGAAATATTTCCATTGCATTAAAAATAATTTCTTGCAAATCAATTCTGAAAAGTTCTTTCTCTTAGTACGTTGTAATTTTATAAGCACAAAGAAGCTTCCCAAATTCCCACTATTTCTTTAAATTAAAACTGTTAGCGAATGTACTTTCTTTATCCACTACATTTTAATACTGTACCGAAGAATGGTTTCGTACCCACAATGCAAAGTTATAGGGAACGGAAAAAAAATGTGCATTTAATGTAAATGCCAGGTAGCAATTTGTCTCTCCCTCCTTTACAAACACACACTTTTGAGTGCATATTAGGGCAGAGCACGTCTTATGGATCGGTCATACCACAAGGGATATGGATCAAGAAACAGAATGCTCAGATGTGGTAGTTCTAAGAAAGGAAATACATATTAGAATATCCACCGGATAGGCATTCAAAGCAAATGTTTAGAGATTTATCACACAGGGAAAAGTGAGAAAAAGCAACGACTCTTAGACGTAAATAACGCAAAACATTGGTGTATTTAGAACAAACCGTGGACATGCCACTAGACGTTGTTTCCCCATTGTCACCAGACTGCACTAATATTAAATACTGTAGCTGTCATGAATGAAGCATAGATTCCACCCGTGTGACTCTAGAGTGTAAGTAATTTAACTACCTAACGGTGTTCCACGTAATTCGGCAGCTTTCTTGAGAAATATGCTCTGGACAAATGTTGACAAAGATAAGATAGGACCTTATCCTCGCTACCTGCAAATTTAATCGACCACTGTTCTAAGATAACGAACACGTTTTTCTACGGCAATTTCGTGTCCTCCCAAGTAGAAGTACTACGTGGCTAATAACATCGCACATAAATATCAGTACACAATGACACGATCAAATACTACAAAAAATTAAAAAAAAAAAAAAGTGTTTTAAAAATTCTTAACAAACTTAAGCACCTGTTTTGTTGACAGAAATATCTTACCTGCAAAACTAAGCTAGACACCCGTAAAATTTAGAAGTAAACGATGATCCAGTACAAAACTCGCGAAAATATAAACAAAAAGGTAGAAACACTCGACTATCTTACCTCTTCTTTCCAGATCCGATTTTGTCAAGTTCGATGTGTCTGTATGCGGCGTACACTGCCATGATGTCTGTCGTTGGCGCAGGCTAGAGCCTCGCTAAGACGTCTCACGCGAACTGGCCTAGAAGTGGCAAAAGTGGTGTGCTCGGAGGATGTGAAGAGCGGCGCACTGCGTCAAGTCAGCTACGATATACACAACAGTGTGGGTCGGGGCGCCGCAGTCACAGCTCTTATAGACACCGCTCCGCCTCCCCTCCCTCCGCCTCTCGCGCTTCCACGCTTTTCGCATCACCTGGCACACTAACTGCCCCTTCTGTAGCCACCCCCACCTTTAGTTTCTAGACGTTTGTGTTGTCCGTAGGACGTTAACCCCTAATCAATAAAGCTGACCACAACATTTAAGTAAGATTCGTAATCATGGCCCGTACTGCAGCGTATTTAAATTAGAGAGCCGTCCTGTGGAATCGGGTTCGATATCCTGTAGTATCGGATCACTTGTTTTCAGCTATTTCCGGGGTTTTTCTTAATGTGTGAGAAGTTGTCACGCGGTGATCGTTTGTTTCTTTTTCCGAAATGCAATTGTTCACAAACAAATTAGCCCGACGAGGAACACCAGTGCCAATAACGGTAATCGGATTTTTAGGTCCTTAAAAACCAACTTTTAGGCTCCTAAAATAGGCTGTGAAATTATGAAAATAGGCACTAAAATGCAGTTTTAGGCACCTAAAAATATATTTAATTTTGAGTATTTAACATTACAGAATACAGTGAAAAAACAGTAAAAATATTATTCTGGCTAGATACTATTTTTATCTTATTAAATTTCTAATGAAATCATCGGCCCTATTGATCTGCGACTGCTGATTCATAGGTGTTAACATTACAATTAGGTCATTAATCTATAAATTAATTTACAAATTTACAAAAACACATTATTTATAATTGGTATTGCCATACATACCCATGACTTTCTTTAAATTAACAATTCGATTTTTGCGAGACAACCGCTTTCTAAGCGGGGAAAAAAAATCTATAGATAATAAAGTAATAGGTGCATATTTAATTAATAACATTTAGCACGGTAATTTCTTTAGACAGAAGTAGATCTTCCCAATTTAGCACATGTCATGCGGCATTCAAAATGTAAAATTTAGGATTTCTTTTCAACATATTTACCCATTTATTCCTAATCATATCCACAAATGTTCCTATTGCATTTTTAATTTTCACCTCTGCTTCGTGGTTGTTTGGTTTTATTTTATTAGACTGCAAAAACGATGTGCCTTATACAACGTAAAAAATTATTTATGCTTCTATATTCTATCTATAGAAAGAATATGCAAATGGACTAAATATTAATAAAAGAAAAAGGTAGAAAAGCACTTTGGAAAATGCACATGCCATAGATATTATCAAACTAAGGTAAGGATGTAAATTTAAAGCCCTTTTATAAGATTTTTTTTTTATTTGTTTGTTTCATTTGCTTTTTTGCTGCACAAGACACTTAAAATGAAGATATCATAGAAAGCCTAGAGTTTTACAGTTCACATAATGAATTACTTATGAAAAGTGTGTTGTACATTTTAATTTATTCACTATGGAAAATGCAAAAATGCAAGACAGCGTATGGCAGCTGCAACGGTAGACACTAAAATTAATGTTCAACAATTTATAAACTACCTACTTATTTAGAATAACCACATACGCATTGGCATGTGGATGGCTTTTATTGGGACATATTTCTCTGTATATCTAAGCAGCTTTTACACCACAACCTCTTGCGTTACCATAAATTAGGTGCATATCGGTAAGTTCAGAAAAACTGTAACGTTTTCTTCAATCCTGCAATTTTTTTAAAGAGTTATTTTTCGATTACGAAACAACTTTTGCATAAAACAACGGACAGATATCTCAACATTAAGAAAAATAAATAAATAAAATCGCAAATTTGTTTGTAAAAACTGAATTCCTGTGTGTTTAGCCTTAAATTTTGCAGATTATTTTACTGGTAAATAGTTAAAATGTTTTTTACTGGTTGACAACCAGATTTATTACTATTAATGAGGTGAATAGTCGTTCTAATACACACTTAAATGATATTTAGCTTCAGTATGAATTCCTGAAGACCAAATTGCAATTATTTCAATAGTCCATGACTTTGACATTTTATATTTGTGATTCTATGTCCCTCATCTCTAATTATTTGTCTAAGACCTCTCTACATACAGAGAAAATATATCAGTGTTGTTCAAAAACATCTTGTGTAAAAAGTTTATTTTTAACATATCTTTTAGCTTTTCTTCAACGAGAGACCTTCGTCAACGGCCAGTACTGGGTTGCAGTGGTGGCTTAACAAATGGTTAGCTCTGTACATATTTTTGAACTACGACAACTAACATGTATATGATGAATAGTTATATATGTGCCACAAGTAACCTTTGATGTGCTTAGCTCTTGATATTTTTCCGACACAAACGAACATCTCTGAATCAGAAGCACTAAAAATTACCCAGTATTTACAATATAATCAACCTTGAAACACAACCTGTCACATTTGCGTACAAAGTTATCTCTCGGAAGAAATGCATATATCACGCAATCATACAGAGGGTGTCACAAAATGTATACACACTTCTAGCAAAGAAAAAATTGTGTTAACATAACAAAACTGAATTCACACAAACAGAAAATGATGAACACTAATCATCTTACACTTTTACATTTGCTCAAAATGCCCACCATCAGCGTCCATACACTTCTGAGTACATTCAACTATTAAGCAACGTTTGCGAGAGTGTCCTCAGCGATTGCAGCACATGCCGTTTCAATTTCTTCCCAAAGTGCTGCCAGTGTAGCTGGTTTTCTACGGTATACAACATCCTTAAGAGTTCCTGATAGGTAGAAGTCCAACGGAGTTAGATTCGGAGAACGCAGTGAAAACTCAATCGGACCTCTTCGTCCTATTCAGTCCTTGGATAGTGCCTAGGAGTCCTGTTGCTGTAGGAGATCAGATCTGCCCTTGTGAACATCGCATATGGTACTATGAGTCTCAAATTTGTCTCGAACGCACATCTCCATTGCTTTTGAACTTCAACAACATTCTCGGTTTTCCAATACCACTTCAAAATTGCTTTCCGGTGTTCAAACGATAATCTTGACTCCATTTTGTTGTAGCGATGCTAGTTTTTTTTATTTGTTTTATTTATAGACGCTTTTTAACATCTCAGGTCATTCAATTCAGGGCGTGAAATAAATTTTACTCAGAGGCCTCTTCTTTCAGGTTTGAGGTACTTCTGTATGCCGTCAATCTACGACCTGGGACCCACGGCTTTACTTCTATTTATAACTAAGTCATACTTAGGGTTTTTACGCCCGAAAAATCCATCGATTCTGGCGGAATTGAACCCGCGATCATTTTTTACAAGGCAAGTATGGTTACCACCAAGAACGACTTTTACAGGATGATAATGGAAGAAAAGAGGAGTATCGATTGATGGGCAATGTTACCTTTCGGTGATACACTTAGCATGCCGAATCGAATTTAGAACCGCTAGTTGGAAGTAGTCATTCAATTACTAATGACGATCGTAGTTAAAACTTAGGCTTAGAAGGCAAGTATGGCTACCATTACACCACCAGTACCGACGCGACGCTAGTATAACGAAATGTGAGTCACATCTGTTTACAGAACATCAAACGATAATCTTGGTTTCATTTGTTCATTGTTGATTTACCTGTCACGTAGCAACGCAATCTTAATAGTCACATCTGTTTACAGAACATCATACTACACATTACTGTTGTTTTTCGGTCCAACTTTGAAATATATTAAATAGATATCTATTGTGAAAGTGTGTATACATTTTTTGGGCACCCTCGGTATTAACGGAAGACACATTTCTTAATATAGGAATAAGATATTGCTGAAGAAGAAATTATGGGCTCATAAGACACACTATAAGCGCAGGAAAAGGCAAGAATATTTATAATTAAGGAAAATGTGCGAACTGCTGCTGTAAATAATGTAAAAAATAACTGCTGATAGCCGTTTGAAAACAAGCTCTGGAGTTTGGGCACGAACGTAATGTGCACTTCTTTTGTAGGGTGGCAGGATTTGCTTTTACTGCTGATTAAGTAACAATTATAATATTATTGTTTCATTTTGCATACATTATTTCATTTTATTTATTATTTATAATTCTAATTTAAACGCAACTTAAAAATCAAACACCTCTTACAATAATTTATTTCTTTTCTTTCTTTCTTTTTCTTTTTCTTTTTTTTTTTTACATTAACAAACAAATTGCAAGAATTGGCTACATATAATCATGAAGCTCTCTCCCGGCCAAGGATGCGCGAACAGGTCTATTCTTGAGTCTCGTGTGAATCTGTATTAGTATTATTATAACGACTTTATAATGTACTATGTGCGTCAAGTGAAGCAGATGGACATAGCTGCAGCGCCGTGAAAGTTCGTTTTGTTTCTTATTTTTTCTTCCCAATATCTTGCTCTGTTCTCTTGAACGTCAAGTTCCCCCCCCCCCCCCGGTGGCGGTATTGTAGTTGTCTTCTGAGGTCGGACCGCCCATAAGGCGCAGCTCCGTCCACTCAATGATATTATGGTGCACCATGGGATAATGCTTGGGACTCGCATTCTGAAAGTCCAGAGTTTAAATTCCTGGGACCGGCCATCCCCACCTTTGGCCTTTCCTGATTTCTCCTGGTCTCTTAGGTGAATGCTGGGATAGATTTTTTCTTCCACGAATTTTTCGTTTTACCTTTTCATATCGTTTCTATACGCTGATTTTGTTACAGGGTCGAAAGTGCCAGGGCGAGGTGGAGGCTGTGCGGCGTGACGGTGGCTCGCGCTTTAGGTATGGAAGTGGCCTTTCTGAGGGACTCGAACTCATGGGGTTGGATTCCTTCGGCGCCGGGAAACAATGCTAGGGGCGCCATCTATTTCTGTGTGTCTCGCTAATCCCTTCCATCCGGAAATGGTCCCAGTAGGCGCTTGAGCAATGCAGAAGTACCGAAATATCCTCCTCCGACACTAATAACTCAATCCCGTCCAGATCTAACCAGACGTGCGATTAGGCAAAGGAAAAATCACCATGCCATACCGAGGATCCCAGTAATAGCAGACAGGAACGCTGACCACTTGACCATGGATGTGGCCTGTTCCTTAAATTTCGTTTCCCATCTTGTCTTTGTAATAAGCGCAGAGAATTAGTCCTTTATCACTCATGAGAATTTCTTGTGTATATTACGAACATTTCTGAAATCCACAAGGCTTTATCCATTGTTAAATAACTTGAAACCAATTCCAGGAAGTTCAGCGTTCTGTGCCGAGTATTTACAATCCCTTTAAAAACAGAGTTTTCCAGAATTTCTTATAAATTGTTTTGGTGTTAAAATGATTATGGGGCATCCTGAATACATTGCATTAAACCCTGAAGCACTCTCCTTTGCTTTCATTATTGAACTGCGCATTGGTCATTAATCTCTTGAATTTGTTCTATCCATTTATATCCACGTCAAATAGGTGCACAATATTTAAAAATCGACACAGGTGGCGGAGAACGTTAAGAAACGGATTTATGAATGGTAGTTCTGAAGTTCAACTGCCACCTGGATCGTCTTCCCTGAGAATTTTTACGGTCATCACTAAAAAACGTGGAGGAGGTACCTTGAATTTGGCCTGGAACGCTTTCTCCCCCCCCCCCAAAACAGTGATATAAACAGTGATCACCGCTTTGATTCCTTAGTAATGTTGTCAACCACTTCTTGCTTCAGTCGGTGTCAATGCAATGCTCCTTGAAATGTTCACGTATGCACTACTGCTGCATAAGCTTTCACCCTGACCTCGATAGCCATCTGTTTTCTTCAATTTCTTCCTCGCAAGCGCATTAGCGTGAATATCCTTCTGTCTCACTTTCCATTCCGCATCAGGCACTTCGACAATGAGATGAATTATTATCAGCGCAAACGAAATGGTGCAAGAACGAACAGGACGGTGAGCATTTCTTAGATAGCTATCCAAAATTAACCTGGACGAACTGGTCACGGAAGCATTCCAATTCAAGGGCGGTGATTCAACATTTGAAATTACCTTAGCAGGAACAGTACGTGCGTGATAAGTAAGTACCCTGCGGGAAATTGGCACCGTGTTTAAGGGAACTGCAATTTCTGCTGTTTTAAATAATGAATACTCTTCCTGAACATGTGAAGTATTGCAAACAGAACTGTGTACGTTATGCACTGCCTGATTGTTTCCACGAAGTTCGCTAAGTTAAATGTCCCGGCTATTGATTTAAAAAATGACAGTATGAACAGCATTGAGGTGGTACTGCATGCGCAACAAATACTACAAAACTAGGATCCAATACAGTATTGCCTAGATGCTTTCAGGCCAACAGTGGGGAGTATGTGAAAGTCTGTTAAAATCTGGAACACTCATTTTGCTATAAATAACGAAAAATTTATTCTACACACATGTATTATATAACTACAGGAAAATTTTGTGAAAATAAAATTTAAAGCACAACTAAATACGATGCCGGTTCAAACACATGCTGAAAACTGGTACCAAAAATATTTCGGATAACGGTACTTTTTTTCGTCTTTAAAAGTTTCGTAGTTATCGAAACTATAACGCAATTTTTGTGCCAGCCTTGCATATTTAATTTTATAAACTCTTAAATTTTAACCCTCAAGACTCTATTGACTATAGACTTTTGGCGTGTCGCAGTAGCCGCTGATAGAGTGTAGTACTGCAGGAGTGCATGCAATTAGCAACCGCACCCCGCAGCCCCCATCACGGGGCGGTTTGCTACCTGTCAGGCAGCTTCCTAATTGTCCTCACGCGGGTGGCTGGTTCCTGGTTCAGGCCTTCCTTCAGGCCTTAGAAAATTTCTATATAGAAACCGAGAATCGAACCCGGAGTCTCTCGGCCAACAGTTAGCGACGCTAATCACTGGATGTTGCGTATTCTTCCTCACAAAGGAGCAAAGTGAGGATTGAGTACCTTCGGTTTTTATTAGGGAATGGTCAAAATCGAATTTTCTAGATGCTTTAATATTATCAATTAAAATACTAATTTCTCATTGTATTGTTTTGAGAATGTGAATATATCAAAGAAATACATTTACATTTTCTTACTCACCAATTTGAATGTTCACTTAAAACAATTTTAGGAACTGAGGTAAAATGTTTCTTTAAGTCGCTAGGGTAGTGAGATTATTCCATCTTGTGAAAAACTACAAAGGCGAAAATGGCGCGAGTATCACTCAGAGAAAACTGCTCTAAACTTCACCCGCAAAAGTAAATGAAGAAATAAACGGTCTTCTGTCACTTCAAAATAGCAACTGACCTAAAAATACAACCAAGTAGGTAGTAATGTAACATCGGCATTCATGCTAAAGACGCTGAAGTGCGATATTGTTACAGTAAGGTATTTATTTGTCACTAGATTGTTTAACAGATTACATGCTATTTTAAACAGAAGTCTTTCTTCATTATTAGTCATACTAAGAATTTATTTTATTTCATTGGAGAGTGGCTTCATTCATATCCAGAAAAAGTTAATCTCCAGATCATGATTTAATACTAAACCACTAACCCGGTAAACTGTGTTTTTAACATAGATATTTAATGCCATTATTTGTCTAGGTTATTTTCCAACTAGATGGAAATATGCATATATTGTAATGATTCACAAAACGACCCTCATAGTTACCGACCTATCGATCTCCTCCCTTTATTTTCAAAGATTCTTGAACGTCTACTCTATTCTCAACTCTTGAAGGCAACGAATTTCATATCAAAAACTCAGTTTGGGTTCCGATCATCACATACTTTATCGTGTAGTTGATGTCATATTACATATATTTGAAGAAAAATCTGTTTGGATACTGAGAACACATTTGATAAGGTTTGGCACACTGGACTGCTGTATAAACTAAAACCACTACTCACTCATACCTTATTTACATTAATGCAGGCATATCTAAAAGAAAATCCCCAGTCTCCAATTCGTGGTATATAAGCCGAAATTCCTCAAGGAAGCATATGGGCGCTATTTATCTTATTTATACACATGATCTCCCAAAAGATAATGATCTAACAGTTGCACAGTTTGCTGACGATATCGTTATTCAGCAAAAGTACATGGAAATCATCAGCTGACAATCTTCATACATACGTCAATCTGTTGGGCAGATGGTCCAAACAGTGGAAAATTATAATGAACCCTTGTAAATCTAAAGTAGTTCAACTCACTTATTGAACAAAAAAGGAGAATCAAATAATCTTTCTAGAAGAAGAACGAATGCCCATAGCACATCCATATCGTATCTCGGAATTATAGTGGGTGATAAATTCGATTGGAGGCAGCACATAAATAGCTTAATAATAAGACTACGACACAAACTAAAATATCTTCAAGTATTTATTCTTTACTAGTTTATTTCAAAAGACTAATCTACTTCTCAATGATAAGACCTATCTGGTTATATGGCTGCGCAGCATGGAGTTCGTTTCCGATCCACAACTGAAAAGGATTCAAACGTCATAGAACCGGGTTCTTCGCCTGATCGCAGATGCATTGCGGTACATCCGCAATGAAACTCTATATCAAAATTTACACACTAAAACAATAAACATTGCACTTCACTCCTACTACAATCGACTTCAACTGAACTTCTGAGCAACATTCCAACCCACTTACCACCACCGCGACAACTTCGAAGACTGAGACGATTCAGATTTATTGCAAGATTAACGTTTAGTGTAATGAGGACAGCCGCTGGGCTGCAGCCTCAACTCATGTTTATATATACTTACACTGTGTTACATTAATTTTTGCAGAACTGTACTATACATATTGTATAATAAAGTTAAAATCATGCTAGAAATCAATGCATAACACGTTTGAGTACATTTACTTCAAATTACAATTTTGCACGATTTATTTCCCTTGTAACTCAGTAACTCAGAGACATACTGTCACCATCATCTACCGAAATATAAGGAGGGGGGCTTTTATTATGGGATCAGCAGTCGGGCAATAGAATCGCACCAAATTTTCATACCTACTTGCAATTTAGAAGAAAGCTTATGAATGAGATACGTGTTTCTTCCAACCACTTTAAAGTATGTTATTTGTGACAATATTAATTAACATTGGTTGTATTTATCGAAAAAGTATTAATCATTCACAGGGATATAATTCTATATCATACCTTTCGAATATCTAAGATGTGCAGGTATCGAGAATATCGAGCATCTATCTCAAATATGCAATTATGAAAAATATTTTTTTTATTGAATTATACATCTAAGCTTGATTTCTAAATAGTTAACTATCATTGTGCTCGCTTTTCAAAGTTGTCATTTGAAGCACTGTGTGTTAATTTACGTATGTATATGATGTGTTATTGTTTCTTGATGTATTAGAACTTCTTGTTATAGTTATGTTGCAGTACTAAACTTTCAAATGTTTCTGGATCCTAGCATTAAAGAAACCAAACAAACTCAACCTGCTAGCAGCCCTATCGAAAGATAAACCTATAGGGAGAAAGGGAGGAAGGTTTCAGAAGTTCTACATACAGAATGAACCGATAATTTTTGTTTCCAAAGGTGCTTATTGTCCCTCAATTTATTCTGAAGTAAGAGCTGTCAAGGTAAGACTATTAGAAAACACGACTGCTCTTATAACGGAGTTGCACCACCTGTGCTCTTCTATTTAGTTTTTGTTTGAATTCCTGAGTATTAAAGGCAGAGAAGAAAACAAATTATTAGGGAGAGCAACTTATAACTATTATGTAATGTTAAAAATTATTTCTAAGCCTGTAGTTAGCCAGAATGTTGGCAAAAAATTTCAGAGCTATTTTTGGGTACCTATAGACCTAATTAGAGGTTAGAAATTGCGATTTGTTTTAAATATTTTAAAAAAAATGTTCAAAGTAAAAATTGTTTAGCAATATGGGCGTATGCAGTGTTTATTTTTAAAAACTTTATAAAGTTAAATTTGTTAACAATGTGGGCTAATGTAATGTTTGCTACAATTTGTGAATTGTTTCCAAATATTTTTAAAAACTGTCCAAAGTTAAAATTTTTAACAACGTGGGCTTATGTAATGTTTGCTACAATTTGTGATTTGTTTCCAAATATTTTTAAAAAATGTCCATAGTTAAACTTTCTAACAAAGTGGACTTTTTTTTTTATGTTTGATTCTGTAATATAGGTATTCGCATTTTAAGTGTATTTTATCTACAGGCGTAATAAGACTTTTCATGAATTAAAACATAAATAAATATAACAAGAGCATTTGAACCTAATTTCGCAATATGTACAGTGAATCAAGCCTGGGAAATTAAAGTTAACAGAGAAGTCTTCAACATCTGATCGAACAAAGCAGACGTTTCCTTGTAGCAGAAGCTTGTTCCTTTTCTAAATAAGAGTGTAGTCCTGTAAATCCAATATTTCTTTATGTGGTTAACCACCTTTTGTTTCTCTGGCCGCATTCAACCCCTCCCCTCCACCTCAGTGAATGCAGACAACGTGACAGACTCTCGACACAGAGACAGCACTGGGTTAAGATCCTGTGCTCATCCTCTTCTCTCAAAGAACACCTGGTCTCTTCCGCCCGCATCTTCGCTACGCCAGATTTGTTATTCCTTTCAAGCTATTGATTCATGGCGGCGTGACTAGATCGCTATCTTCTGAAGCAAAAGACAGAAGCTTGGACGCCATAAGAAATTACACATAAATATGTTTTAGCGAAAAAAAATACTGTTATAAATATAAATTGAAAAATTGAAAAACAAAAAATTAAAATACAAATTAAATATAAATATATGAATTGAAAAACAAAAGTTAATGTTGCACGAAATTACTAGATAAACAAGTTTAAATGCTTGCGACATAATATATAAAAATAAACTATAATAATAATAATTATTATTATTATTATTATTACTGCAAGGACAAATACAATTACATTAAAAACAAAAAACTGTAGAAATTAAATAAATAAATACAATTTTCTGAGCCTAGAAGAATAGGGCTACAAATTTATTACATAATATAATAAACCGTAAATATTTAATTCCTAACGCACTTTTAATATTTAACAGCATCCAGTCGAGTTGAATTTGAATTGATTGGGACAGAGTAGGTATTTTCAGTACTTCAGCAGTGCTCTAGAGTTGGCCGTTTGTGCTTCCGTAGACGGCCACTTCTCAGACGCCGAGGCACACAAGTGCAGCCAAAACGGTTACGAACTCTGGACCTCCCGAATGCTAATCCCAAACGTTACCATCTGCTTCATCATCGGATATGGTTAACATCAAGATTACCTCTACTTCATAGATTTGGGCGCTGATGTGCTTGCTTTATTTGTTGCAGTGTCAGAAATATCTAGATTAGAAATAGAGAGTCACTTAAAATTGTTTTTTGCCACTTTGTTGTATTAAGAAACATCGAGCTTTGAATAAAGCCCTCTGATAGATTCTGGATAGAGGCTCTGACTTTCTAAATAACCAACCGTTAATAAAATATTTTAAACCACGAATGAAAAATGAGGCATGAAATCGTGTAAACTATTTGTCAACTTTATCAAACATTCATTTTTATTGACAGGTAGTTGATAACACACAAATTACTTATAAGCTAGTTCACCTAAACGTAGAACTACCAAACACACTAGGTTAAGTGCATTCGTGTTGTTTCGTAGCAATAGACAGATGTATGATTGTAATGTACGATTATCAGATGAATCAAAAAGGCATCGATTAGCTTAATTCTGCTGCATTTCAAATGATTTAATCATTAATAAATACATTTTTACAGTTACTAATATTATCATTTGTCAGCAAGAAAAAGATTTTCTTATAAGCATTGCTGCAATATTGAAATCAATCGTTTATCTTAAGATTTGTCTTAATTTCATGCAATGGACTTTGCTTTGGTGATGTGATTTGTGTATTAAAATATTAAATTCATTTTAGCAACTAATTACTATTAATATATTAAAAGTTCTCCAAAATGTTATCATAACTCTTTATTATTCATGTTTAAAAATCATATTGCCGAAAGCTGTGCATAGCTGAGTTTTTTACTGGTAGAAATAACCAGAGACATCATTAAAACCATTTCATGGTTAACTGAATTCACGAAACGTAAATGCGAATAGTTCCTGAAGAGATTAATTCTACCGCAACGGAACTTCGACTTTGAGGTTAATGCCCCACTGCTCGTAAAATTCAGAAATTGTTTTCCCTTCATATAGGTCCAAGAAAATAAACATAAAAACTAGAGTTCATGTGCTCTGTTTTACCAGATCGTAACGTTTGAAGCTTTTTTTGTAAAGAAGAAAACACCACATTACCCACGGTTATGTTTTTTTTGCCTAACTCTAGGCTAGCAATTACCTTCACCGTTACAACAAGAAACCATTAGGAGGCCGCGTAAATATGCTTGGATTGGTGCAAATGCAGCGCAGCTCTTAAAGGTTGGGTAAGTGGAGGGTCTCCCACTGATAAACAGAAGAAAATGTGTAATCTACACCTTAAGCGAAATCATCGGCGTTACAAAAGTAGATTCTAAAGATCTGCCGCTTTAAAGTTGCAGAATTAGGGATATGAACAAATACTTTTCTCTCTTTCAGAAACATTTCCAGAAAAATGGGCACTGTATTTTTCCTGGAAAGCTTTGCTGATAGTCGCATAAAAGGCTCCAATCTCATGCTTTCGTTACTAATTCCCAAAATGAGCATTTTTATGGCATAAAGAGAATTACGAAGAAAATACTGGAATAAACAATGATCTCTACGAGTCAGGTGAAAGTAGCGATACGCTAAAAATATGCATGGTTTCCCACATTCGAGGTTAATTTTCCGGTAAAGACAACCCATATTACACCTTAAGGGTTAGACAATAGCAGTTGATTTCACAACCGTCAATGCATGATTGTAGAGAAAATTTTTTTTTTTTTGGGGGGGGGTATTTATGGACGCTCTTTAACGTCTCAGGTCATCAACGTCCCATTTAATCCAGGGCGTGAAACGGAATTTTGCTCAGAAGCCTCTTCTTTCAGGCTTGAGGTTCTTTATCGTGCCGTAAGTGTACGACACGGGACCCACGGCTTTACTTCCCTTCCGAAGGAAGCCATACTTACGATTTTTACGCCCCAAAAAATCCATCGATCCTGGCCGGGTTTGAACCCGTGAACTTCAGTTTAGAAAGCAAGTATAACCATACTACACCACCATGACCGACAGAAAGAGCTGAGGACATACTTCATATATATTTTCTTTGAAATTTGTTTTTGATTCACCGTTACTGCGTAAGTAGTGAACTGACGCTAAATTTAGAGCTCAGAATCACTAACGGATAAAAGAAATTATACTTTATATAAACATACAAGTAGAGGAAAAAGTATATTAATAATTATGCAACGATCGCATATTTGTTTTGAAGTTTAATCGGCAATGGATATATTACATGCAAGAAACGCACATGACGAACAACTGCAAGATACAACTAATATGGCATGCGTGCCATGAAGGTACATGAGGGTATAACTTGAAAAAAGTAGGGCAATTCAGGGACCCTATATATCGAACTGAATTCAAGCAATTTAAAACATTCTGGCAATATCCATATGCATATATGCATATTCTTAATGTATTCTATGAGGAAATTGTCTTCAAATAGCTACCGAAATATAAATGTTCGTGAACCAACTCTGCATAAGAAAACCAGCGTTTTATTAATTTTTTATTCACATGATCTCATAATTCATATAGCTATTTTAAAAATTAATTTATAAAAATAACAAAAGAAGGTTAAGAATTTGAGCGAAAGCTTGCATAAGTCAATTCTATTCCTTAATGTCATCTAAAAGGGAATATCGTTCTCTGGATCGCTATGTTTTATAGAAGTGTATGTTACTTTGGCAATTTAACCTGAAAATGCATTAAAGTGCGTCATGCAAGAGCTATGTAAACTAAGTGAATTTCTCACCAGTAAAGTAACTGTGAAAATTTCGATGGATTTCTATATAGGTTAAAATATGCTATACTGATTTCTAATTTTTTTTTTTTATTTGCTTTATTTACGGACGCTCTTTAACATATCAAGTCATCGGTGTCCTATTTAATTCATGGCGTGAAACGGCCTATTAATTCTGTTCAGATACCTTTTCTTTCAGGCTTGAGGTTCTTTTACGTGCAGTAAAACTACGACATGAGACCCATGGCTTTACTTCCCTTCCAAAGTAAGCCATATTTGGGATAATTACGCCCGAAAAAATCCATCAACCTTGGCCGGGTTTGAACCCGCGATCTGTTGAAATAATAGAATTTTATCTCAACTTAAATTTAGAGAAATGCCAAAGACACTGGGTTACATAATAGTCATAGTCATCAAACATTGTTAATGCTCAAATCACATTCAGCAAAATGAGAACAAATAACTGCCCGACTTTATTAAGCACTAGAGATGAACTGAGAACAAGTGAGCAAATATGGAAGTGATGCTTCTTATCACGTATCACAAACTTTTTGTACACAAGTGCAGATGGATTATAATCTCGGAAGTACAGGAGCAAAGCTTGCAAACGCCATTTGTTTGGTTTTCGTACACTCAGAATTCCCTTCTATTGCTGAGGAGGCATCAAAAAATGAAACTCCTTTCCAAAATCATTACATTTATGAAAGAAGCGTTTGTTAAATGAAAAATTTTGGGACACTCACAGGATGGAAATATATACAGACATATCCTTATTTTTGAAACTGTCAAATGAACAGTGGCTTATTTGGTTCTAAGGTTTTATAAAATTCTGAACGCCCTCACAGAATTTTCTTAATTTTTTCTTCTTCACAATTTGGACTTCTAAATCTGTTCGGCTACAGATTATTCTGACCATCTTTTTCTTGCCCTATCTTGGCTTCTTTTAACTCAAGGTTCATAATGACAGGCATTTTTAAAGACTCTATTTCCGGTCATTCTGTCTAAATGTACTGTATATAACGAGTATTTCTTTTCATTTATCTACTTCTATCCTTGACGGATTTCGGCATTTCATTTCATTTTTTTTTAATCCATTTGTACTTAGTGTTGCCATAAATAGTTACAAACTTTTGAAAGAGACTATATGGTGTTTTGGCGATCAGATAACAGCTTTTCTGTTAATTACTGTCACCTTCACTGATGTGTTCCGGTGCAACAGAAAGAGTACATTAGGGTTTAACTCTCCGGAAACTGTGTGGCGGTGATAGCCCATTATAATGTTAGAAAATCACCATACTTTTCCAGATCATTAAAAAGCTGGATGTTTGTGTACTATGCAGCTCTTCCGCACTGTTGATGGTTCAAGATCTACACACCGCCACGAGTGGACGAGATCGTTAAGGTGCGGACTCGTGAGCAGGAGGTTTGGGGTTCGAATCCCGCCAGGATCGTCCTCTCCTACTGAGGGTTTTTCCAGGTTTTCCTTACTGCTCATAACTAGCAAATGTCGGGGAGGTACCCCTAAACTTAGGTCTGGAAGGTTTCCTTCCTTAAAAATAGATCCTTTCCCAATATATCGTTAATTCGTCTCATGTATCACCAGTGTTGACCGCCTGTGGTGCCTCAGTAGTAAAAACGGGCGTTAAACACCATTAAAAAAAAAAAAAAAAAAAAAAAAGATCAGAACGCCGTATTTGGCGGAATCCAGTTTGGGAGAAGACAAAGATGCGCCCTCAAATAAATGCATCCAGAAGTCCATGTGCAGAAGAAAGAAAGAAAGAAAGAAAGAAAGAAAGAGAGAGAAAGAGGGAAAAAAGACAAGAAACGACCCAATATTGGTAAAATCTACAACCGACAAAATGCCTCAAATTCGCAAGACTTGTGAGAGTCCTAATGGTTCAGAAAAGCCACCAATTTGCCTCAGTAATGGATTGGTGAGGATTGACCTATGATGGCGTAACCAAGCTCCATTTCTTCAAAACGAATTATAACAACCAACAAAGTCGACTTTGCTGGAACATGTGGTGAAGAACCTGAACACGATTGTTCAAGATCAACATTGGAACTTCCAGCTTCAGCTCCAACCCAGATTTGGCTTGACAGAAATATGCCAGATTTTAATTAATGCCAAGATTGGTATCTAGTAGTTCAGGACCAAAGCCCCAGTACTACAAATTGTGGCCAATGCTTGAGGATATGGGTTTCAAGAAAATATTCTTAATATTAAAAGCTTCAAGTGATCCTTGGAGTAAGCAGTGGCGGATTTACCAATGGAGGTAGTGCATGCTGCTAAAGATGAATGGTCCAAGTCTTCGATCATGTATGAGGGCAAAAGGGGTTCATTTTGAGAACAGATCGGTACTAAAAGTTTGGAATACAAGAGAAAACATAAAAAGTAGCTGCAAAAGCATTAAAATATATCGTAGCTACTTAAGTATAACCTTATACGTATTTGGCAAGACTAGGTATATCCAGTTATAGGTTTAAGAAGCTTCATTTCAATTGACTGTTTTGATCGACCATCCACCCTACAGCCCAAATACAGCTCCCAGTGACTATTTCCTCTTCTCACAACACAAGAAGGGCCTTCGAGGAAGGAAAATTAAGTATAATGAAAAAGTGATGAATGTTGTTTATGCACATTGTGCAGATAAGACTTCTGACTATTTTGAAGATGTGAAATGTATTGCATTTAAGGGGTAATAATATTGAAAAGTGAAATATACATTTTTATCTTTATCTTACCTATAAAATGGTTAGGCTGCAAACTATGGACCTACCCTCGTTCTTAAAAAGGCCGTCCCTCATTCAGCTTCACTGGCGAAATATGATAGGGCATCCAAGTGACATTTCAATTACTCACAAGCTTCTAAACAAAAATAACCGAACGAAATAATGAACACTGGCAAATTCTGACAGTTTATTCCTAACATTCTTAATATATGCAATTATTTATAACAATTACTTCTTATAGAAATATCTCAGCAGTTGAATTCTTGACGATATCTTAAGAAACAACGTAAACTTGTACTGTACAGGGCAAACCATTGTTCTTAGAACTGAGATTGCAATCATTCAGCTTATTATTTATGCTATATTGAAGAACAAGGTGTATCGCTCAGAAAAATAATGTCACTTATATTCTTTTCCCCTTAATTCTTCATTTTAAGAGCTTCTGATAATACTGCAGAAATAATAATCAACATATACTTCATCATTATTATTAAAAATGTAGAGAATGGGGAAAGACTTCTTCGTGGTATTTTTCTGTTTGTCATTTATCAGATATCCTTTGTGTGTTCAGCTCTAGGTGCATTATTGCATAACAACTTCTTTCCCTAGGTGAAATGAATGAATAAATGAATGAACGAATAATGTGTAACGCCCGTTTTTTGCTACAGAGGAACCACAGGCGATGGACACTGATCATACATGAGATGAAATGGTAAATTGGGAAAGGGTTTTTATTTTTAAGGAAGGAATCGTTCCAGGCCTAAGTTTAGGGTACCTCCCCGGCATTTGCCATTTATGAGGACTGAGGAAAACCTGGAAAAAACCTCAGTCAGGGAGGACGGTCCTAGCGAGAATGGAACTTCAGACCTCCCGCTCAGAAGTCCACGCCTTAACGACCTCGGCCACCCGTGGCGGTGCCCTAGGTGAAAACCACTCAGTCTCCATTTTATGCGACTGGACTGCAACATAAAGAATTGCCGGAAACAGTTTGCGTGAGATTCACAAATTTGCATAAAAATCCCCAAAAATATACCCCACAAGATAAACTTAAACGTCTGTGTTAACGCAGTACTTGTGTCCTAAAACGGATCCTTTCTTCATTGAGGGTCATAATAGTTCTTGCACTCCTAAAGCTCTTGATCATTATTTGCTGACAGAGGCATGGCAAGATGCTGCGGTTTGATTTTTTAACGCAGCGCCTAAGAATTTCTTTATGGAAACGCCTATCTTCATCATTTTATATTGAGAACATTTGTAACACGAATATGCTTGAGGAAGTATGCGAGCCCTAACCCACTCAACACGCATATCACGAATTAGGTTAACTGTAAAGTAGGAACGGAAACAATGACGTACCTTTCCATTTTTATTGACAACGTGCAAACTGCTTCCATCAAGTTCTCATTGACGTGCATCATCGCGTCTCTTATCCTTTCATCGGACGATCAACAAGATTTCTTATCATTCCTCCAGCTGTGTAAATCCAGGGCTCTTTCCACCTTTCGGAAATGTAAATCCCCTTTGACTGTTCGGGTACTTAGATTATCAACATACACATTACTCTGTGTCTTTCTGTATTTCCTTGACAGTATCAGCACGATCTGGATTAGCTCGCTTGGGAATCCAGATGACGGAGTTGCCCTTTTGGGCAGGCAGAAGGACATTATGTTGACTACTTCCAAACCGTTTATTGGAATTCGGCAGGCTACAATGCACCAGAGAATGAGGATGAAAATAAATTATGAAACTAATTTTGTCATAGTGTCGTAGCTTAACTACAGAGTTTTGTGTTTGCTATGGTAAGTGGCGCTGTGTATAAGAAAAGATTGGTATGGTCTGGCGCGCAGTTTGTTGTTTACATGTACAGAAGCATATTGAACTGCATATGTTCACAACATGGAACGTCCCAACGGGTCCAACGAGCAGTAATTCAATTTTGAAAGACAAGGCGTTAATGATACAAAATGTATCGTCGTATGAACAATGTATATGGGAATGCGTGTCTGTCACTCAGCAGTGTCCAGATGGTTTAGTGAATTTCGTGACGAACGAGTGCGCACTGAGGACATACCTAGATTTTATCAAACTTATTTAGCGATCACCGAGGAATCAATTCCGGCCGTGGGCACCTTGCGAATCACCACCCGAGAGTTTGCAGAAACATTGTCATTAAGCAAGAAATGGTTGGGATAACACAAGGTTTGCGGGCAGCAGGTCTCAAGAATTTTTTGGTTGCTTGCATGGAGTATATGCTGCATTACCAAGCAGAGGGAAGTCCGTTTCTTTGAATATTGGTTCCGCACTCAACCACGGGTATATATAACCTTGCGAGGCGCTGGGACACTTGCTTCAACAGGCAAGGTGATTATTGCTTATTTTTTATTAGGGTTTAACGTCTGTTTTTACCACTGAGGCACCACAGGCGGTGAACACTGATGATACACGAAATGAAATGATATATTGGGAAAGGAATTTTTTTAAAGGAAGGAAACGTTCCAGGCCTAAGTTTGTACCTCCCCGGCATTTACCATTTATGAGGACTGAGGAAAACCTGGGGGGGGGGGAAACCCTCAGTCAGGGAGGATGGTCCTGACGGGATTCGAACCCCAGATCTCCCGTCCGCGCCTTAACGACCTCGGCCAGCCATGGCGGTGTGATTATGTGTAGCGGATGATATCCATGTATCATTCTTACTTCCTCTGTGCCCATATATTCTAACCAATAAATCATTACAGAAAAAAAAAGTCACTTTCATTTGGGCAAATTAATTTAAATGCGTCATTTATAACGCAAAAGGTGCTACATTTCATCAATTTAAGAATAAACATAAACCGTGCAGGTGCTTCAGTTCGTTAAGGTGCGGATTTATAAGCGGAAGGCTTGGAGTTCGATTTTCACCAGGACCGTTCTCCCAGACTGAGGGTTTTTTTTTTCCCCAGGTTTTCCTCAGTCCTTATAAATGGCAAATACCGGGGAGGACCCTAACGTTTCCTTCCTTTAAAGAAATGTCCTTTTTCCAATTTATCATTTCATCCAATGTATCATCAGTGCCCAGCACCTGTGGTGCCTCTGTAGTTAAACACTATTAAAAAAAAAAAAAGAATAAATATATAGCATATTATTTTTAATTTCTGTACACATGTAAATATCTTTAAAATGTTTTATTTTATACTACCCGCTTATGATATTCGCAATCTGAAGAATTTTAAAATTTCTTTGAATGCTGATTGGTAACTTTTTTACAGGATTTGTTATTATTGTTCATTTGGTTTATGTATGCACGCTCTTTAACATCTCAGGTCATCAGCGTCCCATTCAATTCAGAGCGCGAAATTGCCCATAAATTTGGCTCAGAGGCCTCTTCTTTCAGGTTTGAGGTTCTTTTGCATGCCGTAAACCTATGACATGGGACCCACGGCTTTACTTCCGTTTCGAAAGAAGCCATACTTAGGATTTGTACGCCCGAAAAAATCCATCGATCCGGCCGGGTTTGAACCCGCGATCTTAGGTGTAGAAGGCAAGTATGGTTACCACTACACCACCAAGTTCGATTTTCACGGGATGATAATGAAAGAAAAAATGAGTATCGATTGATGGGCAATGTTACCTTTCGGTGATACACTTAGCATGCCCAAACCGGGAATCGAATTTGGAACAGCTGGTTGGAAGTAGTCATTCAATTACTAAGGACAGTCATAGTAAATTTATTTATTTATTTATTTATTTATTTGTTGATGGAACGCATTACAGATAGTGAGTAAAATACAACCCTTCAATTGAAACATAATTGTATTAGCAGTCTGATTTTTAAAATTTATTCATTGTTTCAATTACTATGCACAAAGCAATCAATATATAGTTTTTTTTGGGGGGGAGGATTGTGTTTAACGCCCGTTTTTACTACTGAAGCACCAAAGGCCGTTCAATAAAGAGTGCAATAAGTATTTGTACACACCTAAATAATCTCAGTATGGTTTGGAGAAACAATGAATTACAATGTTTTCCAAAAAGATTGTTTTACATTAAGATTGAATGAATCTATAGCTTAAAAATGGCTCAGGCATACTCAAGGGCTGACAGTTTGTGTCTTAAGCCCTGATTGGGGAGACACTTCCGGGAGAAAAGAATGAGATGAGGGGGATCCTCGGCGTCCAGGATCCAAAAGGAATGCCTAACATTTGCAGAAAGAGCGCCCCGATGAGGCGGAACTACTCCCTCCAAGGAGTTCCAGCTCCTCAGAAGGGCTGCTTCCACACCAGACGTCAAAGTAAAAACCTTTGCATAGCTCAAGCCACTGCCGTACCCCACAAAGCACTAGCCCATTTCGCCTGCAATAGAACAAACGAATTAAAATGAAATGAAGCGAGAGAGCGGAAAATTCGTGGAAATGGAAAAGAAGAAAAAATTTTTTTTCAGTATTCGCCTTGGCAACAACGAAGAGAAACTAAAACCAATTCAGGATGGCCTTCCCCAAGGGATTTAAATCCGAAAGAGTATGACTTCCTTCGGAAGGGAAGTAAAGCCGTGGGTTCCGTGTCGTACATTTACGGCACGATAAAGAACCTCAAGCCTGAAAGAAAAGGCCTCTGAGCAAAATTTGTCGGCCGTTTCACGCCCTGAGTTGAATGGGACGCTGATGACCTGCGATGTTAAAGAGCGTCGGTAAATAAATAAACAAAAGGGGGGAACCCGAAAGTAAGTTGCCGGGATTCTGCTTATTCACTGGTCTCCTGCTACTTTCTTGAAGTGGTCTGTCTTACTATTTCTATGTGCAATTCTTAAGCTCCATATTGTTGGTGTATCCATCACGTTCTTTTCGCACTTCTATTTCAGTAATGCTGCTCTTGAATTTTATTTATTTGGTTTATTTACGGACGCTCTTTAACATCTCAGGTCATCAGCGTCCCATTCAAATCAGGGCGTGAAACGGCCGACAAAGTTTGCTCAGAGGCCTCTTCTTTCAGGCTTGAGGTTCTTTTTCGTGCCGTAAATGTACGACACGGGACCCACGGCTTTACTTCCCTTCCGAAGGAAGCCATACTTAGGACTTTTACGCTCGAAAAAATCCATCGATCCTGGCCGGGTTTGAACCCAGGACCGACTTCAGCAGCTCTTGAAGAAACATCGACCTTGCTTCTTCTTTTTTATCACCTCATTTTTAACTTTGTCTTTTAGTGTCACATGAGTCTTGCGTTTATTTTGTGTTGACAGAGTTGAAACATGATGTTTTGCCTTGTGTGGGAAAACACCATATGGCACTTTGCGAATACACAAATTAATATTGTTGTGGTTAATGCATTTGAAACAATTGTTTTTAAAAGAAAAGACGTCTCCTATCAGATAGGTTTAATTATCTTACATTTAAAGACTAAAAATTACTTAAGCATAAAGTACATTCTTTGCAACTCGGAAAAATTCGAAATGTCTTTATAGTTATGAGCGACATTAAAATATATAATTTCTAAAGTACTTAGTAAATTAAATGTTATATGTATTTATAACTTTACTACAAATTATTTTAGACTTGCGTTTCGAAATACCTCGTCGATGAAGAACAAAATGCATTTACAAACAAATCGGGCTTTTAAGAATTAAATTTTGGTTTAAACAATTCTATGAACATGAGCACTTGATAAAAATGCATTAAAATTGTTTCCTCTTTAAGGAATGAAGCGTGTTTTGCCATTGCTGTAGCGTTGGACACCAATTTGAAGCGATTTAGTTAGTAGCCCGAGATTTTTGGCCTACAATTTTGAAGCGATTTGGTTAGTGAGTTTATTGATTGCCTCGGCCTGTTGCCTAGTTTCACGACAATAGAACTTCCGTTTAAGTTTGCTGTTTTGTTAAGCTATGCTCAATACAACTGGGAGATGATTCTTTTCGTTGTAATAATCACACCATGTAGCATTTTACATATATGGGTGTAACGCTGTTTACATTAGCAGGTATTTCTGAAAATAACCGGGTTCGGTGTAGGATCTTGGCCTATACCCGAATCTCATAACATTACTTTGCGACGGAGATGGTAATTAGAATCTGACTTCACCTGTCCTCGCTTTTGGGTCACCGGCCCTCAAATTATGATACGGGAACTTTCGGCTATCCACACGGTATTGCTTTTTCTAAGCGAACGAGCCATGAAACTCTTTAACACCGATTCAAGTGATTTTTGCGCTTGCAGGCCAAATGCACTATACGTAATAGTAGACTGATTGCAACGGATGTGCAAAGCATGATGTGCGTCGAAGTGTCCTCAAGAAAGGATTACAATCGAGGCGAACCTGCTTATATACTCCCGTGAAAAATCACCTCCATGTGGTTTGCAGACGCCCACGGGGTTCACAAATGTAAGCGCACGCTACCAACGACGCTTTAAAAGTTAAAAATATATTAAAAGGATTGACTCGTTCAAAACTATATCATATCATGAGACGCGAAAATCCAGCATCCTAACGCGACCTAAGTATAAAGCAACCCTCCACCTGACGCTTGGTCATTAAAAAGCCATAAAGCTCTCCTTTCTTGTTCACCTTATGTTACATTTAGCTAATTCATCATCTTGAAATTCTTTCCTGCTGGCATCAGTCATACAACAGATTTATCTATAAAAACTTATTGTCTTAGAATGAATACATAATATAAACATTATAAATTAAACAAAATAATATTATAAAATATTTTCTGTATATAATGTAATGCATATTACATTAAAATTATAAAGGAGGCATGCGATAAATGCTGCTTCAGGTATTACTTAATGTGAATATCAACTGTCTTAGCCCAGATTTGTGAAAAGAGAGGAAAAACATCATTAGGTGTAAAACACAAACTCATGTCTTCTTGTAAGAACCTCCATGTGCCCCATTGCGCATGCTTTCCAGTCGTATAATTGTTTTACGGCACCTGCTTCCCTGGTAACCTCTCTCAAGGGTTTGTTCATGAATTATCGACTGAAGCCATGCCTCGCGGTGAGGAAAATAGCACTTTATGACTATGCTCCATACAGTTCACACGCGGAAACTGCTCTTCCACTCTTGCAACGACAGAACCTGTCTTCAACAGCCATAAACCCACATAGAGCAGTGTACTTCATATTTGGCCTTCCAAGGCAATTTGTTATACTGCCTAGTATATAATGACAATTGCATTTTCACATCTCCGCGTGTGTGCTTGGGGTAAGGCTGTCGTGATTCAGACTCTTCTCGCTGTTTCTTAGTGTCTTTCTTTTTTTAAGTTTATTTTATTGCCTAAAGCCAAACTGTACGATATATGAATGTTACATCAATCTGAAACCTAAGGATTATGACCAAATCGCCATAATTCTGACAGAAATGACTAAATCCAAATTTGTATTTTGAGATATAACGATGTTGGTGATTTCTGCTTGACTAAGATATGTAAAATACGCACTTATTGAGAATACAAGAAATCTGTTACATAGAAACAAACAGGAATAACATTTCATTAATTCTGTCAGGCCACAAAATTTTCTTTCCTTAATGCAATAGTGTTAGTATCTCAAAAGAGTACATTTTGAACTTAGTGACTTCTGCCAGAACGACGTCGATATAATCTCTGAGTTATGGCAACAGTTGGAAAATTTCATCTAGTGAACTGAGTGTAACATAGAAAATAACACTTTTTTCTTGCAATACCATTTTAAGAAGGTCGAATGAATAAAAATTGCAGTCATTAAAACCTTAACATTTCATTTCAAATAACTAAATTATACATAAATTACCGAGAAAAAAAAAACCAATTTTCCATATCTCGATTAATTTACTTCCAGCCTTCAATTGCAGGCTTTTAAATAAACTAATGTTAACTTTTTCTTGGAAAAAAGACATGAGCAACTGGATAATTCATTTATTAATATGTGCAAAATTTAGTCATTAATAGTAACGAAAATGGATTACAGGAAGAGATACAAATATGGAAATAGCATTTGGTTTTCGACTGCCACTATCAAGATCATTAGAAAAAGATTTATGAAATACTACACAATATGTAACCACATAAAGATTTTAAGAATCTACAAGACATGAGTTGCATAAAAAAACAAAACAAAACAAAACAAAAAAAAAAAAAAAAAAACAAAACAAAAAAAAAAAAAACCTTACACGCACGCACGCATAAGGACATTTTTTAAAAGAAATTATGCATTTCCTCTATTTTAAAAAGGGGGTACAAATATGAAATAAATTTGAAAACTATTAGTAAAGAATATTTTACACAATAATAGAGTGAATTATTTTTCCCACCATGTGAATTTAACTATTTACTTTTGCCTTTCTTCATTTGTGATAGGGTTCGATGTCACAAGCAAGCATTCCACTTCTCACAAAGAGCAAATCCTGTTGTAAAGCGGCTGTCGGTTTTCTTCATGAAACTGCAGCCTGGTGGGAAATATAGTTTCTTTTTGCAATTGGAATATCAAGATCTTTAGGTCTCTTCTTGTTAGCCCAATAATTTGCTTTCCATGGTAATAGCATACTAAAGTAATTGCTAATAAAGCATTCTTTTTCTCCCCGATTTTTTTAATTCAGTAGCCTCACTTGTTGACATTTCGTAATCTGTTAATCTAAACTGTGTCTTTTCGGCACTTTGAATAGTTGCAATATTTTAGGGAAGCCTTGTTTATTGCTTCCTGCATCGTATAGTAATTTCATTGTTTCATGGAGGGTGATTGTTTCTTTGGAATGAAAACACAGTATTTGCAATGGATAGAATGTGGTTATTAATACTCCATATTAATGGTACTATAACCTTCGAAATTCCAACCTTATAATGTGCTGCAACGCGTATGAAAATCAAACAAATTAATTATGCAATGATGCTTGCTGTAAGCATTTCTTTATAATATATGATACTTCAATAAAATTAATAAATAATGATACCTATTTACCCTAAAATATTTTTGACACTCTGAAAAAATAAAATCACTTCAAATTGTAAAGTGAGGCTTCACGAGCAAAAGAGAAAATTTTATGCCCAGGATTCATGCTGTTTACCACTTCGTGCGAATTCTATCAGAGTGCAGTTCATAGGAAGCCAGAAACCTGATATTTTATATTCGAGCGACTATCCCATGTTTGTACCCTTTCCTCTATAATTATTATAATGGAAGACTTATCTTTATTTCCTCAACTATCTGGAAAGTATCTCATAAAGAGTAAATAAAACCAGGTTATTAAGGAATTAGAGTAACATGAAATAGTTCGAGATCACAGCCTGTTTCGACATATGGATCTTCGGTTTATCCCGATGCTCTTCTATTTGAGTTACCTTTCACAACGGCAAATGTTTCCATTTGAGTCCAGTTAATCAGAGTTAAGTATGGCAATTATAAAGCATGGGAAGGTTTTGATTTGTCTCTCAGGGACAAGTTTGTGTAATATCATAACCTCCAGAAATGCGAATATGAGAGATATGCAACTGTGGCCGGAGAAGGCACGATAATAAAAATGGAAGAGCATTTGCAAGAAAAGCCGAAGATGAGAGGTTTGAGACCCGGCTATAATCTTGAATTTGTTTCATCTGACTCTTTATCCTCGTGCACGGCTTATTTTTTGAGCATAACTTTTCTTGTATACGAATTTTACATGCAGGCTTTAAAATTAAATTTTAACTTTCAGAATTGAATAAATCTTCGTTTAACATTATTGTAAATATATATTTTATAAATGTATTAAAAATAAATATAAGAAAACATTTGACAGTAAGTTGTTTTTCATAATATAGCAAGGGGTATATTACATTTGGTTATTAGGTGATTTTGTGGTGTAGTGGTAAGCATACTTGCCTTCTAAACCCAAGATCGAGTTCAAAACCGGACAGGATCAATGGATTTTTTCGGGCGTAAAAATCTGTATGGAAATATGGCTTCCTTTGGAAGGGAAGTAAAGTCGTGGGTCCCGTGTTGTACATTTACGGCACGATAAAGAACCTCAAGCCTGAAAGAGAGGCCTCTGAGCAAAATTTGTCTGCATGTTCACGGCCTGAATAGAATGGGACGCTGATGACCTGAGATGTTAAAGAGCGTCCGTAAATATATAAATAGTAGTTGAATTTACAACCTATTAAGAAAATAAGAGCAACAAAAATATCATTTTCATAGTGCTGACAGCGTCATAATTTGCAGAGCGATGGTGCTTTGTTTCTTCTATTCATTTACGAAAACTTATCAACTAAAGTTAGCTCAAGAAGTCTAGATACTTTTTATTCCCCTCTAAATGCACAATCAATCTTCTACCAGAAACATACATTGCAAAAATCAAATGACCGAACTTAACTATGAAATGTATAAATTGTCACTTGTTACGCAACATTGTCGCTATTAGGAGCAAGAAATTGTGTGTAGGGCGCCGAACCCTTGACCGTGACTGAAGAGAGCAGACCTCATCATCATCTTGACTCGGATCGTTAAACACGGAAATGACAGCCGCACGTGCGAGCCACATGGAGAGGTAACATGTTCCGTTTGAAGCTAAAGAATGACCACAAAACATACTTGTGTCGCAGAGTTCCCCTTAAAAACATCTACATCGCGAGTTCTGTAAATTGTTTACAAAATTTACACTTACATATAATGCCCTTAACTGTCGAAATTGTCTTGTTATTGAAAACAAACAAACTAAATGCAGCCTGATATAAAATAGATAATATGCCATAAGCATTTTTGCAATTAGAAACAATTACTCACAAATCGTACGTACATTAAAATAATTTAAAGCACAAGCGCTTATTAACCATTGGAAGTAGCACTTGTGTTATTGGTTTCTACCAGTTTTCTGATATACCCAAACAGTGTAACACTTAAAAGTGACCGAATATAGCATACCAAGTTTCGACAGAATACAACATTATAATGTTAAACACAATGTTATATGCTCAACGCGTATATGGAAAGTAAATAATGAATATGGAACTTTTTGACACCTGGTGAAATTATGCGATTGCTGAAGTTTACTTTCAGGAACCCGGTGACAAATATTTATTTTTAGTTACTCTAGTTTGCGAGGATTTATTACATGCTCCAAAACATTCAAGGATTCGTTATTGGACTTAATACGATCCGAAAGAAAGCAACTGTTTAAAAATTATCCATAGATATCTTTCAAAACAGTATTTTATTTTTTTTGGTCAGGGTTCATGTACTCTTTGGGTTATAATGTTATCAGTTAGATGATTTTTTTAATGGTGTAAAACGCCCGTTTTTACTACTGAGGCACCACAGGCAGTGGACACCGATGATACACGAAATGAAATAATATATTGGGAAAGGATTTTTTAAGGAAGGAAACGTTCCAGGCCTAATTTTAGTGCACCTCCCCGGCATTTGCCAGTTATGAGAACTGAGGAAAGTCTGGAGAAAACCTCAGTCAAGGAGGGCGGTCCTGGCGGGATTCGAACCCCAGAGCTCCCGCTCACAAGTTCGCGCCTTAACGACCTCGGCCACCTCGGTTCAGATAGATGATGAAGTACTATAAGGGCGAAAGGTGTTTCATTAGAACATATCAGAATATTAATAGCATTCTTTATCTATCATAGAGAAAATGTACTGATGTCTAGCCTTGAAAAGAATTCATACATTCTTGTTACGCATGCGCGAGAAGTTTACATGCTTGCTCTTCTTACAGTGAATCAACCAATCGTACTTTATGCTCTCCTCCGCTGATAGCAACGTCATAATGGATTTCATAGTTGTGTTTCACTTATGTGTAAACAATATCTTTAACACAGAAAAAACAAAATAAAACTGAACTATAGTGGAAGTGGGCGTGTTTTCTTAAACATGAGTGTTCGAACAAAAGCACCAAGTGGTTTTCAGGTCAAGCTAGATAAAACAAAAAGCTGTGGAAAGTAAAACAAAAACACATTTTGTTATCAGATAACATCATGACCATTGATTGCTTCCTTGAAAGAACTACCTACAGCACTTGAATGAGCACATGTCCCTTGAGTTTTATTCTCAGTCTTTTGTTGTATATAACAGCTATTACGAATCAGCTAATTCTTTACGTCTGAAATGAAATACAAGCGTTAAGCGTGAGATTGTTTCGTATGGGCTTTCATTCGGTTAGAAATACAGCATAGAAATGCTACGATAAAATTCACCGAATGCATACCTTGGCAGAATGCGAGAACGATAATACAGATTCTTTCAGCATGAATCGCTACTACAGAACCAAGACAAGGCTTCAGAAGCGGTAGAGAGCAACGACACCCCAGAGTATGGACTTCATCCTCAAGTTTTATTTTTTTTTAAACTTATATACCAATAGAAAATCTCTGATATGAATGTACCAACATATAAAACGTATCGAATTTTATCAAAGTAAAAGGAATGTTAGTTTTATAGAATTCTGAAAGTTTTGCCACAAATAATGTAACGAAAAATAGAAGAATGGACCATTTGTACACGTACATGCTCATTTTAAAAACATTTAAATATAAATAAGATATTCCTTGAAGCATCGTTTTTAGTAAAATAAAACATCAAAGTGATATTTTAATGAAAAATAAATAAATAAATTAGCTGATATATATTTTGTAAATACACGTTAGCATAAGTTTTATTGATACAAGATGTGACACATTTAACAGCAAGCAGATGACACACTCCCATTAGCACAATTAACTGATAATGCCCACAAGAGTTTTCAACAACACATAAGAGATGTCAACATATTTAGGAACAAAACGTACCAATTCATTATCATTATTTTAATATTGTTGTAGTTTTTACGGCTGTTAACTGGCATATTTTTGTCATGTATCTAATCAAACTATATTCATTATCAGACGCCATTTGATGGCGAATTTTCTTAGGAATAACGCAAAACTCATTTTCTGACGCATATCCACGAATAACATTCATCATTAAATTCTTAGCGACGAGGCTGTAAACAGAAGATGCACTCTATCCTGTACCTGTGATATTACGCTCTTTGCTACGAGTTATATTCATCAACCACTCAAATGAACGAATCATGAATTGTTACCAATTTACTTCTACTTCTACTCACGATCTCTTCAGATCATGCATTCAACAGAGTATTTCGATGTTTGCTTATAATCACCATCTGCACGCAAAACCCGATTAACTCTTAACATGCATCGTCCAATTTAGAACACAAATACAAATTCTGGTTGGAACTTCAAAAATAGCTTGACAACTTCCATGCATCTACCAATGATTTTGTCGTAATATCTCTCTAGTTTAAAATAAGCATACCACATATAACGGAAGCCTATCGGCTTGTCTAACATGCGACATGGATAATAAGATGCAGCCGAAATATTTGGGATTTTTTTAAATTTGTATAATTAACAAACGAACATTATTGGCTTATTTATTGTTAAATGTTTAAATTAAGGATAAGGTTTCCCATCTTGTCTCTAGGCATGTAGTTAAGAGTAGAGTAGCAGTTATTCGCCTTCATTTATTACGGTCACGTGGTACAATGAAAAAAAAACTATGCACGCGACTATCTTACAAACTTAAAAGGCTGGTACAGCTAATTAATATGAAAAATCTTCAAACAGGGAATAAAAAAACCCACTTCTAGTTTATAAACTGTGTATAGCACGACAGTTTAAAATTAGAATAACATGAAATTTGAGTTCATTCAATATTCATACCATTGTTGTATTGCTTTTTTCATTATTTGTTGTACTAGATACAAAATACAACCCAGATTATGGCTTCAGAATTAGCTGAAACAGGATGTAGCAGATTTATTACCTTTTGATTAGCCTAAAGTAACTGTAATCTCTAACTCGCGAGCTTAAAAAAAAAAAGGCCTCTTCCTATTTCGTCAAGAAAACAGAAGCTTTCGTGCCCCGGATGTCTGCCCTGCCCTTCTTTTCTGAGCATGCACGTTTTTCCGTGATCTTTGACAGGCCATGAATAAGTCAGAGAAGGGAATTTGTTCTTGCTACGCTTAATTTCTCTAATACTTTCTATCTGGTTCTTCTTAATACGCTCCTCTTCATCCCATAACACCGCACAAGACAATGGCGTACATCCCATTCACAACATTGTTACTAAATGAAGAGAAAGGTAATTCAATTGCCGTTCTATAACGATCCAAGGCACATTTCGTTATGATTGCCAAGGGCGCATTATGCGTTATGTACGATATCTATATCTGAAGTTCTATTTTCGAACTACACCTTTTCCTTACGCCTATTTCATTTTGCAGGAACTTCATCAAGAGCAATAAAAGAGGTTAGCTGGAACACTTGGACCAAAACTAGTCATGCATTCCAATTATCTTTCTCAGCGAGATAGTCTTCGAGGTGTTAAGGATATGTAGACTCCAACAGAGCATTGGAAGCTGATAATTCCATGATTCGATTGTCTTTTTTTCTTCTCTCTCTCTCTCTCTCTCTCTCTCTCTCTCTCTTACTCCTTTCAATCGCTTAAGGATTCAAATCTCTTGAGACCCACCATCCTCACCTTCTGGCCGCTTTGGCGAGTACTGCGATGGATACTTCGTTTTCACGAACTTTCCGCCCTCTCACTTCATATCATTTCATTCCGACATTTTTGTTAAGGGTCTAAAGTGCCAGAGTGAGGGAGGGACTTGTGCGGTGTAACGGTGGCTTGCGCTTTGAAAGATTTCTGCCCCGGTTTTTTGTATGAAAGCGGACTTTGAGGGGTTCTAACTCTATGCAGGGGGAGGGGTGTGATTCTGACCTGCTGAATATCAATTCAAATGGATATATACACAGTGACAGTAAAACTAAGATATAACAATTTTATACGAAGTATCAGTAATATGTTCTCAGAATTCAGGTTGTTAAATCCTTATGTTGTGCTGTGCCTTATCTATAAAGGAGAATTTAACGGCGATTCTAGGACACACTTGATACTTTAACCCAGATTAATGACTAGTGATTTTGTGCCCTAACCTAACCTAACCTTTAACCTCTTCCAGTGACTACTACAATGCTCTCTGAATGTTCTACGAAAGAAAAAAAATGAAATATTAAAACATGATTTTAGTTTAAGTTCATTTTATTTTGCATTGCGAAAGGTAATATTTATCTAAAAATCTATTACTCAATTAAAGACGATTTTAGGATACACTTGATACTTTAATCCAGATTAATGACTAGTGCTCATATGCTTAAACCTTTCCAGTGAGTGCTACAATACTTTCTACGAAAGAAAAAAAAAAAGTGAAATATTAAAACATGACTTTAGTTTAAGTTCCTTTTATTTTGTATTGCGAAAGATATATTTATCTTAAATTCGTTCCCGTTTTCTCTAAAATTTTATGCCTACGAACATAGCCTAAAATTCTACTGATGTCTGAAATAGCAGTGGAGGGAATTCATTGTTATTTTTAAAATTATTACTTCAATTGTCTATACATGACGATCGGTGATCTCGAGGTGGTTTTCTATGCTTCACGTGTTACGCTAATTGTCGAAATATGCAAAAACGATACCTGAAAATGAAAGAAAAAATACAAATAACCAAACACAACAAGACGTGCATATATGTTGTGACGTTTGCTGTAGATATCGCGGGAAACAGGACTTCCTCTGAACTACCACTACCGCTGTAGAAGCACTTCCTGCACTTGGAATGAGCCATGGGATTGGCCTGGCACGAGCGACCCTAACTCTTATCATGGGGATTGGAACGCACTCCCACCAGCAGCCCGTTCGATGCGTGACCCTCCTGCGTTACAAATAATTCGTGGAATCCCCAGAATTCTCTCAGATATATGACCTTCCATCTATCTTGCAATTCAGACAATTTTTTTTCCAACGAAGCTTTAATTTATGAGAAAAGGTTATCGTAACATTATTAGCCTATATGAAAACAGAAGAGTACAAGTTACAAGAAAGTGCCCACTTAATTTCTATTTCTAAACTTTTTATGCTATACATTAAAAGCTGAAGCTTCTCTCAAGATCAACACGATAAATGACATGGGGGGGAAACGTTAAAAAGTATAGGAAGTTGTTATGTAAACGTTCATTGTGATATTTTACATTCGTAGCTTATATATTCCACAAACCACATCAAATGGTTAAATATTGTTAGTAAATTCGTCATTGGATTGAATGCTTCACAAGACTAGTAGAAATGGAGGTTATTTGTTATGATATTTGATAAGATCTTGTGATATAGCGTTTTATTTTCAAAATAAATATTTCATAAACACTTAGCACGACCCTGAAACAGCTTTCGTTCCTTTATATGTAATTTTATACTTTTATGTAATTATGGTTGCTTTTGTAGACTTATTGACATAAAATTCTAAATTTAAATTAAAATTTAAGCCGTTTCTGGTGTTTTATATTTGTTGACATTTTCACTTTCATCTTTCTATACGTAAATATTGTTTTTCCTGAAAGTCAGCATTGTTATTAAAACAAGACGAATCTCGATGCTAGTTGTTAAAAGTATTACAATTAGGAAACTGAACGCAAGAAAAACAATAAAATGCTGTCATTTTTTAATTTTCTGTTCTTACAGCATTTTTCTTTTTATTTCTGAGGCACGCAAAGCAGTAATTTATGTCATATAAGTGATCTGCATGGCAGACTATAATTTTGAGCCCCCGTATGTTTCACAGTTGAGTTCTGAACTGCTCCCTGAAATTTCTGAGGGCAACATGTCAGAACGAGAGGCGAGGCACATATTGGCATGAATTATTACGTAAACTATTGCTTCGAGAAGCTTTTCCCAAGGACTGTAGAATTAAAACGCGACAGCGTCGCCCAAAGGCAGCTGCCATACACAATCTTTGCACCTTTTGCGCAGCATACTTTTACACCAGGGGGGAAAGGCATAGCCTTATTAGCCATACATAGCCATAGCTTTATTAAAGTTTTATCGTAAGCAGAGAATGGAAATTAAAAGCATTATTTTCTTGTTTACTCGCTTTACAAAAATAATGCTACAAGAAACTACATTATTACATAATAATTTGACCGCGTTCTTCAAAAGAACGTGTTTCGTTTTTTTTTTTGTTTTTTTTTTGTTTTTTTTTTTTGTTTTTTGTTTTTTTGTGTTTAACGCCCGGTTTTACTACAGAAGCACCACAGGCGGTGGACACTGAAGATACATGAGATGAAATGATATATTGTGAAAGGATATTTTAAAGGAAGGATACGTTCCAGGCCTAAGTTTAGGGTAACATCCCGGCATTTGCCAATATGACTGAGGAAAACGTGGAAAAACCTCAGTCAGGGAGGACGGTATTGGCGGGCTTTGAACCCTAGGCTCCCGCTCATGAGTCCGCGCCTTAACGACGTCGGCCACCCGTGGCAATTATGTGTTTCGTGAAAGATTAACTCTGATAACGGCTACACCTGAAGAACGCCACGAGGGAATAAAGGCACATTTATTGATGGTCATTTGAAAAGTTCTCGGAACTAAGCACAAAATACAGACTAACATTTTGGAATATTCTTATTTCTCAATATAGTCACTTGGCATTGTTGTACTTTCTCGTACAATGTTCTGAAGCCTTTATTCCGTCACGGAAATGAGGTTCCCTCAGACGTGCAAAACCCTCAATTGATGCTTTAAGTTCTTCATAAAATAAACATATCTTTCCATCAAGATATTTTCTCAGCTTTGGAGGATATTTAAGTCCGTTGTAGTCAAATCTGGGCAGTAAGGTGTATGCGGTGTAAATCACAGTCTAGTTCATTGATTTTCACCAATGCAGTGACACGTAGGGGGAACATTGTATGGGTGCAAGAGCACTTTCTGTGTGTGGTAGCTAAACGGATGCTAAACACTATTAAAATCTTTTAATCTTTAATATTTGCCTTTAATTGGTCCACAAAGCTTAGCATCCAGTAACAGATGCTCCCCTTAACATTCTAGATATTTTATGTCAAGCTCTTTCACTTGTTCCTGGTTACATATTTCGGAAAATTATACCAATATGGCTGAAACTAAGGCACACAGCCCGGAAAGAAAGAAAAAAAAATCCTACAAACAGATTTCTCCTTTGACACCCTTCCTTTACTTCGAGATACAGCTAACATGCTTTCGAAGGCATTCTACTCGATTGCGAAGTTTAATGCTTACTTAGACCAGAGCTGTTAATGACCTCCGACTGGTATGCAAGCCCATTAAACGAGGATTAAGCCTCTACCTGCCGACCTAGAGAGTGCCACTGAGATTTCCCCGAGCGACATCTTTAACGATTCATTTGACTGCTCCTTCATTGCAAAATATTCAAAGTGGAAAAAACAAAGACAGCTTTCCTTAGCACACATTCGACTTCCGCCAAGGACGATCGAGGACATTATATAAAGGACACTCCCACGCCAGGTTTTGCACACCTTCTAGTCCAGAAGGTCGACCCTTACAAAGTATCGCTCACCGACATTGCGATTTCCTCGCCGTATTCAGTTACAGGTCACATGCTGTTGTTCCTAGGCCTGGATTATATAAAGAACTTGAGCTGTGGATGATGAAAGTCGATACGGTTCCTTCCGTGTATCGCATTATTTTAGTCGGACCTCATTAAGGCTGCATATGGGACGCCATTTGTATCGAGTGGGCTGCGGAACATGGGGAAACAAAACCTGGAAAGGCGACAAGCGAAGCGATTCTGTGATAGGAAGGCAGAAAAGACCGAAATTAACCAATTTCTTACTATTCAAACATTTTTCTATTGACGCACACTTTATACACATTAAATTTTCATCTAAGATTTTATAATTTGCATTTACATTTATGCTTAATACCTCTTTACAAAATTGTTCAACCTGAATGCGAAAGAAAACCAATTTTATATAATTCCAAGAATGACAAAATGACATTTTATATTCTTTTATAATGTAATCAACATTATAAACGAGTTTCATACGCTATATTTTTATCATAATTATAAAAGTATATGAATAAAAGAAATATTAATGTCTATCATCTATCAAATACTCTGAAGTTCAATGACCTATTTTATTATTTTATATCACTATTATTATTATTATCATCATCATCATCATCAGATTATTTAGTTCATTTGTATATTGTAATTTTAGCCCAAGCTGAAAAGGCTGGGTTGTCATTAATATTCTTATAATACTTATCAAATTCAATCACTGGATGAACAGAAAAATATTAGGAAAGTTTTAGAAACTTTAGTTTTGGCATATATTTCATAAAAGGCTTTTATTATTATCATATCCCAGCAATTAATTTGCCAACTAATATTAATTTATTAAATTTTATTAATTCAGAAATATATGTTTTAAATGAAGATGATATTATTAATTCTGTTTTCAGTAATACATAAACGGTTTCCTTAGCATATCTCAATGTTAAGTTAATAACATATTAGCAACAAAACCAATTAATGACGTAATGCTATGCAATTGGTGTCATAACATAATGTAGCATCTTATTAACCATTTGGATAAACACAATGTTTATAAGTTTGATATAATTATGAATTAAAAATAAAGTATTGTCTAAAATACATAAAATATAAAATATGCATTTTCTTTAAAATCACGTGCAATTTAAATCTTACTACATTTTCTGCAAAAACATCGGTTGAAAGTTTATACCAGAAAATACCTTTGTGCTCTGTTTTTTGTGTTGGTAAACATTTAACGTTCCATGCCACAGATATTTGAACTAGAACCGTAGCCGCATATTGTTTGTGAGGGGGATTTCTGAAACTTCCTACTTATTAAAAAACGAGGCGCCTGCAGCAATTCTTCAAGCAGCACACACACATGAACACACTTTTCTATAACCTCCTCAGATTATACAGCAAGGGCAGGTGGCCTTTCATTTACGAAAAAAGTTCTTAACTTCTCTAAATGTTAAAAACTGTTATTCAAATGTTTTTGTAAAATCCTCAAAGCATGGTTACTTAGTGAAAATTGTGATTATAAGCGGTATTTTTATATAAATTTCCATTGGAATTTTAACCATAATCGAAGCTCTTAATGCTTGCATAAAAATTCTACAAGAAATACTTTTTATATTATCTATCCTTTGAACTGTGAATAAATGATTAAAAATAGACAAAGGAGTTAGTTGGCGAATAAGTTGCTTGGCCTTTTCAACCTGGGGTAATTTGCGCTCATTAACCATGCCTATTATTTGACAAGATATACAAAAAGCTATGATCTAAGGACATGAATATAATAATTATAAACGTTAAATAAAAAGTTTCATTATTATAGGTTTATATACCAATGGTTTCTATAAAAAGAATTGCTGCTAAATGTGATTAATAATTATTTTTAAATATAATTCTTATACTAATAACTAAAATACTAGTCTTCATTATTAATACAATTATAACACATATAAAACTTTCTCTTCCTTAGACAAACCAAAATATGATGCACCCAGTTTGTATATGATTTTGTGCCGTTCTTGTGCTTACGATCAATATATAAACTTTTCTTTGTCCGTTTTACCCCATCCCTCTCGATTCTCTGTGATATTACGTATGCATAGTCAAATTCTCAGATTGCTTGCCTATTGGTTGCAACGCATCATTTAGTAAATAAGTGATCAGTTCACCAGACACCCTTCTTATCTTCAGTAAAGACGCAGCAAGGAGGCTCCAGGGGTTAGAGGCTTTTCGGACTTTAAAAGTATAAATTATTGCTAGGAGCTTCTTCACTATGTCTACCCAGTGACCTAAGTATTATATTTAGCAAAGGCTTTATTTAACTATTAGTTTGGCTCAAGGTGCACTTTATAATGATTTGTTAAGAAACATGCATTGCTAGGGCAAATCGTTAAGTCCTTGGCAAGGTTTTAGAATGCAAGATTTTATAGAATTTGGTATTTGTAACATGCGCGCCCAAGAGTTAATATATTATTGCCAGTTAAATGAGCGAAATCTTTCAAGATTCATATGAACTTTTCCGATGTAAAGTATGCATTCAACTCATGCATAAATGTTCAGTGCATTATTGCTGTTGTACGTTTTTTTATTACTATACGCTAAATATACATGTTTCAGCACTTAGTTTTTTAATTCAAGTTTGTTGCGCAAATGCTATGTACATGTACACGTTTTTTGTTGTTTAGCAAATTACAGTTGAAGGTTATTATAAGTCTATTTTAATATTCTTTTCCCGTACACTTCACATTTCCATGGCCACATCCTGGGGATTTTCCTGCAGTATCTTCCTAATGTCGAAATAAACTGGAGGATGTCATTCTCAGATTATTGTGAAACGCTGCAATTTCATCTACCTATGAGCAGAATGTAACTATGTAATACAGCACAGTGAGACAAAACTACTTTAACTACTTGTTCTTACATAAAAAGGTTTGCTAAATATTTTACCGTAAAGGAAAATGTGTATTGTAAAGAATCTACAAATTTAGTGACACAGTTGAGGTAAGCACAAAACCTCTGTGCGCTTTAACAGGTAACCTGAACAGACACTGACAAGGAGTGAAAGTTGAGCTATATAAAATCAGAAGTTACCCCTGAATGTGGGGGTAATGACACATAGGCATAGGATCAATACTCTGGAGAGACTGACCACTAACTGTCTGTTCTACTTCCACCTTTCCCTTACATTATGGAGACTAATGCTCCCTGTATCAACAGGAACTCTTGAGAGAAACGTTTCCTCCAGTAAATGCAATATTGATCCCTGCTGTATTTTAAACACCAAGGTTATGTTTTGTGGCAATGGTTCCTAAACTCTTAGAAGAGATCTCGAACAAAGTAAAAATAACACTAAAACAGTAATGGAGCACATATAAAAAAACTTTTGAGGATGTGAGTGCATTGGTGTCATGGCAACACGTGGTTTAAATTTAATTCATTTTCTTTGGGACAGATTGCGTTCTTGTACCACCTGTTTTTGTAACTTCGCTGATACTCGTGCATGGCCTTAGTTGTTTAGTCGCATTCCTGTGCTACAATCTATTTCGTTTTGATTGCTTTTTAATGGTAGAAGTTATTTAGACTTGTGGTAAAGAAATATAAAACATAGCATTTACCTTCGGAATTAAGGAAAACCACAAGAAAATTAGTATTGCCTATAGAGAGTTACCTTAAAAATGCATGCATCTGACGTGTCCATATCAATTGAATATTTGCCACGGAGCACTAAAAACGCGATGCCTCCACGTTAAAAAATATCGACAGAAAGAATAGTGTATTTTCGGGTTTCTAAGGAGTGAAGTGGAGTTTCTAAGGAGTTTTATAGTATTGTTAACGAGAAGTCCATTTCGGTACTTCAGTCGTGCTCACGGGCAGGCCGTTTGTACCTACGCTCCTTATGGTGCCACCTTTGGGTCGGCGGCCAGGATCCAGGGACGGTAAGGCACAGACGTAGACGTTGTTTCCAGAAGAACACTCCGACGCTTATGGAGTTTGAGCCCTTCAAAAGGCGCCGGGGCAGAAGCCTTTCCAAAGCGCAAGCCACCGCCACGACGCATACAGCACCAGTCTAGTTCTCCTGGCAGCAATGGAATGAAGAGATGAAATGGCAGAGTGGGGCATTCGTGGAAAGGAAAGCTCTATTCCAGCCTTCGCCTAAGAGACGAAGACCAGCGCAAGGGAATACTAAGTCCCTAGCGTTACCGCCTGAGACATCCTACTTGCTTTCCAACAAGATGGACTAAAGTACCAAGCTCTATGGTCTCCCTCATTAGGGACTTCAGTTTATCCTGACCTTACTAACATGTGTCTTCATGCATTTAACATATGCAGCCAATAATGCAAATCTTAGGCTTGTCAGCTACATACCATTTAGAGCTTTGAACTTGCCATTAGTGATGCGTGTAAATCATTTAGGCTGAAGAACACTGTCTTCATTGCAAACGAACTCTGAGCACATTTGTTGTTTCCATAAAGAAGCGTTTCATACTGATTGAGATAGCTATAAGATCCTTGATGAACTGCACTAATCTGATATACAGGAATGATATTACCGTTCCCTTTACAGCAGACCGTTCTAAAATAAGATAAGATTGCGCAAAGGGGAACCGTTGCTGAAAAGTGACACAGAATTAAGCGAGTTGTTTATTATTCTTTAGAACAACAACTCTAACAGGAGGAAGTTTAATCTTGACAACAGGTTTTAAGTAGAATGGTATTTCATTATTCTAAAAACGCTAAATCATCTTCTCCGTTTCGCTACCTAGGCGCCATAGCTTAAAGGGTCGACTATAAATTCCGCGAGATCTGTGTTGAGGTTGTTTCTGGTTTTTCCAGCCTGCTTCTAACAAAATGGCTATTTTATTGGCACTGTTCAGGGGTATTTCTTACTTCGTCAACTCCTCCCACAAAATCAAAATACCTGGGTAAGTTTTCTTCAGCTCTTTTGCAACCATCTCACAGGATAGTCCCGGACTTCTTTGTTCACTGCCCATTTCATTTAATTAAAACAGTTTCAGTTCCGCTTCTCCTAACATTTATGTATACATTCTTCCATCTTTATTTTTCTCTTACATTTTTGAGTTGACTGTTTCAGCGCCAGTACTTGTGAATTTCTACATTTATCATCTACTAATTAAAACCTGGCTTTACACCAAAACTATTGACATATTTTCCATTGAATTCTCCACAATTTAACTACTTACTAACACTTTGGAGTCACAATATAAGCCTTCACACTCCTGCTGCGTGGCAACAGCGAACTCCTAACGGTGCTATTATCATTATTTCCTCTCCCATTTATACGGAGAATGCATCGTTCATCTGAAGTCTTATAATTTATAATCCTACTGCAGGCACCGTATTTATTATTTTTTCAATGATTTCTTAAGTTCGCCTGTTGAATTCAATCTTAATTTTTTTTTCCTTCCCTGGTATGAAATAGATCACTTCGACCTTTCAAAAAAGGAGCACATGATTTTAACATTTTCAATCTTCCGGGGTTTTGCCCAAAATACTCTTAATGCGAATAAATGACATTTCGATGCAATGTAATGTTATATGTCTCCTCTGTCATATTTATCCCACTCCAGTGTCCAAAACACAACACCCCCCCCCCCCCGTTTCGTTAAATTTCACTGTGCTATAACACAAGTACATTTGATACAAAAAAATCATTAATTCAACCTATGTATTTTTTCATTTCTTTTAATTACGTGAATGTGGAATTTTAATTCCATATTTAAATATATAAATAGTTACTATTTTCTATTTGTGCAATAATTAATACATGTAATTTTATGACGGCTTTTGGTAATATTTAAATAATATATATTTAAAAAATAGTTTTACAATATACGGAGCTCGCATTTCTTTATTGTATATAGCAACAATTAAACAATAAAAAACCTAAATACTTCCTTTTCTACTTTTATTATTACTGTTAATTTGTTATATTGTTGAGTGTTACTTTATTTTTATTTTTATTTTATATTATATATAAATATAAAATACGTTTTATAGCACGATCAAGTAACATTTAGTTTTAAAATAATTTTTTGTCTCTTCTACTATAAAATTATATTTATTTGAGACACAAATACAAGATGTAATTACACTGACATGTACTTTAACAGTCCGGATGGCAGAGTAAACCGTTTTATAAGTAAAAACTACAGAACACGAAAAATAAAAAACATCGGCGCTAGGTAAATCTTTATCTACATAAGTTGTAATAAATAATTAATTACAAATCAACTGTGATAATTTCAAATGGAATCATCAGGTAGAAAGCATGACATGTGTCCGATGACCCTCCTCTTCCCAGCAAGGTACACCCCAGAGGCCTTGTCTTGGTGGATTTTTACTTGGGACGGCATCTAGATTATCAAATAATCGATCTTCCCTCTTTTGAGGTGGAAGCAGACACGTGGTTACCCGTATGTAAAACCTCTGGTTAGGCACCAGTACCACTGGTAAGCGACCTAATTCAGCAGCAATCTCCCCAATTCTACAGGTGGGTATTCTGAACTCTTACGGTGGCACTGCGCAGGAGCATATCAACGTGAGAAGAATTATCACAAATGCAACATACCATTTGTTATAGAACCTGAAGACTTTTATACTTTTATTAATAGTCCCACATTACAATACTGGAGCACGCCGAATACCCGTAGCTAAAATGTTTTTGTTCATTCTAAAAAAGAGCATCCTACTGCAACACTGTAGTGTTACTTGTCCCTACTTCTGCGGTAACTCCGTCACTGCTCATTATCGATACACCTTCAGCAGCTATTGAATCAAATATATGTGAAGAGCTTCCAAGACCTGCACAAGGTACATTTTCCAAACTATCATGTCCTTGTCGAAAAGATGACACCCAACGGGTTACCGCCCGATGTGACAAAATTACATTGCCAAATTCCTTAAAGACCTGTAGGGCATTAGGTCACACCTCATGTATCACCAACATTTCCATACTTGCAAAATATTTACAAAGCACTGTTTTAACTTTAATAAGTTGGTCCTGGTGGTGTAGTTTTTTTTTTTTTTTTGATTGATTTATTTATGGACGCTCTTTAACATCTCAGGACCGACTGGTGGTGTAGTGATAACCATGTATGCCTTCTAAACCGAAGATCGCGGGTTCGATCCTGACGAGGACCGATGGATTTTTTTGGGAGTAAAAATCCTAAGTATGGCTTCATTCGGAAGGGAAGTAAAGCCGTGGGTCCCGTGTCGTACATTTACGGTACGATAAAGAACCTCAAGCTTGAAAGAAAAGGCTTCTGAGCAACATTTGTTGGCCGTTTCACGTCCTGGTTTGAATGGGACGCTGATGAACTGAGATGCTAAAGAGCTTCCATAAATTAAACAAAAAAAAAAAAAAAAAAAAAAAAGCTTAAATGTGAGAAACAACGTTTTAACGTATTTGGAACGGGGGAAAATTACTATTTAAAGTTGTTTAATATTACATATTCTTTATATGTTACACTAAACTGCTGTTTAAAATGTAATTTTCTCGTGTTGAAAGAAGTTATACACTTGGGCATGCGCAATGATGGAATCAATTGTTACTTAGTTTATTCTAGACTGGTATGTTGCAACCAAATCTTAAAAACCCATTTATGTAATATCATTATTGCACAATGGCCTGATTTCGAAACCACCACGAGGGATGTAAAAATGAAGGAAAAAAAAAAGAGGTGTACTTTGTATTCGCTTAGATTAGTAACCACATTTCATTTTAAACCAAAGTTTGTAACAGGCAGTATTATAAAATGTTTATAGCACTAGTTTGAGTGTCTTGTGTTAAAAGAATCACTTTTAGTATGAACTATCTATAAATATCTATTATGCTTGCAAAGTAAAGAGACCTCAGTGTGATAAACCCGTGTGCAAATCTAAATGTTAAATTAAACGAAATGAGAAAACAGTGAATAATGGATGTGAATTTTGTATTTTTTAATCATGTCGTTCGTTTTTTGTTCTATCTGAATGCTATTAAAACCGTGGGTTTGAGTGAAAAAACAAGAGCAATGAACTTTGTATTTTCAGAAATTGAACATTTGTGAACAATGTGTTTTCGGTAGTATTATGGTTTTGTTCCTCTTTTTCTTTTAGTGATTAGTTCCGTAGGATCGGATTCTGAAAAGAAAGTCCTTTGAGAGCATCGCCAAGAGCTATAAAGAACTATAAAAGCGAAGAGATCAGCACTTAATCTGAAGGTCGAGTGTAATAATAATAGCAAATAATAACAAGTCAATTTACGCCTCATTGTAACATTTTAGACGTCTTTCGCAGCCCAAAATTGAGCACAAGAATTTAAATACGGATAGCCTGGAATTGGCGCGAATTATTGACATCGAATTTTTATTAAAATGTGCATTACTCAACAGAAGTTTCTTTAGGGCAGTCTAGCACAGCCTAATCAAGCCAGAGACTGAATACATCACATGATAAAATCTCCATCAATAACCGTGTGGCTAGATGTATCTTGAATTCATACAGCTAATTTTGCAAAGCAAAACATTTTACGTTTGCCACATTGAACTATTTTTTCCCCTGGATTATTTATTGCTTTCGCTCTAATGAGTATAGAATAATTATTCTCATATTTGACTATTGTGCTCTTGATACTATAGCTTTTCATCTTCCATATTAAAATAAAATGCCAGGAATAATGCAGAAATTTGTGAAAGAAACACAGTGACCGGGAAAAGAAAAAAAAAAAAAAGAAAAAAAAAAAAAAACCAACTGCTGTGACATGGCCAATATATGCAACACTTTCAGTATGAAAGAAGTTATTACACTTACGTTAAATCGGTACGACTTGTACGGTGAAGTGTGAAGCCTGCCGTATTAAACATTAAATGTCTTAAACGATTACCTTTTTAACACTCTTGCCATGTAAACGAAATCTGATACTTTTTGGCCTCAGCTTGCTTAATTAGTTCACAGACCTCCTACAGCGCGTAAAATACAGCGGACAGCCTTTGCGAAAAACACGGTGAACGGGTTTCATTTTGCAAGGTCTTAATTACATCCCTTGGCTTTGAGCGGCTTCTTCGGAGCTCACGTGCCTTGCCAAGTCATCCTTAGTACTTCACATCAATGCAAAGATGGTCCGGGATAACAAAATAGCACGCTGATCATAAACACTAAAAAAATCCTTCCTGTTTAACCACATACATAAGAGACGCGTGTTTGACGGATTACACTGGTCAACAATGATTTTGTTACATAAATAATTTTAGCTGTTTCCATCTACTGATTCCAAAAATGAAGTAATTATTTTCCATCACTCGTTTTTTTTTTTTTTTTTTTTTTTTTTTTAATTTTGAAAATAATTGCTTCCTGTTTATTAGCGTTTGTGGTACACAACATGCAGATTAGAAGAAGTATATTAAATTTTTTATTTCATTTCATTGTGCCAGCAATTCACTTCTAACGTGGTTGTTGCCTATATATTTCCTTCACAAAACTCTGATTGTATGGTTATAGCTCCCAGATGAATAGAAGCTTTCTTTAAAGAAAGAAGTTAATCCCGTGCTCTCTTTGAATTGTGACAGAAGTTATAATACCTAATAGTGCGTTATAAGAAGTAAGTAGTGTATAAGAAACATGGCTCGAAAGTGTCTTAATGACAGAAATAACTTTTGTTACGTATGTAGTGAGCTCCGTTTAAAAGCGCAGAGGCGAAATTTTATATCTCTTGTTAGAAGAGCTTGTGAGAGTTAGTTTTGACAACAAAATTGAACCAGAACAAGAAATGGGCCCCGGAAATCTGCTGTGCTAAACGTGTAACACTATTAACTGGCTGGATAAAAGCATCCCCTTACATGCCTTTTACAGTCCCCTATGATATGACGCGAAACTAAGGATAATTTGACAGACAATTTGCTTGACAAATATATCTGAAATAAGTTCCAAATCCAGTCATACTGTTAAATAATTATCCACCTTTAGATTCAGCAATTCGACCTTGACTTCGCACACCATTTCCACCGGATGACATAACGCCGACTGAAGTAATTCAAAGTGTCCTGATGTTCAAATGAATTACAGAATAATCCCGAAAATTTGTGAAAGATGTTACAATAAACGAGCCCCACTTTCTAATCTAGCAGGATTTAAATGCTTTGGTTCGGAATCTAAGTTTATGTAAGAACATGGCAGAATTACTCGCCTCAAGATTGAAAAGCTGGAAGCTGCTGCAGGGTGACTCCAAAAAGGAATTTGAGCATTTGTTTTCAAAAGAGGAGGACTTAATTTTTGCAATGCTGGGATGTAATATTTCTTTAAAAACACACTTCCTACACTTCCATTTCGATTTCTTTTCTGTAAACCAAGAGGGCTGTGAGCGACGAACATGGGAAGCGTTTCTACCAACACATCGCAGAAATGGAAAGTCGCTACCAGGGTAAATTGTGTTCACATATTTTGGCAAACTACTGTTGGACACTGAACAGAGACATTCCTCAAACGAAGTATGGCCGAAAATCTACTTCACATACACGGAGTACATCAATTTCGGTTAAGATATAATATTATAATGCATAGATAAGAGAAATGTTTTCATGCGATTGCTCAAAAACCCTGGTTGTTGGAAAAGTTGTGCAAAAATATTTGAAATTGGCACAAAAAATCACTTATAATCACCCATTGTTTCTCTTGTAACAGACAAAAGCTTCAGTTTTATTCACCTGTGTTATATGCACTTTATGAATAAGTTGATACGGAAAGGCAAGAAACAATTTCAGAACTCCATTAAATAGTCAATTAGAATCAATTCATCAGTTATTATATTCTAGACTCTATGACGAGGTTGAAACACTCGAACTTGACGTAATCCATCTCTTTCTACTATCTTCTATATCCACTGCCACTCCATACGTCAATACATTCCCTGCTGCCACTAGAGTGCCATCTCCTTAGTTCCATTATAACTAAGCTCCACGCCCAAGTACTGTGCAACTTGAACCTGACAATATTTGAAAGTATCCATTACAGAACTGCCAATGGCTTTAATTTCTGCTTTCTCCAACAAAACCCAATGCATGTTAAACTTCCCTTTCTATAAACATAAACAAACGATGCCCCCCTCCCTAGTCGTCCACAAATGCGAATTTAGATATGTTAATACAGCTCACATAACTCTATGAGGCATTTCAACGTTCTGTAACTAGTTAAACGAGACTTTATCTAGATTCAGATGTGAGTGTTCTTTTTAGATTTTGTATCCCCTAAAACCCTTCTATTCACATATTAGGTTACGGTTAGGGCAACCAGTGCTAGGATTTATAAGTATATGTGTATTCAGATGTGAAGCTTTGTGCTCTTTTTAGCATTTCGTATCCCCTAAAACTCTTCTATTCACAAAACAGGTTACGGTATAATAGGGCAAATAAGGCTAGGAATTATAAGTGTATATATAATTAGTTTCAATTAATATTTCATCATGTATTTACGAAAAAGAACATATGGAATGATTTAAAACACATTTACTCTCCATATTTTTCCCACTTTCGGGAATAGTACCCAGTTTTACATACTGGAGGAAAATTCACACAACTTTACATACTTTCCAAATTATATTTGAACAGTTTCCAAATGTTTTAGTTTGTATGTTATTCTTGTCAGATATTTTATTATTTTCGGTATTTTAAAGATGGTTCTGACTTTTCATGAAATGTGAAAAGCAAGAAACCAACGATATCGTGATTAGAAGTCCTTATGGAGTCCTTGAGAGTGTGTTGAGTGTATTAGGCTCTGAGAGCGCGGTTTCAATTGAATCCAGAGTCCACTTTTGGCAATGAAACAGTAAACATTTATGCAGCATACATTCAAATAAATTTACCTGCCATCACAACTCTCCAAAAGTATTAGCACCCTGAAGAACGTGGAATGCCTCAAACGTTGCAGTGGAAAAGTCACAAAAGTATTGAAAGTGAAGTTGAACACGACAGTCAGGAAACCAGGCTATAGGAGCTATGGAATATCAGGGCTATTTTAAATGGTAAATCAAATGAACTAGAGCTGAAAGTTGCGCAGACTTAGAGCGTTCCACATTACTTTTAGTGATATTGAGAAGAATTTTGAGAGACTATATTTGAAAATTGAAAACAATGTTTTGTAACACAGTGCTTTGAAAATATGCAATTATTATCATATACAGTTGAAGATAATTCAATTTGTAAAAGTACAACAATTTCCAAAATATTTCGATATGTACACCAAGAGATTAAAGTCTTGTTCCATTGTTAAGCAATAAGACTTTTAAGTACTTCAGAATTTGGTAAATTAGAGATACTCTTTGCAAAAATTTCGCCTACATTTTACAGCATATTTCTATAATTTATAATATTTAACCATTTTTATTGCATATAAGCCCTAGCCCTGCTCGTAACAGGAGTTAGCATAGGTAATTATATGCTTATGCTCACGTGTAACGAATTTTTCAGCACTTGTGTCATCAGTCATTGCGAATTCTCCATAGTTCACAAGTAGCAGCGCTAAAGGAAGCAAGTAAATCAATTAGACGTAAACATGTTCCGTAAGTTCTAGCCTGCAGCAAGCAAACAGAAGTCACCTGCTGTGGATATAACGATATAGCAATTATTACTTTGGTCGTAAAAGAAAGCGTTACATTCTACTTACAGCTAATGCAGAAACGGTAACTAGGTAGTAGAGATCGAGCACTTATGTTTTGCAAGAACATTGCACTTTATCTAGGTTAAGGAATGGAATTTTTAAAGAAAAGAGAAAACAGAAATAACCCTCCACAATGACTAAGGTTGACTTTTTTTTATATAATAATGGTTTCCTTTGCATTACTATATTTGCCAGGTTATTCTCAATCTTGGGGGCAATATTTCAGCATGTTTCCAAACGCAAATATACTGCTATGACATTAACATTAAACATACGAAATTCGGAATTTGCAGCAATTCAAAAAAGTACGTAAAAGTACCTAATTTCAGCTCACATTATATGTGTGGAATGCACGTAAGGAACAAAAGCAAACGAGTGGTATATAAAAATCCACAATAAGCCAACTGGAGTTTGCAACACCACTGTGGTTATTCGAAACAAATAGAATGCAATGGAGCGCCCTTGGTTCCCAGTATCTTGCGTAAATTACCAAAAGTTCTAAAGTTGCCCTTCACCCTTTAAAATTATATTTTATATTTTGAATTTGTGGGTAAGTGTTAGAATTTACCCGCTGTTTTCAAATAAAAATAACTATAGACATTACTTTTCTGAAATATTTTAGTTACATAAATGAAGAAAACAAAAATATAATTAATAAATTATTAATATGCATTTAATTTGCTACCATTAGACATCTGTATTTTGAAACGATATCTTTTACCTATTTACCGCCACGGGTGGCCGAGGTCGTTAAGGCGCGAACTCGTGAACGGGAGGTCTGTGGTTCGAATCCCGCCAGGACCGTCCTCCTTGATTGAGGTTTTTTCCAGGTTTTCTCAGTCTTCATAACTGGCAAATGCGGAGAGGTATAAAACTTAGGCCTGGAACGCTTCCTTCCTTATAAAAAAAAATCCTTTCCCAATATATCATCTCATGTAACATCAGCGTTCACCGCCTGTGGTGCCTCAGTAGTAAAAACGGGCGTTAAACACCATTAAAAAAAACAATCATAACATTGACAGTAAAGTTGACAATACTCGTACACATATAAACCAATGTAAAACATTAAGTATATAAATAAATATATGCTAATGCATAAATATTGATAATGAAAAAAAAATAACCTAAGAAGGAAAAAAGAAGAAAATAAAAGAAGAATTATATACAAAAAGCACCAGCAATGACAATTTATACATAAATCCTGAAAGTAGAAATAAAGATACAAGCAAAACATAAAATTAAACCCTGATAGTACTATGGAGGAGATAGGAACATTTATGATAGTAATAAAAATAATACAATGAATAATTCTACAGCAGGTAAAACAAATAAATACATGCATTATAACAAAAGGAATCTGAATCTACGGTAATCGATTATTTCTAATAATATTAAACAATTTCTTATGAAATGCTCCTAAAGTTCGGCAGTCTCTGACATCCGGCAATGCATTCGAGAGACGGACAGTGATGAGTAAAGTGATGTTCGTGCTCGTCAGATTTTATTCTGAAAGATATTGAATTCTAGAGATCGAGGACATTTCCTTCCTAATGTGTATTCTAGAAATTAGAGAATGAACTTAAGATTCCACCACTCCAGGGATTGATTCCAACACTCGCTTTATAAGCACTCACGTTCCCTAAAACGAGAAAGTTGTGATCACTTGTGGAGATTTTGAGAGTATTTCTGATCTGCTTCCACAAATAAAAGCATTTTCATTTCATAAGAAAGAATAACATTGCTTCCTAATGCCTTATAAAGCATTTAAGCATAACTCTAGAATGTCAATGATCAAATGTGCAATGATATTATGTTTGAGAGATATATACAAATTTCTTCTAAAATGGTTTACATTCATATTTGGTAAGAAATGAAACCCCAAAAATAACTGAACCCTCCAAATTTTATTTATATATTTATTCATTAATTGTGCATGAACAATAAATTAAACTGTTAATGGTAAACGAAATTATTGAATGACATAAAATTAATCTGGAATCTACTGGCGCCCAGCTACCTAATATTCACCTTTACAAGGCCAAAGAAAAGAAAGACAGAAAAGGAAAACAGGTAACATGTCACAAACTTTAGTATCTAGGCTATGGCGGTGTGTCTCAATTGATAATACAGGGCGCTTCAAATGCATACTGATAAACTTATGAAGCATAAGAGAAAAATAAAACTGTAGACAACACTCGATTAACTATCCATGTTGTCTTCGTATTCAAGAAAAATGCTAATAAAACAACCCTACTTTATACTCCTACAAAAGTATGTCTCCGAACCACGTCAGATATTGCAAGTTCCTGATAGTCTGTAAACAAGGTCGTTGGCACTGCCTAAAATAAAAATTCAAGAGGTGTTAAGTTAAGGGAAGCGCTGGTCATTCTATCGGGCTCCTCTTCCGATTTGTTGCCAGGATATATGCGATGCTGAAAAAACCGGATAAACGAAAGTGCTAGTGTACTACGTGTAAAGATATTCACAGTCAACTCTATTTAACGCAATGCCTCTTCGCAACATTCGCCACAGAATACATTCAAGGGTTTGATTTGACTCAGAATTATATGCATCTGAAAACGTGGATTTCTGATCGACATTTACTCTAGTTTAAGTCACTAAGTATATTCCATGATTAGATAAAATCAGTGTTATCTATGTTTATATTTCAAGCTTTAATGTCTTAGGATATTTTACAGGAATTGATATATTAAATTAGAATTGAAAAAGAGATCTCGTTCATGTTATAGTCAAACCATCTGAAGACTACCATGATAATCCTATAACCTCAAAGAACAGGGAGAATATGGCTAACTTTTCCCATATTATGCCTGCAGTGGAATCGAACACAGGTTGTACGCCTCTAGGATTGCCTTAGAACGGTATGGGGGAAACTGTGGATAATTAAGATCTCCAGCGAAGCCCCACAGCGCGAAGCCCGGCAAGTGCCCCAGGTACCTGATACTGTCGGCAATGCAGCTTGCTGTACTACGACATAGGGTGCCACTAGGAAACACAGGTGAGTCACATTTAAGGACAGTTGCAACATTTCTCGTTCGTAAGGAACGGTTTACTAGAACCATGTAATTGGTGCTCAATATAGTTAATCATATTTTATCAGCGTTACAGCTGAATTTCTTTTGTCACTGACACATTACAAGAAGAAACAATAGGAGCTCAATGGGCACCATCCAGTCGAGCCAATAATGAATTCCCAAGCCTTATAATTACAATGTTCTGATAATAAATAACGTGTATGAGCCAGCAAAACTTGAGATGGAGGGGTAAACTTTCCGCGCTTGCTGTTCGGGAACAAGTGAATCTCCTACTAGAATCAAGAGAAGATCATAAAAACAAATGAGAGGCTCTTAGCTGCCGTTTACAGATGGCACCACGAGAACGATATCTCATCGCATTTCATTATTTATTTTCTATTGTTAAATTAATTTCTTTGTTTGTTCTTTTGTGCTTTACCATTTATATTTTTTCCGGTTAATGCTCAGCTTAGTCGCTATGTTTTGCTTTTTCTTCGATTAAAAGCTTTATTGGTTATGCTTGAATTGATATTCCTAGGTTATTTAGAATGATTTTTGTAATGTTATGGCGCACATTTTATGAAATGAAATATTCCGACCTTTTGCTTCTTACGTTCAAGCAACAATTTCTCCACTCTGAACATCCACTTTCTACGCCGCAGATTTATGCACTCTGCGGAATTTCTGGGTGTCTCTGTCTTGACTTCAGAGTATAAGGCGAGAATGGTGGAAGGCCGATGGGGGAACTTTCGCACGTATTTGTGGTGCGTTGCAGCAACTCTGGTTGATGCCCATACACTGGCAGGGAACTTCGATCTTCAAAGATATAAACGTCCGTAAAATAATTGCTTAACTTCAGTTTCCAAGAAATGAGATTCTCTATGATCGCATTCGGTTGTAGCAAATAAAGCCCAAAAATCCAATTCAGCTAGCTACCAACTTCAAAGTGTCCAGTGTTACACTCTTTGCTGAGACTTAATTCCTGAGCAAAATGAAACGGCCCCTAACGATTTCAACATTAAGTCAAACTGATTTTGCAACTTTCTATGTGGCTTCTTCGAAATCTACCACAGCATTCTTTGTTTGGAAGTGCATTTTTAGCTGATTGATTTGTTCGGAAATGCATTTAATGCCAACCCATATGTAGATACACATATATCTGGTAGAAGAAAGGACACCATTGGGGTGTAATGTCTGTTCTCGAAACAATGAAGTGTGCATAGAAGTATTTAGGCCAATAGGAGAAGCTACCATACACAAAACATTCTGTTCCGACTGCGAAGGTATCTCAAGTTGTCTTTAGTGAAGAAGTACACGACAATGTTATGTAATCATTTTCCAAAAGAAAATTAGCACCTCTCGATGTTTTCACCGAAATGCTGTACAGGGCTGAATGTGTGTACGCTATGAATTTTGGCAAAGAAGGTGGGTTTGTTTTGTTAAGTTTAATTATGTCTTCGAGCTTAATCGGACTTATGAAGACATCTTCTACCTTTCCTCTTTAAGTTACTTGACATAATACTTCGAGTATATCTCCTCGTGGTTCGCGGTTATGCTCCTGAGCTTCGTCAGTTAAAATAGTGCATTCACTGCCGTCATGATATAATTTCGCTGAACATGAATTTTCGTACACTACCGCCTTAATTGATTTATTGTTTCGTTTACCTTACGAAATGCGTGATTCTTGTAAAGAGCATTTATCTCAATGCACGCTTAACATCATCTTCTGCCCACCACCGCCACGGTGGGTCGTTAAGGCGCGGACTCTTGAGCGAGACTGGGGTGCGCATTCCCACCAGGGCCGTCATCCCTGACTGAGGCTATTTCCAAGTTTTCCTCAGTCCTCATAAAATTCCAGAGAAAAAAAAATTCCCAATTTATCATTTCATATATCATCAGTGTCACTGCCTGGGATGCCTCAATAGTTAAAACGGGCATTAAACACTATTAAAAATCTTCTGTCCATGCAATGTAATAATCAAATAAACTCTTCTTTGCCCCCATCTTCCGTTTGCTAACTTAGTTGGCTTGCCAGATGACAAGTTGGGAATTCTTTCCCGACTCAACTGCCCCCCCCCCAAAAAAAAATCAATATTAGTCAATGTCACAAAAATAAAAGTTAAAATAATACGTTAGACCAGCTCGTAAGAACTGCCACCTTGAAGGGCACGGGCAACCTCAGCTTTCCAGATTGCTATCAATTGTTCCCATGAAGCTGGTTAGAGCCCGTTACACCCCACTCATAAGATGGAAGCAACAATTAGAATCTAGTAAAGATAAGTAATATTCCTAAGATTTTATTGTCCAATGGTTTTTTTGTTATTTTAGAATTGAAAAATTGGGCTTGAAAATCTTGCGGGCGGGTTAATCCCGCAATTTACTTACTTTGCCCTGTTACTGTTCTCTTAGCTACTGAAACACCGAAATAAAAGTTACCTACATTTAGGAGTAATAGTTTTAAATGAATAACAATAATAGCTCGTAATTTAAAAACGGGTTTAAATACTTTAGTGTTAAAGCCTATGCTTATCGCTGCAAAGAAATATTTCAACAATTTGTTTGCTATCATATTTATCGTCATATGAAGACTGTACAAATATATAGCTTAAAAATGATTATGAACAAGACTATATACCGACACGGGTCGTTAAGGCGCGGACTCGTGAGCGGGAAGTCTAGCGTTCTCTCTGACTGAGGTTTTTTCCAGGTTTTCCTCAGTCCTCATAAATGGCAAATGCCCGGGAGGTTCCCTAAATTTAAGCTTGGAACGTTTCCTTTAAAAAAAAAATCCTTTACCAATATTTCATTTCATATCATGTATCATCAGTGTCCACTGCCTGTGGTGCCACAGCTGTAAAAACGGGAGTTAAACACAATTAAAAAAAAAGTCTATGCGCTCGAAGAGCTGAATTCGCCTCTTCACGCATTTCGACTGCGCACTTTCTTTTGATCAGCGTTTCCAATCACACGAAGTACAAAAGAAAAACAATACATTCCTGATTAAATTCTAAAGCTAAATAGCTTATATTTTGGCCTTTCTGAGCAGTAACAGGCTCTAACACTCGATGACTAAAGCGAGTGGCCACCAATTCCAACTTCAAGTCTCCTGCGCAACGAAAGAACTGCAATACAGTTAACGGACGTTGTCAGCGTTTTTTTACCACTTTTCTATTGCGCTCTATTTAAGATTTATATTCATATTACACTCTGATGTTGTGCATCAAGCCTCAGTCACTTCCAACAGGAAAAAACTCCGGCGCGGGGAATGACGATGCAGGCCACTTGCTTCGCTTAGCGTATGTTTCCTGGAAACCGTTTACCGGAACGGCTTTTTATATCAATTCCACTCAGTGCGAATTGGTAAGACAGGTATGCAAAGTTATCCTTCTTTTGTAGCCTTTGTGTTTCTTTGCATGTCTTATAGCTCTTGACGTTTCTCCGATTAATTGCAAGCAAACTTGTAAAACCTACTGTTCTTACAGGACCTGTTGGTTAACAGTAAAGCGATATGCTCTGGAATTCCTGATCTACTTCTTTGTGCTCAAGTTCTTGCGGTATAAACATTAAACTAAAGTTCCAAGCTTCATTTCAGTTCACTATTGGCTTACTGCAGTGCCTTATACATAGATGCTTTCAACTGCATCCCACGTGGAGTTATTCTTTTTAAATTTTTCCTTGGGAGGTTCCTTTATTATGAAAAAAAAGAGGAAAAACGAGTCAATGAAACGCCATTGTTTCCAAAAAAAAAAAAAAATTGATAGCACCTGCAACTTGTAGTATAAGCTATGACATACAAATTACACATCCGTCCTGCAGAGCGTTCGGAAAGTCGTTGTACAATTAGGCTAGAAAATAGGTTTGTTCATCTTTATTTGTTCATCATTATCAATAGAAGGCTACGTTTCTTTTTCCGTTGAATTGTCTTTTGTTTTGTGAAGCTATGCTGTATTCAGTTTAACAAATGTTGAACAATAATTACTAGTGTAATTCAGTATTTGTTGTTGATTTGATTTATTTATGGACGCTCTTTAACATCTCATGTCATCAGCGTCCCATTCAATTCCGGGCGTGAAACAGCCGACAAATTTTGCTCAGATGCCTCTTCTTTCAGGCTTGAGGTTCTTTATCGTGCCATAAATGTGCGACATGGGACCCACGGCTTTACTTGTCTTTCGAGGGAAGCCATACTTTGAATTTTTACGCCCGAAAAAATCCATCGATCCTGGTCAGTTTTGAACCTGCGATCTTGGGTTTAGAAGACAAGTATGGTTACCACTACACCATCAGGACCGACAATTCAGTATCTACTATTAATATTTATTTTAATTGAAGAATGTGTTTTTTTCTTACTGAAACTTTCTTTACCCATGACAATAAATACGATACAGTGCAGCAGGAATATGCTGAAAAACTCTAAGATATAGTATCTCATTGCAATGCGTTTTGTAGATTTATTAAAAAATTCCTGAGGTAGGTTCAGTATTAGACGCTGAACTAAGTGGAAGACTAAGTAAAATTAAAGAACAGAAATTGTTGGACTTTGCTAACTCATTGCGCAGGTTAGACAAGAGGAGGGCATTGGGCTTGAGATGGTTTTGTCGGCTCCGGACTTGCCCCAAGCTGGGCACCAATCTTTAAGAGATTTGTTGTTGACACCAAGTGGTTTCAAGTTGTGATGCCAAATTTATGGAGTGGTTCAGTAAAGTGATTATAGGTCACTTCGGTGTTGTTGTCCACGCTTCAAAGACAATTTCTCAACGTGAATTCTGCTGTTTTGTTGACTCGTACTCAACAGGATTGGGAGAGGGTTTTTATGGTGTAAATAAGCACGCTATGCGACATAATATCCATTGGTATTTTATTACGCCCAAAATCTTTCGCGTCCTCTGGTGTTTTGCTTACGATAGACTTAGCTACGCCATTACACACTTATTTGCCGGGAGTGAAACTCATGGATGAGTGCCGAGGCGCATGAAACTGAAAGTCGTACTGCGAATTGCGTGTATCTTGCCGCGTGTAGATCTTATAACTGTATGCCTCAGCAACTTTGAACTCAACAACTGCTTCTGCGAACTGCCTAACTGAGTCGAAATGAATGATGAAATGCGTCTAGAAGCTTAAAATTCTGTTTTCTATCATTTTCTAAGCTAAGCTGCAACAGGATAAATCCAGGATGAAGTCTTTACTACTAAGGCCGCTACTGCTGAATGTAGACAATAAATTTGTAAAACACCAATAACTAGAATTAACACTAATACACGATAAAGAAAGATTGAGATAATTTAATAAAAATATCGTAGTAACGCACCTACATTTTTTTAAAAAAATCCAATTCTCCTAGTTTTCACGACAGCAAACTTGCCTATGGCCCTTTGATTATAGTCTGGAATCTGCCGGATGAAGTATATCTCTACAGAAAGCATTGTATACTTTCCGTGTTTCGAGATCCTAGTTTGACTCAATAAATACTTGCAATTGGTCTAATTAGTTAATTTCGATTTTCTCTTCCAGAGACCTCAAATAAATAGCCTTAGAATGTAAACATTGTAACAGTGTTCATTTTCTTGACATTCAATTACACAAAACAAAACACGAATACACATGAAACCTCACTATTCAGAAACAGTTTACTATGAACGATTATTGCTGGGGAGTATGCGCATGAAAGCACTTCTTGATACTGAAATAACTATAAGGTTTCGCATATTTAATGTATATATGATATTAATATATTGTGTCAATATAATTATCCAATAGTCTATTTAAGCACCTTCCTTCCAGGACACTACGTAAATTTACAAGTCGCTCAATTGTTGGTAGTGCATAAAGCGAATATTTAAAACTCTTATTCCTAAAGAAATCAATTAGTTACATTATGCATGGAACAGCTGCACAAACTTCATTCAGTAGGAAACTAATGATTAGTCTCGATCTTTCATGACGTAAATATTACAAGTAACACACATTAGTAACAAATGTAACAATCATACTCACATTTTAGCCCATGTTGTTATCTTGCTATGTAGTAATCATTGCTTGCATTGTTTCAAGGTCGGTCCTGGTGGTGTAGTGGTTACCATACTTGCCTCCTACACCAAAGAACGCGGGTTCGAACCCGGCCAGGACCAATGGATTTTTGGGCGTAAAAATCGTAAGTATGGCTTCCTTCGGAAGAGAAGTAAAGCCGTGGGTCCCGTGTCGTACATTTACGGCACGAAAAAGAACCTCAAGGCTGAAAGAGAGGCCTCTGAGCAAAATTTGTCGGCCGTTTCACGCCCTGAGTTGAATGGGACGCTGATGACCTTAGATGTTAAAGAGCGTCCATAAATCAATCAATCAATCAATTGTTTCAAGAAATTTTCATTTGTTTAACAGCTTGTGCTTCCATGGATACTTATTTCTTAATGGCTCTGAGTTTGAAAATCACAAACGGATTGGCTCTCCTGATGACGGCCGTTTTAGACGGACATAAATTTAATGCAAATTTTGTGCTGTAGCACGGAAAAAATATTCTATGACACACTTTCCTGAAATTATTTTGTGTTTTTAAGAATTCGGTTTTACTAAATAACACTGTAGGAACTTGCATCATACATATAAAACTGGAGGCGAACGTTCTTGGGAATGCACGTGACGAAAGATGACGTTTTAGGTGGTGCATACACATAACTTAAAGGCAAGAGACCCTTCTACCGCTTCTTCTCACCTTCCTCGATCAAAATACTTTTGTTTAACGAGACTTTGATTTGCACAGCGACTGTAAAGTCCTAATTATATTGGACATTTTTGGGGAAGTGCAAACTTGCAATTCTCTGGGTGTAACAACGGATTTATTAGCAGTCTAGCTCTCCAGTGCCCGTATTGAAATTCTCCTGCCCATCTTGTACGCATTTTGCATATAACGCTCGTCCATGCCTTCAGTTGACGCACAAGTTACATCGGACAAAATTACAGTTGAGTATTCCTCTCGAATATTGCTAGTTCAAGGTTTACGCCTGTTGCCACTGTTTTATTATTTTGTTTGTTTTGTTGTGAGGCAGTTTCCGTCTTAATTGCAGAAAAATCAGAAATGCTGCTCGGGCAAGTAAATCTACTGAGAATATAGGAAATAATTTTACAGAATTTCTTATCACTGGAATGTTTTATAACCTTGTAAGACTCTTATAACATCAGCTCTTTAGGCAGAGAAAAGATTAACAAAATTGTTCTTACAAAATTATATACTAAGCAATTTATTTTTAATTCTTTTATATATTTCCCCTTTCATAATAAGTTCCTATCTAAAATTCGCTGTATGAAGAAATAATATTTTGAATAAAAGGTGTATTAGGGACATGCAATATAAAAAGACGGAATAAAGGTGACAAAGCGATCACAATAAATCCTGGCCTTTTGTGTAGAAGGCTCAACTAGGTTATACAATGTCACAGAGCAAGCCTGCAATGTGATTCAGTTTAACAAGACGTGACAACGTCATACACGCCTCGATTTTACGGCAATTTTCTCCGTTTATAGAACGTTACTGAACTGCCGCACCCTGTCCTAAGAGACAGTGACGTTACAAATTATAGTGGCAAACGCGAAATTTTTCTATACAACGTATCAGTCCACTTTACGTACCTTTGACGTGTTCAAAATTATATGTGCTTTGTAACCATACAGCGCGTCGGAAATTATACTGGCATAACTGTAAACTTGTTTTCCATCATGCCGAAATCGCATCGTATCGTTCTAAATGCCTTGCGGGCTTTTTTGAGATTTTTGGGTGCGGTATTGGAATTCCTACGTGAATGGTTTGTTATTGGTCTACATCATTAGTGCATTAAACACAATTTTCTGTGTAACGGATATAGTGCCAACCCCTCTCTCTCGAAATACAGTCAGGTTCTGATTGTTCCTTTCAACAATTCCAAGTATTCATAGCGTACAATAAACTTAAAACCCATTGTTTTATAATTCTTACGTTTAAAAAACAATTTTCCCAAGCTTTCACAAGGAAACGGGAGGAATGAAGAATGCATCGTCAGTGAAAGTTTTTAATGTTGTAAAATACAATGCTACAATTCACTTTATGCTCTGCTATCATTCACTGTTCCAGCTACCTTCTGTTTATTGTTTTTAAGTTTCCTTATTGCAGGGGAGAACTGAGTTTCTGCTACCGAACATCCCTGCTGTTATCAGTTTCAGCAAAACTTGGTGAGAATTTGTTATAAAAGATGCGCATGTGGATTAATTGGGAATGTATAAAATGTTTACCCTTTACCATACGTCTCTAAGGGTTTCTATTATATGCTCTTTAAGATTAAAGGAAATAATGCGTATTAAAATTACCTTTGCTTTTCTTTATGAAATAAACACTTTGAGTGTACTGTTTTCCCGCTCAATTACATAGGTTCTGGCAATACAAGTTTTTTCTCACGTTAGTTACAGATATAACATAATTTACGAAACAACAAATATAGGTTTAGTATATATATATATATATATATATATATATATAATAAAAGTAGATAAGGATAAAACAGAAAGATAAAATCACACTTGAAATTGCTATATTTCGAACTACTGGAGTTCTTCAATGGCAAGAAGCTAGACAAGTGAAGCTTTATTTGCTTTTGACTTCTTCACTATTTATTTGTTATTCTTTTAATTTTATTTCTTACTTTAGACTTGTCTAGCTTCTTGCCATTGAAGAACTCCAGTAGTTCGAAATGTAGCAATTTCAAGTGTGACTTTATCATAGTGTTTTATCCACATCTACTTTTATTACATCCGCTCCTATTGATGTCTTTCCCATTACCCTGATATAGCGCTAGTGCACCCGTGTAGGAATTTTGTGTGAAAAAACAAATACATAAACAACTACGATAGGCTGCATTGTTAACGAATATAAATAAAATAAAGCTATTAACAGTTACCGATTAGTAGGAAAAAATTTAATTTAACTATATACAAATACATACAAAAGTAGGGAACTACTTATGAAAAGTGAAACAAACGTGGCTAAGAAATGTGGGCAAATTTTGAGCGTTAATGAAACTTAAATAATATAAGTAAGACAACGAATAAATGTATTAATGAATATCTGAATATTTGTAATTACCTATTTACAATTACACATAAATAACGATATAAAATGTAAAGGGGAATGAAAGAAACGCAACATTACAATGTGTTTGTATCTTATGCATACTAATATTGTATCTATTGACTGTATAATAATGTGTTTCCATTCTATTTAAAAATGTCTGCAATTCTCATAATTGTATGGAATTATTTTACAAGCACTTGTTACTTTGTTATATTATTTTCCCTTCAAAATATATCATGGAATTTGCAAATGATTTGTAATGTAATATAATTGCGAATTATGAAAATGTGATCAGTTACATCCTTTCTGATCACTCATCTAATTTACTTTCAAATGCTATCAGCAGTTAGTTGATGTACCTAGTGCGTAAAGTCGGAATATATTTTGATAAGGGAAAACCCTTATTATAATTTCAGAGTATATGACCTCTTATGGAAAGAAAATCTCTATTTTCTGAATCTGTAAAGACTCTAGCAGTTCAGATAACTTCGAGAATATGTAGGAAAGGTCATAAGAGCAAAATGCCACATAAAAATCTCAATCCAGTGTCATTTTGTAGATTTAATAGTGGTAATTAATACCTAATTGACAATAAAAGGTTAAAATGCTATAATGGCATTTCACTTGGACATTGGACATTTTGCGTTTTGAAGCAATTTTATGGACATGTTGCATTTTGATCTGACTATATATGAGTCATACAAACATTTATAAACAAATTCTGCACGCGAATCGAATAATAATTCTTCTCTTCTTTTATATGAGAATGAAATTTAAATGAAGACGGCACAAAAAACTGGACACACAAGTATAACATTTCCTCAAATTGTTCTGAGTCCCTTAATAACTTCAGAATGAAGTGTTTAATTGCTGTAAGCTGTAAATTTAACACAAAAATGGATAGTTTACTCTAAAATTATGGTAAGTCCTGCAAAATAACTCGTAATGAAATTTCCAGTTTCAACCAATTGCACATTCACATATTAGAGTATTTTTTCAAGTGCACATTTCTTCTTGCAGATAAACAAACATTACAGTTTCATCTATTTCCTCCATAGTTACCAACTTCCTCGCATCTGACTTCTTCTCTTCCTTTATATGTTTGACCAAAGGCTTATCTGGTCTGTTATGCCCCTTTCACTCATAGATATAAATTTCTTTTAGGGACCGTCACAGCAGTAATTGGTTTCTGCCTTTATTTTAACATCGTATATTTCTCTTCAACCATTTTTTCTTAAATATTCTTCTCAGTTACTAATATAATCAAGCTTTATTCAAAGTTCCAGTATGTTTCGTATAATCCTTAACCACCCAGCCCACTCCCAAAACGTTTACCTCTACGCCTTTTTTTTAAAGTTTCACATACTCGGTTGAGGAATTTGCTGAATTTTTTTTTTTCAAATGGCTCAAAAGCCCCATCTGCGAGCAAAAATGAGTGCCAGCGAACTGGATAAACGATAGCCAAATCTACTTCAGCAACATGAAAAACAAAACAGGTCTAACATGTAGAATTTTATTTTGTTCGCCGCAACCGTCAGCGAATAACTTACTTCAGTGGTTGATCTATTAAATTAAGAAACTCTGTAACAGTCGAACTAACTTCTTCAGCCCCTCTCCCAGCATTCTTTTCATTCCATAAGTAAAATGTAGGTTCGCTAGCATTATGTCTGTCGCACATGAGCTATATAATGACATCTGGCGAGAGTAGTAAGTTTCTCTTTGTTAATTTTGAAGAGATGTACTTGTTGGAGATAGAAAAGAAAAGTTTTGCTCCCACCTAAAAGATTTGGCTTTCATTTTTGTGCTGCTAGTTGCGCTAGGCCTATTTTTGGTCTGTTTCATCTGAGAACTGTTGGGTTTTATGATTCAGACAAAAACTACAGGCATCTGTGACTGAACTGCTGAAACCAAAGTTAAATTTAGTTGAAAAGATTTTAGTGAAAGATGACTTTTTCACTTTCAAGTTATCTCCTCCGGAACTGTTATAGAATTTCAATAATTTATTAATGTTTAGATCTGAAGACAAGTACAATCTCTTGGTTTTATTTCAAGAGTAATGGCTTTCGGTAGCCCTTAATTTTGATAAAAAATTTCAACAAATTTTCTATGAGCTATAAATTTAAAAACTTTATGGTCACGTCCTCATCAATCTGCAACTCCTTTTCAAACTTTTATCCACTCACCGCCACGGGTGGCCGAGGTCGTTAAATTGCGAACTCGTGAGCGGGAGGTCTGGGGTTCGAATCCCGCCAGGACCGTCCTCTCTGACTGAGGTTTTTGCGTTACACACTATTCATTCATTCATTTATCCATTCGCTACAGTCAAGATGCGAGTTACACTAATGCCAAACAATTTTCTGAAAAAAATGAGCACACACAGAAACCACTTTACCTTTGTGCGCAAATGGTACAGTATACTTATTAAATTTGGTTTATATACTGGAGCATCTCCGTCTACTCTTCGTGAATTTTCTAAATAAGAGAATCTCTTATCTTGCTTACTTTTATTAGATTTTGCAAAAACAGTGCTTTTCTTTTCCTCCTCCTCCTCCTCCTTCTTCTTCTTCTTCTTCTTTGACATTAACCAGAATGGCACAGCAGTAATGTCATCCTTCACGATCTGATATGGAGGTTCAAAATGTATTAAATGGGGATCATTATCTCTATATATGAAAAAAGAAGATTGAAAATGCTTTATCTGTTCGTAAAATGTCATTGCCTTACTTTCTGTATTAACTTAACCTCGCGATTTGTTATAAAAATGTTAAATAAGTTGAGAATAAACAATGTTCATAATAATATGATTTTATTACTTGGCTTCATGTTCCTTTTCCCTTTTAGTTTTATTTTTCATTCTTTTCCTTGAAGTTTTCGCCTACATCTATGTCACTACCGCATGCAACCATATTTTCACACTAAAATGTTGAACTGTATATCAAAACCAATAATGACCTACAATTAATTGTGAAATAAAAAATAAAAACTTACAGTGTTGCCAAACAGACAGATTTAAATGAAGGTATATTGAAAATTTTTTACTAGCGGACATTTTGTGTTTTGGTTCATTTTACATTTGGATGAACTGACTTATTCAAGCCTCATTTTCAAGAGAACTTTTTTCATTTGAACAATTTAAACTGCTTAGGCATGTAGAGAGTGTTGACATCTATTGAATTTTTCATCAAAATTAATTTTTTTTTAAAGTGGATCAATTGCTTCTCAATTAAATCCAGGACTTCCAGAGCACTATAGTTTGGACAACCCATTGTGCCGCAGCAGTACGCCCGCTACTCCTAAATCGTGTGTTCAGTTCTCTAGAGTTGTGATAAACTAGCTTTAAGTTGGTAGATTAATTCTTAAGGCTTTAGATGCGATCCCTTCAAACGGCTGTGCATGTTTACGATAAAGATATCTATTTGCAAACGTTTCCCCCCGTACTCTCGTCGCTTCCAACTGGTTATTCATTTTTCTTCCACGCTTGACTCGGGCTACGGAACTGAATAACAATAGGTCGATCCATAACAAATACTACGTGTGCTTTCTGACAGTCTGCCTCATTCTCAAATCATGTGGAACTTACCTTCCCATCCCAAAGGCTTCTTCTCAGCTGCAATCAAGAGAAACGCAGCTCTACCACCGCCGCCGCCTCCTTCGGATCGAATTGTAATGCATCTTGTTTCCGACCCAATGATTTAGAACTACCAGACCCACTTCTGGATAGTAATGGAAAACCTTAAGGAAGAGAGTTCAATGCACGAAGATGCACCATGCCGAGAATGTGTGTCAAGTTAACCCGGCACGTGTGCCTTCATCACCCTCGCCCCCAGCATCTTGGTCGACTAGTCCTCGATAGCTATCGAAAACATAAGATGACTATCATTTTCTCTTGATACTTCTTTAGTTACGAGCCAACGACTCGTAAAAGCCCTCGCCGACAGTGCCGAAGTGAATATTGTTGGCACAGGTTTATATAATGAATGACCCAATTGTAAGGGAGACCTTTGGCGCTATATAATACAGAAGCTTAAGGCAATAACAAATGAAAATATTTTATTATTCCACGCTTTTCGTAATATCGCCGTCACGTCCATAGCGTTTCTTTTTTTCTTTCAGTTATTGTGACAGTTTCTATCTTTTGCTTTCAATTCTACCCTCCTATACCTTTTTTGTGTAATTTTTCACTTTTCTTAAAATTCAGATTTGATTCGTTCATTCTAGCTTTCTTAGTTATACAATGCTAGTCAATAGAAATACAGCAGCATCCAAAAATATAAACAAAGATCGAGGTTTTCCAATAAGCAAAATTTGTAATTCTTTACTGGTTAATATACAACTATCTCGACGCTCTTACTCCCTTCCACGGTTCTGTACCTCAGGCTCCAGACACTTTCAGTTCAGTTATGATGCTCACCGTAGCGTCAGCGAAAGCTTTGCTTTTTACATTAATTTAAACCAAAAGTGCCCGGTAATGATAAATGTCAATAGTTTAATTATTTGTTTTAAGACCACTTTTTAACTACTGGTCTATCGCTTCTATTTCTTCGAACAATTTTTACTCTAAATGTGGCATTTACACTTTTGTTTCTGCTTTTCTCCATCGCTATTCTTGGAAATGTTATCAAACTTCTGTGGATTAAGGAGCAGTTACTGGATGCAGACTTGTTTTAATTACCCTAAGATCCATATATTTTTCTAATCCAATGCAAACTTTCACCTGTTTTCGAAAAATCAATTTTAAAACATCTGTACTTTCATATTAACGTCACAAGAAAACGAGTTCTCTCTGGCTGGTGGAGAAATAATGTTCTATTAAACTTTGCTGAGTAGAAAACATTTTCTAATTGTAATTATATTTATCTTGCTTACAAACCACACATTTGATTTTATGAAAAGAATATTGGTGGCTATAGAACTTAACATGGGCTTTTTTATAAATTAAAATAAACATTGCGAGACATGCAACATAAAGCGATTAAAAACTGCTGGCTGCTGGAACAGAGCGAAATAATAACAGAGAAGATAAAGACCATTGAGAACATTGTTTTGAGAGAGCTGACGAGGATATTGGTATAGTGGGAAACTGAGGGGTCAATTTACTGCTCGACTTTGCTCTCTGGCTTCCCCAAGCATCCGCTTGCCGTACTCATATTCCGCTAGCCATAGCTTCATTCCCTTCACTTCATCAACGGAAAACCTGATGCGCACAGCAATCAAGCAAAAGCCTGACTAACACGACCAAAACAACGGTTACTTTTAGATTATATAAGTTCGTGCGTAAAATATAAAGATGGTAGTGTATACTAACAATATATCAGATGTTCTCATGCCGCTTCATTTCTTTGTCTCACATACATCTCTCCCAGAGTTCAATTTAGTGTTATTATAGTTCAAGTTTCAAACTTTAGAAACTCAGCCCTGCAATTAGACAGCACACATTCCTTGACATATAAAAACACAAGAGTAAATAGAGTAACTTTTTCCGAACCACTTCTATAAGAAGCAGGAAACTGTTAAAAATCTAATCAGAAAAGAACTGCTATATAGCAATAACTTCAGCTATATTGACCTAAAGAATGTATGTGTCAGTATGCTAAAGTTGCGGAATAATCTGGCAAACCATGGAATTAATGAACTGTTTTAAATGTAGTATAGACATTATATAAACATAGAAACAGAATCAACAGTATTGAAATTGTCTGTCCTGGTGGTGTAGTGGTAACCGTACTTGCCTACTAAACCCAAAATCGCGGGTTCAAACCTGACCAGGATCGATGGATTTTTTTCGGGCGTAAAATCCTAAGTATGGCTTCCTTCGGAAGGGCAGTAAAGCCGTGGGTCCCGCGTAGCACATTTACGGCACGATAAAGAACCTCAAGTCTGAAAAAAGAGGCCCCTGAGCAAAATTTGCCGGCGACACTGCTGACCTGAGATGTTAAAGAGCGTCCACAAATAAAGCATACCGTATTGAAATTAGATGAGCTGCTTCTTGAGAATTAAATAAACTTGTAGAAATCAGTTACCAATTGCACCGATAATTGTTATTATCTGGAATAAATGACAAGTGTAAATGATATATCTGAAAAGACAAATAATAAGAGAACCATTAAGAAATCTAGGTTTGAAACATGCTGCGATAATGACATTTCCGATTTAGTTAAAAACGAATATGAAGACTTAGAAAACAGTTTCATCAATTGAGAGACGTTAACGAAAATTTTTTAAAAAAATTGTAAAGTGCAACACAAATAAAATTAAAAAACTGAAAATTAGGATTTTTACGCCCCAAAAAAATCCATAGATCCTGGCCAGGTTTGAATCCGCGATCTTGGGTTCAGAAGGCAAGTGTATATATATATCTTTTACAGCTCACCAAATCTAAATTGCAGTAATATGTGTGTATACTAAACATGATCGCAAGACAAAAACATTGTAATTAATATCAGTAGAAAAGAAGAAAGGAGGAAGTGGAAGATGGATATGAAATATATAAAAACAATTGAAGACAAGCTGTTTTACAGTATAGAGTATTAAAAGCGTTAGAAACCTGTTCGTTAGCATACCTTTGACCTCAAATCTGAAGAACTCTTAAAATATGCGCACGGAGCTCAAGAATACACAGTCATCACGGATATATCCGAAACAAGAGATGCTGTGGATGCTAAGTGTTCACCGAAATGGAGTTCAGACAAAATATCATCAATGTAGCCCACACAATGAGTCCAACAATTCTTAGAAAATTCATTTCTAGAACAAAATTACACTTTTTTTCGAATGGAACAATTCTTATTGACTTTAGGTCAAACTTTTAGACTCTTTTTAGGCAAAAACAATACATTCCCCTTATTATTAGACAAAAACAGTACATGTCTGTTAGTATTTTGTATACAATTTAGGGAAATAATAACAATATGTTGCAGTTTATCCGAGTACCTTCAAGGGGTTTCCGTCCGATTTAACTACTGAGGCGCTAGGCTAGAAATGAACCGCACTTTCTTCCTTACCGCAACCGTCAGTGTTCTTCTCGAGAATTCAGAGAATTTAAATGCGATGCATTTCCAATATAGTACCTAAGAAGTTAAATAGGGCAGACAACCCATTAAACGCTCCATATGGCTAGAGATCGGAATTTAAATCCACCCATCCAGGATATTATTGCATAAACTGAGACAAAATGCGAAAATACATGTACTGTTTTTGCATAACAACCGGGAAATGTACTGCTTTTTGCCTAATGATAGTGGGAATTCTCTAAAAAGTGTTAGAAAGTCTGACCCATATATTTCGTAAATTACTTGGCGTACAATAGTGTACAACCAAAAACATTGGCATTCTAATTTCATCTAGTTTTATTTGTTTGAAATCAATAAGCACTGTTTCATTTGAATATATATATATATATATATATATATATAATGTACTAGAAATACACTTTCTATGAATTGTTGGAATCTCTATATAGGTTTAATTAATAAGCATTTGTCTGAACTTTAATTAAGCGAAAACAGTATATCAATAGCACCTTTCATTTCAGAAATATTTCCGGTGGTAGTTTTAACTGATTCTTATACGAAATGAAAGAAATTATGCATAAGAAGACAGCATACATTCCACACTTATTTTTTGCTGTCTTTTATAAACAAATATCTGATTTATTTAAGGTGTATTATTTGTTTATGAAATTATGAATAAACAAGAACAATAATTATGAACGACGACGAAACTCAATGGGCATTTTATTTATATATATAAAAAATACCACGAAAGTTTATAAGATGTGAAGCTGTTCGGAGTACGTTGGTCGCCATATAGGAGTCGATCGCCATATTTTGTTGCGGAGTATCGTTAATTGACTATTGATTGCCATGGTGGGTTGTTGTTCACGCTTCATGACGAAAATTTACCAAAGTTTTGTTCCGCTATTTTGTGAATCATGCTCAACAGGACTGGGAGAGAATATAATATAATAATATATATTAATTTATTATTCGCGAGGTCTTTCGGGTCCCCTGTGTTTTGCGTACGATAGAACTTAACTACGTCGAATATAAATTTAGCTGCCGCGACTTCCAAGAAGACGAACTGAATTTGAAAACTGAAATGGAACAAGTTCATTTTGAGACTCGCAGCGCGTAGAACTTAACAATCGAGTGGCGCCGCGTGCAGAACTTTGCCTCAGTAGAGAAAACGCCTCCTTATATTTCGTATTTCAAATTAACTAAAGGCTGGCTTCACACAGGCAGGAGTAAGTTTAGTGTCTTGCTTTAAAGGTCCAAAATATACATCTACTACCGGCTGATTCAAATTCAACACCCAACGGATGCTACCCGCTACTATTTAAAAGTTTAGAACATTTACTTACATTGGTTGGTTTAAAAATAACTGTACAACCGCCTAGAGAGTTCATTCCCCTAACATACATAGAAATCCTTGGTTTTATTAACCGTCGCCAACGTAGGTCTTTTAGAAAGTGGCATAACTCTTTGCCTCCTTGACTCTGCCCAGTTTCTGGCTGAATTACTGTAGATAGTTACACTAGAGAACTTTCTCTTTTGAAGACCTACAATTAACACATTAACGTTATACCTCATGACACACACGCACGCACACACACTTATATATATTTACATTACTAATTACAATGCACAAAATGTTTTTTAATGGTGTTTAATGCCCGCTTTTACTACTGAGGCACCACAGGCGATGGACATTTATGATACATGAGATGAAATGATAAATTGGGAAAGGATGCCTTTTTTTTTATGGAAGGAAACGTTCCAGGCCTAAGTTGTACTTCCCCGACGTTTGCCAATTATGAGAACTGAGGAAAACGTGGAAAAAAACCCAGTCAGGAATGACTATCCTGGTGGGAATCGAACCCCAGACCTCCGATGACGAGTCGCGCCTTAACGACCTGGCCACCCGTGGCGGTTTGCATTTATTTATGGATACTCTTTAACATTTCAGGTCATGTCCTGGCCGGGTTCGAACCCGCGATCTTGGGTTTAGGAGGCAAGTATGGTAACCACTACACCACCAGGACAAAAGATTATGATTGGGTGTACAACATATATATTATATTTATATTTCAGTGAGGGTGGGCCTTAGGGACTCTTTCAGTTGTCACACCCATAATGTATAATTTACACTCTAGTGTTAAAAAAAAAAAAAGAACATGTTTGTAAAGTATAATGAGCTAGCAAACGAACTCCATTATGGCGATTCTTTTGCTTTACCCTTACTCAACATATATTGGTAAGTGTTCAAGTAAAACCTGAAGCAGTAGTGCATTCATTTTTTTTTTTTTTTTTTTTTTTTTTTTTTTTTTTTTAAAGAATGGACTATTCAAACCGGGAATTGATTAATTGATTTCGCAAGTAAGGAAATACCACGAAAAAGAAAACACAATAACTGAAGTTGGAACGCACTGAAGATTCAGCTCGAAACTTTAAGTTCCATTTTCAATGTTAACTTTCAGCCAAATCGCTCGTTAGAAACCAAATGCAAGTTGTCCTTTGAGTTCTAAGATAAAACGAAGGAATCAAAGCATTCGTTTACATTTTCGTTTTTTTAAGTAAACCTCATTCATCGTGAACAAAGTGGCACATTTACCTAAAGATAAAATATAGAGCTATCCAAGTATCTTCTGACCAACGAGATGGCGAGGAATTGCATCAGCCGAAAAGTCATTGCAATACACAGTCGAGGAGGGCGAACTGCTAAGTGGGCCTTGCATCTCACGCCAATAAGTCAGTGTGCTTTGAACAGTGAAAGAAACAGCATATGTCTAATCCTAGAGTACAGCATGCTAAGAATTCTAAACCCAATTTTTTTCTTTTCTACGAATATGATTTGTATGTCCTTGCCGAGACCTCTCATGCTGTCAGGAGAATATTTGAAGAGAAATTTCCAGGTGATGCGATTTTTAAACTTAGTAGTATCGGCATGCTGTCTGGCGAAACAGACAAGCGAGATGAATGTGCTACATAAACATTTTCTAAACTCCTCCGTTGTTCACGCTCGTTAGTGCTGATAAATATAAACAGTGTTCTCAGATACTCGCCCATGGCTAGACGTCCAGCGGGAGTGCCAGATCTGAGTATCAGAGGTCCTTATTCATGTGGCAGCATGGGTACCACACATATACTCGTACGTGTGCAGATAAACAATTGAAGCCTCATTCGCACTTCAACCCGCATTCGCCTTCTGATTGCCAGACTGTACTTTAAACGAACTAAAGAATAACACCCGACAAGAGATCAATTATAATTGTTCAAAGTGAATAATGAAGGCTAATGAATAATTCCATAAGCAGATGCCAAAGATATGCGAAAAGTGAAGGGGCAGTTTACACATCTTGCATAACATAGACAAATTCATAACTTTTCACTGCATTAGAATTTATTAGACTGCTACCAGTGTTTCTATCAGGGACTCTTGTGTCACCTCGCCCCGACGGTCGTGAGCGGCGATTTATCGGCAGATGCGATATCCATCGCCAAGTCTTCATCAGATAATTGGATGACACAATATTTTCTATTTTTTTACTAATGTTCATTGTTTTTAAAGGAAGTATCTTGATAACCGCATGCTACACATGTAATATAATATACGTTTGGTTACAGCTTGGTGGTTTGCCCTGCTGTCCTCAGGGAATGACATTTTGTTGAGACAATAATATCAATACATTTATTCATAATTACTACAGAAATAAAACAGGGGACGCAGAAATGGCTTCGACATCCTAGCCAGATATTTGCATAAAAATAGATAAATCATATAAAATATGTGAAATTGCTTAGAGTTCTATCTCTCTCTTTCTGTCCATAAGGCGTAAATTCAAAGTAAATTTAAAACAATTGGACGGTACCAAGCCGTGCTTTGCACTAACAGACATTAATTGCTATTGGCACTATATATGAATAAACTCATTGCAGGAAGGAAGCACTCGTGACAGTGAGTCGTGCTTCCCCGAAGACTAACGTGCCCCATTCTATCAGCCATCTCATCTCCCTTCTGCTGCAGATAAAGCACGCGAACCAGTTAGCTGTGCCTCCTAACACCTTCAATAGCTACCCTCTACGTTATTATCAAGCTACTTAGGCGCTCTCTACGCACCGGAATGAACTGACGTGACTTTGCACGCCTCAACACATTTCCTCGTTTCTACGGTTTCGTGGTCAAGGCCGCGTCTACCTAACTTTCTGCGCATCAATCACCTCAGCATCTTAAGTTAAACGGGTGTTCACCCCGATAAAGATACAATTGTAGTAAAAAAAAGTTTTATTTTTAAGCGTTTGTTTCTGCTTTGCCTCTAAAAGTCAATTGGAGGAGGAAAGGGAAGATAGAGAGAGAAAAAAAAGAAAGAAGCCTTTTCTTTCTTGCCGGTTATAGAGAAGTATAGTTATAAAATTATAAAATAACACAAGTATAAAGTTGCACCTATTAAGTCCCTGTTAAAATTCTCTGAAAATCACATGTTTTCGTAACTTTAAAAAAAACAGTTTAATATTTAAGTACACTTTCCTCAAAAGTTATTTGCTCTGGGGAGGTGAGCTTTTTTTTTGTGGCGTTGTAGCGCTAAAGATGAGTGGAACAGATTGTCCACAAACTTAATTATATCTTTTTAAAAAATATAAAAAATAGAAATGTTTAAATTATATATATAAACTAAATTACCATAGATGCTTAAAATGCGCTATAAAAGTTTTTTTAGTTGGCATTTTAAGTGGAGTGTACCTATCTGAACAGTGTTATATGAAAAGTATATATGATCACATTTTCCTGTTAGTGTCCTCCATAAAATGGAAGGCCTAAAGAGACGATAAATGAATGATAAAACGCGTGCGGAAATAAACTTGGAGCCCACAACGGTTAAAGTGACCTGGCTTTCGCCTTCACATTAAGGAAAAACTTCAGAAAAAACCCTGCCACCGAGTTATGGGATTCAAACCCAGGACCTCCAGATTTAAAGGTAGGCATGATCACCCAGTGTCTAGTCGGTCCTGGTGGTGTAGTGGTTACCATACTTGCCTCCTAAACCCAAGATCGCGGGTTCGAACTCGGTCAGGACCGATGGATTTTTTTCGGGCGTGAAAATCTTAAGTATGGCTTCCTTCGGAAGGGAAGTAAGCCGTGGGTCCCGTGTCGTACATTTACGGCACGAAAAAGAACTTCAAGCCTGAAAGAGAGGCCCCTGAGCAAAATTTGTTGGCCGTTTCATGCCCTGAGTTGAATGGGACGCTGATGGCCTGAGATGTTAAAGAGCGTCCATAAATAAATAAAAAAAAAAAAAAAAAAAAATTAAACCCAGTGTCTATTAAGATCTATCACAACATTTTAATAATTTCATATTTTAAATCTTATAGCATCTGCAGTAAAGATGTAACTACAATTTTCTTCCGGGCTGCTGTACCGTGGTCTGCTGGAGATAAGAATTCTAGACGTTTCGTCCGCAACTACAGCGGACATCTTCAGTGATGTAGACGAAGTATCCTTGGAGAAGGTATCACTGCATCTGAAGTGTTGGCCGTGAAAGCCTACGTTCTCTCACCTGCAGTAAAAGTTACTATCGTACTTCTGATGGTTTAGAAAATATTCACGATTCTGCATAGCAAATTATCTAATATTAACCATATCAATTGTTATCCAATTGAACTTGAGATCAGCCATGCATTCTTAAAGGGAGGGGGGTCTGTATTGGTGTTTCAGAAAATAAAAGAAAACTTCTGAAAAGATATTAATTATATTCCTATAATTAATATAGAGAAACAATGTGCCTAACGCTGCTATGAAAAACAAAATCAAAAGTATGTAATATATATAAGTTTATTCCACAGTCCCCAAAACTTCTCCGTCACCATTTCATTATAAATAATATTGAATTCCTGACAGAATTATTATACAGATAAACGTCCGCATATCCAAATAATATATATACACATTCATCATAAGTTTCCGATTTAATGTCGCTGAGATTAACAACAATTAGGTCCTTTGAGGAAAAGGTATTTTGCAGCAATACCGCTATTTTATTCCAGAGTCTATAACAGTAGTTGAAATACACAGCTGCATTTGTGAAGTGTCTTTCACGCGGAAAGAGCTGCTGCAGCGTTCCTCACTTGTTTACATCAGCCACTGACCACAGCTCGCGATGTCTCCGTTAAGAGAGCTGGCTGCATGCATTAGGTGCATATATATGTACAGCTTTAATTGTGAATACTTGCAAAGCAGCACTTTTCCAAGCATTACTTAGCCACGAAGCTGATGTGATGGAAGAATAGCCATAATGGGGATCTGTTTGATTCAAAGCAGCACGGTAAAAAGCCTTTTGAGGACGATGAAGGGTCACGAGAGCTCTGGAAGATAGAAACGACGTAGAAAAAAGTCTTGGCGAGAGGTGAGGAAGAGGAGGAGAGTTTCCGGACAACAAAAGCCGGATGACGCCCCCGCCCTGGGCGCCCGCCTATTGGAGATGAGATGAGATGGAATGAGGAGTCTGTGCGCCACACCCATTTTAGGGGTCCGGGTTCGACCTTAAACCAAATGAAAATTATGATGACGCAGCTAAAAACGTTATGTAACTTAATGAGGCAAGACAGGCGTGTTACTGAGTCAAGTTCATTTAGGCCATGAGCAGCCGAAAGCAAACGATCCATCAACTGTGTCCAAACGGAATGTTCACCTACATCTGAAGGAAATCAAACAAGGTGATGCTACATGGCTCAAGAGCGGTCTAGAGAAATAAACAACAGAGATAGGAAATCTCTGTAATAAAAAATCGTTTGTTTCCTTAACCATTTCAAAGTTATTTTAATTTTGTACTTCTTCTAGAATTTATATGCACATGTTAACACTTCGCCCACGATAAGAATTCCAATTTAGAAAGAGTTTATCCTGGTGGTGTAGTGGTTACCATACTTGCCTCCTAAACCCAAGATCGCGGGTTCGAACTCGGTCAGGAGCGATGGATTTTTTTCGGGCGTGAAAATCTTAAGCATGGCTTCCTTCGGAAGCGAAATAAAGCCACGAGTCCCGTGTCTACATTTACGGCACGAGAAAGAACCTCAAGCCTGAAAGAAGAGGCCGTTTCTCGCCCTGAATTGAATGGCACGCTGATGACCTGAGATGTTAAAGAGCGTCCGTAAATAAACCAAATCAACTACTTAGAAAGTATAAATGAAAAAGAAGAGAAAGCACTTCCAATTTCACTTGCTCTTACAGCTTTGAAACTCTGTAATGATGACTTTTTCATAAATGTAAACCTCTTTGAGAAAGTGATTTAAAAATGTATTTAAACTGTCCTTTGAAGATATGCTATGTGAGCTTCGTTTTTTAATGAACGTTAAGTTTCAAAAGTCATTATATTATCTCCACACAAACTCTGGCTGGATAAACTAAAGATCCCAGAACATTCTTCTAGGTAAATGGTATATACCAGGTGTGATCAAAAAAATAACGGAAATATTAGTTTTTCTTAAACAATCTTTATTTATTCAACAACACCAATTCTGTCCCCTTCAAAGTAATCCCCTTCTGATATAATAAACTTGTGGCAGTGTTTTTTCCAATCTTGGAAGCACTTCTGGGACTCACTTTTCCGTATGCCCTTCAGCTCCTTCAGCGATTGTGTTTTTGCCTCATCAATGGTGGCAAAATGTTGTTCTTTCATGGTTTTCTTCAGCCTTGGGAATAGAAAGAAGTCGCAGGGGGCCATGTCCGGCGAATATGGTGGCGGAGGCAACATAACGGTTTTTTTTTTTTTGCCAAAAATCACGAACAAGCCGTGAGGTGTGAGCAGCAATCTGGGAACAAAACTCAGCTGCCACACGTTTCATGCCCAAAACATACGAAAAGGTTGCTTGAACCAAATGACATACCGACATCATCAGCAACCTCTCTGATATGATTCGGCGATTTTCCAGATTCATTTTCTTCACTTCTTCGACATTGTCGGCGGTTATTGATGTGCTAGGACATTCAGGGCGGTAGTCATCATCTTCAACGTCTCCACGGCCTTCTTTGAAACGTCTGTACCACTCGTAAGCTCTTGTCTTGCTCATGGTAGATTCGCCCAAAAGTCACAGTCAACATTTGGAATACTTTGTTGCACTTTATTCCATTTTTCAAGAAAAATTTAATGCAAATTCTTTGATCCATCTTTTTGGGAAGTAAAAAATCACAAGCACACCAAAACAAGTCTAACCTTTTCGACTGTCAACAATGAATTAAACATTCAAAACAGCTGAAAACACCAACACTGTTTAGAAATATGCGTACCAACAAGCTAAAAAAATTTGAAAATCGGATTTATGAAGCTCGCGAAATAAAAAAAAAATGCGTTATTTACTGATCACACCTCGTATAGCGGAGATCACGGCTTCAAAGGTAGATATCTACTAGCTTTTATCTTATATCCATACAAGTCGAGAATATTCTACACAATGATCCTTTATACAGTACATGGTCCAGTCGCATGATGGAGAAAGAAAGGGGTGGGGGGAAACCGTAATTCGTAACACGAATACGATAATAATCTAACGGGCAGGTCACTCTTGTCCTATTTGATGCGATTTTGGTGGTGATATCAGAAACAGCAACAATTGCGTCTCAAAGAGATCGATGAAGGACATAGGTGCAACATGTGCATATAAACTCTAGAAGAAGCACAAAATTAGAATACTTTTGAAATGGTTAAGAAAACAAATTATAGTTTTTTTATTACAGGGGCTTTATACAGAATTTACAGATTTCCCCTCTCTTTCTGCCGTTTATTTCTCTAAACTGCTCTTGAGACATGTAGCATCACCTATATTTGATTTCTTTCAGATGTAAGTTTCGTTCAGATGTCCGTTTGGACACAATTGATGGATCGTTTGCGTTCGGCTGCTCATGGTTTAAATGAACGTAACAGTGTGAAAGAGCGATTTGCTGGCTTGTTTGTGGATCCACGAACCAGTACAACCATTGGAAGATATCATGAATGACTTTGTGGCGAAAGAACTTCCTCGCTATTTTGGAGTTAAATACAGTTCACATTATGTTATGGTGTGGGCTGGCAAAAACGCTTAGTTGCTGCTTTTAATAGCACAGTTTCCAGAATTGGCGATAGAAATAATCGCCATCATTTGGCTTCAACAGGACGGCGCACTCGCTGGGTTGAACATGGGTTAGAAAATCTCCAACTCCATTGCCTTGGCCTCCAAAACCTGTTCTCACCATCTGTCAATGCACTCTGGGAAGAGGTGCGGAAATGCCCATACACCAACAATGAGACGCAGTTTAAAGCTATCATCCCTGATATGCTATTGCGGGTAAACAATGTAGATTAGTAAGATGTACATAGTAAGACTATGATACGAGCATGGCGGAAACCATGCAAACGTTTGGATCATATCAGACAAGCTGTGCATAACCATAATTTCAAATTCCATATAAAGGGACTCTCCAGTCACACTATATCTTTAGATAGTGTTAGGCGCTTTTCTGTGTCAGAATGCTGGTCAATATCCCGTTGTCTTCAAATAAGTGATTCTTACAAGTATTCTGTGCCGCAATCCCTTTCATTCCTTCCCTTCTCCCTTTCCTGTTCACCTGGCCACGTCAGGATGGCTTACCAGCTGATACTTCGTTCCCATTGGTTCCTTCAACTATAAAGTTCTAGCAAGCTGTGCAGTAAGCATTCTGACTCCACATGGAGAGTCGTTTCCGGACAGCCTTCTATTCATACCTGTTAAGCTCAGAGCCTTCTCCGAAGGGTAAGCCCTGAGACCCAGGTTCCGCATGTTTTAAAGCGCTTATTGAAATACATTTGGCTACATTGGCATTGAGTTACCCTTTGTAATTCATTTAATGAGTTGCCAGTTTGTATTTGCAATCCATTGGGTTAAAATGAATTGTCATTTTGGGAAGCTTTCACATTTTTTCACCTATGGACCGAGAGGGACATTTTATTAAATGCTTGTGCCCATATAATTTTATTAATATTTTATTCAATTCGATGTATGTTTATTGGGGCAACATTTTGAGATTTTATAGCTTTTAAAAGATATATTGCTCACTAACATGTTACATAATTTTGCAATTTTGAAGCCAAAACCTAGTCAATGTGTAGTACATTCATCACTGTTCAGTAAATTATTAACAATAATTTATTGACAAAACAATTGTGGATAGCCACAATGGTAATATATATGAATAAGTTTAGACATTTTTAATTAGTGCTTTAACAGCTGTTTTCATTGTTGAGGCATCACAGGCGATGGACACTGATAATTTTGACAGTAGAGTTTTTGGGCGTTAAAATGTGGCTTTTGGCACGTCAAATAAGTTCTAATAAATAAGAAACATGCATTATAAAACTGAAAATAAGCATTACAAATATATTATTATTATTTTAAACTTTCACAACAGCTGAATTGTAGATTTTAGTGATTAAGTTTCACATAATGTTGTCCATCTGGCAGAAATCACAATCCAAGATTGTGTTTTGAAATATAACGATTTCTAAGTTTATGGTTAATCTAAATATATGTAATGCAATGTTGACAAACTTTAACTTACTCGTATGTATAGATTGATAAACGTATAAAAAGCAGAAAAACTAAGTCCATTTAATGACTTCTGCTTGATTAAAAAATGTAAAATCGGGACTTATAAGAATGCAAGGTTTCTTTTACACATTTCAAAACAGCCAATTTTGGACTTAGTGACTTCTGCCAGAATAATGTTGATGTGCCATCTCTGTTTCATTATTACAGCGTTTTCAAGTACACGATTTAAACTGTTACAATGAATATACGATGTGAAGAAATTAAATTTGGTACCTAATAAAGGCAATTAGAATATATTCATATGAAAATATCATTTTCATCACAATCTTACTGTCTGTTTTTGTTTGTTTAATTTTGCTAAGTAAATTAAGAAAAGAAACTTTCGAAATAAATTTGAAATGAGAACACGATCTTTACATAATAAACAATAATCACACTATTTAACATTAGTCATATTTCCTGTAGTTAACTTTACAATAATTTCTAACTTGTTACATGAAAATTTTTTCTTTGGTCTGTAAGTGCAAATCTGAAGGCAGAAAATCTTTCCACGGCTATAGTTGTCAATGGAGCATATTTCATGTTGGACATATGCAAAACTCAACAGCACATGTTTCCTTTCAAAACATTTTCCACTGCACACAAATAGGAGGGGGGGGGGTGTATTGTCCTAGTTCTCACTTTTAGCTAGACGAAATACATTCACTCTACATAAAAATTATGATGGTTGTAAGCACCAAACTAGGGAATAGGCACTACATCAAACTAATTTATATGCACTATTAAACCACAAATGCCGCACAACATAAACATCCTGATTTTCATCTTATAAAAGAAGACCCTTGGCTGAAGATTCGCATCTCTAAATGACACTTGAGATGAAATGATAAATTGGATAAGGATTTTTTAAAAGAAAGAAAAAGTTCCAGGTCAAAGTTTAGGACAAAAGTTGCAGCACTTGCCATTTCTAAGGACCGAGAAAAACCTCAGTCAGGGAGGAAGATTTTGGGGGGAACCAAATAGCAGATCTCATGCTCACGAGCTCCTGCCTTGAAAACTAGGTCACCCATGTCGGTGCTGTCAGATGTTACAAGTTTTCTAGTTAATGTGCTTCTAGGCTGTCCACCGATTTCTGGTGAACGCGGCTTTTAACATGGCCAAAAACAATAATCAATGGTAAAGTATTCTGATATCCCATTCATTTACATCGACAGCATTCATATTTGGTGGCAGGAGAAAAGATCTACAACAACATAGGCCCAATTCCTACATAGGATAATACTTTTGTATAAAGTCGGAATTGTAGAATAATTTTCCATCAACAGCAACCTCGTGTAAGCAACTCTGAAAGGTAATATCAACTAAATCTTCTACGAGGGATATTCGTAAAATCACTTTCGCTTTATTTTAACAAAAACATCAATTAAGTTGCACAATTTCTTTTAGAATTGCTTGAAACTACAAGCTTTGTTTAATTTTTTCACATAGTTTTCACATTTTTCACATAGATTTGTCATAGCGTTCAAGTAACTTGGAAATTCCGGTTGAAGGCGTTTATTAGCAGGAGAGTTTCGAGTTTAACTATCCGTTCCACGTTGGGAAGCCAAGTTTGAGGGGGTTTATTAATGGGTGGGGGAGAATTATTATCTGCCCCCACGTTGAGGTGCCAAATTTGCAGCAGTTCATTAAGAAGTGCCAAGTTTGCAGCTGATTGTTGAAAGATGATCTTTCCTGTTGAGGTAGTATATCACTGCCAAGAAAGAGGTCCGCATTGACCCCTCCTGCTGCCGCGATCGTCTCAGGGATGCTGAAATTACTGTAAGGCTTTTCTGGAATTCTACCAGGGGAAGGATAGGAAGATCACTGAGAAGACACTGTGGAAGTAGCGGATTAAAGTTTCACCATTGATTAAACTGTTCACACCACTCTTCACTTTATTGTTTCTTTTCCTTATACGACACTTTCATACCACTAGCAAAGATATGGAGAGTTTACTGACCCTGTACTTACAAATTCTATAGTCGCTCGCATCGCATATTCAAAATTATATTATCAATATCTTCCACACAAATAGAGTTTTACCGTTCCATTTCACCAGTTATGTTTCTCTTTGTCTAAATTGAACAGCCCTATCTCACTTCCCGAAGCGAACTGTATGTTCTCGTCTCTCAAGTCGAACTGAACGAAAAAACCTTCAAAAATGATTTTACTACACTTTCTATGCGTCTTATACGGGAATTCAAATTTCTGAACATAGCAGACGCGTCGCCAAATGTCCTTCCTATTGGCTTAATCCCTTGCCGCTGGAAGTTTCTCGAAAAGACATTTTGAGACAATCCGAGAACTCAATGGCTAGTCTTCATTCATTGTATTTGAGAGAGAATTTCTATTTTTTTAAGGAAGGTTGCCCAAGGTGAAAGCCATTCACCAGTCTTTTTCAAGAACATTTTTACTTTGATGAAAAGAAAGGTCCCCTAGCTATTGAGTATATGGCCTTGCTTATGGCACCAGAAAGTCGCTTTTGGTACAGAAAAGTTTTCATCTTCCAGTCAAGATTTCCGATTCCCGAACAATCTACGTCATTTTAGATAATTGTATCATAAAATATTAATCTACTAAATTAATTAATTAAACAGGATTAAATCTTTATCTTAGTTAATTAATTGTACGGGAGCAAATTTGGGTGTCCCGTTGCACGGTGTCATAAAATTCTGCAGCCTGTGAAGCTGTACTGAAACTCTTCGTCAGAGTCAAAGCACCTCTTCATGTGCATGAAGACACCACTGTCTTATGCCACTATCACTCATGATGTTTGGCCTGTAAACTTCACGAAGTTGTTGATTTGGTTTATTTACGGACGCTGTTTAACAGCTCAGGTCATCAGCGTCCCATTCAATTCCGGGCGTGAAACGGCCGACAAATTTTGCTAAGAGGCCTCTTCTTTCAGGCTTGCGGTTCTTTTTCGTGCCGCAAATGTACGACATAGGACCCAAGGCTTTACTTCCCTTCCGAAGGAAGCCATACTTAGGATTTTTACGTCCGAAAAAAAATTCATAGATCCTGGCTGGGTTTGAACCCGCGATCTTAGGTTTAGAAGGCAAGTATGGTTACCACTACACCACCAGGACCGACTTCACGAAGTTGCCGAAGGATTTAGCCACTTTATAGTTTTTGTCACAAGAAATGTGGATTGCAGCACACGTGCGGCTTAGCGTGACTTTCACACTACTGCTACTCGACGCCTATTGAATCAAGCTACAAAACAGTTAAACGTTTATGTACACTATAGCAACTTTATGAAAAGACCTCGTACATTTTCGATGCAAAAAGTGCGAAATTAAAATGAAGATTGAAAAATGCATCAACGTGTCATAGTTTATTAGCGTTCGGCCTGAGTTAGTTACATGAAAAAAACAAAGGTGTATATATCCTACTTCAACAAACCTGCCTAATTGAGTTTTATAAAGTAATTTGCTCACTCGGCGTTATGTTTCTGATCTGAGGACTAATATAGCAAAAAATAACCACGAGCTTGTGCTGACCTTTGCCAGAAAAGCCAGTAACTATTCTTAGCCATCATTACATTCATTTTAAATAGCGGCGATAAATAGTACAAACCTTGTAAATGCGTTCTGTTATTTAACAAACGTAACGTGTGGATGAAGGAATGGTTTCGACCGAGAAATTTCTCTTGTAAGATATATATATATATATATATATATATATATATATATATATATATATTAAAAAAAAAAGGATGGACCAGGTCTAGTCTGAAGTAATTATAAGTTGGCCAGAGCCTACCCAAACATGTAAGTGGTTGAACACCGCTAATGTCTCGATTTAAATCTCTCTTTAATTCACGCCATTTAATTTTTAAAGGCCCAGCAATCCGCTCACGCTCCCACCACTTAAAAACTGCCAACTTCCGTTTGGATAAGAGGAACTTCCGGTGAGACGTATCGCTCCAAAGCTTCCGACCGGATCCCTTGCATTTCGAAGATAAGTGAGGGCAACATTATAAAAAAATAAGTCACTGTCGTAGTTGCAAATTCTGAGCACGTTTACGTCTTATGATCAATTAAATAATATTGATAAACCATTCACTTTACATAAGACCAATTTAAATTCTCTTCATTAACCATATACAACATTTACGATAATCTTAGTAACATTCTTAATTCAAAATGAGTCATGGTCTACTTTGCATAACCTTAAAAGACGAATATTTGGAACACTATTAAAAACTGAGCTTTTGAGGATTATCAAAATCAACTCATACACTTGTATTTGATCTTTAAAATAATGCTAATATATATACTTATATATTTGCACATAAAATAGCAGAAGTAAACCAAACACTAAAACAGTCACACAAATAGCGCAATATTCCGAGTAGCCTATGTTCTTCAAAGGCAGCAGACAAATGAAAATGGTAAAAGTCGATAACTGACTCTCGAACAGTCGCAATAAGTCACGAGAGAACAAATGAAATAACAGTAATATATTAAAATATAATTGATTAAGTCCAGAGTTACCTTAGAAACAGAAACATATAACAGTAATTTTTATGCATAAAGAGCATGCACCAACACTTTAAATCCTACACATTGACACTATTTATTTTCTTTTCACTACCTTCTTTGTCCTCTGCCTTTAAAGAACACACACACACACACACACACACACACACACACACACACACACACACACATATATATATATACATATATATATACATATATAACAAAAATATTATCACAATTTTGACCTGTTTCGTTTTTTATTTGTGCCTCTCTATTTCTTCTTCTTATTAATTATATATTGAAAATAATTTAGAAGAATGCAATTCTGATATCTAAAAAGTTACAAATATGATCCTTAATACAATATCTAAATTAAAGTTTTTGTTTTTAAAATACACAGTACAATTTATATATCTTATTTAGGGCCTTTGTTGACAAACCCAATTTATATCGCACTGCTATAATATTAGTTTGTTATTTCAAGATAAATTTATTTATTAATAAAATACCTCATTAGTCTCTTCCTCCATAAATAACGGCAAATACTCTTCTATTCTGTTGCAATATATCGTATCTGATTCCGTCTTGCGACATTAAACATCTTAATTTCGTTCAAGCAGCTTGGTCATATTTTTCAATGACACTCTAATGGTACAAACCTACACCAAAAGTCTTCTATATTTGGCTACGGGGATTAGAGTTAATCACACCCACCATATTTTAGTATGTTGCATCTAAGCTTGTAACACTCCATATTTGTGCTAGATGATTTTGAAAGTATAAACTTTAAACTATATACAGAAGGTGCCAAAAATATATACACACTTCAAGCAAACAAAAAACTGTGTTAACATAACAAAACTGAATACACACAAACAGAAAATGATCAGCACTAATCATCTTTACAGTTACAACAGTTGCTCAAAATCCCCACCATCGGCGTCGATACACTTCTGAGTACGTTGAAGTACTGATTAAGCAACGTTTGCGAAAGTGTCCTCAGCGATTGCAGCACGTGTCGTTTCAATTTCTTCCCGAAGTGCTGCCAGTGTAGCTGGTTTTCTACGGTATACAACATCCTTAAGAGCTCCCCATCGGTAGAAGTCTAACGGAGTTAGATCCGCAGAACACGGTGGAAACCTCTTTGTCCTATTGCTTTTGAACTTCAGCAACATTCTCGGTTTTCCTGTACCACTTCAAAATTGCTTTCCGCTGTTCAAACGATAATCTTGGCTGCATTTTGTTGTAGCAACGCTAGTATAACGTAATGTGAGTCACATCTGTTTACAGAACAGAACATCATACTACACATTACTGTTGTTTTTCCGTCCAACTTTGAAATATATTAAATAGAAATCTACAGTGAAAGTGTGTATACATTTTTTGCACCTCGGTATATAATACAACCTGCCTTTCCCCTTTTACTGGCATTTCTTTATATTTTTATACTTTTTATCCCGCTTATACCTGGAAAAGTTTTAAGTGCTACACTAAGAGATAAGCCCCAGGATTTGGTTGAGGAAAGGTAACTTTGAATTATGGGAGTAAATGCTTGCCAGTTAGATATAGTAAATTATTGCGTAATGAACAACATTTAGTTAGCATACAAAGATTGAAATTTAGCTTGCCCAGAATCTTGCTCTCAACAACATAAATTGACTTTGAAATTTGAACTCAATTTTCCGAAATGAAATTTTAAACATCGGTCAATTATTTGGCTAAACACTTAAGAAAATGTTCATCGAAGCGCTATTTGAAGAGCATTTGTGTTAGCCTGCTTAGAGAACAACTTGAAAAAGTTCCTATTACCATAAAACAAGCATGAACTAAAATAACACTAAAACCTTACAATCCTCTATGCTACTCTTGTTAATAGGTGGACTAACAGACAGAGCTGTCTGGCCCTACAAATTTAGAATAAATAGCCAAGATGAACGGAGGCCTCTCTGTTAGCACAAAACAGAGGGAGAGAGGCCCGCGCTATGAACAATTACTTGACATAAATTCTGGAAGACTCCTCACCTATCCTAGGAGATATTGGGCCAAAGGCAGACAGGAGAGCGTGAAAGAACGGTACAACATTGAACTGAGAATCGTATCTCTAATATTTAGGTAAATAAATGCAGAGCAAACACAAAAATATATATCTTGGTTATGTAACGGGAGCTTCTTAAGCATGTCAACTCGTTACATTATATTCACATTAATTTGTTGTATATATTTTTGTACATATATAATGAATTTCTGCTGCTATTTTAGAAAATTATCCTAACGTTTTATGGGCATAATCTACTTCAAAAGGGCCACTTCTACAAGTTAAAAATGTCTTAGTTATTGTTAAATTAATGTATTGAATAGATATATTAGAACAAAACAGTCTGCAACAATGTAAATAGTAGTGCATGATTTAATTTTTAAAAGCCAGTTCCATTTTAAATTCAGACATAAGAAGTGAACTAGCTTTCATACAACATTTACATTAAAATTAGAACTTTTTTTATTACAAACTGTTGAAATTTTGATTGTTGCATGATCAAAATTAACCAACCAACTCAACTATTGCATTACAATGGCAGGTACTTTCCAACGTTGAAAGTATCTTTAAATCAATTGACACTGCGCTAAGGTTTAAATGACACGCTATCATTAATCCCACGTATATGTCACACTTAAGTCATATGTTATGTCATCGTAGCTTCTGGGCAGGTTTTACACTTTGGACTCTTATGCTGTGCTGAAACGTTCCAAACCTACTAATTAGGGGACTCACCTTCAAGACCTGTTAACGCTGAAGTGAAGGGCCTTATTTAAAACAGAATATACTTTTTGAAACAGTAAGAATTGCGATAGGTTTCTTGTAAATACAGAATATTATGAATAACAGTTTATAATTTCCAGAAAAACAGAGTTGAGGTAAATAATCCTAAGACAAACTTGGAAATAAGATTAAAATACAGAAACATGCTGCATCTCCAGTGGAGCCCGAAAGATAAAGAGAACGAGAGCGTATGGACAAAAGGCAAAAACTCAGTATAGTAGAGTTCATAAAGTAAGAAAGAGCTAGGCATTTCGTGTAAATCACTGGCATAAGAATTAATTTGGGGCGTCTTTAAACCCGTTAAGCGATGCAGATATGTATGTTTACGAATTGCAAGCTCTTGCTATGTCCAAAACGTTCCGTCGGGTTTTTTTTTTTTTTTTTTTTTCCCCTTTCATAATGCTCAAAATACCAGTGTTGGCATCAATTAAAGAAGGCGGGACGAATTTTTACCGAGTGGTAGACTGTAAGATGGTGGATTCAGTTAGAGAAGCGCTGTCGAGCATGAGCACCCCGAAGATGATTATATGACCTTTTATACTGTATGCACTTAAACTGAGACATGCACAATTGATAACGAGGCTATCTTAGCGACTATTGAGGCGGACAGTCAGACTTGTGAGGACGTCGAACAGCAATTCAACGTCAGTGCAGAAACCACATGGCTCCACCTTCATCAGTTACGAAAAAGCTATAAGCTCGTCGCTGGGTTCCACACCAGTTTCCTGAGAAGCTACTGGCAAGCGATGAATCTCTCCTCCTCGTGGCAGTTCCTGAGAGCAGGAGTTCCCCAAGGTAGTGTTCTAGGTCCCTTACTGTTTGTCTTCACTGTGCATAAATGACATCTCGTGCTATTAACCACAGTAAACACCACTTACACGCCGACGACTTTACATTCTCGAACTAACGTTATTCATGACGCAATAACGAACATCAACCAGAACCTCAGTTCTTTCATGAACGTGTACTCTGGGCCTTGGTCTTAATCCCTTTAAATGGTAGGCATAGATAGTGGAACACCAGCGATTGCTAAATACCATAGACATAGGCAATATTCTTCCCATTATTATCAATCAAATTGTAATTTCTCTCACTGATTCTGCGAAAAACATTGGAATTATTATAGACAGTAATCTCTATTGGGAAAACCATGTTGCTGAAACCTATAGGGAATTTAGTTCTCTAATCCACACCTTTAAAATATTAATATCCATACATCTTACCCATCATATGTATCGTTTTCAAAATCTATCTTCCTCTCATAGCCATAATATACGCTCTGAAGCTCGGCACGCACTATTATTATCATTGCACCGAACATCATTCACCGTAACCAATGTCCGTTTCTCGAATGCATTGCCATGGGATGTCAGAGATTGCTAAACTTTCATAAGAAATTGCTTAATGTTAGTAGAAATAATCGCGATTATCTAGATTTACATTCCTTTTGTTAGAGTGCAAATATATACTTGCTGTGTTCTGCTGTAGAACTTTTCATTTTATTATTATTATTATTATTATTATTATTATTATTATTATTATTATTATTATCATCATCATCATCATCATCATCATCATCACTACTGCTATTATATATCCTTTACCTCCTTCATAGTACTGTTAGGGTTTTTCTATGCTATGTTTTACTAGTATATTTATTGCCACTTTCATTTTATACACACACACACACACAGGTTGGTATGTGTATGTCATTGTTAGTGCTTGTAGTATTATTGTTCTTATGCTAATCTTTTTCTTTATTATTCTTTGTTCATTTCCACTATCATATTTATCAATTAACATACACTTTTATCTACTTCATGTTTTACATGGGTTAATATATGTACGAATATTATCCTTGTTACTACTGTATTATAATTGTGATATGGTCGCTAATGGTTAGTGTACTTATTATTAGAGCAGAGAATAAGGCTTAATGACCTTAGTTCTGTCAGAATAAATAAATAAATATAAACATCATGTCACTGATCGGCTGTCTATCTATCCCCAAATATCCGAAACCTGGTTACTGCAACGTGTCGTGAAAAGCTGAAAACTAGGGAGCCTGCCATCGTGAATCGCATAAGTATTATTCTTTTGTATGATAATGCAAAACTCTCTATAACTACGATGGCTCGTGAGACTGCAACGCACCCACCATATTTTCCAGACATTGCACCATCAACGCCTGGAGAATAATCGCCCGAGAACAGAAATTTCGAACCTATGCCGATCTGGAAACTACAATGCAAATTTTTCCCCTCCCACTCTAAAGAGACAGAAGGTCCTATATAGCGATTGTGACCATATTTAACATTAAGATTTTTTTCCCCAAAATATGATGCTTTGAAATGCCTGGTTTGATACAACAGACTTTTTGACAATTTTAAACTTTTGAAGAGTGTGATGCATGATCAAATAACAAAAAGCGCTTCTTACACACTCACTTGCCATTTCTCCCAATCTGATTAGAAGAACTGAGCATAGGTAGCGCTACATTTCGAGTTGCAGGATATGTCCAAACTAAAGGAAACAAATGCTTGTCTTATGATACATGAACATAATTCTTTTGAAGAGTTAGTACAAGAATTCTACACGGCATTATAACTTTGGTTGCTCTTAACCAAAGATCACAGGGTTGCTCATTGAGAAGACTTTTTATAGTATGTATCTAATTATAAGTACTCGCTAGCTAATACAGAGAACACGATTAATCAGCTTCTCTGAGGTTTACATAGCCGCCCCCCTCCTAAAAACAAAGTTCAGTTTCGTCAGCATATTGGGCACAAATCATGCACACAAAAATTATTAATGAGAGTCAATAACTGGCAGCAAGGGCCCTATTTCCTATTCCAAATATTTTCTTATTTCTAAGGCTCTCGTGTATTTTTCCATTAGTTTTAGAGGCAAAATGGATTTGGATAAATGGCCTTTTAAACATGTTTTATGTCCATTTCAACTGCAACGCACGCAAGACAATTATGAATTAATTAAAAGTGATTTAAGAGTTTGAACTCCGAAAAACTTTATCTCTTTAGGGTAAAAGAAAACAACGGAAATAATCCCATTAGGTAATTCAACCCAAGTAAGACTCGAATCTGTAACACCATTTTTTGCAACTATTTATGGATATGTCATTTCTGACTATCGATACGGTCTAAAAATTATGTTTACAGTTGTAATATGTGTGTAACAAAATCACATCAACTAACATGGAGACGATAAAACAAAGCGACACTGGATCACTATGGCATCAACGGAATAAAACCAGTTCTTTTAACCGGCGAAAACTGTCATCGATCAGACATCATATATGTATCACTTGCTTATGTTCAACGGATGTGAAACAGATATTTCCCCTAGCATCGAACTGAGGTAACAATTTGAACCACATTCACTTAAAGAAGATCGCATTGCTTCCTTGCTAGCAGCTCCATCCAAAGTGTCGATAATTGACGTTGACCAGTCACATTTATCTCTCTTTCCTCGATTATCTTATTGTGCTTGCTAGAATACTATTTTCTGCATTTTTCTACCTCTGCCTTTGGTACAGCATTTCTATTTCTTTGGCAGTTTGCCAAGATTTTTTAAATGGTCATTAACTCCATCCAGTTTTATTACTTCGGCACCACAGACAATGACAGTGAAATGAAAAGATAAACTGAGAAAGAAAGTTTGTAGGAAACCCTCCAGACTACATTCCCTGATTTTACATTGATGAGCCCTGATAAAGGCCTGTAAAAATCCTCCATCAAGGACAGCAGACCTTCCTTTCAATAACTCGGCCAACGGTGGAATACCTTCATTACCTCATTGGAACAATATCAACAGCAATGAAGGCAGTTCTAATATCAAGTAACTGCTAAATACAAATAATGTGAACTTTTTAATGTAGAAAGATAAGAAATAACAGAAACACATTAATTAATTCTTGAAGTTTAAAAATGTCGCAACAGATTATTCTACTGAAGATGATATATACTGTTTAAATACCAGTCGGTCCTGGTGGTGTAGTGGTAACCATACTTGCCTTCTAAACCCAAGATCGCGGAGGATGGATTTTTTCGGGCGTAAAAATCCTAAGTATGACTTCCTTCGAAAGGGAAGTAAAGCCATGGGTCCTGTGTCATAGATTTACGGCCCGATAAAGAATCTCAAGCCTGAAAGAAGAGACCTCTGAGCAAAATTTGTCGGCCGTTTCACGCCCTGTATTGAATGGGACGCTGATGACCTGAGATGTTAAAGAGCGTCCATAAATAAACTAAACAAAATTAGCAGCAGTTTAAATACCATACATTACAAACTTGGGGTTTAACTATTAATTGAAATTTTAAAATCACTTACGAGATTACAAATTTGCTTATTTTTAACCATTTATCATTTAGTTGCTCTAGAATACAAAAATTGCAGCAATTAAAACCTGTACATTATAAAAGTGAAACACTAGTATAGTTATATCTCAGCAGTATTGAGGGTTCAAGGAAAAACTTCAAAAGCTGTAAACATGTATTGCAGGAAGCATATGCATCTATAAATTTATACTACATTTAAATATTCGAATGAAATGAGTTCTGATAAAATGAATCAGGTTACTGACTCCTAAATTCCGCTTTCGAACAAAGTGCCATCTTTTAAACACTGTTTAAGCATTTAACCTGAGCTAAGCAAAATAAATTTGTCGGAAGATATTTTATATATGATATTAAGGAATTAAATACGGACTGGCACAGGCAGTAACGCTTGAGACTACCGGTAGGAAAGTGTCCTTTGGGGCCGGCAATACATACTATTTTTCGTCTCATGTCCCTTAGTCGAAAACTTCTAGGGCCCATATTTTGGGATATAGTAATGGAAACCCTACTATACGATTTAAATAACGATGCAGTTATATTAAATTACGTGGTATATGCAAATGATATTATTTTTATCATTGAAGCAAACTCACAAAGAACATTAGAAGCAATAGCCAACAACTTGACACCGAAATCAAAATTATGGCGTACAAAACCAAATTACAAATAGCTGTCAAAATGAGGTTACATGATGATGAAAGGAAGCTTAAAAAGAGATCCAGTAATTAAATACAACAATGCAACAATAATAAGAAAAATGAAGTTAAATACTTAGATGAAAGTTAAATTTCAGGAAGCATCCTGAACATACAAGAGCTAAAGGTGAGAAAATAATGATGAAATTATCTAGAATTATTCAATGAAATTCAAAAGATAATTAAATGTTATTAATATTTATCACAACAGTGTCTTTGCAACAATAATTACATATGGGGCTGGAGTGTGGGCCACACGAATGCACGATATATAAATTAGAAATCAATTAAGAAAAACTCAACGCAGAATTTTGTTACGCTATACAGGGGCAGTTAGTATAACACCTACAATGGCACTATTGGTATCAACAGGCATCTGGCACATAGATTTGTAGGTAAAATTAAGAGCAGCGAACTATTGGAACAAGGAAAAGAATTATGGAGAAGATGAAAAAATAATAGGTGCATGATGTAACACAATAGCAGAGATAAAATTAATTTGAAATTGATATGGCTACTAGAATGGAACCAAATCAGAGAGGGAAAACGAACTTACCATATCTTTTAAAAAAAATTACAACTAAGACACGTGAAACGTACCAGAGGATTGATACACTGTTTATTTCATTAGTTTTTATTAATTCAAAGCTACAAGATAAAGTGGATGTAGAAGAAATAGTAGCTAGTTTCCAGTTACTGGAATATTGCTAGTTTCCAGCAATTAGGAAGTAGTTGAAGGGGATTATAATGTTGTTATTTATCAATTTTGTATTATTTTTGTAAATTTCTAATTGTAACCTAGGTATAAGTATCATCTGAAAAATAAAAATATATGAGTGTAATTTTGTAATTTAGAAATAAAGTGTAAGAGTTTACAATACACATCCGGTGTAGGAAACAAGATACCAGGATGGAGTAATTCAGATTATTATTATTATTATTATTATTATTCCTTATTCGAATACTGCAACTGATTTTTCCACTCTCCCATTTCATCTCACTTTAGTTCTGCGACAGTGCGGTATGACGGTAGCTTGCGCTTTGGAAAGGCGTCTAGTATGAAGCAACTCTTCTGAGGGGCTGCACCGGTATTTTCCACCTGGAAATGATGTTAAGCATCCTGTCTACGTCCGTGTATCCCCCCGCCCGTGGATTCTGGCCGTCCGGAGTCTCCCTCGCATCTCTGGGGGTGTATAGACACAAACTTGAGCAAGGCTGAAGTATCGATATACCCTACCCTAAGAGTGCAATTCAATCCAACCCAAACTAAGGAATTAACATGTTTTGCGTTTTTTTTCCCCTAATATCTGGAGTCCAAACAGATTGTATTAATGTTATAAGATAATTTCTAAGTTTATAGAAATCTTCTATTTTAAACGAACCCGATTATATTGAATTATTTTGCTTAAATAATATGAACTTTTACTTTGCACCGTCATATTTATTCCTCTATATATACAGTTTCTTTTCCTTATGTTTTTATGTGGTTGTTCTTTAAATAAAATAGTATTTTACTATTGTTGGTTGCAAATTTAGGTACACATTTTGCAGTTTGTTATCATTATTACAAATAAATTCGTAACTGTAAGGCCCCATTCACAATAAAAATTAAACATAACGTAAACTTAAACGTAAAAGCTAGATGCTATGTAATGTAATGGAACCATTCACAATGAACCACGTAAACATAAAAATAAACGTACAATTAGACATAAACTTAGAAGTTTGCAAGGTCCAAGTTTTTGCGTCTATGTGTAACTTAAACTTAAGAAATCAGTCAATCAGAACACAGCTGCTCTGTTTGTAGAGCTCTATGGTAGATCTGCAACTCTTGCTGCCTGCTGCTGCAAGTTCCGAGAGACGGCGAAGAGAGCGAAGGTAGTGAGCTAGATAATGACTTTCAAGCGAATAATACCACGTACAGAATGCGCTACAAATTAATGTTTGTGTATTTTTTTCTGCTGCAATCAAAGGAGATTTGCCACCATCACAGTGATTTACCCACCCCTATCAATTTACGAAAAACCACTAGGTCCACCGGCTTCTAGGATTTACCCGAGGTTAGCGTTAGCGCGCGCGCGTGTGTGTGAATTAATTGTGAATTCCAATAAGAACACATTTGCCACCATCACAATATTTTACCCGCTTAACAATCGCCTATCAATTTCTATTTCAAAGTTACGGAGGACAAAGCATAGGTTACATTATGTTTAACAAAAAAATAATACATGCAACATTTACACTGCGGCCACGCACAGTAGTTCGGCTCTCGCAGCACTTCTGTAGCTTGGGACTTGCAGCACCTAGCAGCAAGAGTTGCACTTGATTTCCGTGCTCTGCGTAAGGCCAAGTTATAGTAGAGAGAGCTGAAGATCAGTGACTCTGTAGACAGAATGGCGTCAATGGACAAAAGATTAATTGCATTATAAAAAATCTATCCTTGTTCATATTACTCCAAGCAAATTAGTTACTGCACTTTGTTTATGCATAAATGCTACCGCCGTATGCTCAGAAGCGGCCATTTTCAATCAGCTGTTAGTTGATTTTTATTGGCTAATACTTACGTTTGTGTCTTTCATTATGAATGCCTACATATTACTAAGTTAACATGTTACGTCTTATTTTGTTATGTTTGCGTTAATTTTCATTGTATATGGGGCCTACCAAGACAGTATAAACTAATACCTGCACAGTGGTAAAAAAAAGTAACTGCACAAATCAATATTCCTCATACTTCCTATCACTTTGAACAAAAGAACAAACCGCTTGTAAATTTAAACACACCAGACATCCAGTTACATAGTCTCTAAGTCACGAGATTTCCGTATTTGGCGACGCTTTGCCAGCTTGTTACATGCTTTGCCTACAAATGATGCAACTTCCTATTGATTTTGCTTTCTTGCACAATGATGCAAACAATGACCCGTCCCATGCAGAAGGCTGATATTATTAATATTATTCCAAAGACTTGCCGAGGTAGACGGCTAAATCAAACATAAGAGTTGTTTAGTGAATCATTCGCCAATTAGCATTGGGACAATGCTATATAGTTGCTGATTGCTTAAATGTTCAAAGAGAATGTTACGGGCACTAGAAACCTCTTTACTCACACAAAATTAAACTACAGGGCTGAGGAAAACAGTATACGTTTTATATAATATTTCGGAGAATGTCCAGAGAAAGAAAAAAAGTCTGAAACTGCAACATAGAGCAATTAGAGCGATATCAAAATCTATAGAATCGTGTCAGACACCTTCAAAAATTGACAATTGCCTAAAAATACTCCTCCCCAACCAAACAGGAAGTAAATTTCAAGAATATACGTATAATGTATTTTAAACTTTCACGACGCCCTTAAAAATATTTTTAAAATATAATTAAGTTTTGTTACAATAAAAACACGAATGCGATTTATTCCTACCTAGATGAAGAATAATAAAGTAAAAGAACAGTCAGTATCCATTGAAGGTGGGGGGAGAGGCATGGCACACGTCGTTATCTGTCTCCAGAGTTAAACTTGCTCCTTAATAATCACAAAAAATGTATACAGTGCATGGGGAAGTGCGATCATAGTTTACAAATAAGAAGAAGAAGAAGAAGAAAAGAAATTTCCATTTAAAACTGAACACACGGTAGAATATTCTTTGCATTCAATAAATTAAAAATGACTAATGAAAATGTGTATTGATTCTTTGAAACAAAATAAAACACCGCAAGTTATTGTGTCATTATCAAGCAAAAGAAATAGATTACTGACTTCAGTTAGGCCCAGGAAACATAATGACGTCATGAAGTGATGTTAAGATCTCATGCATGACTAGGATAAGCAGGAGTCATTTGGCATTTCAACACGCATTAGATATAGTTTGATCGCAAAAAAGTTACTACTAATCGTATTTTGCCACATACACGAGTATAAATGATTCCCTTATCGATAGTAAACACTTCCGTCGAGCAAGTTCCCGTTATAACCCAATCAAGGTCGGGGTGGCGTAGTTCTTTCAACTAGAACACAATATATTCTGACTTCAGGCACTACGATTTCTGAACTTTTGTAAACTTGAATTTTGTTAAGTTTGACACTTAACATAAAATGTGTATAAAGTTTGAGGTTCCCTAGAAAATATATACATAAACATTGTTCGGAATTAATTTTATTTAACTGCTTGCAGCATTTGGTGGAATCAGCAACACGAAGTGGGCAGAAGCCTTTAAGAGTTTTTCCTTCTGTACAAACTGGCTGGTTAAAGTGAGTGGCATATTTCTTAGAGGCAATGTAATCTATGACCATTTTAAACAAAACAGGTTTTCGAAAACTATTCATTAACAGGGTTTAGGAATGGTGACATTTCAGCAAATACTTCAACAACATAGGAATCATAAACAAGTGTACCGGAAACTTTCTTCACTTATACAAGATGGAGTACGCGCAAATGAGCTCCGAAAATGACATTAGTGCATATGGGAAATCATACTTATAATAATTGAGATAGGAAAATAAAACACTATGTTGGGAAAACAAAGGGGATTACTTTTTAATTTATTTCTTTTTACATTTCGGTCACCAAATTCTTCACTAAAATATTATTGATTAAATTAGTACTGCTATAGTAATTTTAAGTTGCAGGCCTGGTTTTACCATTGAACCTGATATTACGAAAGAAGTATTAGTAGTCTTCCTGAGGGTCTAGAAAAATTTAAAACAATAAGAAGTTAGGAGACTTAGGAAATTTGAAGAAATTGTTTCTGCTGCTGATAAGAAATCTGGAACTAAATCATATCTTTCCATGATTTGTGAACGGAAATCCTGTGCATTCATTTAAAAATGCGAGCTTAAATAGTGACAGTGATTGCACTCAAAAACATGACAAGTGAGAAAGGTGCATTTGGTAGCAGGCAAAAAAATGTGTGTTGAACAAGAGAAAGGCGCAAATATTCTCAATGTTTTGTAAACACCAAACTCCATTGTTTGTCCAACACAGCGATATGTTCTTTACTATCTGAATGATTATAAAATTTATAACGCTCTAAAGTTTGGAGAATTCGGTCCTGATGATCTAGTGGTAACCATACTTGCCTTCTAAACCCAAGATCGCGGGTTCAAACCCGGCCAGGATTTTTTCGGGCGTAAAAATCCTAAGTATGGCTTTCTTCGGAAGGGAAGTAAAGCCGCGAGTCCCATGTCGTACATTTACGGCACGAAAAAGAACCTCCAGCCTGAAAGAAGAGGTCTCTGAGCAAAATTTTCGGTCGTTTCACGCCCTGAATTGAATGGGACGCTGATAACCTGAGACATTAAAGAGCGTCCGTAAATAATTCAAATAAAAATAAAGTTTGAAGTGACTTTCGAAAGACTATATAATACTAATGCCTGTATCATACGAGAGTTATCTAATGCAATTATCTTATAACTCATACAACTGAGATTAATTAGGTTAAGAATGCATGTTCAAGAACATGTAAATTTACTTAAAAACGGTGAAAAATGAAAACTGAAGACCTGCGACCTGTAAAAGTAAATTGCAGAGAAATTTCCGAGTTAATAAACTTTAATACTGTTTAACTTCCATGACAACGACTGCAAAAACGATATCTTTAACTATGTAGCTTCAGGCCCATCAGATCCAGCACGACGAAACTGTTCAGACAAAATTAAAGAGAAAGCTTGTTTTAAAAAACAGCAGCAAACTGCAAGAACCTTCTAGTTCAAAACATGTCAAGACAGCGCCGCTGAAAATGTCTGATACGTGCTAATTACAAAAGAAATTCAGACTCACGTCATTTATACTCTGCACTCCAAAATAACAACACAAACACCAGAACGACTACCAGGTCTTCGAGCGTTGTTCTGACTGACAAGAAAAGACGTTGGTGACTGGAGGCTGAAAGAAGCACGTGGGTTGTAAACTGCGGAGGATGTCCGGACGCCCTCGCTGGACCTTGCCTAATATAGCGACCAGCTCCATGGTCTTTGTTAGTTCGTAACAGGTCGACAAAACTTGCTGCATTCATCACACAAGCTGAAGCCAGGAAAGACGAGAGCTGTGCGTTTGACAACTCAGCAAATCTCTTAGGACGAAGCCAGCATTTCTCACGTCCGTGTCAGGTTAAAACCAGTACCTTATGCGGAAAGCACGTTCGAGTCCTGCTTGCTTGGTCAAGCAGCTTGATTGAGTTATTTTTATGCGTCTTATTCTCATTCCGAAATAGAGCATCAGATAGCATTAACGCCTCTGGTTCCCGTCCTCATACATAAAAAGTCGTTTTTCATTCCTTTACAGATGCACAAGAAATTGCATGGTATATTAAGATTAATAATAATAATCAAAATAATATCAGGAAACTTCCTGCAGCTGTCGTGGTTAGAGCATTTCCTTAATTTCAGATCCTTAGCACAAGTTCCCATTGTAACTTTCCTTACTATTGCTCCACGCTTAATTAAATGCCCTACCCACCTTATTCTGGTCAGCTAAAATGTTTAATGACATTCAAATCTTTGAAAGCGAATATAGTTCCTAGTGATAATCTGTTTCTGCAGATATCTCTGTCACACACTAAATTTTCTACTGCTCAATGTTTCACTCGCAAACACTAACACTCGTCTTATTATCATTGCCCACATTTTTAATTTTTTTGTTTATTTACGGACGCCTCAGGTCATCAGCGTTCAATTCAAATCAGGGCGTGAAACGGCCGACAAATTTTATCGCGTATTTGTATATTGTGGAGTATGTCCCGAATGAGATATTCGCTAAAACAAAGAATATTTATAATCGTTATATGTTAAAGAAACAGTAAAAGTAGTACTATATGAGAGAATTTTGTGCTAACTTTTCAGAAGAGACCAAAGAACCGGGTTTTAAGAGAGAATCTTGATTAAACAGACTATAGGCAAGAAACTTCTCGAAAGTCTTTTAATTCGATTAAATCATTGGTACAGTAAATTGGTGATCTGTCTACAGTATGTATAAACTCACTCAGTAGTTGAATCTTTATTCACATAAAATTACTGATGTATCTGAGATAAAACCTTCGGACTATGAAAACAGAGTGAGATTCTGTAACTGGCACATCGAACGACTTCTTGATCCGAATCAAATTGTTTTCACATTTTAATCTCTCAGGATATGCGACCTCGTATTGGGATAGCGTCAATCCTGGTCGAGTAATTGAACTTTCACTTTATGTCTGAAAGATAAGCAAACGAGATACTGGGTACTAAAACCTTTTTGTTTTAATTAATTTGCATCAATGCAATGCATCTGCAGAATAAGATTGTAAGTATTTTATGAAGACAGTGCAACTTTGCACTCAGCTAGAAACTTTTCTGGCACTGCGTAGCGTATATGGTGAAGAAAATGAGAGGCTAGAATCATCAGTTCAGATTTGTGGCCCCCTAGATCTCCAGATTTAAATCCGTGTGATTTCTATTTATGGAGAAAACTAAAAAAGAAAGTGTAAGCCAACAATCCATATGATCTGGAGGCGCTGAAGCAAACTACTTGGAAGAATGAATGCGGCCAGTGTCTCAAACCTTTATGTGGAGGACGGACATTTTAAGCATCTATGTTGGTGTCTAGTACAATATTCATTACCAATAAATAACGAAAGAAATAAAAATCGACCGAGACATGATTTTCCTACGCAAGGGGCAACCGTTGCGCAGTATGTTCTCGCCGATAAAACCAACTTCCAATTGCGGGGTGCAATGAGGACCCTGTTTAATAAGATATCGCTTACATATAAAAAGTGTAGGATTAGTATGCATACTACTGATCACTTTTCCAGTAATAAATGCATGCTGCCACAAACTTTCAGATATTCTACAGTCTAGCAAGATAAATATGGAAGTTCTAGTTATGATTTACAGAGTGATATTAAAAGTTGCTAGAATCCATTCAGTAACGTGGCATTTTCAAGCTGCAAGTTCATTTTATTAATTTTTAAAATATTTTTCTTTTCGGTGTTCCGCCTGTAGCTATGAAAAACAGTATAAATAATTAGGGTTATTGATACGAACTGTTGCAGATTCTAGTCCCGCCTCGGGTATGGGTGGATTTTAATGCGCCTGCGCACTGCCTTTCTTTCATACTAAGGTAATCGCACTACCAATAGCCCGGTGTGTGTGTAGTTCAAGCGACATAAACCTTAGGCTTTGTGTCTGCATGGAACAGCAGGCAATTAAAAATATTTAATTTACTGTGAATATAGTTTTAAATAATGAACAAAAACAATAACAGAATAATTATCCTAAATTGTAAAAGCTAAAAATTCACGAAATATTTATACAGAAAGCACTGTAGATGTGCATCTCTTAGATGCATATGCGCTTTCAATCTGTACATACCGCCAAGGGTGGCCGAGGTCGTTAAGGCGCGGACTCATGAGCGGGAGGTTTGAATCCCATCAGGACCGTCCTCCCCGACTGAAGTTTTTTTTTTCCAGGTTTTCCTCAGGCCTCTTAAATGGCAAATGTTGGGGAGGTACCCTAAACTTAGGCCTGGAACGTTCTCTTCCTTAAAAAAGTCCTTTCCCAAAATATTTTCATTTCATGTACCATCAGTGTCACTGCCTGTGGGGCCTCAGTAGTAAAAACAGGCGTTAAACACTAATAAAAAATATGTACATATTCACGTTTTATTATAGCAGGTATTTGAATGATATATACTAAATGAGTTGCAAAGTGTAACATGTCCAGCAAAGAGGTTAAATACCTACAAAAGATGAAGTAAAGCACTCCTGCAATTCATCAATATAGAACAGCAACTTTTTGGAAGCCTTTTGTCACTCATGATTCGAATGTTGGTGCCATTTTTCAAGCAACTATCAAAGAACTACTGGGGAGAATGAAAACAGTTTTCATGGAAGGCATGTATGTAGCGGGTCCATTAAGATGCCTCCCTCCTTTTTTCCCCCCACCACAGGCGGTAAGATGGCTTTGAAAAACCATAATTCAAGGTAAAGAATTGAAACATAAAGATTAAGAAATTCAGGGTGCAACCACTAAGCAGCTGCCTATTTATGAGGAAGCGCAATTTGTTATTCTTGGTTGATTAATTACAGGGATGAAACCTTTCCTTACTATCCAAGTATATACATAAAAATTAAAGAGATATTTGTCAAGTTGAATTGAAGTATTTTGCTTCAAGGCATGTTTTGTATTGCAATGTCTGCAATAAAGCAGCCTTGGAATTCGAAAAAACATTCTGTTTATTCCCCAGATCTACCACCTAGAGACTACAGAATGTTCATAAAACTGGAATGAGAGAAGAAAAATACCAGCATGGGAAACGTTAGGAATAAAGGAGATCGTAAACCAGACTGCAGAGCTGAACAACTTTTTACGAACTTGCAGTAACAGAGTTATCCGAGGCAAGCATATTGTCTTCAAGGAGACCACTTTCAAATGAATACGCGATTCAGCCTTGCATGTTTCAAAGTTATGTCCCCCCCCCCCCCCCCCCCAGGGAATATTTTACTACCACAATCTGTTTACCGCTAACCTCTTATGCTGATTCGACTGATCTGTACCACATGAACTCAGAAACGGTAGGGCCTAAAAGCCATCCAACATTGACTTTTTGTTAAGACACTTTTAATAATTACCGACCATTATCAACTTTCCTGTTTGCGATAGTGGTTTCAGACGCGAAATGCAGTGCAGAGCTATTTCTTTCCTTAGCTTTCGCTTATTTACAGTATGTGTGCTATTACAAAATATTGTGGACACATGCCACCTCTCTTTGGTCGCATCGACCAGATATGGAATCAGGGACTTGAGCGCGAGGATGCCAGGCACTAACAAGGAAAAGTCAGTGTGGATCCGAGACGGAGACCTTGGGCGAGAGGCGACTTGATACACATGCCCTAAAACAGAAGTTGCGTACGTGTCTCGATACTGTTCACCCGGTTAGTAACCAATAAGCCTCAACAGTATGTGACCTTTATCCCAAACAACATGCTCTTTGCTTGATTTAAATACCACTGTCCTCTGACCTTTAACAACCTCGCAACGCATAAACAGCGATGTCTTCAGAAACTTTAGTTTATTGTTAAAGGTAAAAATTCAAAATATTGATCATTATAATGACTTATGAACTATTTTTCGCAACTCCGAGAAAATTACGGCCGGCTCTAGTGAGCACTTTATGAGGGTCTTAGATTTGAATTTCGTCTGGGACGTGGATAGATTTTAATGTGCTTTGTCTAATAGGTAGGATTTTGCGTGTGTTAAATAATTAGCTATGGGACCTCTATTGTGTCTATGTCTAGCGTGGTTCATCTAATCCATACAAAATCACGACAGACCTTAGCCCTAATCTCGGAAGTCGATGGTGATTAAAAATGTTCGATAGCCGTACATTAATGGTAAATATTACAGTTATACTTATAATATTTCAGCTTCAGCATGCAGTAATCCTAAGCATACATTGCAATAACAATCATGGTAGTAGTAGTAATAGTAATTGTTGTTGTTGTAGTAGTAGTAGTAGTAGCAGTAATAATAATAATAATAATAATAATAATAATAATAATAATAATAGTAATAGTAGTAGCAGTTGTAGTAATAGTAGTAGTAGTAGTAGTAGCGGTAGTAGTGATTTTTAGCAAATTTCGAAAGAATATGGAGCTATGCGGTTGTACCCATGAAAAGAATTTTAAAAAATTTCTTCATATCTTCTTCGATCATATTAGGCACGAAAAATAACAACGAAAAAATTTGCATATAATATATACGCGCGCGCGCACACACACACACACACACACACACACAGAGGGAACCCAAAATGTATATACACTTCAAGCACAGGGAAAAAAGGGGGGGGGGAAGTGTTACCAAACAAAACTGAATTCTCACAAACAGAAAATGATGAGCACTAATCACATCTTAGACCTTTACAGTTACAACAGCTCAAAATCCCCACCATCGTTTTCGATACACTTCTGAGTACGTTGAACTATTGATTGAGCAACGTTTGCGAAAGTGTCCTCAGCGATTGCAGCACGTGACGTTTCAATTTCTTCCCGAAGTGCTGCCAGTGTAACTGATTTTCTACGGTATACAACATCCTTAAGAGTTCCCCCCATAGGTAGAAAGGAGTTAGATCCGGAGAATGCGGTGGAAACTCAATCGAACCTCTTCGTCCTATCCAGTGCACGTACATCTGTGGTAATGAGGTGATCTGCCAAATCTGTCCTTGTGAACATCGCATGCGATACCATGAGTCTCAAATTTGCCTCGAGTGCGAGCAATTGTTACTCGCGTTGGCGGCTCTGTTCTGTACACACGTCTCCATTGTCTTTGAACAACATTCTCGGTTTTCCAATACCACTTCAAAATTGCTTTCCGCTGTTCAAACGATAATCTTGTTTCCATTTTGTTGTAGCTACGCTAGCTTAATGTAATGTGAGTCACGTCTGTTTACAGAACATCATACGATAATCTTGATTTCATTTGTTCACTGTTGATTTACCTATCAAATAACAACGCTATCATAATGTATGTGAGTCACATCTGTTTACAGAACATCATACTACACATTGCTGTTGTTTTGCGGTCCAACTTTGAAATATATTAAATAGATATCTACTGTGAAAGTGTGTATGCAGTTTTTGGCCCCTTTGGTATATATGTAGTTTTTGTAAACGAAACTCCGCATCTGATCAATAAACAAATGATTCGCCGAGTTTGTTAACCAACAAAATTGGAACATTGGGGGTGGGGGTTAACCTAAAGCAAAGGCTAAAATTTTTGTTTTGTCTCAACGAAACTCGATATATGCCATTTAAATAAGAAAAACAGCTGCTGAAAATCAGGGTAATCGAACCTTAAGAGGACCCTTACCTGAAAACGGAATGTCTGTAATAGCCGTGGACGTCGACTAAGGTGGCCTGGGGGGGGGGGGATGTGGCATACGGAGGGATTGTTATTGTTAGCTTTAACACTTGGTTATTTCCGTCAAACGATAAACTCGTTGGTATCATGTGAAAGAGTATGGGGGAATATTCTGCGCATGAGCATAGATGAATAATCGGATTTACCTTATAGACAGCGGCCGAACGGTTCCTTTGGGAAAAAGCCGAATTCCAGGGAATGCTGCAGTAATATGAATGTTTTTATTTGGTTTATTTACGACCGTCATTAACATCTCAGGTCATCAGCGTCCCATTCAATTCAGGATGTGAAACGGCCAATACATTTTGCTCAGATGTCTCTTCTTTCAGGCTTGTAATTCTCTAATCTGCCGTAAATCTATGATATGGGACACACCGCTTTACTTTCTTTCTGAAGGAAGCCATACTTAAGATTTTTACGCCCGAAAAAGTTCATCGATCCTGGCCGGGTTTGAACCGGCGATCTTGGGTTTAGGAGGCGACGGAGCGATATGGAGCGATGTACAAGCGGTAGTGTATTATACTATTCAACCTCGGTAGTGTAAAGTATACAATAAATGCAGGAGGAAAGAAAACAACATTTTTGGAACACAGAAAAACAAGGAATCGTATGCCTAAAATTAACTATTTAGCTTAAATGTTAATCATATTCCGTATTAGTTTTTATTCAGTTATGTGCAATTGGAGACGTTAAGCTAACAATACAACACGTAAATACATAATAATAATAATAATAATAATAATAATAATAATAATACGAGAAGAACATAAACTTTCAAGCCTGAAAGTTATTTAGTTAGCATTACTTTTTTTTTTAACCACATTCTCTGCTCTAACGCTCTGTAATAACTTCCAAATATTATAAATTCGCTTTGTTTACGCAGCTCTTGTGTGAGGGACTTTCTAATAGTGTTTAACATGTATTTTTACTACTGTGGCATCACAGGCAGTGAACAAATATGATCACGAGATGAAATGATAAATAGGGGAAAAATTTTTTTTAAGGACGGAAGAGTTTCAGGCCTATGATATTTCCCCGGTATTTGCCATTTATGAGGACTAGGGAAAATTTGTAAAAAAAAAAAAAAAAAAAAAAAAAAACCACACACCCTCAGGCGAGTAGGGCGGTCCTGGCTGGAACCGAACCGTAGACCTCTCTCTCACGAGTCTGTGCCTTAACGACCTAGGCCACCCATGTCGGGCAGGAGTAGTGGTAATATTGGTAATGGAGGCGGTTTTGGTAGTGATTGGTGATATTTGTGGCACGATGGTGGTAGTGGTAGCAGTGGCAATGGTAATGGTGGTGGTAGTACTGGCAGTGGTGGTAGAGGTAGTAGCGATGGTAGTGATGATGGTGATTGTAGTAGTCGTTGTGGTGGTAGTAACGCATTGTTCCATTTTGCAGCTCTTTCTTGGATGCCTAACATCTGAAGTTGCGTTTTCATAATTCACCTGAAACACGCGTTAATGCCAACTGCCGCATAATTTCCCAAATTTTCGTTTACTTTGCACTAGAAATGTTAACGAATCTCAGCCTTAGTAACTTGTTGACGTGTTTGAAAACATATTTTATTGCATGTTAGCCTGGCAGCTAATGAGCTAGAACATGCAAATAAAAATCATATGCTGTTGTATTCACGTACTCTCAATATATCTGGAAAAAAAGTAGAGTTGTTCCCAGTAAATGGAATTTCGCAAGAAATTTGGGGGGAAAAAAAATCTACAAATCATAACGATAAGATTTTTGAAATTTATAATCTTAATGATTTTAATGATATAGTCATTTTAATACAAAACTGTGTTACGAAAGGGTATGCTTTAAAACGCTAGAATATATAGTCAAAATAGAGAAGCACGATCAATATAGAAGTATAGATTTTGATATGTTGGAAAAAGGAAAATACCCTGAAAAAGGCATTATCCATGGAGACAAAAAAAAAAAAAAAAAAAAAAAGGGGCAATGCTGCATTAATACTCCCCATTATGTGTGTTTTTTTTTCGTTTTTCGCTTATTACAAGTACTTTACAGTCCTATAATCCTTTGGGATGTTCTTGCTTTATAGTTTCATATATTTAAATTGCTTACAAATGGAAGTTTATCCACTAGAGTGCGGGCAGCGACAGCGAAGAACCACGTGCCACTCTTTTACTTCAGTGTCGCCGTCTAAAACAGCTGGAGCGTTGTCTTTGTACCATTCGAATGTTTAATGTAATAACTAGTGAAATGAAGTGGTTTTTTTTCCCCGCTGTATTTGTCTGCAGTGTTGCTATTATGCCAAAAATCAGCGTAGAAATTTCATGATTGATTCATATGTGAAAAGAGAGAAAGATACAGCTTGTTTGATTTGAGTTATTTATGGACGCTCTTTAACATTTCAGGTTATCAGCGTCCCATTCTATTTGGGGCGTGAAACGGCCGACAAATTTTGCTCAGAGGCCTCATCTTTCAGGCTTGAGGTTATTTTTCGTGCCGTAAATGTACATGGGACACACGGCTTTACTTCCCTTCCGAAGGAAGCCATACTTAAGATTTTTACGCCCGAAAAAATCCATCGGTCCTGGCCGGGTTTGAACCCACGATCTTGGATTTAAAAGGCAAATATGGTTACCACTACACTACCAGGACCAACAAAAGAGCCGGTGATTTGTTATACAATTTATGATGCTATTTGTAATTTTTTGAATAGATTTTGGAAGCGTGATCTATTCTTTAAAAAAAAAAAAAAAAAAAAAAAAGTAAACAGTCGTGTGGTTACCCAGGAAAAAATTGAGGAAATTGGAGAAAAGTTAGAACGATGATCAAAGATATCTCTGAGATGATCTGCGGGGGAAACAGAATTTTACAAATCTCGGCTTGGAAAGTCACCAAAACTGTGACATTAAAGTCGTATAAAATAAATGTGTCCCAAGACTGCTAGTTTCCGAACAAAAGGACATCGCGTCGCGTCGACATCAAAATTATGAGAAAGAGTAAAGTTATGTTGTCAAAAATGTATCATCATTCTTTATAGAACAGCCCCCATAAAAATATTTGAGAACGATCAAAATCTTGAATAAAGTAACCATCACTAAATGTCCCAAAAATACGCCTTTGTCAACACTTTATAGTTCTGAGCTCTACTATAAAGTTCCATTTGCAGGATGCTGAAAATAAACACAAGAGTTTCATGTTGAACGTGTCTGCCTGCGGAAACAGAACTCGGCGTTGTGCGCCAACCTAACCCTGAACTTGGGTTATTCCACTTGCTCTACAAAGCTACTGTGTGTGAAGTGTTCTTCCTCACTCTAACTGTGAGCAATGTACTTCCTTCGTGGTTTTCTGTTTAAGGCACAGAGCGCTGTTATTTATTTATCAACCAGAGAGTAGCGCAGTCTCTTTATGCGTTATATTTTACTTACAAGTGCAATAAATGTATATATGGGACGATTTGATGACGCATTTTATAGCATCTGCAAAAGTAGGTAATACATGAAATTACAACGTGGAAACAAATTACAAGTTAAATATTAGAGGGTTGAATGAAAAAAGTATGCCTTCCTGAGTATTACTTGTTATTATAATTGTTTGACAATATTTCACAAATGAAAGATAGAAACAATATTTATACTGTGTCTTCAGGTTTCATTTACTAAATAAAGTCGCCAGTGAACAATGAAAATGTTTCGAGAAGTCGTCCAGCAACCACTTCCTGATAGCCATTTCATCTTCTTCACTGGATGCATAGTGATGTCTATGAAGGTACTGTAAAAGTTGAATATCGCATGGCGTCAACTATGGGCTGCCATAGTTTGGCGCGGCATTGTCTTATGCAGGAAAGCAAATCCCCATCCCTTTAATCGCTTCTTTAATGTTTAGAGCACCTAAATGTTACCTTTAAAGTTGATAGCGAGAATTCCAGTCGCAGTTTGTTATTTTTGTATTTCTATTTCTTTATGGATTATGGGGTATCCATATTTCGTGTGTTTTGTGAGTAAAGGTTTGTTGATAGAAGTGTACACACTATCTGCTGAAATGGTGCGGAAGTTAAAATATGCCTATGCCGTGCATGATGGCACAATATTTGAGATTCGCATTCGGGAGGGCCCATGTTCAAATTCCTGCGGCCAGCTATCTTCATCTTGGGTTTCTTCGTGGTTAAGCTTAGGCGGATGCTGGGATGGATATTTCCTTACCGCGCATTTTCCGCATTTCTATTTCATACATTTCATTTCGTTTGTTCTGTTACACAGTGAAAAGAGTTCTTTAACATCTCAGGTCATCAGCGACCCATTCAATTCAGGGCGTGAAACGGCCGACAAATTTTGCTCAGAGGCCTCTTCTTTCAGGTTTGAGGTTCTTTATCGTGCCGTAAATGTGCGACACGGGACACACGGCTTTACTTCCCTTCCGAAGGAAGCCATACTTAGGATTTTTACGCCCGAAAAAATCCATCGATCCTGGCCGGGTTTGAACCCGCTATCTTGGGTTTAGGAGGCAAGTATGGTTACCACCACACCGCCAGGGCCGACTAAGGCGAGGTGGGCTGGTGCAGTGTGATTATGGCTTGCGTTTTAGAAAGTTTTCTGTCTCGGCATCTGTGTGTTTTGGAAATAATGCTTTATCCGTTCCTAATAATCCAATGTAATTACAACTAACATTCATGTAGACAACGATTTTCTTTATCGTAACAACAAATTACATAAATTATAAATGCAAAAGGGTAGGTTTTGTATTTACAAGCAAATAAAACAGGAACCGAAAAACGTTTTGTATGTTACTGCAAGTGATTCAACAGTTCCTATGCCTTTATTCGTATTATAAGAATCCAAATAAAAAGCAACAATCAATTATAGCAAACACAGTATTTAACATCATTCACCATGAGTGGAGAAACGCCCGTGTTCTCAAAGAGTGATTGCCCCACGAAAAAATTTTCGAAGAAAATCTGATATTAAAAAGATATAGATTTGTCTTACTAAGGTTTCTGTATCGATTATGCTATGGGCAGAAAAGGAATGTACTTATCTACTGACCTTTTAGCGACCAGCCATAAGCAAATGACAACATAACAAACTGATATCTTTCTAATTGACATTATGATGCATTTATGGAAAATTATTTTTAAAAAAATTAACTCAATGTTTCTCCACTCTTATATTTTACACTTTTACTAGTGTGTTGCAGTAAAAAGGTGAGGGGGCCATTCCGAAAAGCTCCTAAATGAAAATTAAGTGTAAACTTGAAACGCCCGGTTAGGATTAAAGCGCCGTATACTCATGTTCAGACACCTATGGCCTCCAAACTCATGTAAATTGCTATGTATTAAAAAGGGAGTTAATATTTTTTCAAATAATTATTTTTAATGAATTAAGGGCAGAAAACTCTCAGATAAAACATAATTTCTCTTCATGCTTGAAAACAGCCTACCTGCATAAACTAAACGTGTGACATATAATATTGATAAATACTCTGTATGGGAAGAATAAAACTCAAACTATGTCAAAAACTGTGCCGAAGAGATGATGCGCATGTCTACTGATTGGAACTACCCGTACGTAACTCCAAGCCAGCTGTTTTGTCCAGACCGGTTCAGGTTTACTCAGTATGATATTCCAAGTGAGTACCTGAGGAGGGTTAGAGGCAACGCTTTACCGTCGTTCAACCAGGGGCTGACAAGCAATACCCAGAAGACATAACATTATTTACGTTACACTGTGAGAACTAGAAGCCTACTAGAAAACAGAAATAACCGAGAAGAAAGTTTTAAGGAAAACTAACGGATACCTACACATTAAGGAGCGAAGAATGTAACGCTTTTTGGGGGGAGGGGTTATTTTAACATCTCAGGTCATCAGCGTCCCATTCATCAGGACGTGAAACGGTTGATAATTTTTTTTTTTTTCCAGAGAGCTCTTCTTCCAGGCTTGAGGTTCTTTTACGTACCGTAAATCTACACAAGGGACCCACGGCTTTACTTACTTTCCAAAGTAAGCCGTACTTTGGATTTTTACGCTCGAAAAAAAAAAAAAAAATCCATCGATTCTGACAAGAAACGGAATGCAAACATTAGTTAAAAAGTATTATTTTTTAAAAGATTTTCCGGAAACGCGATTTATGGTGATGTTCATAGAGGTGGTCCCCTTAGATTAACTATTGAGAAAAAGAATTCAATATCCAATAAAAGTTTACTGTATACAAAAATGTTGTCAGAAATATTATAAGAAAAGTTCTGTATTATATGAAAATATAATTAAGAACGAGGTCAGAAAACACATTTTCTCAATAGTAACAATTCCGCATAGTTTCACCTGTGGATGAAATGTTCATCCTTCGGCATAATAATTACAAATTCAATGAACGTTTTTGAAAAAACTGATCCCCTATAATGAAACTTTTGAAGAAACTGTAACTCAGTTCTAATGACAGCGGAAAAATGGAGAGGCATAATTCTCCAACGCATGTTTGTTATTTAAATCGTGTGTACAGTATATGAATGAACGTAATTCTTTGTATTTTTACTTTTTGAAGGAAAATAGGATGTTTATTATAAATCACATTTGCTAAATTTTGTGTTTTTCTCAATATAATTAATATATTTTGTCGATTTCCAAACATTTTATTTGTTAAAACCTCAAAGACCAAAGCTTTAAAAGTCCTCGTAATCATGTCAATCAGAAACAATTGAAATAATTACTAAAAACACGTAAAACGATTAAGAATGTTCAAATCTTCATGAATTACTATAAAAGAGTTGTACAAATTTTATATTTTTGTTCTTGGTCTCTTTTACATAGTGATTAATTGTGACATTAGCAGCTCCAGTTAAAGGCTTTTAAAGCATAAAAGCTTTGGAAATAATCTATGCAAGTAACAAAGCAAAAGTTATCATTCTTTCCTACATCTATTAAAATTTTGTGGAAGGAAAGAGTATTTCATTCGTCACTGAGGGGGCCTCGCTCTGACGGCCATGCTTGGTACTCGCATATTTTTTCTTCTTCTTTCCCGTGGTTTGTTTGCCCTGGTCACTTAGGCGAATATTCGGATTGATCTTTCAAGAAGAATTTAACGCTTTCCTATTTCATCTAAATCATTCCATTGATTGTGTTACTGGCTCGAAAGTGCCAGACGAGTTGGGCTGCTGCTGTGCGCAGTCTGACGGTAGCTTGCGTCTTGTAAAGGTTTCTGCTATAGAAGCGACTTTTCTGATGGACTTGAATCCTTTAAGGGAACTCCACCTGTGTTCTGTCTGGAAACAGTGTTAGGAAACCGCCTCCTCTGGATCCTTGCAGCCCGGTATCTCCTTCACTTCATCGCTTCCTACAGGCCAACCTTTAGCAAGAATAATGTACCGATATATCCTCCGTTCTTATCAATTAGTCCAATCCAATTCTGTTCATTGGGTTCTCAACGTTGGAAAAATAAGAAAATTAAATCGATAAAATTAGTTGACTGGATGCATAATTTAATTTCTTAAAGTTCTTTTGCCAAACAGCTACTTAGATTCATATATCACGAAGAACAAGGAGGGGAAAACTTCTAATAATTCGTTCTTTCAGCTTAGCCTTGCGGTCAAAAAGCATCAACAGTAACAAAGTTGAAGACACGCCCTGGTGTAAGTAAAGTGCTATTCAGTGGCGTACAGTTTGTAGAAAGCAGCGGAAGTGAGCTTCCTGAAGCAATTTTACGGTTCAAGAGCGTTCGAGGTAGCACCTACATCGGCCGAATCCAATAAAATGCACCGTCTTAGCGCTTCGCCGTGCCCAATATACTTTTCCTTTTCATTTAAAGTCGTAACGGGTGGCTGCGTGCCTGTTAATGTAAAAAGGGGCGTGACCCTTGACGAAGAAGAAAAACAATGCTAGAAAGTGGAGTGTGGGTGTAGGAAACACGCACAAATAGTTACATTACATTCGCTTTCATCTCTCTATGCGTTTAACGAAGCATTGAAAATGCTGCATCCTGATTCTCAATCAGGGAAATTCAGGGAAATCTTACAATAATAAAACGCCGGATGACTGTACTGCGCGTGGCTTAAATTCTCGTATGATTGCGTGACTACGTAAAAACAAAGGGAGAGATTTTTTCTAGAAGACTTCTGTTTCTGCCTAAGTTGGCTCTTTAAGGGCGAGGCGGTAATGATTTTTTTATTTGCAATACTTAGCTGCTCCAAAACAGTTCTGTGTAAGTTATAAATATGTGTTAGATTGTTTCTCTCTGAATTTGTGTTTAAAGCTGAGAGCTGAGCAAAGAATTGAGATGCTGCAAGCAAAACGTCACTTCTTATTAATCTTACAATATATTTATTTTATTATACGGCGGATTTTAAGAGGATTTTAATAATTGTCAGCTCCAAGTGGGGAAGCCAAGTTTGCGGCGAGTTGTGAAAGGTTTTTGATTAATTGATTTTGATTTGAATTGGAGTGGATCTGATGTTTACCGTTGATGTAGCATCTCACTGCCACGAAAGAAGTCTGCTTGAACCCTCCTGCTGCCGCGATCGTCTTAAGGTTGCTGAAATTGCTTCAAGGTTTTTCTGGAAAGTTACCAGGGAAGGAATGGATAGGAAGAGAACTAGAGAAAGCACTGTAGAAGAAGCGGATTAAAGTTTCACAATCGACTAAACTGTTCACACTTCACTGTTAATTTTATTATTCTTTTTCCTTTGGCGACACTTCCATACCATTAGCAAGGGGATGCGAGAGTTAAACATTTCCTGACGTTGTACACATATTCTCTAGTCGTTCGCATCGCATACACAAAATTACACTACTGATATCTTCTTAGCAAATTGAGCTTTACTGTTCCACTTCACAAGTTATATTTCTCACTATCTAAATTGAACTGTTTCATCATTTCAAACGAACTCTACTGTCTCCCAAAGCGAACTGAGTGTAAAACGCCTTCAAAATTGCTTTTAATACACTTTCTACGCGTCTTCTACGAGAATTCAATTTTTTGAACCTGGCATTACCAAATTTCCTTCTTCATTGACTTGATTTCATGCCGCTGAAAGTTTCTCGAAGAGATATTTTGAAACACGAGAAATCATTGGCTACACTTAAATCACTGTACCAAAACTAGAGACGTTTTAAAGAAGCGAGAATTTCTCTTTTTAAGGGACAGTTGCCCAAGGTGAAAGCTATTCACCACAGTATTTTTCAAGGTCTTTCTTATTTTACGAAGAAGAAAAGAAAGGTACCCTAGTTATTGAATAAATGATCTTTCTTATGGCACCAGAAAGTAGCTTATGTTACATGAAAGTTTTCATCTTTACAGGAAAGATTTCTCATTCTTGAACAATCTACACCATTCTATATAATTGGATCATAAATATTATTTTATGGAAATTAATTAATTAAAAGGGATTAAATCTTGATCTGAGTTAATTAATTGTACGGATCAAATCTAGATGTCCCGTTACAATTATAAAATCGACAGCATAAGACTTTAATCCTTGCTGTTCAAAATATATTTTTCAATGCTTTAGCACAATTGTATAATGTTTACTATGAATTTTGTTCTATATTTGCACTCATTTTTAAACTGCGCTGAAGTTTGTTTGGGAGATTCGTTGCTCTTATCATCACAACAATAGTTTCTGTATCCGCTATTATTTTTGTTTGTATGATTCGAATACTTTGGAATTAAGATGAAAAGGCAACAGAAAAATTTCTTACCGAATACGTTGCTCTTATTCTAAAGTCCTGAATTCATACTCTAGTTAAGTCTAAACTTTTTCTTTAAGAAAATTACTTTAATAATAAAATTTATATGAAATGTGATATTTTCTCCATTCCCCCCCCCCCCCCACACAATATGTGGTTAGCTAAGGTTTGGAATTGAGTGAGATGGAAAAGTCACAACCGGACTGGAACCAGCTTACCATCTGAGTTACTGGTCCCTGTCCGAGCACAACTAAGGTTATCTCCTTACAGAGATTTTATCTCTAAGAGACGACTTGAAACCTACGAGTAAGCTTCAAAGCTAACCACAGCTTAGGGCCGGTTGTATAAAGAGTTAACCCATTTTAGAGCATAAAATTAACCACCAGTTATGTTTTTGGACAATATGGTTGCATAACCTTATTCTAAAAGTATTTTTGTCTTAACCTCAAATTAAATCTAACTCGTGAAATTTCACAAGTTAAAACACTAACTAGAGTTCAGTAATTGTTAAATAAAAAATTTCCCAGAGTACAGAAGCATAACAACTTCATTTATAAATAAAATGCTGAGTAACATTTATTTTAATTTCTTGTAGATAAAGTTTCTTCAATGTTTCACTTTTTATTTCCGCGTAATAACATCTGAGTTGCGTTCAATTGTAGGTTATGTAGGTTAACCTTACGAGCGGCAAATTGTACAGATTTCTGATTATTCCTACATTTCATCCGATGATGAATTTCACTGTTCTGCTCGCGTGTTTCATGAGAGAGAAAAATTCATTCCTAGAACTGAATGACAAAAAAATTCAAAATGCGATTTCGCTTAGCAAAAGATGTCGAAGAACTGGAACAGATGTTAGGTTCCCGATTACAATCACAAACTAAGCGAAATCAAGCTTTGAATTCGATGTATATGATGCTAATAACTTTAAGGTTCCATGCGAAAGGAAACTTCCAAATAGTTAGTGGCGATATAAAGTTAACAATTGCAGCTTTAGGCGTCAGTTCATTAAAATGCCAACCGAAGAGGGTGATGTAAGAAAAGTGATGCCTAGGGCTTTATAACGCTCGAAACTTTCCTGGAGTTTTAGGTGCTATAGACTGCACACACATGGGGAGAATTATGCAGAAGTCTTAAGAATAAACTTAGACTCTTTGGCAACACCCCCCCCCCTCCCAACCATGTACGTTCCTTATCTTTATTTGAGAGGGAATCTTTTTTTTTTTTTTTTTTTATTTCCCTATATTTTAAAACTAGATCAATAATAGTATCATTCTCACGTTTGCAAAAATTTGCCGTTCGCAATTGCTTTGACTATTCGTTATTTGAAGACAAGGCGGAAAAATTGCATTATTGATTTCCTCAGGTTAAACAGTTGAACATCAACCCTCTCTAAACCTAATTTTCCTATTATTTCGCGATGTTGCCATAGGTTCGGTGGTTAGTGCAAACTCGAGATTACGAAGTATGGGGTTATTTTTATGCAACAGAAATGATGATTAATCTCTAGTTACTTTTTAAATTACATTTAAAAGTAATCTCCAGTTATAACAACTTTTATACAACCGGCCCTTAGGATTAATGTATGTGAAATGCAAGACTTCGGCACGGTAAGCGGAAGATGTATTGTTCAAATCCTGACCACGACTTCGAATTTTTTTTATTTGAACGTTTTCACATTTTATACGTGCTCACCAAGTTTAGCGACGGGAGTTGCTAAATGTCAATGCCACGCAACTTCTATACCTAAACATTTTCAAAATTTTGATCACAGCTGCGTAATGGTTGAACAAAAGTGTGTATAAGCTTGCATTTTGTTTTCTTGTTTACCAGTTCTCTTCTATTAATTTTCACATAACGTCATTTTCAATCTACACTAATTTTGCTTGCCTTGCTCTAATTTAAATGACCTTCTCAGAAAAAGATATATTGATATTATACAAATCAAAGGAACGCATTTACCGACAGGGTGGCCAAGGTCGTTAAGGCGCGGACTCTTGAGCAGGAGGTCTGGGGCTCGAATCCCGCCACAACTGTCCTCACTGACTGAGGATTTTTCAAGGTTTTCTTCAGTCTTCATAAATGGCAAATGCTGGGGAGGTAATCTAAACTTGGGCCTGGAACGTTTCCTTCCGTAAAAAATCCTTTCCTAGCATATCATTTCATTTCATGTATCATCAGTGTCTACCGCCTGTGGTGCCTAAGTAGTAAAAAGGGGCGTTAAAGACTATTAAAAAAAACGCATTTATATTACTTAAGTGAGAGGCAAAGTAAAGTTTGGAAATGTTAAATAGTGGATTTTAGATTTTGCACAGAAATTGCCTAGGTTTTAAGTATTATTTGTACATAATTTCGACTTGACTGGTAAATTTTTTACTATTGTTTTAAACATTTATTAATCTTTTTAGCGATTCAAAGTTACTATTAAAAACTTACATTCTCCAATAAAGATGTTAACTTTTTCTGCATAGCTTTGTATATTGACAATTTTTTAAAAAATTAAATCTGTACCTAAATGTAAAATCATGAAAAGTTTAGGAACTGACTAACATTATTATTAAAATTATTTTTATTTTGCCAGAAAAATTCTTGCTAATTTTTATGAAGCAACATCTTCAGAAAGTCTTAAAAAGTTTCCTGCATGGACGTGACAAATGGTGGTAGAGAGAGGTTTGGATTGCAGGCAAACATACTAAAATTAAAGTCGAGAAAAATGTGCTTGACGTTTTAATTGCCTTAAAGTTAAAGGTCAAGAATTAATGTTTTTAATCCCCTCTTCACTTGGGTATCCACTTAAGGTGACAAGGTACTAATGTATCCTTATTTAATATTACAAACTACGTTTTGAAATTCTCATTAAATATTAGACGGTTTCCCCTCCCCCCAAAGTTAGCAGCATCTACAGATACAATAACATAATGTTTATTTCAATATTGCATATGTATCTTACGATAAATATATTTAAAATACTAATTAAATCAAAAGTTCTGTTTCTATACCGAAGATTTTAAAACACATCTAAAAGAGTACAGCGGTGTAATAAGCTTATGACCAGTACGGTACATTAAGGAGAAAAAAAAACTGCATTATTTTAAAAAATTATGTTCGCAAAACATTTTTCAATTTTTGTCTATGGATCATGCGACCAAAATTTCAAACATTATGATAATCCCCCCAGACTAATTCACACTGGTGAACTTTTAAAGTAAATTCATCCAGTAGCTTTTTGAGATATTTTAAAGTGTAATATCTAATTGTGAATATCTTCCCTGTTTACTTATAGTACATTCAGTATGACAAAATACTAAATATGACTATAATATAGTTTGAAAATAGAAGAGATTTGAATCAACTCTTTCATACAAAATGATCTAGCTGCAATGCAATAGAATTTTGCAACAAGCAGTGTTCAAGTTGTTCTTACGAGTGCGGGGAAAAAATCTCTTACTCTAAAATTGCATAACATAAAAAAAGAAAAAAAAAGATAATTACGAGAAAATGAAAAATATTTTAGCTGGATGAATCTATTTCTACCACATTCACTCCCTAGTTAAAAAAGGGACGCATGCAATTAAAAACAAAGTTTCTGCATCAGGAAATAAAAAACAGTTCATGTAAAGTAATTATCATTTAGTATTTGACGAAACACCAGTATCTCCACGCCTTTTGGTGCTCCCCCTTAGCTTTAACATTCAAATATTAATGCATCTTTATGAATTAGCATTGTGCAGCATATGCTAATTATATATATATAAATTAACAGTAATTATAATAGTAAAATAAATAGTCTTGTCTTCTTGCCATAGAAGGACTCCACGAGTCCGAAATTAGCGATCTAAAGTGTGACTTTTTCTGAGTGTTTTTAATATTATAATTACTGTTAATTTGTTACATTGTTAATAGTGTTACTTTATTTTATTTTTATTTTATATTATATATATAAATTAACAGTAATTATAGAAGCTTTAAAGGGATAAAAAAATTAAGATAAGGTCACACTTGAAATCGCTATATTTCGAACTCGTTGAGTTCTTCTATGGCAAGAAGACTCTATATATATATATATATATATATATATATATATATATATATATATATTGTGTGTGTGTGTGTGTGTGTGTGTCCTAGCTAGTTCCTGCTGCAATTAATCAAATACATTTACACTGCTGCAGATGTTGTAAAATTCTACTCAAAAGTCAATAAAATAGAAAAGAGCAAAGCCACCATGACGAGATAAAAATCACATAAAACGGAAAATTTTAAATATACCGAGGGTGCCAAAAAATGTATTCACACTTTCACAGTAGATATCTATTTAATATATATCAAAGTTGGACCGAAAAACAACAGTAAAGTATAGTATGATGTTCTGTAAACAGATGTGACTCCAGCTACACTGGCAGTACTTCGGGAAGAAATTGAAACGGCATGTGCTGCAATCGCTGAAGACACTTTCGCAAACGTTGCTCAATAAGTAGTTCAACGTACTCAGAAGTGTATCGAAGCCGATGATGAGCATTTTGAGTAAATGCTGTAACTGTAAAAGTATAAGATGATTAGTGCTCATCATTTTCTGTTTATGTGAATTCAGTTTTTATGTTAACACAGTTTTTTCTTTGCTTGAAGTACGAGTACATTTTCGGCACCTTCTGTATATATATTCTATTATCCAAATATTTTGTACGCGATATATCGGATGCTTCTATCGGGTTTAAAAAGTTTAGCGCCAAAATGCCCCAAAAAATTTAACCCCCCCCCCTGAAAGGACTATAAAATATCCCTTCCAATGATAAAGTAATTTGTTAAAAACAAGCATATAAGAAGAGCGTGCCTTAAATTGTTGCTGCTGTTTTATGCTTTTACTTCATTTTTATTATCCAAAGGCGTTTTCTTAAGAAATCAGTTTTTCAATCCGATTTTTTCCCACTATTTATGTTGAAATCGTTCTGTATTACTTCAGAAGGGGATACGCGGAGAGAATAATATGATTCCAAGCAAACCTACTCTGTAACTGGCATTCGAGCAGCTGATTTTTTCAGTTTGTTCGAGCACTGAAGTGGACAATGCAAATGCATTCACTAAATGTTCCGGTTGCACTTATTTCTGTCAGTATGCAGTTCAGAGACTATTATTTGAAAATCATTAACACTTTAATACCGTAACTCTTTTTGCCGAGCACCAGCAAGTTGTTTCACTTATCCATTGACCACAATGAAATTATTAATTACAACTTATGTCTGAAAATAATTGCTTGCATATAAATGCCATGTCCGTGTCCTAGGTTTCAGAGAAACTAATATGTGATTAAAACATTCATGAAAAGATTTTCTGTTCTCAACACACAGTCTCCTCTCACACGCATTGTGAATGATAAATGGCTATTATCAAGTAATGGTATATTCCCATCCTCTCGTTGCGTATCTATAGCTGCACTGTTCTGTTGTCATAGCTGATGGATCTAGTATTAAGATGGAATCCAGGTCAGGGATCAACAGAAATCATTTGCCAGTCTAATTTGAACAGTCCGCCCACGGCAAGGAGCTTCATTCTCGTTAAGGGGGTACAGTGATGAATGATGCTCACTTCTACACCAAAGAAACTAGCGGTCAGGGGTCGACATAAAGACGACGATGCTAAGCGAACAGCTATCAACAGCTGGCGCTCGAAGACCAGAGCTTTTACTTCGTTAAAATGTTCCACGTAGCACGCTTTCAATATTAGTGAAACCATTTACACAGCAGAATTTTCTAAAGCAGCTGTTCTAGGCAATTTCTTGAAAGTATAAAAACAAAGTTTACACAATAAAGTAAACTGCCTGCATAAATCGAGCTAAGATCACAACACCAAGACTACATATCCCATTTTAATTGTCAGATACAATGCAACACGGAGAAAAATCTATGGACTAAATAACACAGATAAGTATTTGATTTTTCGATAAAGTGATTAGAAGGCAACATTCTAATATTTTAAATATATTTAAATATACCAAAAATAATGATAGAATACTTTCTTAGCGATCTTAAGAGAACATTACCCCCTGAAATTTTTGAAAATGAGCGAGTTGTGACAAACCAGTGCAGGTCTTCACAGCGTTAGATAGCAAATGTGCCAGCACTTCTGTGTTTTTGGATTTGGTTTATTTACGGACGCTCTTTAACATCACGGCTCATCAGAGTCCCATTCATTTCAGGGCGTGAAACGGCTGACAAATTTTGCTTAGAGACCTCTTTTTTCAGGTTTGAGGTTCTTTTTCGTACCGCAAATGTACGACATGACCCACGGCTTTACTTCCGTTCCGAAGGAAGTCATACGCCCGAAAAAATCCATCAATCCTGGCCGGATTGGAACTAGCGATCTTGGGTTCAGAAGGCAAGTAGGGTTACGACTACACCACCAGGACCAATACACTTCTGTGTGAAAGTACGCAGTCAGACGTAGGATGAATCTCAAGCGAGAGCATTTACGGGCTGTGTTTTACCATGCCTGTAAAGGAGAGAGAACACCTTGAAAGATAACATGATTTTGGTGCGATCGCAATCCACTATGTTGAGCATTTTATAAGAGGAAGGAATTCCCTCGAAGACGAAGATCGCGCAAGACGATCCACTAGAGCAACAAAGGAAGAAACCGTGCTCAAAGCAGAAAGCATGTTGTGGGCGGGAGGATAATCGCTGTACATATTATCAGATTCAAGAAGCCCTGAACGTTGGATCGGCAGCAAGGAAAATAATTCTTGAAGAAAAACTTCATGTCAGGAAGTCCTGCAGTCGCTGGACCTCCCACCACGTCACAAATGCACAGAAAAAAAACACATGTGGATGGGTGCCAGAAAATGTTGAAACTTTTTTATGGAACAAGATCAAAAACCATGTTTAACATCATAACAGGTGACGAAAGTTGGACATACCAGCATGATGCAGAAACTAACATCGGCGTGGGTATTTATCATTATCAGACGGTACACCACAAAATGCCTGCCCCAAATCTTCATGTAAAGAGCAATCCTAAGACTGGTGTGCGTCCTCCTTACAGTTCAAATCTAGCCCCACGCGACTTTTTATATTTTTCAAAATAAAAGAAAAATTGTCAACATTTAAATCACCTGATATCACAGTGGCTGCATAAGAAAATGTATTCGCACCCTATCCAAAGAAGCATGGCGTCAATATTTACAAAATGTTTTGAACAGATGATTTGTAATAACGTAATAGAGAATACTTTAAAAAGATGCAATAATCAGATCGTAATTTTTAAAATGTTATTGCTTTCGTTCTCAAACCTTTCAGACTGACACTCGTATAACAACACCGAAGGTGCCAAAAAATGTACATACACTTCAAGCAAAGGAAAAACAGTGTTATCATAACAAAATTGAATTCACACAAACAGAAAATGTTGAGCACTAATCATCTTAGACTTTTACAGTTACAACGTTGCTCAAAATGTCCACCATCGGGATCGATACACTTCTGAGTACGTTGAATTACTAACGTTTGCGAAAGTGTCCTCTGCGATTGCAGCATATGCCATTTCAATTTCTTCCCGAAGTGCTGCCAATGTAGCTGATTTTCTACGGTATACAACATACTTAAGAGTTCCCCATAGGTAGAATTCCAACGGAGTTAGATCCGGAGAACGCGGTGGAAACTCAATCGGACCTCTTCGTCCTATCCAGTGCCTTGGATTCAGTGCGGGGGGCTTGTTGCTGTGCGAGATCTCCCAGATCTACCCTTGTGAACATCGCATATGGAACACTATTTTATTATATACGAATGATATACCAACTCTTCATAATTCAAAATAATGAAACCACTTGAACAATAAAAAATAAAAAACCCTTTATATTCAATTTTCTCACTGTCAATTTATCAATCATTCTTCTCCATGTGTCTCAAATTTGTCTCGAATGCGTGCAATTGTTACTCGCGTTGGCGGTTCTATTCTGTACGCACAACTCCATTGCCTTTGAACCTCAACATTCTCGGTTTTTCAATATCACTTCAAAATTGCTTTCCGCTGTGCAAACGATAATCCCGCTCCATTTTGTTGTAGCAACGCTAGCTAACGTAATGTTAATCATATCTGTTTACAGAACATCATACGATAATTTAGGCTTCATTTGTTCATTGTTGATTTACCTGTCACATAGCAACGCTATCATAATGTATGAGTCATATATGTTTACAGAACATCATACTACACGCTAATGATGCTTTTCGGTTCAACTTTGAAATGTATTAAATATATATCTATTGTGAATGTGTGTATACATTTGTTGGCACCCTCGCTATAAAACTTTTGGTATTTGGTCTGAATTTTCAATATTGTAGATAGAATATTAGTAAGAAACTAGTTTAAAATTTAAATAAAGCCCACCAATAAAATAATCTATCTTCATTGAACGTTTTAAAACAAGAGTCATTAAACATTAATGACTTAATTGAAATATAAAAAAGTCATGTCACTTGGTCGAATAGTTTCAAAGAAATAGGTTTATAATGAGAGTCAAATGGGAATATCCAAGATCTCAAGATTCGGGACTCGAACCACGAATATTCGGGCTACTATGTTTATGCTCTTATCATCTGATATACGTGTCCTGCCCACCATAGCCGCGACTCTATGTATCCTGGCGGCCTCTAAGATTATCCCGTTGCATCCCTTAGGGGCAACTCGTATCATAGTTAAATGACACTATTAGACTAATTTATTTGAAATGTGGCTTTTTCATACAAGTTTCTAAGTTTTGGAATCAGAGTCAGATAGGAATGGCCGAGACTTGAATCAAGAATATTCGGTTTGCCGTGCGCATGGTTCTGAGCAACCGTAACTAGCAGCAAATCTTTCCCATCTGAGCCTTTTACCTACATCCTGTATACCTATATTATCTCTTTACAGCAAGTCGAATATCCGCGGTTTGAGTCCTTGCCAAGACCCCGAATTTTTCCTGATTCTAAATATTAGCCTAATACATAGCTTGTGTGAAAAATCACATTGAATGAAATGCTGTTTATGGTAATGAGTGTATTGAACAGATGTGACATTCATCTAGATGTGATGAGAACTTATGGCAAACTGTGAATAATTAATTAAAAAAAATCGTTTTCAAATTGATCTGATAACTTTTAAACTTGTAATCAAAAGATCATACAGAAAGTGGTAGGTAAATAGCATCAATTTCGAGTTGAGGAAAATGAACTTGCTGCATCTCTGGGTGAACGTGTAGCTTGGAACTCAGAAGAAAATAAGCAATTAGTTTACGTAGGCTTTTTTTTAAATACATATTCTCATGCTATTAGCATATGTTGCACAATGCTAATTCCCAAGATGCATTAATATTTGAATATTAAAGCTAAATAAAGATGGCTGAACATGAAAATAAAATCCATCATTATGCCTTGGATTTCATTTTCTGGTGACTCAAAGCAGGCTGACTGAGTTTAATTTGTACCGGCATGCTGTTGTTAATGCAGTTATTCGTATTAGGAAGGAAATAAGAAATCCTACTTCTCTCTGCTTCTGTGTAAGGCAAATACAAATAATCTCTCTCCATTTTACTCACTCTGTTCTAGTTCAAATAATCTTAAACGGCAGTGGAGTTCAAGACACAGCAACTTCGCTCGTTCCTAGGAGGTTTTAGTAACTCTATGCTTAACCATTAGAGATTAATCATGTCGTCTACTGATCAAGGTATCTCAGGTTTGCTTCCGAGATACTTTCGTGAGGGATGAATCTAAAATAGCATTTAACCAGCAGAGAGCATGTCGGTGAGAAGTTGAGGCTGTTTTAAGTAGCTGACATTTAATTGAATTTCTCTTATCCATTTATCCTAATATCCTAATCGTGTTTAACGGTACGTTTCGAGAGCAATTATTTATTTATTTACCTTTTCTACTACACAAATACTAATTTGCCGAATAGTACAACAAACAGTGAAAATGTGATATACTTCGAGCAAATAAAACATAATATTAAATGAAATACAAAGGGAGGGGGATAACTAAAGCGAAGATGCAATTAAAAGTGGATTTGCTACAAGAGAAAGAAAACCCTGAAGTTCAAACAAATGAATAGTTACCAAAATGAACGCTTAGGGTTTATAGAAAATTCATAAACCAGAGAGAGGGAGGGCCTTAAATGCGCAATACAGGCAAGGCTACCTTCCCATTTTGGAATCCCAAGCAAAAGGCTCTAGGATGTAGGTTGTGGCAGTTTCCGAATATGCCCTGCATAACGCAATGCCTGCCGGTCTGCCCACCGTGGCCTTAGAACTGGGCAGGTTCAGCCTTGTTGACTGCAGTTTTGGTATATCACACAGCTTCTGAACTGGTCTTCCCAAGAGTGGCTATTATACACCCAACAGGTACGCTGCATCGCTAATACATCCTTTGGCCGTTCCAAGGGTAAGTTAACGCCTGTTCCGGCCTCAGAACTCTTTGAGGCCTTAAGCTACTTATGCTGAAGCATCTGTAGTTCATTCGGGCTGGTTCTGTTCAGACATAATTCGACCAACCTCCGTCTTCGACACGATAAGCGTATGCAAGAGGGGTTTTATGTAACTTGAAATGTACTTACCCTTTTTTTTTAAAGGTTTCTCCTACTGATGCTGGTACATTTGTTCCATCTCATGAACAAACTTGGAAAAAATGTTTCTTTTCACTCTTTATCTTTCAAAGTCTCCAAATATGTTATAATGGCTTTACATTGAAGTAAACCGGTGCTCGTGCACCTTTTCCTTAATTTGAGGTAAAATAAAAAGTTACTGGGAGACAATTCTGGAGATAGGACAGCGTTCACGCGTTTTCATCGTTCATTGGTGCCTTTACTTGCAGCTGTGTGGGCAGAAGTCGTCATGGTAACACGAGATGTTCTTGATGCTATTTCTACCAAGATTTGAAGACCTCCAGATCAAAGTCCTCGATGTGTCATGGCACAGTAACGGTACTAGGTGGCCCTTAAAGGATTCGACCATTTTTATTCCAACGTTTCGGCACTTCGTCACTTTTGGTGGTGTTTCATCTTCAAAGCACCAGATCCACAGTACTGCTACGCAATTTCAATATCACTAATAATAAATTCACATTTCGTCACCAGTTCTAGACATCAAGAGTTTCATCCGCATTGAATTTTACAACATAAATTCGTGCCAGTTAATATGAACTGCTTTCAGAGAGAAGCGAGGACATCGCTTGGTTAGGCAAACATCTATGGTGCAGCCTATGTTTATTTTTTTCTTCAATCCAAGAAAGCAGATACGGGGATATTGCTTCAGTATCCTTACAGCGTCGATTTTTTTCAGATGTAACTGTCCTATACCGAAAGCTCATCTTCTAGGGATTTTCGACCACGATATCAGTCTCAACTATGGCACAATTTCCCAAAGCGTTTGCCAAACTTCACGACCTAGCTTTGGATTTAAACCTTACTAAAATTGCAGAAGAGCACAGCTCAAAAGTCGCGTCTAGAGAAAACGAAAAAAGTTGAAATTTTATCCTGCCTGCAGACATTTCCTTTTGCAGTGCTATCATATACAGGGCTTTCATTTCGAAACTTGCTAGTTAAAATAAAATTAAATTTAAACGAAAAATTGTGTGGGAAGTTTAAAGTCAATAAGTTTTACTCCCAACCACCACACTTTTAAAATTCAAATGACGCTCTTATTTTATGACACTTGGACTTCAAAACTGATTTAAATGTTATCACATTATTTTTGTTTTTATTTTACACAGAATAGAAATTAAATCAGCTAGCATTAGGGTGAAAAAGATTTATTTTCGAAATATTATGATTATTAATATTACTTTAATGGAACTCCAGAATAATCCGCTTACATTCTGATTTTCCATTTAGAAAAAAGTAATTATCAAAGCAGAACTATCACATTAAATGCCTAGTAGTTTTGTACTTTTATTCTATAAAATTTAAAGTGTAATAAAAATTTTGCAACATGGGTTTTAAACATCTCCCTCAATATCTAAATAAATGTGCTTTTAATTAAATGTATTATAAATAGGTGGTTAATCAGATTGGCAAGTGTTGAAATGAAAGTCTTGTATTAAGCATTGAGCTATTACTTCAGCTCATAGGGCGTTAAGAAATGCGAAAATTCTTGGCACCCTCGCTTAAGGAATCAAGTTCCGATTGGATATCTACTGGCAGTGAAGTTTTATGGCATTGCTTGCTGGAACTTCGAAATCTTGTATGTTCAATTTCGACGAAGAATCGAAAATCTGATACACAGAGAGAAACAGAAATGAAACTAAAAGGTTAAGATGTTTCGAATGTCAAATTACAACAAAATCGACCTATGCAGAAGTTTTCTTCTGGATGCCGATAAAATATTTTTAAGTGGTTATGCAAAGAGAATTATGCAATTACTGCCAAGATGTGTGCTAATTCTTGAAACCTCGGGAATAAAAGGAAAAACTACAACGGGAAATACCAGCAATTCCAGCTGGTCGAATGCAACGAAAATAGATACACGCTAGCGTGATATGTGATTGTTACAGGCTCTATTCATTTAAAAAATCAGAAAAAGCTTGGCATGTCAACGAGTAATTCAAGCTTTCAGTAATACCATCTGCTTATATTTTTTGTTAGTACTTTACAGTTACTGCTGTCTTTGTTCACTCACCGCGGATGTTTCAGAACAAAATAAAAAGTGTTTCTCTAACTGTGGCCCGCGGCCCCCAGAGAGTTTGTAATACCCTCCCAGGGTGTCTACAAAGCATTAGAGTACTGTTAAAAGCAGAGATTCTTGAATGTATACAAACTATGAATTACAAGAAAACGTAAGAGGATACAAATTTACGATGTGAGTTTATTGAGAAAAAATAAACTGCAGTCAAATTGAAGGCAACTATAGAGTGCCCCATAATAAAAGCAATTATTAAATTAAACAACTATTGTTTTGTTGAATTGTTTTACTTACGGACGCTCTTTAATATTTCATGTCATCAGCGTCCCATTCAATCTAGGGCGTGAAACGGCCGACAAATTTTGCTCAGAGGCTCTTCTTTCAGGCTTGAGGTTCTTTTTCGTTCCGTAAATGTACGACACGGGACCTACGGCTTTACTGCCCTTCCGAAAGGAATTTTACGCCGGAAAAAATGCATCAATCCTGGCCGGGTTTGAACCCGCGATCTTGGGTTTAGAATACAAGTATGGTTACCACTACACCACCAGGACCGACATTTTAAATACAGCGAATACTGTGCAGAGACCGTTCGAAGACTTCGCGTAATTTTTGTTAGACGAAATGCACTTATTGTGTCAATAGTGTAGAAATTTCAGCAATTCTTATAAGAATAGCAACATCTCCAACACGATTAGATAATGCAGTTAATATCCCCGCATTTTATTCATTATTATCAAAGGGGTGTTAGATTTTTTTTTTGTTTTTTTTTTTTGTTGTTGTTGTTTTTGTTTGTATCCCGTAGAGAATAGTAAGGAACTTTAAAGATACAGGATTGACAGAGAACATCAAATCACCTGGATTTTCTCGTAGATCGGTAGAAAATGTTGCCAAGATCCTATGAAGTCGAATCGCCGCCATTCTCAACAATTAACCATTCCGAGAAGCAGTTTGCAACGAATTTTAACAAAATATCTGCATTTGCAACTTATTAAGATCGAACTAACACAAGAGCTGAGGACGACGGACCATTTGCAGCGTCGAACTTTTACCTCTCTCGCAACGGCGATGAAAATTGGTCATCGAGATCGTGTGATTTATCATCAAGTGACTATTTTTTGTGGGATTTCTGCAAAAATCTTGTGTTTATATGGACATTCTACGAACCATCCCTCAACTCAAGAAAGAAATTACACGTGTCATGGGGTGAAATTCAGCCGGAGCTTTGCTCTAAAGTTGTTGAAAAATTTGCCAACACAGTGAAGATGTGCCAACGAAGCCATTGAGGACATTTGTCTGATGTTTTGTTTCATGTTTAATGGCAGTGTTTGCGTTTAATATTGATTTAATAATATTTGACATTTTCTTATATATTATGTGTTTTATTATTAAAACAAAAATCTCTTTATGGGACGTCCGGAGGGTGCTTTCAAATAGGCAGGCCAAAAATAAGGACCAGACAGAAAATTCACCTATATCGTCAGTTTTCCTGGCAACAGCACCACCTTTCGGAGACAAACTGCGCACAGATTTTCCAGGGCTATCAAAGAAGGCGATGAATGTACTTATGGCTTTAGTAATAATTTGTATGAAATATTGTTTTCTCCGTTCATGAAATAGAAAGAGGGAATAGAAAAAACAGAACACAGAATATAAACTTCTCCTATTACGGAGAACACGGATTTTAAGTGAATGAATGAGTAGTGTTTAACGCCCGTTTTTGCTACAGAGGCACCACAGGCGATGGACTCTGATGATACTATGAAATGATATATTGGGAAAGGATTTATTTTTAAGGAAGGAATCGCTTCAGGCCTAAGTTTAGGGTAACTCCCCGGTATTTGCCATTTATGAGGACTGAGGGAAAAAAAAAAAAAAAAACCAGCCAGGGAGGACGGCCCTGACGGTATTCGAACCCACACCTCCCGCTCACGAGTCCTGCCTTAACGACCTCGACCACCCGAGGCGGTGCTTTTAAGTGAATTGCCGCATCTTCCCACTCATTCACGAATTAAAATTAACGATTAATATTGTTCTACCATTATAGTCTCAGTTATTAATATTAATGTTTTATGCTTTTTATACAGGTATTGCAATATTGATGATGCTCTTTACTATTGTTTAGGGGTGCACTACAATAAAAAGACAAATCTTGAAAACATTTAATTTATCTGTTTCCTATATTTTGTAAACCAGTGATGAGAAACTTAAAGGATGCAAATGTATGGTTTTAAACTTTGAATTGATGTTTAGAAGTCGGCAATAGTGAGGGAACTTTCAAAGAGTCCGCCGTCAAGAACCGCTGGAGTAGAGTATAGCAATGGCAATGGTTGTTATCGATTTTTAGAAAGCATTTTCTCTTACCTCTTTGGCTTATCTATTGATCCCCGTTTTCTGACTACATTTTGCTTTTAAAAGCGAAGTTACTGAGAGTACATCTGCTGACCTTGATGCCATTTCAAATTATCCTTTACTTGCATTCCGCTATAAGAACTATCTTCACGTAGCAATCGCACAGTGGTTAACATTTCACCGTTACGTCGAAAAAGCATCATGATCTGCACCGCGGAAACAACGTAACAGTTCGCCTTACGCACAAGAATGTTATTAGCCACAGCTGGAACATATTTTTCTTCTATATTTTGGCATAATAAAGTTTTAGATCTCTACCAGATAACTAGGCTAAGAAATAGAGTTACAAGACAAGAGAGCAGGAAACAGAAGTGCACCACGCCTCTGCATTCTTCTTTAAGATATTTTCAAAAAGCTACTTTCAAACTACACTTGGGTAATTACAGTAAACGTTATAGCATCAATGAGAAATACCATTCTTATCGGATTAAATTCTAAGATATAACAACGGAAAGCAATCATGATAAACAGCTGTATGAACAGACCAGTTTAAAAACAGGAAATGTCAGAAGTTTGTGAAAAATTAACTGAAGATTATTTAATATTTTATTCCAAAGGAAGTAGAATAGTACACAGTTTATATATATATATATAAACTGTTTACTATTCTACTTCCTTTGGAAAAAAAATATATCCAGGGTGTGTATATATATGTATATATATGTATATATACATACATATATATACACCGAGGATACCAAAAATATATACACAGTATACATTTTATTTATATATTTCAAAGTTGGACCGAAAATAAATAACGTGTAGTATAATGTTCTGTAAACAATTTTGCCTCACATACATTATGATAACGTTGCTACGTGACAGATAAATTAACAATGAACAAATGAAACCAAGAATATCGTATGATGTTCTGTATAAACAGATGTGACTCACATTACGTTATGTTAGCGTTGCTACAACAAAATGGAGCCAAGATTATCGTTTGAACAGTGGAAAGCAATTTTGAAGTGGTATTGGAAAACAGAGAATGTTGTTGAAGTTCAAACAATGAAGACGTGTACAGAACAGAACCGCCAACGCGAGTAACAATTGCACGCATTCCAGACAAATTTGAGACTCATGGTACCGTATGCGATGTTCACAAGGGCAAACCTGGGAGACCACCACATTACCACCGAGATGTATGTGCGTACCTTGATGACAATCTTCCAAGACACTGGATAGAACGAAGAGCTCCGATCCGCGTTCTCCGGATCTAACGCCGCTGTACTTCTACCTATAGGAAACTCTCAAGGATGTTGTATACCGTAGAAAACCAGCTACACTGACAGCACTTCGGGAAGAAATTGAAACGTCACGTGTTGCAATCGCTGAGGACACTTCCGCAAACGTTGCTCAATCAGTATTTCAGCGTACTCAGAACGCCGATGGTGGGCATTTTGAGCAACTGTTGTATCTGTAAAAGTCTAAGATGATTAGTGCTCATATTTCGTGTTTGTTAGAATTCAGTTTTGTTTGTTAACACAGTCTTTTCTTTACTTGAAGTGTGTATACATTTTTGGTACCCTTTGTGTATAATATATATATACTGTCGGCTTACAGGTAAATGTGAACAAGTTTATTTTTAACCAAAATGAGATTTTGTTCCAAATGGATGGTAGTAATAGTAATAATAATAACAATAATAATAATTATTATTAATATTACTATTATTATTATTGGTTAATAAAGCAAAGCCTGTTAACCTTGCTCATTTAAAGGTAGAACTGAATGAACTTCTTTGGACACCTTTTCCTCTTAAAGATTTGCAGTAATACACATATAAATTGACAAAGTGTAAATAAACACATTTCAACTCGCAAGGTGTTCATATCCTTGGTGTTTTTGCAAGCCATTCAGAATTTCATTTCTGTTTACTGTTGGCAACTTGAAACTTACGCAAGATTTGAGTAAATACAACATCTCAGACTACGGGTTTCCATCAAAGAGAAAAGGCGAGGAAAGCTGAGTGGTGGCGTGCGCCTTCTTCACACAAAGCTCTTGTTCAAAGGAAATTGTGAAGAAATGTGGCTTCAAGGAGATGGACCATCCACCCTGCAGCACAGATCTGGATCCCAGTGACTATTTCTTCTTCTCAAAACTCAAGAAGAACCTTCGAGGAAGGCAATTTAAGTGTGACGAAGAGATGAATTTTGTTTATGCCCTTTATGTGACTATTTGGGGGGGGGGTTAAATGTTAATTCAAAGATATGAGAAGTGTTATGCAATAAAGGGTAACTATATTGAAAAGTGAAATATAGTTTTTGTTCCTATCATACCTAGAAAATAGTTAGGTCGGAAACTTATGGATCTCCCTCGTATATCCATATTTCGTCACCCGTACCGATATCTGAAACACGGGAGGCTTTCCACAGTTAACAGCAATTCTTGGCACCACTCTACCCTGTGGTGCTTCTCTGCTTCAGACAAATTATAGGTCTTGAAGATTTTTTTTTTTTTTTTTTTTTTCTTTTTTCCCCACGAAGGTTCTCGTGTAAAATGGTTGAAACACTCGGAGAGCTAGTTGCTAATGCTTGCTCAATGTCCTTTTAGATTTGTCTTGTATCTTCCCTGATCATTGTTTCCACAGAGGTGATGTTTTCCTCAATAGAATTGTTGTTGGTCTGCCCCTATTTCTTCATCTTTAAGAGATTGTCACCCTTTCTTTAATTCTCCAATAAAGGGGAATACAATATCATGCGAAGGAAACAAGTCCCCGAAAGCCCCAATCAAACGTTTAAGTAACTGCCATTTATTTAAGCTACATTTAAAATCGTACAAGATAGTGCTCTCTCTGAATCTCTATTGTTCTTACAAGAACACTTTCCAGACATAAAACATTAAATTAATAAAACAAAAGAGCTCTGCCTGCTACCGTGCAACACTAATGACTCAATAATTTCGATCCAGCCATAATGCTTTCCTTTAGGGTGGCCAATGTTATCTAGGGACTACTGATTTAAACTTTATGAGTTTGATGTACAACGTTTTCTTCATACACTTTGCTCAGAAGTTCCGCAAGCTCTTAGCATTCAATCTTACTATGTATGAGGCATCGACCCCAAATAAGGGATATTACTATGCGTGAACGGAAGTTCACGGTCGAAGGGACAGCTCCGAAATAGATATCGCTTTGCTCAATTGACTGCAAACACTACCAGAAACTATTGAAGAGGTACCGCTGTTCTCTGACACGTGTAGCGGACAAAATAAAAATCAATTTAGGTGCATTATTTTATTTGTGACACATATCTTATATTTTAAAAGTATTGGAAGATAATTTTACGCACACATGAAAGTCGACAGTACGCATAGAATCAATTAAGAAAAATGTCCCAGTGTACTTAATGCAAGGTTAGCTAAATACGAGGGCTTGAAAGAAAATAATGGCCTCTCTGTCGCCAAGCTAGTAATGAACCTGTGAGGGCGTTGTGTTTCTCAGTATGCCTAGAGGCATGATATAGCTGTTCAACACACTCAGCGTCATTAGTGCATTATCTGTATGGGTGAATACGAAGTTATCGAGTAATTGCCCTAAGGTTTATTGAGGTGGCACGTGTGAGGAACGTGAGGGAATGTCTTACAGGTCTGAGAGAAGCCTATGGCAATCAAACTTTGCCATATCGAACGGTAGTCCGATGGGTGTCACACTTTCAACTAGGAGTGATACGCAATAGAGTGGAAGCCACATTTAGGTGCTCTTGTTCTTGAAACGCATTAGAACCTTTTTCCTAAACATTAACAAAAACCGGCTTAGCTTTGGAGGTCCGGTATCTTTCAGAAGTGACAGCGGGTGATAAATGTTGAAGGCAAGTCTTCAGTCTCCTGGCTCTAGAATAAATTGTTTACCACAAATGAATGTGCTGCCATTACTTTCTTTCTAGGACTCGTATAATTCAGCTAGCAAGGCCTAAAAGAAACAGAAACCAAGATAAAATGATAGATTATACAACGGAATTGAGATTAAATGATTTAAAAAGCCCTAAAGATCCAGCAAAGGAAAGCATTCGGAATACAACAGCGATACTGTGAGCTGTTAAATAATGAGCATAAACATCATATATGGAAGAGGACGCTCTATTTGCATGACTATTGAGCTTAAATTGCTGTACATAGCGCCATTGGCAATTTTATTAGAAAAAGAAACAGAGCCCTTTTTTTTTTTTTTTAATGGTGTTTAACGCCCGTTTTTACTACTAAGGCACCTCAGGCGGTGAACACTAGTGATACATGAAATTAAATGATATATTGGAAAAGGATTTTTTTTAAGGAAATGTTCCAGTTTAGAGCACCTCCCGGCATTTGTCATTTATGAGGACTGAGGAAAACCTGGTGAAAAAAACTCAAGTCAGGCAGAACGGTCCTGGCGAGATTCGAACCCCAGATCTACCGCTCACGAGTTCGCGCCTTAACGACCTCTGTCACGCGTGGCGGCAAAGAAAGAAAGAAAGAAATTGTGCAACACAAAGATGATTCCAGAGGAATATTATAATTTTTATTAAATGCTACCATCTTCAGAAAAGAAAAAATGGCAGATATCCTGATATTGATGTACTCTCAGACAGTAAATGTGGCGAACTTGCAATGTTAAAATGTAGTTTCCATTTTATAATGTTAAATAATGTCACAATATCAACGTGAAACTGAAGTCTGTCGCACCAGCATAAAAACAATTAAAGAAAATTTTAACAATTTAATCATTTTTTAAAACATTTAATTGATTATGGTTTTCCCATATAGCGGCAAAAATGATCAAGTCCCCTGTTAAATATAAAAAATAAGTTGTTTTGTTAGCATGAATTGTTAAAATACGAAACTCTGGCGAATGAAAACACAACCACCACAAAACATAAAATAGCGTGAAAAATATAAAAACAATTATTGCAACAATTTAAACCTTAAAACCTTTTCTCAAAATTAATTGTAATATAGTTCAAAAAGTTAAATTTCTTTTCTTGAAATACTAATAAAGTCTGATATTCCCTTTATTGCAGTAGATTATCTTATCCCTGTTTTATTGCTACTTATATGTCGTCCATTTCATTTGACTTTCTTATTGAATAGCTGCAAAAGTAAAACATTTTCTCACTTCTCTGTTCATAAAGCCCTTTATTTCAAGGAGTATGGAAATCCGAAAGAATGAACATTTATGTATCGATTTGAATTATATTGGTGGACAGGTAGTACTAAAGAACTTTCCTATCAAACTCTCTATAACGAAGCAACTAATATGATAAAGGCCAATTCTAGATCCAGTTTATCACAGTTTATTTGATATTCATCTATGACTTTCACCTAGACGCAGTTGTGCGTCAATCTTTCTGACTGGGTATTATCGCTGCCATCAAAGTCTGGCATAACAGCCGTCACTCTGATCTCTCAAGTTGTTGCAACAACAACGTGTTAATAATTATTGTTGCAGCAATCTAATTGTTACTTCAATATGCAATCGCCTATCTAATCCACACAAGGAACCAAAAATATCGTAAATACAATTTCAAGTCAATTACAATTTGCCGTATATGTCACGAACTTTCAAAATATTTACACCAAAGGTTTAATCCAAAGGTTCAGTAAAATGGAATGTACATTTTTATTAGATCTCAAGGTAGAAAAATTAGAAATTTTTAATCTTACTTTTCTCAGATCTAAATTATTTTTGATGCAATTTCAACGTGTACCAAAATTAAATGTTTCCCTCTCACAAAAATTGATCTGACAAAGTGATGTGATTTTAAAAGTTTAGGAAAAAAGAAAAATGCTTTAAAAGTGTGTTTCTGAAACTATTTTAAAGGGGGAACCACCACTGTTTTTATTTATTTAAGGATTGTTGGTTGTGAGACGGAGGATTTCAGGCACGGAAGCCCAAAGAACGCTTCGTAAGACGGAGGTAGAGGAAGCAGAGGTCGCCGTGGCAGGCCAAGGCTTACCCCGCGCTGTAGCGCCAAATGAGAAGAGGCTGTGTGTATTGCAAATGCGATCTAGGAGGATTAGTTTGCGCTAACGTTTACGGCATATGTTTAAGCATGCGTTATTGCTTGCGTTTTCATAATGCTATACCGGAGAAAGGTAAACAGTTATAAAAGTAGAAGTGTGGAGTTAATAAATAAGCAAATCATTAAGTAAGCATACTTTATTTTACTACTATATTGTTGGATGCTCCATCTTACCTTAGAGCATGTTCCTAGGAGTAATATAATGAGACATCTGGATCATATTCCACAAAAGTATGGTCTAACAAGTGTATTAGCTCAAGGCCTTGTAAAGTATGTACTTGTAGGTTTATGTTCCACGAAAGAATGTACAACACTAGTAAAGTATTAGTAAAAAGTTACAAGTGGTCATATAAGAGCAAGTAGGAGGAAACAGCTGTTTGCCACATTTCGCCATACCTCGTGAAAGGTTATGTCTACCTTTTAGTGATAAATTCGTATTTTATATTGTAATATTTTCGATATAAGTAAAATAAATAAAACAAAATAAAAATTGTGTCAAGAGAATGAGGAATGAAAAGAAACTATTTTTGTGGCACATAGCAAGAAACTTAAAAAAATAACACACGAACTAAGGTGATGGACTGATATATGCATTTGAAACAGGAAATTAAAATATCAGGCATAGGTTAATTGCACTTAGCTAACATTTTCACTGTACTCAAATACTGAATTATTCCTTCTTTATAGCACTCTCATCATCGTAGCTTTCGCTAATACTTCAGATATTTAGGTAAACTGATTCCCAAAACATTAAACAGATATTAGAACATACACTAGTTACCAATATTTTAGTTTTGTAGGGAACTCTATACAAGTTACAAATGCCCAACCAATACTAATACTTCTGGGGAACAGAACAACGAAAAACCACTTGTACACTTATAAGAATGGAGTTGTAAATTAGCGTGTAGCCGAAACCTTTGTAAAACAGAATTCTATTAATCTAAGTTACTAGTCCATATACTTGAACCCTTAATGGCAAATTCTTATTACTCATTTCTTCCAAAAGAGTAAAACATCGCAATTAAAAGCTGTAGACTTAAGGAAATTCATGGATTGGTCTAATTAAGATGAGCCCCACACTGTTTAACTTCCAAGTACAACTACCCTAACTAGTTTTACAATCATTCGTTCATTGCTTTGCAATCCATTTTTAGGCGCCACTGTGCGGCTGTCGGCTCTATTTATGCAGTGCTGGCCAATGTAATTTTAATTAAACTTCATAATGGATTTGCATAAAAAGTTGTTGGAACTTCATTCTCATCAAAGATCCCAATGCAAGTTATGTCCTCTCTCTCGCACTCTCTTCTGCTTAGCACAATCAGCATTACTTTCATTAAAGCCGTCCGTGAATGAAACTTCAATCTGACTTCCATGAAACTAGCTAAAACTACACAACCTGAAATGCATATTAAATGTAGGGTGAGTAATGCAGCAATGCGTGGCTTGTTCAAGCTCACATATTAAAGTATATCCTTGGTGTTACACTGATTTATACACATTCTTAGATCCGACATATATGGTCTAATATGATTATTATATTCCCATTGCAACTTATAACGAACGTCGTCAGTTACAACGTAAAAACATCCTGCTGCTTTTCAACGATAAAAATATTTCAGTACCCAACAGCGATGATTAGTCTCTTTTTCAATTCCTTCCTTCCTTCTTTCCTTCCAGTTAATATAAGGTGCTAAAGAATTTTTTTACCAAATAAAAAAAAATGGTAATTTAGAGTAAAATAATCTCAAATCTAGGAGAAAGATGAATAATTTAATCGTTTGTATTAGAACTAAACTCAAAGATTAAGGATGGGCCATCCATTTTTTCACTCCTTATTAAATACTTTTGTGTCACAAGCTTGAGAAAATTATTGTCTAGCATCGATCCCAGGCCGGCTTAGAAGTAATACTTCTATATAATATAATAAAAGAGTGTCATAGACATATGGTTTACACATGTTGTTTACAGGAATAGAAAGAAAGCAAAATACAAATGAAAGGGAAGGTTGCCTTTAAAATAGCTAGTATTGTAACCTTTTAGATTAAAAGGATTTCCTTTGCGACATTCAGATCAAAATGGAAGCTTGAAAACCGCCGGGTAGGGGAACTAATCGTGATTCCAAGGAACAGTTTGCAAGCATTGCCGAAAAGACTCATACAATAACTAAAGGAAATCATAAACTAATAACGTTTCTGATACGGCTTTTTCTTATAGTCTAGTTATTCAGGTTATCTAGTTATCCTTAGAACTAAGATCTAAGAATTGATCGTGGGAGGACCCTGTTCAAATTTTCAATAAATAGCCAATGAAAGGCAAACGATATAAATTGGCATAAAACGCCAATAGGAAGATATGTATAGGAACAGTATATCACGTGCTATTTAGAAAAGTATGTTAAAGGCGCTTATAGCACATAAGACCGGAGGACGGTCGAATTAATAAAAGCAGTTGTAATGAACTATAGAATACTTGTTTATCATTTGTTAGTTGGGCCTAAAGTGAGCGGGAGAAGTGGAAAAAAAAAAAAAAAAAAAAAAAAAAAAAAAAAAAAAAGCGAAAGAGCGGAACAGGGAGAGTTAAAAGTTATTCTAGCACGGAAATTTATCAGCTAGATAAGTTACATTAAGTTAAAGAAGCCAGTCATTTATTAAGTCAGGTCAGAGTTGAAGGGAAGGAAGTTGATGTGAAAATAAAACCGTGTGAAGGAGCTCTCAATTAATCAGTTCGATAAATGAAAACGTTATTCAACATTCTATCGAAACCTGATTAGAATTTATGACGTGTTAATAAATGGGTGAACATTTGAACTATGAATGTCATATTATTGCTTTTTATCATCTCCTTTCCCTGCGATAGTGTATCACAAAAACGTTCAGCTAATAAATTGAGCTTATAGCCGAGCATTAAACATATAAAAATAAATTATTACAAAAATACCGCCGCAAGCTGTAACTACAACATAGGAATTGTAAATAGTAACATCCTTTGGTGTCTTCCGTGGCAGTAGCTGGACTGGTCAACAGCATCACAAAACCTTTTGAAAGTTTTTATGACGGTCGTGCGCGACGATAAGTAAAATTGAACCAGCCTATGAAAAAAAGTGGAATTGAAATTTTTAAAGAAAGGTGTGAAGATGCACATGGCTCGTTTTCTCCTGGCCAACGATTTCAATTCTAATTTCATATAAACAGGAAGCGGTCGCCCGGCTGGGACACTATTGGCAGTCAAGCCAGGAAGGTAGTTCTATGCAAGCACGAAGCAGTTCTCAGTTGTGTAGTACGCACGCAGTACTATGCAAGCACTAAGCAGTGCTTAGTTCGCGAACAAGCCAGGCACTTAGCAATCAATCGATTTACTCGGTTCCGTTTATTTCGGTTCGACTGAGTTAAGCATTTCGCAATATTCGTCTAAAAGTTTCACACACGACACTAAGTTTATGTCCAAAGTAGACCAGTTTATCAAACGCGAAAACACTAAAGGACGCAATAGAATTTGGACATAATAAACACGTAAATATACTACTATGTGGTATCGCGTGTTCATTTATACCATTAAATTCCCCTCCCGATTCATTTCAGTCCCACTCAACTAAATAGCGGAATCACACTGAGATATTGTTGCTTGGAGCGTCGGTAACAACATTGAGGCAACCTATAATCAACCCAGAATTTTTCATTATTTAGCTCGCCAACACGGATTCTACAACAGCAACAAAAAATATCCCCATAACAAATCGCTTCATAAATCGGCTCACCCACGTGGAGTCACCTACAACAGAGTCAGCACAGAAATCACTTCATACTAAACCGCTTCAAGAGAACATTCATCTAATTTATTAAATAAATAGGTTAGAAACTAATTCCCATAAAAACGCAAAGAATTGCAATTATTCGTATATGGGGCAGATGATCATTACGAGGGTAGGTCCATAAGTTTCCGGCCTCGCCTACAAGGATTATCGCCTTCACAAAATCCTTATGTGGTGTCATATCTTATCTGTTAAGTAAATAATTGCAGCTGTAACTTACGCTTGGCTGGGTTCAGTTGTTCGGATATAGTTGCATAAAGAAGGCTATATGTAGAACAGTGTGACATGTTCAAAATGGAGTATCCAACTGTTATTAAGCTATTCACAAAAGAAGGACTTACTTAAAATGAAATTAAACAGCGATTGGATGGTGTATATGGGGAATCATCTCCCTCATATTCTACTGTAATGAAAGGGCCAAACTTTTTCAAACGGATCGAAAGAGCTTTGAAGACGAAGAGCGTGCAGGTTGATCCTGAAAATATCGCTCTTGTGGAAGGAGAAATTACGGAAGACCGATGGCTCAAAGTTACACAAATAGCACCAAGGTTGAGCCTGTCTAAAACACAATCCTTCGAAATATTCATCCACATGTAAACGTCAATAATGTTAGTGCAAGATGGATGCCTAGACTTCTTTTCTCAGTCCAAAAGCAACGAGTCATCTGTTGTCAGGCATTTTTGGGAGCAACCATTGTTATAAGAGATGAAAGTATGGTCAACTATGATACTTTGTCCAAAAGAGAATCAATGGAGTGGCGTAAATCTGGAGAAGTACCGCCTCTAAAGACCAAGATCTCTCTGTCCACCAAGAAGATCATGGCCACAATCTTTTGGGACTGTGAAGGAATGCTCTTCATTGACTTCAAGGAGAGCAACACCACAGTAAATGGGGAGCACTATGCTGGCCTACTGCACAGACTACGAGCTTTCATCAAAAGAGAAAAGGCGAGGAATGCTGAGTGGTGGTGTGCGCCTTCTTCACGACAACGCTGCTGTACTCACAACTCTTGTTGCAAAAGAACCTGTGAAGATGTGGCTTCAAGGAGATGGACCATCCACCCTATTGCCCAGATCTAGCTCCTAGAGACTATTTCCTCTTCTGAAAAATCGAGGACCTTCGAGAAAGGAAATTTAAGTGTGACGAAGAAGTGATGGATGCTGTTTATTCCCATTTTGCAGACAAAACATAGGAGTATTTTGAAATGTTAATTCAAAGATGTGATCAGTATATTGTTATAAAGAGTAACTATATTGAAAAGTGAAATATAGTTTTTGTCTTTATCATACATTGAAAATGGTTAGGCCGGAAACTTATGGACTTACCCTCGTACTTGTAAAAAAATAATAATTATAAATCAAATATTCGTAGGCTATTGAGGTCAGCGCCTGTATTCTGATCAATTTTATTTGCTTATTTTTGACTAAATTACGTTAGGTTAGGCAGATCCATAGAGTTACGCACTCTTCGGACAAGCGACGATAAAGTGCATACTAGGATATCATTAGGTAAATTACAAAATGATGTGGGGCACAAGTTGTTTGAATGAAATACTAGATGGCAGCATAAGTCATCGGTATCAATTGGTGGCATTGGACACGAGACAATTTGTTTATAATAGTGAAACAGCAGGTTCACGATGGCGGGCTACTGAGCAGTTCTATTGTGTAATTTTTGTGGGAAAAAAAAAAAAAAAAAACGAGAAAGCATAGAATATTCATAAAGAAATCCTTCCCAGTGTCTCTGAAATGAAGCTGTTTACAATTGGGCGCAAAAGTTGTCTGAAGCGCGGACAAACATGGAAGACCAGAACACCGCATTATCGGCTGACGGAGATTGCTACAGGCGAATTTGCAACGAGTTGAAGATAATCCGAGTAGACAGAAGGGTAGATACTATAGCCGCTATAATGCATGCCAGACTAGATTTTCACAAAGACTGTGCAAGATGGGTCAAGAATATTTCGTTGGGAATAAGTCTTGTAACATACATAAATAATACTAATATTTACCGAGCATGCTGACCCCACAACAGAAAATGCAAAAAGTCTGCATTAGCATCTCAATCGCTACCATGATGGATACGAAGCGCTATACCGATTGTCACAGATGATTACAGCAGCAAAAAACAAAGCGTCGTCAATGCAGTGGAAACATTCTACTTTGCCTGCAAAAAAAGTTTAAAGGGACACCATACGCTGGGAAAGTAAAGCCCACAGTTCTCTGGGAACACGGAGGCATACCGCATTGAAGCCTCAAGGACAAACTTCTGTAACTTCCTCAGGAAACTTCGTGAGGCCATTCAACGAAAGTGACCAGAACTCCTCAAAAAGCATGTTGCACTTGCACGACAAGGCGCGTCCTCATACTGCCGACAAGACAAATGAAACGCTGTGAAATTTCAGGTAGGAAATACTCCAGAATTTTCCAAATAGCCCCAAGTTTGCTCCAATCTTCCATTCTGTCCTCTTAAACACCACAGGTGGCCATGGTCGTTAAGGCGCGGTCTAGTGAGCGGGAGGTCTGGGGCTCAATGCCCACCAGAACCGTCTTCCCTCTTGGCTCCCCCCCCCCCCCAGATTTTCCCCAGTCCTCATAAATGGCAAACACTGGGAAGGTGCTCTAAACTTAGGCCTGGAACGCTTCCTTCCTTTAAAAAAATCCTTTCATAGTTTTCTCATTTCACCTCATCTACCATCAGTGTCACCGCCTGTGATACCTCAGTAGTTCAAAAGGGCGTTAAACACTATTAATGGGTTTGTTTGTTTCATTTGGTTTATTTACGGAACCCTCTTTAACAGCTCAGGTCATCAGCGTCACATTCAATTCAGGACTGAAACGGCTAACAAATTTTGCTCACAGGCCTCTTCTTTCAGGTTGAGATTCTTTTTCGTGCCGTAAATGTCGGACACGGGATCCACGGCTTTACTTCCCTTTCGAAGGAAGCCATATTTAGAATTTTTACGCCCGAAAATATCCATCGATCCTGGCCGGATTTGAACCCGCGATCTTGAGTTTAGAAGGCAAGTATGGCTGCCACTACACCACCAGGACTAACGCCATTAATGGGTGTTAAAAAAAAAAAACTTTCGGGTGAACATTTTCCCGACTATCAAGCTCTAGATAGGAAAGCCTGGTTTCTATAATTTTATGCTGCTGGATTTCAGGGCTGGTGTAAAGATGGGACAAGTGCCTCAATGTACAGGGACATTTTTTTTTTCAAATAAGTATTCTTATTTGTTTTATGTTCTATTTCCAGTTGTTATTACCCTTGCACATACTACACATTGAGCACGTGGCACGAGACGAAGATAGTGTGGAGCACTAAGCTCCGGCCGCTTTTGCCCATAATTTATGCCGGAGATATTGCGTTCCACAGAGTCATTAGCGAGACAGATAGATACTATTCTCCCCCCCCCCCCTTTTTGCACAATATTTTATGTCTATATGGTTGGAAGGAATGGTGGTGGATATCTACAGTAATTACTTTATTTTGAAAATTACGTTTACAATTCAGCACTTTCCTGCCGCAAAAGTAGGCTTTAGATTTCTTAACTTTAGATCGCAATATAAATGCACGCGATCTTTCCATGTCAGATTTGAGAAAATGTTTAATAATCCTAACCCAAACATTTTTGTAAATGTGGAAGTCACGAAGAAACATTCATATAAATGTCCACATTACTAGGCAATGCAAAAGTCATTCGAGGTATCAGTGTTGGAATATAAAAACGGTGAGATTAGTTGTTTGGCTGTATAAAACAAATGTCATATTGTTTTAGAAAGTTACATGGCTAAATACTGCTACCCTAAAATAAAAAAATTGCAAAGAAAATGGTTTGGTAACACAATGAATAGAATAATTAAAGACATATTATTTTAAAACAAATAAAATAATTAAATAAAAAGGAAAATAATAATAATTAAAGTACTTACTAAAATTATCACTTAAAGAATGACAAAAACACTTTCCACAACTTTCAAATCGCCGGCTACCTTTAGTTCCCTCAATAAAAGTGTGAAGGAATTTTGCCGAATGTATTCAATATATGTGCTAAACCTTCTTTCAAACTGCGTGGAATAAAATGATGTGGTATGATGAGAAGAGGCTGCAGACATAAGACCCAGGAAAAATCGGCCCCCGCCTCGTAAACAAAAGAAAAGAGGGGTAATTTTGATGTCAACGTAATAAGATTTCTGAACATTTGCTTGAATATCCTTAACCAATGGAGGTGAAAGAACTGACGTTTGTTTTCTTCTTCTTCTTCTGTTCGCAACTGTTCCCTTTGCACGCCTCTTTTCCACCAAGTCTTATATATTGTTCTTTGCAGGAAATTCTCCCGCGTTTTCGTAATAGAACAGGAACGCATGTGTGTCTTCAATATTGCAATTCTTTGTTGCAGAGAATACATCTTTTTGAACACTTCCTCGGAGCACAAATCGCTTCCTCGAAATAAATCACCTCCTATGGATTACGATAACACACATTCCCTACTTCCTGGTTCACTATGGCCATACCAGTGTTTCGTGGGCCAACCAATAAAGCAGAGGTACTCATTTGAAGAGCAGGCTGAATGATGTCAGGACATGATGGACAAGAAAAAAATCCCTCTATGGTGGACAAGGATGGAAATTCGTAACTATGTACTCTTAAGCTATCTACACGACGAAACTAAGATAATAAAAATACATAAAACTGCGTGAAATGCACATATTGATCTTTTATCCTCCGTTGTTTTTTTTTTTTTAAAATCATAAGGTTTAAGAGGCTTGAAAGAACTCCACGTGCCACTCGGAATTTCCGGGTTTAGAACCATTTTTTTTCCAGATTAGTTACCGACCCTGAAATTTTGTTGCATTTTATTATTTTATAATTTCTTACACCGGCACTCAATAAAATCGTACAAAATACCAGCTAAGAAAAACAATCCCCTTCATATTTTTGAACACGCAAAGTGTGATACATAGCGCCTAATATGAGATAGGGCAAAATCATTCATTTTCATGTGAGTTTGAAAATAGAACCTAAATAATGCATGAAGGAATGGTGTTTAATGCCTGTTTTTGCTAGAGGTACCACGGGCAATGGATACTGATGATACATGAGATGAAATGATAAATTGGGAAAGGATTTTATTTTTAAGGAAAGAATCGTTCCAGCCCTAAGTTTAGGGTACATCCCCGGCATTTGCCAATTATGAGGACTGAGGAAAACCTGGAAAAAGAACTCAATCAGGGAGGGCGGTCCTGGCGGTATTCGAACCCAGACCTCCCGCTCACTAGTCCGTGTCTTAACGACCTCAGCCACCCGTGGCGGTGAGAACCTTCATAACGAAATATATTTGGCTTTTAGGAAGAAAAGAAAGATATAGGTAATGCTATTATGTTTTCCTTTTCTTCTCTTGCTTTCTTCCATAATTTAATTTCTTTGTTTATTCTTCCCCTCCCCCCTGTATTTACTCCGTTGTCGTCACATGTATTCCTGTGACCAAATGTAGGAACCTTGGGAGCAACATGGAGGTGTTCCCAGAAATAAGTACTTCTCTCTCTCTTCACACTTCCAACCTATTTTATAGTTCGTCAAAGCTGGTCTGAAGTTTCAAGAACAGCACACCAGAAATTTCAGTAGTAAAACGACTACTGGACTATTCTTTGCTGTGTATGAAGAGCGAAAGAGAGAGAGAGAGAGATAAAAACGGTAAATGCAATGTGCTTCTCCTAATTGCTAGAATTTACGCTCTAAGTGATTTCGAAACAACGGTTACGCCGCTACCCACTTGAGCAAATGGATTGCTTTTGGCGAGGTGAACCGTTATTATTCATACAGAATTGTCTCTGCCGCTCATTAAAGAACTCAAGGACTACATGTGGGCCATTAGGCGTGTTGCAGCATTACCGTTGTTAGAACTGTCTCACGTGCCACCTACACCTTTCCTGTTTTTTTAAAATTACCATAATATTCACAAAAATCAGAACACCTTGCTCTACATTAGCAACAGGTAGCAAATGAACTTACTTTCAGATCCTAAAGAGACGATGTTTCATTGTTTCATAACAACTTTGCAGTACATTCCTAAGAATCGAACCATAACTATCGAAAACTTTCAATCGATCAATAGCTGAAATATTGTATTTATTTTAGCATCACTTTAGCCTGAATTTTACATGAAACTATTAATTACTTTAGTTATGCTTTGCAGTTTCTGCGAGTTTCCACTTCTTTTTCCATTCTCTATAAAAGTTTTACGTTTATTTGCATATTTCTTGTCCTAAAAACATTCATCACAAAACAAGTGTATATAAAAGTCCCCTTATAATTGAATTGCAACTCACCTAGATGCTTTAACAGTTTAACTACAAAATAACATTATAAGAAGCGATTACATAAGACTATTTTACTACTTTATATCAGAAAATAATTTTCTGAGGTGGCGATCGATTCTATTTTAAGAGTGTAGTCTGTAATCAAATGCAGAATTTCTAGAAGAAGCGAAACTTTTATTCTGTAATGCTGACACATTCGCAAGCACTAACCACAATGATACAGTGTCAGATATGTTTCGATTTTAAGTCGATTAGAAGAACCTCGGGATTATTTCTTCTAATTGTTACTCAATACTTACTACGTAAGTGTAATAATTTAGAAGCATAATCATCCTTTGTTGCAAGTAAAAAAATTGACGAAAATATCATTAGACACATTCTGAGAGTCGTGAATAAGATCAACTCAATACTCTTCTAAAACACACTTTGTTTCCAAGAAAGTTTAATTAGGCGAAAATTGGCATTTTCTCTCTCTTTTCCTTCTTTTCTTTTAACAAACAAAGATACAATATCTTAACCCTTCCTCCTGAGAGTGAAATCTATTACCATTTCACTGAGTGACATTGTTTTCTTAATTTTGTTTTCCTTAATTTCTCTTTTGCAGCAGATTATATATTTTGTCCGAAGAATATGTAGAAACTATAGAAGAAAAAAAAGCCACCAAAAATGGATATTCCATTAATATAATACATTTGCGGTGCTTTTCTGATTTTGTTCAAACCGCAAAGCCCTCGACATTGAACAATTTTTTTGTTCTGCTTTGCTGAAACTATCTCTGTTGCTACTGGTTTGTTTTCACATACTTCCGCACGTACAGCTTCCATAAGATGATACACATCCATCATTTTCAATTTACAATTCCGGAAACGTAGTATTATTTTGCTTTTGTTGGGCTGCCGGAAATGGGGGGATAAGAGACATCAAGTACCTCATGGAATTTCAAATCGGGGATCCTCGGGGAACAAATGGATGTCCAATTACCGTAAGGCGCCACCATGAATGTTTAATTCAGCTGGCGCCTTCAATGAACGGAAGTAAATTTACATTGGATACAAATGGTGTAAGTAAAACAAATAAGTCCCGTTTACGAAGATTGTTTATATTTTGATTGAAAACTGTTAAGGGGATTCTCGAAAAGTATCATATCCCAATAAACTGCAATCTGTGTAACAAGGGAAAAAAGCCCATTTTACTGTCGGATCTCATATGACTATTTAAACTATGGTATTTTCGAACTTAAAAATTATCTTCAAAGTATACTAAAGACGATCATCACTATACCGTGCGATCAGTTTTGTTTTACCCCGGAGTGTTTTGCCTATCGGCGAGCGCGCCGATCGTTAGCTGGAGGATAAAACAATAAAACCAACCAATTTAACAGGTTCATTACTTACCAAATTATCAAATGAGGTTTTGAAGCTGTCCGCCTTCACTCTTCACACATTTCTGGTATCTCTTTAAGAAATTATTCATCAATGACTGTAGTTCATTTTGAGAAACTCGGACAATTTCCCGACGAAATTATCTTTGAGTGCTTATATGATGTGCGCATTTGTCTTGTAAAAGGTATTTTCATTTACCCCAGGAATAATAATCGCAGGCTGTTAAATCGGGACCGAGGGGCCACAAATACGTACTAACAACTTTGTCTTGTAGGAAACATTGTGAATTGCTCTCATGAACTATTCGCAGTGAGAGTAGTAGCAGAATCCTGTTGAAAAAATACATGATAATGCTCTCTGTAGGTTAATTCTCTGAATAATGGAGTAAGTGTGATATTCATATAAGTAACAGAATCAACAGCATGCTAAAAAGAGAGAGAGAGATAGAGAGAAGAAGAAGAAGAAGAAGAAGAAGAAGAAGAAGAAGAAGAAGAAGAAGAAGAAGAAGAAGAAGGTTTACGATTCTTTCACATTTGAGTTAACACATGGATTTCACATAAAGACACGCTGTGCCGTTGTAAATACAAAGGCATATACACTTTATATATAATGTCGAATTAAGAAACGAATACCAACACACACCCGAGAACAGCGATACGACTGCGACAGTCAGCAAAATCAACAAGTAAGCAAGCAGGCTTATTAATTTCTCCATAGCGCGGCAAACGACTGGGACCTCGCTCATAGGGAAGATCAAAGCATCACTGATCGCACAATATTTTAATTGATAATTGGCATTCATTTTAAAAATGACAAAAAAAAATGCAATTAAATTTTGAGGCTTGGAATGACAATTTCGCTATCTAAAGTAAACAGTAACTATATATATCTAGTGTGACTCTTTCTCTGTGTTTTATCTTTATCTACTTTTATTATTAGTGTTAATTTGTTACATTGTTAATAGTGTTTCTTTATTTTTATTTTTCATTAATATTATATATATATATATATATATAAATTAACAGTAATAATAAAAGCAGATTAGGAAAACACTTAGACAAAGTCACAATTGAAATTGCTATATTTCGAACTCATTGAGTTCTTCAATGGCAAGAAGCTAGACAAGTGAAGGTGATAAAAGTAAATATTGAGCATCGAAGGTAACGTTATGCATGGAAACAGATGAAACTAGAAATGAGAATGTGGGGGAGGGGGGATTAATACGTAAGTTTTAAACCAGGTGGTATACGCGCTTTATGTAAAAATATAGCTGCCATTTCTCTGTCTCTGAGTAAACTTTCAGAGCATTGTGTAGGTAACGCATCAATAAGTGTTAGACTAAAAGCATCATCAAAATCCTTACAGTGAGATAAGGCAAGTTGGGCAACCGGCAAGGGAGACTCGGTTTTAACAGAACGTCTATGATTGTTCATACGGAGCGAAACAACAGTAGAAGTTAAACCAATACAAAATGCTTTGCAAAGCTTACAAGATAACACATATACGACATTCTTAGAAGAACAAGTAGCAAATGAAGAAATGTTAAATTCTCTCGATAAATTAAGGCTGTGGAATGAATGGCAAGACATAATTAGCGCACATGTTTTACATTTAGGACGCTGGCAAGGATATGAGCCAGCAAAGGGACGTGGTAAATTCGGAGGGGATAGGTTTCGGCGAAATAAACTTTTAAGTTTAGGGGTATTATGAAAGAAAGTCGGGGTACAAATTTAGAAAAATCGTTTAAAGATGAATGCATTAACAAAGTATCGTGACATTCTTTCAAAATAGGTCTGATGCTTTCAATTCCAGGCACATAAGTAGTAACAAGATTAATGAAGTCCTTATTAGAAGTTTCAAGTTTGCATTGGAAAGTTTTGTGCGCTGGGATTATACAGGATTTTAAAAGAGAGGAAGGATCGCTACATTGTTAATAGTGTTACTTTATATATATATATATATATATATATATATATATATATATATTGTAACATACATTAAATGGTGTTATCAAAAGTATTATTATTATAACATACACATGAGGGAGGAGAAAAAAAAAAAGCGAAATGGAGTGGCCTTAATTTACGGATGTGCCAACCAGGAAGGCTTTTGAATCTTGATCATTCGCTATATATCTTTTTATGAAATTTCTATTAGTCCAATGCACAGGCCTTCATGACAAATACAATGAATTAATGATCCGGAAATCCGTTGGCGCCTAAGATTACATCGCACTCTTCTTTTCAAGGTGTGTGGATAAACAATTCGGAGAAAGAAACGCTGTTCATCCAATTCGTCCCAAGTTCAGCCCAAACCGCTACAGTGGTCAGATTACATTATTCAAAGTTAAAAAATGCTAGTTTACTCCTCCGTGGCTTGCGCTCTTTCCTTGTTACTGCCAGGGGTGGCCGAGGTCGTTAAGGCGCGGACTTGTGAGCGGGAGGTCTGGGTTCGAATACCGCTAGGACCGTCCTCCCTGATTGAATTTTTTTCAGGGTTTCCTCAGCCCTCATAAACGGCAAATGCCGGGAGGTACCCTAAACTAAGCCTGGAACGATTCCTTCCTTAAAAAAAAAAAATTCTTTCCCAATTTATCATTTCATTTCATGTATCATCAGTGTCCATCGCCTGTGGTGCCTCAGTAGCAAAAACGGGCGGTAAATACTATTCATATATATTTCCTTGTTTGTCCCTCAACGTCTGTTCTTCAGCCAATTTATCATACCTCATCTAGTTCAGGCTGTAATTCAAAATTATATATGAACTGAAATATTTTTGTATCCAATTTGCTATTTTCAAAAATGTGTACTGTTGTTTAATAACAACCATTAAAATAATAATATTTTTCGCGTTTAGACTAAAACAAACGAAATTTGAACTATATTTGAAAGTGGCATATGTTGAAGTCTGTAACAAATCATATATACGAGTAAGGTCCATAGGTTTCGGCATCGCCGATAAGGATTATCGCCTTCACAAACCTCCTATCTAGTGTCATGTCTTATCTGTAGAGTAAATAATTGCAGCTATAACTTTCGCTGTGTTCAGATAAAGTTGCATAAAGAAATCCACGAGAGTTGTCCGTAAATTAAGGTCTCCAAACAGCTCCCGTTGCGACGGAGCGAGCTAGCTTAAATCTGACAACAGCTTCGTGTTCCTTGCTTCCCCACTACTATTCTGTCCGATCCCCACCTCGCTGCCACGCTAAGTCTTGGGCTTAGTAGCCGTTAACGATGGAAGAGAAAATCGACGTTCCCGCCAAGTGTGAATTGCCTTCAGTGATTAGATTTCTGTCGTTTAAGGGGTCACTCCCTATTGAAATCCATCGCCAGTTGACCGACGTGTATGGAGAAAAGTGTATGGACATAAAAAGTGTGCAAAAGTGGTGTAGGGAGTTTGCAGAAAGTCGTACAAACGTGCACGACTAGGCCGGCCGAGGGCGTTCATCAGTTTCGGACGAAATAGTGACGAAAGTTGAGGTTGAGGAACTTATGCTTGCGGATCGGCGCGTGACTGTGCGAGAGATTGCCGAACTGATAGAGGAAGTCTCTAAGACTGCCCTGGACAAGATTTTGACGGACATTTTGAAGTATCGCCCGCCCTCACGTCGCCCGCACCACGACGATCTCATCGCCAAATTCGGGTGGGAAACCCTTGACCATCCTCCATACAGCCCGTTTGGCCCCCAGTAACTACCATTTGTTCCCCAACTTGAAACAACACTTGGGGGGAACGAAATTCTCAAGCGACGAAGAGCTGAAGGCGACTGTCGATATCTTCCTGCGCGAGTCGGCGGAAGAGTGGTACGACGCGGGTATTAAAAAGCTTCCGGAGCGACTCCAAAAGTGCATTGATTGTGACGGGGACTACGTAGAAAAATAACTAAATGTACAATCTTTCAGAGTCTGTACTGGCTTTGCATTAAAATGATGATTACTATTTGAAAAAAATCGGAGACCTTAATTTACGGACAATCCTCGTATGTGTAGAACATTGTGACCTGTTCAAAATGAAGTGTCGAGGTGTTAATAAGTTCTTCACAAAAGAAGGACTTATTAGCGTAAAAATGGGCCAAACTTTTTCGAATGAGTCGAGAAAGCACTGAAGACGAATAGCGTGTAGGTCGGTCCTTGGAGGTGCTCATTCCTGAAAACCTCGATCTTGTCGAAGGAGATATTATGGAAGATCGGCGGCTCAAAGTTACAGAAATAGCAGCAAGGTTGGGCCATTCTAAAACAACAGCCCTTTGAATTATTCATTAACATTTAAACACGAATAAGGTTAGTGCAAGATGGATGCCTAGGATTCCTCAGTCCAAAAGCAGCAACCAGTCATTTGTTAGGCGTTTTAGAGCTCTGCCGTGGCAACAAGAGAGAAGTTCTGCAAATCATTGATACAGGAGATGAAACTATGGTCCTCTACTATGATCCCTTGTCGAAAAGAGAATCATAGGAGTGCCGTAAACCTGGCGAAGCACCGCCTCTAAAACCAATGTCATCAGTCAAGCAAGAAGATCATGACCACAATCTTTTAAGACTGTGAAGGAATTCTCTTCATTGACTTCAAGGAGAGGAACACGACAGTAAATGGGGAGCACTATGCACTGGCCTATTGCACAGATTACGTGCTTCCATCTAAGAGAAAAAGCAAGGAAAGCTGAGTGGTGGTGTGCGCCTTCTTCACGACAACGCGCCTGTTCACACAGCTCTTGTTGCAAAGGAAGCTGTGAAGAAATGTGGCTTCAAGGAGATCAACCATCCACCCTACAGCCTAGGTCTAGCTCCCAGTGGCTATTTCCTCTTCTAAAAACTCAAGCAGGAACTTCAAGGAAGGAAATTTATTTGTGACGAAGAAGTGATGGATGTTGTTTATGTCCATTTTGCGGACAAGACTTCTGACTATTTTCTTCAGGGGGGATTGAAATGTCAATCCAAAGATGTGAGAAGAGTATTGCAATAAAGAGGAACTATATTGAATAGTGAAATATAGTTTTGGTCTTCATCACGCCTAGAAAGTAGTTAGGCCGGGAACTTATGGACCTACCCTCATACTTTACGGCTAACAACATCACCAGTTATCGTATGCAACTGAGAGCAAGACATTGGTTATTTATGCTCAAAATTTCTATTTCATGGAAATATGAGAGATGTAAGGCTACATGTCTAATGTTTACGCCACAGTATAGAGTTAGTTAATCGACTTTTAATATCGCTTGGTTTTCATCATTTAAATTTTTTAAAAACGTGACTTTCACATTAGGGCTCTTTCAGGCAATGCGAGATTTTGCAAAACTAAACAAAACAACTTTTCAGTGTTGAGAGATATCGATTCAGGGCTAAAGATACATAAATATTTTAGTTCCTTTAACAAATATTGCAATATATAACACTTTACTATTTTATTTCCATCTGTGCATCGTCATTTTAATATTTTAATATAATACGACTTTTTCCAATCATAAACATGAAATAAAACGTAGCATTTGCCTAAATGACAAGGAACAACCGCTGTGGGAATAAAAAAAATGGAATTTTTCTCGGGACCTCCTGAATGAGAGTTTCAGGCGTTACCGTTTGAGCTACCTCGATCGGGAAGGATATAAGAATAACAAAAGCATTAACATATAAATGGGAGAGAATATTATAATCAAAGCTAAGTGCGTTCTATGTGCAGCAAAATGAAGAGAGACTTCAAGTAAACATAAGAAAGCAAACAATGTTAGCAAGCTTCTAGGAAAAGGAATGGAATCCATTTAATTGCTTTAAGGCGCACTAATACCGTTAAAGAACTTTTTTTCAATATGCATTATTTTAAATGACTTCTTACGAGTCGTAAGAAGACAATAGAGGGTTTCGAAGGTACACATTTACTTAATAAGAAGGAAAAAAAAAAATCATACACTAAGAAATTCAACGTTCAGTTTAAAAACTTGTTGCTTATTACATGACGTGTGTTTGAGATAAAACTCTGCAATAGCAAAGGTGATTTGTTTACGTAAAATAACCCCGTGGAATGGAAGCCTGTGCATCAAGCCAACACCACACCATTGCTTCGCATATTTCTGGATAAGAGTTTTGCTTTACCGTGTAAAGCGAGAGAGAGAGGTAGCAAAATGCATGATTACATCCTGCGAAGAACTAGTTTACATAAATCGCAACCGTCTATATCAGATCTAACTAAATGCAACCTAAAGCACGTAACATTTATTAAGAAAATATTTTTTCGTGAAACAGATGACTAAAACGAAATACTTGGGTAACTAATGAAAGATGCAATGTTCATTTTTGCAATGAAATTGTGCTATTAGTGTCACAGTATCCTCGTTAATCACCAGAAAGTCATAAAAAGGCCCAACACACACTGATAAACGCTCTCGCAACTGTAGGAATGCTGTAATTTGCACCACTTCGCTGGAGTTTGTCAACTGTTAAACCCTACACTGACAATTTATTTATTCTCTTCCACTCTACCGGGCGGAAAAAAACAGCAAAAATACAAAGTATAATATACAGTTATATAAAATACAGGGAAAAAAACCCGATGTAAAGAAATATACTGCATGTAAATACTACATGTTTTAATACAGTTAGATAGTTGATAAGGATAGTGTTAGAATTCTGCTTGTTCTTCAATATTTTTCTCGAATACAAATGAGGAGAAAGGAGGAGAAGAAAAGGGGGAAAAAGAAGTGACAAACTAACTGTTATGATTCCTAGAGTTAAAATTATAATTTAATCTACGTTTAAATTGCTTTATTGTCCAACAATCTCTGACTTTAGGAGGAAGGGAGTTCCAGATTCTAGGAACTGACACGTTGAATGAGGTTAACTAATGTGTTCGGGGACAGTAAAATCATATTCCGAATTAGAGGTAGGGAGAGGTGTATAAAGCGACTGGCGATATAATGAGAATGAAGGTAAGGAGGATTTTTAACAAGAGCGTACGGGAATAGAAAGTCCTATATTTTTTTAGAGGTAGCCATGACAGTTGATTGCGTTGAGTATCACATGATCAAATTTACGAGCGTTGAAAACAAAAAGAAACAAGCATTATGAACGCACTGTAATCTGTCTATACGCACAGTGTCGGTCCTGGTGGTGTAGCAGTTACCATACTTGCCTCCTAAATCCAATATCGCGGGTTCGATCCCTGCCAGGACCGATGGATTTTTTCGGGCGTAAAATTCCTAAGTAAGGCTTCCTTTGGAAAGAAAGTAAAGCCGTGAGTACCGTGCCGTACATTTACGGGCACGATAAAGAACCTCAAGCCTGAAAAAAAGATGCCTCTGAGCAAAATTTACCGGCCATTTCACGCCCTGTTTTGAATGGGACGCTGATGACCTATGATGTTAAAGAGCGTCCGTAAATAAACCAAATATATATATATATATACATACACAGTATTCAGATTAGAGTATAAGACATCACAATAATCAAAGTGAGATATAAAAAGCACTTAAATAAGATTCTTTTTGAGATTGAGAGATAGATCCTTTGCTAATGTCTAATGTGTGAATCAAAGAGAGCATTTTATTGCGTATATAGGTTACCTGACTAGTATAATTAATTACATGTTATTTATCATGATCGGCGGCAATCGTTTGAGTTTATTTTACGCAATGCACGGTTATTTCCCACGGCTGTAGCATATGACCTAGGCGGATTTAATTTTATTCCAAACATTTGTGTCCAAATGGAGATGGAGGTTAGATCTTCATTTACTACAGTCACGGCGTCATGGACAAGAGGAGAGGCGTGTGAAAGTAGAGTTGTATAGGTGGTAATTGGAGTGTTTTATGCCCTTAACTATTTCATTGATGTAAAGCATAACAAATAGTGATTCGAGTGCTGAATTTTGGAGAACACCTGCCTCAATGAAGAACAACAACTATCAGCTAGATCACATGCTGACGCTCACTAAGTTAGGTTTCCAGCCCGGTAATAGCACTGTTGGAGATACAGTTTTTAAGTTTGTACAGTAGGAGTTGTAATCAAGCAAACCTTTGATAACACTCAAGGCTGCCCGATCGATGGATTTTTATCGAGCGTAAAAATCCTAAGTATGGCTTCCTTTGGAAGGGAATTAAAACCATGGGTCCCATGTTGTAGTAAATTTACGGCGTTTAAAAGAATTTTAAGCCTGAAAGAAGAGGCATTTGAGCAAAATTTATCGGTCTGAATTGAATGGGACGTTGATTTACACGAGATGTTAAAGAGCGTCCATAAATAAACCAAATCAACAATCAAGGCTGTCTGGTTGTAGTGACATATTAATGCATTGCAACTAATTTTATTATAATGCATCTTTATGGTTAGTATTTCTGTTTTTCATTAATACAAGACATTTGTAGTAAATTAAATAAATACCAACGAAATGTTTCAGCACACTATCGTGGTTTCAGAATGAAATCATGCACGCGCCAGTTTTTAAAAGTCTCCGCGGTGTTATGCTCTCGCGGCGACAAGACTTTAATCGTCCTCTCAATTAGAGACACCATTTTTAAAACTGACAGTGTCACGCATCATCGTTAGAGATGTCGCATTTGATTGCCTGTAACTAGTTGATTGCCGCTCGCGAAGTACGGAAAAGTGTTACTACAAGCACATTATAACGCCCTCCGCCGCCCTGCCGGAAATGACAGTTTACTACTTGTCTAGTATGTCATTAACGTACGTTCGCGACCAATGCAGAGAAGATACCGACCAGTTTATTACCGCATTACATCTACAAGCATGCGGTATGAGATGCTCCTCGCCGCAGAGCTGGCGGGTAATGCAACTTTTCGAACCCTTCTCACAGTGCTGATGTATTTTTAGCTTCAGTAGTCGATATTTTCTTCTTATAGATATATTAAATAATAAGTCAACTGCGCAACAATAGAAAGCTACTTTTAATTGAAAAATTAAGCAGTAAAAGCACTAAAAATTAGACATGCCATCTAGTACTCCTTATAAGTCCTTCGCCAGCAGTTGTAAGTTTTATTTATAAACTTATCTTTAAATTTGCATTTTTAGTTGACATAATTATGACGTTTCTTGCTGAGAAAATTTCAGCACTCCCATTTATTTATACTTGGTACTTTCTTTCTTTTTTTTATTTGGTTTATTTACGGGCGCTCTTTAACATTTCAGGTCATCAGCGTCCCATTCAATTCAGGACGTGAAACGACCGACAAATTTAGCTCAGAGACCTCTTCTTTCAGGCTTGAGGTACTTTATCGTGCCGCAAATGTACGACACGGGACCCACGGCTTTACCTCCCTTCCGAAGAGAGCCATACTTAGGATTTTTACGCCCGAAAAAATCCATCGGTCTCGGCCAGGATCGAACCCGCGATCTTGGGTTTAGGAGGCAAGTATGGTTACCACTACACCACCAGGACCGACTTATTTCCTTTATCTCTCTCAGCCGTTCCTGGTGGTGTAGTGGTAATCATACTTGCCTTCTAAACTCGACCAAGATGTCCAAGGCATGGTACATAAGCTCTCTCGTGGGAAGAGGAACAGCCCTTCTTAGGCTGTAGTGACCGTAAAGAAATAAGAAAAAAGCTTCCATTGGGAATGAACACACAACTATAAATCTCAAAGACTACACTTGTATTAGATTTGCGTAATAGGCAAAATATGCTGTTAAAGAAACATACCATTTGCGCCGACGATAGCAATTCCTCGGCCTTAAGCTAGCAGAAGAACGGACGCCTGGTACTTACCTGCAACAAAAACCATCATAAGTGTTATTATAACAGGAAGAATACTACATTATTATGGCGCACAAGTCATAAAAGCGTGCCTTCAATGCACGATCAGCAACATCCGGCTCCTGTACCAATTAAAAAAAATGCCTTTAGACTGACCGCTTGTTTTTAATCAGAGCACACTTTTAGTAATAATAAACGGCACTATGAAAATGTAAAATTCAACCTGTACCGCCAAAGATCAATGAAGTTAACTACAGGCAGAGCTGTTGGCAAAAATTAATTTGCCTTACTTTAATGTATTGCGTTTTTATAAATTAACTAAACTGTGTAAACGAAATAATGTTTCTTTTTAAGTTTTTCATAAATCATAGCGTTTTGATATAATTTATTTGTATTTGTAAAATTACTTTAGGGATAAACGAGTTACAAAAATCGGAATTTGTTATAGGGCAATAAATATCCAGATGGAATCATAAAACCTTTGTTACGGTTCTCCTTTAATATATTATTTATGTCTAGAGTCTAAGACTCAAGATTTTGCTGTGGGTGGAAAAGAATAAAATCTTAGAAAATAGCTTATGAGAATTAAACGATAATACATTAGCATAAAATGCCCACCAATAGGAAGATAGGTGTAGGAAAAGCAAATCACGTGACATTTGGAAAGCCATACTGAATATATTTATAGCGCCTAGACCGACGGACAAGCGAATTAATAAAAGTAATTGCAATGAACTTGCTACTAATTACTTGTTATTGTCATTTATTTGTCACTTGGTACCGAAGTGAAAGGGAGAAGTGTTAGAAAAAGCGAAAGTGTTAATAAATGGTGAAAACTGGAACTACGAGTGTTATATTATTGTTTATCATCTCCTTTCCCTGTGATAGAGAATCACAAAAACGTTCAGCTAATTAATTGTCTTCTAGTCCAGAAAGAAACATTACTGTATTGCTGTACTGAATGTAGGTTCGACCAATCACCCCTGAGATACTAATCCATTTATAAAATTCTATCACCTCCTTATCCATAACGGATCCAAACCCATTCACAACCTAAAAATAATGAATAAATATACAATACCGCCCAGATACTTAGAAATGCTCCTGCACTGTACTATTACTATCGTCCATTAAGATTAAGCAGAAACTATGACTATTTCCAATTTTTCATACTATTAAGAGTATCTAAGGGTGACTTAATAATTAAAGAATAAATTACTTAGTCTCACTTCCACGCCCGACCAATGTTGGCACTAAACCAGCAATGAAATAGATTGCAGAGAAGTGACGACGCTATTTCCCTGAGCGAACTCTGATACACATTCATCAAGTGTATCATAAGCAGTTGGATGGTGGTAATTTCAGTTCCAAGATTAAAGGCAATGAAGACATGTTCAGTGCTAAACCGCCACGGGTGGCAGAGGTCGTTAAGGCGCGGTATCGTGAGAGGGAGGTCTGGAATTCGAATCCCGCCAGTACCGCTCTCCCTGACTGGGTTTTTTTTTCCAGGTTTTCCTCAGTCCTCATAACTGGCAAATGCCGGAGGTACCCTAAACTTAGACCTGGAACGCTTCCTTCCTTTAAAAAAATATCCTTTCACAATATATCATTTCATTTCATGTATCGCCAGTGTCCACCGCCTGTGGTGCCTCAGTAGTAAAAACGGGTGTTAAACACTACTCAGAAAAAAGAAATTTCAGTGCTATCTATTACCTTGGGTTTTAAAATTACGAAGGTCTTGTCTTTTTCAGAGCACTATGCAGCTTGACTCTTTGAGATACCTCGATAAAGCGATAATTTTACTTAATGCCCATGCTCGTATCACATCTCATATGGGATTTTTAATGTTTGACTGTTCAATTCCGCAAGTTCCCCTAAGGAATTCACATTTCATACACAAATAATGTAAAAGCTATTACTTCACCTGGATCTGAAAGCAGAAATAGCCAGGCTTTTAAGTGATTTCCTGCTCAAGGTGTGATCATACAAAACACGGCACTCTAAACGCCATAATAGTCATAAGAGATTCCAGTAAGAGGAAATATAGCAGAGCAGCTACCATCACTGCAATACGTCAGGTCCACTGTGGAATATTGTCATGAAGTTGTTTTTCGCAAGGCCTTGGTGCTACACGAGTAAAAAAAAAAAAAAAAAAAAAAAAAAAAAAAAAAAAAAAAAAAAAAAAAGGTTTCCTGTAGGTCAAAACTATACCTCGAGGATGGGTGTGACATTGTACTTTTTCTTCCAGGTGTGCTTGTAACTCAAGGGGAAAAATTGCAACTTGTTACCGTTACATCCGCAGAAGAAAATTTGCAGCTTCATCGGGCTACAGTAACCCAGTGTATACAACAGGAAACGCATCCTGTCCGGGCACGCTCCGTTACATTTCAAACCAGAACTTTATATGACGCGTGCTTCGAGTTCACCGTTTACCACGAACCTCCGGCAATTTGAAGACACTTTCGGCCTTCTGATTCATTTCCTCCAATATTATTTATTTCAACCTAGGTACATATCAGTATCTGCATTTACTGTTCGGTAGAAATTTCCTTTCCTTTCTTTCAAAGGTTTTGACGGGAGGAGAGATTCCCTACTCGCATAATTAATTCCTATTGCCAATAATGAGTGCTCAATAATATGCTACGAAATTCGCAGTTTTTATATTATATAACACACTTTTATTAATAATTCTTCTATTTAAATGTACTAATAGATAATAAAATATTTTAAAATTACCAATATAAAGGAATCAACATTGGCTATTACTTAATGCATTCCATATATTCACCAAGCAAACCCGAAGTAAACGTTCTGAGAAATGAAACCGAATTCTCGATGACGAACTTAAAAAACAATTGTTATAGGCTAACTAACAAAGAAGATGAAAAATACAAACACTTTATAAAACAACATGTATCGGAAGATGTATCTAGAAAGTGAATAATAGTTTATAAAGTTGATCAAGCTATGTTTAGATAAATTTTCATTTACACAACCAAAGAGAGGATTCCATATTTCCAGATTAAATATACCTGAAAAACCCCTCTTCACTCATTTACTGTTTATGTTAGCTGATACTAAACATGAAAAGGTCGAAAGGAGTTAGAAGATAAGAGCTGGACACTAAAGTAGCCTAGTTACAAAGGCGGCAAATCAATTTTTTTCGAAAGCGAGATTATGAATTATTCTTATGGAAAACTATACATGGGATCGAGATTTTCTGTTATGTTCCAAAAGAAGACATAAATGTGTTTAATTTCGCTTTAAAAACATGCCATTATTACAAAAAAAAAAAGGCCATCTCGTAAGCATATGTGAAAAAGTGGCCAACTCCTCAAAGAACCAACTTGACATTGGAATCGGGTGATATGGTAGAGAGGATGGTTATGGGAACTGCACTTTCCTCGCAGTTTGTTGCAGTAAGCAATCTTTCATTGAAATGTTGTTTCAACTTGGGAATAATCTGAAGAATGAACGTGCGTGCTTATAGTATTTTATTCTTAAATTTAATGTCCAGTTTATGACAAGGAAAAGTCATATAAAAAAGATAAATGTAGGAAGGACGCCATTCCTCATGAATGGAAACGTGCCAAAGGAAAGGAAGTGAGGTTAGCATTGCCTTAACAAAAGTTATTTTCTTTTGCTTAAGAATGTTGTTTATCTCCTTCAGCAGAACTGCCAAATACTGTCATCTTCAAAGTAAAATACATTGTTTCGTTTTTTTCTTTTCTACGGGCAACGAGCTTGTCTGTGTATACATGGTTGTAGAGAGAAAGGGGCCAATTGCTGAAAATGCCAGATATGAAGCACTTCGACACTGCAATTTATGCTATGAAAAAAGAAAAAGAAGAAAAAAAAGGACTCTTTGACGATACTTTCATTTTTATGTATTGTCCTGCAAATTCACCAGCTAGCCATAGACCTGAAGATGTCCAAAGAGGAAGTGACGAATTTACTTTTGAATACTTTGTTGAAAACCTGGTTGGAAACAAAGGTAAAAGTATGCAGAAAGGTATTCTTATGAATTCTAAGTATAACGAAATATAGAGTGCAGGATGTTTACGATTGCTTAGAAATGGAAATGTCCTTGCATGCAGGATATAGAAAAACTTACATTTATGATAAAATATTGTCATTGAAATAGTAAGTAAACAATATAAAGGAATTTCAGTTTCTGAAGATCTAAAAGACCACCTTCTTGGTCTAGTGGTTAGCGCTGTTGGCTGCCGCCCGGGTTCGATTCCTGGCACCTACTCAGGAATTTTTCTTTTTTCTATGATAGGGAGGTCTGGAATAGGGTCCATTCAGCCTCGTGAGAACAGTTCGGAAGCTACCTAATGGAGAGGTGGCGATCTCCGATCTAGTAAGCCGTGATATAGCAATCAGCGGGATGCGGTGTACAGATCACATGCCCCCTCTGTAATACTGCACTCTACCAATGAAACAATGTGATGGAGGTAGAAGACGCAGTGATAATCGCGGTAAAGTTCAGGCACACGTGGGGCTGTAAAAAGGCTTCACAGAGAAAATCTAAAAGTAAAAAGGAGTTTATCCAGTAAACTATATAATGCTAACTTTAATATTAGATTCAAGGCATATGTAACAGTGTTTGTCGGGTCGTCTAAAAGTTATTATAATAAAAATAATAATCAGAACATGAGAAGTTGAAAAAAAAAACTAGAAAACAGTAGCTTTACTGCACAGAGACAATGATTTTCAGCAATGTTTGTTTTCTTTTTATTATTTTGTGGTTCTAAAAATAATTTCCATTTGCTGCAGTAATATAGTGTAAACATTTTAAAACAAATATGTTTCATTTTATTCAACATATTAAAATCAATATATTAATTTATCAATTACTGTGTTTACATGAGAGGCGCTGTAATTTCTCTTACAAAAACAGTCACCCTCCATGCTTTGTTACAAACCAGGCTAAGTCTGATATTATTTTTAACTAATGCATTATTTATTTCAATTTGCAAACATTTTGTACAAAAAATCTACTAAGTGGGCTTGAACTAGCTAAAACAGTCTGTGGCTTCTGCTTTTTTTTTTTTTTTTTTTTTTTTTTTTTTTTTTTTTACAAATAGACTTGGCCATCTTTGTAATTACGTCACTCACTGTGTACTATATCAGTGTTTAAAATTTCAGCAAATACTACCTGAAAGAAAAGCATGCTTATGGAAACAGGCAACAAAACTGGAGCAAGAACCATATGCAAGTAATCACATTAACTTGTTTTTCCATTAGTAAGTTATGCTTTGTGACTCTAAAATCAACAGCTAAGGCAGCAATGAACATTTTATCCAAAAAAGAAATACTTGCCTCGCCAATCCAAGATCGAGCGTTCAATCCCGGCCAGGGTCGGAGGAATATTTTCGGGCCTAAAAATACTAAATATGGCTTCCTTCGGAAGGAAAGAAAGCCTTTGGTCCCGTGTCGTAGAATTATGGTATGAAAAAGAACCTCAAGCCTGAAAGTAGAGATCTGAGCGAAATTTATCGGTCTTTTCATACCCTAAAATGTGTGGGGTGCAACGACCAATAATGTTAAAGAGCATTTCGTAAATAAACCAAATCAATAAAAAAGTCTAAAATAATATTTGATAAACTGTATAATTCTGTATAAAATTAGATACAAATTAACCAAAGCTCTTTTTTATACAAAATTCGAGAGTTTTTTGTTTTTAAAATTCCTTTTTGTTCATTAAAAATCAATCGCGGAGTGAAAATGTGTTATTTTGCAACATAATATTTTTGGAACTACTTTTTTGCAAACGTTGTTTTATTTTATTTTATTTTATTTTTGCAAAGTTAAACAGAATTTAGTTTCTAATATTCGCTTTTGTTCATTAAAAGTGAATCGTGCAGTGAAAATATTCTTTTTAAGCTTTTTTTTTTTTGTTTGCAAAGTTAAACATTGTATACGACACGTTTTCGCAAACAGGTGTATTTTATTTACTGCATTATAATGATAATATTTCTTTGTGACAGACCATCTATATTGGATTTATGCGTAGAATCTGAGAGTATTAAACAAATCTTTAAGACGGGTGTCGAACAGGTGCACATGTGCTGAAAAGCTTTCGTATCGGTGAGGTGGGGGGAAGATGATAGGGAGGAATAAAAACAAGTACCTAAATGTGAAATACCGCATAAAATAAAGCTATCACAAAGTACACATAAGTTATCATAAGGGAGAATGTAGCAACAGACAATTACAATTACTGTATGGGACCAAGCTCCGTGTGTTTGCAGAATGCGGAGAAGGTGGTTTCAGCGGTAAGAATTGATGCTTGCTAAGCACTCCAGTGGTGGTTCTGTTGCTTCTGAGCATTCTGCTGTGTCACGAATTATGGCCGCGGGTACATTAGAGAAAGAGCATTCTTAAGTGAAGTCTTGTGATCCACAGTGAGGCTCGCCAGTCGGTTTGGAGCATCACAGAAAAATGTGATGAGGAAGGCAGACAGAATTCCTTAAGGTTTCCACTGAAGCAGGCAACAGGGAGGGCAGCAGACTATGAAAATCAGAAAATTTCATTCTAAAGATTCGAAAGGAGGGGCAACAACTTCGGGTATTTTCAATACCGGGGAATAAAAGAAATACATGGAAAGAAAACCGAAAAGTATTTATGGATGAGTTTGATAAGTGTGTTATGCGAAATATTCATGAATTCTACAAAAAGTAGTTCCAACAGCAAAGAAACTTCTACCCATTTTAAGGAGAGGACACATTTTACTTGGGGCACAAGTAAACATTGATAAGGGTTTTAAAAACCATTAACTTTAGATGGAGATGATGTAGATACAAAAGAAAAAAATTAATTGAGAATCGAAAGTTTTTGCAGTCGCTTCATGAGTACCTTGTGAACATTAAAAATTTGCGGAAATCTGACAGAAACTTCATTTATTTAGATGAATCTTGGCTGGACAGCAATGTAACCGTGAAGAAGTGTTGGCAGTCTCAAGACTTTTTAAGAGTGGCAGGAAATTACACTGCAGGCAGCAGCAGGCTCATTCTTTTACATGCTGGAGGCAAAAAGGTGTTTGTGAATGGAGGGAAACTTCTGTATATGGAAGGTAGTCCACTGGAGACTACCATGGCCAAAAGAAGTATCACAATTTTGAGAAATGGTTGAAAGAAATGCTTATTCAAAAAACTGCATCATCGGTTATAATTTTGGACAACGCTCCGTATCACTCTTATCTGAAAAGTGTCCTACCAAATATCTCGTGAAGACAGAGATAGTGAATTTCTTGCGGAAAACATGTGTTAGCTGCAGTGAAGGAGGAGTAAACACTGAAATGCCATTAGCAGTTAATGGAGAATTGCCAATCTACATTTAGTATAAACTTTACACTAGCACCCCTAGAGGGGAAAATTGGTGTAACTTCAAAGATGTATGGGAAATTACGGCTTTTGAAAGAAATTATAATGTGATTAAATATGCATTTCCAATGTTTGCAATATAAGTTAATTTTGGTTAATAATAACTTACATTGTTGTAGTTTCAAAATATTTATTTAATAAAATTATTTTCATGTTTGAATGTTGATATGCTTGTTAGGGCCACGATTTTAGCTGTTTCTTACAGTTAGTTGCTTGAAATTTATTGCGAAAGAGGCGATACTTGATTTTAGCTTTTTCTTACAAATACTTTGGTTGACATTGTTTTGTGAAGGCAGCGATGACTTAATGGTATACGTTACTAAATAAATAAAGTAAGTGATCAGTGACGCATCGTTTATAATCGGAAGTGATCAGTGGCGGATCGTTTATAATCGGAAGTGATCAGTGGCGGATCATTGTTTTAGTGCTTATAAGGATAAAGGAAAGTACGTACATTTAGCGTGTATAGAGCTCAGGGTAATTATGTATAAACATCTTTTCAGTACAAAGCTAAGTCCCCCTTGTTTCAACGGGATATTTGGTTGTTGGTCTAGCAAAACTTAAAACCAGATAGCGTTTGCGATACGTTTATAGTTCTCGAGATATCGGCACTGAATATTTATATTTGAGTGCGACTGCTAACTCCGGTAGTATATGAAGTGGTCCATGTTTCCAGCCTAACCATGTCATTATCTCATTTTTCATATCTCTGGATTAACATTTCAACTTACCTAAAGCTTTGTCTACAAACTGCTGGAAAACATCTTGTTTCAACTCATTATTCGAAAATCTCTGCTCTCGAAGAACAGATTTCAGATAGTCGCTGGGTGTAATATCTAAGCTGTACGGTGGATGATCAGATTCTGAAAGCAACCAGCAGATGTATTGCTCAATTCAGTATTCCAGTCTTTTTTCCTTGATGTCAATATGAAATTGATCCAGAAGCTCAGAATATTACATCCCAGTCACGGTTGTGTCCTTTTCTTTTAAGTCTGTCGGCAGAATTCACTGTAGTCCCAAAATATGGTCGCCATAATTGTCTTCTGGATTGTGTGATCCTAGTCTTTCTAGGGGTGCTTTATCTTTCTTCCGCCCTTCATTGATTCTGTTTTTGAAAGAGGATCATAGCAGAGGACCATAGCTTTGTTCCCTATGACGATGGACTCCAACAGTCCCTTCGTTAAAACGGCAAATCTTCAAAAACTTCCAACAACATTCCAAGCGCGTTTGCATTTAGGTGCTGAAAGAGTACGGAATACTCGTCTCTTGCACTGATCTTACGCAAATGCAAATGCTGATATAGGATTTGTTGTTTTAGTGAGCCCTAATCTTGCAGCTTTTGTCTTCGGACGCCTGTCACTCAGAAGAGGGAGACACATCTACCAGCCTATTCTCAAGTGGATGTCTTCAAGGCTCTCTCTGCTCAAAACAAAATCATTTTGACCACACTTTCACACAAACCGTTAAGGCGTCTTTAGGGAGAAAGTTCTTCTTTAGTTAAAATGTTAATTACGGCACTGTATTCGATTTTGAACAACACGCTATATTATGCGAGGTGTCGTGACATGAGTTTCTCCAAACATATTAATAGCGTGGCAGAAAGGAAATGCAGTGTTTACTCTTCTGAAACATGTAGCAGATAGCATGAAACTCGCAACTATGAACCATGATCTTCTATGTCAGGCCGTAAACTTATGGACTGAATCTTGCAGTTAGATTTATGTTAAGGATGTTAAAAGCTGCGGAAATTTAAGAAAGCACTAAATGGGATACACTTTGAATGATCTATGGATTTGCACATCCAAACTAAGTTTTGCATATTTATTTGATTTAATTGACCACTGTCATTTGTCAGAACTTGGATTCTGACATTTATATCAGCATTTTGGTTCATAGAGGGAAACTATAGGGAACACTTGGTGTTAATAAAAATGAGTATCCATCTAATTGTTTAATAGCACCACTTTTGACTAAATGTTTGAAGATCAATGGTCTGGACATGCAGAACTTCAACGCATTATAGGTAGCCTGTAACCATACATCGTACATGTCTTGTAGCTGTTATTGAAGCGAATTATCATTTTTAACGTAATTATCGGACTAGGCTATGTTCTTTAATGACTAGATCTGTTTTAAAGAAATTGTTTTGGTTTCATTACTCTTACAATGTCAAAATTATATAGACAGGTATCGATAACTTTATAAACATCCTGGTTTCATTGCAAATGTACTGAAAATACAAACATCTTTTCTTGCAGCTTAAGTTTTTAAGACTTTTACTAACAATTCCCATTTGCTATCAATAGCAACATTCGTTTAGGATATATGCGGGACGGTGAATGACTAACGCTGTATTAGTTCAAACTGTATCACAAATATATATTAAAATAATTGGAAAAAACATGTTCTATGCTGAGGAAATGTGAATAGGAAACGCAACGCTTTTAAGGTTATTCAATTAATGCTCTCGACTGAGTTCGCAAGTAGTTATTAATGGCACGTTTATATATAGAATAATCAAAACAAATGTCGGAGCTTGACTGTCGTCAACATTATAGATTCCTGTTAAATTGTAGATTCTTATTGCATTAATATGTATATTTTGCAGTGTTCATATTATGGGAGGGAAAAAAAAAAACATGTAACTTGTTAGGATAATAGAAATAAAATTCACACTCGTAATACAAGAGGAAACTCACGCGTATATATCGTATCTTATCACAAATTGAGTTTAAAATTGTTTATGTTATGGTTTTATAATGCTGTAGACAGAGCGAAAACACTGTCTGATAAGGTATTTAAATACAAGCTTTATAATTTATTGGTTGAACATTGTTTGTATAAGGTAGGTGAATTTTTAATTTTAAAACTATCAAATTTTATGTAACTTTTATCTGACTTCGTCTATTGCAGTTTTGTATTGCTTAACGACAGCAGATATTGATATTCTGTTTGAGTTATTTGCAAATAAAGGAATCCAATAAAAGCTGTTTGGAAATTTCTTTAATAGTTCGTGAGTTTCAAATATAGTTCATTCTTTATGAAATAGCTTCAAGAAGCAAGAAAACAAGCGATCAAAATTGAATGAAGCAGCACAAAATAGTGAAACTTTAATTGACCTATACGAGACCTACATACCGTACAAGAACCTGTAGAAGCAGAAGCGACACGCTTCCCTGAACAGTTCTCCATACCTCCAGAGCACATCTAGATGTTATCGCCTCAGCACGAGCCGCTACCGGGGAAAAAGTGCAACGCTATCCTTCCTGCGTTCCAAGAAGCTGATCCTGACTGTGCAGGGCAGGGTCAACAAACGGCGCAATACAGGAACGCGCTAATTGTAATCAAGTAATGCTAATTTGGTTTAAATTTGAAGCAGGAAATGTCCCAAAATTTCCTTTTCAGTATAATTACTTCTGACGACTACTACAATAATTGTATCTTATTTCAGGTAATCAAGGGTATTAATGTTATAATTAAAAGGAGGAGTTCAATATTATATGTATTAATGTATGTTCAAAGACATGTCGTTTGTTAGTAAGCAATATTCAAGTTATCTTCCTATAATACCAATGATTGTCAATGCCTATGTGACTTTGTTATGTTTGTAAAGGGAATGGAACTGCTGTTTGTAGGAAGCCATTAGCGTACCTAAGAAAAGAAAAAGTCTTTCGGTTAAGCTTTACCCATTGTTAAACCCTCATGGACACACCTGTTTGGTGCCAGGGGTATTAACACTACAAATGGCTAAAGTTCAATTGGAAACGGTACTTGCCCTTTTCAAAAGGATTTACCGCGGGCAGAGACACGCGTTTTCGTAGAAACCAAGACCTTATCTATAACTAAGGGAGGAAAAATATATTACTTTAGAAATCAAGCATGTAAGGGAAGTGCCGAAATTTATGACAGGCCATTCTTGGAAAACTCAAGCGTGTGGGAAGATATTGTAGATCAGAAGGGGGAAAATAATTTTAGCCAATGGCCATCGAATAAAAATCAACGAATGAGCAGAACTTAGCGAGACAATAAATATCTTAAGATAGCCAATGACGAACATATAACTAAGGAATAGAATAAGAATCAAGGGAATTTAATTTAGCGAGAGGCGTGGCGATGTTATAGCAAACTGGAATACAGGATCAGAAGTTGGTCATTTTGTCATTTGGAAAGGAGGCAGTCTAAGTCATTTCTAGTTCAGTCGAGGCAGTCTAAGGAATTCTAAGTCATTCTAAAGTTATTCTAAAGCAGTAAGAGTCAGTCAGGCAGTGCAACGTAATAGCAATAATAATCACCATCGTGTTCAAGTGAATAAATACGCGAGTGAATACCGCGAACTATAATACGCCGAAGAACATGTTCCAGAACCTTCCAAGTTGTAAAATAAATTAAATGTTCAACCAGTGCAGAACATCGTTATTTCAGTGAACAATCTCCTTCCCTCCCTAATTACATTACGTCATTAAAAACTGTCCAAATTTTACCATATCCCATTCCATTTTACATTCCATTGTAAAAACAAATACCGTTCCAAAATTATCAACCTACCTTAGGGGTCATATAATATTATAGTTTCAAAGTATGGCATGCATTAGAAAACTTAATTGCTATCTGGTCCAATATTTCTCCAGCTTCCGATCTTTACGATTCTAAAAGAATAAAATAAATATTTACTACTTTTTTCTAACGAAATTCATATTATATACACGAGCTTGTACTGCAATGTAACTAAAAACTAATGTTACAGTAAGATTTCATTGGCTGATTGAGCCTGACGTGTATATAAGTTAGTTAGCTAAATAATGTGCAAGAATAACGCTGAGTACAATATAATTGTAACAGTATTGCGCAAAACTAATTAAACTATATAAAATGTGCAATTAACGGCTAACACGAATCACATACCGCCACGTGTGGTCGAGGTCGTTAAAGCGCGAACAATGAGCGGCAGGTCTGGGGTTCGAATCCTGTCATGACCATCCTCCCTGATTGAGGTTTTTACAGCTTTTCCTCAGCCCCCACAAATGGTAAATGCCGGGGTGGTACCCTAAACTTAGGCCTGAAACATTTCCTTCCTTAAAAAATCCTTTCCCAATATTTTATCTTATGTATCATCAGCGCTCACCGCTTGCTGTGCCTTAGTAGTAAAAATGGACTTTAAACACCATTAAAAACAGCAGGATCGAAAATTCAGACTTTCACAGTTCGTACAACATAATTTGTCATTAAATTAAAAGCAATAGACATCGTCAAATAAGTATATTACAATAAATAAAACTTTAAAATGCAATGTCCACAGTTGGTAAAGCCAAAAATTCCGTTTTGCCCGCCGAATCTGTACAGCATTAATTAGGTGATTATTTCTTGTTAGAATAGAGCGGGGCAATAAGAATAATGCTAAGCTTTTGCGCATGTGCCGGGCGTGTACAGGGACTGTGAAGCCATTTCATGCAAGATTTGAGGCCGGTCCTACCTGTGCAGTGAAAACAATTTCTTTGCTTTCCTAACATCTTAGAGTTCAAAAGAACTGGATTCCAGTATAGAAGGTGAGTCATCTCTAGCGAAAATGCGTACTGTAAAATGCACATGCTTTTAACTAAAGATTGTATCGTATTTTACTTAAAAGCTGTTGAGAATTAGATTGGATTTGTTTGTTCAAACATTCTGTGGCACCGTCTGTCACTTGTGCTGTTAAGGTATTGGCTATTAGATGGAACTACATACTAATCAGATGATTGTGCATTTCGGGGCTATTTTAATAACTAATTAGGCTGTTAAACATGCAAGAATTTTCACTTATATTATCAACTTCAGATTGTATGGCATTACAAAAGGAAAGGTGGCGGTATGGAATGGAGTTGAATAAGAAAAAAAAATATGAATGTCAATCAGGCATTAGCCAAAGGGACTTCTGTATAAGAAGCAGAGAGCCATCCCATTCACGAGCTTGTATCATTGGCATCAAACGGAAAAATATGACATCATAGGGGATAGGCAACTTGATGCTACGCAAATTAATATTCATGTGACATCTTTACCGTGTTAACTCAAGAAACGAAGACTTTCTTGCTAATAGAATAAACTATTTGTGTAAAAGAAGCTTTGGTCTCACACTGAAGAATGTTCGCATTGCAGCATACAATGTTGTTACTCAAAACAACATTCAGCATTCTTGGAAAGAAGCATGAAAGGATGGTATACTACAATCTTCAAGAGAAATCATCTCTATTTGAGGAAACCAGAGGGACTGTCTAAAATAACAGTGGGCGTTCTAAACACAGAGAAAATTAAGCTATACTTTTAGCTTCTCAAATGAACGGATGACACATATTTGCCTTCACTGCAAATCTACCCACATTTATAATAAGGATGAATTAAGACTGCTTCTCAACAACAAGCCTCCAAAGTTCAAAGCAGAGAAAGCAGCAAAAATGCTGAAAATGATAGTTATTTGTTATAATGCTGAAGGTTCATACACTTCTTAGTTGGTAATCTTCAAAGAACGAAAGCTGAAGTCGCAACTCACCGTCAAATCTACGAACGACTCGGTTTGCTGTATGAGTGAGAGTGGGTGGATAAATAAGTTAAGAAAATTGAGTTTCAGCAAAACTCTTATTTTGGGCGGACACCTTTCTCAATGTTCCCTTGCGGCTTGTAACTGCCAAGAGAACGAAATAAAATGTTCTCTTTACCTCCGCAAACCTGCACCATCTAACATTTGTTTTATACATAGACGCTCTTTAACACAGATCATCAGCGTCCCATTCAATTCAGAGCGAGAAACGGCCCACAAATTTTGCTCAGAGCCCACTTTTTTTTTATTGAGGAAGGCAGGCATACTTAGGATTTTTACGCCCGAAAAAATCCATCGGTCCTGGCCGGGATGGAACCCGCGATCTTAGGTTTAGGAGGCAAGTATGGTTACCACTACACCACCAGGACCGACCTGCAGCATCTAGACAGTCCCAAACAAACATATAAGGGGTTAAAAAACACTCAATTCACTGACTTTCAAACTAAGATTATTAAAACGTAAATTCAAAATATTGACGTTTTGAAAACACTTAAACCACAATATTTTGAGAAAGGAACAAAATGGCAGCAGTGAAATCCAACACCAGGATGAGTAAATTTTATTTCAATAAATTTTTTACGAAAGCATAGAATCCCATCTGGTTTGTCCGCTTGGCCTGTTAGTGGATTTTCCTGCAGGGGAACTTGCCCGTTTAAATCCGAGCGATTGAGAATTGATGATTAGCTCCTTCGGAAATCATGAGGAAAAGTTAGCGACAGATTACTGCACAAATGTGCATCTACGTTAGACGTAGCAACTACTTCCCGCTTGATCCTACAATTAAAGAAAAGAAAGTCCAGAGCAAATTCAACCGCGCGTCAAATTACGTCTCCAGTAAATGTTACTGCTGTAAAGGTAAATAAATAAAAAAAAAAAAAGAACTCTCAAAGGAAGAAGAAAAAAGAACAGCGTCCCAAATTAATGGAAACAAAAATATTAAAGAGAGAAATCGTGGCAAAAGATCAGTATAAAGTATAAAGTGAGAACTCGGATTTTGCCCCGAAAGATGTGGTGGCACTGGCAGACTCTGAAGTCGAAGAACAGGTGCAATGTAAATGTGGATATTGCCAAGAAAAGATGTCCATTGTTGCGTATGAGATAGGGAGAAAAAGTGGATAAGGTGTCAGAAGTGCAATGCCTAGTACTGGTGCAAATATCGCAAATAATTTCTTTGTGGACGATGTAAGCAATATGTAAAAATCTAGTACGATTTCTGCATTTATATTCTTCTAAAATCTTTACATTTTTGTGCTTATTAGAATAATATTCCCCTGTGTAGTGAACTGTTAAACTGGTAATGTACTCGTACTTAAAACACGAGTCTCTCACTGTAGAAATTTTTGGCAAATGCCGAGGAGGTATCCTAAACTTGGGCCTGGAACTTTTCCTTCCTTAAAAAAAATAATCCTTTCCCAGTTTAACATTTCATTTCATTTAATTTATCAACAGTGCCCATTATCTGCGATGTCTCAGTAATAAAAATAAGGGTTAAGCACCATAAAAAAAAACAGAATTTTTAGGGTGATTTCCGGGATATATAGAATCAGTAGGAAGAGATTTGTGGTTGTGCGCTTCGAGGATACGGCCAGTGTCAGTGCGCTTGCTTTCAACATCTATAAGTTTACATTCGCAGCACTGAAACACCCGGTATAACGCAATTGAGCATACTTGTACACACTGTGCTGCGACTCAGAAACTTTTCTTAGTTTTTAGCTTCAAATTATTAAAGTTCTAACAGATAATAAAACACAAACAAATAGTAAATATCCAACAAATATGTTCCCTACCTTGTCCTTGCAATAACAAAGTCGTTGAAATGTCTAATATAAAACATTTCAAGGCCTTGCGACACTTACTAATGCCAACACGCAGTCTCGAGTTGAACAAAGGCATATGCCCTTGAAGTTATTATATACTTATTTTTCTTATACATTTTGTTCATTACAGTTAAAAGAAGTAATTTCTCGATGTTATTATCGTTTCAAGGCCACTTTTTGGTTACGAACTACCATGGTTTTATCATTATTGAGCAAAGGTATAAATGGCTGATTTAGAGACTTGTAAGATTTCTATTGCATAATACTTTCCTTTTAGCAGTGCTTTGATTTGAAGATTTGGACATATAAAACAAGCAATTTGCTGCTGGTTTGCTGCAATTCCTTTAGCTTTGATTTTATTAGCGTGTCAAGATGAATTCTACCGAGCGGGTTGGCACATCCATAAAGCTGGGGACTTACATTCGGCAAGCCATAAAGACCATCGGTTGTTTTGTGGATTTCCCTGGTTGCTTAGGTGAATGCTATGATGAGTTTTTACTTTCCACGAATTTTCCATTTTCTCATTTCATATAATTTCATTTCATTTTGTTGGTTCTGTCATACAGGGTCGAGGGTCGAGGTGAGGTGGGCTGGTGCAGCGTGACGGAAACTTGCGCTATGGAAATGTTTCTATCTCGACCTTAGAAATGGGGAAAGTTCCGCCCATTTTGTCCGTGCTTAACCGCCCGATGTCTTCCTCGCACCCATCCCTTCCTTTCGGAGATGCCCCGCTGGGAGAATAGCACAAACGGCCAGCCTTTGAGCAAGGCTGAAGTATACTCCGTTCCTAACATCCAATCCAATTGGAATTCTGCTTTGCTCATACATGAATGTTGCATGGATTCGAGGTTTTGATGCTAGAGCTCGCAAATACAAGAACTACTGAATATTAATTGTCTTAAATATCTGAATTATAGGCGTGAATGTCACTATTTTTAAATAACATTGTAAAAATTCAGCCATTATAGGCAAATATAAACAATTTAAGTGCTTTATAAAGTAAACCTGTTACATTTTATGCACAAAAATGTAAAAGAAAAAGAAGGAAGAATTACATACTCATGGCCTTCCAACCCTGCTGGAAATAAGAAAATCAAACCCGCTCAGTGTTCTCCGGATACACTGTGGGCGATTCAAACTCACACCGCGGATTCTGAAGCTATAAATCTATATTTTATCTGGGCTCGGTCTCGACGAAACTACACAGCCAGGAACACTCACCCAGAAAGCGACAGGTTCGCAGCAACACGAACAACCGTGCAATGCAATCAATCAATAACAAAGTGTTGTGCTTATCATGTGTTGCGTTGGTTTGCTCCTCTTCTTCTGTCCATCATGAGTCGTGGTTTAGAAATTTAGTACGCAACAAAGAACTTTCATTTGTTGTAGCTTTTATAACTGTATATATATATATATATATATATATATATAAACATAAATAGAGAGAATTTTCTAATTATTTAAGGCTTGTGATTCGTTCAAACCTCAAACCTTTTTATTAATAGTAAGGTAGTTAAAAAGACGGCAACATTTTGAAAGAACAGTATTTTTTTTATTTGTTTATTTAAGGACGCTCTTTAACATATCCGGTCATCAGCGTACCACTCAATTCAGGGCGTGAAAGGGCCAACAAATTTTGCTCAGAGGCCCCTTCTTTCAGGCTTGAGGTTATTTTTCGTGCCGTAAATGTACGACACGGGACCCACGGCTTTATTTCCCTTCCGAAGACTTAGGATTTTTACGCCTGAAAAAATCCATTGATCCTAGCCGGGTTCGAAACCGCGACCTTGGGTTTAGAAGGCAAGTATGGTTACCACTACACCACCAGGAGAAAGAACAATAAGAGGCAGTATTTATGAGATACCGCCCTCAATTAAAATATAAAATGTAGTATAACCAATTACATATATTACAATTATTACAATTAATATGTACTATTTATGTGTATTCATATTAGTAATTAGGTTATTTGTGTATTTCATGGGTAGTGAGAAGGAAAAAAAAAAACTGGTGGACAGAAACTTTAGAAATAAGAAATAATAATGAATATAATAATAAGGAAATGTTAATTGTGAATGTGTTTTGGGCTGGACAAAGAACTAGATGGCCGTGTGCCTCTTTTGTATTTTTTGTTGCAAGAGGCTATGTGTAAGGTTTCTGGAAAAGCTTAGCTTCGTTAAAATTTGAAGGCGAAGCGTAGTATGAAACATGCTAAAATAAGTCATTGAGGGTGAAATAACTCATAGAGTCCGACATAGTGGAGCCAAGGGGAAAGAATAGCTCAAATATAAGGCCTAAGGAACGTCCAATAAGGGATCTTAGGAAAAGTATATGCACGCCCCTCGGCCAATAGATAGACATTATTCGATAATAATAGTTTGAAATGGTAGGAGATGGTCACCGACCGGATGGAGGAATATTTTATAAAAGATTGAGATTTCGAGGCCCGAGGAGAGAATGAGTTGAGCTATTGAGTGGGAGTGAGCTTTACACAATTGGTTCGGTTATAGTGCAAGTGTGGCCTAAGAACCGCTCAACAGAACTTAAATAGGCGACCCTTAACAACGAACAAGCGACACAAGTAAATAAATAGTGTCACCTCCGGTTTTAAGATTTGGGTTCATATATTACCCAATTCCCGACCCTTTTCCCCCGTTGAGCTGAGAAAGTCACAAAATTCCAGCGCTCTACCTAATCTAGCTGTGGCATAGCGACACCCCGAGACAGCGGCGGGAAAAAAGATGGAGAACTTCATTGGTGCTACAAATACTATGAGTATTTGATTAATTAAAACCCACCAATCTAATAACAATCCTTTCTTCCTTTCCGCCCCTCCCATAAAACAGTCGCAAATAGCAAAATTTGAATTCCAATTTGTTTAGACGCTATAGTTAATCGCAAAAAACGGGGAATATTTTCTTCTTTGAAAATGTTTTTAAGCTCGTTCAGAATGTTAAATAACAAAAATACTATCCACATTTTATAGGTGATTCTGGTATCGTCCTGTTCAACCGGCGTTCCTTATGTATGCCGTTTATCGCTCTGAGTTTGACTACCAGAGATCGCACGTTAAAACCGAATAACTGCTAGGTACTGCTGCTTATTCCTGTCTATACAGTGTCGAAAACTACTAGATTGATAGCATTCACGAATCGCCCTTCTCTATGTCAGAATTCCGGTAAATGAAACATTTTCTAGCTCTATCCTTGTTCTTATCATGAGCTTTGTCAGCGCATGACCACGTAAGACCAGTCGCATACTGTTGTGTCATTGTATCATGTATTCACTAAAATAAAAACATTTCTGCAGCGCAAGAAAAAATATAGAGGTATAATTTGAACATTAATTACATGCTTTGCGATATTATAATACGCCCTGTTTCTATGCATGATTAGATTTTGTTTCTTTCTCTTCTTTATTAAATTCCTGTATTGCATTTTCTTTATAGGTACTCTCTATCTCTATATGGAATAGTAGTGCAGTTGAGGAAGTCGAAACAATAAACGCAAGCAGCAACATTTTAACAGTGTAAACTGCAGGTTTGCCTAACTACCCATGTAAATGATGGGATATAGCTTTATTTAAAGTACAACGCCATTCGGTGCTTACAAATATATTTCCTGTCATCTTCTTTTTTCACTTTATCAGTACATTTACCTTGTTAAGCCTTTCCTTTTCCTAACCATAACACTAGCTATAGGGATCGACAAACGTGTGTTGTTTCTTTTTCTTTTTTTATGGTGTTTAACGCCCGTTTTTACTACTGAGGCACCATAGGCGGCGAATACTGATGATATGTGGAATGAAATGATAAATTGAGAAAAGATATTTATTAGGAAGGAAACGTTAGGGTACCTCCCTGGCATTTGCCTTTTATGAGGACTGAGGAAATCCTGGATAAAACCCAATCAGGGAGGACAGTTCTGTTAGGAACCCAGACCTCCCGCTTACGAGGCCGCGCCTTAACGACCTCGACCACCCGTGGCAGTACATTTTGTTTCAAATATTCTTTTCTGTTCAATCTACACTGTTTCTTTTCTTTTCTCATTTCCCCCTTCCCTCAATTGCATATCTCTTTTAGTCTTGTTTTTTAAGACATCTCCTATGCATTTCATTCATTTAGTTCATTTGCCTTTTTATATTAATCCTTTTAAAGTTTTGCAATGTTTTAATCTGTATTCCTTTATTTTGAGAAATTTGAATCAACATTTTGGAAGTAATTTTCCTAACATGATAATATCAAAAATCCTGCCGTTGCTTTAAAACAGCACAATGATCATCACAAGCAACTTAATGGAGTTGTGTCTTAGAACAACAGTTCAGGAGTAACTATGACTCCGTGTCCCATCAGTTTACAATCTAGTAGCCGCTTTAGACATGGTTACATTGATTCCATGGCTTTACTCATAGCGAAGCCTTAACACATCAGATAGACAACGGACAAGTATTAAAAGTCTCCATGACCAAGGCAGGACTCCAATAATGCAATCCTCAATCACCAGTACTGACAGCAACGTGCCTGGCAGGAATGGACACGCTTGCCTGAGACCTGCGATTATTTCCTTGTTTTATATAGTATTTACAGAGGGTGCCAAAAATGTTTACATATTTCAAGCAAAGAAAAAAGTGTGTTAACATAACAAAACTGAATTCACACAAACAGAAAATGATGAGCCCTAATCATCTTAGACTTTTACAGTTGTTCAAAATGCCCACCATCGACGTCGATACATTTCTGAGTACGTTGAACTACTGATTGGGCAACGTTTGCGAAAGTGTCCTCAGCGATTGCAGCACATGCCATTTCAATTTCTTCCCGGAGTGCTGCCAGTGTAGCTGCTTTTCTACGATATACAACATCCTTAAGAGTTCCCCATAGGTAGGAATCCAAAGGAGTTAGATCCGGAGAACGCGGTGGAAACCTCTTTGTCCTATTGCCTTTGAACTTCAGCAACATTCTCGGTTTTCCAAAACCACTTCAAAAATGCTTTCCTCTGTTCAAACGATAATCTTGGCTCCATTTTGTATCAACGCTAGTATAGCGTAACATGAGTCACATCTGTTTACATAACATCAAACGATAATCTTGGCTTCATTTGTTTATTATTGATTTATCTATCACGTAGCAACGCTAGTATGAGAGTCACCTCTGTTTACAGGGCATCATACTAAACATTATTGTTTTTTTCGGCCCAACTGAATTATATTAAATATATATATATATATATATATATATATATATATATATATATATATATATATATATATCGTGAAAGTGTGTACATTTTGGCATCCTCGGTAAATCGGTTCCCATGCATAATGTTACCTTCAATATTCAATATTTATTTTCACCAACTTCACTTGTCTTCTTACCTAGAAGAACACAAGCAGTTCGAAATTTAGCGATTACTAATCTAACTTTTTCCAAGTGTTTTATCCTTTTCTGCTTTTCTAGTTATTTTATTTTAGTTACATTGTTAAGTGTTACATTATTTTTATAATTTTATTATTATACAACAGTATTGTCTTCTTACCATAGAAGAACTCTAGTAGTTCGAAATATTGCGATTGAAAATCTGCGACTTTTTCTTGTTTTATCCATTTTTCCTGCTTTTCTAACTATTGTTGATTTATATATATTATCTTTAGCAAAAAATATACATTCAAGGGTTTAGAGGATGAAAGCTATGAATGACAAATACCTAAATGGCTCGCCATCTATCATTGTCTTCATGAAAGCCTAAGATATTAGAATTTATGTTTGGTTAATGTCTGTCTCTATCGTATTTAGATTCGGAAGGCTTTTACTGGCGTTTCCGACCTTCTGAGTCCTAGATCAATAGCTCAAGAAACTTCGTCATCCCACTATACAATAGCCATTTCGTGCTCCTCCCTTTTTAATGACTTCCTCGCTAAATGATTCATTGCAAAATCTGATTTAAGCACCAATTTTTCTCCCCCCTCTGTTACTATGAAACTCCAACGTTTGCTGTAAAGAAAATGTGTGCTCTTTTATCAGTTTTCCAAATATGGTAGTTAATTCGTGGAAATCACAGTGAAAATATTTTCCTATGTTTTCTCGCATTTTAGCACAGCAGCGGCTTGTGTGCTGTCGTGCAAATTTCTTTCTAACAACATGGAAACTAATAATAGTCACAGAGCTTAATATGTTTCAGTTTCGCTTTATGTTTATTTATTTTCTGCAATTCTGGACAGCTGCTTTGAACAAACGTCATAGCTTTCGATTACACAATGGATATTTCTTCTAGTAAAATGTTATTAGCAATTTAATAATGTAAAAAAATACACATCCCCTAGTTTAGCCTCGCTTTATGCAGGAGAGTCGGCAGCCCCAGCTTGCCCCACATAGGCGGCAAGTTGTGATTGTATGTATGGCCGACAAATTTTGCTCTTCTTTCAGGCTTGAGGTAAATGCACAACACGGGACCCACGGCTTTACTTCCCTTCCGAAGGAAGTCATTCTTAAAAATTTTACGCCCTTTAAAATCCACCGAATCTGGCCGGGATTGAACCCGCGATTTGGGTTTAGAAGGCAAGTGTGATTACCACTACACCACCAGGACAGACTATCACGGAAGATGGATAAGAAGAGCATCAAACCTGAAGGATAGAAACAAAGGAGATCAATAAAACAGGAAAGGACAGATCAGCATGTAAAATCCAAATTGATACACATACATTGGAATAAATCAAGAACACTCAAAATAAATCGTAGCATTTTAGGATGAATGGACAACGCTAAATAAGTAGAATATAAAAGTGCGTTTTCGTTTTTAAAGAAGACGTTCTTAAACTTCTATGTTAAAATATGGCGTTACTGATTAATTTCTTTTGCAATTTTCATTTTAGTTTGATTAAACTACTTTACAAATTGTCATGTTAATAGTAGCATCTACTCCAAGTAAAACTATAACAAATTAAAAATGCTTATTTTAAAATAGCTTACATATTCATGAACACACACAGAGCAGCAGATTCATTAAAATGCACGGACGATGTTTGTATGTCTATGTTAATATATTGCATTTTTATGCATGGTTAATATATTAATCAGACATTCTTCAAACCGAACCAACTTCCATACACTTAATAACAACTTATTGCCCACAAAACGTCATCATTCTCGTAAGTGCAAAAGCTGTTTCAGAAGAGCGCTGAGTTGGTCAACGCTGATGTACAAGGTCTTCATTTGGACGCGTGGCCGTCTTAACGAGGATTTACCTGCCCTGCACTGCGCAGGGTTGTTCCCCCTCCACTTATGCCGGCCAATCAGTTGACGTCATGACGTGAAGTCTTTGTGCTATACAGAAGTTGATAAGTTATGAGACCACGTGTTTCAGTGTTATAATGTGTTATGCTGTTATAATCAAAAAAGTCCGCATACTTTAGCACACAGAATTTTTAATGTATGATTCCTATGTGACAACAAACTCTTGTAGAGAAGTGAGACGGCGATTTATAGACAAATTCCCTGCTGTTCATATGCCTCACAAAGAAATAGTTCCTTATCTTCAGAATATACAGGGCTATTCCAAAAGAAGGAACAGATTTCAAACATTTCTTTCTTCCAAATTACAAAAGGTAGAACCATAATTCCAACGTTCATGGACAGACAAAAATTTAAAATTTGAACCGTCCAGATAGAAGTTCCAATCACAGCCGCATTATCGCTGATGCTTGTCATGCACGGCCGCATTGGCGCTGTTGCTTGCCATGTTGATTGTAGTAAAATGGCGGCACAACAGGAAAAAGCATTTTGTGTGCTGCAATTATAAAAACTACAGTCCATTATTGGAGTTCAACGTGTTTTTCGCCGTCAGTTTAATAAACAACCGCCTGCGCATAAGCAGATTTACCAGTGCCATCGAAAATTCGTAGGAAATGGTTGCATCTGCAAACGGAAAAGCATGGGACGTCCACACACATCGAATGAAAATGTCGAGCGTGTTCGTACAGTTTACGAAAGGAGTCCCCCCCCCAAAAAAAAATCCACAACACGAGCAAGCAAGGAACTTAACATTCCTTAATCAACGGTATGGCGAGTTGTGAAACACCGTCTGCACCGTACAAACTGCAGTTATTGGAAGCATTGCATCCTGACGACCACAACAAAAAGTACGAATTTTGCATTAGCATGCTAGATGATATGGAAGAAGACAATTTTTCTGAACGATTAATTTTTTCGGATGAATCCATTTTCATCTTTCCGGTAAAAGTGAAAATGCTATGTCAATTATTGAACATGAAAGAGATTCACCGAAGATTAACGTCTTCTGTGCCATATCTGTAAAGAAAGTTTATAGACATTTCTTCTTCGTGGAGAACACTGTGACAGGACTAACCTATCTGAAAATTCTTCAAAACTGGTTATTTCCTCAACTTGAAGATGATTCAGGTGACTTCATCTTCATGCAAGATAGTACCCGCCTCATTTCTCTAAGCATGTCTGACGTTACCTGAATGACACCATTCCAGGACGTTGGTTTGGAAGAGGAGGAGCAGAAGATCAACTTCATCGCCGGTGGCCTTCCAGGTCTCTAGACCTCTATCCTTGTGATTTTTATCTACGGGGTTACGTAAATGACCGTGTTTTTATCCCCCCTAGACCTGACACTCTTGAAAGTCTGCGACATCGAGTTGTCGAAGCTGTGAATTCGATAACTAAACACCGGCTGATTCGTGTGTGGCAAGAAATGAGCCACCGTTTTGATATTTGTCGTGTAACACATGGTGCTCATATTGATGCATACAAAAAGGGAAAATCAAACTTTCTCTTTCCAGGAACGTTGGAATTGTGTCTCTACCTTTTTTTAGTTTGGAAGAAATAAATGTTTTGAAATCTGTTCCTTCATTTTGAATAGCCCTGTATTTAGGGAAATGGGATCTGTTTCTTGATAAGAAATCGAAAGTAAAATGCTTTCTTACAGAGGAAAAAGTCGATGACATCTGAGAAAAGTTAGAACGAAGTCCAAAGAAATGTCTGAAAAGGTTTGCACAGGCTTCAAGAATTTCGCCAACCGCGACTTAGAATACTACTAAACTTATAAAATTACACCCCTATAAGATAACTGTAGTTTAGGAATTGCAACCACGTGATAATGTGAGTAGAGTTAATTTCTGCAATGGGATGTTGGATAATGTTAATGGTCGCTCTATTGACCTGCGTTTATTTTTTTTTTTTATTTTTTTTTTTAAACGGACGAATTACGGTTGTAGCGACACGAAACAATAGATACTGGAGGGCAGAAAACTCTGATCTTGTAATGCCATTGTATGGTCAAAAATTGGGTGGTGTAGTGCGAATGCTTACAGAATTATAGGGCATATAAGAAGAGAAATTGCTTCAATTTCAGAAGAAGAATTAATGAGTGTTAATGCAATTTTTTTTAAAAAGTGAGAGAGATGTGTGGCGACACTACATCTTCTATGACGAAGTTATATGGTGGAGCAGGAAAGGATGATGTGCGGGGGCGTAGTGTAGTTGACTGCTGGGCCGATGGTCGTGGTCTCGATGTCTGCCCGGGCTGCTCACTGATGTTTGCTCCATTTCTGTTGAATTTGATCTCAGGGTCTACTGGAGTGTTTCGCGGATCAGTATAGATCCACGGGAGCGAGAAATGTGTTGCCCCCCCCAAAAAAAATACACCAGGTCGATTTGTTCAAATATTTTATTCACAAATAAAAATACTGGGGGTTACTTCCTGATTACTCGTCGCTGACTTCACTACTCAAGACTGACTTTAGGATCACTTTAGAACGACTTAGAATGCCTTCGACCGTTTTAGAATGACTTAGACTGCCCTCGACTGACTAAAAAATGACTTAGACTGATTGCTTTCGAATGACTTAGGCTGCCTGCTTCCGTATAGCTCTTGAGTGAATCCTTTCGTGTCTTTTGTCTCGTCTCCATCGTGTCTCCCGTATCTCTACTGTCGTCTCTTGTTTTCTACCACATCGCCACGCCTCTAGCCAAATTAAATTCCCTCGTAAATTATCCTAATTTCGTGTTATATGTTCATCATTGGCTATCTTTAAAATATTTATTTGTATCTAAGTTTTCCTTATTCGTTGACTTTTATCTGATGACCATTGGCTAGAATTATTCTCTCCCTCCTGATCTACAATGTCTTCCCACGAACCTGAATTTTCCAAGAACAGCCTGTCGTAAATTTCGGCACTTTGCTTACATGCTGATTTCTATTCAAAAATCATTTGCCTTCCTTAGTTTCTAGATTTCCAAATGTTCTCAGAGATAATGCACGTATTTACTTTAGCAGATGTGAGCTTTAACAGGCGGCAATAATACCGTGTATCCCCGGCTTGCCTGTAATAAAACATTTTCGTCTCCTTTCTGACATTTTCATTTTCTCTTAAGTTATTGCTCTGTCTGACTTTATTCAAATACTGTCCCGTTACGGCCATATGTCTTCTTATTGTGAACTCCTAAGTATTCCTTGGGCAGAAGTTTCGTGACCTAACAAAAGATAGTTTACCCTTTCCTCAGCCTTGTCTAAGGAGCGGTCAGCGGACGAGGCGTCAGGTATACATCTCTGTTTCTTTCTCACATCTTTTACCACAAAATGTATACAAAACCCTTTTGTAAGATACAATCACCTGTCAAATGACATACACATAAGTACAAGTTACAAATTATTTCAATTCCTGTTATACCTATCTCTAAATAATTTCATTATATATATACATAATAATTATCCTTATCAAATCTAATGCCTTTAGAAATATAGCTCTGCAGCCTCAAGTTATTAAATTAATAAAGGCAGCCTTATTTCCGGCTTCAATGGTTATTGTAGTTATAATTTGAAAGAGCAATCCCTGCGCTTGAATCTAAGAGGCCATGAATATCCGACTCCGCCGGCAAACAGCGTGCTTCCCGGTGCCAAACAAATCCCGGTTAAGTCGGCCAAGTTGAGGGCTCTGTAGATGGTAAGATGTTATGATTTGGAGGTTAACTTGCTAAAATTTGGACACCTCTCCCTTCCATTGAGAAAATATGGAAAATATATAGCAATATGAGCAAATGTATACAAAAGTCGCAATTGTCGGAAACACAAAAATCGAAATTTTATTGAAAATATGGAAATTTTCAAGTTCCTCCAGTCAGATAGCATAAAAACAGTTAGCAACACTGTATTATCAGTTGCTGCTCTGTGTTCCTCCTTAATTTCGTTTACGGTTCGAAATTTCCCCTTTTCGACAAATGAAAACCAGAAGCCGCAAATGTGGGCTGTAAGGAGGGGCTCACAGATCTGGGTGTGAGGTTTTTTGCCTAAACGAGACGTTAAGAATGGCAGATAATTGCCAACGCAGTGGTCTCTGAATTCCAGCTCAATGTCACCTCACTCCGACTGAATAGACCTGCACCAAGGCACAATAAGGTTCTTTGTGTTCTCAGATCCGTTCTCGAGATCTTTAAAATGTTTGAGCAATTTCCAATCAGATCTTTCTTTCTCCCCCGAATTTACATTTACAAGTGATATCTAGGTAATATGGCGTCAGATTTTGCAGTCCAATCATAGTTTCCTTACGGCTTAGACCTTCAGGCTGTCATACACTGCCGGGCATTAAGATCGAACACTAACAGAGAAAAAGGCTGTTGTTTCTTATGCATTTGCGTTCATTGCTGAAGTTTATTTTTTATATGCTTATTCACGAACAAGTATATGAACACTTTCTGTTTGCCATGTAGCATTGCTGCGGTCCCCTGAGAAGTTTTTCAGTCCCGCGCACAACCACTAGTGTAATATACAACACATTTTGGTGATCACCATAGCAATTTTTCACTTAGAATTCGCTATGGTTTCGAGAACAGATGAGCCCTACTGATTGCGCAAAAGCTATTGCATTAATTGATGATGGACAAAGGTATCGTTGTTAGGAACAATTCCTACAAGTTTAGGTGCAAATTTCGAGTTTGATTGGAAAAAAAAGTAGCTTCTAGTGATTATGGAATAATTTGAGCTATGTCCGTAATTGGTTCTGCAAGCTGTGAAACACGATGCTTATGACAGACTTAGGATTAGGGCATTCTAGATTAGAGATGACTGTTGTTTAACTTTGGAAGTTTTGAGAGATCGTAATTTTAGAAAATTTGAGGCTAGAAACCACACGCAAAAGGTACGCAAATGCTAACATTAGGAAATTAGCATACAGAAGAAGACTCAGAGAAGCAAATTTGAACTAGAGGAAGCCTCTGGACTCGACAGCGTCGGAGAGATCGTCTTCAATTTGCTGGAGATCACTGAATTGAACAATTGACCAGTGTATGATCTTAATACAGATGAATTCAAATTCAACCTAAGGTCTCCAAGCGGAAGAAAAAGTATAGGACTGGAGAGCGTTATGTCGACTGTACCTTTTCGTTTGGAGGAGGTTCAGTAATATTGTGGGGTGATGCCCTACTGACCTTAAATTCATTGAAACTGAAGGCTTAACGACACACCGCTCTAATGAGGTTCTCCTTTCACTTGTATTCCCCTTAAGCTTCCCACATCAGCCGGAATTTTATTTTAATGCACAATAACGTTGCTCGGTGTATGGCACAGTTTCTGAAGGAATGTGGATTGTCGCTTTGGATTGGCCTGCTCAAAGCCCGAACCTGAATTCCATTCAGCATATGTGGGATATGATCGTTGTCGAATTTTCCACACCCTGGACGAACTTCAGATAGTTCTTGCTCGGGAATGTGATGCAATTCAGCAAATCTACATTTGCACAAAATGTCATGTATGCAGGCCAGGAAGAGAGCTGTTATTCGAGTCAAGTGTGGCAACATCTCTTTTGAATCTGTAAGAATATGTATTGTTATTCTAATACCACTTCCATACTTTAAGAGTATACCTACAATTCAAAATAAACAAAGACATTTAGACCTTACATTTTACCCTAAATGGAATGAAAACATAAAATGTTAATATAGCTTAAAATTTATATGCAATATATGTGAAAATTCCTCATTTGTTATAACAAATATGCATTGTAGCGTGCGATCAGTTTTGTTTTCTCCCGGAATATTTTGCCTATGGGCGAGCGTGTCGATCGTTAGCCGGTTAGCAGCCAGCCGGGTGTCGGTATGGTTAGCAGGAGGATAATACAACAATAAACAGGCAAATTCAGCGGTCTATGTACGATTCATGTGTGTTAACTCTGGTGAAAGAATCATAGGACCAATTTTTTAGCATACATTTGATTCTGTTATTTATGTGAATACCATACTAACCCCTATGTAAGCTCCTGGGTTCAAATTCCACACATTTGTGTTTTATTTTTTATTATTGGTTTTGTAAGTGTATAAGTGGAATATTATGTTGCCTTAATATCATATTATTTAAAAGTATTATTGATTTTATGCCATTACTTATACACATTACCGCCACGGGTAGCCGAAGTCGTTAAGGCACGGACTCGTGAGAGGGAGATCTGGGGTTCGATTCCCACCAAGTCCGTCCTCCCTAATTGAGATATTTTTCCAGGTTTTCCTCAGCCCCCATAAATTGCAAATGCCGGAGAGGTGCCCTAAAATCAGCCCTGGAACGATTCCTTTAAAAAAAAAAAGTATCATTTCATTTCATATATCATCAGTGTCACCGCCTGTGACGCCCCAGTAGTTCAAACGGGCGTTAAACACTATTGCAACCCTAAGCACACACAAAACGTAATCACAAAGTAATATATTCTTTACAAATAACTAAATAAATACATTTGTCTTTTAAAGTGAAAACACACATATAAACACAAAATTAATATTAGGTGTATGTACCCTTAACATGTATACCTGCCTTCAATTTTGGGGCATAGATGATATCAGATCCACAATAGTGTGGCGTGGAGGCTACAACATTCCAGGCTTCTCGAATCTGTGCCATATCTGTCGTTTGTCCTTCGTGCATGTGCAGGGAATGCGTATGCAGCATACTGCATTTAGATAGAACAAATACTGAAGGAAATATTATAATATCCATTATAATGTGCATAAAATATTAACGTTAAAGCTTGCTGTGTATGTAGAACAATATAACGAAACTAATTTGTCATAATATGTTACAAAGTTTATTCAAAAAATTACCTCGTTCCGGGAGGCGAGCCACATCATCACCGCACACTGTGCCACAGAGCTAACGGAACACACACGCTACTTAGTACCTTTAGTGCATACCACATAACACAACTGCAGTGCAACTTTGCTGGATACTTTGTAAACTACGCGTTGTCTCGAGTGGGACTTAGAAGAATTAAAGGGATGGCTCAACTTTTTGTTTGTTTTTTGAAAACGATGAAGCTTGTGTGCCATTTGTTAGTTTCCTAGTGTGCATGCTATCTTGAGAGGCACACTAACGAGATTCAATATGCATTCGACCGATAGTGAAATAAACACGGTTTTTTCCTTACTTTATTCGTAAGAATGAGGTACATAAGTTTCCGGTCTCGCCGATAAGGATTATCGCATTCAGAAAATCTTTATCCGGTGTCATGCCTTATTTGTTAAGTAAATAGTTACGGTTGTAACTTGCACTTCGCTGTGTTCAGTTGTTCGGATATAGTTGCATAAAGAAGGCTAAGATTGTGACATGTTCAAAATGGAGTATCCAGCTGTTATTAAGTTATTCACAAAAGAAGGACTTACTCCAAATGATATTGCACAGCGATTGGACGGTGTATAAGGGGAAGCACACCCCCCTCATACTCTACCGTAAAATAATGGGCCCAACCTTTTTCGAATGGATCAAGAAAGCATTGAAGACGAAGAACGTGCAGGTCTGTCCTTGGAGGTGCTCACCCCTGAAAACAAGGCTCTTGTGGAAGGAGAAATTATGGAAGACTGGCGGCGCAAAGTTACAGAAATAGCAACAAGGTTGGGTCTTTCTTAAAACAACAGTCCTTTGAACTATTCATGAACATTTAAACACGAATAAGGTTAGTGCAAGATGGAGTGCCTGCACTGCTTTCCTCAGTCCAAAAGCAGCAACGAGTCATCTGTTGTCAGGCATTTTTGGAGCTCTGCCGTGGCATCGAGGGGGAGAGAGAAGTTCTGCAAACCATTGTTACAGCCGATGAAACCATGGTCCTCTACTATGATACCTTGTCCTAAAGAGAATCAATAGAGGGGCGTAAACCTGGCGAAGTACCGCCTCTAAAGGCCAAGGTCGCTCAGTCAACCAGGAAGGTCATGCCCACAATCTTTTGGGACTGTGAAGGAACACCTTTCATTGACCTCAAGGGGAGGAACACCACAGTGAATGGGGAATACTACGCTGGCCTATTGCACAGACTACGTTCTTCTGTCAAAGAGAAAAGGCGAGGAAAGCTGAGTGGTAGTGTGCGCCTTCTTCACGACAACGCGCCTGTGCACACAATTCATGTTGCAAGGCTGTGAAGAAATGTGGCTTCGAAGAAATCTACCATCCGCCATACAGTCCAGATCTAACTCCCAGTGACTGTTTCCTCTTCTGAAAACTCAAGAAGGACCTTCGAGGCAGGAAATTTAAGTGTGATGAAGAAGTGATGGATGCTGTTTGTGCCCATTTTGTAGACAAGAAATGTTAATTTAAAGACGTGAGAAGTGTAATGCAACAAAGGGTAAATATATTTAAAAGTGAAATATAGTTTCTGTCTTTATCATACCTAGAAAATGGTTAGGCCGGAAACTTATGGACCTACCCTCGTAATGTTCACTTGATTATCTACAGCAGCGGTTCTGAAGCAAGCATGACTCCCTTTCCGAGAATGAATTAATTGGCGACCCTTCCATTCACTTCATTGCTAAATAATGATAATTAATTTAACATTTCCAACGCCACTTCAACAATGTAACATCTATTCAATTACAATATTCATTGTTATGCTGTTGTGTAACTATCAAAATAATCATAATGCAACAGTTGGTTAAACATTCTCATAAGACAAGACGTGAAAATCGATATTCTTAAATATAAGTACTTTTCCCATATTCACCGCGAATCCTCAGATAAAATCCAGCGACCCCCCCCCCGGGGTTTAGACCTATAGTTTGGGAGCCGCTGAGCTTAAAGTATTTGTGTTTGCGTTGCATTTTGTTTATTTTGTATTACTTTTTCTTTTACTGAATGCAATTTTTCAAGTGCTATAGTTGTTATAGCTTTTATTTATATCTAAAAATAGGCGCATCATTAGTATTGAATTTTCTTATTAATCGAATGGATCATCCCCCTTTATTTCGGTTTAAAAGAAATGTTACTTAAACCGTTTTCGAACCGAAAAACAGCAGCTATAAATAAATAATAAAACAGAAAATATCGCCTGTAATCTAATGTGACAGGAAAGAAAAGTATTGCTTGTTTGAATTATTTACGATGTTTGCGGTTTCGAAAGCAATGTTTTGGCATTACTCGATACCCAAGATTTTTGGTTGCGATTACTGGAATAAAACAGTAGCCAAACCATAAAAACGCCGTTCAAGCAGCATATCTATTCCGTCAAGAGACATGACTACATTATTACATCACCACATCCATTTCAGGTTCCTTCGACCGCGAAATGACAACTTGTCGGAGGTAAAATAAAAGATAGCAGGATATGACTAAGGTATTACTTTTGCAGAAGTTTTTTCAGATGACGAATTAACATCTCTTTTTGTCTAGCATAAGACGTCCGCAGGAATGGAATGTATTAAACCCGTTTTCTTAAGTGCTTAGCTGCACATTTTGTGCACTTTTCCGAAAAAACCCGCTTATGATTTCAATGGAATTTAATACTAGACGCATTTTTTGATTGGCTTTTGACTCCCTTCTCATCGGTCCCTATCAGATGGCAAGCCTGCATTCGATTCTAAGCTGCCTGAGACAGTTCTTTTCGATTTTCTAAAATAAAACGATGTAGGTATTAATTTGAAATTCTTGAACGTTAGGAAGTTTAACTTAAATTTTTTCGTATTGCACTGATTTCTTCATCTGCTAAGAAATTTGAACGAAAAGCTAAGAAAAGAGTGTTTAAAATAGAGGCAAAGGCAGCGTTTATGAATTAAGTAGTATCAGGTGTTAAATTATTAGAACGATTTGGCAAAGACAATATGAAACAGCAATTATTTAAACTTTTTTTTTTTTTTTTAAATTCATCAAGTATGTTTAATCATTAGCAATAAGCCTTTAAGAGAAGAGCTACCGACATTAACAAAATCACTGATGATTTCAAAGAATTGGGACATATTGATGCAAAAGTAGCTATAGGGTACACGGAATAAACATTGAGCATATCTGCGATCAGAAAGTTGTATAATATGATATCAAATATACTGCAGCGCGAAAAACTGATCGCACCGTTAATATTGTCAAACAGAATATACAGCTATGAAATATAATAAACACCCAGTTTTTCTTCTCGTCGGTCCTGGTGGTATAGTGGTAACCATACTTGCCCCCTAAACCCAAGATCGCGGGTTCGATCTCGGCCAGGACCAATGAATTTTTTCGGGCGTAAAACTACGAAGTATGGCTTCCTTCGAATGGAAGTAAAGCCCTGGGTCCCATGTGGTACATTTACGGCACGATAAAGAACCTCAAGCCTGAGAGAAGAGGCCTCTGAGTAAAATTTGTCGGCCGTTTCACGCCCTGGTTCGATTTTTTTTTTTTTAAATAGTGTTTAACGCCCGGTTTTACTGCTGAGGCACCACAGGCGATGAATACTGGTGATACATGAGATGAAACGATATATTGGGAAAGAATATTTTTATTTTAGGAAGGAAAAGTTCCAGGTCTAAGTTTAGAGTACCTCCCCGGCATTTGCCTTTTATGAGGACTAAGGAAAACCTGGAAAAAACCCCAGTCACGAAGGATGGCCTTGGCGGGATTCCAGCCCACGAGTCCGCATCTTAACGACCTCGGCCACCCGTGGCGGTCTGGTTCGAATAGGATGACCTGAGATATTAAAGAGCGTTCGTAAACAAACAAACAAACAAAAAATCTGTAAAATTCAGCTGAAAATTTAAAATCATTTTTCTATGCTCACCTTAATCGCTATAATCTCTGCGTACAAGGAGGCAAACAGTCGCACAAACTACTACAACGGCCTAAAGCATTTTCAAACTCGGCAATGGTGAGTTATACAGGGTGTTGTAGAGAGGTCTTAGGCAAGCAATTTTGAGACAGAAGTTATTGTTCTGCCTGTTCATATTTCAAAGCTACGGCATATTAAGTTTATAAAGAACCAGTACGCCACAGACTAACGAGTCGGTCCTGGTGGTGTAGTAGTAACCGTACTTGCCTTCTAAACATAAGATCGCAGGTTCAAACCCGGTCAGGATCAATGGCTTTTTTTCGGGATTAAAAATCCTAAGTATGGCTTCCATCGGAAGGAAGTAAAGCCGTGGGTCCCGTGTCGTACATTTACGGCACGAAAAAGAACCTCAAGCCTAAAAGAAACATCTGAGCAAAATTTGTCGGCCGTTTAGCGCCCTGAATTGAATGGGACGCTGATAACCTGATATGTTAAAGAGCGCCAGTAAATAACCCCCCCCCAAAAAAAAATCTACAGACTAACGAAGCTTCCATCATGTCTCTTTGATGTCGAAATAAAAGTGGGTAATTATTATCGAGTTGGAGTCTCTTTGATTACTTTTTGTATGAGAATATTTCATAGTAATAATGATAATAAAACTACTTTCAACTTTCTTATCACCATATAATTCCCTCATTTTTTCTTCGTGAACCATTGATTTCCTATCTCAAATGGCTTTACTAGGACCCCTAAATTACTGGTGCAGTCCATTTTCACAAGAGCAACAGGCTGATATGTAATACAAATTCGGAACATCGCGTTATTCTAGCTGTATTATTAATAACAGCTTTCAATTTTTCAGGAGTATACAACTGTTCTATACTGCGTTCTTCATCTGCTTATCTCTCTTTCTTCGACCCGGACGTTTCCATTGATAATTTGTTTGCATTTTCATTATATGCACGACCTATTTCTCTTCATTTTATCTGAAAGTGTCTTATGCATCCATTCTGCTCCTTGATCCCTTATATGTTCCAACCTGAAAAGTTTGCATTTCTTCATTGTTTGCAACAATCCAATTCTATAATGCATTTGTTTTTTCGCAGTATTCAATTATTTTGAAATGCTGCAATTTTGTTTTATTTTAGTTTGATGTTAGTAAGATTAAAAATTTAATTGTTTATTTACCTTGATTTCATGCGTGATATAATCCAATGATTAAAAGTATTAAAAAAATAATTCTAATGTTAATTAATGTAATAAAGTTGTGAATTGAAAGGGATAGATCAAATACTATTAGAATTTAATTTTATATCATCTTAACATGACAAATAAATAAAAATAATTTGTTAAAAGTTATTATTTAAAACAGTCCCGAAGATCCCATTAGTATTTTTAATCGAAAGTGATCTGAAATAGTCGCAACAAGTACATTTCACGCTTTCGTTACATATTTGCTGCTTCAGTTGCTTCCTGACATTAGCCACAGTTTCCTTTGCGGCATTAGAGCGAGTCAGACACCTGCTTGGTTCTTCACTTTCACGAGAAACCGTCAGATTCTTCTAACTTTTTCTGTGGTGACTAAAACCTTGCCACGGCCACGACGAGCTAGTCAATGCCCTTAAATTAATGAGCCTTATGTGACTACATTACGTGCAAACGAAAAACAAAAGAAGCGAGGCTTTTCCGGCTGAGATTTAATACCATCACATCTTATTCTTTCCTTAGAGATGATGTTTGAGATTCGATGTGATATTGTAACAAAACGAGAAGGACAAATTCACAACCACAGTAGCATTCCTTCGGCCGAAACCAAAGCCCAACCGCAGTCGCTTAAAAAACAAGAGTTTATAGCAGAAAGAAATAGCGTATCCTCTATCAAACCGGAATAGCGATCTTTCTACTCTTTCTTTCTCTGTTAAAACTTAAGAAAAGGTGTGAAGTTTGTAATCGTCTTTACAGAAATTGTTATTCCAGAAACATTTTCAACACTGAAACAAATAAATGTTCTCTGGTTAACGTTTCTTGTTTGTATTATACAAGGTTTTGTTTCAAACTCCTCTCAGGTGAGAAACCACTTATTTAAAGGAATTTCAATTTAAGCAAAACACATCCACTTGATTAAGAGGGAAAAGTTTAAATCAATGCTCAGTACTAATGATTTAAATTTTTTTAGAAAAATGCACACATGACCTAAAACAAGTTAAGAATACAAAAACATGACTTTATAATATTTATTAACTTTTTATGTCGCTTATTCTTCTAAATCTCTCATCATTTCATAAAAAGGTTATTCTCCAATTATATGTAAAACAGATTATGCAACCGGTGAATAAAAAACAAGTGTTCATCAGTGGCGATGAATGTTTATTGAAACTAAACAAATAAAAATAATAACAATTAATGATAAATTATTCATATCCGGTTGTTGTTCGCAGCATAATTATACTGCATGATGACGTGCATTTTCAGGTTGTCGAACTCGAAGCCTCTTTTGCTGTCAGGCAGGATGCTTTTATATCTGAAGAAACTGGGTTCGACGTCACACGAGGGTATAAGAACAAATTTGGAAGGGGAAAAAAATTAATTCATCTGAAGAAAAAACTGACACAAAATCTTAACATATTGTTATGTATATGTAAATAATTTCTTTTATACTAAAAAGTGGAAGAATCTGCATTAGACAACAGCGCTTCTTCCAGTTTTTTTTGCACAATAATATTTTTAGTCACTTTAACCTCGCATCCTTTAAATCACGTTCAATTTCTTTTACAATTTGTAGTGATACCGTATAATGGTTGTACTTCCAACGTTTTTCTTTTGAGTAAATGAGGAGTGGTCTAAATCTCCAAGTAAAGCTACCTGTTAACAGTGAAATTTCTGCATTTCATAGCAGAATACAGAACATCTGCTTGAGTTTTCGTAACAAAAATTTATTTCTGAATGCCAGCATAAAAATCCTACCATCGCGTAGTACGTGGCATTCAAATGTGATTTAACATGAAAAATTCCCGAAATATCATCAAAATATCACTTTATCACAGAAATAAGCATGATTATGACCAATAACATTAAAAATTAAAATAATTGCACCTTTAAGACAAAATACAATCACTACATTTTTATACGAAAGCCCATATAGATAGGTTTTTACTTATTTAAAACTCAAAATATGGCCTTAGAAAAAATAGAAAATGTTATAGTAATCCGTCCCTTATACTTTTTAGTTTTCAGTCCTATCCCTATTTTGATGTTGCGAATTACAATTGTTGTCACGTAGTTGCCTGACAACCTGGATTGTTATAGTAATTTTTTTTAATCTGAACAGAATAAAAAAATAAGTTAGTTGTAGGATGAAAACGTTATTTATTATTATAATTATTAATTTGACAGCAATACAACCATTTCGAAACTCCAGACTAATCCCTTACATTCTGTTCTTCTTGAAGTATACACAACACTTTGAAACAATTTTTTTTTAACCAAAACACAGCTAAACTGTTTTTGTAGTTTTATTTTGTCCAAATTCAAACGACATTAATAATTCAGGTCGGTCGGAAGGCAACAATGGTAAACAACAAACATGATAACAATTGAGTCATCATTAAAATTTGAATATCACAAGAACGGGTGCCATTTGCAATTTCAAAGTGAGAGTGGCTGCGAGCGAGCGGTGAAACCTAAAGCTAAACTTACGCCTCTATCTAAATTAACATGTTTTTTAATTTAAATAGATAATTTTTCAGACTGAAATAAAAACCCTCAATGACACATTTTACTTGTTTATTAAGAAATTAGCGAGGACTCATGATTGAATAAACGAAACTGAACCAGCTGAAGAAATATTTTAATGTTTTTACGAAATAATATTCATAAACAATAATTACTACGCACAGAACATCAACAACACAATCGAGTACATGATTAATGACCAATCAAATTGTTGCACATTACACTAGCTGCGAAATCGGTGTAATATCTCGCATTCTGATTAATAAAATGCGTGATAGGTTTCATTCACTAACAGATTAAATGTCATATAAAAAGCTGTACTAAAATAAATTAGATGCTCAAAATGCCCTCCTTCCTTTTTAATGAAAAGTTACATCATCTAATGCAGAAACACAAATGTGGGAGTAGTAGGAATACGTTTCTTTCAGTGTTCCACATTAAGTCTATCACTTAGTATTCCATCGGGATAAGGTCTGGCGAACGAGGCCAATCAATGGTGCCACGTCTGCCGATCCACATATAATGCAAAAAGTTCCTTACAAATCAGTAGTGGGAAGGTGCACTATCTTGTTGCCATATTAATTTCTCTCAAGGTTCAAACAGTGAACTGATATCCAATTTTAGCATCACTTCAAGAAGCATTTGGAGGAACTTTTCGGAGTTCGCAGCCTGGAAAAAATACCGAATTCCCGCCCAAAAAATCACACCATAAAACATTTAATTTTGTTCGCAACACCAAATCCCGGTAAACACAGTTATGCCTAAAAGTTAATTCTTTCTTCCACAGAAAGATATGGTAAAAATTGGCATCGCCGACATGAATTACCTTCACTACATACTATAGGTAGATAAGACTTCTTATAGTTACGTAATACTTAAACCAAGAGTTTCCATTGATTTTGTAGGTTACTGTACAAAATAATGAGCTACAACGTTACGATTTCCTTTTGTAGTAATAATATATAGGTCTATCTGAACGAACAACATTCTCTATTGACCCAGTCTGTTCAAACCCTCTATTCAACTTGTAAATACTTTGTACGGTGTTTGGAAAATGTTCCATAAATAACTCATCATAATAGCTGTGGTCATGTTTCCTGCAATTCCGAAGTACAAAAGCATAACTTTCTATTCCTTGTGCACTTGTTAATTTATCTATGTGTATTTTACTTGCATCACTTACTCAACTAACTCATAAGTAGATATTGATTTTATTGCAGTTTTAGGCGCCTATAGTAGGTTTAAGATTTTAAAAAATTAGGCTCTAATTCAGTAAAATTAAGCATTTTAGGCATATATAATAAGAATTCTAATCTATTTATATGCTGCATTAAAATTCTATATAAGATACATTAAATATGACATGATAGCGGAAAACTACAATAAGTCACTAAGATTATATACTAAAATACCGAAAATAAAATCCCAACTGCCATCCAGTTATTTGTCCTCGGGTTCTTTTGCACAGAGGAAGTTCGCCGTTCTACTTTTAAAACTTCAATAGAGCAAGTTTTACTCGAAACATAAAGAGAGGAATTCACAGCTGAGAAGGAAGCACCATTCCTACTGTGAAAACTAAAATCAAACCGCAATGGGGAAAAACAAAGAATTACATACGTTGCTCAAGCCCGTGACCTTAACCGCTGAACCCTTTTTGTGCTGAAACTTGGAGAAGAGTGTCAGCCGTTTTTCCTCCTATTGAAACAAGTAGGTATGCTTGTATTTCTTTAAAACTATGTAACAAATAGCTCACAAAACCAATTAAAGTCATTTAATCCACTCTCATGAAATTGGTTGTGAATGCTTGCGAACATGAGAACTTTCCCGTTCTTTTTCGTTTGAATGTCACTAACTCGAACAGAATCTACTATGGCTTAGGAGAGTGGGTTTCAATAATTAAGTCGGGAATAAATAATGAGTTACATCACAGTTCTAACAGTCATAAACTAAATGTATTATTGCAGTCACAAATACAATTACGTACGAGTTCTGCAAATGTTTCGCGGATATTGAACGGGAGGGAAGCAGGCTCTGCGCGTGCGCAGTAAATCAATTTGGAAAAAGCTTCTTTTCGCACTTACCCTTACGTACTGTACTGCTTGGGAACCAGTTACGCCTTCTTTTCACGAACGGGAGCGGTGAGCAGCGGAGGAAAAAAACGAGCGCCGCGTGAATATTATCGCGCCGGAAAAATATAACGAGTAATGCAAAATGCTGGGCTTACTGTTACGGGTTGCAAGCTGGATTGAATGTCAATAGAGCAAATGTACCACACGCTTAAATATATCTATCTGAAGGAAAACGTGTGAAACGTCTGAAGCAATGTTTGCTCTAATATCGTTTGTAAAGACACGCTGTTCGACAGGTTCATTGTGCTTAAGGAAGGAAAGCTGACCAGCAAAATGAAATACATTCGTCGTAGGCACAAAGAAAGCTTGGAAATAAGCAAGCACAGTATTAAGGGAGATGGTGTTCGAAGATCCCGTTCTCATCGAAAGCGGCCGAAATGTATTTTGTGCAAGATAATGATTTTCATTTGAAAATGCAAATTAATCTGCAATGAATGTAATACATGCATACACAGCATATGTCAATTTCAGGTTCGCAATGAACATCCTATAGGAAATTCTGGAGATATTAACGATTTTATGACAGACATTAAAGATGCTTCTTTCTCAACCAAAAGAAGGAAATAAATACTAGCTCAAGTGATCAAGCAAGAAAATCTCAACTATTCTGTGCCCCTTTCGAACAAAAGAAGACTTCCCTTGCAAGTTTTGGGATGCTATTAAGGGAATTTCCATAGCAGCAGAAGGTGAAGTTGTGGGAGGAGGGGAAAATCCTTAAAGCAACATTAGCCGCAGTTCGCAAAAAATCCACAGAGAGCGCTCTTTTCTAAAAAATAAATTGAAAATTTTCAACGCATTTCCCATGCAAAACCTGCTACAATGGAAGCCAACATCATCACACTTTCTTTGCTGAAAGATGGAAAAGAAACCATTAGTGTCACCTCAAATTAAGAAATTTCTTAAAGTGCTAAAAGCATATACCTTTTCCCGTATCATTTTTGATTTATTACTTCTTTACGTGTTACATTGCTAGAAATGTTCCCCTCTGACGTACGATTTCTTTCTTTTTATTTTGTGCATTTGTGTTTTACGACTGTTCCCCTGCCTGGCATCGATCCGCCACTTCCTGGAAACGTACTTCTGCCGCTGCCGTTCAGGACTGCAGCTCGATACTGGAGCACCAGGCCGGCAATCATTCCTCGTTTTTCTCCGCTGCCCTCCGCTCTGTGAAAAGAAGGCGTGACTGGTTCCCAAGCGGCACTGTACGTAAGGGTAAGCGTGGGGTAAGCTAACGGCGGAGTTGCCTCTGAGAAGTGAACGAGTAATAACGTATGACTAGCCATCGCCACGGCGTCTATTTGGTAAATTCTTCTTCTTGTGCTTTGTATTTCCTCTAATATAACTCCAATATATAAGACTGCATTGACTTGGTGCTACTAATGTTCGTTACATTTATTGTGTGCTCTAATCCTCTTGATTAACAATTAATGAAAAATGTTTGAGTTAGATATATAATAAAACCAGAGGCTATTGTTCCAAGTCCAGCCTCGACAGGGATTGTGACAATATTACACTTGGTTTTACATCCTATTGTATTTGTCACTTTATTAAAAAAAAAAAAAAAAAAAAAAAAAAAAAAAAAAAAAACTGATCTGGTTACTGAAACTGAGTTTTCCAGTTTGTTTTCTCTTGTACTAGAACGCTTGTTGCAAGAGCTGTTTGTATTTGGGATATTAATTATGAATTAAGTTTGTTTTGTGCGTCATAATGTTTAAATATAAAAAGGTCTGCTGTTGTTGAACATGACAATAAAACCGAATAAAACAAGATGATACTTTCAACCCTGTGCCGATATTTGCTTCCTTTTCCTCTAACCCATTCCTCGATGTGTTCATTAGCCACTATTTGGTAAAACCGTACGCCCGAGGGTGCAGTGTAACGAGCATGACTCGTGTCGGCTGCTGACGTCATCCTTCCCATGTTATTAACTTCTAGCTTCATTTGGTTCTGCAACTCCGGGAAACATAGTTCGTTTCTGCAGTGGCTTCATCAGAGAGGAGCCGCCATTGCGAGTTCGTATTATAGTTTAATCATTCTTCGACAACGACGCCTCCTGCATTATCTCAAAGTTGATTGGGGCCAAATCGTACTTCCATACAGAAATCCAGTCTTAGGTTATTTATACATTATATGGATATTAAATATTTGCAGGACTTGAATTCTTTGTTTCTCGAGACATTCGGTGCAGTTTCGTGAGAATCATATTTAAAGGCAATATCAGGCACTTTCACTTAAATTTATATTTACTGTTTTTTTTATTTGTTTATAATTTATTGGCAATGCCTAGAAGAATTTTCATTATAGTTTTTAACTGTGATTAATTTGAAGTAAGTACAATATTGAATATTTGCAGTTTTCCATTTATCTCATATTGTTTTGAATTCTTTGTTTCTCGAGACATTCGGTGCAGTTTCATGAGAATCATATTTAAAGGCAATATCAGGCACTTCCACTTAAACTTAAATTTATATTTACTGTTTTTTTTAATTTGTTTATAATTTATTGGCAATGCCTAGAAGAATTTTCATTATAGTTTTTAACTGTGATTAATTTGAAGTAAGTACAATATTGAATATTTGCAGTTTTCCATTTATCTCATATTGTTTTGAATTCTTTGTTTCTCGAGACATTCGGTGCAGTTTCATGAGAATCATATTTAAAGGCAATATCAGGCACTTTCACTTAAACTTAAATTTATATTTACTGTTTTTTTTAATTTGTTTATAATTTATTGGCAATGCCTAGAAGAATTTTCATTATAGTTTTTAACTGTGATTAATTTGAAGTAAGTACAATATTGAATATTTGCAGTTTTCCATTTATCTCATATTGTTTTGAAAGGGATATTTTTCTTGAACATCTGTTAAAATGTTAAATATACATCCAAGTTGAACGCTTTCTTGCTCCCGTCTAAAAGTCAATTTACTTTCCTTAGGTCATGTTCCGGCGGTTGTCTTTCAGCATATTTCCAAATGGAAATGGACTGCTGCGACATTAATGCTACATTAAACTTCTATGAAATTAAACTGGAATGATAAACCTGGAGTTTATATTGGATCTGGGCTTAATTCGGAAGTGCACATCCCTCATGTGAGCTCTTTTGTTAGGATACTGACCATGTGGTCCAAACACCACATGCTAAAGCTTGTTATTTCTGAGACCTTTTAGTTGTTTTTATTTTTTTAAATAGTGTTTAGTGTGCATCACAGGCAGTGGACAATGATGATTAGGCATCGAAGTTCAAAAGCACTTAACATCAAGTTAGGTAAACTCAAACTAGATTAATACAAACAAAGCAAGCTATGAGCTACTGACTGGCAATTCACAAGAACTAATGAGTTGCAGGCGTAGGGTAAGAATGATTTGTAGCTCATGATTTATTGTACACCTCTCACCTGTTATCTACACTTCTGCACCTACATAACTTCATTCCGCTTAATTCTGGTTTTAGTGCTTAGAAATTCTGATGCCTATTAATGGAATGATAAACTGAGAAAGGAATTTATTTGAGAAGAAAAGAGTTCCAAGCCTATATTTAGAATAATTAACCGGCATTTGTCATTGATGAGAACAGAGGAAAGCCTTGAAAAAAATCTGTCAGCAGAAACGTTCCTAACGGGATTCGAACGTGCCTTTGCGAACTTGGTTAACGTGTCGTTATACTTAGCTTCCAAACTGTGTGTGGTTTTCAGTCAATTTATTCCTATAATTGTCGCTTAAAAAACTTAACATCTCATCGCATTGCAACGAATCAAGTATAGGATAGAAACCCAAATTTAATCGGGTCTTATACTCATTTCCTATAAAAGTTAAAACTCTTAGTCATAAAAGTTATGGACTAAACGATACCACTTCTCTATGTATTTGTCAAAAAAGAATAAAAGTCAATAGCTTGCTAACAGATGTAATAAAAACACTGGAACAAACTTTGGGGGCGAGTTCCTCAGACCAAAATAAGAAGAAGAGGAAGAAGAAGACATATAAACAATATGACCAGAAATGCCTGGTTTGTGAGTTATTATTGAAACATTCACCGCGTTTCTAAGTATGATTAACACCAAAGCTTATTAAAATAACAGTGAACTTTATTAGACAAATGAGTGATGTTATCGATGCTGAAAAGTTTTATGATTCGGCTACCTTCGGTCTGAAAACGCTCTCATACAGCTGTGCATCTTCGTGTCCATTACCATTCGCCCGATCGGACATATAAATCATATCGGCCTCTTCACGATATGAATACCCTGCCATGGTTAGTTGCTGTGACGAACTACAGCACAAGTCAAAACCTAAAAAAATGATAACCACAAATGTATTAATACACAAATGATAAACGTAAACAAAATTCCATGGAACACATCACATGTACATCAGCATCGATAGCATCATTCAATCATTATTTTAACAAACTTAAGTTTTTAAAACACATTGAATATTGTCTTTTAATAATAACCAACAAGGCAGACATTTCAAGACAAATGTTTAAATTGTTTTTTTTTCCCCCTTCTTGTTTTGGTGTGAGGCACTAACCCCCAAAGTTTGTCCCAGTATCTTTGTTATGTATTTATATGTCAATATCTTTATTTGAGTGGTACAGATATTAAATTCATAATATGCTTAAGTTAAAGACAATTTTGTTATTTCTAAAAATCACTAAAACAATAAAGTAAATGCTTATATAATTTTATCTTTAAATATGTAATGTGAGGTAGTTAAAAGACTGTAGTTTTTATTTTAAAGAGTATTTTCATATTGATTCCTTCTGAGCCTTTTACAGTCCCATATCGACCTTAGCTTACCGCGACTACCGCTACGTCTTCTTCCTGCATCACATATCCGTTCGCTTTATCGCGGCTTACTATATCGAAGATCGCACTTATCCATCAGGCAGCTTCCCAATTGTCCTCACGAGGCTGGGTGGACCCCATTCCAGACCTCCCTAACTTAGAAAAATTCCTAAGTAGGTACCGGAAATCGAACCCAGGCCTCCTGGCCTGCAATCAGCAATGCTAACCACTAGACCAAGTAAGTGGACATTTACATAATACTTTTTAAAATCTAATTTAAACATTTTTTAAAAACGTTAAACCCCTGTTCATGTTGAATATTTATCCGCATCTTTATGTACTTTTTATAAACAATCCATTAGAAAAGAGAATCCCTTCTGTACATGAAATAACCTAAATAGGCGAATCGCAATGCAGATAGCACAAAACTGGCTGGTTTTGTGCTATCTGCTTAGGCCTGTTAGAAGTTTGATATGAATGTAAGCATGACAGTATTAAGCGCTTCTACGAGTAGTGCCCAGATATCTCCCTCCGATTAGATGATTAAATTAGTGCCTTGCCATGCTATAACTCTTTCTTTCTCTTTACTCAGCAGAGTAATCTGAAATAAATCTATCACATATCATTGTTCCCAGCCTCACTCAGCATTGTAGGCTAACCTGAAGTGCGCGTGCGCATAACTCGTCCCAGAACCAATTACGGAATCATAGCAACAAGAAGTTAAGAACAAGAGTTAACGGTGTTAGTGCAATTCAATCTCATACTTGCTCTGACTTCTTTTATTATGTGCCATTATGCCGAATTAATTAAATACCGCAACTCACGCGAACATCGGAGGAAATTATTGTCCACATCAAGTTCCTTGCGCTGCAAAAGAGCTATAGGATACATTTGTGTTACGAAGCAATGCTCTCTTGAGGTTGTATTTGGCCGACTTCCAGCATTCTGGTGGAAGGCAATTAGATGCTTAATAGGGCCGAAGCCACAGAACAAACCATACATGACCATCGTGACTCATTGGCAATCCGTAAACATCTATGAAGTCTTCTGTAGCAGTACGATCTACCATTTCAGTTAATGAGGAGAAATTGTAAGTACCTATTCCTTTCTTCTGTTCATAAGTAAAACATGAAAATAAAAATAATGCTCCTCGCATTTATATTCATATGGAGCCTAGTATTCAAAAAGTAATGGCAGAAAGTAATGGAGAGAGAAAAAGAAAAGTGAGACAGATTGAACCAACGAAAAAACAAAATGCATTGTGAAAAACTGTTTAGGTTATTTATATGTACTTTATCCACTATTTGTGGTAACAATGGTGTTGAAAACATCAGAACTTTTAAATACTAAAACGACATTCTGTTGAATATATAATTGTTATTCATGTAATTAGTTACAAAATTTAATTTTAGTTACGGGTGGTTTGAGTTAGAACAAGACCGCAGGAACTAGTTAATAAAGATTATTTTGTAAAACTGTGTGCAATATTTATCTACGTTTTGTGTACTATACTAAAATTATGAAAATGAGCAGAAAATAAATTCACAACCAAGGTTCTGATGATGATTTGCATAGATTAGAGAGATGGAGGATTTCAGACACACAGACCCTACCGAAGCTCTGGGAGGAGGGTGTAAACTGAAAGCTAAGGGCAACCAGGATTATGGGGCGGTAGGTGGGGTCCATAACGTTCCCACATTATTTTTCTTTTATCGAAATGTTAGGATGCCTGAAGGAGTTCGAGCTTCTAGGAAGAGTTGCTGTCACACCAGACGCCAGGGCAAATTCCACTACTGCACGCCGTTCACTGCCAACCCACATCGCTTGACCTTGCAACCATGATTTGAACTCGGGTCCTCCCTGCGAGTCCCAAATGTTACCGCCTGAGCATCCCGCTTGGTTCTTCAGATGATGATCAGGCAGGTTCGGAAAGGTTGTATGACTGAAAGAGTGCCTAACTATATATATATATATATACTGTTAATGGAGTAATAAATACTTCTAAAAAGCATAAAAACTCATAAAAAACACTCAGAGTGCAATATAAAAGGTTCACATAAACTTTCACACTAAAAACCGTAAAATTGAACACTAAAATCACACTATATTTCGAGCTGTGGCTCTTGGTCACGTGATAAAAATGAACTGAGCTCTGGCAGGCAGCTTCTGTCGTTGTGAGGCATAGAGATGTGACGTGGCAGCAAAACTGCCAACTTTGGCTGAACAAAGTAGTTTGGCAAACCTGGCAGTATTACAGGGAGATGTTGAGGCCTGGAGGAATACGGGCTTTATGTAAAACTATTGCTGCCATCTCTACGTCTCTGAGTAAGGTGTGTTTAGATGGAGGAGCGGCATCTATGAGAATAGAGAGAAACAGTTATCGAACGTGGCCTGGTGAAAATTGGCATGTTGTGATACCGGTAATGGGGAACAAATTTTAACTGAATGCCTGTGATTGTTCATTCTAATAGATACCTTAGTGGACGTTAGTCCAATGTAAAAAGCGGGACAAAATTGGCATTTAAGTAAATACACCACATTTGTGGAGGTACAGTTAAAAAAAGAGTGAATTTTAAATTCTGATTTCAGATTTGGACTAACGTAAGATGAGCATGGGGATATCAAGGCACAGGTTTTACATTTAGGGCGGTTGCACGGATACGAGCCAAGTGTCGAGAAGGAGGGCTGAGGATAATCAATATTTTTGCGAAAGATGCTTCTGAGGTTGCGAGCCGACCGGAAACATAGCCTTGGTACTGTTTGAAAAAATGATGCAGTTAGTTGATTTTGCGTGAGGATATTGAAGCTGTCTTTTAGGACAGGTTTGAGTCTTTCAATGCCTGGAAAGTATGTCACTGTGAAATTCAATGGATCAATATCTGCTGTTTTACGGGTCTTAGGAGTATGCTTCTGATGAGAGGCCTGGACTTTTGATTTTACTAGGGAAGGGGGGTAACCCCTGTTGACTAATTTGTCAGTTAATTGGGTGATGTATCTATCAAGAGCTGAGTCATTATTGCAGATTCGGTGACCTCGTAGTGACAAAGAAAAGGGTATGGCCTTTTTTTATATGTGATGGATGGCAACTTTCGAAATGTAAGTACTGCTGTAGGTTGGTGGGTTTAACATGAATTGATGTCAGAAATTGCTTATTGATTAACTGAATTTCCACATCCAGGAAGACAGCTTGGGTACGGGAAACTGTGGATGTGAACTTAACTGGATAGTTGGTGTTCAACCTATTGAAGAAACTTTCAAATGCCGTAATACCATGGGTCCAAATGATAAATATATCGTCAATAAATCTGCGCCACACCAACGGTGCTAAGGGTTCTGAAAGTAGGAATTCTTCTTCAAGTTTGGCCATAAACAGGTTGGCGTAAGATGGAGCCATTCTGGTCCCCATGGCTGTCCCCTTGACTTGAAGAAAATATTGACCTTCAAATACAAACACATTATGAGTGAGGACAAAAAATGCTAATTGGCAAATAAAATCATTGGAAGGAATCTGAGCTAAGTTTGATTTATCTAAAAAGTAAGCTAAAGCTTCTAAACCCTTATTGTGGGGGATATTAGTGTAAAGCGAAGACACATCTAGAGTAACTAATAATACGTCATCATAAATGTTTAAGTCCACAGACTTCAGAATTTCTAGAAAGTGAAAAGAGTCTTTAATATAGGAGGGTCTGGAAGAGGCTATGGGTTTGATATAGAAATCAACAAGGGCTGAAATTCTTTCAGTGGGGCTGCCATAACTGGCTACTATAGGTCGTCCTGGGCAGTCTGTTTTGTGTATTTTAGGTAAAAAATATAGAGAAGGTGTGCGGGGAGAAACTGGTGTTAAAAGTGTAATGTCAGTTTTGTTAAAGCCTTCTAATGGAGCTCTAGCAGATATGAAACGTGTTATTTCTGTGTTGAAGTCAGGAGTAACATCTTGCAATAGGCTCAAATAATAATCTTCGTCATGCAACTGTCGAAAGGCTTCTTGGGTGTATAATGCCCGGTCCATGACAACGACTGAAGAGCCCTTGTCGGCCGGCAAAATGATGATATTGGGATTCAAGGATAACTTACGTAACAAAACTCTCTGAATAGGGGGAAGGTGGTCTCTGGATTGAAAAAGCTTCAGAAATCTAGGGTGACTGATGTCATCTAGAAATTTATCAATGAAACGTTCCACAGGGTGAGAGGAAGCCAAAGCTGGGGGTTCATTAGTTGAAGGGGGACGAAAAAGTAGTAATCCCGGGTTGACAGACGAGGCAGAACCTGCTGGGTGCGTGTGCCAATGGTACTTCCATCGTAAATGTCGGCAAAATTTAACTGCATCAATAATGAGGCGGGACCGATCAAATTTAGGAACCGGTACAAAAGATAAACCCTTCTCTAGTAGAGATCGTTCAGAGTCAGATAAGGGATAAGAGGACAAATTGACTACTTGAAGGGCTCTATCTTGTTCTGAGCTAGCAGCATGTGTAGCCTTTTGGGTTTTGAAAAACTTTCCTGTGGGTTTAACAGGACGTGGTAAATTAAAAATGGACGCAAGGTCAGGGGCTTGACTAACGATGGGGACGTTGTTTTGAACCTGAGGCACTTTAGTGACGCCAAGCCCTGCCCGGCAATGGTGAATATACAGATTTGAAAGCTTATTAAGGTGATGCAAGTCTGCTTGTTGTAATCTCAAGCTGGCAGTTGAGAGAATATGTAATATATCCCCAATATAATGAAAAGAGGTTAAAAGTATGATTTTGATATAACTGGTCAACCTCGTTAAATGGAAAAGCTGAATGCTGCGTATCTGTTCATAGACCAATTGTAGAAATTTCATTGAAATTAAATACCTGAATACAGAAAAATGATGCCGAACCCCGGGGTGTAGGCCTGATAATGGTAACTTAATAGTTAAGCCGCTAGGGCAGATACCAACGTGTAGACACTGATTCAAAAAACCAAGATGGCTGGTATATTTGGCTAGTAGTTGAGCATGTATCGAGCAGCGACGAAGCCAAAAATGAATAGGGGAAAAGGTAAAATGGGCCATTAATGCATTAAGATAATAATAATAATAATGATAATAATAATAGCTGAAAGGGATAGCTGTAAAGTTCGCTATGGATTACAGAAGAAAAAAGTTGTATAAGATAAAAGGAAAGATAAAACCAACAAATGGAAAGGCTGACAGGCTTAGTCGCTGCTCGATACATGCTCAACTACTAGCCAAATATACCAGCCATCTTGGTTTTTTGAATCAGTGTCTACACGTTGGTATCTGCCCTAGCGGCTTAACTATTAAGTTACCATTATCAGGCCTACACCCCGGGGTTCGGCATCATTTTTCTGTATTCAGGTATTTAATTTCAATGAAATTTCTACAATTGGTCTATGAACAGATACGCAGCATTCAGCTTTTCCATTTAACGAGGTTGACCAGTTATATCAAAATCATACTTTTAACCTCTTTTCATTATATTGGGGATATATTACATATTCTCTCAACTGCCAGCTTGAGATTACAACAAGCAGACTTGCATCACCTTAATAAGCTTTCAAATCTGTATATTCACCATTGCCGGGCAGGGCTTGGCGTCACTAAAGTGCCTCAGGTTCAAAACAACGTCCCCATCGTTAGTCAAGCCCCTGACCTTGCGTCCATTTTTAATTTACCACGTCCTGTTAAACCCACAGGAAAGTTTTTCAAAACCCAAAAGGCTACACATGCTGCTAGCTCAGAACAAGATAGAGCCCTTCAAGTAGTCAATTTGTCCTCTTATCCCTTATCTGACTCTGAACGATCTCTACTAGAGAAGGGTTTATCTTTTGTACCGGTTCCTAAATTTGATCGGTCCCGCCTCATTATTGATGCAGTTAAATTTTGCCGACATTTACGATGGAAGTACCATTGGCACACGCACCCAGCAGGTTCTGCCTCGTCTGTCAACCCGGGATTACTACTTTTTCGTCCCCCTTCAACTAATGAACCCCCAGCTTTGGCTTCCTCTCACCCTGTGGAACGTTTCATTGATAAATTTCTAGATGACATCAGTCACCCTAGATTTCTGAAGCTTTTTCAATCCAGAGACCACCTTCCCCCTATTCAGAGAGTTTTGTTACGTAAGTTATCCTTGAATCCCAATATCATCATTTTGCCGGCCGACAAGGGCTCTTCAGTCGTTGTCATGGACCGGGCATTATACACCCAAGAAGCCTTTCGACAGTTGCATGACGAAGATTATTATTTGAGCCTATTGCAAGATGTTACTCCTGACTTCAACACAGAAATAACACGTTTCATATCTGCTAGAGCTCCATTAGAAGGCTTTAACAAAACTGACATTACACTTTTAACACCAGTTTCTCCCCGCACACCTTCTCTATATTTTTTACCTAAAATACACAAAACAGGCTGCCCAGGACGACCTATAGTAGCCAGTTATGGCAGCCCCACTGAAAGAATTTCAGCCCTTGTTGATTTCTATATCAAACCCATAGCCTCTTCCAGACCCTCCTATATTAAAGACTCTTTTCACTTTCTAGAAATTCTGAAGTCTGTGGACTTAAACATTTATGATGACGTATTATTAGTTACTCTAGATGTGTCTTCGCTTTACACTAATATCCCCCACAATAAGGGTTTAGAAGCTTTAGCTTACTTTTTAGATAAATCAAACTTAGCTCAGATTCCTTCCAATGATTTTATTTGCCAATTAGCATTTTTTGTCCTCACTCATAATGTGTTTGTATTTGAAGGTCAATATTTTCTTCAAGTCAAGGGGACAGCCATGGGGACCAGAATGGCTCCATCTTACGCCAACCTGTTTATGGCCAAACTTGAAGAAGAATTCCTACTTTCAGAACCCTTAGCACCGTTGGTGTGGCGCAGATTTATTGACGATATATTTATCATTTGGACCCATGGTATTACGGCATTTGAAAGTTTCTTCAATAGGTTGAACACCAACTATCCAGTTAAGTTCACATCCACAGTTTCCCGTACCCAAGCTGTCTTCCTGGATGTGGAAATTCAGTTAATCAATAAGCAATTTCTGACATCAATTCATGTTAAACCCACCAACCTACAGCAGTACTTACATTTCGAAAGTTGCCATCCATCACATATAAAAAAAGGCCATACCCTTTTCTTTGTCACTACGAGGTCACCGAATCTGCAATAATGACTCAGCTCTTGATAGATACATCACCCAATTAACTGACAAATTAGTCAACAGGGGTTACCCCCCTTCCCTAGTAAAATCAAAAGTCCAGGCCTCTCATCAGAAGCATACTCCTAAGACCCGTAAAACAGCAGATATTGATCCATTGAATTTCACAGTGACATACTTTCCAGGCATTGAAAGACTCAAACCTGTCCTAAAAGACAGCTTCAATATCCTCACGCAAAATCAACTAACTGCATCATTTTTTCAAACAGTACCAAGGCTATGTTTCCGGTCGGCTCGCAACCTCAGAAGCATCTTTCGCAAAAATATTGATTATCCTCAGCCCTCCTTCTCGACACTTGGCTCGTATCCGTGCAACCGCCCTAAATGTAAAACCTGTGCCTTGATATCCCCATGCTCATCTTACGTTAGTCCAAATCTGAAATCAGAATTTAAAATTCACTCTTTTTTTAACTGTACCTCCACAAATGTGGTGTATTTACTTAAATGCCAATTTTGTCCCGCTTTTTACATTGGACTAACGTCCACTAAGGTATCTATTAGAATGAACAATCACAGGCATTCAGTTAAAATTTGTTCCCCATTACCGGTATCACAACATGCCAATTTTCACCAGGCCACGTTCGATAACTGTTTCTCTCTATTCTCATAGATGCCGCTCCTCCATCTAAACACACCTTACTCAGAGACGTAGAGATGGCAGCAATAGTTTTACATAAAGCCCGTATTCCTCCAGGCCTCAACATCTCCCTGTAATACTGCCAGGTTTGCCAAACTACTTTGTTCAGCCAAAGTTGGCAGTTTTGCTGCCACGTCACATCTCTATGCCTCACAACGACAGAAGCTGCCTGCCAGAGCTCTGTATATTTTTATCACGTGACCAAGAGCCACAGCTCGAAATATAGTGTGATTTTAGTGTTCAATTTTACGGTTTTTAGTGTGAAAGTTTATGTGAACCTTTTTATATTGCACTCTGAGTGTTTTTTATGAGTATATATATATATATATATATATATATATAACTATATATAGCACCACAACGGGTGGTAGAGGTCGTTAAGGCGCGGACTAGTGAGCAAGATGTCCAGAGTTCGAATCCCACCCGATCAGTACTCCCTGACTTGGTTTTTTTTCCTAGTTTTCCTCAGTCCTTATAAATGGCCTAATTTAGGCCTGAAACGTCCTTCCTTAAGAAAATCCTTTTCCAATATAGCATTTCATCTCACGTATCACCAGTGTCCTTTGCCTGTGGTACCTCAGTAGTAAAAACGGACGTTAAACACTACTCAATACATACATATAGCAACATGCATTTTGTTTTGAACGACATAAAAAGTGGTTTTTGCCATTGAAAACAGTTAACTAATTGCCTAGTGCTGCAAAATTGTTTATCGTTAGCACCCGTTCTTCCATTCCGGGACATAAGCGCCTCTCATGAGGCAAGTTTCTGTCACCAAGAAGAAATTTCAATTCCATTTATTTTCTTACAGAGGGCAGAGGGATAGGTGGTAAGCCCATAATCTCCATCGCGATCTGGCAGATATCCAAGGCGTTACTTGGACGTGAAACGACCAACATTTTTGTCCAGAGACCTATTTTCAGATATGGGGTTCTTTAACGTGCTGTAAATCTACATGGGATCCACGTTTAAAGTTCCTCCCAGAGGAGTTGTGCTCAACGTGTTTACTCCTGAAAAATGTATTGATTCAGATAGGGTTTGAACCCGCGAACTATGGGTCCAGAGGACAGTGTGCTAGCTAGGCCAACGTTACAAAATTAGTAGATAAATATTATTTCCGCGCTCAAGACAGTTGGCACCTATTAAGCTAAGTACTAAATAAATATAACTATCTAAAATTCTAACCACTATTGCAGCAATTTAAATTACACATCACTGCTTTATCCAGGGATCGCGAATTTTGGATTTTATCAGCAAAGGTAGCAATCACCTTTATCGAAATGTCTGTAAATTATTTTGAAATTCCTTTGTAATGCCCCTTAAATCTGTTAAGACGAGGGAAAAAATGTAAAGAAAAGAAAGAAAAACAAAGTCAAATAAGCAAAGGGAGCAATCTCCTTTAACGAAATGTCTGTAAATTATTTTTAAATTCCTTTGTAATGCCCTTTAAGTCTGTTAAGACAGGGGGAAAATGCAAAGAAAAAAGAAAAAAGAAAGAAAGAAAGAAAGAAAAACAAAGTCAAATAACGTGAGTTCTTCAGTGCCCAGAATTAATAAACATTTTCACGTTTGTCAGTACCTTACTTAAGGCATCCCTTAATAAATATTAGGTCTAAAACATCTCATCTGAACATTTTAAGAAGCATACAGATAAGACATACAGAAATGGCATGAATAAAATGGCAACACTTTCTTTCTTGTAACCTGTGAGTTACTGAAAACCCATAACATGGTAACACACACTGAGTACATGTCCTAAAAAAAAAAGGAACACTTCCTTCACCTCATTACTTTCAAAGAATCCCCGACGTGTCTATGTAAAACAACTTCCGCTGTTTGGTAGTCATCTTTTGGTTTGCCTCGCGTCGAAGCGAGAAAAAACGCACTGAGGGTGTAAATCACATGTCCACAATGAACCCAAGTTTATAAAAAAGCCATGCTCTGAATAGCCCATCCACGTTCACGCAGTTAAAAGAGATGAACCAATTTCTCATTAAATTTGTTGTCAGCAGTGTAACGGAAATTTGCAAGTGATGTAAGTAGAACAGGATAAAGTAATTTTACTAACAAAAGTCGAAAAGTAATTGCATGTGCCACAAATAGTGAGCAACAAAAATACTTCAGACCAGAGCTGCACCAAGGAGAAACGAATTCTTCTAAAAGCAACAGACGCCCTGAGTTAAGTTGGAAATAGTTTTGTAATCGATATTCCTTAAAATAATGTTATTTTGCTAAAGAGAAAAACATACAAATGCAAGTTACGATAAGCACCGTAAAGAAAGCTGGATTAATTCCTACTTCAATGTACTTCCATTCATCTTGCGTAAGATACGACGGTACACCCATAAGTTTCCGGCCTAATCGTTTTCTAGGTATGATAAAGACAAAAACTATATTTCACTTTTCAATATAGTTACCCTTTATTGCAATACACTTTTAAAATCTTTAAATTAACTTTTCAACCCCCCCCCCCAAAAAAAAATTAGTAAGAACTCTTGCCTGCAAAATGGGCATAAAGATCATCCATACTTCTTCGTCACACTTAAATTTCCTTCCTGGAAGACCCATCTCGAGTTTTGAGAAGAGGAAATGGTCATTGGGAGCTATATCTGGGCTGTAGGGTGAATGGTCGATCTCCTTGAAGCTACATTTCTTCACAGTTTCCATTGCAACAAGAGCTGTGTGCACAGACGCGTTGTCGTGAAGAAGGTGAACACCACCACCCAGCTTTCCTCGCCTTTTCTCTTTGGTAGAAGCACGTAGTCTGTGCAGTAGACAAGCACACAGTACTCTCCATTTACTGTGGTGTTCCTCTCCTTGAAATCAATGAAGAGTATTCCCCCAGAGTCCCAAAAGATTGTGACCATGAGCTTCTTGGTTGACTGACCTTGGCCTTTAGAGGCGGTGCTTCGCCAGGTTTACGCCACTCCATTGATTCTCTTTTGGATCGGGGATTATAGTAAAGGACCATAGTTTCGTCTCCTGTAACAATGGTTTGCAGAACTTCTCTCTCGTTGCCACGACGAAGCTCCAAAAATACGTGGCAACAGATAACATGTTGCTGCTTTTGGACCGAGGAAAGCAGTCTATGCACCCTATCTTGCACTAACCTTATTCATGTTTAAATGTTGATGAATAAGTCGAAGGACTGTTGTTTTAGAAAGGCTCAACCTTGCTGCTTTTTCTGTAACTTTAAGCCGCCGTCTTCCATAATTTTTCCCTGCACAAGAGCGAGCGATGTTTTCAGGAGTACCTCCAACGGCCGACCTGCACGCTCTTCGTTTTGAACGCTTTCTCGACCCATTGGAATAAGTTTGGCCCATTTTTTTACGGTAGAATATGAGGGGGATGTTCCCCATATACACCATCCAAACGCTGTTAAATTTCATTTGGGGAAGTTCTTGTTTTGTGAAGAACTTAGTAAAGCTCGATACTCCATTTTGAAAATGTCACAATCTTCTACACATTGCCTTCTTTATGCAACTATATCTGAACCACTGAACACAGCGGAGCAGAAGTTACAGCTATACTTATATACTTAACAAATAAGGTATGACAGCAGATAAGGATTTTGTGAAGGTGATAATCCTTATCGGCGAAGCCGGAAACTTAAGGACCTACTCTCGTATCTTGTTTAGTTTTCTTTCCAAGCATTCACCCATTTGTTTTTACATTTTTTCTGGTCCATTACATTTGGTTTGACGCGTCTCCACCAATTTGTGTTTAGTGTTAAACGAAAGTCTCCTTTATCGCTTAAACAACTATCAAACAAAAAATGGAGATAAACGAGCAAATGCCTTAAGCGAAATCTCTGTAACACACGGTAACACACCACCATTAAAAGGAACATGTAACTAATCACCTGAACAGACACTTGAAACTATGTTCTCACGTTGAGAGCGAACAAGTCCTACGGTACCATAAGCCCCACCTCCAGCTTTTTCCGCCATGTTACTTGAGAAACTAGATAGTAAGCTCAGCTCTACGGGAGTAACTATCTTTCGAGGTGTCCCAGGATCGTTCAACCAGATCTCAAGGTCGTAAGAGAAAGTCAGAACTGCAAGCCCAATTTCACGCAGGTGATATATGATAAGTATCGAATAAAACTGGCAGGTGTCCTAATTTTTGTCAGAATGATAGCTAGCCATTAAGATGAAAGAAACATTAAGCGAAAGGGGAAAGGGGGGGAGGGAGAGATAAACGGGAGCACTCTGAGAGGTTTAAATCGACACTTTGTGCACGTCGTTATTATTTCAGAAATATGAGACTTAACCCGTGTCCGCAGTTATAACCAAGAGAGCTCTAGAGCGGCAAGAATGGTTGGTCTCGTATGTCTGAAAAAGTGCGTGAGGGCGTTTTATGGAAGTCCCAGCAAACCAGTAGCTACAGTAAGCATATGAAAGGTGTTGCTTATGCGACTATGTTTTAAGCCGTACAAGAATGATGGACAACGCGAGCCAAACTACCCTCATCACTTTATTTCTTAGTGCATCAGAACAACCCAAAATCGTTAACATAACACCATCAATCGATAACGCACTGGGATCCCTCTCTGCTGTGCCTTGCGGGAATAGTATGTTTAAGTATATGTCGAATTTGACTCGGCGTGCTCCTTGCGTACATGTTACAATTGGTGCAACCTCTTAGACCAGCAGACAAAGTGAAAACGAGTGAATTTGCCAGAATATGCAATTGCATCCATTTCCCACAAACTGTCGGCACCACCTGGTTATCTTATTCCTGTGTGATACGTCTTTTTTAAACCGTGCACGAAACCCGTTGCACCGTAATTACAGGCCTGGATGCATGAAAATGGAGCACAGAAAAAGTCTTATCGCCATTATGGAAAATGGTCCCGCGACATGCATGAGAAGCATTTCCTTTCAGCTCATGATGAACATGAACAGGTCCCTCTGTTGACAGTGTATGCTGAAGCAGGAATTGTTGTCTCATAAATTCCTATTATAATGATAATTGCTTTTGATGGCAATTATAATAATTATTTCATTTAATTTCATGTACTGCTTAACAAGATCAAGCATGACATAAAATCAATGGTATCAATATTACAATTATGATCAGAGTTTTAATACTATAATTGTTGGTGTATGTATATAGACATGTACGAGGGTTAGGTCCATATGTTTCCGGCCTCGTCGATAAGGATTATCACCTTCACAAAAGCTTTATCTGGTGTCATGCCTTATCTGTTAAGTAAATAATTGCAGCTGAAACTTAAATCCGCTGTGTTCAGTTATTCAGATATATTTGCATAAAGAAGGCTATGTGTAGAAGATTGTGACATATTCAAAATGGAGTTTCGAGCTGTTAAGTTCTTCACAAAAGAAGGACTTACTCCAAATAAAATTAAACGACGATTGGACGGTGTATATGGGGAAGCAACCCCCTCATATTCTACCGTAAAAGAATGGACCAAACTTTTTCGAATAGGTCGAGAAAGCATTGAAGACGAAGGGCGTTCAGGAGGTGCTCATTCCTGAAAACATCCCTCTTGTGGAAGAAGAAATTATGGAAGACCGGCGGCTCAAAGTTACAGAAATAGCAGCAAGGTGGGGCCTTTCTAAAACAACAGTCCTTCGAATTATCATGAACATTTAAATATGAATTAGGTTAATGCAAGATGGGTGCCTGGACTGCTTTCCTCAGTCCAAAAGCAGCAACGAGTCATCTGTTGTCAGGCATTTTTGGAGCTCTGCCGTGGCAACGAGGGTGAGAGAGAAGTTCTGCAAACCATTGTTACAGCCGAAGAAAATATGGTCCTCTTTATGATCCCTTGTCCAAAAGAGAATCAAGAGTGGCGTAAACCTGGCGAAGCACCGCCTCTTAAGGCCAAGGTCGCTCAGTCAACCAGGAAGGACATGGCCACAATCTTTTAGGACTGTGAAGGAACACCACAGTAAATGAGGATACTATGCTGGCCTATTGCACAGACTATGTGCTTCCATCAAAGAGAAAAGGCGAGGAAAGCTGAGTGGTAGTGTGCGCCTTCTTCACGACAACGCGCCTGTGTGCACAGCTCTTGTTGCAAGGCTGTGAAGAAATGTGACTTCGAGGAGATCGACCATCCACCCTATAGCCCAGATCTGGCTCCCAGCGACTATTTCCTCATCTCAAAATTACAGACGGACCTTCGAGGAAGAAAATTTAAGTATGACAAGAAGTGATGGATGCTATTTATGCCCATTTTGCAGACAACATATCTGACTATTTTCTGGGTGCAGAAATTGAAATGTTAATTCAAAGACGCGAGAATTGTAATGCAATAAGGGTAGCTATATGGAAAAGAAAAATATAGTATTTGTCTTTATCATACCTAGAAAATGGTTGGGCCGGAAATTTATGGGCCTATCCCCGTATGTCTTTTTGCTCAATAAGTAATATTCAGACAATGGTTACATTTCTGAACATCTGTCAAAAAGGAAAACTATATACAATAGGACGTAACTGGTCATTTGTTGGAACGGTTAGGTAAAGAACAATAGTTTCTCCTCGAAAGAAGATTTTGTTGAGACGACCCATTTTACTCTTCCGCAACATCCTCCAAGACAGGCCTGTCAACGAGACTAAATATTTTATTGCAAATATTTTAAACTGGGCATAGCAAGAAATATGATTTCAATAGGTAATTGTAATTTGCCAAATTCAAAAGAAGCTCCGCATGCGGAAACATGCATCTTAAAAGAAACCAAAATTTTAGTTAGTTCCGACAGTTTCAAAGGGACCCCGCGGACATATGTCCGAAGCGTGCCTTATCGCAAACCTTTAGTATATGAATCTATATCTGGAGAAGTAAAAAGGGAATAACCACAAAGACCCCGCATATATGGCAGAAGGCTCCTTCCTCGAGGTAAGCCCGAACGTGGGAGCATTGGTTTTTTGAAAGTGAGCTGGTTCAGTCGATAAACATATTTCAAATCTTAATATAAACGATATCTAAAGTGTGCACCAATAGGAAACTAGAAGTGAACCTATTTCAATAATATTAAAAGGAAATAAATTTTCGCGGGGACGGAGCGATTTTTTTCTTTCTTTATTTGGTCTATTTATAGACGTTCTTTAACATCTCAGGTCATCATTGTCCCATTCAATTCAGGGCGTGAAACGGCCGACAAATTTTGCTCAGAGGCTTCTTCTTTCAGGCTTGAGGTTATTTTTCGTGCCGTAAATGTACGACACGGGACCCACGGCTTTACTTCCCTTCCGAAGGAATCCATACTTAGGATTTTACGCCCGAAAATATCCATCGATCCTGGCCAGGTTTGAACCCGCGATCTTGGGTTTAGAAGGCAAGTATGGGGGCGGAGCGAATACACAAAATAGATTTAATATCGAATATAAGAAGCAAGTTGGAACAGAAATGTAAGAGTAACCGAAGAGTGACAGAAGTGTGAGAGTACGGAGAACAAGAGAATACAAGTCACACTGAGGTCATAGCCGTTCATTTAGTATTATTATAAAGTCTTTACGGCAAAGTGATTATTGTTATCATAAAGTGTTATAGTGAAATTATAGGTGTATGTCGGATTTTAAACTGTGTGAAGTTATAACAGAAGAATCAAAGTGCGGAAATTGAGTCTATAAATCTCCGAGTGAAGGTAGTAAATTTGAACCCGAGGGAAAATTACACAGTACATACAAAACCAGAATTATAACTACACGACAGACGCACAGCATGTAACTAAATCCTTCAATTGTCAAATCAATTAAAAGTTCAACTAGAGGAGAAAGTTGTATTATTCCAGTGAAGAATCTCCTTCCTTCTGTAATGACATCATTAAAACAGTCCATATTACCGAGATTCTTATCCACTGCTTTGGAACCAGAGAAATAGAAAACATCAAACTCCTATCGAATTAATTAATTATTCAGTATTAAAATTATATACGATCAAATTATAATCACAGTAAATAATTAAACCCGCCACTATTAATACCCACTCCAATGTCGTGCCTGTGTAAGGTGAAAAATAAATGTTTTATAAACTTCTAAACCGCACCATTCTTTTGCGTATACTCTGTATATGATATGCTCTATTTGTTGTTAGTCGTTTCAAAGAGAGAGTTAGTGTTATGCAAAACAAAGCTAACCAAATTGAAAGAAAGGAGAATATTTAAAGAAGCATAAATATAAGACCATGCTAACATCCTTTTCAACGTGTCTGTATTTTCTACTTCGTTCTTTATTGTCATTGTATCGTGCGATCAGTTTTGTTTTCACCCGAAATATTTTGCTTATGGGCGCGCGCGACACTTGTTAGCCGGTTAGCCGGCCAGCAGGACCTCGGTGTTTAGAGAGAGCGTCAAACAATAAAACAAACTAGCCTTGCAACAATACACAAACTAATTTAAGATGTTAATTATTTGCCAAATAATCAAATGAGTTGTTGAAACTGACCGCCTTCATTCTGCACACATTTTTGGCATCCCTGTAGAAAATTATTCGTCCCTCATTGTGATTCATTTTCAGAAATCTGGACAATTTCCTGACAAATGTTATCTTTGAGTTTTTGTATGGAGCTCAGGTTTGTCTTGAACACGGCGTCTTTGTTTACCCCTGAGATAATAATCGCAGGTTGTTAAATCGGGGGACCGAGGGGACCACAAATCCCTAATACTGTCTTGTGGAAACAAATTGTGAATTGTTCATGGAATTATTATGAGTGTAGTGTGAGCACTGGCAGAATCATGTTGAAAAAAATGCATGATCACACTCCCTGTCGGTCAATTTTCTGAAAACGGGGTTAGTGTTCACATAAGTAACAGAATCAAATATATACTAAAATTTTTTCACCAGAGTTAACACTAATGAATCGTACATAAAGATACGCTGAAACACACGAGGCATAGCACACTTTATGTATGTGGAATTAAACAGCACAACACACACCCGGGAAGAGCTGGGCTAAGACTACGATAGTCAGCAAGGACAAGTAAGGAAGAGGCTTGCTATTTCCTCCATGGGGCGGCAAACGAGTGGGGGCTCGCTCATAGGTAAAACCACACGCTACGGAGGAAAGCATCACTAATCGCACAGTATAAGATGGTTGATATCTTCCGCATTAAATATTGTTGACATACTCATTCTGAAAAGCTTGATTATTTTTAATATGACACAGCTCGCCAATATAACATGTTTTATTTCTATTATTATTATTATTATTATTATTATTATTTTCACTAGCCCAAGTTAGTAAGAATGTAGACTTGTCGTTTAGTAGTAAAAAGTCCGTTTTTGATGGCGTTTTTACGGAACATTTTATAATTCAGAAGGGAGGAGGCGAATGAAAATAAAGGAATATTTGACATGCCGCACTAGGACGTACTCGTACATCACTTGCTAATAATGGTTAGTCAATTATATTACAAAAAGTACAAAACTTTCGATTCTACGAAGTAAAAGTATGTTTCTAAATGTTTATTCTCTGAATAGTTCTTTAGGTAGCGGTCATTTTATTTTTAAGATTAACTATGCATATGCAAATTTTCAGATACATGTAAAAAGTACAAAAAATGTTTTAAAAAAAAACCGTAAAGTTGCCTCTCTTTTGGCTTAGTTTATGTTACAGATGGTACTTTGGCTTTCCTTGCAGTGCTTCATCACCATATATATTCATTGGACTGCATTAGTAAATTAAATCAAACACTATGCAGACGTGTAGTTCTTTAAAATGATGCTCGAAAGTTTCACATTTATTATGTCACAAATGTGATGCCTTTCGTATTCTTCACCGGGATAAGCGTTAAACTTCCCTCTATTACAGAAATACTATTGTCAATTTCATTTCCAAACCAAGCAAATATCCCTCTAATTCTCCTCTAAATTGTTCAAGTACAAACAGGATGTATTTACAAGGTCCAGTAGATTCAAGGAATGCAGAACAAAGTCAAGGTCCGTGAAGCGCATAAAAAGAAGTCGCAAAACCACAAGGTGATGACATGTTTTCTTGCGATTACAATAATAATTTTATGTGCTTAGAGTGTGAGCTGCGCGGAGTTAGTCCATGGCTTTACATTACAACAGCCACAACTACGCTATTATGTGGCTACAGAAATATGGGAAGAAGGGGGGGGGGAAAAAAATCTTTTCTTTTCTTCCAACTTTCTGGGTACCCTAAGAGGAACCCCTCTCTGTGGTTGCGACAGTAAGGATGTACTTGTTAATCTTAATTGTTACATCTTTGTTTATTATTGTCTTATTATCAAAGAAAAAATATAAAATTACGTAAATAGAGAATACTGAGGACATCAAGCGAATCAAAATAACCGCAATCTTTTCAGTCATTGCTGTTAAGTTTCAATGTTTGATCGCACCACCAACAAGACAAAGTATCCACTTGTTGCATGATGAATTTCATTGGGAAATATTTTGACTATCCATTCAAACTTGGTATCCTCGATTTTCATCTGTTTTCGATTTTTTTTTTTTTTGATTAGATTTATTTACGGACGCTCTTTAACATCTCAGGTCATCAGCGTCCCATTCAATTCAGGGCATGAAACGACCGACAAATTTTGCTCAGAGACCTCTTCTTTCAGGCTTGACGATTTTTTTTTATCGTGTCGTAAATGTATGACACGGGACCCTCGGCTTTACTTCCCTTCCGAAGGAAGCCATACTTAGGAGTTTTACCCCGAAAAAATACATTCGTTCTGGCCAGGAATGAACCCGCGATCTTGGGTTTAGGAGGCAAGTATGGTAACCACTACACCACCAGGACCAACTTTTCGAAAGTGAAAAACGATTTGAAAATAATGAGCACTTAAGGATACTGTTGAGAACTGGTTGAGCAGTCAAGAAGAGGGAATACTTACACTGCGGGCGTATTTTCAGGTTAAATAGGTTAATATATGAGCAAAACTTGTAGTATATCCAGTTCCTTTAAGCCTATATTATAACACGAAACGCTCTCAATGCTTGAGTGACAGGCTGTTCTTTTACTTCTTCTTTCTTAGGTTGACTTCGTGCTAAATCAGACAAGAATGTTCTTGATTTACTTTTTGCTCTTCTGCTGCCTGCTACTTGGTAACAGAAGCCCAAGAGGAAAGGTGAGCACTTGGATGACAATTCTTCTTCTTCTTCTTCTTCTTCTTTTGTTCCATTCCATTCTTTCTTTCCTTCTTTCCATTTGTTCTGCTACTAAATAAAGTGGTCATACATATGTAAGTCACAATGCAGCACTTGGAGGAAAAAAATAAAATAAAAAAAAAATCTTCTGTGCTTCCTTGCTACATAATAAACGCATTTTCAATCAAAAGTCTAGAATGGGTGGGGAAAAATTTCCTTTCCTTCCTCAATACTAAATGAAAACAAAACGCTAAATTATAGAGGATAGATCTTGGATACCTCCATCTGCATTTCGTTCTGCTACTGTTTCCCATTGTAAGCGTTAACGTCGGCAAGTTAAGTTTTCAGGCACAGGCTCAACGTGGGGTTGTGACATTTACGAGCATTCCCTTTTCTCCCACCCAGCGGACTGTCCACGCGTGAGGCTCGCATTCGTAAGGTTCCGGGTCCAAATCCCTTGGAATTTGATTTTTTTTCGTGATCTCCCCTGCTCGCTTCCTTTCCCTGAATTTTCCGCACTGTCATTTCATATACTTCCATTACGCTGGTTCTTACAGAGTCGAAAATGCCAGAGCGAGATGGATTGATGCGGTGTTGCGATGGCTTGCGATTTGGAAGGTTTCTGCTCCGACGTCTGGTATGAAACAAGGCCCTTCTGAAGGGCTCGAACAACTTGGGAGGAGGCCTCCACCGGCGTCGGGGTGTTGTATCTGGAAACTATGTTAGGGACCCCGTTACGTCCGCGCCTCAGATGTCTCCCACACCTATCCCTTCCTTCCTAATCTTAAGTACATCATTCATTAAAAGATTGCATATACACGCCGCGCTATTGGGACCCAGACATGTCGAGGTTAATCTTTAGAATCTGATCATAATAGCAAAATAGTCCGTTTAAAATATGTCCATACAGGTTACCGAAACGTCATGTGCATCAAGCATTTCGAAATGACAGCTGCGGGCGCAACGTAGATAGATAGAAACAGGAACATAACGCTCCGATGTGGCGCACCAATTCCATTCAAATTCAAATCGAAATATAATTTATTATTCCCTTACTACAGTGTACTCTGGCTTTTCGGATATTCTGTATAAACACAAAATTTAATTGGATATGCTGCTCCAGCAGTTAAGGCGGTATACTTCTGTTTCTGCTTTCAGCATTCCATTCAACTGACATGTGCCCCGGTACATGAAATGAATTAATTCAGCGAAAATTAGTTCAAAATTAGGGTTGCTTTAACTTTTTCCCATTTATTCTTAAGACACGGTGCGGGGAAATCCTTAGAAAAACGGATCATTTGCATCTGTTGGAAGTCTGAAAATGACCAGCCAATTGTTAGGCGGACAACTTTCTACTAGTTGTCTTTTTTCCGAAATTCAATGGTAGATGGATCTATCTTCCAGAAAAAAGGAACGCATTTTCCGCGATTAGTATATGGGTTAATTCATGTAAAGCCAGACAGCAAAACTCTTATGTTTAAATTTAACCGACACTTTGTGAACTTATAGAAACAGGAGAGAGTAAGCTTCAAGCACAATATGGGTAGTTTAATAACTAATAGTTTCTATGTTAGAAGGTATTGAGTTAAGAGTATTTTGAACTTTCGAAATAAATGAATCTGAAATGTTTCAGAATATATAAACCAAATTAATATTAAGAGAAAACTCCTTATAGACTGCTTTTTGTAAATAGTCCTTTATTTAACATTACTTTGTCCTAAAGGGTTCCATTCGAAATTAATTTGTTTCATCATCTTGTAGCAATTTTAAAATATGTAAATCAATAAGCGAGGGAAACGAGGTTGCTTCTAATCACTTCCGCTCACGCCCTGTTTCTCCAGTTAATGCATTGTGTGTGGCAGTGCAGCAGGAATGTGCTAAACAGTTAACTATAGTGCGACTCCACGTTTCAACAAAAAGGCCAACGACCCTCTACCGCGCGCTAAAATAATTTTTTATAAGAAGTTTTAATTTTTGTAAGCTGTTTCTAATGCCGACTATATTTTTTAAAACTAACAATTATTCCATTTATAAAGTAGAATGTTTTCTCGTATATTATATATTTTTTTTAAAGTGCAGCTCTTTAAAATGTGTTATAATTAAATAACAACCCCTTGGTTAAATAAACAAATATTGATTATATATCTTCAAAAAGCTTCAAAAAGTAAGGGTACTTTTAACTTGTGTTTCTACAGTGCATAGTTCTCTAGACATTTAATACCAATATTTCTTAAAATGGCAAATATTTAACATTTATTATAACAAGGGAAAAAGGGTTTCATATTTTGCAAAAATTATCTCCTGATGCTATATATTAAAAATATTCCTTAGGTTTAAAAACTCCAAAGTCAATTTTTAAAAATGTCTCTTCGGATTTGAGAGTAAATGTCTCATTTGTATGCCCTTGATATTAACTTCCTTTTATGGTTAAGTTGAAAGTTGAATTTCTAGGCATCGAACGACACAGTTTTTGTCTGTAGAGACAGCAGCAGCTGGTTTTATGTTCAACGCCAGTATCGGTTACTTGTTTTTGTACATTCCGGTGTTTTTTTCATTACGGTCTTTACCGCCACTGGTGGCCGAGGTCGCTAGGTCGCGGACTCGTGAGCGGGAGGTCTGGGGTTCGAATCCCGCCAGGACCGCCCTCCCTGACTGAGGTTTTTTCTAGGTTTTTCTCAGTCCTCATAAATGGCAAATGCCGGGGAGGTACCCTAAACTTAGGCCTGGAACATTTCCTTCCGTAAAAAATGCTTCCCCATATTATCATTTCATCTTATGTATCATCAGTGTTCACTGCCGGTGATGCCTCACTGGTAAAAATGGCGTTAAGCACACAAAAAAAAAAAAAAAAAAAAAAAAAAAAAAAAAAAAAAAACGGTCGTCGGTGGCTTAACAACTATAAATATACACAAAATGCACCAAGAGGGTAGTTTTCAGTATCCACTCTCGGATTTAACATTTCGTTAATCTAATTTAACAAGCAATTAATAAGCGCCATACAGCTAATGACATAGTTGAGATCTCAAAAACATAACAGCTACAACAGCTCATATTTACAAACTAAATAGAGTATAAGCGATATAATTTTTACAATAATAAAATTTAAGGCCATTATTAAGAATCATCGTTGAGAGAATTAGACAGAAAAAGGCTGTTTGCACCAAGACAATCGAATTCTTGCTAGAGACTCATAATGATCATAAGCGCTAAATCTGAGGCGAACAGAAAACTTCCTTGGTGACCCTAATGGGATGTAATGGTGAGATCTGCAATATGTGTAGTGCCACAATTCAATATATCAGTTTGATATGAATTGATTATGCAAGTTAATAGAGGGTTGAACTGGAGGAGATACAAGTGCCAGTACAATAAGAATAAATAGTGAGAAGATTAGAAAGATTACGCACCATTAATATAACAAACATGCCAACAATCAACTTACCTACAGATGACAATCAAGAAACAGATCAAATTACACAAGTAGGAGGAGGCGGTGAGAAAGGAGAGGAAGATCAAGATGAGGATTAAACGGAATGTTCAATAATACAACCTGGAGGCCGGAGGACAGATGGAGACGAGTGGAAGAAGAGGGAGATTAAAACGAGGTCGATAACACAGAGGAGGAAAACCGCAGCCACCAAGGGAGGAGTTCGAGGAGAAGAAGGAGGTGAAGGGAGAGAGAAGTCGGCGTAGGAGAATTCAAAGAGAAGAACGAGAACGACAACACAGAGGAAGAGGAAACTGCAGTTACCGAGGGGGAAGCTTTAGAAGAAGAGGTAGTGAGGTGAAGGAGAGAGGAGTCGGAAAGGAACATAATATATATTAATTACTAAGGTAGTATTTCGTTATAGCTACATAGTTTCAAAATACAATACGCAAAACTCTAGTGAAGTGATCAGAAAAAATAGCATAAGTTAATGATTAAAAATAAATTAACAATATTAAACTTGATAAGATTATAAAATGATTATTTATTAATAAAAAGTAAGTAGTATTATAAAGTTCATAGTAATAATAATAATAATGCATGCTTAAACTTAAGGGAAGCTAAATTACAGAATAAGTTAGGTATAAGGATAGAAATTGTACAGTATATAGCTAAATTTGCTTTATATATAATTAACAAGAATTGGATTAAAGTTACGTAACTTATTTGGGATACAAAAGAAAGAAATTTAAGGTAAATTGTCATTATACAGGATACTAGTACACATTTTCGCCGGAAAACAGTGAAATAATTTTTGTTTTGTTTTAATTAATAAATAATTGTGTTGATTTGTAATTTGTATTTTTGTTTTAACAGCTGGTTAAGGTTTTAGGTCAATGCTGACTTTCAGCATGCATGGGGATTTATAATTTAATTTAGTTTATGCACATGTTTTATTATATATGTAAAGTAGATATTCTTATAGTACTTTTTCTTTTGTTCTCCCTCTATTTTTATTATTATTAGTATTATGTTAATCGCTTTTTATTTTTAGTTATTTTTTAGATTTAGGTGAATCTGAACAATAATAGTGTAACAAATGCAAACATGTAATTTTTCAAATAAAGAACATAAGTTCTGGAATATATGTTCCGGTGTTGGAAACAAGGTACCAGAATGTAGTATTACAGATTTTTTTTATTTATTTACAATTTAGTAGTAATGTTTCGCTGTTTATGTCAGGATACTTCATTCGGATGTGATTTGTCAAGAGTTCTCAAGAAATGTCTTATTGTGTGTAAGTCATACTTGTCCAACAAATGGCAAAAGCGAATGCAGTTTGCTGATGTGTTATAATGTCGCAATTTTTGCCAACTATCAAGAACGTCCTAGTGTTTCGAAATTGGATAAAAATGTCGTTTGCTTAGTTACCTCTTCGATATCTCATGTTACGCATTATATGTATTACAAGAGTAATCAGTAGATAATTTTCATGCAAATGAAATTCTCTTTCTCAACTGGAAACCTGAAAACTTCCCTCTTAAGAAACGAGTAAAAAATTAAGTTTGAACTGCATTTTGACTGTATTTGTACTTGTATTCTCTAAAATGTTTAATTTTATTTGCTCTGACTGTGTGCAAGGCAACAATGAATGTAATGCTCTAAAACTCTTTAAGGCGACATTCGCTAGGTCGCTAAGTCATGATACAAGATCTATAATAAGAGGTTTCTCTTGTTATCAATTTCTAACATATGCCTTCCTGTCCCAGTTTTACGACCAACAACCGCAGAGATTCCCTTGTCGAATCTTTTTCTCATCTGGAGCGAGCGAAGTGGTCACGATTGATCGGCAACGGCTGTCCCTGAAATCCGTGCATGACTTGCCACAAGAATGAATCAGAAACACATTGAACAATCACAATGGAAGGAAGTTGAGAGTCGCTTTTGGCTGTCATTCTCAAGGAACACCCCGGCACTGACATGGACGAGTGACTTGATTACGATGACTCTATTGTAGGTAGGTACAATCTTTTAACTCCCAGTGATTATAATTACTACAATACCGAAGTGTAAATGTAATTCCTTTTGCAACCATTAATAACTTAGTGACGTTGGAAGACAAAGAAAGAAAAAAAATTTAAACACCCGCTAAAATATATGAAAACGACTTCAAAATAATAAAAGTAAAAAGATAAACCAGAATTGTACTATAATAGTATATAGGCAGAACATGTAAAATGCTTAAATAAAACGGAGAGAATATATTGAAAGTAACTACAAAGTGAATTGTTGCATATGCGCGTATAATGATATAATTACATTAAATGTAAACTTCTATACCGACCATAAAGTGTCAACAGATAACACCATGAACAAGTAGCACTGCTGCGGCTTTCGTTGTGACCGCCACGGGTGGCCGAGGTCATTAAGGCGCAGACTCGTGAGCGGGAGGTCTGGGGTTCGAATTCCGCCAGTACTGTCCTCCCTGACTGAGGTTTTCCTCAATCCTCATAACTGGCAAATGCTGGGGAGGTACCCGAAAACTTAGGCCTGAAATGTTTCCTTCCTTAAAAAAAAAATCCTTTCCCCATTTATCATTTCATTTCATGTATCACCAGTGTTCAGCGCCTGTGGTGCCACAGTAGTAAAAACGGGCGTTAAACACCATTAAAAAAAAAGGCTTTCGTTCTCTTTTACTTCCTCCGCTCTGTAAGTGCAGTTAGTTATTATTAGGAAAGTTTCGGAGTTGGTTTCAAATTATAGCCAGTAAAATTATGGACTGCCCAAATTAAACCTCTCAAGTGACATTCCTATTGACAAAATACTAGCGTGTCTTTCATGTTGCCTTTCCAGAGTGGTATAAACAATTTAAGCAAAAACGTAGTAGGTCTGATTTTTGGTTCCAGGTGAGGAAAACGGTGTGTTTTAAACTGTACCTCAAAATAAGCTGAAATGCAACCATGCATATAAACTAAGTTACAACACTTAGAGAGGTTTTACAGATAACCGTTCTAAATTACAAGAAGAACAGTAATGTAAATCTTTGATTAGTTCATTCTGAATCCTTAGTTAATGCATTTTAACTTAATAGTCAACAGTATTCTCTACAGCAAATGTTCAGTTTCATTATAGGCATTGCAGCGGCGCACCATTGACTGTTACACACGTTATAATACTCTCTACCTGTTCCTAATGGTGTGACAGGAATTATAAAGTCCTGTTCCGACTCAATCTCCGAGCAGTAACATCTCTGAAATATATACAGCTATTATCTATGCCTCTGCAACTCCTACAGCCCTAAAATGTTGAAAAAAAAAAAAATAATTCACTGTTTTAAAACTAGTCCTTGGTGCTTCCATCAGTCATTCGGTGTCAAGCTTCCAGGTAGAAGCTAACGAACCTCACATTCTGTACCTGTAGGAACATCTTAAGTCTTTCCTATGGAATCAACATAGTTTCAAATCCATCTTTTGCAATGTACCGCTACATCTTTCCAACACATACTTCATTGTGGTCATTTCATCAGCGCTGCGACAGTCCCTTAATTACTGAATACTACAAAGACGTTGTTTTTAAAACCCATCCCTACCAACTCTCAATGACCGTAGCTCCTTAGCATCGTATGCACCCTTCAATTAATGTTCAGCTACATTTATATAAAACCTCTCATACTTACCCTTTCATCCTCAAACAAATGTTTAGTACTCTATGGAAAAGTCAGAAAGGGCTCGGAAATCTTCAAGGATGGATCAGCAAGAACGGAAGGGTGTGGCTGTGGAGTGCTATACCACAGTCACACCAAGTTACCTCAACATTTTACCATCAACTTTTGCAATCAAGAAATTCCTCCACTACATCATCCACCCTTCTAATGGTATCAGTTTTATTACATACACTTGCTCATTAAGAGCACTCCTCTTAACAGTTAAATCCTACACATTTTTATTAGATACAATTCATCTATATTAATCCATTCAGCACTTTGGGAAACAAGTAACCCTTACATGCATCCGTCTACATGTGAGAATTGACGGCAATGACTTATGAGCTGCAAAGGAAGTCACCAGACAATCTGTTACCTCAAGATATCTGCACCACACCATGATTTTTATTTAGATTTACATTGGAGTTTGAGATTGAGGCGGTATTTATGGTGTTATATTTATTTTTATAGGTTGTGAATGGGTTTAGATTCGTTGTGGATAAGGAGGTGATCGACTTTTATAAATGGAATGGTATCTCAGAGGTGATTGGTCGAACTTTCTTTCAGTACTGCAATCTAGTAATGTTTCTTCCTCGTCTATAAGCTCAATTTATTAGCTGAACGTTTTTGTGATGCACTATCACAGGAAAAGATGATAAAAAAACAAAAATATAACACACTTAGTTCCAGTTTTCACCATTTATTAACACTTTCGCTTTTTCTTACACTTCTCCCACTTACTTCAGCACCAACTAACGAGTAACAAACAAGTGACATGTATTCTATGGTCCATTGCAATTACTTTTATTAATTCGCTTGTCCGTCGGTCTAGGCGCTATAAATATATTCAGCATGGCTTTTAAATGTCGCGCGATTTGATTTTACTACACCTATCTCCCTATTGGTGGGCTTTTATGCTAATTTATTATCGTTTAATTCTCATAGGTTATCTTCTAAGATTTTAATCGGTCCACCCACAGCAAAATCTTAAGTCTCAGACTTAAAGAGAGCCGTAACAGAGGTTTTATGGTTCAATTTGGATATTTAATGCCTGAGCTTTCCCTGCACTGATAACAAAAGAACCACTTGTCCTTTCCAAATTCCTGAGATCGCGTTTTGTCCAATGTCCAAGTTCTAGTTGACCTGAAGTAACATTACAAAGAAATCCTCTTATTCTAAAAGGTTACAATGCTGGTTACTTTAGAGGCAACCTACCCTTTCAATGGTATGTCCATTGCCTTTTTTCTTATTCTTGTAACAACATGTGTAAACCATATGTCTATGACCTTTTTGGTGAGTATATTATACATAAATATTATTTCTAAGCGGGCCTGGGATCGCTGTTATACAATAATTGTCTCAAGAAACACCTTGGCACTTTCAGCCACAGGGGTCCTTTGTGCACCCCCTCAATCCTCATTTTATAATTTCAGATCTAGAGCTTTAAACTCATCTCCTAAAGGACCGACTATTAATAGAGATGTTCTTTGTCTTCCCAGAGATTCACACTCTACTGAAATGTGTTTTGTAGTCTTATCAGACTGTTTACATAGACAGCTTATAGAAGTATAGAGTCCTATCGCCCATAGATGTTTCTGTAGTGGCCAAAGCTACTTTAGTAAGTCTTTAGTTAGAATGCTATCGGATATTATAATATGAATTTTACCCAGTTCTTGACCGTAAAAATTCTTTCATCTCATCTGATGCTCTGTCTTGATCCATTGATATAATGCGGTTCTAGCAGTTTTCTTCTTCTTTTCGCAGAAAGTTTCTGGTTCTCTGAATTCAGTTTCAGTTTCTGCTTTAGTCAGTTTATTTGCTGACTCATTACCTTGTATGCCCTGAATTCTTTGTGGAAAGATTGATGAGAGCTTGCAGAATTTCCCATACAAGTCTTGAGTTTACTTGACGAGAACAGAGTACTGATGTAGCTTCACTGTTTCTGAACCTGGTATGGTTAACAGACTTTCTCTTCTCACTAAGTGCGATTACTTCTGCCTGGAAAACTGCGACAAAGTTCCGAGTTATCTTATAAAATCCAGTTACTGAAGAGTTTCCTATTTTGATGCATCTGTGACGAAGATCAGATGACCCTTAGACAGAGTATGTGAAATTTATCTCATTGAGTTAGATCGTTCTCTTATCCTGATGCTGAATAATTGTGTTAAATTGCGTTTATAGAAATGTATTTTGATGGCAAGTCTATCACTCTGTAGGTATTACTGGATTGTAATTGAAGCGTTTCCATTTTTTTTTTTCATTTGGTTTATTTAAGGACGCTCTTTAACATCTCAGGTCATCAGCGTCCCATTCAATTCCGGGCGTGAAACGGTCGACAAATTTTGTTCAGAGGCCTCTTCTTTCATGCTTAGGGTACGACACGGACGCACGGCTTTACTTCCCTTCCGAAGGAAGCCATACCTAGGATTTTTACGCCCCTTGCAAAGAAATGGGCGAAGAAATGTTGAATGTCCTACAGTAAATTACTTGAAGCTCATGCTGGCTACACCCATATCTTTTAGTCGCTCCTAGCACTGAAACGTCGAGAGCAAGTGGTTTTTACTCGCCCCAGAATCGGTCAATGCAAATTCACTCACTCCTTCATCCTACATAAAGAACTAGCCACAACACAACTTTTCTGTAGGTACAATATGTACTAGTGCATTGTTCCAAATTCAATAGATGGAGACTACAGGCTGCCTTTACTGGCATTTCGAGTGCATTGAACAACAAATTGGAAAATCCAGAACACTTTAAAGTTCTTTACAACATGTAACATGTAAGAAATCACTGAGATGAACCGAAAAGAGAAAGAGAGAGAAAAAATAGAAAGTTATCTTGTGAAACGAGCAGGGAAATTCACTGGGCTCTTCTTCTGATCTACCTCCTCGGAATCACCACCAAGTTGAGAGAAATGCGACGGTGCACCGTAATATCCTCTTACAACCCGGCATTACAACACTTTAGAATTAAAGTGGTGGTTTGCTGTGTAATAGAAAGCAACTTGGTACATCAAGGATAGTTAGTATTTATCAAATGGACCATTTCCGGACGTGTAACTTGTTCATTTTATTTTGTAGAAGTTACTCTCAGAAAGTCAGTGCGAGTGTTTCTTGATTAAGTAATTTACATCTACGATAAACATGTCTAATACTAAATATATGAAGTAGAAACATTCATTTAGCTTATAATTTGTTAAAGTACAGTAAAACTGATGAGTGCTTTATGGGGCGTTTTATTAATTGTATGCGCACGTATCTTGAAATTGATTATTTCTGTGATTATTTAGTACACTGCTACATTGACAAACACAGCTCTTTTCCACCCAGCAACACGCGCGCGCGCACACACACATGTTATATAAAAACCTATCAATGTAACATTATTTTTCACACACTTAATGCTAAATTTTGTAAATTTATATTAATTATAAAATAAAATTAAATTCATCGTATATATATAACTTTCCAGTAAATCTTCATGTAGGAACAATTTTGTATGGAAACATCGCAAAACTGACAGAAGAAATGAATGTGCGCCCGCGCGTGTGTGTGTGTCAGTATACAAGCTAGCAGCAATACAAAATTAGTCAAGTGATCCACATTCGTTAAGTTAACATAGCACATTATGACATTATTTTAAGTTATGTTTTATTGCACGAATTAATTTGTAAGAAAGTGTATAACAAGTTTCGTAATTTTTAGGAATGTAATAATACTTGTTTATAGCTTTATTAACAAGTTTCATATGCCCCCACCTCTCTCTCTCTCTCTGCATACCAGATTCTAAAAGGATTTTTTTAATGAATTACTCAAAAGTCAATGCCCTCTTTTATTATATTTAAATCAGCCCTGGTGGTCTATAGGTAGCCATACCTTGCCTCGTAGGCCCAAGACCACTGGTACAAATCTGGCCGTGGCTGATGGACTTTTTAGGGCGTAAAACTCTTAAGTATTCGTATGGCTTTCTTCGGTCCATTGTCGTAGATTTACGACATATAAAAGAAAAAGTCTGAAAGAAGAGGCCTCTGAGCAAAATTTACGTGCCGTTTCACGCCCTGAATCGAATGGGACTCTAATTACCAAAGATGTTACAGAACGTCCTTAAATAAACAAAACAAAATAAATAACTATTATATTTATTAAGTCATCGTATCATGGAGTCCATTAAGTTCGTTTGTTTGTTTTATTTAAGTACATAAATAACAAAGTCTGTTATTGTTGTTAAGCAAAGATGGATTTACTGCAAGATATTTTAACTGAATTTTATAGTTGTGGATGAATCAATATTGCTAGAAATATTGTGTTAGGAGGGAAGAATGGAAACCGAGAAACGTCAGGTCGTAATGTAGTTCCAAACTGTAAGAAATCTGAATTTCCTGCATTTTAATGCCAAATAAGCATGTCCAATTACATATCTCACTTTCACATTCATAAGTAGGACTATGAGAATTTTTTTATTAATTCTGCAATTATGTATTCTGCAAATGGCTGATTCTGTTTTCAGTAACAAATAATTGTTTTACATATATTATCATAACATAACATCCAGTTGTTTGGCAGTACTTTAGGTATGAAGCCAAGTATTATAACGTAGTTATTACATAGTAATGTTATACAGCTAATGTCATTAACAATTTCGACCAACAATAAAGACCATTTATAATTCTTAAATAAAAAATGAGAAAATAAAGAAAGAAAAAAGTGGATCACAGCTTACAGACATGACACGATTTATAGATGTCACAGTTCTAAACGTTTTCATTTTAAAAATTCAAAAATCTCCGAAAGATCAACTAGTATAGGCATATAGTACTTAAAAGTTCCTAACGCAATAGCCATTTTACATATTCTGCAATAAGAGCCAGGTAATACTTTATTAAACCCGCCCAACTACTACCAGAATTGTATGTATTTAAAGTGTTGGAAGGGAGAAAGGCAGTGCGGAAACTTCTGTTGGATTCACACCGAAGATCAGTAGGCATCTATTAACAGCTCAATGAGAAGTACAACAATGACTATTGTCTATTCTAGCAAGCTTAGCAAGTCCCTGCGAATGTTAACTTCTTTGCTGGATGAACGGTTCTCGACAGTGAACTTACTTTAGAGAGCACGTTAAAATCAAAGCACAGAGGAACGATTTACAATGCTTAACTGTAAAGGAAAAGCCGTGTTAATTTTCACAGCAATCATTAGAACATTCTTTCGCTGCAGAAGCGCTACGGGAGATCAACCCAAATCAGACTTTAGAACGAACCGGTGCATCCATGAAATTATCTTTACCAAAGAAGCGGGTTCGTTAACGGACCGAGCATAAAGAATAAACGGAATTCTTCGTCTCATCGACAGATGCTCATGTATTGTCTGCCTACGCCAAACGTGCCTCTGTAACATGACGTATATACGTTTATAAGTTCTCTTGAAGGTTTTTTCTACTTCCTTGAAAATACTAAACAATAAAAATCATTAGCCTTGCTATTCATAACAGGCATGAGTTCATTTATTTTGTATATCGGCAATAATCAACTTACTCATTTTAGCAGCAGTTATTTCGGGTGTCTTACCGAATTCCATTTTCGAGTGTTAATTTTAACATGACCTGAGATATGCTTCTATCAGGTACAATAATGGAAACAGCAATTACATTTCCTTAAAAAAAAAAAAAAAAAAAAAAACATTCGCCTTCATAGTTCTTTATTTACTTAACCCACTCTCAGTGGCTTATTCCGACTTTTAAGCTAAGGTCACTGTCACCAAATTCACATCGATAAAAAAGAACGAACTGTTTTTAAAAGCTTTTGTTTGAAAAAATGGAGGGAAACAAAATATTTATTTACATGTAAGGTTAAAGGTTATACCATATTAACATTAGGTTATTAAACAAAATATTCTTAATAAAAGTTAATAAAATAATGATTTTACAGTTAGCTACTTATGAATCGCAAGGAAAATATAATACTAAATATTATCAAAAGACAGCAAACGCAGAAAAAATTTAAATTTAACATAACTTTGCAATTTGTGTATGAGGTAATAAGTTGTAGATCCACAATTTTACATCCAACTTCATTTGAATACAAGAATAACAAAAAATATTTATTTAACTTTAGAACCATGTGATCGAAAAATAAAAATAATACAGAACATTTCTAAATGTGCACGCAAAGCACAATGGGCAGATGGCTAGAATGCGACAAGGAAACTACCGTCGATCAGAGATGCTTTCCCCCGGTTTTTTCTATGACCGAGCCCCCCTTGTGTGCCACGCCGTGGAGGGGTTAACAAGCCTGCTTCCTTATTTGTTGACCTTGCCGACTGTCGTAGTCGTAGCGCAGGTGTTCCTGGGTGTATGTTGTGTACACACCGAGAGATGACGGAAGTGCGTCATCGGATCGGTGATCGGATTTTTTTTTTTTTTGTTTCTTTTGCTTTTGCTTATTTACGGACGCTCTTAAACATATCAAAGTCACATTTAATTCAGGGCATAAAACAGCCGATAAATTTTGCTCAGAGGCCTCTTCTTTCAGGCTTAGGATTTTCACGCCCGAAAAAAAACCATCGATCCTGACCGGGTTTGAACCCGCGATCTTGGGTTTAGGAGGCAAGTGTGGTTACAACTACACCACCAGGACCGACTTATTGCCACGGGTGGCTGAGGTCATTAAGTCGCAGTCTCGTGAGCGGGAAATGTGGGGTCCATAACCTACCAGGACCGTCCTCCTTGACCGAGTTTTTTCCAGGTTTCCCTCATTCCTCATAAATGGCAAATGCCGGGAAGGTATCCTAAACTTAGGCCTGGAACATTTCCTTCCTTAAAAAAAAAATCCTTTCCCAATATATTGATATATCCGTTTTATTAGGTATTACATTTTAAAATATATGAAAAGTAAGACAGTATTTATGGACTGCCACCCTCATATTTAATTAGATTAATTATAGCAAGTAATTTTTAATTATAACTTCGTTATAACCATGAGTGTAATGTCATTTTCCTATACAAGTGTTCGGTTATGTGTAAAATGTTATTTTCTTGCCAGGGCGCAGAAAGCTACCCCAGTCATAAAATTTGACCTGGAAATTTCTGTAGCCTGTTGTAGCAAGATGTTTATTGGTATTATGTTAGAACATTTCTTAAGCAGGGTAGGCACCGTAAAACATATGGCGATTGCAGGGATGAAAAGAAAGGCCGATAACCTCTTCTAGGGAAGAAGTCAACCTCTTGAGTTGATTCTACATGGAAAAATCACATAGGTCATGTTTATTTAGTTTGCAATTTTGTGGCCCACAGTCAGTTTTGCAAGAGTATTCAGCGGGGCAATATCAGCGAAAGGACTTTCTCAGTTCCGTTCAATTAGTGGAAAACGATATTTAGTATTGCAAGAATTAAGTGAACGAGCTTTATTAGTTAAGTACAATAGTTTATGAACAATAAATTGTGTCATCTTCCATAACGAAAAAATATTATTAATCTCCAAGACTTCTTCCCCTATGGTCACAGGACCATAAAAATATCAGCAGCAGAGTCTCAACAGCCGTGGCAAAACTGTAAGACAGCGGTAACCTTTTTCGGAGAGGAAGGAATTATTTACCCCTGAGATTACATCCAAAACCCATTTATCAAATTTCCTTTTTGAAAATCATTCCTTCCATTCTGGTACATATATTTCATTAACACACCCTTTTCCTTTTTTCAAAATCCTTCCCTTCACATGCTTTACATATTTTAATTAACCTCCTTTTGTAAAACCGCTGCAAAGGCTATTGAATGATTTTTTCAAATGTTTATAATAAATGCAATGAGAGGGTGTTATTATATTACATTTTTGTCAAATTATTAATTGCTATTAAAATATTTAAAAAAAAAAACTTCTGAAAAATTGCAGCAAAATGTGTGGCGTTACCATGCATTTTTTTTTCAAAACAATAGCTAGTGCATCACTGATTTTTAAAGGAAGAATATTGTAAAGATACGTTTTAAGATGTTGAGAAAAGGATTGAATAAAAAAGATATGCAAAATGAACATTTTTTAATATTGTTTTTTCACCTCTCCGTTACATATTTTTTTCTTTTCATTATTTATTTTCTTGAAACCTAAATACAGCTCCTAAAAATGTCAAAACAAAAATCTATAAGGGCCTATTTTATATATTTAGCACACAAAATTTACATGTATGAATCTAGCTGGAATAGAGAAGTGTTTATGCCGATGGTTTCAACAAACAATTTAAAAAATCATACGCGTTTGGTTTTTAAAACAGACACTGAAATGAGATATTTTCTGGTCATCATTACACTTGCCGTTCTCTAAGTATATTTTAATTATTTTCCTTTTTGACTTTGTGTTTTCATGTTTAAATAACAAAATATCTCGAGCTGTACGATTGTTAGATTCAAAAACTTGTAATAATTGAAAATCCATTTATTTCGAATTCTTTCCAACACATACGTGCGGATGTGGTTTTCTAGGTATAAACAGTTATTCACAGTTCCGTTTCACATATTTTTATTTTTTGCGGTTTACTTTACCACCTATTGTTTAACTGTAAAGTGTTCAGGAGTTTTAGCTGAAGTGTGACTAATATGCTTACCGACTTTACGAGCTCTTGCACAGCCATCAGTCATGTTTCCTGCCTGACTTGTATGGGGAAGAAAGGCGCCAAAGATTTGCAGTCGTTTTCTCGAGTTGTGTTTATTTGTGACTGGAAGTTTCATAGCCATAAGGAGATACTATAGCAAACGAGAAGTACAGAAAACAATTATGGAATATCTAAAAGTCAAATCTAGATTGTTAATTTCATCAAATTCTACGAAACAAGGAGTTAGTTTTTCAGATAATACTCCCAACCCCAATATCGTTAAATATATATATTGTATAAATCTTGTTTTGTTTAGATTTACCCCCGATCTTCAATAATTTTTTTTTTATTTCTATAATGGTTATAATTTCTGAACACTCACAGATGTTATGTGTGAAATGTTAGACGTCTGATTTTTCTAAACCTACAGCACATAACCAGATTTTTTTTAAAGTTATTAATTGAATCAAATAGAAACTCCAATTACAGGAACATAACATAAAATAAAAGGAAAACAGGAATATGCCTTCCATGCATGAACAAAAATAAATTATAAATGCAATGAATGTCCGTAAAAAAATTTTAAAAAGAGGAACAGAGAACTTCTCAGCCTGAAGGATATTTATTTCACATAATTTTAATTTAAACACAAAATGATAATTTATATAACTACATTGAAAGAGAAGTTCGAAACAATGTTGATTACGTTTAGGTTTCACTCTCTAACTCCCAGTCATCTTTACTTTGAAATTCCAAATGAAACTTTTTCATATTTCAAATTTACTTTGGAGTTTCAAATTTTAAACACAATTCAATTGTTAATCACATATTTTGTTTTCTATCGTTGTTTGATCAATTCGATTGTTGTAATTGTTGTTTTAATTTGAACAGAATAAAATTATTAAGCTTTTTGGGCATTTTTTGGTAATAAATTGGTTCAAAATGCTGCATACTCTACAAAAAAAGAACAGAGTGGAAGCTGATTAGTCGGGAGTTCCGAAATGAGTTGTATCATAATAACTGTAATGTTATTCAAAATAAACCGTGTTTTCATTATACAAATGATTTATTTTTATGCACAAATTCAAACAACAAAAATCCAGATATGTGATAACAATCGAATCTTCTTTAAAAATCATGTAGCATACGTTAGGTGTGCCATTAGACATTTCAAATAGAAGTGGCTGGAGTTGGGGAGCTGAAACATAGGTTTCTAAATTGACCTTTTAAAAATTGGATACTTTTTCAGAATGGCAAGCCTTTAAATGTAAGCCTTCTATAAATCCTAGCAAATATGTAACAGTGAGAGATCATTTATATTTTACTACTTGTTAACCAATGCAGTTAAGTACCAGAAAGAAATACTATTTGAAAAAGGAGTTCTGCACAGTAAAACAATAAGCCCTATTGAAGAATTTATGATAAGCTGTAGTTCATGATAAATGTGAGAAGTCGAAGCATCCTAGCTGGATAGATGTTAAGGACAATTTTTGGAATCATAAAAGAGCAAACAGCTGACTTTTATATGAAGCCAACAAATGATTATTAGCAGTAACTCGACACCGACCATCTGAAACTTGAGCCGAAGATAGAAATTAAATTAAAAAGGGGGGGGGGGAAACTAACGTTGTTGTTCTGCGTGCTCGGCTTATTCATATCTTACATCATGAGCGAACTCCAATGGCAGCTTCTTTCTGATTCATGAAAGATAAATGGGGCATCAAATAGGAAACAAATGAAGAGACAGGGACGGTATACAATTGTTACGCAAATGTAAATGGGGAGAAAAATCCTCTAGAAGTGTTTATGCATTACTAGACACTGAGGATACAGATTGAGAAATATGGAGAGGGAGAAAAAGAAAAAAGAAGAAAAAAAAAAGAGATTAATATTATTTCATTGGCCCGGATTGGAATATTTATCACTTTATACGGCAGCTACTGTGGTTATACCCATGAAACAAATCTCCCACTTTCTGAACATAGAAAATGGCAATGAAAAAAAGTTTGGTGTGTGTGTGCGTGCGTGCGTGCGCGCGCGCGTGTGTTTACCCGCTCTAGCAGCCGTAAATTATGCTTTTACTCCACGAAACTCGGCATATAACGATCAATTAACAAACGATGCATCGAATTCGTTAACCAGCAAAATTAGACCATGGTGGATGGGGGTTAACTAAAGCGAAAATTTAAACATCGCTCTAGCTGCCGCAATTTTTGCTTTTTCTCAACGAAACTCGGTACATGCTATTAAAATAAATTAATAAAAAACAATTTTCGAAAATCAGCGAAATCGGGAGTGGGGGTTTACCCGAAACCTAAAATTTCAAAATCGTTCTATCGGCACCAATATTTGTTTTTCGTAACGCAGGTCGGTATATACTATTTAAATAAAATAAGAAAAATAATATTTGAAAATGTCATTAGGAGTGGGAGTATATCTGAAAACCGAAATATAGAGGGTTAAAGGGAAATTTAAAAATCGCTCTAGCGACCACAATTTGTAATTTTTAAAGGAAACTCTGTATATGTTATTGAAATAAAATAAGAAAAATAGTTTCTGAAAATCAGTGAAATCAGATTATTAGAAATAGGAGTTTACGTGAAACCCAAAATTTAAAATCGCTCTTGCGGCACCAATATTTTTTTTTTCGCAACGAAACTCTGTATGTACCATTTAAATAAAATAAGAAAAATATTTTCTGAAAATTAAGGAAATTTGGCTATTAGAAGTGGGGGTTTACTGAAACCCAAAATTTAAAAATCGCTCTAGGGACATCAATATCTGTTTTACAACATATATATATATATATATATATATATATATATATATATATATATAAAACACAAAGTCCCACTAGAAATTTCTATATTCTATATAGAATATAGAATATTCTATATTCTGCGAGTTCTTCAATGGCAAGAACACTGAGCAAAAGTCACACTTGAAATTTCTATATTTCCAACTACTGCGAGTTCTTCAATGGCAAGAACACTGAGAAAAAGTCACACTTGAAAGTTCTATATTTCGAACTACTGCGAGTTCTTCAATGGCAAGAACTTGTCTAGCTTCTTGCCATTGAAGAACTCGCAGTAGTTCGAAATATAGCAATTTCAAGTATGACTTTTTCTCAGTGTTTTATCTTTATCTACTTTTATTATTATTGTTAATTTGTTACATTGTTAATTAATTTGTTACATTGTTAATAGTGTTACTTTATTTTTATTTTTCATTTAAATTATTTATATAAAATTTAAATAAAACAAGAAAAATAGCTTCTGAAAATTAGGGAAATCAGAAGTTATATCTGAAAACCGAAAGTTAAAAAGTGTTCTAGCCTTTATTTTTTCTCAATGGTTCAACATAAAAGGAAAAATTAATTCAGCATTTTGTATTTTTAACGGTGCGCAGTTTTTGTATTTAAAAATAAAAAAGCATTGTCAAGAAGAATAGTAACTGTAAAACATTTATCTAAATGAGGGAATTATATTTGTATGTAAGAGCGCTCCGTGATAGCATTCAGAAAACGTTTGTATTACATGCTTTTACACAATAAAATTTAAATTAAATTTCAAAGTCACTGAAAATGGATGGAACTTTCGATTGTTTATTGTATATATTTTTTTAACATATGTAATTGCTTTTAAATAATAACATGTTTTTATTTTATTGACACATAAACTTCTTAATTACACAAGATTTCTTTCTGTTATTTCTCTCTATTTTAGTGAATGTAGAGATGATACCAAGGGCTCATAAACATGCTTATATTTTAAAATGTTTAAAAATACCCACACATATTTTTATCAGTCAGTGTCATATATTTCATTTAATTAATATTATACTATTAATTTTGTGGTATAATCTCAATAAGAAGAATTAAAAAAATATATCTCTCTTTTGCAATAATTATAGATTGCAAGAATTCTAATGTTGTTTCCCCCTTACTTTTGAAAATTAGTGTAAATTCACCATATATATATATATATATATATATAATAAAAATAAAAATAAAGTAACAGTATTAAAAATGTAACAAATTAACAGCAATTATAAAAGCAGAAAAGGATAAAACACTAAGAGAAAGTCACACTTGTAATCCCTATATTTCGAACTACTAGAGTTCTTCTATGGCAAGAAGACAAGTGAAGATAATAAAAGTAAATATTGAGTATCGAAGGTAACGTTATCCATGGAAACAGATGAAAGTAGAAATGAGAATGTGGGGGAGGGGGGATTAATACGTAAGTTTTAAACCAGGTGGTATACGCGCTTTATGTAAAAATATAGTTGCCCTTTCTCTATCTCTGAGTAAACTTTCAGAGCATTGTGTAGGTAACGCATCAATAAATGTTAGATTAAAAGCATCATCAAAATCCTTACAGTGAGATAAGGCAAGTTGGGCAACCGGCAAGGGAGACTTGGTTTTAACATAACGTCTATGATTGTTCATACGTAGCGAAACAACAGTGGAAGTTAGAACAATGTAAAATGCTTTGCAAAGCTGACAAGATAACATATATACGACGTTGTTGGAAGAACAAATAGCAAATGAACAAATGTTTATATATATATAAAATATAAATAAAGTAATACTATTAACAATGTAACAAATTAACAGTAATTATAATAGTAGAAAAGAATAAAACGCTAAGAAAAAGAAAAGTCACACTTGAATTCGAAGTATAGCGATCTCAAGTGTCACTTTTTCTTAGTGTTTTATCCTTTTCTACCATTATAATTACTGTTAATTTACACACACACACACACACAGTGATTTTGAAGGGAGAAAACATAAAAACTAGTTAAGTATTGTATTATAGTTCAGTTTTCTTTTATTAGTTAGCTTTATAGTTTGTAGCGTTTTTTAACATAAAGTAGTGCCATAACTTAATTCATTAATAAGGCCATAATTTTGATTTTATATTATTTTTAAACTTACCGTACTTGCTGAGGAATTCGCTTAGTTTACGCAGCTCCGGCGTGAAGGATTTTTTATTTGAAGGAGAGCAGCAATATAAAATATACTTTAAAAACCACAAAGTTACAGTACGTTCATTTGAATGTTCTAACGGGGACAGATCCTAAGCATTTTTACTTCATGTATGAACATGAGATGAGATGATAAGAAGGAACCCTACAGTACCATGCGTTCTCAGAAAAAACTCCTCTCACACCTTCTCTGCCCAATGTTTGGATGTGAACAATTCTTCATAAATGGTTCAGGATCAGGTAAGGAAGGAGAGAGGGGTGGTAGACCCCCAACCCCATCCTTCGCATGCAGTCCTTCCAGGTACATGAACGCACCTGTGGCTAGCAATCAGAAGACTTTTGAATGAAATAGTTGCATGAATGAGATGAAGAGGAAGAAGCGGAGTGATATGAACACGGTATAATGAGCGAATCTCCATGCACTAGCCACTGGACTAATGTAAAGAAGTACATTAACCCAAAAATACAACGCTAATAGTAGGAAACACACCTTTCCATAAGAAGCTCTTCAGGAGGGAATGAGTGAAGTAGCTAAGAGCGCACACTTTCCAGAGACCCTTAATCAGTTATGCTGTATCGAAGTATTTCAGCGTTATACAATTAGTAGTATAAAAAAAATCTAACAACCATATGCTTCTATTTCGGATCTAGCAGTGGCTGCTTTTTGTGAAATAATTGAAGTTCCAAGAACAACCGAATGAAGCACAGCTGAGAACACTTCTCTCCAATTAAATGAGCTGAATTGGCATTGGGAGCAAATTTCTCCCCCCTCCCCTTTCTCTACTTCACAAACACAATCTCATCATTGGAAAACGAGACGTGGAAAAACAAAAAGTATTACCACTCCAAGCGTTTCAGACACATGTGCATCATTCCAGGAATGCACGATTGAATGAGAATTTATTTTTAGAATCGCAATCAAGCATGAAATTGATCCCTTGTGTCAGATCACAACTTAAAGAGCTAAGAAAGGCTAAATAAGTTCAGCGGAACTGGTGATGTTTACCAAACCTGAGCAATGCCCAGTGGCTTCTTAACGCAGAAAAAACGTTTCCCATACGCGTTCCATATTTCCCATCCTGTGCAGATTCTTGAGCCTCAACCGTACAGCCTGTGCAGCTTATCAAGTGAATTTGAAAATGCTATGAGTGAGTTTTCTTGCATTCTGGCTTAAATAATGAGGGTCGAAAGTTGTATGAACTCAACTGTTTTAAATTGGAGGAATGTTACCGGTTCCTTACATAACACAATAAATTGGCATTTTTATTTTTAAAACACAAAAGGTCTGATTAGCCTAGCTGGACCGTTTTGGGTTTGTTCAACTAGATGTCCCATTAATATTTCATATCATTATTATTTAATGTACTTATTTTACCGTATTATTTCTGCACCCCATCCCTTAGGTCCTGCGCGACAATGCAAGTAGTCATTGACTAAAGGATTGTGGAATTCAGTCTCCCACTGTCATCATTATATATAAATATGGTTGTCCGTTACCTGTGGGTTGTCTTCTAGGAGGAGATCATGAACAATGCTGTTTGCAATGACATGGAGTCCCGCCGTTTTTTCTAGTGGAGCTCCAGGAAAGGAAAAAGTTAATTGAACATTATTATTTGTGTCTTTTTGGACTTTGTCTACGACCTCCCCATATATCATCATCATCATCATCATCATCATCATCATCACCACCACCCTGCAGGAACTAGGGTCAAATACCTGTCAAGTCTTCTTTGCGGATCAGCTGAACCATGCTTGTGACACGGACATCTGACCGAATTTGTCAGCATTAAATAATACTACATAGCTAAATACAAAGTAAAATTCCAAAAAGGCTAAATTCCCACCAATCCCAAGGCTGCACTCAAACTTGTGACTCTAATTACCAAATACTTCCCTTAATGAGCGTAGCTACCGCACAAACACTTAAAATATTTCAAATCAACCAACAGAAAAGTTGATCTGCGATTGAGCACTATCGCTACAACCCATAGCTGGAAGAGTTTTTCCAAGCAATTTCAATTGCTGTACTGTTGATATACAATGTGGCCATTGTGGGGACTAAAAGAAAAGGTTTGCTTCAATGTGCATGTCTTGCTTCCTCCACCTCTATCCATGTCCAATCATAGTGCCTTTTTTTCTTCCTGTTTTCCGCATTTCATCCCAGCATAAGCGTGGAACGTTATGTTATGAACTTTCGCTATACAGGGTACCGGTCTTCGACGTAGATCGCTATTCAGAAAGATTCTTGCTTGTACATTATCCTCGTCATGAAAAAGGAAATTTAGGTGGTAAAAGCGTTCTCAATCTTGTTAATTAATCTTTCACAAAATGAAAGCGTAGAAATATATTTCCCCTGCATTGTCGTGCAATGAGGAAGATGGCAACTTCTTGTTCTTCGATAGCCTTGCTGCTCTGTTCAGTTCTAATATAAAGGAGAAATAATAATAATAATAATAATAATAATAATAATAATAATAATAATAATAATAATAATAATAATGTGTGTGTGTGTTTTTAATTCTTTCATCTACAATTTCAACGTCTAGTCTACAATTTTGCAATCTATTCTATCTGTTATTGATTTTATTTATTCACTTATTAAGCTTTACAATTGACTAAACATCTCTGAGATTATAAACAAAATGAATAACTGATTGCGTAAAAAAGTGCGAATCCAATACGTCTGAAGTTATCGGACGAAGTCTTTTCCATTACCCAGGCGCTGGATAAAAATCACTCTGCCTACCTCATGAGCCACACTTTGGATTAGAGAAACTTTAAGCACCCAAAGTAAAGAACAAAAAACAAAGAAAAAGCTATGCCCAGGTCAGAATTTCGTTCAAAATATCAATGCATGCGGGATGAAAGAATAAAGTAAATTAACCACTTATAGTGCTTTCTCTTGATTAAAAAGGGAGGGGAAAAAAGTCAATATAATGCAAATGGAGAATGGTTACAATAATGATAAACTTGTGTTTATCCACTCTAGGGTAGACCCTATACTTTAATACGTATTTCTAGCTCATGTTAAGAAGAAAGGGGGAAGGGGGAAGGGGAAAAAAAAAAGGTTTTCCTAAACTACAAGAATGTTGTTTCAAATTCCTTTCCATAGATTAAATATTGCTTACCTTTTTTGATTCAGAAATATTTAATGACTTTCATTATAGATCGAGTAGAGTGGCTTAAGTAGTAACATTTCAGATTCACATCCGGAGGACCCGCATTCAAATTTCTTGGGGCCGACCATCCTGACCTTGACTGGTTGTTTAAGCGAATTCTGGGATGGATATTTCCTATCCATAAACTTTCCATTCTCTCCCATTTCATCATTCCACTGGTTCTGTTACAGGATCGAAAGTGTGGGCGGCTTGGGCTAGTGCTGTGTGCGGTTGGACGGAGGCTTGCGCTTTGAACAGTTTTCTCTCTCGGCGTTTGGTATGTAAGCGGCCTTTCTGAGAGGCTTGAAATCCTCCGCCGGCATCGGGATTTCCATCTGGCAACAATGTTAGGGGCCCCGTCTATATCTGTGCCTCCTCTCCCGTAGATCCTTGTCCTCCAGTGTCTCTCTAGTCTCATCTTTTCCTCCCGAAGGTGCTTCCATTGGGGACTTAAGCAAATATAGCCAGCATTTGAACAAAGCTGAAGTAACGAATACATCTCCCTCCGTCCCTAACAATCCAATCTAGCCTTTCTTATCTGGGAGAACACTTGGCTTATATGCGTTAATGTAGCAATCGTTGAAAAGCTAATTCTAGTGCTGGGGCAAATACTATTCATTAAAAGCATCGTTTTACCTGACTTTTTTTTAACAGTTTTATTAGGGATGATTACAGCATTTCTTTAACGTTTAATGAACAAATACATTTTATATATATTAAATTAGTACTTAGGTTACATTTTATAAAAACTGAGTTGCAGAACAATAATTTTCAAACATTAAATGATGTACCTTTCAATATTTTAGCATTTGTAGACGATGTAAACAAATTAAAGCAAGGTAATTTATTTACTGATTCAAATATTCCAAATAATTCTTGCAATAATTAGCATCACTGTTGCTATAATTTGCTTTAGACTGGGTGTGCTACTTTCTGCGCTGATACGTGCTCTTGTTGCACTTTGTCGATGTAAATAAGACCATGCCACTCTCCATTTGCACCAAAGAACAGAATTGAGCTAATTCAGTTTTTTCTCTCCCCCTTCTTTATTTTCTGGAGCCATAATACATCGAAAGTTTCAGTCCAATATAGATAGTAAAACATTTACTAATGAATTGAGAAGCAATACGGCCGGGCACGCGTTACGGATGAAGGATCACGACGCCCATCAGTCGGTCCTGGTAGTCACCATACTTGTTTCCTAAACCCAAGATCGCGGGTTCAAACCCGGCCAGGATCGATGGATTTTTTTCGGGCGTAAAAATCGTAAGTATGGCTTTCTTCGGAAGGGAAGTAAAGCCGTGGGTCCCGTGAAGCCTGAAAGAAGAGGCCTCTGAGCAAAATTTGTCGGCCGTTTCGCGCCCTGAATTGAATGGGAAGCTGATGACCTGAGATGTTAAAGAGCGTCCGTACATAAATAAATAAATAAAAGAAAGACGAACATCCACATCCATTAATGATGTCATTGAGTAAGTCCTAGCTGACTGTTGATTATGTCATCCATAGACCAACGTGTGCATAAAGCGGCGCATAATACAAGACTGAGCGGTAAATAAAAAAGATTCTTATCTAAGGGCACATACCACTTTGTGCAACGCTGGAACAAACGTAGGGCGTGGATAAGTTGTCAATTTCTTAGACATTAATTACAAAGAGGGATTAAATAAAGTGAGCAATCTAAAGAATAAGTACCATCTTATTTCAACTATCCTATTCCAGAGGTATTAAGAACACAGGTAAACAATGTTAATATATAAGTACATAATAGTACATGGATGTCATGCTGCACGGTCCTCACACTGGAATGTTTTGTTCTCACTGGTTGTCAGCTGGGAAACCACCGACATACCTAACACACAACCGACCGTACATTTCCAAACAGATTTAAGTTACACAGTAGATTTCTGGGGTCTTCTGTAATGTACTATCACGCCACGCTCTGAACCGCAGCATTTTAAAGGATGGATTTCTTGTTTTATTAGCACGAGATTAACGTTACGTTGTGGTAGCTTGTAAACCGTGTTTTGCGTCCGTTAGAGTCAATGTTTACTTTCAATTCTAAATATATCTGAAATAGCATTTCCCTGTAACATTGCTCTAAAAATACCGTTCCCTCATTCCGCTGCGCAATTGGAATTTGTAGCACTAATGAAAACTGGTTAACCTTCAGTGCACGTGTGGATTCGAATAACATTGGAGTTGTTTTTTTTTTACTTATTTATTTATGGACGCTCTTTAACAGCTCAGGTCAACAGGTCTCATTCAACTCAGGGCGTGAAACGGCTGACAAATTTTGCTCAAAGGCCTCTCTTTCACGCTTAAGGTTCTTTTTCTTTCGTGCCGTAAATGTACGACACGGGACCCACGGTTTTACTTCCCTTCCGAAGGAAGCCATACTTAGGATTTTTACGCCCGAAAAAATCCATCGGTCCTGGTCGGGTTCGAACCCGCGATTTTGGGTATAGGAGGCAAGTATGGTACACCACCAGGACCGACACACTGGAGTTAAAGTTTCATGACTTGAGGCAATTGAGCTTGCTCAGCCGTACAGTTTCAGTTACAGAGAAATGTGCATTGGGTTTTCTACTTTGTATTGGTCTGCCATGGCGTATATTAAGAATGAGATATACGCTAGAACAAAGAACATTTATTTATGATCGTTATATGAAAAAAAAAAAAAAAAATCATGAAGAATTGTAGGAGAGAATTTCGTGCTAAAGTTCCAGGAGTAACATCACAATCCGGAAGTGCAATTTTCATATTGGTGAACGAAGTTAGAACCAAAGGTGTTTTCATTAACAAGAAGCCAGTCTAAACAAATGAATGTTGACAGAGGAGAAACTTGATGAAATAGGCTATCCGTTAGTCTTTAAAATAATTAGCCTAGCAAGTTGGTGTACCTGTCGGCAGTGCTTATACAGCCCACTCAGCTCTCAGTTGCTACATCATTCATATAAAATTACTTATGTATCTGAAATAAAACCCGTGAATGAAACAAAATATCCGGAGGGCAGTTTGCAATATTGGAGAGCATGAATAGAGGCGAATATCTTAAAATCTTGTCAAGGATTCGGCATGTTTTACAGCGGAGGACAGGCATTTACAGCAGCTATTAAGACAATACAATATTAATTATTACGTACTAAATATATTAAATAAAATCTGCAAGACTCAGTCCCGGTACCTTGTTACCTATACCGGGATGTATATTACCAAATTTTATCATTTATTAATCAATTAATCCACTGCTATAATAATTTTACAGATCATAATCTATAGTTATACTTATAAAACAAAATAAAATAACTTAAAATTAAACACTACATCCAATTAACAAATACTATGTACTATTAAGAATAACGAAAGAAATTTGCAATCATTTTGTGAAATAGAGTAATTAAATTGAGCCAATAGGCAAAATAAATGTTCTCACAATTGTGAGAGATCTTTGTCGCCAACAACTGCCGGCGAAATAACCAGCCTATAAAAACGATTCCGGAATAATGAAAAAATCTCGACATGGTGCTGGGCGGTTTGCTTACAATTGACAGAAAAGAAGACGTGTTGTCACCTCCGCGCAAAATCTGGAGTTGTTTAAAAGGAATTCAAGTGACTTTCGGAAACGTATGTGACATGAATTCACCGTTACAAGCCGAAAACGAGGGAACAGTCGAAACAGTGGGTTACGACCAGAGAATGAGCTCCGAAGGGGGCAAAAGCTATCCCCTAAGCGGAAAAAGTCATGGCAACTGTGTTTTGGGATTGCCACATTTTTGGAAATGGGCAAAATCATAACCGGATAATATTACTCTATGCTACTGGAGCAATTAAACGAGGCGATCAAAAAGAATCGTCCTCATTTGAAGCAGAAAAATGTTCTAGTTTATCTCCAGTACACAAGGCTGCGATTGTGACATCAAGATTCTTTTACAATGAAAATTAAACGTAAACATAATAAAATAAGACATAACACGTTAACTTAGTAGTATGTAGGCATTCACAATGAAAGACGTAACCCGTATGTATTAGTCAAGCAAAAATAAGAACAAGCTAAGATCAACTAACAGCTGATTGAAAATGGCTGCTTCTGAGCAGACAGCGGTAGCGTTTAGGAGTATACAGATGCAGTAATTAATGAGCAAGGATAGCTTTCCTATAATGCAATTAATATTTTGTTCATTGACGCTATTTTGCCTACAGAGTCGCTGATCTTCAGCTTTCTCTACTATAATTTGCCCTTACACGGAGCACTGTAATCAAGTGCTACTCACCGCCACGGGTGGCCGAGGTCATTAGGGCACGGACTTGTGAGAGGGAGGTCTGGGGTTCGGATCCCGCCAGGACTTAGGCCTGGAACGTTTCCTTACTTAAAAAAAATCCTTTCCCAATATATCATTTCATGTATCATCAGTGTTCACCGCCTGTGGTGCCTCTGTAGTAAAAACGGGCGTTAAACACCATTAAAATACACACACACACAAAAAAAAAGCGCAACTCCTGCTGCTTGCTATTGCAAATCCTGGGCGACAGCGGAGAGAGCCGAACTAATGCGCGTGGCCGCAGAGTAAATGTTGCATGTATTATTATTATTATTATTATTATTATTATTATTATTATTTGTTAATATAATATAACCTATGCGTTGTCTTCCATAACTTTTAAATATAAATTGATATGGGATTGTTAGGCGGGTAAAATACTGTAACGGTGGCAAATCTCCTCTTATTGTAATTCGCAGTTAATTCAATTCATATACTAACGCTAACCTAGAAACAGGTAAATCCTAGAAACAGGTGAACCCGTGTTTTTTCGTTAAAATAAATTGGTAGGAGCGGGCAAATCTCCTTTGATTGCAGCAGGAAAAAAAAAAAAAAAAAAAAAAAAAAAAAAAAAAAAAAAAAAAAAATCAATTCATAGTGCATTCTGCACGTGGTACTATTCGCTTAAAATTTATTTAGCTATCTTCGGCTCTCTCCACCGTCGTTCGGGACTTGCAGCAGCAAGCAGCAAGAGTTGCATTTGATTTCCGTGCTCCGTGTATGGATAAATTCTACCATAGAGCTCTACAAACAGAGCAGCTGTGCTCTGATTGGTTGATTTCTTAAGTTTAAATTAGACGTAGACGCAAAATCTTGGACCTTGCAAGCTTTTAAGTTTACTTCTAATTGTACGTTTATTTTTATGTTTACGTGATTCATTGTGAATAGTTTCATTACAATGCATAGCATCCAGCTTTTACATTAAGTTTACGTTACGTTTAATTTTCATTGTGAATGGGGCCTAAATGCTGACAAAAGAAATGGGACAAAAACGGAAAGATTCCTTGACTGGAAGAACAGACCCCAAATTCCTGTAATTATAAATAAATGGTAAAAAGAAATATGTAGTTATGATAAATTTGGAAGGAAACTTGAAAGGAAGTTTAATTTCTTTCTAAGAGATGGTTTTGTTGACGCTGTTATTAAAACAACCCTATCGCCTTTCGTGTTAAACAGTTCGCAGGTCCACCACATCTGCTTGCTGAGAAAACTCATTCTTACGCTGGAAGTGTTCATCTTGTGTCCCAGAGCTGGGCATTCTCATCCAGTAATTACTACCTCACTTGTGTTCACTTATCCAGAACGGGCGCAGCGGTGCGTGATAAACAATAAGTGTTGTTTTCTTTCGACTTCTGTGGGCTTTGCCCCATTGTGATGCAGCAGGTGTCCGTTCCTTGCCAGCTGGGCTGTGGCAGGTAGAAAGTTTGCATGGTGTTTCTGTCCCCTAAACAATTAACTTAATGTCCTTAAAAGTGTTTTCTGGAAGTGGAAAAATGCACATTAGCATGCCAAGTTGTGGACCTTGCTTAAAGCTATATAAAAATATTTTCTACCAGTCATTAAAGTGTCTTGTTATATTGCCTAGGGTTATATTTTACTCTTTTTAGCTGTTTCCATAGTATTTTGCTGTAATGCCTTTGTTAAACAACTTTTCGGTTTCTATAACCTCTGCTCGATCTTTCTGGTTCATTCTTGCAGCAGATTATAGCATTTAAACTTCAATTTTTTTCAATGTCTGTGACTTTTTCCGGTTCTGTTTTCAAGATTTACATGTTTTGCGTAAAACGTACTAGTATATTAAATACCACGAACCAATTATAGTTAAAATATGTATATTTTGAAATGAAAGAAAAAACAGTGTACTTAAAGCACAAACAAGGATTCTTCCACATTGCATTAGGAAGTAAATATCAAAGAAATGAAAGTATTCCATTTGCTTTTTAAAGAAGCTATTTTAATAATAAGAAAAAAAAATTAAGGAAGTTTTCAAAATTACTTTAACTGCCACAAAATGCAGGCCAATGTTTCATATCTATTACAATCGCAAATGAGTTAAGGGTGAGCAATTTTCAAGAACTGTAATAATAATAATAATAATAATAATAATAATAGTATAAGCAAGTAGTATGTAAATGAAAGAACAAACACAGTTAAAGTTCACTGTTACATTTTGTTTTTATTACTACACTTCCATTATCATTAAACAATAAAATAATGTTGATAATAAATATTTCCAATAACGGCTATAAACCCATAATATGCGTTTTATTCACTATTTACTTCTAAAACGAACTACCGCGCCTTCAGCAAGTTACTCATTTTTAGTATTTAGACTGCGATACATCTTGCAGTTATAACAATTACCAAAATATTGATGACATGATTAAAACCTTCATGTAGAATGCTATGCAATTGAGAAAGAAATGCAACTAAAGTGATGGAATGTGAATCATGGGGTTCTGCAGAAGAAGGACGAAAGGAAGACATAAGCAAGGGAGGAAAAATTCTTGAGAGCTGTACCAATTTGGAAGACATAAAAACAATACGTAAACAATTTAATATATATTTATACGTCAGAATTAATGATTACAAACTAAATTGAGATGAACATTTAATAAGAATAAACAAAAATAGAACCCCAAACGATGATAATCTATAAGCCAAAACGGAAAACGAAGAGCGAACCATCCCTACATGAGGTCAGTTGAGCCGAAACAGATCCAAGGATCCAATCCGTGATGATGATGATGATGATGATGATGATGACACAACTGTGTGCAACAGGTATAAATATTACATATCCTATATATACAAAAGGCATTAGCATTTCAATCAACGCTTTTACAGCCTTTTACAGCCCCATATGGGCCTTAGCTTACCTCGACGTCCATCAAACGATATCTTTGGTAGAGGACAGTATTGCAATGGGTATGTGATCAGCACACCGCATCCCGCAGATCGCTTTATCGAGGCTTACTAGATCAGAGATCACCACTTCTCCATCAGACAGCTTCCCAATTGTCCTCACGAGGCTGGGTGGATCCCGTTCCAGACCTCCCTAACTTAGATAGTTTCCTAAGTAGGTACCGGGAATGATACCCGGGCCTCCCGCGCAACAGTCAGCAACGCTAACTCATTAGCATTTACATTATTTATGTGTTTTTTCAACAGAGACTATTTTGTACACTTAAATATATTTTCTGCTCTAATTCGATTCAATTTCTCCAAAGAGCCTTTTCAATCACTGTTTTCAAGCCTTCTTGTTAATTTTGATGCATGAGCTTTATAAGAAATAATCTGTAGACATTAGGCCAGGTAGTCTTTATGTGGCATTCCTACTTACCCTCGACTTTTAATGCTGTGCCGACAAACACTAAACTTTATCAATGTAGTCTCGTTGCGTAGTGCTATGGAGCACTGTCGTGTTGAAAATAACGACATTTACAGTTGACAGTGAAAGGCGCGACATGTAACTACGGGAGAGCGGTTAAAAACAAATATATCTTCGTGCAGTTCCAAAAACATTGAAATGGTTTGTGAGTTTTTTTGGGGGGATGCTGTGGAGCACTGTCGTGTTGAAAATAACGACATTTACAGTTGACAGTGAAATGCGCGACATGTAACTACGGGCGAGCGGTTAAAAACAAATATATCTTCGTGCAGTTCCAAAAGCATTGAAACGGGTTGTGGATTTTTTGAGACAGTCTGTATATTTTTACAACTGTACACGTTTCCATTTCTGAAGTCCCCGCAAAAATTATGTCAGTATTTCACTACCACCGCTTCTTGTTTTCAAGCCGCATTATACTCTTGGCATATTGCATATTAAGTGGAATTCGTGAAAGAAAAGTCGACAAGCAGAGAACTTTGGTCTATGATTACACAACTTTCTTCTCTTTCGCAAGCCGTTTCCTCCGACGCCAGTATTCTTTCATTCGTTCTTCTTCCGAAAATACATTTGTTGATATCTTACATTTTTTTCCGTCATATCCTTCGCCTCAGCAATTTTCTTTCTGAACACTTCTCTGTTTCCTATATCTTCATTCTTGACTACACGCTGTTTAAAAACTTGAACTTTCCTCACCCAAGGGATCTGCACCTTTCTTTTCTCTTAGAAGGCGAGGGTCTTGTTTGCTATTTATTGTTTCTGGTTCCATTCTTACTATATATCCATAAAATCCTGATCTTCCTTTCTTCATTGAGTTGGAGATTTTCTCAAATTTTTCCATATACTTCACGGTTTGGTCTCATGTTACTTTTTGAGGCCCCACGATCTTCCTTAGAACTTTCCTTTCTTTCTTTTCTATTACCAAAAGACCTTTCCTAGCTATTGTCTCTGCCCCATACAGACATTCCGATTTAACTGCTGTACTATTGTCTGAATTTTGGCATGATCAGGTAAAAGATTTGGATTTGGGTATTTTGGTATAATCCAAAAGCTAACTCCACCGTCCTTGATCTTTCTTCTCATTGACGTTCAGAGTCAAATTTCATTTATGTACTTGAGCTGCTGAAATCTTTTTATATCTGTATTTGGTCTTCATTGTACATATTGGATCTTTGGCATGTATATTCAAACACTTAAGAGTATTAATTATAAGATGAAATACAAAAAAGTTTAAAAGTGACAATGCTTGCGAAGGGTTCCGCGGCCGGATTTTCGGCTTGTGCACTCTGAGAGGTACGCCCTAATACACGCTTAACGCTTTGTGCTTGTTCGCTCACGCTGTGTTTTACTTCTGGTTTTTCACTTTTCATGTCCTTAAACGTTGCTTTCTGAGCCTTTTCCCTGCCGGTCTTACGGCAGAATACTTTCATTTGGAAGATGGCAGCTGGTGGCTCTAGAGCAATGCACGTCTTTGTCTCTAAACGTTAGCGTAAGTGGGGATTTCGGAATGTAAACGAAAATATTCGCAATGAAATCAGAAGTATTAAGTTGACCAAACGTAATCGATGAATCAGATTTAGTTTTCCGATATTATGCCTGTTTGGTTGAGGGATGACAATTCCAGCGTATGATAGTATACCGACCGGTTTATGGAAGCGGAGTTTAAGTGAGAGCGTTGCTGGCTAAGGCACGCTTATTAGCGAGGTGTAAAACATCGCATAAGCGGACAAGGTTTATAATAAAGTTCGGTAGGTAACTAATGGAATAGGCATATCTAGCACAGGCTCCCAGGTTGAACCGGATTTGCTTTAGGCATTCGACACCTCGCCATCAATATTTGCATGTGTATAAAGATATACAAACGCTCAGACTTTCTATACATACAATGTGAAGTATCAAAGGTACTCAGATTCCGCAGAACACCTGTTATGGTGGGAATCTCATGCCTAGGTCGATCATATAGACACACCAGCAGGACATAATGCTAGATATGTTGACAATTATGAAGCAATTGAAAAATGTCCTTTCTTTTTTCTTTGGCCATCAAAAATCGCTAATCCTAATATCGTTAGAAACCGTTTTCCATCTGTTGAAGACAAGCCGTTACTAGTGTCTAATGCGAGAAACACCTGACGCCGATTATAATGGTAACGCACAAAATAAACGAGTGTAACAAATCCCTTTGCCACGCTGTTCCCAAGCAGCAATCTCTTACAGAAAGTAACCTGCTACTTATCACTCTAATCACTATCATTACGCCGATGACAGGCGGCAAAGAGTGAAAGCGTCCAGCTAAAATGAAGATTAATGATGAACAAAAAGTTTCTTGAAGGAAGAGCCTTGTGTTTTGTACAACTACAGACTTAGCATTTATCATCCTTCCGATTCACTACAGAACACAATTCATTAGTTTCTCTAAATCATGGTGCTTAACAACTTCGCAGATAGAAAGCTACCATAAGATGTATGAATTGTTTGTTACTCCTTGACTACAACCAGATCAAGGTATATTTCCTGTATAGTCCTACTCTGTTGTACCCACCACAGAAGCAACAACTGGTTCAGAAAATTATTTTCACACTTACAGCTGTCATCTCTTGCGCAGTAATTTTTATTTTTACAAAATCCTTGTTTATTCTCATTTTCCCACTTTATACACTGTCAAGAATGATGTAAATAAAAAAAAACTTGGACAATTATTAAGTACTGGGCTTCATTTTCTACATTTTAAAGTTTATATATCTACATAAACACCATTTCTTAACCACTTTGCAGGTTGGAAATATTTCAGTTGCACAATGATGCTCCCCCCCCCCCTTTTATGCTGGCCTATTGTGGAGGAGGTGAGATCATTTCAAAATGAAGGGCGCAAATATTACAGATTTTAGTGAAATATGTCATTTGAATTTGGCCATAGATGACTTTTGTCAAACCACAACTTATTAATGTTAACTAGGGATATGTTCAGTTAAACACAAAAAATAAGTATAACAGAAGTGCATTCTAGCAGAGAAACAGAGGAATGTTATGTGCTACAGAACATAGAGGGGTGGCTCAGACAACAACGCTTGGGACTCATATTTGATAGCTCCCGGGTTCAAAGCTCTTGGAATCGGCCATCCTTTTTTTTTTCTCCCCCCCCCCCCCTCCGTGGTTTCCCTGGGCTCTTAGGCGAATGCTGAAATAGATATTTCCTTTTCACGAATGTTCCGCTCTCCCACTTCATACCACTGGTTCTGTTTCCGGGTCTAGTGTGCCAGGACGAGGTGGGTTGTTGCGGTGTGACGGTGGCTCGTGCTTTGAAAGGGTTTCTGCCCCGACGTCGGGGTGTTCTATCAGAAATAATGTTAGGAACCCATCTACGTCCATGCCTCAAGGCCAGTAGATCCGGGCCTCCCAATGTCCCTCTCATCTCGTCCCTCCCTCCCGGAAGTGCTCCCACCGGAGAATATATGAGAACTGGGAACGGAGAAATCGATGTGATCATATTCAGATCAACCTGCGTGCCTTAGAATTACGACCACAGACTGTCTTTCCTTTATGGCATAGTATACAATGATGCATCAAATACATAGTAGAGTAGGTACAGTTAACAACTGCTCAAACTAGAAAAATATTTTTCTATTCCCCTTCTTATAAAAACCAATAAATATAAATAATTGATAAGAGTTCGGTTTGTAGCCTATCGACATTTGCATTACAAAGTTTTATTAATGTGTTAAAATATTCATTTTGAGGTAAATTCAGCTTGATGTGAGTAATGCGGAATTTAGAAAAATAGAAAGTTGTTGCACAATTAGCTTTCGGCTTTCAATCGAGCCTAGCGAATACTAAAAAAGCAGCAAAATAAGTTTAATTCTTTTCTTCAAACTAATTGACCGTAACTATTCTCTGCTTTGAATTCAACGAGACTTGAATGTGGGTATTTTCTGGTAGGCGCTTTAAACACGTTTTTGTATTCATTATGGAAGTTTCCTTTCAGCAAACAAATATTCAAATTAGTACACTTAACCATGTCAAACAATCCGCATATTTGTAGCTTTGAGTGGACTATTTGTGAGAAAAATATGTACTTTTGGGCATGTATTACATAGAATGCTTCAACTGTGGGTTTTCCCCCTCTTTTTTACCACCACAAACTTTTTTTCTATGTAGTTCACACGTTTTAAATCTACAATATCATTATGCCTTCTTATGAGGTGGTAGTAATAACAACAATAATGATGATGACGATATTAATAATAATAATAATAATAATAATAATAATAATACGTATGTTTAAAAGTTAGTATTTTGTTTCCCACGATGTGCTTCTTTTCTGTAGGAAAACTGGATGTACTCAATATATCGGAATATTTTTTCTTTGTAATTCTAATAATACCTTTTGCAGACACTGTGTGCCTGGCTTTAATATTTTAAAGTTGTCCCAGAAAAAAAAAATATGCATTTATAAAACGTATTTCAATACTAACTGACTTACAAACAGTTTAAAAACCACTGAAAATCCTTAAAAACGAAAGCATTTATTGCTGGAGCTACCTCTTATGTAAGAATCTGCCTGGACGCTTGCTCACTTCCTCATGCGAAGTGATAATTTGGTGGAACGAAACAAGTTCGGCTCTCTCCGCTGTCGCTCGGGACTGTCCAGGGTGTAACAAGTCATGAGAAATACTTATCCGCAGCACTAAATCAACGGCCCCTCAGGCTGCGGTCAACAGCACCTACGCACCAACGTTGCGCTCTTGTATTTGTAGACGTTTTTCCAACAAAAGGTTGGCAGCTTTGAAAACTACAGTTTTTACACTTTGGCTGGATCCTTCGGCTAGTAGAAGTAGCAACAGATGGAGAGGATTTTCTTAAGTCTAACACTCTCTCTTGTCAACTAGTGAGCTTTTTATACCACACTTAATCCTCCTTCCAGAACTTTCATTGAATTAATACTTCATAAAATTGAAATCTCTTGCTGTCTTTGAAAGACTTCACTTTCAGGATCTGCTTGTACAGTCTAAAGATCCTTGAAAGATTGATTGATTTATATATGGACGCTCTTTAACAACTCAGGTCATCAGCGTCCCTTTCAACTCAGGGCGTGAAACGGCCTACAAATTTTGCTCAGAGGCCTCTCTTTCAGGCTTGAGGTTCTTTTTCGTGCCGTAAATGTATGACACGGGACCCACGGCCTTACTTCCCTTCCGAAGCAAGTCATACTTACGATTTTTACTCCCGAAAAAATCCATCGATCCTGGCCGGGTTCGAACCCGCGATCTTGGGTGTAGGAGGCAAGTATGGTAACCACTACACCTTCAGGACCGACTATCCTTGAAAGAGACCCATAGTCTGTATACATTTTTTGAAGTGACCATATCCAGTAATAAATTGAGTTTTCTCCTTTTTAAATGCAGAAAAGAGTTGGTAAAAGATTGGCTGTGGTCTTTAACATTAAGTTAGTATCCCACTACCTGCGTCTCTCTTTTCCTTAAAAACAATCCATCATTAAAATGTTTGGTCAATAACTAATGGCTAAATATGTCTCCTTCTAACGTGAAAAGCGACACTATTTAACTATCCATCTCATTATTAACCGTTTGTTTACCATCATAATCAGGAAATAAACAATACCATATATAATTAATTGAAATCTGACAACTCTGTATATAATATTTATATTTCTATACCGGAAAGGGAAATCTGCGGTTTTAATTAAAAAGAACATGCTTTACATGTAAGCCTGTTTCACAGAAAAGTGCCTCAAATGACAGTCGTAACTTGTCACATGTGCTCGTATAACCTCACTTTTCGTTGTTACGGCAGTTTGAACAGCTGATCCAGTTCAGGCGCACCCAGCAAGCGAATAACGGGCAAGTACCCATCGACCCGCGACTCGGTTTAGGTGCACTGACTTTAAGTACTCGTACGTTCAGGTTGAAGAAATTTTATTTTGGGTGGTTCGCTGTCGACCTTCGTTCATCTACTTCCTACAGCTTTAGGATAGATTTTGCTCTTATATGAAACCTGTCCATGTTTCAGCACAAGAAAGTAATTCAGCTACAGAACAAGAAAATTAAACGAGAGCAATATTCTGAACGAGACATGAAACTCAAAATGATTAACATCGTACACTTTGAGTGGTTTAAATTTTATGGTCTATTATTGCATGAAATTCATTTGTATTGTTCCCTTTGTGTTAATATTTTAGAGATATTCTGTCATATTTTCCCAGATGGAGTTTCAGACCGTGTAAGAAATATTTAGCTCTCTTTCTTGAATACAACTACAAAAAAGTAGATACCAAAGGCAAGCTATGATATTGAAATCACTGAACTAGTGATAATTTTTGCCTCTTTAGAGAAATGGCTCGTACGCCCATCTTAACATGCCCATCAAATCATAATCGACTTCCAACACAAGCGCACAACCATGAAGGACGATTAAAGGCTACGCTTCGCGTCAATAGATTTACTGCAGTCAAGATTTCTCCAAGGTAGCGTTCAAATATCTCAGTAACATTAAAAAAAAGTGAAAAGCACTCACATTCAGGGACATGAACTAACTCGAATCGCATGAGAAATATGGGTACTAGTGCAATCATAAATGGAAACCGAAATATATATGATTATATATTTTAATGCTACATACTTACAGACGAAGAAAAGGGAAAGGTTTACGAGATATACAAGTAGGAGTTTTTCCATAAATTTGAGTTTACATATTTTTAAATTACATATTATAAATCATAATAAATCATTTTACACCTTTTACCAGTATCGAGTTGTTTATTGTCATTATATTCAAATCGCAATTACAGTTCGTTGTCGGCACCAATAACTCGTTTTTAAATTCTTCTTTTCTTCTTCACAAAAACATCAGAAGTTGTGGCAGTTGTTAACTATGGCGCCAATTGCAGTTTATCATCAAGTTGAAAGCATGGAACCATATTGACTGTGCAACAGATAGCAAAACAACGTTCTGTCAAACATTTTGGGTGTACGATAAAATCCTAATTTGAACATTTAACATTGAACATTTATTTCTTATTTGAAATAAACAAGAAACTTCTTCAAATAAACAGGTACTATAATTGAAAATTATTATTATCGGGCTATTTTGGTTTAAATTAGTTTAAAATTACTGGTTACTGGTCAACAAATATCTACCCCTTCCTCCTTCCAACTGTTCTATACCTCTGCCTCTGCAAGCACTCTCAGTCCATTGATGCCGATCGTAACGTCGGCGAAAGCTCTGCTTTTAAATTAATTTAAACCAACAATCACGGTAAGCAAGCAAATAATAACAAAGTTGGCCGTTTTTTTTTATTTATTTATTTATTTATTTATGGACGCTCTTTAACATCTCAAGTCATCAGCGTCCCATTCAACTCAGGGCGTGAAACGGCCGACAAATTTTGCTCAGAGGCCTCTCTTTCAGGCTTGAGGTTCTTTTTCGTGCCGTAAATGTACGACACGGGACCCACGGCAAGTTGGCCGTGAAAGCCTAAAGAATATTAAAACAAGTACTATTTACACAATTGCAGAGTAGGTCTACATAATTTTAGTGATTTTTGTTAAGATATGTGCATGCCAATGGTGCATGCAAGCATACTCTTGCACAACTTCCAGGAACCTGATTTAAATATTTCTTTCAGAAATATTGCAACCGCAATGTTCTGAACGAATCAACTAAGAGAAAAAAATTCTTGCATTGTCGTTAGATCAACATTTTAGATGAGCTAATATAGGTGATTCGTAAAGAAACATGAATCACTGCTGATGAAGTGACAGATACTTTAGGCCGTTTCATCACGAATCTAACTGTTATTAGGCTAGATTCTGAGGTTGTATCCAAACCCAATTTGATTCACTGTAAACTTTTGGAGCAAACACATAGTTAAACAATTGCACGATATATTAATGATGGATCTGAGATGCTATGGATCAGATGATGTTAAAGAACAGCATCCTATTGTTGTACACACATGTAGCTGTAGTAATGAAATACATACAGCATTTTTATCCAAATTTAGCTTGGCTCATGCATAGGTATACATGACAAGAGACAATTAAGAGACGACATTCAACAAATCCAAATTGCTCGGAGCAATTTCATACATAAGATATGTTTCAATATGGCGACAGCATCAAGAAACGGAGAATTTACGTATGCTGTTCAGTAGACTGTATCACATGAAGTAGGTGATGTTATGTCCACTAAAATGCAAGCTGTGCTAATTATGAACTTGGGATACTCAAAATCTCTGACTTCGTGTCGTTCATTTATTTGTGAAACTGTAGAACTCCTGAAAATATTATTGCTTGACGTTTCTCTGTATAAATACACCGGTGACATCTTACAATGTGGAAACACCTTTCTCTGTGTTGTGGGGAAAAGACAATGCCCAGAATATTTGGAACAGTATTTAATAATTAACTGTGCCTTCCAGTGTAACATAGAGCCTTAAATGGGGTACACTTGTCTTTCAGTAGGTACTTATGCATTTATTATGGTAATTCTAAAATAAACTGCAATTTAATACTTCTGGCGGAAGTGATTTGTTGATTACTGATTATCTTGAAGCAACAGGTACAAATTTCTCAGTATGACTAGCTATAATTTAAAGAAAAATGAAATATATTTTTAACATGTTTGCACCTTTTGCTAATAAAGAAATGAAATATATGATGCTAGATATAATTGCTATATTACATTTTTATCTACATATTTTAGTAATTTTGGCTACATATTTATGTATAGGTATATTGCTAAATTTGATATCACATAAAATCCGGGATTTAATTAGTAAACTCATTTTTAAAACCACGTTTTTATTTAATTAGTCAACATCTAACATTTTACACATTTTTAGTAAACTGAGTTTTTGGCTTATTTAGGCCATAATGTAATAAACTAATGAATATTCGACATCTTAATCCATTTATCATATAATGTACGTATTAATCTCACTTTCGGAGATTAATACATACATTAATGGAACGACACTTAACTTTAGGTTATCAAAAAGTATCTTTTTACATTCAGCTCATTATGCTAAAACGTATATAAAAAGAGAAAACTAAATAAGATAGTTTCGATACTGTTTTGTTGCAATACATTTCAAATTCTTGATAAAGAATAATAAAATAAAAACCAAAAACCAATAAATTCATTTCTTTTAGTTATTAAATTATTACATCCTCTTTTGTTTTCAAAAGGCACTACTAAGATCAAATCTTGAGACATGGCATTATTGTATTCCGTTAGAATGTCGTAAAATACAAGTTTTGTGTTTGTGTGCCCTCTTTTGACATTCATAAAATCATTGGTTTCTTTCTTTCCTTTAGCTTATATTTCGTTGTATAGAACGAAAGGCCCTGAATACAACTTGTATTTTTGATGCAGAGGATAGGTTTTGAAACAACGAGAATGTTCTTATATCGGTAACAGTGAAAATTTGGGGGAGTAAATTGCACAGAAGCGCGCAATAAACATGTACAAAAATTTACCAGTAGAAAGGGGACTCAACATAAGTAGTGTGGAAGTGGGAACGAATAGTCCCACATACTTCAATATGAAACTACACGTCATAGCTAAGTTGCGATGTGACGTGTGTTCATAGCTAGGCAAATGTAAACTAATGTCACTAGTGTCTTTGTGGAAGTGATAAGGAGTTTTGAGAACTGCAGTATGTAAGTTTTATGAATAATTGATCGATTAATGTAATTCACTTAAGTAATGCCCTGTATTTCACAGTTTTTTTTTTGTTTTTTTTTTTTTTTTTAAAGGTAAGCTCTTGTGTTTTCAGCTCTCTTGATCATTCATAAACATATTTACAGGTTTGGAGTTAACGTCTACAGCCTTACAACGAATGTCCAAGACAGTTTGTTCCTATTATTGAGGTGCTGTTTTTCGACTCCCTTTTTCTCGTACATTCTTGTACATTTTTTTCTGCACCTTGTATAACTCAATTTACTAAACAAAGCCAGGTAACCGGTTTTATTACCTCATTACTCATATAAGCCAACATACAGTGATGTGAATGCTGCAAACAAGCGTTTTCTTAAGTGTTTAGCCAAGGTCGTTAAGGCATGGGATTCCATTCCCCCCTGAATCCCCCCCCCCCCGGGGATTTCCTTGATCTTCATAAATGGCAAATGCTGGAAAGGTATGCCTTAGATCTGGAACGTTTCCTTCCTTTAAAAAATTTTTTTAAAAAATCCCAATTTACTAGGGCAGATTAATAGATCTGGTAAATCTCAAAGAAATGGCTTTTGTTCGAATTTTCAAATAGATGAAACGCGCAGTTCTTTGTTGGTAGTTATCTTAAGCGATCGGTGTAACATGTTTCGTAGAAATGAATAGAGACGAGCATCGTGCAGTGATAAAACTTTATTTAAAAATAACGATCTGCGGCCCAGATAAAAACTGAACTGAAAGAAGTTAATGGGGACTCTGCACCAGCATTCAAGACTATTAATTACTGGGTATATGAATTTAACGAGCACTGCAGATACTGCAAGTTTCGGACGCCCGATGGAAGAAATTGTTGATAAAATGTATGATATCGTGATAAAAGACCGTCGCATTGAGATTTATGATACTGCTGAGATTATAGGCACCTCATACGAAGGGGTACGTAACAACACGCTTGAGGATGGACATTTTAAAATCGTGTTTGGAAAAGTTGCAAAATAATTCGATTGATTTCTGGCGTCTTTTGTGCGTGCGCGCGCGTGTGTGTGTGTGACTGCAGACGAAACTTGGCTCCACCACTAACGTCGAAGAGAAATGACAGTCAAAACAGTGGGTTGCCGAAGGTGAATGTGCATCGAAAAAAGCTAAAGCCGTTTTGTCGGAGGGAAAAGTGATGGCAATCTTATTTTGGGAACTCACAGGGTATCATCACGATGGACCATTTGAAAAGGGTAAAACAAAGACTTGCTATTATTACTCAATGTTAATGGACAGTTTGCACGGAGAGCTGATCAAAGGCGACCAAGATTTGCGCGCGCGCGCGCGCAAAAAAAAAAAAAAAAAAAAAAAAAAAAAAAAAAAAAAAAATCCTTCCCCAACTCACATGTCGGCCGTTGCGATTGCAAAAGTGCATGAACTGGCCTTCCAAATAATTCCCCACCCACTCTATTCAGCAGATTTGGTCCCATGTGACTTTTTTGTCTTTCCTAAATGCAAAAATTGGCTTGGGGGAAAGAAATGTTTGTTGAATGAAGGAGTTATTCTGTGCTGAAATGATTATCAAAAGATTTTTTTGAGGGAATAAACAAATTGGAATCCCGCTGGACCATATGTATTGAGCTCATAGGAGATTATGTTGAGAAATAATTTGTTGTTTTTGCAAAAAAGATAATTTATTATATTGATTACCAGACTTATCAATCCGCCCTCGTATAATAAAATATCATGTATTACCATTGCCCATTGCCTGTGATGCCTTAGCAGTAATTTTTTAAAAAATGCAAGCTATAGTTTCTAAAGCAAACAGCCTCGGTGCGTTTGAACAAAACACAGACGGCAGCTGAGCTCGTGCGTATTTTTTTTTTAGTTTGTTTGTTTATTCATTTTTTCTGTTTGGCCTGAAACACACCAACCTACAGTATTCAGCATATTCTGTGCGTGATTTGCCGATCAGCTTTTAAACTTGCAGGAACTATGCCGTAAAACAAAATAATTAATCATGTTTTTGAGCACCTGAAATGATGGGTATTTTTTTTACTGTTCTGGTCAGTTAAAGCAAGCACTGGTGGGTCCGGTTTAGCGTTATTTTTCGTGCAACCATTAAAGTCAGGATTATTATAGTACCTTGGTAATTGCTCCGTGACTTATAAAAACAATTCTCTGGTTCTTCTACGAGAACGACCGAAGTTTCTTTTTTGCCTTCTTTTTCAAGAGAAAGTTGAGAAAACTTGAGAGTGCTACAGCAGTAACAATATTAGTATAGCTGACATATCAAAACGATCTCATTGAATAGCTCAAATTTGCTGCTAACCGACCCTATAATTTACTGTCATAAATTCAGTGACTTATGTGTTATCGATCAAATCTTTTGTATAAATTTTTCTCTATTTTTTTAATACACATTTCCCTTTTCATCACTAACTTCCCATAAGGCAAATTTATTTCATGTATGATTGTCCTGACCTGCTACTTCTAATTTAAAATGTGTTTAAAAGTTCAAGCTCATAACATTTTGGACCTCTCTGACTTTTGTAGCCAAAGCACGAAAACAACAGAAAACACTGCTATAACAATGCACAGTGCATGTTTGATGTTATGATATATCTACGTTCTCATACTAAGGCAATCGAAAATTTAAATTCTTGTGCTTGTCAAAAATATTGTGCCATACAAAAATAGTATCTCTATAATTTTTGTGACACACTGTATTGCTAAGAAAGAGAATCAAATATAAACCGGATTTTTTTTTTTGGTAATTTATTGAAAAGTTTACAACATAAAAATGGGATACATATAATTATTCTACGTTTTTTCCCGATTAACAAACACATTTTTCTGCAGCAGATATAATGCTTCTAAATCCTAATATTGAAAAGTACCATTGGTTCCTACCCAGTGCGCACGAAATGCTTGCCGACCTCGCAATCCTTATTTTAATAGTCCAATCATATAATACTGACAAGAACATAAACGTGGACTATAGGGAAGGTGATCCAATGCTGTCCAGTCGATTCTTTCTAGTTTTTCCACTGTCAAAGCAGCTAAACGCGGAACTGCGTTGTCTTGTACGGTAACTTCTCGATCGGTTGTTGACGTCTTTCCGGCTTAAAGCAAGTTCTGCTTCAACCAGACGCTTCAAAACAAAATACTTTATCACAGTTTATATTTAAGTTTTATCCATTTTGTAGAAAATATTAACACTAGTTTGTATACATGATCGCCACAAACAAGCGGCTACGCTTAGGCGTCTGAATTTTTACCGTGCTCCTTCTAAAGGATGATACTTAACAACAATCACAGTAATTTGACCATCTTCACGACATCTGTGAGTTAGTGCGAGAACTTTTAAAACAACCCTAGTAATTTGTATGTGCTTAAATCCATTAATAATAATTACATTCCTTATTAAATTACAGTTGGCAAAACTGAAATGTTATTAAATGTTTATAGCACTCAGTGTTACCAAAGTTTCTAATTTGGGTGTCTTGTTTTAAAATAACTACTTATAGTATTAGCTGTCTTCAAAATATTTTAACAATTTTAAGCAAAATTTAAATGCATTTAGCTCGCTGCCTAGATTCAGCTAAGCTCAACACAAATAGCTAAATTTCGCATTAGCGACATTAGAATAAATGACACAGCAAACACCTCCCGCTCAAAGACTAAATGACGATAAATATGCATTTTTCTTTCACATTTCTTCTTACATGTATTGAAGTTTATCTATACCCCGCTCCGGCAATATTTAATAATTTAAAGACTTAATGCACGTATGTTACTCAACCCAGAACCAATAACAGAATATATTTGATTTGGTTTGTTTTATTTATGTACACACTTTAGCAGCTCAGGTCATCAGCGTCCCATTCTATTCAGGACGTGAAACGGCCGACAAATTTTGCTCAGGGGTCTCTTCTTTCAGGCTTGAGGTTCTTAATCGTGCCGTAAATGTACGGCACGGGACCCACGGCTTTACTTCCCTTCCGAAGGAATCCATACCTATGGAATATATGGTTAAATATTAAAGAGTGAAAGTTTTTGTGAAGCATTATATTTTTAAATGTGTCTTTTAGACTTCTAGCTTCATAACGGTAGGTAAGGTTAAGAATCATCATTATGTGATGTAAAATTTAAAAAGATATACCCCATCAACGGAAGAAGACCACCATGGCACAGCAGACAGCAGCATTACCGAAGTGACACAGCACAGAGGAAAATACCGTTTCGTGAGATGTTGTTGGACATCACGTAGTAATCACTCGCCTGCTCGCGGTCGTTACTGTTCTCATTTTGGGCTGCCCATTAGGAGTCCTTAAGGTCGTGATCTAGACCAAGAAACACTAACTATAAAAAGCAAGCTGATACAAACGTACTTTCTCCATTTGCTCTCTATCACGCTAAATTTCTTTATAGCTGGAAACGTTAGACCATCCATAAAATTAAGGTCTTTCACGTTTTCTACATTGTTAAGCCAAATAGCAAGTAGAAATCGTTATGCTTTATTATCCTCGCATTGCATGTTACAAATGAGCTCTTCTTTGCCTCGTTACAATTCTCCGTTACATTTTCAGCCTGATAAGATCGATGTCTCAAGTAAATGAAAGAAGAATGGGGGGAAAATCCGTTTCCAGAAATCTGGACCACTCCAGAATCCGGATTTTTGAAAATTTTGCAATTGTGCCTGGGCTTTCATTTGTGTATATATGAGGGGTACAGAAGCAAAATCCGCATTTTCTCTACCATGTTCCTCCTCTCCCCTAATTGAGTTAGAAGTGTAGATTGTTTTCTACCTTAATGCGTATCACTTCCAGTGAAAAATGAGTATTAAAGTAATTTGTTCTGAAATTCAGGTTTAATAGTGAAAGTCACAGTATCCAGTCCTTAGCATGAAGCAGAACTCACATTATCCAAGTCATTTCATACCGTTTTCCAGGCATTGTGGACTCCCCCCCCCCCTATATTCTGGCAAGAGATTAAGTCATATTGCTTGGTGAAGGGTGCAGTAGTGCATCATCCATTTAATTATGATAAACAGCTACCTAAAACAAGTTCTATGGAGTGTGAAACCACGTGCTCCAGATGAAAAAGATAGCAAGAGAGGAAGAGATTCATCTAAATGGTGCAGCGGTATTAACGAAGCGGTATGGTTAGTGATTAAATATTTTTAAGGGAGATGAAACACAATTTATTGTTCATAAACTATTGCACATAAAATGTACTGCCGTTATTTTCTGGCGAATGTGTGCCGCTTTCGCATTACTTTAGCTACGACGATCACTCTGATGTTTCTTAATTTGATAAAGACTGATCCTGGAATCAACTAATCCTGAGACCCTACTGAACTCAACTAATAAAGCTCTTCCACTGAACGGAAATGAACTGACCGTGCCTTCCATTGATAATGCCCCCGCTGAACTGACTGCGGGACGCAAAATTACAAGACTAAATAAACATGGCCTACGTGACTTTTTACATGTATATATCAACCGTAGCTGCTAGCTTCTTCCCTTGAAGAAGTTATCCGCCTGTCTTTCATCCCTGTAGTTACCATATGTTTTATTACGCCTACCCTGGTTTACAATTCTCTAACAGAATACAAATAAACATCTTACTCAAAGATTCTCCTTTAGAAATTTCTCCAAAAAGCATAGGTTTGCTTGGGTAGTCTTTAGAAATATTATTACAATAGGCAACAGAAATTCCCAGGTCAGATTTTATGGCTTGGATAGCTTTCTGCACCCTGGCAAGAAAATAACGTTTAACATACAATAATTCAACACTTGTGCAGGAAATAAAATGACACCACTCTCATGACTGTAATAATGAAGTTACATAAAATTACATGCTACAATCACTCTAACTAAATTTGAGGGTGGCAGCTCATAAATACTGTCTCAATGGAAACAAACGAACAGTACAAAACAGATAAGGTGAACTTTGGAGGTGGAGAATGGGAAAGTTTTACTGTGGCACATATTGCATATTTGTATTTTCTTTCTTTCCCCCTAGTAAATATTCTTCAAATAGTTTACCCAAGTCTCCAGAGAGGAAGCTTCTTGTGTTGCACACTTGAAGTTCAAGAAATTCGCAGATTACACGACAACAACTTCTCAAGACAACTGTGGTTTAAAATTTATAGAATCTGTTGGCCCACCATAGGAAGACACAATACTCAATCCTTTAACACAAAATATTTCATTCCAAATTGTAAGGAGCATAAAATTCCTGTATGCCTGGGGGTTTTTCTAGCGCTGATATTTCAGGATTTCGTATTAACAGTGTGTTGAAACATTTTAGAAATATTGACTGCTTGGCAAAAGAAAATCGAGTAGGGGATCAAGCAAGTTTAAAGTATAGGGTAAAAAAGATATACTTTCATGACATTTCTGAATTCTGAGTGTTAACTGCGAAATGTAGTTCATCGTGCCAACAACTGGAGATGCTATACTTTTGTTATATCTTAATATACAGATCTTTCACTTGAATAAATTATATCTTTGAATTATTCTATTATTTTCTCTTTGTTATTTTAAAATTCTTTTAGTTTGCTTACCGTTTGAATTAATGGTCAGCCAGCGCCTTAGCTCCAAGTATTAAAATAAGAAAGAACATGCCAAAACGAACATTATCCATCACTATTTGATTCAAAACTCACATTATCCAAATGTATGAAGAAAAACTCACATTCTCCAAATTTGAAATTCAGATTTCCTTTTCACGAGGAAAGATGCTTTAGACATTATCACATCGAAGTTGCAAATAGAATATAATTTCGCACATATATTCATTCACATATTCACACTTAAAGAGATTTTTCAGCTTTACCATAAATCATGGAAAGTGAATAATGTCAATTTTCCTCCTATGGTCACTAATAGTCACACAGATGCCATTTTGAAATGACCAACTGTGCAACTAAAACGAGATAAATTAGTTATCATTTTATTCAAACTACAGAATTCACAAAATAAATATTGACTTCCACATTATATAAACTTAGTGAAACAAACAAAGCATTCTGTATCTATAATTACATAAACCAACGAAATTTAAATGGTAATATTTTCTACCTCAAGTTTTAAATTTAAAAGCAATTACAGAAATTCCAAAAGTCTGAAAATGTAAATTAACAACATTCTTGCTGGATTTTGTTTTTCACATTTTTTATGCATGCAAGAGATTTTATGTAATAGTGCTAAACGAATCATTCATTTCTTTCACGTTGTTTTTAAGATTTGAGCTTTATCGTTTTATAAATATGGTTTATCTATTTCCATTTGTTAAACTATGCAATTTGTTACTGCTACCATGTAGCAGTTTTGACAGACATATGCTAATGTTTACTGTTATGTACAAATTATTTCATATAATACATATATTTTGTGTATTTTATCTAATATGTTACGTGATGCTGGATTCGTCATTCCTAATAAAAATGCATACTGTTCATTAATTATTATTTTAATTCGCATTTTCATTTCACTTTAATGTATTTATACATTACAACGACAATTTCATTTATATATATACTATAAAAGAAAAAGAAAAATAAAGTGACACCATTAGCAATGTAACAAATTAACAGTAATTATAGAAGATTTAAAAGGATAAAACACTAAAATAAAGTCACACTTGAAATCGCTATATTTCGAACTCGTTGAGTTCTTCTATGCCAATGTTTTATCCTTTTAAAACTTCTATAATTACTGTTAATTTGTCACACACACACACACACACACACACACACACACACACACATACACACACACACATATCGGGGGCGTCAAAATGTTTCACAGTAGATATTTAATGCATTGCAAAGTTGGACCGAAAAAAACAGTAGTGTGTAGCATGATGTTCTGTAAACAGATGTGACTCACATACATCGTTGCTACGTGACAGGTAAATCAACAATGAATAAACGAAGCCAAGATTATCGTATAATGTTCTGTAAACAGATGTGACTGACATTACGTTATGCTAGCGTTGCTACAATAAAATGGAACCAAGATTATCGTTTGAACGGCGGAGAGCAATTTTAAAGTGGTACTGGAAAACCGAGAATGTTGTTGAAGTTCAAAGCAATGGAGACGTGTGTACAGAACAGAACCGCAACGCGAGTAACAACTGCACGCATTCGAGGCAAATTTGAGACTCATGGTACCATATGCGATGTTCACAAGGGCAATTCTAGGAGACCTCGCACAGCAACAAGCCCCGCGTCCTCGGCTATGGCTCTGGAACGTTTTGAGCACTCGCCACAGAAATCTACAAAGCAATGTGCACGTGAGACTGGGATTAGCGTAACCGACGCACGTCCTATTATTAAAGCAGCAAAGTTGAAAGTTTTCATCCAAGACTTTTGCATGCATTAAATGAAGATGACCCTGATCGGAGAATGCAGTACTGTGAGTGGTTTCGGAACATGGTGCAAGAGGTTGAGGCCTTCGCAGGGAAAGTTGTTTGGTCCGATGAGACACAATTTAAGTTGAACGAAACTGTTAACCGGCGTAAGTGTGTTTACTGGCGTGCAAACAATCCACATGTTATTTTGGAAAAGGCTGTTAATTTACCTGGAATTAACGTTTGTTGTAGGTTGTCATCTAGGGGTCTAATTGGACCATTCTTTTTTGAAAAACATTAACTGGCCCAGTGTCTCTGAACATGATACGTACATCCGTCCTGCCCGCCATTCATATACTCTATGAAAATGAGAAAATTTACTTCCAATATGATGGTGTATCAACACATTACCACCGAGATGTACGTGCATACCATGATGACAATCTTCGAAGGCACTGGATAGGACGAAGAGAACCGATTGAATTTCCACCGCGTTCTACGGATCTATCTCTCTTATACTTCTACCTATGGAGAACTCTTAAGGATGTTGTATACACTGGCAGCAGTTCGGAAAGAAATTGAAACGTCACGTGCTGCAATCGCTGAGGACACTTTCACAAACGTTGCTCAATCAGTAGTTCAACGTACTCAGAAGTGTATCGATACCAACAGTGGGCATTTTGGGCAACTGTTGCACCTGTAAAAGTGTAAGATGATTAGTGCTCATCATTCTCTGTTTGTGTGAATTCAGTTTTGTTATGTTAACACAGTTTTTTCTTTGCTTGAAGTGTGTATACATTTTTGGCACACTCTGTATATAGGTGAAATGACGTCATTAATAATTTATTAAAATTGGCAATTTTTATTTCGATTTATATAATAAATCTAGCTTATCTTAAACCATGTCTTTGATGCTATTCATATCCATTTGCTATATACTCACTTTAAATGTACGTATTTTTGAAGATTACTAAAGTTATCATCATGGCAAGAATTAGGACTAAGAGCTGCTCTGGATTGCGTACAAATAATATACACCACAAGAGCCAGTTGCACATGGGAGGAACTGTATAGCATCATGATCCATAGTAGGCATCGGAATTCTTAATTACAAAGCGTTCCTTATATTGCCAGGCCGCGGATCGCCTGCTTCGCGCACTGTCTATTACACTAGGGGGTTTCCGTTCTAAAACTCCCGCGTTAATTAATCATGATTGATAGTAACCTGCACTATAATGACTACTAAACTTGTTATAAGTGGTGTCCATGTGCATTTAGATATTCCTGGCATCTTCGGATGAAATTTTCATTCACACGCACAAGTTCTTCTTCCGTAATGTTCATCATTTCTGTTCATATATTATCCCTAAGTTCGTCTATGGATTGGGTATTGTTCCTATTTAAATGAAACTATGCATCATCTGAAAAAATTATTAAATGCGGGCCAACAGTCACGTCAACGATATTGTGTAAAATTCAGTTACAAACATTTACTGGTTTTTCGTCGTCACGAGGTTGAATTCATGAACTATAGTCACTTTGTGGGAGTTTAGTTTTTAAAGTTAGTAGCTATGCGAACAAAGGTTTTTAAAACGCCCACTTGCTGTGCAACACTCTTAGTTCTTTGTAGATCATTCGAATGATGCACTAATTTCGTCAATTTTTTCCTCTGTTAGAACATTTCTTTTTCGCTTCTTAGGTTTAGCGTTTATTGATTCCGTTATCCTAAACTTATTAACCAGACATCTAACAGTTTGTCTACGTGGAACTGAAATACCAAGAAATTTCTCTTGAAATTGTCTACATACCTGCCTACATGATTCGGTATAAACATCACCTAAATTGGACAGAGAGAAAACGTTTTTATTACCTATTTTACATCTGACTTTCTGCAAAGCCTTTGATAGCTTAAGAAAGCAATAGCCTTCAGGACTGGGCTCTTTACAGAAGCATCGAAAACCAATGTGATGCCACTGCAGAATGTCTTCTGTTCCAATCGTTTATGTCAGTTTGGCTAAATACGCTAATGAGATATTATAAGTTCATATGAGTGCTAGATATATGGTAACTTATCCAATGATATTGAGGGTGCAATAAAGCTACACAGAATTTACTACTTCCTCTATGAAAGGGATAGTCGTGACATGAAAAAGAGGCATTAGTCTCAACGAAATTGGAAAGTGGAAGAAAAAATGTGCAGCGTGAGAGTCTGGTAGCTCGTGAAGATGTGTCTTCTTTCTCTTCTTCAAAACAAGCTAGACAATCAGTTGTTAAAGGCCATGTAACCGAAAACTTCCTGGGAAGATGAAGAGCTCAAAACTACAAGGAATTAGTGAAGAGGTTGGGTGGTGTATATCAGGATTACCTTGCAGCATGTCTTGAACCAGCATTTGAGTTATTTTCCGCGAAACTGCAGTGACGTAGCCGACAAACAAAGTGAAAGGTTTTATAAAGATATTAAAATAGCTATGATATCTGATTATTGCTGGAATATTATGAAAAATATAATAGCCATAAAGGAAAAAATAAATAAAAGGAAAATTATACAATTTTGTTCATACGCTATTATAATCTGCATAACGAAACTTGATATACCGTGCGTTTAATTTTTAATGACATTTCCTGCTGTAATTATTACGAGCGAGTTCAACCTCGAGACACAAATAAACGACCCAGGTCCAGCGTTTTTTGACACTGTAGAACAGTCTTTTGTTTTGTTATCTTCTTAACTATAAATAAATATCATCCATGTCTTAGTGTAATAAAATATAGTTAATTTTTTAAAAATATTTCTTATGGGCGCCATGAATGTTACAAAAGAATATTAATACGTTTATTCTTGAAATTATTTCCGAATAAGAGTTTTGATTAAGGAGGATATACTTCAGTGTGTGAGTCAATTGACCACAAGATTTAGAATCATATTTTCCTTTTAACATTTTCTGAAAATAACACAAAATTCGTATCAGATATGTTGATATCAAGTCGAAAATAAAGTTCAATATTATTTTCTTTAAATTACATTATATACTTTAACTTTTTTATTTTTTAGTATGTGATGTCAGCGATAAAAACGCAAAATTTTGCTTCGTTCTTTGAAACAAAAGCAAACACAAGCAGAAAGATTATTGGCTTTGGTTAGGCCAGAAAAACTATGACGTCATAAAATGATTCAAGATTCCATTTATATTTGAACAGGGTATTGACCATATCACAAATTTATATTTCTCCTCCTGTATAAATGAAACATTTATTTAACAAAGTTGTAAATGTATATAACTGTAAAACAAGAGGTTTTACGTGCAAGCTTTTGTTATTTTTATTTACGTATGGAGATGGTGTAATATTCACAAGTGTGGCAACTGTGGGAGGTGAAAGACGTTTATATTCCAGAAATATAACTATCCTCAACCAGCACATGTTATCGACAGGGAATGATTCACCCAGCTCTTCTCCCTGTAACTATTAGGGAAGTTAATTGCTTTGGAGAACATGATCTTAGTTTCCATCTTCCTTCATCTAACGCTTGTTGAAATAATTTCTCAGCTTCCGTCAGATAGCGTTTACTTTAATATTTCTTATTGCAGAATAAACATTACAACAAAATGTTTGATGTTTTATATTCTTCTTCTCTTCTCATTTGGCACTATAGCCCGGGGTTAGCCTTGGCCTACCGCGACGACCACAACTTCCTCTATCATTGATAGAGAGCGGATTACAGAGGGGGAAGGGCATGTGATCAGTTTCGTGATTGAAGAAAGCCACTTCTCCATCAGGCAGCTTCCCAGTTGTCCTCATGAGGCTAGGTGGAATCCCGTTCCAGACCTCCCTAACTTAGAATATTAGAAAACATCAAAATCCGGATTACTGATAACCTATCCCTGATAGAGAAAATCTAAATAAAGATTTAAAATTAGCATAAAATTTGTAATTGGCATCACTGTGTAATTTGGAAAATGCCACACATTCTCCTGTAGTATGGAAGTCTTTATTGCGGTTATTACACGGCTTCAAAGCCCACGATTTATCTCAAGGTCACTTAATTTGTATACCAACACGAAAAGAATAAAAATACATCTTTTATGCGAAGAATATCAGAGGATGTTTATCTAACAAAGAATAGCATTTCCAGCTGCTAACAAAGAAACAATGTATTACGCACAACGTACATACGCACATACAACGTACATACGCACAACTTCAGAGCTCTAATTAAAAGATATTCATTTCGAAGTTGATAAATTTTTAAAGGTTGTAAAATAAATAAACAAATAATATATTTATCAAACTTGAAATTTTCGGATCACGACCAGTAGCTCAATTGGTTAGACCGCCAGCCCCGAATCCGTAGTTCGAATCCCGGCCGGACCCGAATTTTCCAAGTGTGATTTTCCATCTCTAAAATATAATAATTTGACTTTAAAATTTGTATAAAATAATGCTTAAGTATTCCAAAAGAACGTTTTATTTTTATAATTTTTAAAGAATCGGAATGTATATACTCTTATTCGTGTATACCTGCAATACGCTACAGGAAATAATTCATTACAACGGCAAAGTAGGATGTTGAATATTGCATTTATTTTAAGGTTGAGGAATTTTTCAACTTATAGAAATATTACAAGACAGCTAAAGAAAAATCGAAAAATGCTAAGAACTGACATAAGAGTCAGCTCCCATTCACAATCAAATTAAACGTAAACATAAATACGTTGCACACGTCACGGATGACCAAAGCCTTTAAGGCGCGGACTCGTGAGTGAGAGGTCTGGGGTTTGATTCCCACCAGAACCGAGGATTTCCAGGTTTTCCTTAGTCCTCATAAATGGCAAATGCCGGGGAGAAACCCTAAATTTAGGCCTTGAACGCTTCCTTCCTTTACAAAAATAATAAAATAAATCCTTTTCCTGTTTACCATTTCATCTCATGTATCTTCAGTTTCCACCGCCTGTGGTTGCCTCAGTAGTATAAACGCGCGCGCACACATACACACTAAAATAAAGACGTACGTAGATATTGATAATGAAAGACACAAACTTGTATTAGGGGGGGAAAAAGAAAGAAAGAAAAGAAAAGGAAAAAAAACCTAACAGCTGATTGAAAATGACTGCTTCTGAGCAGACGGCGGTAGTTTTTGCATATGCAATGTGCAGTAATTAATTTCCTTGGAGTAATATAAGCGTGGATGGCTTTCGTATAATGCGATTAATCTTTTTTCCCCATTGACGCCATTCTGTATACAGAGCGACTGAACTTCAGTTCTCTCTACTACAGAGCTCATGTTCACGCGATTCATTGTGGATGGTTCCCTTATAATACATAGCACCTAGCTTTTACGTTTACTTTTCATTATGAATGGGGCCTTAATCTATTTGGTATTGGACAACAGCAGTGCTTCTAGTATGGCAAGTCTGACTTATGTATATACTTTTATGGTGTGTGCTCGCGAACTTAACATACGGCGATACAATGCTTTAACCAAATAACGCATCTCGGCGGTACTTAAACTCGCTTTGTCATAATCAGCGCCCGGGAGTTAGGCAAAATGTCTATTTCATCACATAGAAATTAACGTGTTTCGGTATATTTGGGGTCGGTAGGGACGGTTTTTATTTTCCCCTTTTGCCTATTTTAAGCTTTATAATCTTTTTTTTTTTTTTTTTTTTACCTACTTTCGAATTTTTTGCGACTGTTTACGCATTTTAAAAAGCAAATAAAGAACTTCAATACATCGAAGTGAAAAAGGGCACGTTCACTTCACAAAAAATATTATTGAAAATCTTGTTATACATTTTTTAAAAAAACAGTCAAAAGTATTCTCCTCAACCCAATTCAGTTAAGATCTTTAAACAGCAGAACCTTCTTTGGTAGATGGAACGCACGGTTACCTTGGGCATACGAATACTGGGAAATAGGATAAGAGAAATCCTGTAGTTTTGAATAGTCCTGGCGAATGAGCTTGTATCGATCTTCGAGAGATAATTCTAGGAAATTTGTGGTGGGAGTATCCTCTTAATTGCACAAATGTAACAAACAATTGCAAGCGAGAAAGATGAGAGCCGTATAGCTGCGCAATAAATCGTCCCTACAATGTGTTCAGTAGGGAAGTAAGAGGTATACTAATTCCCCTATAAATGCATAAACAGAAAATGTACTCGAACAAAAACCACAGGCACCTTTATCTCATTCGCCAGGACTACTAAAAACTACTTTACTTTGCCTTTATCAACATTTCCACGATGCCCTAAAATTTGAATGTTCTCTTGCAATTGGTATGAGTCCTTCAAAATAGTTTGTTTTAAACATGCTCCAACCACTTCAGTGGAATTAAACGTTCATTTTCCATGACGAAAAATGATTTCTCTCACAAACAGCTAACTATAACAGTTGATATCTGAATAAAATCTTGTTGTTGCTTGTAACCAAGAAAAGTAGGCTTAACACTTTATTTACGTAGTAAAGAAATATTAAGTATCTTAAATACCTATTATCATTAATAATGATATTACTGTTATCACTTTCTGCTCATAATGTATCCCATAGATAATAAAAAATTAACAAATAAAAAATTTAAAAACCTACAAAATATCCCGGCCAGGGTCAATGGTTTTTTTACGCGGATAAAAATCTTAAGTAATGGCTTCCTTTGTAATAGTAAAGGCCCCTACTCAGGCAGTTAGAATGACAACACTGTATTTCCCTTCAAATTTCCCTCGTAATCCTAAAATTCCCTCTAACTTTACCTCATCACTCTAAATTTCCCTCCTAAATATTGGTAACAATAATCCCCGTGGACCTTGAAGCTATGCTATTTTTCTCCGCTAGGTACCCTAGTGTAGTGTTCACTCTAAATAGTGCTAGTGTCGATTTTCAATATGGAGTTGGCGTTTAAAGTATATTGGTGAACGTGGGAAAGGAAAACGCGGTGGGAAAGCGCATATACATTAACACTCAATTACAGATTATTTCTGATCTAGTGAGCCTTGCTAGAATGTCACTACATTATGACGTTTTATTAATATTGGAAACATTGAATATGAACTTAATCACAAGTTTCTTTCAAGGTCATAATTTCCATCAGATCTCTGACAGACGTTTGCAGTTTACTTTTCTCCTTTAGGGGTGCTAGTGTAGAGTTTATACCAAATGTAGGTTGGCAATAAAAACCCATTCCAATCCGTGAACAGGTAGTATTCGGTCGACCCTTGAGGTATGCTGGCGATCAGCCTTTTACGCTCGGTATAAACACGGGCGAAAAAAAGCACGAACTATTTTTATATTTTCACGACTTATTTGCTGAAAATATTACAAATTAACACATTTTAGTATTGCAAAGTAACAAAAATAACGAGTACCCTATGTTATACTAAAATGTTTTTTTCACGTAACATTGCTTATTGTTACAAAGTTAAACCGTTTTCTGCTTTGCTGTTGTATGTTAAAAGTCGAACGCGGAGCAAAAATGCTGCAACATAACATCCTATTTAACTCAAGAGATATTTTTACATTCGTTATAATACATTTTACAACCACACAGCTTGCCTCACATCTACCATTCAATAAAAATAACCCACTTCCTACCAAATCTTTGCAGGTAGGTATTCCCGCCATTTTGCATAATAATGTACCTTGACAGGTTGGTCTTTGCTACGGGAAATGCATACCACCGAAGGTCGGTAAACTTACAGCATGTCGGCAATGCAGATTCGTGTTGCGGGATTCCTAGACCTACCAGTAAAAGGTCGGTAATGCAGCTACCAGCAAAAAGTTGCTACAAAAAAGATCTAGCGTTCCAAAAATGTCTTATGTTGCAAAAAGTTCTGATGTTGCCAAAATGTCTTATGTTACAAAAAGTTTAATGTGCAAAAACTTATGTTGCAAAAAAGTTCCTATGTTGAAAAAAGTTCTTATGTTGTAAAAAATGTTATAAAATTCTTATGTTGCAAAAAAGTTCTATAATGCCAACAAGTTATGATGCAAAAAAAGGTGTTACGATACATATAATTTTTTTGTAACACAAGACATTTTGGCAACATCATTACTTTTTTGCAATGTAAGCACTATTTTTGCAACCTAGGAACCTTTTTGCAGTGAGTGTAAGAACTTTTTGTGCACCTTAAGTACTTTTTGCAATAGCAATATAAGAAAATTTTGGAACACAGCGTTTTGGCAGGTAACTGCATTACCGACGTTTTAAGGATTGAACTAGGAATCCTGCAACATGAGTCTGCATTACCGAACATGAGGTAGGTTTACCGACCTTCGGCGGTACGCATTCCCGGGCAAGACCAGTCGGAGAAAAGGTATTATTAAACCAAATAGCGCAAATACCTACCTGAAAAGATTCGGTGGGAAGGGGATTATATTTATTGAATGACATATGTGAGGCAAGCTGTGTGTTGTAAAATGCATTATCACAAATATAAAATATTTCTGAGTTAAATAGGGTGTTATGCTGCAATATTTTTGCTCCGCGTTTGACTTTTAACATACAGCAGCGAAACAGAAAACTGCCTAACTTTGTAAAAATAAGCAATGTTGCGTGAAAAGAAAATTTTACTCTAACATGGGATACTTACTAATTTTGTTACGTTGCAATTAACTAAAATATGTCAATTTGCAACATTTTTAGGAAATAAGTCGTGAAAATATAAAAATAGCTCGTGCTTGTTTCGCCCGTGTCTACCGAACGAGAAAGGGCTGGTCGTGCGGCATATCCCGATGGTCCACCGGATACGGATTGGGATTCACGGAATGGGGGGGGGGGGTGTAAGAGGTTTCTATTGCCAACTTATATTTAGTATAAACTTGGAACCGTTTCGTTTCCGTCGCGGCTACATCGGTTAAACGTCGCAGACGACGATAACCTGTGAGGTCCAATTCTGCTGTTTCGCGCTCACGGAGTCGCGGGATCAGTGGACGATAGGAATTTTACTATAACAACTCTTTGCTGCACTCACTGATCGTTGAGTTTACTATCACCATACCTCCTGGTGAGCTGCTCTGGCCGCCGACATTAACTGAATGTACGAAGCCACTTGCTTGAGATTCTTAAATTTCAAGAATGTTAAGACTTTTGCGTTGAAGTGCACCTAACGTTAGGAATAAATGACTTGCAGAATTACCCTCGTTGTATGTTTTTATCGCCTGCTTACGAAAACAGAGTGAACGGCTTTCCACGCTGCGTGATACCGCGTGAACAGCCTAAATTGCATCCTTTGCTCGACTTGGAACCTAGAACAGTCTAACAAAAAATTCTGAAAATCCTACAACCGTCTACTGCCTGAACTGAAGTCACCATATGCGTGAATTGAAGGCCCGAACTGTATACTGAAGAATATCCCCGTCACGAGGAAGTTTCCGCCCTTTACATTCATTTCAAAAATGTCAATGCATGGCTCTCGAAGCGCTACGGAGCTTCATGACTTAGCTCATGCACACCTATAGTTTGAAATCTAAGGTGCTGATTTACGAGTCTAAGATCTTTCGATTGTGCTCAAACTCACCCCTTTAAAATACTGAATTCTCATGGGTGAGCTTCCGATCACACGTTCAGGCTATGCTAAGAAAAAAACACCTGCGTTAACGTCTCCTTAGAAATGTTCCATTGTCCTACAGCATTAATATTTTCTCTGACATACAAAAGAGACATTGTTACAGTCTCTCCTTGCCAAGTGCACGATTCTATTGTGTTTATATTGCGTCTTTAGTCTGAGGCCAAGAGCCACACACTATCCTGCAAACACTTGCACTTTACACAGAAAGTCCTTACATAGTTTAACTTATTGAAAATAATTATACGATGGATATCAGACCTTTGATCACCCATTCTCCTTTCTAAAACTCTTATATGATATAAGTTAGAAGTAATATTATAGTATGCTTCCTTCTATTTACAATACATAAGACATTAGGTAATATTAATTAGCTATCATTTGTTCACTAAGCACAGTTGTTTCATTGTGGACTAGGGAACGGAATATCTGCCTCAAACTCTACACTAGCACCGCTAGAGAAGAAAAGTTGTGTAACTTTAAACGTCTGCCAGAGATCTGGGGGAAATTATGGCCTTCAAAGAAATTGTAATGTGATTAAGTGCACTTTCAAAGTTTCCAACAAAATGATAAAACGTCACATTATGTCGATATTTCCAGCAGGGCCCATGAGACCAGTAATAAACTATAATTGAGTGTCAATATACATGCGTTTCCTTACCGCTTTTTCCTTTCCCACGTTGACCAATAATATACTTTTTCACCATCTTGAAAAACGACACTAGCACCATTTAAATTAAACGCTACACCAAGCTTCCTAGCGGAGAAAAGTGGAATAACTTCAAAGCTCCACCAGGACCAATACTACCAACCTTGAGGAGGGAAATTAGGAGGTAAATTCAGTGTTGCTAACCTAGGTCCGGAGGAGGTGCCCTTACTACTACCGTGGGTCAGTGTTGTAGATTTACGGCACGTAAATGAACTTAAACCTGAAAGCAAAATTTATGGACCGTTTCACACCCTGAAGTGAATGGGAAGCTGGTGATCTGAGATGTTAAAGAGCGTCCGTAAATAAAATAAATCAACAATCAACTACTCCAAAACACGCTATTAGAAAAGGGAAATTGTGACTGTTTTCGCACCGTTTCTCAAGTAATAAAGATAAATGGAGAGTACAGCGTAATAAATTCAGTCACGGCGGGACATAAGTGCGTGATGACTAGGAGGGGATTATAACTTTCTAACGCAGCATAAACAATTCAGCAGGAGCAAATTAGGCCAGTGAACTGACACCAGCTCCGGTGTCAGTCTTCCACCTGCTTTGAAACTCCTAGAACAAACAGATTCGGAAAGTTTATCCACGCTCCACAAGTATTGCAGTATTAGGGATTTTAACAGCTATTTTTTACCACTAATGTCCCAAGCCTATTGCCCGAGATCTCTACGAGTTAACTGCAAAGAATAAAGAGTACATGAGGATCGGAAGCGTTCATTTGTGCAGAAAAAATTCCAGTGAAAAACATTGGGCCATTACAAGCAAAATGATTGCTGTTAAGATAAGACCGTACTGAAATGCTGGAAGTGTGCAACTGCTTTATTTGGTTATATCAAAATACAGTATACAAAAGTTGTCTTGCGACTTTCTTAGGACGTATTGAGCAAACTCGAATTTATGCGCAGATGGACATCAGCTTAGAGTACCCTTTTTTTCTCCCTCAAAATATCAGCAGTTAAAAATCTCTGTATGATGTGGTATTTCAATAAACACGCGAAAATGCTCAATAATAATAAGTATTTAAGTATTAACCGCTATTATCTTTCTCTGGTTCTTATACAGAGAACATTTGGAGAAAAGGGTTATTCTCATACGACAATGAAAATGCTGGTGCATAGAGTAAAATATTTTTTCTTATAGAAGTAGCCGAAATTGCTGAGATTTCGGTAAGTTGCATCATAAGTATGGATTAAAAAACTTCATTATAAAACAAGTAATATTTAATTACCAACAGCAGCGTATTATTCATTATTATTATTATTATTATTATTATTATTATTAGTAGTAGTAGTAGTAGTAGTAGTAGTAGTAGTAGTAGTATTAATGAAATTTTCCATAATACACATCTTAGCATTTCAAAACATTCCACCAAAAATCGACAGATTTTGAAAGTTCAGTATAGGCTTGCATTAATGAGCTTCTTGAGATTTAAAACAAAACAAAGTCCAAACTGTTATAAGAATTATTTTAGATTGATATTATCTTAACAGAAGATGACTCAATGTGCACAAAAAAAAAGTTAAATATCAGTAAGTAAAAACCGTAATTTGTAAATGAGGATTCTAAGTGGTTACTATACAGGATTTTAAAAATGGTACGCATTGATAGGAGTTTGCAAGAGGAACCATGTCTCCTCGTAGCAGATTTGTTAATAGGTAAATAAGGTGCGAATAATCAGCTGATTTTAAATTTAAAATTAAACGTAAAAACGGCTCATGCCCGCATTGCAGCAAACACACTGAAAACCACTCTAGTAACCGTGCTGCAGAACATGCATGGCGTAATCACTGATTTGCAGTTATCTACGGTATATATATATTGTTTTGGTTTATTTACGAACGCTATATAACATCTCAGGTCATCAGCGTCCCGTTCAAATCAAGGCGTGAAACGACGGACAAATTTTGCTCAGAGGGCTCATTTTTCAGGCTTGAGGTTCTTTATAGTGCCGTAAATTTACGACACAGCACCCACGGCTTTACTTCCCTTCCGAAGGAAGCCATGCTTAGGATTTTTACGCCCGAAAAAATCCGTCGGTCCTGGCCGTGCTCCAACCCGCGATCTTGGGTTTAGAAGGCAAATATGGTTACCACTACACCACCAGGACCGACATTTACGGTCTACATTGCAGTTCAGTTACCAATTTTTTAAATAGTATAAAACATCCTTTTTTAACGAGGCATCACAGGCGATGGACACCGATATACATGAGATGAAATGAGAAATTGATAATTTTTGGAGGGGTTAGAGGAAAAGAGTGATTAACAGTAAAACACTCAGGTCATGTGGCTGCCGCTATTGAATGAAAGCATTTCACAATTCAAGAAAGTGTGTTTTATTTCACAATACATAACGATATGGGCATCGTATTAATATACTGAACTCGACAAAGCTAGTTTGTTTACATAAACTATGTTAGACATAAATTATACTTGCTTCTGAAAGTCCTTGAATGTAAAAGTAACCCACGCGAACATTTGTAAGCACTTCAAAGGTTTGCCGTTTAGGACATTTCGTAGAGAGTCGGTAAACCAGAATACATGGGCGTGGATACAGCTGAAACAAAACCTGGACAGATTTGTTCATAACTTTATACCGTCGACTCTCCTCGCCATATCGGATGTCCACTATGGCCTCTCACATTACGTTACCAAGGGCAACCGGACGTTCTTCAGCTGCGCCATCACGGGCTGATGCATAGGTATTTAAACGAGATATACCTGTGTGATTTAAATAAGCATAACCATAGCGCAGAAACTGCCGCTACTTCTGGTTTAGCAGAGGAATTAAAACTATTGGACTACCAAATCTTCCGTTTCTAATCGAGGATTCTTCTGGAATTCCTTTTCGTTTGTTCACGGTAATAACACACATTTTTTTTGGGAGGGGAATCGAAACTAGAGCTGGATTGCAAACAGAATTGTTGAGGAAATCAGTTGACACTGGAAAGTTAAACAAATGAAAACTTAAGCCTAAAATAGCTCAAGGATGTAAACAGAATATGCACCTATTCAATCCTCCAGCAATAAATTTAAGGAAGTGCTGAATTACAATTAATCATAACAATCTATCATTAAAGATGTATATTTTTAGTTTTACCGTTTGCTTGTTTATTTAGTCCCTTCTATAGCATTGACGACCGCGTTTTCTTTTTAGTAGTGTTTAACGCCCGTTTTTACTACTAAGGCACCACAGGCGGTGGACACTGATGATACATGAGATGAAATTATTAAATGGAAAAGGATAATTTTTAAGGAAGGAAGCGTTCCAGGCCTAAGTTTAGGGTACCTCCCCGGCCTTTGCCATTTATGAGGGCTGAGGAAAACCTGGAAAAAACTTCAGTCAGGAAGGTCCTGGTTGGATTCCAACCCCAGACCTCCCGCTCAAGAGTACGCGCCTTAAAAGATCTCGGCCACCCGTGGCGGTACGAGCGCGTTTTGATTAATTGGAAATCCACAGGTTGCAAAATGACGATATGTACACGCACACAAAGAAATAGCACAAAAGAATACTTCTGAGTCAAACGTGTGTATAATGGAATATAACTTTAAGTTCTTTCACGCTTTATTTTTATTTTTTATATTCATCCGGTTGTAACATTGTTTAATAAGAAAGTATGAGAATGGTTATATGCTGTCGTATATACTCCATACATGTAAGACAGAAAAGCACGCTTAAAACAGTATCTGAAGAACATGTTATATTGTAAACATTACTGGAAATTAAATTTATTGAATAGATCCAAGAAGCGGAATATTCTAAAAAGGGAGGAAAAAAAAGTTTACATGAATTTTACGTCTGATAGCCAGATGAGGATATGTGTAGAATCGATAAACGTCACGATTACGAGCTTGATATAGCGTAGCCTTGCCAGAGCAAACGCCATGGCCTGATTTAGTACATTAAATCACAATGAGAAGTAATAAATGCACAAATTAACTCGAGACTCATTTTCTTTTTAAAAACTGGTTCACTCAATAGTTACTACGTATGTAACAAGAGATTGTATCGTCTTTGTACGTATGTAGGTATGCAGGATGAATCAACTAAAACTATCACCGCGAATATTTTCGAAACGAAAGATGCTCTTGATGCACTGTTTTCACAAAAATGATGATGAAAAACGATCACACCAATTACGATAAAGTGTTTTCCTAAAAAGAAAAAATACATTTTTTTTTTTTTTTCCCCCAAATGGAACAATACCTCTGACTTCAAGAAAATCAAACCACATGAGATGAAAATGTCAATGGTTACTTTTTTGCACAATTCTAGGCTAAGTAGTCATATAGAGGGCTCGGACTTTCACGCCCTTTTTCGAGAATTCCTATGAGCATTAGACAAAAAGCAATACATTTCCCGATTGTTAGGCAAAAGTATTTCTTTTTGAATAGTGTTGGACCCCCGTTTTTTCTACTGGGGCACCACAGGCGATGGACACTGTGATACAATGAAATATACTGGGAAAAGATTTTTTAAGGAAACGTCCCAGACCTAAGTTTAGGTACCTCCCCGGCATTTGCCATTTATGAGGACTGAGGAAAACCTGAAAAAAAAAAACCGCAGTCAGGGAGGAGGTCCTGGTAGGATTCGAACCCCAAACCTCCCGCTCAGGAGTTCGCCCCTTAACGATCTTGGCCACCCGTGGCGGAGCAAAAGCAATACATTGTGTTCACACTTTATCTACAATTTAGGGAAATTATCAAAAGTATGAAGGTGGGAAATAGATAAATACTCTTAGCCAATACTTGCATTGCATTTTGTGCAACTTCTTGTCTATTTGGATCTGGACAATCTGTTTTCAACTGCTATTATCTATGTTAACAATAATAAGTCTCATAAAATGGCATATGTTTGTGGTTATAATAATGCAGGTGGTTAATTGAATCTGCGAGATGACTCAACAATGTAAACTTGGAACGAAAGAACCTCACATCCTTTTAAACATTATATAAATTATGCAGCTGGGGTAACTCGGATGATTTATCACTTTGCATTGGCATTTTCAACGTATCTTTGGTATTTTCATCTGTTCTACATTTCTGTTCCTAAAGCTGTATTACCTGGATCATATGCCTATCTCTGAAGGAAATCTATTGCTGCTTATGATGGCGGTTAGATCCACTATACTTAAAGAGAACGGTGGAAAGAATTAAGGTGTCAGCGAGTTCTTGATAATACCGCTGTACCAGACCTAACCCTTAGAACTTGGTATGTACGAGTGTTGGAGAGTGCTAAGAATGTGGCCTAGGAGACATGTGACCGATAAACCAAAATATTTTAGGAAGTACTTTTGTCAATGTTCTTTTTCACAGGTACGAAGGTACGTCCATAAGTTTCCGGCCTAACCATTTTCTAGGCATGATAATGACAAAAAGTATATTTCACTTTTCAATATAGTTATCCTTTACTGCAATACACATCTCACATCTTTGAATAAACATTTCAATCCCCCCCCCAATAGAAGTCTTTTCTGCAAAATGGGCATAAACAGCATCCATCACCTCTTCCTCATACTTAAATTTCCTTTTCCGAAGGTCCTTCTTGAGTTCTGAGAAGAGGAAATAGGGAGCTAGATCTGAGCTGTAGGGTGGACGGTCGATCTCCTTGAAGCCACATTTCTTCATAGCTTCCTTTGCAACAAGAGCTGTGTACACAGGCGCATTGTCATGAGGAAGCCGCACACCACCACTCAGTTTTCCTCGCCTTTCCTCTTTGATGGAAGCACGTAGTCCTACTGGCATGCAGTAGGCCAGCATAGTACTCCCCATTTACTGTGGTGTTCCTCTCCTTGAAGTCAATGAAGAGCATTCCTTCACAGCTGCAACAAATTTGTGGCCATGATCTTCTTGGTTGACTGAGTGACCTTGGCCTTTAAGAGGCGGTGCGTCGCCAGGTTTACGCCACGCCTTTTAGACAATGGATCATAGTAGAGGACCACAGTTTCGTCTCCTGTAACAATGGTTTGAAGAACTTCTCTCTCGATGCCACGACAGAGCTCCAAAAATGCCTGACAACAGATGACTCGTTGCACTTTTAGACTGAGGAAAGAAGTCTAGGCACCCACCTTGCACTTACCTTGTTCACGTTTAAATGCTCATGAATAATTCGAAGGACTGTTGTTTTAAAAGGCTAACTTTGCAGCTATTTCTGTAACTTTGAGCCGCTGGTCTTCCATAATTTCTCCTTCCACAAAAGTGAGCACCTCCAAGGGCCGACCTGCACGCTCTTCGTCTTCAATGCTTCCTCGATCCTTGGAAAAAGGTTGGCCCATTCTTTTACAATAGAATATGGGGGGATGCTTCCATTATACACAGTCCAATCGCGTTTAATTTCATTTGGAATAAGCCCTTCTTTTGTGAAGAACTTAACACTGAACACAGTGGAGCGGAAATCACAGTGCAATTATTTACTTAACAGATAAGGTATGACACCAGATAAGGCTTTTGTGAAGGCGATAGTCCTTACCGGCGAGGCCGTAAGCATACTGACATACCCTCATATTATATATATATGAAAAATAGAATAACACTATTATCAATGTAACTAAAACAACAGTAACAAGACTTGTCCTTTTGCCATAGAAGAACAACGAAGAATTACGAAACTAGATCCACTAGTCTCTGATTACTGGGGATACCGATTGTGTTGTACAGTTTCTTTGTTCATCAAGTGGAATGGTCGCAATATGGTCATTTCCTGAGAAGATAATGGTAACCGTTTTCATTCTAAATACAGGCATCGCTTAAGCTTCAAGAACGCCGGCTATCTGATTGAAGGTCATACTGACATATCCCATTTTTGTCACCCGTAAAGGCGTAATGATATCGTAAGTAAGCCGAGTATCTAAGCGACGGACCATTTTCTGGTATCATTCCGTTGTTAATCCCTTTTATTCTGCGAAACTGTAGAGAACCAAAGGAAATAACAATTTCTTACATGAAGATATTAGAGCACGTTTTTAGATACCTGAGACACACATAAATGCACAGAGATTCTACATTGGTCATCAGTGGAACAAACTTCACCTGGCTTCAACATAAGCGGTAATTTTACATGTGGTTACTCTTGCCTGACGGCTTGTGTATAGTCGCTCCCGGTGGTGTAGTGCTAACCATACTTGCCCTCTAAACCTAAAATCGCGAGTTCAAACCCGGCTAGGATCGATGGATTTTATCGGGGGTAAAAATCCTAAGTATGGCTTCCTTCGGAAGGGAAGTAAAGTCATGGGTCCCGTGTCGTACATTTACGGCACGAAAAAGAACCTCAATTCTGAAAGAAGAGGCCTCTGTATATCTCTGTGTATGTTTCACAGTTATTCTTCATCAGAGTTTGAAAAAAAACCTACACCTTTTACATATATTCTCCTAGCCGGATGTCCGTCCTGGTGGTGTAGTGGTAACCATTACTTGCCTTCTAAACCCAAGGTTGCGGGTTCAAACCCGGCCAGGATCGATGGATTTTTCCGGGTGTAAAAATCCTAAGTATGGCTTCCTTCGGAAGGGAAGTAAATCCAGTGCCGTACATTTACGGCACGATAAAGAACCTCAAGCCTGAAAGAAGAGGACTCTGAGCAAAATTTGTCGGCCGTTTCACGTCCTAAATAGAATGGGACGCTGATGACCTGAGATGTTAAAGAGCGTCCTTAAATAAACAAATAAATATCCTAGCTGGGCATAAATGTAAAACTGCTTAGCATGAAAATGCTCTCCAAAATCAGATGTGTGCCCAACAGCTAAACTTTTACTAAAAACGCTAGATTTGGACCGCTATCTAAACACACTTTTCCCAGCAATGCATATGCGTATTGTAGGATTTTTCTTATGCTTCTTAGAATCTGAGATATTAACTATTTTTCCTATTGAAAGATTGCCGAATATGATTATTATATGTATTTAAATCGCGCTTATTTGATAGGTTGATGACAGATGAAAATATAACTGGTCCAGTTCCAATGTTATAATTTTATGGAGATTAAGAAGAAATTGTTGGAAAAAATTTCAACGGTGATACTACCGATATGGGAATGATCTTTTAATGGATTCAATCTTGAGTCCTTGCTGTTACACATTATTTCATGCTCCTTACATCCTTCTATTAAAAATCAAAAGAATGAATTGCATAAATTGTTGGGGGGGTTCTAACCCTTTGAATTCTATGAACATTAGAGATGGCCATGACTTACTACGACGGAAAAAATAACCCTAGGCAAAAGTGATAAAGCCCTCGTAAAATGAAAATAGTATGCTCTATTTTGTTATGCTAATCATCTACGATTTTCTTTCGTAATTTTTGTCATGATTTGAGATGCATAAGTAGCCTCCTCAAGTAATTATATTTACATCATTCAAAGATCGCTGCTCCTTCGTTATTGGTAATCTCACTAATTGTCACTTTATTTCCATTCAATTTTGAAAATCTTCCTTCAGCTTTCTGGTCACGAATTAAAATTCCCAAACATTAATTGATATCAGTAAATTTTAACACATGCACTGTATCCTAACATATTTGCAATTTATATTTTTGTTGCATTTTTAATAGTGTTTACAGCCGGTTTTTGCTACTGAGGCACCACAGGCGGTGGACACTGATGATACATGAAATGAAATGATATATTGAGAAAGGATTTTTTTAAAGGAAGGAAACGTTCCAGGCCTAAGTTTAGAGTAGCCTCCGGCATTTGCTATTTATGAGAACTGAAGAAAACAAAACAAAACAAAAACTGTCAGGGAGGACGGTCTTGGCGGAATTCGAACCCCAGATTTCACTGGTCTGCGCCTTAACGACCTCGGTCACCCGTGGCGGTTTTGTTGCAATTGCCAATAGGTTTCCACGTACATTTTTTTTAATCGACAAGAATCACCACGATTTAGTCTAATATGGATATAAGTGAGGGAGCGGTAACAGAATGCGTCATAGGGCAAACGAGCATCCCGAAGTTTTATATAAATAATAGAATTCGAAGCATACACGAAATCTTCTCATACGTGACGACAAGATCGTGAGATCTGTTTAGGATCATTAAAATTCATATCAAGACCCTACGCCAAAACAATAGCCCTCGAGACGTGAGGATCGTTTGATTGCACTTGGTTTCTAACCGGAAAACATTAACTCCCACTCTACGTACAACAGCGCCCCAATTCTCTATGTTAGGTGGGATATGTATGCACAGAGCGCAATGTTCCCGACGCAGCCAAATAGAAAATTTATTTGGAAGAATGTGATTATTCTTTTTCGTTGTAAATTCGGATGGCAAACTGGCGAAGAAAACCACCTTTAGCTTATATTCTCCACCGATCTGTAAATCGCAATCAATTAAATCAGACTGTACAAAAGCAAAAATAAATACCTTCCTGAGAGTAGCAATATAGCAGGTTTACTTGTAGGGTATATCGTGGGATATTTCAATCACATTTACAATTTATTATATTAAGATCGCAATCAAAACTACACTTTGCATTTGGTGAATTAAGCCTTATAAATATAATTTATAAAGTTTGTTGTCCTTATTTTATCGTTCATGGGTAGCAAAATACGCCATAAGTAGTGGTGTTTGCATTCCGGCAGTCCTAGTGAACACGTAACTCTAAAAATTCCCACAGTGAATAGGAGCCCTAACGACAGTATCGTTGATAAATGAGAAACTCCTACACCTTTAGAAGAAATCGTTCATATATATATATATATATATATATATATATATATATAGCGTACAGTAGCAAATTGGAATATTTCATGTACTGCTAAAATGTATTCATGGCTACCTGGACGTCTGACTCTATGGCAATAGGAAAAGATTGCCTTTTGTCATCTTTTGTGTTTTTTCTGCTGGTAATGACTAGAGCGGTAGCTGTAACAAAGCTAAGTGTGGCCGAACAATAGATCCTTTTGTATCTTAGTTGCTGAAGATGCTTCAAAATTAGTTGAAGGTAGGAGGGGGAACAGTTGTCGACGATAACATCGTCACATCGTATGATGAGCTCTCCAATAAAGTGTCAGAAAGGCAATAAATTTAAAATGAGCGCGTTTGGGAGTCCAAGAACTCACCAATAGTATTAAATATTTCAAAGGCTCAGGGAGGCCGTAGGCGCTGTGCTGTGAACCCCACGTAACGCCTTGAAACCATGTGGAGACGTTTGGATTTCATATATAAGGACAAACAAATCTAGCAAAGCACGTGTTCTACCCGACAGTATTTACCAGATAGCAGCCGCAGTTCAGATCAGGGCGTTAAGGCAGTACGACGCTTCTCAGTATTACATTCGGTTCATTCACATATACGTTTTTCCAGTCTTAAGTTAGGCTCACTCACATACATGTTCTTCAGTCACATATTTGTTTCGTTCGTTCTCTGATGATCAACATCGCTTTACCAGCGGCAGTAGACGAGAGGCACACAGATGCAACACATTTAGCACGTATCATTAAAGTTATAGAGATAACGAAACAGGTGGCCGATAACTAGTGTAATGTGATTAAACATTTCAATGTGTTTAAATGAAGCAAGGTCGTGTGATTTAAATCACTCCTCTCCATCTCCCTCCTCCCGTGACCAATAAAACACGAAAGGCGACTTCGGGTCCCTGAACGACCCGGGGTATGAAGTGGGACCCTCGGTCCAACGACAACGTCAACACCAGCAACGTGGGGCGACATATGGACACATCCTCATAAAAAAAAAAAACGCTTCAAAGTTCTAGCCCTAAAATTTGAAATATCTTATGAGGCCTTTCCCCTGAACTCTGCAGATATCCTGTTACTCAGAAGAGGGAGGGGAAAAAAAAAACACAGAAATTATGAGTCTAGCTTTTAGGTGGGGGCTAAGGAACATTAGATGTACATGGGGGCGAGCAGACGTGACGATATGGGGAGCAAAAGAACAGGTATGAATTGTATTATTTTAATGCACATTTCTAGAACTTATATCAGCAAATGAATATAAATGTTCGATAAAATATATTTCATTAATTTTTTCGATATTTCTGAGGGGTATTCATGATATAGTCTTTCGTAATTCAATTCAATTAGGTGTTTTACGGTGAAAAATCGAGATAAAAGAGTGGTCACTGTTTGTGCGCTCAAATAAAAATATGCATTTAGCTATCAAAGCAGTGAAGATAGATGAGATGCCATTGGGTACAGCAGCTAAAATATTTTCTGCCCCAAGAAATGCCTTGAGTCGGCTAGTTAGTTCTCATATACCTAAATTTTAAAGGAACTTGAAGGGCAATAAGTGAAGTATCTTTTAAAACTCTCCATGAAATTGAGTATGTACTGACTCATAAAAATATCCACAGCCTAATTTTCTGCTATGCTTTTGTGAATGACATGAAACATCCATTCGGCTCAAACGGTGGTAAAGACTTGGGTAAGAGGATTTCTTAGCTGTCATCAAATGCTGAACATGAAAGTAGCAGAAGGACTTTCATATGCTTGCGCAAAAGAAATGGTCATAGAAAACATTGGCATTTTTAATGAGAATGTTTCAAAACTACTTCAATCAACTAGTGCTTTCAATTGGGATGAGACAGGTTTGCAACCTATTTATAAACCCAAGAGAATCATATCTAAACGAGGAAAGAAGAACCTTTAGGCTTATAATAAGTGTAAAGAAGGTGAGATTGTGTCATGGCTTGGTCTCTACAACAGGCTATTAATGAGAGCAGTGCGCCAAGTTCCTGGAGCACTTTATTTATGTTAAGTCATTCTCATTTTAAGAGACTGCATTGCTCCGACAATGACGGTTGAAACTGACCGTGAGTATATCGCCTCAAATGTTCGTTGTGGTACCACGTTCATTGCGTTGATGCTAGAAATAATCCTCATTTTGAATATGCTTATTGCAGCATTAAATATAATATAAGGTCAGTTTGCCCCAACCACTGGGGTCAACTGCACATTTGACCTTAAATTGTTCTTCTGGATATTATAATTCATGCAGCAATATTTAATTAATTGTGTACTATAGTAAAATGTTCAAGGTAAGAGTAACTGTATATACATGAAAATTATTTCCTTTACTTAACAGTGACTTTTAAATAAAGCGTGCCTGTTTGTCCCTTTCTTACTTTATGTGATTATCCCATTAGACAGAATAAAAATAAATCTTTGTTCCATTTGTATTTTTTTTATATGTTTAAGACATTCAAATATTTATCTTACATATTAATACAAGATATTATAGAACATAATGCTATAACGAAAATAAAAGTGAATTAATAAATATAATGCACACTAAATAAGCGATTGGCACACGACCGGGGCAGAGGTGTAAATTTATTTTATGATTTTGATCGAATCGAATTCTCACATTCTCAGAACTTTTACGATTGTAGATAACAGGTTTTGAATTTCTGCTGCGTAAAATCGACCATAAAATTAGCATGCAGAACATACATTTTCCAGCACGCATCTCTGCACAAGCAAACTGTTGTTATCAAGGGGAAAATTGCATTTAAGTGAGCAGAATGTATGGATGCTGTGAACGATTTAAAAATTAAAACAAAATTTGTACGGAGTACATTAATATTTACATATAAAGTTTTCATATGATTTATAAAAATAGCATTTTGTAATTTTGTTACGAGAAGGTACAATATACAAAATTAAAGATATACAAAATATAATTTGTATAAATTCTCAAACAATCTAAAAAATACTACGTAAACAGTTTTTACACAAGAAAACTGGAGAAACAAAACAGACATGAATTGTAAATGCAAGTGCTCACCATCTTTCTGCAGAGATAACCACCATGTAAATTGTTGGGTAAACTCTTTTAACTTATAGTACGAAACCTTGAACAGCAGCTGAAAACTGCGCCATACATAATCACATCGAACAAGTCTAACGTGAGTTTGCAGAGATAAAGCATTTTTTTCTAATGTATTAACTTTATTTATTCAAACAGGTTACTTTCTATTACTTTTATCTTTTAAACAAACTGGTTGATACTACACCAATAAATAAATAGTTTTTAATTTGCGTAAAGTGGCAAGTGTTCAACTTTACAACAGTGCACTGATTTTTTAAAGTAGTGTTTAACGCCCGTTTTTATTGCTGAGGCACCACAGGCGGTGGATACTGATGATGTATGAAATGATAGATTGGAAAAGGAATATTTTTTTAAAGAAGGAAGCGTTCTAGGCCTAAGTTTACGGTACCTCCCCGGTATGTCATTTATGAGAACTGAGGAAAACCTGGAAAAAACTTGAGTCAGGGATGACAGTCCTGGTGGTAATCGAACTCCAGATCTCCCGCTCAAGAATCCGCGCCTTAACGACCTAGGCCACCCGTGGCGGTCACACACTGAAATTGACGAAGACTCAAACAATTTGAAATATCAAATACTTTTGAATAATGTTATGCTCTGAACCCAAATTCAAAATTAAGTGCAGAAGCAAGTGGATGTAGACACATGACTGTGCTTACACAATGTTTTCTCACTATTTTACCAAAGAAAAAACTATATTCTGTAAATAAATGGAATTCTCCATCTTAGTTTCTGAGTTTAAATCGGTAGACTTCATGAACAAGGAACGGCTGCAGTCCGTGAGATATATTCAGAAGTTCTCCATGCATAATGAATCTACTCTATTTTTGTGCTTTTTTCACTCTCCTAATTATACCTATTTATTTTACGTTTGCCGACGGCTTAGGAAGGAATTATGTTGTTTAGAACAGAGTGCACGGACATGGTCACGTTTACGTCAAGCTAGGACAAGTGAGGAAGAACGGAGGAGTCTACGGAGAATTCTATCTGCTTAACCTGAGCCTCGATTGGTGATAGCTTTATTTTGTTTATGCCCCTCTGGAATGCAAGCTCTTAAAGTTCTTTCTGTGTTTGTGCCTTCTGCTAACATCCTTACACGTTTTTTTTTTTTTTTATTTTTTTTTTTTTTATCTACGAACACTGTTTAACATCTCAGGTCATTAGCGTCCCATTCAATTCAGCGCGTGAAACGGCCGACAAATTTTGCTCTTTTTTCAGGCTGGAGGTTCGTTTACGTGCGATATGTACGATACGGGACCCACGGCTTTACTTCCCTTCCGAAGGAAGCAATACTTAGGATTTTTACGCCCGAAAAAAATCCATCGATCCTGGCCGGAATCGAACCCGCGATCTTGGGTTTAGAAGGCAAGTATGATTACCACTACACCACCAGGACCGACCCTACATGGTTCTGCCCTAAACGTAAAATAAACAGGCTTTGCTTCTTACGCACTTACGTTTACCTCGTAGCCTCGACCGATGGAACACCCAGGGAAGTTTCTTAATACGGGTCTAAAATTCCGTGACATTTCAGACCTGGTTCTGTTCAACGTTTTAGTTTATTTGTACAAATTAACAGCCCATTGGTTTTGTTAAAAAAAACAACGTTGGTATTTCTGCAGCGGTGCGCAAACAATGTTTCCCTCCTCCCCTCACCCGCATGAGGTGACCGGGACTGACTTCCTTCCTTAAGCGAGCGATCTACTCGGTTGCTCGCTGGCTTCCGGTGTCGTGTACCAAGATTTAGTTTTGTGAGTATTATCTGCGCAAGGGCTTTTTATTATGTCAATCTTTCAAGCGTATATGTTCGATAATGTAGTTAGTGCACTCAGTAAATAATTGATTTTAAAATATTTTACATAGATTGTGTGGAAAGTAACATTTATGGACAGTAGTGAGAAGTGCAATGAGCGATGATGCTAGAGCCGATATGAATTCTGTGGATTCGTTTCTGAAACATCATTTTCCCTTGAGAACTCTGAAAATAAAAATTGAAATTAAAAAATTAGGTCGACCAATTCCAGATTTGAATATTACTCAAACCGCGAAGAAAAAATAAGACCAAAGATATTTTAATAATAAGATATATATATAACATGCATGGATTTGTGGCTGGAGCGTAAGAAACGCTGTGTTTAGTTTTCCATGTATACTTTTCGGAAATCAAGATACGTGGTGCTTGGGCACTGGCAAGACTGCATTAAAAGCACCTTAATAAAATGCTAGATTTTAGTGCTCTTGGCAATGCGAATATTGCTATACAGCTCAGTCGAGCCTATCAAGACTCATTGCAGAAGCATAACTATCAAGTGCAATTAAACCGCTACATTTTGTTGAAAGTGATTTCTTGTATAAATTTTTAGGAGCCTTTGAACTAGCTTTGAAAGCATGATGAAATAAATAATTCAGAAAACCGAGGACTTTTTAATAGTGTTTAACGCCCGTTTTTACTACTGAGTCACCACAGGCATTAGGAATTTCCTTGGTTTAGTAGACTTAATTAGTAGTACGAGATGGTATCCAGAATATTCGGGACTGGTGCTGCCATCTGGTCAAACTTACTTTGAGACTAATGACCGTCGTCAACCTTGAAATAGTTCCCTTCCACACGTATACACCGATCCCAGCGATTCTGCCATTTTCCAAGTGCATCTTGGAAGTCGTGTTCTTTGAGGGTGTTTAGCTCGACAGCGTTTCTTCTTGAATCCTCTCAATTGTGTCGAACCGACGTCCTTTCAACTTTATTTTCAGTTTGGGGAATAGAGCGAAGTCGCAGGATGCCAAATCATGCGAGTACGGTGGGTGGGGGACAACCGTCATATTGTTTTTCGTCAAAAAGCTCCTGGTGAACAAGGAATTGTGACAGGGCGCATTATCGTAATGCAACAGCCAGTTCCCTTGTCACCAAAGTTCGGGTCGTCGTCTCCGCACATGTTCACGGAGCCGTCGCAAAACGTCACAGTAGTACGTGTAATTCACTGTTTGATTTGGTGGGACAAATTCCTTGTGTACAATCCTCTTGGTTTCAAAGAAAACGAGGAGCATGCTCTTGACTTTGCTCTTCACTTGTCTTGCTTTTTTGATCTTGGTGAGTTCGGACTCTTCCATTGGGAGGATTCTTATTTTGTCTCAGGGTCATAAGCGTACATCCAGCTCTCGTTGCTGGTGATGACCCTGGACGAGGTTGGTCATCGGATACGGCCTGACGAAACCCCGTGCAAACTTTAACACGCTGAGCCTTCTGATCAGCGGTCAGGATCCTTGACACAAATTTTGCGGCGACACGATGCATCAGTTAAAATTCGTCCCATAACCAATTCCCACTTCATGAGCAAGGTCTTCAGTGGTTCGAGTCGATCCTCATGAACGAGGTGTTGAACTTGGGCAATATTGTTAGCCGTTGTGCAGCTGACGAGTCTACGGGTGTGAGCATCGTCTTCAATAGCTGTACGACCGGCCCTGAACCTTGCATGCTACTCAAACACACGTGTACGGCGCATACTTTGTCCCCCAAATACTTGTTGAATTATTGCGAGGGTCTCCGTAGGATTTTCCCCGAGATTTGTACAGAATTTGATGCACACTCTGTTCTAATCTTGGATCCATCGTAAAATCGCCACACAATACACACCGAGTATCATGAAAAGTACTATAGAATCTCAACACATTTATCCAGCTGCATGAAACTTTAAACACTCACTCGTCAGATGTGTAGTGTTGCCACCTAGCGATAAAAAACTCTACTGCAACTATCTGTCGAGATGGCTGCACCAGTCCCGAATATTGTGGATACCACCTCGTATAGTCTGTGCCGTTACGGAAAATATGAGAAGAGTAAAGTATCAAAGTACTAATCAAAATTAATTCAGAATTAATTACTGGAATATATACTTGAAGTGAGTCAAGAAATCATTATTAAGGAAGAAATGGTTCAGGCTAAATATATAGCAGTAATGGCTATTAAGCCAATCGATGTATCACACCAGCGTCAGCTTGCCATTGTATTCAGATGCGACCTAAATGTGTGCACCAAAGATTATGGAGATTTTACCAACCCAATGGTGAAGATGCAGATGACATATGTTTTGAATGAGTTAAATTCTTTTTGGGAACAAATCCCGGCAAAGTTACAGCTAAAATATACGATGGTGCATCAGTTATGAGTGGATCAATCAATGGTGTTCAAGCTAGGGTTAAAGAACACTATTTTCATGCCAACTACTTTCACTGTTACAACCACCAACTGAGCCTTATAACGGAAAAGGCAGCTTCTCAAAACATACCAGCAATTTTGCAGTATTTCTGGGTTCTAGCATTTTTCTCGCGGCCCCCCGACGCATCTCTGCATTAGAGGAAGAAAGTATAAAACATATCACTTCACCATCATCAACTAGGTGGAATTTTACTTCAAGAACGGTGAATGTCGTCTATGAAAATCAGGAAGCTCTGCTAAACTGCATGAGGAATTTAGAAACTTTTTCGCGATAAGGTAAAACTGTTCGGAAGCCTAAGGTCTCAGACTTAACTTGATGGATGAAGATTTTCTATTTTGGCTGGAATTTTTTTTTCACAAGATAATGCTTCACGTCGTATTGGCAGATCCAGTCAAATCAGATTGACGCCATTAAGGTGAAAAAATGCCCAAGATCCTTTGCACCTGTTTTGCATCACATATCTTGATTCCTGAAAAGTATACGTGGAAAGCAAAACAAAGCGTTTCTTATGCTACAGCCACAAATCCATGCACATTCTTTATATACCTTATTATTAAAATATCTTTGGTCTTTGTTTTTCTTCGCGATTGGAGTAATACTCAAATGTGGAATTGGTCGACCTAATTTTTTAAATTCAATTTTTATTTCGAGAGTTCTCATGGGGAAAGGATGTTTCAGAAACCAGTCCACAGAATTCATATTGGCTCTAGCACCATCAGTCATTGCACTTCACACTACTGTACCATAAATGTTACTTTCCGCACAATCTATGTAAAATATTTTAAAATAGTCTAGTGAGTGCACTAATCACTTTGTGTAACACATACACTTGAACGATGCATTTACTATGGCTGTACCCAACATCCGTGACAGCTTAGAATCGTTACCTATAGAAGTGCATTTAGTTACTCAGGAAAAGAGAAGCGCCGAAGACTTGAAAACGGTAGGGTTCCAGAAGCAAAGGAAGTGTGTGATCGCATCATAATAGAAGCATGTAGCCGCTTTCAATCTTCTAGCCATCTCGATGTTGCCAAATTGGTAGAGTCTGACAATTTTCTGGAGAATTCTCAAGTTTTTTTTTTTTTTTTCCAGAAAATTTGTTGCAAATGACTGTCGAGCACTATCCTATACTGAATAAATTTCCGACTGAATTCAAAAGTTCTCTGCGAACGACAGGATTTTCGAAACATAGATGAGGCTGTACCTCTACTTCAGCTGTTTATAAAGAACAATTTGGAATGTGCTTTTAATGAACTTACTAGGCTGCTCAGAATTATTGTTACCATATCAATAACATCAGAAACAGAACGCTGTTTCTCTTCACTAAATCGCGTTAAAACTTTCCTTCCAAATTCAATGAAACAAAAACGTTTGTGTGCACTTGCCAAGTTATCAATAAATAATTAATAATAAAAAAAAGATTGGTGACCAAAACGAAGAATTTCAAGTAAGGATTATTGAGGAATTCGCAGGGAAGAAAAACAGGAGAATGGAATTCAACTACCGTCATTAGAAGATAAGACCAGTAGCACGCATGTTGATTTCTATACGAACCGCCACTGGCCGAAAACCCACGAGGTCCCCAAAGTGACGTAGAATCTCTATTGATATGGATACGACTCATTTGCTTTGTAGGCCCCCATTTGTTTTGCCTTTACGCATCATTGCATTTGACTGTCTTGAGTGGGTGGAGGGGAGCAAGAGAGGGTTTACATGCTGTTCCTTTTGACATCAGATATATTGTAGGAAAATTCACCGGTTTCATCGATCAGTTTCATTATTACTGTGACTGGATGAAAAGCACGGAGAAGCATACAAAACCATGACAATATTTTCGATCATGGACTTTGGGCTGAGGCATCTAACGCTACATAGTTCGAATGCCAGATGACATGGAGACTGCATTGTATTATTAGTGCATACTCATCCTTCAACTACTCTTGTTCATATGATGATAATAATAATCTCCTTGCTTTTTCAATCATCAACAACGCCTTATGCAAATCTTTGCAGAGCTGATAAACAAACCACAGGGATTTTACGGATATGTTCAATAACAGGCACAGCAATACAGAGGCAAATGATTAATACATACATTTAAAATCTCACACTGAAGACGACCATCAAAAGATCTGTAACAAAATACGTACTTTTGAGCGTTCATTTAATCCCCAGCCGGCAGCCTTAGTCAAACGCTAGCCGCTTGCCCCTAACCTCCTTAAACGGCACGTGTACAGGGCGTATTGTTGCCGCAGTTTACTTGCCTGGACCAAGTACTCCATACAGCAATGAGTGCAAAAACTGTTTATACTACAGCCATTTTCCTAGTTAAATTGTTAATAATAATGAATCGATAATGCACCTTTATAATGTCAATTGATTCTTTGCAACAGGCGCCTTACATCTGTAATAACATCGAGTAGCAAACCAACGCTGTTTAATTCGACATACCTTTACTAACAGCCGTCACTCTCTTTCACTTGAATTACAAAACTCTTCTGGTTGTTATCTGTGTCGTTTTAAAGTTTGTCTTTCAATCTTGCAGGTATGTAGAACAGACGATGATCAAAGTCTTTAGCCAATTCGCTCTGTACCATCTCGCAACAGTTTACATACGAAGGTAGGTCCATAAGTTTCCTGCCTCGCCGATAAGGATTATCACCATCACAAAACCCTTATCAGGTGTCATATCTTATCTGTTAAGTAAATAATTGCAGTTGTAACTTCCGCTTCGCTGTATTCAGTTGTTCATATACAGTTGCATAAAAAGTCTCTGTGTGTAGAAGATTGTGACATGTTCAAATGGAGTATCGAGCTTTTATTAATTTCTTCACAAAAGAAGGACTTACTTCAAATGAAATTATACAGGGTTGGACGGTGTGTATGGGTAAGCGTCCCCCTACCGTAAAAGAATGGGCTAAACCTTTTCGAATGAGTCGAGAAAGCATTGAAGACGAAGAGCGTGCAGTAGGTGCTCACTTCTAAAAACATCGCTCTTGTGGAAGGAGAAATTATGGTGGACCGGCGGCTTAAAGTTGCAGAACTAGCAGCAAGGTTGTGCCTTTCCAAAACAACGGTTCTTCGAATTATTCATGAACATTTAAACATGAATCAGGTTAGTGCAAGATGGGTACCTAGACTTCTGTCCTCATTCCAAAAGCAGCAACGATTTATCTGTTGTCAGGTATTTTTGGAGCTCTGCCGTGGCAATGAGAGAGAAGTTCTGCAAACCATTGTTATAGGAGATGAAACTATGGTCCTCTACTATGATCCCTCGACCAAAAGAGAATCAATGGAATGGCGTAAACCCGGCGAAGCACCGCCTCTAAAGGCCAAGGTCAATCAGTTAACCAAGATCATGGCCACAATTTTTTGGAGCTGTGAAGGAATATTCTTCATTGACTTCAAGGGGAGGAACACCACAGTAAATGGGGAGTACTAAGCTGGCCTACTGCAAAGACTACGTGCTTTCATCAAAGAGAAAAGGCCAGGAAAGCTGAGTGGTGGCGTGCGCTTTCTTCATGACAAAGCGCCTGTACACAGCTCTTGTTGCAAAGGAAATTGTGAAGAAATGTGGCTTCAAGGAGATCAATCATCCACTCTACAGGCCAGATCTAGCTCCCAGTGTTATTTCCTCTTCTCAAAACTGAAGAAGGACCTTCGAGGAAGGAAATTTAAGTGTGATGAAGAAGTGATGTATGCTGTTTATGCCCATTTTGCAGATAAAACTTCACACTATTTTTTGGAGGGGGATTAAAAGGTTAATTCAAAGATGCAAGAAGTGTATTGCAATAAATGGTAGCTCTATTGAAAAGTGAAATATAGTTGTTGTCTTTATCATACTTAGAAAATGGTTAGGTCGGAAACTTATAGACCTACCCTCGTACACTAGCACTAACAGAAGGAGTTACATTGCTTTTTCTAATAATTTTAACTATTGGATTTAACACATAGTGGAATGAGAAAGACGTAACATTTCATGTTTACGAGTGACTGCAAGGTCATTAAAACGGCTTTTATTGGAATGAGGTTTGATAGTTTGGTATTGAGAACTTATGTTGTCCTGTGAAAGAAACGTACTTAGTGCTCATTGTTGGAATTTTCACTAGCAGTCCATGATGATGATGCACTTTTAATCACTTGGAAGATTTGGCAACAATTTTTTAACCATTTTCAAAAGCTTGTGCCGTCATTTCATCATGGCTATCAGCGTTACAGTTTCCAGTGTTTTTAACTGATAGGTACAAACGGTTTGGAACCCAGTCTCACTGTCTCCAGCATGATGCATCGTCCTCGTGCTGATGTTATCCCACCCTTTCTGAATGACATCGTGAGTGACATAAGTTTCATCCAGGTAAATGAGACTGCAGCGTTCTGAACGCAGCTGATGCAATCTTTGAAGATAACGGTAGCGCCACAACACAATCTCCTGATTCCATTATTGTTTTCTTTCTCAAGAGACGAAAATAAAATTTTTTCAGCGCTTTGCAGAGTTGTTTATTGGCATGGAAAGTCCGAAACACTTTTCAACTGATTCAACAGTTGGGGATAGCCTTTACTATAATCTCGTGCTTCATAAAATCACAAAAAGTCTACTTTGTTAAAATTTTGCTTTTTAATTGCCGGGTTTCTTTGGCGTGACTGGACCCTTTTGTATAATTTTTCTGTCTAGGTGTAAAATTTTGGCTGTCTCCGAAATTGCTCCTTTTCCTAAATTGTTCTTTTCGACAAAATCGTGCAGGTTGCACATAAACTGTTTGCTTTACTACTGTTTTGGTTGTTCTTTTTCTCAACGCTTCGGAACTGCTGAGGTTGACATAAGATCACTTTCGGGAAAATTTATTGGAGGAGCTGGGTCTTGATCTGCAGTCAAAGGTATCCATATCTTTTTTTTTTTTTTTTTTTTGAGTAGTGTTTAACGCCCGTTTTCACTACTGAGGCACCACAGGCGGTGGACACTGATGATACATGAGATGAAATGATAAATGGGGAAAGGGTATTTTTTTTTTTAAGGAAGGAAGCGTTCCAGGCCTAAGTTTAGGTACCTCCCCGGCATTTGCCAGTTATGAAGACTGAGGAAAACCTGGAAAAAACCCCAGTCAGGTCCTGGCGGGATTCGAACCGCAGACCTCCCGCTCACGAGTCCGTGCCTTAACGACCTCGGCCACCCGTGGCGGTATATCCATATCTTGAATACACAACTACACAAACAAATATTACAAGAATTAGAACACTTGCGTACTTCCTCCTTTCCGAAAATGCACTGAGAAAGAACAAGAGGAAAAAGAATGTTTGGCAACATTTGCTTGATTTAAAGCATAATCATAAACCATTTTGCGGACTGAGGGTGGGCTCGTGGACCTTCCGCTCGCTTTGATGCTGGCTGGGGATGCTATGAGCATATGAATATGAATATATATATATATATATATATATATATATATAAATATTTGACTTGTCTAGCTTCTTGCCATTGAAGAACTCGCAGTAGTTCGAAATATAGCAATTTCAAGTGTGACTCTGTCTCTGTGTTTTATCTTTATCTACTTTTATTATTAGTGTTAATTTATATATTTATATATATAAATTAACAGTAATTATAAAAGCTTTTAAAAGAATAAAACACTAAGATAAATTCGCACTTGAAATCGCTATATTTCGAACTCGTTGAGTTCTTCTATGGCAAGAAGACAAGTCTATTAAGGGTGGGTCATGGAGTAGTATATGAGTGTAAACAAGCTCAGACTTAAAGTATTGGACGAAATAGTCCAGTGTCAAACAATTAGCTCAATACAAGTATGCTTGTATCAATACACAGAATACATTTTTGAACCAATATTGGAAAGGGAAAATACACTTCCCATTCCTCTAGTAGTTTTCCTGATCTAGCGTGTGCCAGCTCGCAATGTAGTTATGGGAGTAAACTGTTTACAATGCGTAAATATTGTATGTACGTGTAAATATATATATTTGCATACTATATATGAATGTAGTAATCCATACTTCACTCTATAGATCAACAAAAAATTCAACTTCCCCCGGTGCTATTCATGCAGTCTCAACAACGTGGATTAAAACTAATACTTGTGCCAATAATTCAGTGTTGTGCGAAAGATCTGAGGCAAGGACTTTACCATGCACTGGATTTACCGCAATTTGAAAAACTCTAAAACCTGGAGAGACTTTCACAGAGAGGCTTTACAGAATTTTGCTCCTTCGCATTCTTCAGTTGGTTTGCGGAATTTAAGAGGGGCCGAACATCTTAACATCAAGAGAGAGGCAAAAAGACCTACGACGTCATGACAGCAGAAAATAACAGCCGCGGTGGAAATTATGCAGCTATTCTCTGTTTAACAAACACAATAGCACTTTATGCTTTCAGTAAAAATATAAATACTACAATTAAAAAATATTAATGACGTGCGTGACTATCTGCCTTTTTCTGCACCTTCCCCAATAAGCTGCAGTGTTCAAGTGGGCCATAACTTGAAGAATCCTATGGATAAGAATTTCATGTCGCGTTACTGTAATTCTCGTATAGAATATATTACCGGGGCGGGTGGCCGAGGTCGTTACGGCGCATACTCGTAAGCGGGAGATCTGGTGTTCGAATCCCTGATAAAGTTTTTTTTTCCAGGTTTTCCTCTGTCCTCATAAATGACACTTGCCGGGGAGGTACCCTAAACTTAGGTCGAACGTTTCCTTCATTTAAAAAAAAAACCCCTTTCCTAATTTACCATTTCATTTCATTTCATTTCATGTATTATCAGTGTCCACCGCTTGTGGTGCCTCAGTAGTAAAAACGGGTGTTAAACAACAACAACAACAACAACAATAATAATAATAATAATAATAATAATAATAATAATAATTCCTTTGGAATAATTGTGTATTCTTAGCATTTGTACTCTTTACTGAACTATAATGCAGCTTCCAATATGAGAACAGGATTACCTTTGCCTTGTAAAACTGTCGTAAATAGAAGAAGCGAAAATGATTTCGCGTAATTCAACGCCATTTTTACTCGTACAAAATGACGTAACTTTTTAATAACGCAACTGGAATCTCAAATCTGCCATGGCATATGAAAACCCTTTACCTTTATTGTTGATTTGGTTTATTTAGAACGATCTTTAACATCTCAGGTCATCAGCGTCCCATTCAATTCAGGGCGTGAAATGGCCGATAAATTTTGCTCTAAGGCCACTTAGGCTTGAAGTTCTTTTACATGCCGTAAATGTACGATATGGGACACACAGCTTTACTTCCCTTCCGAAGGAAACCATACTCAAGAGGAAATCCATCGATCCTGGCCGGGAATGAACCCACGAACTTGGGTTTAGGAGGCAAGTATGGTTACCATTACACCACTAGAATCGACTCTTTACCTTTAAAATTGTTATTTGCTTTCCATTGTTTAAATAAAATGCACACACTTTTAAAATCGTTAACTCTTAGGGTTAAGAGCTTTGCAAAACAAAAATAGGATTCCTAACAAAATTTTGTCTTTTGCAACAACAATAATTTGTTGTTCTATACTTATTAACATTATTATTATTGTGGCATCACAAGAGGAAATTAATGATGTTTTTTTTTAATAGTGTTTGATGCCCGTTTTTACTACTGAGGCACCACAGGCGGTGACACTCATGATATATGAAATGATACATTGGGAAAGAATATTTTTAAGAAAGGAAGCGTTCCAGGCCTAAGTGTAGAGTACCTCCCCAGTATTTGCCATTAATGAGGATTGAGGAAAACCTGGAAAAACCTCAGTCAGGGAGGACGGTCCTGGCAGAATTGGAACCCCAGACCTCCCGCTCACGAGTCCGCGTCTTAACGATCTCGACCACCCGTGGCGGTGACACATGAGATGAAATGATAAATTGGGAAAGGATTTTTTAAGGAAGGAAGCGTTCCAGGCCTAAGTTTAGGTATCTCCGCCAGTTATGAGGACTGAGGAAAACCTGGAAAAAACCCTCAGTCAGGGAAGCGGTCCTGGCGGGATTCGAACCCTAGACCTCTCGCTTATAAGTCCAAACCCTAACGATCTCAGGCATCCGTGGCGGTATTAATGATTTATTGGGAAAGGAATTTTGGGAAGAAAGTGTTCCAGGCTTAAGTTTAGAGTACCTCCCCAATATTTACCATTGATAAGGATTGGGGAATAACTGAAATCTGTCAGTCTACGAACCATAGGACTCCCGTTCAAGAGTACATGCCTTTACCTTGGCTACCTGTGCAGGCTAAACTTATAACAACTAGAATCAAATATTTGTTTTTATTTTTTTTATACATTTTAAGGCATTTAATCTGAGCTTACATAAAGTTAATTTTATTCGCATTGTTTAAAATTATTATACGTTTAATTATATTGTAAGTAACGGTGTCGTAAAAAAAGTGGATGACACTTAAATAGGCCTTAAATACAAATAAATAACAGATTATTGAAAAAAATAAGATTTTTTTTTCAGAATAATTTCCCCTTAGGAGTTTACAAAGTTTTTTCAATATTCGAAAAAGTTTGAAAGACGTTGATATGACTTAATTATTAAAAAGTCCTTAAAACGGATGTTTAAAATTCAATGCTTTAATCCCCCTCAAATATTAGCTCCAGTGAATTATAAAGATATTGTAAGGCATCAGTGCTGAAATATAATATGGTCAGAACTGATAAAATAATCTTAAAACGTGTAAACCAATTCGGAAAAAAAAACAAACAAACAAACAAACAAAGAAGCTTCTCAGCGGAGGCGTGTGCATTACAGGAAATAACAAAAAAGTTTGAAAATTGTAAAAAGAAGCACTTCCGGGAAGGTTTTTCTCTAATGAGTTAAATTCCTGACTTGAAGACCACAAGTAACGGTGCAAATGTAACAACTACAGTGTGAAACAGAGCATCACATGAGCACTAGCAGCCTTTAAACAGGAAGTCTCGTAACATATGCTGTCCTTTTAGCGAATTCCGAAGTAATGAAGTTATTGCAGTCATTCCCGTAAAACGTTTATTTTATTATTTTTAAGCGAATTCCAAAGGAATGTAAGCTATTGCGGTTGTATCCAAGGAAAGACTTTTTAATAATCTATCCAAATCTGTGTCGATTGTACCTACTAGGCACCCACAGTGAAATAAACAAATAACCAAATAAAATATATGCATATATAGGATGCTATTGAACTACACCGAAATAATTTCAGAGAGTGCAGAGATGTCATATTTATGCAATTTGAGATAGGTAATGTATGGTTCACAACTAAACATAACGCAAGTTTATGGTGTTAAACGTGTTTGCATCAGATGCAGGTAAGTCGATATTAAAGCCAACCGGATGAAAAATTGGATTAGAATGTCTTTTAAATTGCCTTGCGAGAATAGAAGTACCGATTTTCCGCAGTTCGTTATCAGCGTTTTCAAGATTTAGTGCCATAAAAATCCCTGAAATTTCTAATTAATAGCGTGACAGTGCGGCACTGAACATCAATTAACTGCCTTCTTGCATTATGTAGCATACTCTGGAACTCTTTAAACGGCTTGTGTGGCGTATTGCATTTCGCAAAAGCTGATATTCCACAGTGGTGAAGTGCTGATATACGGATACTGCAGAATAATGAGAAACTTCCCTTAGTTATCGTGTGTTATGCTTTCGAGGGGCATCTTCATTAGCCAGTGGCGTAATTGCACTTTAGAAACCTATAGCTTCGAAATTTGAACAGATAGGCCATATGTTCTTTATCCCAAATCGCTTATATATGACATCTGTACACTCTCTGAAATTATTTCGGTATAGCTCATTAACACTCTGCATATGTGCGTGTCCGTTAATGCTCTAGCGGTCCCAATTTTTGTTTTTTCTCTACGAAGTTTGGCAAATAACCACCAATTGGGGGTTGGAGTTAACCTACAGCGAAAATGTTTTTAAAAATTGAAAAACTCACTCTAGCGACTACAATTTTTGTTTTTTCTTAATGAAACTCGGTAGATTTCCTTGAAATAAATTCATAAAAACAGTTTTCGAAAATCATGGCAATCGGGCCATTAGGAATGGGGGTTAAAAGCGAAATTTTAAAATCCCTCTAGCGGCTGCAATTTTGAACTTTTTAAAAGGAAACTCGGTATGTGCCATTGAAATAAAATACAAAAAACAGTTCCCAAAAATTAGTGAAATCGGAGAATTAGGAGGAACGTTTACCTGAAACCCAAAATTTAAAAATCGCTCTAGCGGCATTATATTTGTTTTTTCGCAATGAATCTCCGTATATAGCATTTAAATTAAATAAGAAAAATACTTTCCGAAAATCAGGAAAATCGGGTTTTCCGGAGTGGGAGTTAACCTGAAATGAAAATTTTAAATTCGCTCTTGCAGCACCAATATTTGTTTGTTTTTTTCCACAACTAACTTGGTACGTACAATTTAAATCAAATAAGAAACATAGTTTCTGAAAATCAGTGAAATTAGATTATTAGCAGTAGAGGTATACCTGAAAAAAAAAAAAAAAAAAAAAGAGTGGGAGTTAAAGCGAAATCAAAAAATCGCTCTAACGACCGCAATTTTACATTTTTTATAGGAAACTTGATACATGCAATTGAAATAAAATAAGAAAAATCATTTCTGAAAATCAGTGAAATTGAACAATTAACAGGAGATACCCCCATGTTCACAATTTAAAAATCTCTCTAGCGGCATCAATGGTTTTTTCGCAACGAAATTCTGTATATAATATTTAAATAAAATAAGAAAAAGTTTGTGAAAATCAGGGAAATCGGGCCATTAGGAGTGGGGGTTTACTTGAAACCCAAAATTTAAAAATTATTTTGAAGTCACAAATACCTGTTTCTTCATAATAAAATTCGGAATATACCATTTAAATAAAATAAGAAATATTGTTTCCCAAAATTAGGTAAATTGAACCACTAGGAATTGCGGTGTATTTGAAAACCTAAATTTAAAAAGCGTTTTTGCGTTTAATTTTCTCTATATTATTTCAAAATAAAAGTACAAATTAATTCAGCATATAAACTGTATTTATAATGATGCATAAGTTTTATATTTAACAAAAGGATCGTAGCGGAAATGGCAAATGTGAAATATTAATCTAATATGTGTGTGAGAATTATATTTGTATGCAAAAGGGCTGTCCAATAACTTCAGAAAATGTTTATGTTACACGTTTTTATACTACAATAGCATTTAAATTGAATTTTAAAGCCATTGAAAATAGATTGTTTTTATTTGCTTTGTACATTGTAATTGTTTCTGAATAGTAACATGTTTTTGCTTTATTGAAACATATGACCATCTCAAATAAGCAATGTAACTCGAAAGTTTCTGTTATTTCTCTGTATTTTAGTGCATGTAAAGATGACAACAAGGGCTCAGTTACATTTAAAAATGTTTAAAAACGCTCACACAGTATAGTTTTGTCTATTAGTGCTCATACATTTCATTTAATTAATAGTATATCATTAAGATTTGTGGTTTAATCTGAATAATAATAGTAATAGTAATAATAATAATAATAATAATAATAATAATAATAGTTCTAAAATGTAGTTCCTTATTTGTAATACTTCTAGGTTGCAATAATTCTAATTTTATTCTCCTAATACAACACAGTAAAGACTTATTTTTATTTCATTAGTTAATAAGGTCTAGTTTGGATTTTATATTCATTTTTATTACAAGTTATTCAACTCGGTGTGGAATTCGCTTAGTTTGCGCAGCTCCTGCCTGATGGACTTTTCTCATTATATATGTACTCCATATTATTCATTTAACCTTATGTATTGACCCTAATTCGGAGGCAACGGCGCACTGTGATTCGCAGAATAATAGTACGATTTCAGTGTTCTAATATCTAATTATAGTAAGAAAAAGGAATGTACCCTTAATATCGAAATTAATACAATATGTATCACAAAAAGCATTTGCACTGGATTGGGATGGGGGAGGAATGTTCGGTCGTGCTCAAAAGTAGGCCGTTTGTGCCTGCACCCCCAGTGGGGCACTTCCAAGAGAAAAGGATGAGGTAAGGGAGACACCGAACGCCCAGAAGCCAGGAAAGACGAGGCATGGAAATAGACGGGGTTCCTCTTTGTTACCAGATAGAGCACCCTGAGGCCGGAGAAGGCCTCCCTCCAAGGAGTTTGACCCTCCGTCACCCCAGAGGCCGGGGCGAAAACCTTTCCAAAGTTCAAGCCACCGTCATACCGCGCAGAGCACCAATTCAACTTGCTTGACACCCTTTACTTTGTAACATAACGGAAAGAAATGGAAGAGCGGAAAATTCGTGGAAAGGAAAGCTACATCTCAGCATTCGCCTAAAAAGCTCAAGGTCAGAATGGCTGGCTCCAAGTGCGAATCTCAAGTCTTATCACCCGAACCATTCCGCTCGGCTAGCACATCTTAGTAAAGACTTTCCAATCAATAACGTTGGAGAAGTGCAGTGTATTATCGTGTTTACCTACTGTATTTCCATTATTTACACTTCAATGTTATTCAATATTCGCCTTCAACTGACGCTTGTAGCCTAATACGGCAAAATTAGATTATATATCATCTCAAATCGTAAGCCCGACCTATTTTATAAAGCTAATTGAATGTTTGCCATTGATTGGGTACTGCGACCAGGTCCCTTTACTTGGCCTCCGTTACAAAGCTAATGCTAAGTCTGGCTATGCCATAGAAATCCCAGCATGCAAAGTTGCTAATTAATAATCGTGCTTCATACATCATAGCCGGAATAGCACTAGTTACTCGAAGCAATATTGTACACTGTCGCTAGACGGCTTTTCTCCAATGTTTATTAATTTGACGCTTGAATATTGAATTAGAATTTAAAAGAGGACTGTAGTTGAACTTCTTGCAACTTAAAGACACAGAGATGTTCTCCATTAATTGGAATGTATGGCAATCCTAATCTTTCACCTGTCATTTCAAATTTGATGTACGAAGTAAAGAAGATATAAAAGCAAACAAAACTCAAGGCGGAATGTCCCAATAACAAAAGAACTACGGGTTACTCATTTATTCCATGCAGTTCAATTCTGATTAATGTTTATTTTGCTCCGCATATGCAGCATAATGTCTTTGTTCCATTCAAATTAAACGGAATGCGATCCAAATAAAGATACATTTTGGCAACTCGAAATTTGATAACTGAAGTTCTTCTGAGGAATCACATCTATGACAGCAAATGTATTTTCTAATAATAACCTCAAAATCATAAAAGAAAAACATTACCAATGAATATTTAAATTATATATGAGGAAATGTTAATTCATATGATGGATTCCTTATTCCCCACTTTTGAATACATGGTCCTACAAAAACGATAATGCGACTTGTTATGAATCACTGAAAGTAAGAAAACATGAAAATGGGCAGGTGAGAGGAAGCGGGATCTAGCAGGATGTGGGCAGCTAGAGCCAAATTGGCTCTCACCGCAATACATCCGTGCGGCCAGTGCATCGTTACCAATATATACGTAGGTCACACTTGTTTCAATTAAGAAAGGTTTTTCCTTTTTACAATAGATTCGGATAAGAGATCTACGAATGAAATGTTCTACTCTTTTATTATACCTGCTAACTTTTGTACTGCAACCCACATCTTTTGTGAAATTACTGAATACATTTATATAATTTATAAAAAATTTAAATATTCATATAAAGCTCCGAAGTACATATTTGTACAAGAATTTTATAGAATACATCTTAACCTCAAAAAGCAGAATACGTGCACATTTTTAAAACCGGGGGGGGGGGGGGGCAGAGTTTGTTTAAAAAGCTACACCTCAGTCAAAATTCTTGCAGAAAATACTTCATCAAAATGGTGACCTACATAGAAATATTTACATCATGAATAAATATATCATTTCAGCTAGAAAAATATTTGTTCTTTAATTGTAACAGATGTAAAGATAGGGATATAGTTTTAAAACCTGCACAGAATAATTCAAAGAAATGTACTGTTTCTAATAACTACAAGGTGAATTATAATAATTTCTTTATGGGATCTTTAGAGGAAAATATCAACTATGAATTACATTGTGAAACAGTCATGCTGCTACAGCCAGAAAAATGATATTGCGAAGCTTTTGAAAAAATAAATAAATAATTGAGCAACCCATTAAGAACAAATAAAAAACATTCTTGATAAAGAGAACAAAGTATATCTTAATGGAAGCAAAACATTAACAAAATAGCAAGAAATAAGTGCAGTAATATATAAATTATGAATTATTTTCCTCTAAAGGGGGGGGGGCTTCTTGAGTAAATTTATAACAATAATAACTTCGCCAGCAAGTAAATTGACGAAGTTATAATATTTTAATATTTTGTTTAACAGAAACATGTTAAGCTTATTAAGTGCCTGTAAATATAGTTATTTTTGTTCTTTGTTCGCAGCAAAATGCAAAGCTACAATAGGCCAAAGTTTCCGACTATTTGATGTGCAAGTTCCTCTGGCACAACTAAGATCAATTATAGAATGCACACAATATTAGTTTTATTTCATGAGCATTAACCTATGTTATATCAGTTGTTCAAAATAGTGTTCCTTTGCAGCCACACATTTCTGACATAGTTGACAAAATTTGAATTCACTTGCAACAGTACTGCTTCCAAAAGTCTTGGGATTTGTTTTCCAAGGTTTGCTTATGTCTATGCATTTGTCTCCCCCCCCCCCCCCCTCCAATGGCTTTTGGTTGAAACTCTCTATCTCTAATTTGATTTTAACTTTTGAGGCTAATGCAATTTTATGTACTTTTCTGCTAATTCATAAGCAAAATGTTCTCCAACATTTTAGAAAAATATTAAGGTAACTAAAAATCCTTAGCGCAGTTTATGAGTCAACAGCATGATATTGTATATCATGGAGTCATATGAGCAAAAACCATCAACAGCTCTAAGATTTGAAAATTTGAAATGCTAATTGGAACTTGTACAGTGAAGCTCAGCATATAATTAAGATTAATGTAGATTGGATCAAATGACACACTTTTATTGGCTCCACTTACCTATTTAAATTTAGCACATGTTTCACAGATGGTTATCCACATCATCAGCTAACTATCAATTGCTGGATAATTTGTTATCGTTTGGGGAAGCATATTCTGTTCTGGTCGAGGTGTGATGAACATATCATTTATGTTTTCATCCCCGGATGTGTCGAAGTTCATTAATCTGTCTCTGTATTTATAAATGCAGATTTTCTCCCATCTTACTAACTCTGTAGGTCCTTGTATTGATTATAATAATTTTGATTTATTCATTATGTCGTGGTTTTCTGTCCAGAAATGAGATGCTATTGCTGATTTCTCCATTTGTTTGTATTTTATTTTTCTGAAATGTTCTTTTAACCATATGCCTATGTTTCTCCTTGTTTTTCCAATATAGACTTTTTGGCATTCTGCACAAGTTATTTGGTAAATACCTGCTTTTTGTCTCTGGTGGAATACTGTCAATAATATTGTCATTCAGAAGGTTATTAATATTAAATTAGCTTTTAGGTGCCAATTTGATATCAAAATCTTTTAGAATATTTCGATATTTTTGCATAGCCCATGGATGATAAGTGAATTTTTTACATATAATCTTATCTTTTCCTGTTGAAAGTGTTGTGGTTTCTTTAATACATTTCTATACTTTAATAAGAATTTCTGTACTTTTTTTGTAAATTAATTTTTTGCTAAATCCATTTTAATCACTGTTCACACTATTTAGCAAAATAGATAATTAATAGATTCAGAAAACTACCAAAATTTCAAAGTTGGAGCATAAACAATTCATTTCAGCTAGTAGAAAAAAAATTAAGAATATAAAATTGCAACTTCCTGACATTAATTATCTTTCAGCTTAGAATTATTGTTTTCAAGCATTTCTAAAGATAAGCTTCTAACTTATTTACATAATTGGTTAAGAACAGGTGGAATTAATGATGCACACATAAAGGAATACATAAACTCAATTAAATGTACTTACGAAGCTGTTGACAATGGAATGGTATATATATATATAAACAAAGTAATTCAGTTTTTTTCACACTAACACAATTCACTTACATAAAAATCTGGGCATATGTTTCGGGAGTGATCTCTCCCATCTTCAGCATGTAGATAAACTGTTGTTATACGTGGTGGTTGGGTCTCTTGATGTTCTTGTGGCAGCATCTGTTGGTTCTATTAGGAATTTGCTGAGTTCATCCATTGGAGGGAAATCGAAATTCATCAAATTATTCTTATTTTTTGTAATGAAAATGTTTTCCCAAGTGGAAAGCTCTATTGCGTTATAAAGCTGTTTCGGTAGTTTTATCTCTGGTTTAATTTCATGATTTTTATTCCAAAAGTGCGCTGCTATTGCTAATTTATCAATTTGTTTTAAGCGAATATTTCTAAAGTGTTCTTTTTTCTGGATTCCCATTGGAAAAACGAAGAGAAATTTGGAAATCCAGAAAAAAAGAACACTTCAGAAATATTTGCTTAAAACAAATTGATAAATTAGCAATAGCAGCGCACTTTTGGAATAAAAATCATGAAATTAAACCAGAGATAAAACTACTGAAACAACTTCATAACGCAATAGAACTTTCCACTTGGGAAAACATTTTCATTACAAAAAATAAGGATAATTTGGTGAATTTCGATTTCTCTCAAATGGATGAACTCAGCAAATTCCTAATAGAACCAACACTGCCACAAGAACATCAAGAGACCCAACCACCACGTATAACAACAGTTTATCTATGGGCTGAAGATGGGAGGGATCACTCCCAAAACATATGTGCAGATTTTTATGTAATTGAATGGAGTTAGTGTGAAAAAAACTGTATTACATTGTTTATATAGGAATACATAAAACTCAAGAAATTTGCATAAACCATTCCTATTTTTCATTCAAGGGCAAATTCTATAAAAGAAGAACCAGGACTTTACTATGGGCATCCCTTTATTTCAATTTCTAGCTAACTTCTTCATGAACAGATTTGAAAAACATATCAACTCAGCATTCCCATACATATTTAAAATTTGCCACATATAAGTTAGTGATATATTTGCCATAGTTAACAAAAAAACACATTGACAATGCGATAAAACTTTTAAATATACAAAATAAAAGCCTATCATTCACATACAAAACAGAAACAGATAAATGTTACCATTCCTGTACATTAAAATAATAAAACATCAAAGAAATCTGGAATTTGGAATCTACAGAAAGAACATCATGCAGACAATCAATCATCCCAAAACACATAAACACGTAGTAATCAACAGGCTAGTTAATCTACACATTAACAAGCAAGAATACTCTAAAGAATACAAATAAGTAGAATTAAAAATGGATTTAGCAAAGAACTGATTTAAAAAAAAAGTACAGAAATTCAAAGAGACAGAAACTTATTAAAGAAACCACAACACTTTCAGCAGGAAAAAATAAGATAATTTTAAAAAAGTTCACATACCATTCACAGGCTACACAAAAATTTCAAAAAATTCTAAAAGATTGTGATATCAAATTGGCACAAGATTTAATGTTAATAATTTTCTGAATGGTAATATTATTAATAGTATTCCACCAGAGACAAAAAGCAGGTAATTACCAAATAAATTGTGCAGAATGCCAAAAAGTCTATAATGGAAAAATAAAGAGAAACAGAGGCATATGATTAAAAGCACATTAAAAGGAACATAAATTATAAGCAAATGGAGAAATCAGCAGTAGCATCTCATTTCCTAACAGAAAACCACAACATAGTGAATAAAGCAAAATTATTACAATCAGTACAAGGATCTACAGATTTAGCAAGAGGGGAGAAAATCTGCATTTATAAATACAGAGACAGATTAATGAACTTCGACATTTCCGGGGATGAAAACTTATACTGTATGTTCATCACACCTCCACCAGAGCATTGCCACAGGTGGCCGAGGTCGTTAAGGCACGGACTCGTGAGTGGGAGGTCTGGGGTTTGAATCCCGCCAGGACTGTCCTCCTTGACTGAGGTTTTTTCCAGGTTTTCCTCGGTCCTCATAAATGGCAAATGCTGGGAAGGTACCCTAAACTTAGGCCTCAAACGTTCCCTTCCTTAAAAATAAATCCTTTTCCAATGTATCATTTCATTTCATGTATCATCAGTGTCCATCGCCTGTGGTGCCTCTGTATCAAAAACGCGCATTAAACTGCATTCCATTCCACCAGAGCAGAATATACATCCCTAAAGCATAACGGATTACCCAGTAGTTAATGATTAGCTGATAATGGCCAACCATCTATGAAACATGTGCTAAATTTAAACAAGTGTATCTAATGAGAGTGTGTAGTCATGTCAACTATACAATAATCATAATTAGAATTCTAAGATTTCTTAAATTAAACATAATGCTGCATTATCACATGTAACCCCCTTTGCTTACCACTTGAAAGATATTCTTAACAGAGAACAATTTTCAGCTATTTGCAATACATTTGGGCACATACATATATACACAAATGAATAGCATTTATTTTTCGCTGGCAGGAAGCTTGGAAAGACAATGTGCTACATTAATAATTAATTTAAAAATTTTTCACCTACTTTGAGGTCTGAAAATTATGTATCAATGAATGAATTATCACTTGTGAATATCCCAATATAAATGATGAAATATTAACAAGTGATGCTTGTTCATATGTGAATAAATCTCAAAGTCTAAAATGCCAATGCTTTTTCATTACTGTTCTTGTTAATTTAATGACCTATAATCAGTTATAAATGGAAAATTTTATAATAGTCAATAGGATATAGGATTGATATGCAGAGATTTAGGAGGAATATTCAACATCTGTCAGCTGACTCAGTTAATTTCCATTCCTCTCAAGAGTCAATCAGAACTTACACACTACCAATCAAAAGTTCAAGGTGAGCAAATAAAATTAAATTCAAAATTATACCTATATAATTTTGTGTAGTTATTATTTTCTGATACTTCAAAATATGTATAATTTATATAATATATTATCAGTTTTTTGTTGTTAACTAATGCTGAGTTGTTGACAAAGTCATTAATTGTATTGTTCTTTAACTTTTCCATAAATAAAAGATTTAGTAGAGCTGGGCTTTATTTTACTAAAGCTGAACATGATCTATCTTTTCTTTAAGATTGCACAATGGACAAGCAGAGTTAGCGGCAGCATAAAGCTGGGCTGCCCAACTTTATTACTGCTATGCTAAATATAGATTGTATGTTTCTAGAATCTTAATGAATAGAATTAACACTCATTCCTACATAGCTGAACATACACAATATAAAGAGAGAATTTAATAAAAATGATGCATTTATTTAAACAAAACAAAGAAAAAAATCCATTCTCATGATTTATATCATGGCAGCAAGCTTACAGATTATCCTTTCATTAATGTCTGGAATCTGCAGAAATCTATCTCTAAAGAAAGTATATTACATTTAAAACACTGTTAACTTCAATTGTGCTTTTCTATATTCACAAGATGATCCATGAAAAACTTTTCCAGTTCCAACTCTCAATTAGTATATCTTGCAATATAGTTTATAATAATGCTAGAATGAAACCTAACTTTATACTATTTTGTTATGAAATCAACGTTTGACTCAAATTAATATTTGCAGTTGGTTTTTCAATTTCAATTTGCTCTAAAAAAAAGGCTTAGTATGTAAATTTTGTATAGTGTTCATTTTCATTACCTTTAATTAACCACAATGAAATATCATAACTACTTCATGAATTGACATGAAATTTTACTAGCCTGCCATTCAACAACAGTTGACTACTAATGAAATTATGATTATAGTTGCTGGGGAGTTTCTGCATAAGAGCATTGTTTCTTCAAATGTAATGTTGTTTGATATTGAAATTACTGCAAATTTTCTCACATTTAATATAGAGGACTGTGTTACCATTAATATACTTTTCATTATAATTACCTAATAGTAAATATGCCATGCTACTCTTTAACATTAAATCAGCTTCAACAAAATTTCCTGGGAATGCACATGATAAAGAGGTGACGTTTCAAGTGGTGCATTCACACAATGATGGGAAATAGGCTCCTTCTACCACTTCTTTTCACCTCTCCTAATAAAAATACTTCACAAGTTTACCTTGTTATAAACAAAGTTTCCTACAAATAATAACAGAAAATACAAACATGAGCCCAAGATTGAAATCCCCTACAGACATTATTTTTAATGCATAAAATGCATCGTGCAATAGTTATTAGAAATTAAGCATGAAATGTTTGGAGGTATTGCAAACCGTCAAAATCCTAGTTTGTCTAGGGGCGGTGGACTAAATGGTGAAGAAATTAGTTCCATTTCATTCAAATGTTTTGCCAGACAATGGCCTATAATTAATAAGAATGCCAGAATTGCACTTTTCCATGGATAATTAGGTAAATGTTGATTTTTGCCCAGTCATTACCATCTTTTATTAAGATAATGTTACTTCCCTTTTTGGCAGCATGATTTAACAGTCTCACTATCAATCAAAACACAATGTGATGAAAAATTATCTTGTTATTGTTTAACTAGATGATGTATGATTTTCCTACATTCTAAGATTCTTTGGCTTCTAGGTGACAAACTGCTTGCTATAGCAATTATAGCTGCCCTAGAATCAGAGAATATGCTTGTTAGATATAGCAATGCCTATATACAATATTTTGAAATGCTGTAGAGGTGATTTTAATTTCTCCATTAAAATTTGGGGTGACATGAGCTACTAAAATTTTATATGGAAAAATGTTTGCATGTCTAACAATATAGACCGAGTTTGTTAAGGCACCAACATCTGAATCGGAGGTCTGGGGTTTGATTGATGCTAGGACCATCCTCCCTGACTGAGGTTTCTCTTAATCCTCATAATGACAAATATTAGGGAGATACCTACCCTAAGCTAAGACCTGAAATGTTTCCTTCCTTTAAAAAAAATCCTTTGTAAATGTACCATTTTATATCATGTATCACCATTATCTACCACCTGTGATGCCTCAGCAGTAAAAATGGGCATTAAACATTACTTAAAAATTTTTTTTTATAGAAAATCTAGTATTCACAAATTTATTAATTTTAATACATATATTGTAATATTACACTTCTTGATGTCTTCTACCAAGCTCAGGCAATGTTGTATCACTTCTATTTGCATTGGGTTAATCTTCTTCTTTTGACTGTTTACCTTCCTTCATTATTAGGACTTACACCGAGACAACATAAGCCAATGCCCAGGTCATTGCTGGTATGTTTACTTTTAAGAATTAGAACTTCTTTTTGAGTAGAAAGATATATCTTTCTGTTAATGTCATCAACTTTAGATACAAAGCATTCCAGAGATTTTAAGTGGACTGTAAAGTTCCTTAATCCCAAGTGTTAAATGAACTTTTCATATTGAATAACAACTGCTTTTGTCAATTCACATTTTACGAGAAAGTAATGGTTAAAATTTGCATTGTGGGTATTTTATATTTGACAGCTCCTGTGATGAATTTTCTAATTGTCTGATATTTTAAGAATTATGAAGCATTCGTCTTTTTAAGAAGATGAGATGTAAATCAGAAAGCAAATCAACTAATGAATAATGTTCAAATGTATCTGAAAAGTTTTGATAAGGGCTTAAATGTTATAAAAAACTGTATGAATGCAATTTAACCCAAGAGGTACAGGGAGTAACACCATTAAAATTAAAATACAAAACACACAAATACTAGAAGTTGAACATGCAAAATTTCTAGGGGTCATTATGGACAAAAATCTCAACTGGCACACACATAAATGAGATATGAAAATTAAACAGAGGAGTTTATGTGATTAGACAAGTGCAACATATTATAGATGTGAAGTCTGTAAAACAAGTGTACTACGCATTATTCACCTCCCATCTAAATTATGGTATAATCCTGCAGGTAAATACCAGCAAAAGGGAATTTTTTTTTGATTGATTTATTTATGGACGCTCTTTAACATCTCAGGTCATCAGCGTCCCATTCAACTCAGGGCATGAAACGGCTGACAAATTTTGCTCAGAGGCCTCTCTTTCAGACTTGAGGACAAAAGGGAAATGAAAAATATACTTAAAATACAAAAGAATAAGTAAAAAATTAAAAATAAAATCCATGGAAAGGAAAGATCCATTCCAGCATTCACCTAAGTGACCAGGAGAAACCATGAAAAAAACCCAAAGTCAGGATGACCAACACCAAATCTCGGGATATGAGCCCATAATCTCCCGAATGCGAGTCCAAACGTGACCACCTGAGATGCCCCTGTTGAAATATAGATTAGTCATATACCGTAGAAAAGTCAATGTAAGGAAGTAAGAGTGAATAAGACATACATACACATGACACTAGAAACATATAATTATTTCCAAACCACTCTAAATTTTGAAACAACAGACAAAAAAAAAAAAAAAAAAAAAGAAAAAAAAAGAAAAGAAAAGAAAGAAAGAAAGAAAGAAAAGAAAAAAGAAAGAAAAAAGAAAAGAAAATAAAGAGAAAAAAAGAAAAGAAAAAGGAGCAACATTATATAAAAAATAAAATTGGGAATAACTTAAAACTAAGAGAAATTAAAAATTAATTAATAAAGCAAGGATTTTCTGCTGTTGAGAAAACAAGGCAGTTAGCAGAGATCTATGCTCTCAAAAAATGAAATAATTATTTATTTATTTTATTTATTTATGGACGCTCTTTAACATCTCAGGTCATCAGCGTCCCATTCAACTCAGGGCGTGAAACGGCCGACAAATTTTGCTCAGAGGCCTCTCTTTCAGGCTTGAGGTTCTTTTACGTACCGTAAATGTACGACACGGGACACGGCTTTGCTTTACTTCCCTTCCGAAGCCATACTTACGATTTTTACGCCCGAAAAAATCCATCGATCCTGGCCGGGTTCGAACCCGCGATCTTGGGTATAGGAGGCAAGTAGGTAACCATTACACCACCAGGACCGACAGAAATAATTAAGTATATGTATGTAGGTAATATAAGTATTTTCATTTAAGTTTCACATGGTATAAGCCAAATGTCTGTTCAAAAATTATTAAAACAAATCTGTTGATTTTTTTACTTGAAAATCTTTTTCTATTTAATTTTTTTTTTGACAAACTTATTTTGAATTTTATACTTCTTTGACAATGCCATCTGTATATGTACACTTTGGGCAAATATTTTAATGGTGATAAGCATATTTCAGTTTTTCTTATTAAATATTCAATATTTTATCCCAGGTAAGTTTAGTATAAAAAATCCCCCCCCCCCACGTATTTAGCTAAATTTCCTCCTGCAATGGTTTTCTGTAAAAATGAAGCTCCATTTGTAATGCTTCGTTTTTATTTCCCTTTAATGAAAAGGCCTGGTAATTGGATTAATTATCATTAAATTTTTCAAAGATCAATTTTTAATCTTTTCAAGGGATGTTACATTGTTCAATGGATTCAGAACTGTCATTTCTTGAATTCTTGATGATAAATCATTGATGTGAATACTAAAGAGCACTGTGCCCTGTGGTGTTCCACGATGTTTTGAGATGCTTTTGACTTGTGAAATAAAATGTCCAGTTAAAAAATATGTACATATATTTAATACTTCCAGGATAATTTTCATGCAATGTGAAATGAAAAAATATGTCATAGATTAAGGAAGATTATCAAGTAATTTATCACACAGAATGATTATATGGAATGATATTGATCATGATACTAATAACAATTTTATTGATTTATTCCAATAGATAATCATATATTTAACACACAAAGATATGGCAACATATAAGCATTTTAATTTACAAATGGCATTGCTGAGTACAGTTTAACTTTCTCTTCATGGTCACTACTAACATGTTGCACAGTGGGTCTTGACGAGTCTTATTTCATTCAAGTAACGAAATGGAGGGGTTGGTTAGTTGCTGTTCATAGCTGCAGGTCAGACAACGTTTATCATTATAACTGTAATACAGCATGTTTACCCCCCCCCCCCATGTGTGTGTAATGATGCCCACCATTTTCAACTGGGGCAGAGAATTGGACACGAAAAAAATCTATATTTATACTATACTTATTAATTTAAGTGAAATATAAATGTTTGGTATAAAACATAATTTATTGTATTATGCATAAGACTATTTTCTTGTTCTTATTACCCTTGTGAAAAATTGATTTTTGTCCTCAAAACAAAAATTTTTAATGTCATTTATTGAATTATAGCAGGAGATTCTGTCAAACCTATTACCATAATATGTCTTTAGGCATTTAGCAATATTATATACAAAACTGTCCATGTTAATATTTTTCATGGAGGAAAGTTGTTTGTACTATTGTAAAATAATGATAATTTTCATTTAATTAAGTCTTTTTCATACTTATAACACTGCCATAGCTTGGTTGTACCAGTCCATTCACCTTTACTTTGCAGTAGACCCTTCTCTCCCCCTCTTGTTGCTTGTTTATCTGTTTCCATGCATTACGTTATCGAAATTCAATATTTATTACCACCTTCACTTATCTTCTGCCTTTGAAGAAGAAGGTCTGTCGTTCGAAATATAGTGAAAATTGTTGAACAATTTAAGTGTTTTTATCTATTTCTGCTCCTACGGTTCTTGTTAATTTAGTTACATTGTTCCAAGAGTTACTTTATTTTTCATTTTTTTATATTATAAATACATATAATAAAATTGGACACACACACATATAATTAAGATGAATTAGATCCAAAATAATCATCCATAAAGATATGAGTAATCAAAAATTCTATTACTGAATTTTGAATGCCATATTTTTATGTTCATTACCTGGTATTTTAATTCTATTACATAGGCCATTGTACACCGGAAGTGCAAAAAAGTAGGCAGCCTTTTGGAAGAACTGTAATGAGTTAATTGATCTATACAAATAATTTCTGTTTCTAGCATTGAGTCAATTGACACTGAAATTTGAATCAAAACTTTGGAGATTATCTACTACATAGCATACATTAGGTCACATATTTCCTGTGAGACTAAGCATATTTAATTTTATGAAAAGAGATTTACAAGGTTCTCTTCTTTTACTCCCAAAGATCTTGTGCTTTCTTTTGCAAATGGAAAACTTTTTCTCTGCACAAAGAGTTATTACAAAAAATAATTCCATGGCTTCATTTAGGGATGAAAATATGCAAATTACCTATACATATGTAAGACATCTTTTTGTATATTATTTAAAGCTCTTAAAGCAAAACAGGATGAGTATGTTTGGGAACTATCATTTTCAACATGTTGCTCTCAGTTAAACTTTAATCAATTCATAATATTAAGAATTTTGTATAACTAATTTACTTTATGGTCTGATTTTCATAATTGCTTGTAAGGTCTGATACACATTTATTCTTTGTTTAATTCCAGACATATTTTTTCATGGATTTTCCCTTTTGCCTTAAGATGAATATCTTGGAAATTTTGGCCATAAAGTCCCCTGAGCTCATTTGGCTGAATTATCATGAACCAATCAGTCAACAGCAGCCGATGATGGGAGGGACCTCTCCCGAAACTAGTCCTAAGTTTTGAAAAGTAAGTGGAGTTAGTGTTAACAAACTGAACACATTAATGTAGAATATGAACCAATCTCTCTGGCAGCTATCCTTGTAATAACATAATCTCACCTTCCAGGCATCCCAAAGGTGGCTATCATCTTGCCAGGCTGGGAATCATTCCATTTTATGCTTAATGCACACCATACTGACTGCCAGTTTTGGAACTCAATCACAAGATTTAAAAGCTTTTGTATGTATTTTCTTTGTTTGTTTAACTTTTTATAATATCTAAAGCAATAATCAGCAAAAAACACTGCATTGAAAAGTTCTGCTATTGATTTTGGCAATTATACCAGACAGTGACGAAACTCAAATCCCTCCCCAATAATTCCAGAAGTAAATATTGAAATGTTTCATGGTATAGCAGAAGTTTCTATTTGGTGTCAACTCCCATTAGTTATATTATTTTGTGAATATATGAGGCTTCAAGAAATAGCAACAACAAAGATCCTGAGCAAGCCATAGTTCAATTAACTTTGATATGAGCAACTGATTAGCAAAGTTGTCTGAGCTCTTAGCTTAATTTCGGTTGTCTTCAGAATTGTCACACAAAGAAATCACTCGCTCCAAATTGAAGAGAGGAAAAGGTGGAAATGCATCAATGCATACATTAAAAACAATATTATACAATTTTACAGGGCATTTCCTTGTTCCACATAGTGCGTTCCTCATTGTCAACAGAACTGATTAACATTAAGGCAATAATTTCAGGCTCTTCAAGAAATAGATGTCATAGTGCTGCTTTTTATGAATCTTTTCTTCTTAGTTAAAATGAATCTCCTTTGAGGCTCAATGTTTTTCTTCTGGGATGTGTCTACTTGAGTATATGACATTTTTATATTTTTAACTGCTGTAAAAGGGGCGCAATAGGTAACAATACTTTTTCCAATGCATCTACTTCTTCAAAGTTGTAAAATAATGTACTAATTCTGGCTTTCACTTAAGTGAAACAGTTAATTCTGTCCTTATTTCTAACCTTCTGCCACTAGCTAATTTTTGGCATGCTTTTAGGAGCATCTGTGCAAATCTGTTTCACCAATACTTCTTCTTCACAAATTTTATTTTTTCATTTTCATTTTTCATTTTCAGAAAATAATTTAAGGTATTCCTTTACTAAGTGTGAACTAATCTTGACACACAAGATGAATGTGCTTGCACATGTTGAATCATACAAGAATCAATGCAGGTACAAGAGTAGTTGATTTTGTTGATTTGATTTATTTATGGATGCTCTTTAACATTTAAGGTCATCAGCACCCCATTCAGTTCAGGGCGTAAAAAGACTGACAAATTTTGCTCAGAGATCTCTTCCTTCAGGTTTGAGATTCTTTTTCATATCGTAAATGTATGACATGGGACCCACAGCTTTACTTTCCTTCCAAAAGAAGCCATACTTAGGATTTTTATGCCCAAAGCAAATCCATCAATACTGGCCGGATTTGAACCTGTGACCTTGGGTTTAGAAGGCAAGTATGGTTACCACTTAACGACTAGGACCAACAGGTGCAAGACTAGCTATGAATACATGACATACAGTTAATGCAGATTAGTTGGCATCACATTTTGTTTCACAGGGGAAGCTGTATACACATCAGAACTAGATGAAGATGGAATTCTCCATAGGTTCCCTTCCTGCAACCAAGTCTCTTTGTAACTTAGAATATACAGGAACACCATTAGATCGAGATGCAGAAAATTTAATAAATAAAATTAAATTAGCAATTAGAAAGTCAGTTTCAAAATTAAGAACTAAAAAATATACAGATAAAACCTGGACAGATGCTTTACAAAAAGAGCGAAGAAGAACAAGAAAAATGAGAAGAATCTACCAAAAAACAATTGTGGCAGAAGAAAAGGAAATTATAGACAAGCCAAGGAAATTTTTAAAATCTTATTAAACGAAACTAAAAACAATTTATGAAAAAAATTTGTTGAAAATAATCTTTACTCAAAATGGGAATTCCATATAAAATTGTGATGGGAAAAATTATAAAACCCGAAACTGTAACTACTGTAAACAAAGAAGATAGTACTATGACTACTAATTGGAAGTATTCAATACATGTATTTTTGAACAAATTACTTCCTGACAATAATATTCAAACCGATGATATATAAACACTCAAAAAGAATTAATATTACTCAGGTACAATAATACAAAAGTAATATACCTGTTTGATATTGCAAAAATTAGATTAATCATTAAAAAACTTAAAAGAAGGAAGGCTGCAGGATCTGATGGTATACCCAATGAAGTGCTGAGTTGCATAGAGGAAAAAGTTAACACCATTTTTATTTAAACTATTCAGTGACTGCATATGGCAAGGTCGTTTCCCCTATTGTTGGAAAGAAGCAAAAGTGAAAATTCTGAAAAAAGGAAAAGAAAAAGATTCCAAATCTTACAGGCCTATTTGCTTATTGAACACAATTGGGAAAGTATTTGAATAGTTGATTTGTAAAAGAATAATGGACTACAGAATAATGATTGAGCTGAATGGTAAACAATTTGCCTATAGGAGAGGAAAATCAATGGGAGATGCCATAAATGAGGTAATAAATACAGTTTAAAAATCCAAACTTAAATATGTAATAGGAATATTTATTGATATCATCGGGGCTTTTGATAATCTATGGTGGCCATTTCTGTTTGAAAGATTATGAAACAAACATGTGCCAAAAGTCTCTATGCAATTATGAAAGATTACTGTGTAGATAGAAGCAGTTATATTAAATAATTGGATAAATAGTAAATAAACACATTACAAAAGTGTCCTCAGGAATCAGTTTTAGAGCCCATAATTTAGGATATAATAATGGAAATCCTACTAGAGAATTTAAATAATGATGCAGATATATTAAATACTGTGGCATATATAGATGATATTATTTTTGTCATTGAACGAGACTCACAGAGAGAATTAGAAGCAAGAGCCAACAACTTGACACCAAAATTAAAATTATCACATACAAAATTCAACTTACGAATACCTTCGTCAAAATGAGGTTATGTGATGATGAAAGAAAGCTTAAAAAGAGGTCCAGTAATTAAATACAACAATGCAACAATTATAAGAAAAATTAAGTTATATAACTAGATGAGGAGTTAAATTTCAGCAAGTATCCTGAACTTGCATGAGTTAAACCTGAGAAAATAATGATGAAATTATCTAAACTAATTTAATAAAATTTTAAAATATCACTAAATGTTATTAACAGTATCTTTGCAACAATAATTACACATGGGGCTGGAGTGTGGGCCACAAGAATGCACAATATACAATTAGAAATCAATTAAGAAGAAGAAGAACTCAATGCAAAATTTTATTACACTATACAGAGGCAGTTAGTACCACACCTACACCTGGCACTATTAGTATCACCAGGCATCTGGCCCATAGATTTGTAGGTAAAATTAAGAGGAGCGAACTACTGGATTAAGGAAAAGAATTATGGAGAAGTGGAAAAAATAATAAGTGCATGATGTAACACCAGAGCAGAGAAAAAGTTTTATTTGAAATTGATATGGTTACTAGAAAGGAATCAAATCAAAGAGGGAAGACCAACTTATAATATCGTTAAAAATATTACAGAAAGATTACAACTAAGACACGTGAAACCTAGCGGAGGATTGATACACTATTTGACTGGACATGGCCCTTACGAAACATACTGGCACAAAATTAAAAGAACCTGCTTACGATGTGAAAAAGAGGATACACCAGAGCATGTTTTGTTGGATGTCCACATTATGGGAACCATATCTCAGAAGAAAAAAGGATCTTAAGTGGCCATTCTGCAGTCTATATTTTAAGGAACAAAGAATTATATAAACATCTTGAAACCCTAGCCCTAAAATAGCATGGGAAGAAAGGTTGGAGCAAGAAGAGATTCCAGCTGCAAAGGATGAAGAAAAAGTGGAAGTTAGAAGATCGGAAAGACTAAGAAAATTAAATATAGACAACCAGAAAAATAATTTATCACCCAAAATTCACAATGAAAACTTGATTCAAATCATAAGACAAAGAGGGGGAAGAAGAAAAGGGAGATAATGAAGATGGAGAAGAAGAGGTAGACGTTATATAATAAACAACCTACAGTTGGAAGAAAGAAGGTACGGTGAGAAGGAGAAGAAGAGGAAAAGAGTATGATGAGGTACAGGAGAAGCAGGAGCAGAAGGAGCTGTTGGGGGCCTCAGTGAAGGCATAGAGGATGGGTGTTAGAGGAGCTTATTTAGAAAGAATGGAGAAGTATAATAAAGATTCAGTGGGGTATAATATATTGGAGAGTTATCGTGTAAGAGATATGGATGAAGTGGAGTGGAGTGGAGTGAAGTGAAGTTAGTGGTGAAAATTGTAAGAATAGTTTTAAAACTTGTAATAATGTTAGTATAATGGACAAATAAACAAATGCAACAGAGAAGTGTAAAAGTAGTGGAGTAGTGAGAGGAAACTTTCAATAGGGCATAAAACAGTATTTTATATATAGAATGAGAGGAGGGTAAAGTGATAGAAGAAGAAGAAGAAGAAGAAGAAGAAGAAGAAGAAGAAGAAGAAGAGGAAGAAGAAGAAGATGAAGAAGAAGAAGAAGAAGAAGAAGAAGAAGAAGAAGAAGAAGGAGGAGGAGGAGGAGGAGGAGGAGGGGGGGGGGGGGGAGGAGGAGGAGGAGGAGGAGGAGGAGGAAGAAGAAGAAGAAGAAGAAGAAGAAGAAGAAGAAGAAGAAGAAGAAGAAGAAGAAGAAGGCAAAATGTTATAATAATTATTAAAATTATAACTAATATTATTAGTGATTATTATTACTAATGTTAAAGTAATGAACTGGTAGGGTAAATGCTGCATTAATAAATGTCAATTAGATTCGCAAACAAAGAATATAATTAGTGTTGTAAAATAGATTAATTAATATAAGATATAAATGGGAAATTTATATGAATGTTTATAAAAAGATATAATATAGAAAGATAATATGGAAAAATAAAGAAACATACACCAGATCTATAGATATATAATAGAGTTTTATACAAAAATAGAAAGAAATAGATATATATATATATATATATATATATATATATATATAAGTAGTAAAATAAAGATATGTAAGAAATGTACTGGTAACCAGTACAATTTCTACTGGATATCAGTGAATAATAGTTTTATTTATTTAGAGTTTAAGATTACGCGGCAGTAGAAATAGTACCTGGTTTCCAGTTACTCAAATATTGGCAATTAGGAAGTAGATGAAGGGGAATGTAATGTTGTTATTTATCAATTTTGTATTATTTTAGTAAATTTCTAATTGTAACCTAGGTATAAGTATCATCTGAAAAATAACAATATAATATAATTTTGTAATTTAGAAATAAAGTGTAAGAGTTGCAATACACGTCCCAGTGTAGGAAACAAGGTACTGGGATGGAGTATTTCAGATTTTTATTTATTTATTTTAACCAAGTCTCTTCTCAAAGAAAAAACTAATTTTATGCCACTGCCTAAGGTCCCTGGCCTTACTCATTATTTTACCCTTGAGCATAGTGATACTATGTCAAAAATTTCTTCTTTCAAAAATCTCATTAATGCACGAATGGATTTGTCCAAACACTTCACTTTCTTTCCCTGCAGTAAACGTGGTTTTATATTTTGCAGGTTCTCAATGTGCCTATTAGTGTTCACACTTCAGTGCATGATGACTTAAAGCTGTCTTACCAAACGAACATAGTTTTCTAGAAAATCTTTTTCCAAATCAAGGGTGTCAGGTGCATCAATTAATTTCTGAACAGCTGGAAGCAAGATAATATTTCTACTCTCGTTCTTGCTTAAGAGATAATTTTTTTTTATTTTTTGACTTGTTTATCTTTCAATTTAATTTTGCTAAGGTTCTTATACCAAGCCTGGTCAACATGACAGGTGCAATACAGTGTTTGATTTGGTTCACCCATAACTTTGATCCACACATTAAAGAACGAATTTACCATATCAGACATAAACATATTCAGAGAAAATTCTCAATCCAGCCTTTTAGAAAATAGAATTTGTAGGACATTTTAATCAGTTCTATTGTGAATAAAAATACACATGGGAAACATGGCACACATCATCAATGATTATTACCTAATCAACTCAAAATTTTATGCATTGAGTTCATGGATATCATCAATCCACACAGCATCTTGCCCATATTTATTCAACATTGAAACTTGTGCATCATGCATTAATGCTAAAACAAAGTCATTGTAAACCAAAAAGGAATACTGTTCTGAAATTCTATTCACTCTATGGCTTATAAAATATACAACCATCATTTCCTCCTGTCACCAAATTTACCCAGGCATCAACACTAACTGAGTCATTACAATGCTTCACTGCCTCTGAACACAAATTATAAGAAGCCTAAATATTTTGTTGGTCTTTTAATGTGAGGAGATGTATTCTCTGCAGCCCCTCCAGAGTTCTGAGACTGCTTTAAATATTATTTAATATTGTATCAAAAGAAGTTTTTGATGCCAAAGAAAATTTCCTTTTTAGTGTGCATTAAAAATAAATGTTCCAAATCACTCTGTCTCACATGAGTTAAAATTATCACACACTTGCTAGCTTCAGTTAAGTCACTTTAATTTGAAAAGGACAAAAAACATCAATCATTTTGGAACCTTGGCTCATTAATTGAAGAGCACCATTTCCCTGTAATGTGAAGTGTGTGGAATGGTACCAAATGCAACACATGTGTCCATTTTTAACTTCCTCAGAACCAAACATGAAAACATATTTAATAAAATTCTGTGACTCATTGCTTATTTTCCATTCTTTAAACTCTTCATATGAACAAATGTCTTGTTTTCACTTGTCACAATGTTGTCATGAGTAGTGCGAAAACCTAAGCAAAGATCCGCTTTATACTACTCATGTATGAACTATGCTGCATTTGAAATTAGTTTTTATGAGTACTATTAATGTGCTATTTAAACTCTGTCTATATGTCTGTATAATAAACAAACTCATTGCAGTTAAAAGTTTTAAAACCAAGAATTATATTCATAGTAAAATTTTTTTCAAAATTTCACATTTGCAATGTTTAACCTGTTTCGACAAGTGCGTAGACTAAAAGTGCATTCACATTTACAATAGTTTAACCCATTTAAACTTGTGTGCAGACTTCAAAAATAACGTAAAGTTTTGAAATAACAATAACAATGCCAACCATGAAATGCAACAATGTTTTTAAGTAAACAAATGCTGTGAATGTTGGGACATGTGTCCAACAGAAACCAGAATGCTCCAGCAACAATATATCTTGGGTAATCCTTAGCAAGAAATATCCAAAACTGCTGGTGTGGTAAGAGCTGCAGGCCTATATCTGTTAAAAAGGTTGAACTGATTATTTGCCTACACCTTCGGTTAAGGAGCTCTCCTCTGTTGCCGTTCGTGAAAAAGGAGGCGTGACTTCCACCAGGACGAATCTTGCTCTAGGGTGAGTGAACGATACTTTAGCCTTACAGCAAAATAACATCCGAGACTGCTGGTGTGGTAAGAGCTGCAGTCACAGCGGAAAGTCCCGCACGAGAGATTGCGGATTCTACATAGCCGCTTGTAAAAGTGTAAATATTGCCTGTATTAGTTTTTTGCTAAACGTATTAAAACCTATGCGTTGTCCTCCGTAACTTTCTGGGTGCAATTCCTTATTACAAAATTGAGTTATTTACTTTTTACCACGCTTTGTCTTATTGAAATTTGCAATTAATTCATACACACACACTAACCTTAACGCTAACCTCGGTAACTAAATCCCAGAAACCGGTGAACCCAGTGGTTTGCTGCAGCTCGCTACGGTCTGATGGCCTACGCTCGCATCTTTTTCGTAAATACCAATTTATAGCACTTTGCTTGCGTGGTACAATGTTAAGGAGTAAATCATTGGAATGGTTGCAAGACGGCCTACGCTCGCCTACTTTTCATAAATATAATTTGTAGGGGCGGATAAATCACTGTAATGGTGGCAAATTTCCTTTGCTGACAACAGGAAAAGAAATTCGCAAATATCAATTTTTAGCGCTTTGTGCGCGTGGTACTATGTTAGAGAGTAAATCATTGGAATGATTGCAAATCCCCTTTAATTCTTATAGAAAAAAAAATCATTAGGACGTGAGGGTTCCAAATCACTACCTCCACATCTATAGCGTGAAGCTCAAACCTTCCGAGTTGTCATGCCGTTGCGTTTGGAAATCTTATTATCGAACTATATCCGCGCAAGTTACTATTTTCGGTTAAAAACAAATTAATCAGCCCAAACCTTCACCACGGTTTGTTTGATCATACGGTTGGAGCGTTGCAGGAATAAAGGGAAGACAAATGAAGCGAAGATGGTGCGTTCGCTTCATCACGGTGTTTATTTTTTAGTGGTGTGAGTACATGAATTAATTGCGAATTCCATTAGACGAAAAAGGCGCGACAACATTCCCGATTCCAAATTAACACCAAGAAGCGATAATGTGTGTATGTGTGATTTCCAATAGATGAAAAATAGCAAGGCGCGATACATTCACAATTCCAAACTATCATTAAGAAATGATAATTAGTATGTGTATGAATGTGTATAATTGCGGATTCCAATAGATGAAAAATAGAACAGGCGCGATAATATTCGCAGCTCTCAACACATAGGAGACGAGGTTTCAGCGTTCGGTTTTCTCCGCTGCCGATCGTGAAAAGCAGGGGTGACTTTCCCCAGGACGAACCTTACTCTTATGGGCAAGTCGAGCAGTTGCCTACATGATTACACGGCCTGTAAAGGAGCCTTGTTTTGAACGTAAAAAGTGGGAAGTTGGCCGCCAGATGTCAGCTGAGATGAGATTAACAGTGAGATAGAAAGCAAAACAATTTTTCGTCTTGTATTAATAACATTTTGTGAATATGTTGTGTACCACAATGTGCATTAGACAACGCAAAAAAGGTTCAAGCTGTTACTTTTTACATTTTCCCTTTAGAACCGTTTCTAAAAGAAAAATGGAGGTTTACCATTTCGAGACAGGATGAGACTCGAGGTCTTAAGTTTGTATTTTCAAAAAATTGCTTTTCAGTATAAGTACAAAAGTAAAACAACTATTACCAAATAAAATGCTTTCAATGTTCAGTGACTTTCCGAGTCATAAACAGAAAGGTGGGAGTCGCAGAAAATGTTAATTTCCTTTTCCTAGATACATCACAGCCTATAATGAAGAAAGTAAAAGATAGAAACTAATGATGATAAAGAAAACTTAACACCAGCATCAATGAACTAAGAATACATGTCAATTCGCCGGTTGTTTTCAGAAATCCAGTAGTATAAAATGCAAATACACATTTCATAGGAAGTTAAATTGCCGACAGAGATATACTGTGCGTAAATTAAGAAACAAAATTAAAACAATTGAAGGAATCTAAGGAAAAAAAAGTGGGTCTTTACTTGAAAACAACATTAATAAATTTAAAGGTGATTGAGAAGATTGTGAAACAAAGGCTGTATTCTTTACGTACATACATTAACTAATTATTATTTATTTTCAAAACAATTAGTAACCCTAATAGGAGAACACGGATTGTCTTGCGTAGAACAACTGTCAAAAATACTCAGACCCTTTGATATGACTTATTAAGCTGGAGACCGAGAAGCGTTCCCATTGATTTTCTATATTTCTCATTTAAACTAGGCGGAAGCATATCTCAGTTAATAGCACTGGCGGATTTGGAAAGAACTAGTGTACCCTGCTGGAATTATCGCCTTTCCAGGCCGTGTAATCACTAATCAAGTTGGCAACAGTCGATCAAATACTACAGCGCTAAGCAGCGGTAGAACATGCAACTATCACTCCTCCCGGGTCCTCCAGCCCCAAGAGCTATATCATATAGACTCGTATAAAACAGCAATGGTAACGAAATTCAGGGAGCGATTACAAAAAAATATTGCATGGATGTTTCATTAATTACCATGGTTTTTTTTATAATTGAAGAATGTTTCTTTGGATATGTACAAAACATAGTATTAATAAGTTAAATAAATATAGAAGTCGGTGGTAAGTCCTGCAGAGCTATGGATAATAAATTATTTTGAATTAGTCACTGAATTGCATTATTATATCGATTTCAGAGTCTTGTAAATTATGTGCAACAAAGAACAGAATTCACATTTTATTATGATTGCCAAATATACATGCTAATTGCACTTAAAAGCTTCTAAGATAAGTCATTCTTTGGAGAACAGCATAATATAAGAAATTATTGCTATTATGAATGAACTATTACTAAATAATAATTTCATTTGAAAGCATTAATGTAACCAAGCGTTATGTACTAAACTAGAAGAACTACCACTAAGTTCACCCTAAATGCCGACCCCACCCGAATGCACTCGTGCACTACACTGTCTTGTCCAAGGTACTATCTCTAACATGTAACTATATAACACTTTAACGTTGGTGAGTAACAATGATCCCTGGATCCAATAAACTGCTGTACACTACTCACTTGCTTGTATTCTTGGAGATCCCTCCTAGACCAACATTGAACCTGGTTGAGGTCATTTCTGCCGGAAACTTCTGTTTATTTACTAGAAGAATGTCACCCTACAACGCGCTTCTTCCTGCACTCTTTTTCAACTCTAAAGGCGGCAAATTTCCAACTTTCAAGTTCAATTTCGTACTCAAAACTCTATTGGTTAATGGCACAAATAATTCAAGAGTGTAAAATTTTTAGTGATTATATCCACAAATACTATACTGTCATCCAAAGAACTGCCAACGAAATAAAATAACTGCTATTTTAAGTATTGAACTTTGAAATTCAAGCAACTGCAAAATAACAAGGACAACTGAAGGTATCAAAACTTTTGAAAATTCTATCTATAGATAGCGTTACTGTACCTTAGCAACAAATCAACAAACATGTCTATGCATCGGTAGGGTGATGTGTGTGACGTTTTTACAGGTTATTTTAAATTTAACGGGCGTATTCATACGTAGAAAAGTTTTGTTTTAAACGAAATGTATGTGAAATGTTTGATTTCATTTGAATTTTGAGAAATATTAGGGGTAATCGCTAGAGAGAAAGATGTTAAACCAAGCTGCTGTGGAAGCCTTATATTCGGCCACTTATGTAGAAAACTATTTAGATTGTGTGGAAAACCTTCCGGATGATTTACAACGGCACCTGTCTCGAATGAGAGAATTGGATGTAACATATCAAGGTAAAGTGTAAATTTGAAACCTAATATGTAGTTATAGCTGTATAAAGAATTTAGGTGTACTTGTGCTACTGCAGTCATAAAATGTTTAGTTTCATTCATCGTTCACGTTGAATGTGTATTATTTACTGTAGCATATCTGTAATTTTTAATTTTAAATGTATGAAGAAATAGAATGTATATTTCAATATTAGAATCTCTCACAAATTCAGTAAAGCTGGTAGAGTCATGATACATCTAGTAAAATTTAATACTTTTACATAAAAATTATGTTCCTCAGAAAATGGACACTGCACAAAAAATACGAACTGTAATTTAAAAAAAAATGTGTAAACTTTCTGGCACTGCAACCTGATATACAAGAAAATGAGAAGAAAATTTGGCTTAAAACTGCATAAAAAGTAATTTTTTAAAGATTCGTTTATGTTAACAAATCAGGAATGCTCTAGGTACTAAACTAAATCAATTTAAAGTTCATATCTATATTGCTCACATGAAGCACAAAATGCAGAAAATGAAAATGCATTGCAATTATATTATATTATTCAGTTATCCACTAGCTCTTAGAACTAGTTGGCATGATACTATTGCTAATAATTATTAAGAAGGGTGTATCATAGGAATTGTGCAAAATATTTTTTGAAATCAACATATGACTACTATTCCTCTGATGAACAGATTCAATGTACTTGGAACATTGGAAGCTCACCAGAGCACAAGTCCTTCTCCAGTAGCAGATGCTAAGCCTAAGGGGAAGAGTAAGATTTTGTTACTATGTAGTAGTCATGGGAGGGGCATAGCATCCATACTGAAGGACGACTTGGATAGCGATTATGATGTTGTGAGCATTTTTAAGCCAAGCGCTGGACTCGCTGATGTCACAAAAGACTTGGGAAAACTAACTGCTGATTTCAGTAAGAATGATCATGTTGTAATTGTTGGTGGTGCAGGTAATAGCCTTGATATAGATAATAATTATCAGATTGAGCAAGATCTTAAAAGCAGGCATACCAATGTGAAGTTTCTGGGACTGTTAGATAGGCATGATAGGCCTCAGCTTCATAGGAGGGTGCATAGTATGAATCTGGGGCTTGAGCATTCATTGATGACACCCAGAAACTCCCACATTTGTATGATAGATGTAAATCACATAGCTAGAGATAATTTTACTGTACATGGCCTACACTTGAATTCTAGAGGCAAAAAGCAGCTTTCGCTCCTTATTGCTGGCAGAATCAAGGGTAAGATTCCTGTTGTTATAAATAGTTCAAGGTCCCATTTTTTAGGATAAAGACACCTGATCCAGGCCAGAAATTCATCAAGTCAAACTTAATAATAGTTAATGTTAAATCAAATGGCAATTGTATCAATGATCATGATAGCACAGAAAATGAAGTAAAATTGAAGAGTATTCAGCAAGCAATAAAAATCTCTGTATATTTCATCAAAACATTAGAGGACTTAGAAGCAAAACATATGAATTGTTAAACAGCTTAACTTGTGACAATATAAAACCGCATATTATCTGCCTATCTCAACATCATTTGAAACAACAGGAATTATCACAATTGTCATTACATGGTTATTGTCTGGAAGCAGGAGCTTCAAGGAAAAAACTAATTAACTGAGGAGTTTGCATTTATGTCAGGCAGGATGTACCATACAAAACATTAGATGTATCAAAATTTAATTCAGAACTGAACATTGAATTATGCACAATCCAATTGAATAGCAACAATACAAAAGTAATTATAATTGCTATTTATCGCTCACTATTAGGAAACTTTGAAACTTTCTTGATGAAGCTTAAAGATACCTTAAAATTTTTATTTAAGCCTAAGCATGAAATAATTATATGTGGGGACATAAATATTGATTACTTAATGCCAAGTGTAAGAATGAATCGACTGAATTCCCTTCTAACTGCATATAATATGGTTCATACAATTAACTTTCCCACCAGGATTGATAAAAACTCTAGCACAGCAAAAGATAATATATTTGTAAATTCAGACAAATTGTCATTTTGTGTCTTCATTGATCAATAGTGTCTCTGACAATGATGCTCAAGTAATAATGAAAAAAAATTCTACAATAAAACTCAAAAAGAATGTTATAGATATATAAAATATAGAGATATTAATGATGCTAACCTTAGAAAAATGCGGGGACACTTTGACAAGAATCAAAGAATAGTGTCTTCAGTGCAAATGATGTTAATAGTAAATTCAACAATTTTTTACATATTTTTATATTGCATTTTGAAGCACATTTCCCACTAAAAATTAAAAAAAGAAGTTATAATATGAGCAGGGAATGGTTAACCCAAGGAATTAAAAAAATCTTGTCAACATAAAAGACAATTATATAATGAGCAAAAGCTCAGTAAAGATCCTAAATTAAAAATACATTTTAGAAAGTATTGTAAGATACTAAGGAAAGTCATTCAAGCAGCGAAAGGCCTCCATTACCAAACATCAATCGGTCAAAAAACAAAATAAAAACTACTTGGAATATAATAAAACAAGAAACAGGCAAAAATTTGCAACAAGATGATGCAATAATCTTAAATATTAACAATCAAGAGATACAACACCCTGCAGACGTAACAACTGTGTTTAATGATTACTTTCTTAATGTAACAAAAAATTTAAATTTATATTCTGGTGATAAAAGAGATGCTTTAAAGATTTTTACAATCATCAACTTCCCGTCATAATAATGAATTCAAACCAGGTATCACTGCCCCACTAGAAATTAGTAATGTCATTAGAAAACTAAAATAAAAAAATTCTTCTGGCTATGATGAGATCAAGAGCAAAGTCATAAAGGGCTGTGCAAAGGAAATTAGTACCCCCTTAGTCACTTGTGTAATGAATCTTTAACATTGGGTGTATTTTCTGAAAGGCTAAAATATTCAATAGTGAGGCCTCTGTACAAAAAGGGAGAGATGATAAATGTCTCTAATTATAGACCTATAGCTATTTCACCTACATTTTCTAAGGTGTTTGAGAAAGTAATATACAATAGGCTTTACTATTACCTTGAAAGTAACAATATTCTAGTTAGTGATCATTTTGGCTTTAGAAAAGGAATTTCAACAGAAAATGCAATCTATAAACTCACTAATGAAATTTTAACTCTTTAATGAAAGAGCACATGTAGGAGGAATATTTTGTGACTTAGCTAAGGCTTTTGACTGTGTCAATCATGAAATTCTGATAGATAAATTAGCTTTCTATGGAATAAAAAACCAATATTTAAAATGGTTTATATCCTACCTTGACAAAAGGAAACAAAAAGTAGTGATAAATTGTCCCTTCAATAATAAAAACAATGCATCAGAGTGGGGAATGATTAACTATGGAGTGCCTCAAGGATCTGTTCTGGCCCTCTTCTTTTTCTGATATATATAAACGACCTCTCCTTATCTATTCAAGATGTAGGAAATACTGTTCTATTTGCAGATGACACAAGCATATTGATAAATGGAAAGCGCCTTAATGATTGTGCCATTAAATTAAATTAAATTTGGTTCTCAGTTCATTGTGTGTATGGCTCAAAGCAAACACATTGTCTCTAAATCTAGATAAAACAAATGTTATGGAATTCATTACTCACAGATCTCCAAATCCATAATTACAGATAGGATATTATGACAGTGTACTTTCACAAACCAAATATATTAAATTCCTTGGTTTAATAAATGATAACCATCTGAATTGGAAAGATCACATTGATCTAATTACACCTAAACTAAGCAGTGCATGCTATGCAATACTTGCATTAGTAATGTTGGAGTTAATTAAGACTTTAAAACTAGTTTATTATGCTTATTTCAACTCAATAATGAAGTATGGTCTTAATATTTTGGGAAATTTAGTTAAAAGTGAACGTGTCTTCCTGTTACAGAAAAAAGACATGCGAATAATCGCTGGTACACATAGCAGACATTCATGCAGAAACCTCTTTTTAGGAAATTTGAAATTTTAACTTTTCCTTGTGAATATATTTTATCCCTCATGAACTTTTATATAAGAAATAAATAAAAAAATTTGTTCAAAATCAAAATATACATGACAAGAATACTAGACAAAAAGCAAATCTACATCGCCCAATTTCAGCACTTTCATGCTATCAAAAGGGCATTGATTATGAGTGCATTTTAGTATACAATGCTCTTCCCTCTAGCCTAAAAGCCTTAATAAACAATGCCAATTCCTTTAAATCTGCTCTTAGAAAATACCTATGTAAAAAGGCCTATTATTCTGTAAAGGAATATATGAGTGACAATATTATATTGCACAACATATCAATATATATGTAAACGTGTATATAATAAAATTTGTATGATTAAGTGACTTGTCTGTTTTTGTTGTTTTGTTGAGTTGTTCTAAGTGTTCTTTTTTATTTTTATTGTAATTATTTATGTAGATGCAGATAAATTTTTGTAAATACAGATTGAAAGATACCGTGGTAATTGTATATGACAAGTTCAATGTTCGTAGGTCTCTGTGGCTGCTCAACGAACTCACTGAATGCTCCGAGAGCTAACTAATGTATACATTTGAATTAATACTACATTTTTTTAAAAACTATATTTTCCAGAGAGCTGGCCAAAACCTGAAATAACCTAAAACTCACCTGAAACACATTATAAAATGTAAGATATTTCATAAATTATCTGAGGTTATAATAACCAAATTTCCTCTCATCTACTTCAAATGGCAGTCTCAGCCCATCTACACATTGCCATTGCCAACTCATGGTTGACAGAAACCTGCCTTCAAAAGGAATATGTATCCACAAAAGTTCATAATGAGGTGGCAATAAGAGCAAAACTCAAGTCACAAAATGAAAACATTGCACTTAACCTTCTTCTTTTTTGCATATTTTGAATAATTCATCCCATAATAAAAAGCTATTGTTATCTTATGCAATACTAACTTATTTTCATAAATCAGACAGTTCATAAGATCCCTAATTACATTATGCCAAAAATTATGTTGCCAAGCCTACAGTTTGTGCTTTCAAAGTAATATTACTTGCATGCAAAAAACATGCATACACCTGAGCTTCACAAGAACTTACTGACAAATGAAGAAAACAGCTAGGATAACTAGGTATAAAAAGTGCTACCACCAATCACTGTTCAGAAAATAATTATGGATGTCACTATTAAACCCAGCCCCAATTAGAAATCCAATCAGCATCAATTAAAAAAAAACTCAACAATTGCAGAGACTGACACTATGGCTGACATAAAAACAACATTATAAAACTCATCTTTTCATTCTAAGTTTCAGTCATGGAAAAATAAATAGGTATTAAGTTATATAGTGAACAAATTACAAATATCAGAATTAAAAGGTTTTTGTAAAATAAATGAAAGAGTTCTTCTAAATAATTACCTTATAAAAATATGAAATAGAACAGGAAAAAGAAACTAATCAGATGTTTTGGCAAGACAGGCTTGTTTTGGCAATGTTTGTTCTTCCAATTGTCATGAATCTGGTAGAAAACTTAAATTTTCTACTTCATTGCAAAATGGCACAAGTTATGTTTCCTGTCTTCAGCACTGTTCAATTCTAGGATCAATTTTTTGGGTTGCAGTTTTGGAGACTCTTTTAGATGAACAAAAAGAACGAAATTGTGACAAACACCATTGCATATGCCAACAATGTTTTACTTCTAATAGAAGGAAACAACAGAGCAGATATAGAAAGAAGAGCAAATAACATAATAAATTAAGTAATTGGTGTAGTAAAAATAAACTCAAAGTTCCTCCAATTAAATCAGGCTACATGCTCCTGAAAGGTAATTATAAAAGAGATCCATTTATAAAATATAAGATGCCAAAAAGAAGCAAAATATTGGGATTTATTTAGATGAAAAATTAAACTTTAGGAAACATACTGAATAAGTATGAAAAAATCCAAAAATCTCAAGATGAAATCAGCCAGATCAGTTTACTTAAATTTTAAAATTCCATTAAATGCTATAACAACATGCCACATGGGTATTTTTGCTTCAATAATAACTTACGGAGCAGGGGTCTGGGCTCTGAGGATGAAGGATATACAAATAAAAACTCTATAAAGAAGATCACAAAGGAAGGTGTTATTAAGATTTACAGGATCATTAAACACCTCATCCAATATGACCCTTTTAGTAGTTACAGAATGTGGTCAGTTGACTTATTAATTAAATTGAGAGATGCTCTTTATTAGTTGAAGAAAAGTAACTTGGAGAAAGTAAGTTTAATAATTGGCAGTCAATGCAACTACTTACAAGAAATAAAACATAAACTAAAAATACAGTGACAACACGAATGGGAAAATACCAAGGCAGGAGAATTTTCAACTTATTTAACAACATCTTGAGAGATTAAAGCTAAAATTCATATAACCTACTAATGGTATGGTACATTACCTTACAGCCCATGGACCTTACAAAACTTATTGGAAAAAAATTAACAGAACACAGGGCAATATATTATAGACTTTGTAAAATACAGGATAACCCAGAGCATGTATTGTTTGAATGTACACCCTATTTAGAATAGGTGAGAGAAGAAAGAGAAATTTTAGGTGGCCACAAGGTGGTACATATACTTAGAAATAAGGGCCTATATATATAGTGTGTGTGTGTGTGTGTGTGTGTGTGTGTGTGTATGTATATGTGACTACAAGATATGAGGTGATACCACAAGAACAAATAACAAGAATTAATGATGAAGCAGAAGAAGTAAGATCATAATGCACATGTATACAAAAGACAATCGCAAAACACAACTAATTTAGCAAGAATAAATAATATACAAGACAACTTTTATTAAATCAACAAGAAGAGATTGGTAAAGGAGAAGATGAAGACGAGGAAGATATTGAAACTTATAATAGATGGGAATACTTTTGGACTACAACCGAAAGAAGAGAATGGGGAGGAAGGAGAAGATTTTTACCTAGAAAAGGTGGAAACAAAAATTATGCAAATTGCAAGAATAATTTGGGCAAATATAGGAGAAGGGAAACGGAAGAGACAAATAACAGACAGGGAGTAGAATAAAATAGAGAGGAGAACAATAATGAAAAAGAAGAAGAGATTGGATAGTAGAAGTATATAGAAGAAGATTAGGTGAGCTGGAAGACATTAAGTTACAGGACCGGGAAGAAGACAGAAGAAGATTAAATGTAAATGACTTACAATGGGCAGCCCCTTATCTCCATTTCTAGCTAACCTCTTCATGAGTAGATTTGAAACACACATCAACACAGCGTTTCCATTCATATTTAAGGTATGGTACAGATATGTGGATGATATATTTGCCATAGTTGACAAAAAACTCATTGACGATGCCTTAAACCTTCTAAATATTCAAGATAAAAACATTTCATTACATACGAAATAGAAACAGATAACATGCTGCCATTCCTGGATATTAAAATAATGAAATGCCAAGAAAAACTTAAATTTGGAATATACAGAAAGAATACACATGCAGATAATCACATCAAAGCTGACAGTTTAAACCCTACAGCACACAAACATGCAGTAATTAACAGTTTAACACACCGGCTAGTTAACCTACAAATTAGCAAAGAAGAATATTTTAAAGAATACAAACAAATAGAAGAAACAGCAGTTAAAAATGGTTTTAAGAAAGAACTAGTACATAAAAAGGTGCAGAAATTCAAGAGACAAAAACATATCAAAGAAACCACAACACTTTCAGCAAAAAAAGATAAACTTACTTTTAAAAAATTCACATATCATCCATGGGCCACAAAAAAATTTCAGAATATTCTTAAAGATTTTAATATCAGGTTGGCACCGATTAATAGATTTAATGTTCAAAATTTGCTGATAGATAATGTTAATGACAGTATTCCACAAGAAGAAAAATCAGGTATTTACAAAATAAACTGTGCAGAATGTGAAAAAATCTACATAGGGAAAACAAAGAGAAACATTGGCACACGGTTAAAGGAACATTTCAGGAACATAAAGTACAAGCAAATAGAGAAATCAGCAGTAGCATATCATTTTTGGACACAAAATCACGACATAATAAATAAAACAAAATTATTAAAATCAGTACAAGGACCTACGGAATTAGCAACCTGGGAGAAAATCTACATCTACAAATACAAAAACAGCATAATGAACTTCGACATTGTCGGGGATGAAAACATAAACTACAAGTTTATCACACTGCCACCAGAGCAGAATATACATTCCCACAGCTCAACGAATGATCAGACAGTTGAACCTTAGCATGGCTGAAGATGGGAACAAAATGTTCTCGAAACCGGTTCCATACATTTATAAAAAGTAAGTGAAGCTTTAAGAGTGTGTAGTTCAACTAATCATACAATGATATCCATTAAGAAGAAGATTAGTTTGCTAGGGGATGTAAATTATGGGACTGGAAATAAGATAAAAGGAGGAAAGTAATAGAATAAGATTAAATGCACTGGAAGGTGTAAGCAAGTATAATTTCCTTAGATACTTAGGGTGGGGAGGGTGCTAATTACCAGCACCTAGCTGTTCAGTTTCCAACGGAACAATTTAACTTGTAGTTAAATACCAGCAATTGGTTATGTATACTGGCTTCCAGTAGTTTTGCAATTTTCTTTTAGTAGTGAAATTTTTAATTTAAGCTATATCTTTGTTTTATTTATATAATTATAGATAACTGTAAAATTATTATGTATTGTGGGAAAAAGAAATTTAATAAATGATAAACTTGGAAAATGCACATCCTAATATAGGTAATAAGGTCTAGGACAGAGTATTGCAGATTTTATTTTATTTATGTCTTCATCATTCATCTATGAAAATGCCACCGGTTCATTTTTGAGTTTGTGTCAACTAATTTCAGAAGCACTCAGATGGCTTTAGTGGGTTTCTAACAAAGTTATTATGTGGCTTGAAGATTTTGATAAACTAGGGTACAATTTCCAACTTCTTGTAATGAATTTTTGTATGTTGGTTTGAATAACATTTTGTCTTGTTAAATATGAGGGATAAAGAGCATCCTTTTGTGCTCTGAAGGCATATGTTTGTTACCAGTCATTAATAAAATATTTTATATTGGATTAGTACAATAACTGTGGCATTTTAATGTCACTACTACGTCATTATTATTGCAACACTTTATATTTATCATGTAAATTCTTTCTTTGATCAGTGAAAAATCTGTTCAGTTTAGGTAAAGGAGAGTGCCTTTCTATTATAATGTTCACAGTTTGGTAATAAACATTCTGTGCTCAATATAGTGAAGATTGTATAACTATAAAGTGATAACATTGGTAAATTTGTAAAAGTAGAAAGCTAAATGAGCCTACATTAGTAGCAGTAATGTTGCATATTGCCATGAAAGTTACAAATGATATTAATTAATTGGTACATGAATGTGTTGAATGTTCTGTTAAGTGCAACAAGTGTGTTCTTTCACAGCCTTTTTAAAAGAAGTGGAGCTGCATCAAGAAGCAACACGCCGTGATATGGATACAGCTGCAAGACGACGACTTTTACTGAGAATTCAACAAACTCTTATAGCTGCTCAGGAAGTAGGGGATGAAAAGCTTCAAATAATACAGACAATCCAAGATCTTATAGAAAACAAGGCAAGACAGCTCGATCTAGATTACAGAAATCTTGGTAAGTAAGTGGGTAATTATTACTAAAAATTTACCATTTCCTAATGGAGAAAATAATATCCCAGTAAAGACATGTTTTTAATTTTGATTATTAACTAAGTTCGTGCTTACCATTTGAAACTTTCAGACAAATAAAAGAATTAGTGTGTTTGTAGGAATGCATTGGGATATTGTCATGTGACGAAAGTAAAGGCAAGCCATCCAGATAAATATATCTTCCTGTAATCTGCAATAAAAATCTTTATTTATTTTAAAGGTGTGTGTGTGTGTATATATATATTTCTTCTCTACAGTTATATATACATACATAGCTGCACAGAAGAATCCCTTGTTTTAAATGGAGACCAGATGTTCAGGCATAAAAAAAGTTAAAACAGTCAGACAAAAAGGCACTTAAAGCATAGCATGTAATATAGACAGTAAAAACAAGTATCATGGTAACTAAAATTAATTAAAACATAATGATCATGACTTTCCAAAAGAATTATTTAAAATTATTAGTTACCTGAAGTTGTATAAAAATCATATGTTTTTATATAGCAAATTATTTAAATTGACTTACATATTTTTAAGCAGAAATACATTTGTAAAGAAAAATTACAAAAATATTAAATACTACTAAACAACTACTCAAAGTGTTTTTAACATTGTGCAGATTGTGCGAGGAGGGCCCATTCCTTGCTGGGTCTAAGAAAGGATGCCACCAAATTGGAAATTCAGTCATTAATGTTGTAAGTCGGCATCTCATGAAAATTTATGATGGTGAATCAATATAGTAGTCCCATTTTCATTACAGATGAGCGATATGTAAACATTTCCTTATCTTCAGAACCATGCCATGCTGTAACGGCAGTGTTTATTTTTATAAGTGTATAATGCAAACTGAATGCAGAATACCACATGTCCACTGTGAAAATGAGACTACTATAGCAACCTATTTATCTGACTTAAAAATTATATAAAGGTCTTCTTAGGAGGGATGACAATTATTAAACCATAGAATAACTTCATTATAAAATAAAATCTATCACTAAACATTCTTTATAATAGTTACGAAAAAACAAGCAGCTTCTTTTTATTCCTGCCAATGAAGCACTAAATTACAATAACAGAAAAATTTCAAAAGTAAGAAAATAATTACAGAATATGCACAATGGCTTAGAATGTGCATTAATGTACATAAAAGGTTTAAAAAAAAATACCTTCCCATAATATATGATAGTCGTGAATATAATTTCTGTTATTTTGGATCTTTTCCATTGTTATATAAAATATGTATAATTTTGCCATAAATCTGGTCTCTAGATATAAGACATGTTCATCACATTCATTCATTCAGCATCATAGAAATTACAGTTTGATATGAAACACTGTAAGGTTGTAGTGTTTGAGAGAACATTTTATTGCATTGCATAGTAAACTGTTTTGTAAACCAATTTGTAATTTCTTAAGTATTATCCTAATCAAAATGTAGATTGGAATTTGCACAATGAAGCTAATCATATAATTGATATCATTGTATAATTTAGTTGAACTACTCACGACAAAAACATATCAAAGAAACCACAACACTTTCAGCAAGAAAAGATAAGTTAATTTTTAAAAAGTTTACATATCATCCATGGGCTACAAGTTAATTTTTAAAAAGTTTACATATCATCCATGGGCTACCAAAAAATTGCAGAATATTCTTAAAGATTTTAATATCAGGTTGGCGCCGGTTAATACATTTAATGTTAAAAACTTACTGATAGACAATATTCCATAAGAGATGTTAATGACAGTATTCCACAAGAGAAAAAAGCAGGTATTTACAAAATAAATTGTGCTGAGTGTGAAAAAATCTACATTGGAAAAACAAAGAGAAACATAGGCACATGGTTAAAATGGTTCAGGAACATAAAGTACAAGCAAATAGTGAAATCAGCAGTAGCAGATAATTTTTGGGCACAAAATCGCAACATAATGAATTAAAATCAGTACAAGGACCTATGGAAGTAGCAACTTGGGAGAAAATCTACATCTACAAATGCAAAGAGAGTCTAATGACTAATGAACTTTGACACTGCTGGAGATGAAAACATAAACTACAAGTTTATCACACCGCCACCAGAGCAGAATACACATTCCCACAGCTCCAGTGATCCGACATTTGGATTTTAGCCTGGCTGATGTTCTTGAAACTGGTTTTATACATTATGACAAGAAAGTGAAGCATTAAGAGTGTGTAGTTCAACTAAATCATATGATGATATCAATTATCCTAATCCTTTTTTTGTTATAAATTGAGTTCTCTAAGAAATTGATATATTGAAGATAATGTTCAGTCAGTAAACATTTATTGATTTATCCTAAACTTAGGTATTCATTTTTACACTAAACTCCACTTACTTACATAAAAATACGATGCGTTTCGGGAGAATCTCTCCAATCTTCAGTTGCTCACTGACCCACCGTTACTCGAAACAATGGCTAGACAACAGGATCATTTAGTGTAAAAATGAATACCTAAGTTTAGGATATATTACCACTCCATTGTCAACAGCTTCGCAAGTACAATATTTATTTATTGATTTGTTTTGTTGTGAGGACATATCCTCAGATATATTGGTTTGTTATATGAGTGAAACACTTAATAATGAAGATGCATACTACAAACACACTAAAGGACAGGATACATATGAAAGAAAAGGAATAATATGTGCATGACATCACTTAAATGCTCCAGGAACAAGGTTGAATGTGTAACAAATATTGGGCAAAAAGTATTAGTTACAATTTGGTGACTATATCTGTAATATTTATTTAGGGCTAAAGATATTCATTATAACTATATGGCTTTCTCAGGGCAGATAATCTTTGCAAATACCAAATGGGATCATGGGTATAAATGATTATAAAAAGATATTTGCCACATAGAGCATTAAATACTCTTGATTGCCCCAATGGAGACATCGTTTCTGGGTTAGATATTCATCATCTGTTGTTACAAAGAAACCACTACCACATAGATATTTGTGTTTGTCATTTTCATTTCATAATTTAATATTGCATTTGCTTTAAATTTGAATGTTTTCAATAATATTGGTCATATTAATTCATATTTTTTATATATATTATTTTAAAGGACTTGGAAACATACTGCACAGAAAAGGTGTACTTTATAAATCTGCATGGTTGGTTAGTTGCTAATGGCCATTGGAGATGCTCATATTTATGATTTTTTTTCCATAGCTTCCCAATAAAGAGCTTCCAAATTATTTTTCATTTGTCTGCATAGTTTGTATAAACATTTTAAATGAATGATATTTATTATGGATGATAACAGCATTCAAAGTTTGTATTGTATTTTTTGTTCATTATGGATGTTGTAATGCAATGGCCATGCCCTTAACCCCCTGATGAACCTATTTCTTAAAATACTCTGTATAAAAGTGTCCCTTTTTTATTATTATTATTATTATTATTATTATTATTATTATTATTATTATTATTATTATTATTATTATTATGCTTACAACTTTATGAAGAAACTAACTCAAAATGTTAATTTGTTGTATATTAGGTAAGAAATCTGTGGCAAAAGTGGGCAAAAGTTATTGTCCTGGGTATGCTCGGGTCTAGCATAAAATAACACACTGTTACATTACATATTTTTTTTTTATCAAATGACTCTTTTCGGGTGAATAACTATATTTGAATAGTATAATTATCACAATTAATGAAAAATACTGCACATGTGAACTAATGTGGCACAATTACTATATATAAGGTGTAATTAAAAAGTTTTAAGACTTACCTTATAATCTCTGTTTTGTGCAAGTGTGTTGTTCCATTTTTAAGCACACAAAAATCTGCCAACAGCTCTTAACACATTTTCATTCACCAGAAAAGGAGAGTGGAGAAATTTTTAAGGCCTTTTCCTTTTCAAGGATGAATGAAGCTTTCTTTCGATCATCCTCATATTATGCTATCTTAAACTCTTAACCAATTTGAATACATTGCTTTTAATGGACTTTTCATCATATTGAGCTGTCCTTTTGTTGTCTAGTAGACTGAGATCATATATCAAATGATAGGTCATCATATTATTGTTAATTATTTAATCGTTTTGTCTTGTAGTTGGTAAGATATGATATTCATTTATTTAGTAATTGTGTACAAAAAATAAATTTCTGCTATTTAAATTTGTTTTTCCAAAAACCAAATTTTTTTGCATTTTTTCATAATAAAAAGAAAAAAATACAGCAACAAAACAAAAATGTTTTAATACAGTGATGATATTATTATTGCTTTAAGTGTTATAAAAAAATTAAGCAAAACAGAAAATACATACAAAAGCTTTTAAAATTCTGTGATTCAGACAAGAAAGATCTATATTGTTGCTTAACCAGAGCAAATACTATAAGGACCAGCATTACTTTCTAAGATTCATAAAGAACCAAAGAACCACTACTGTCAAATGCCACATGGATCAGAAACTGGAATACCATACCTCACCTCAAAATAGTAAATTTCTACACTACAAAATTATAGAAATATTGCTTAAAACTAGCAGTAACACTAGCTCACTTTTTAACCTAGCTTACTAGATAACTGAATTTTTATTCACATGACAAATTTAAATTGAAAATAAAACAAATAAACCTCCTGGCCACCTAGAAACACCACTAAAGAGGGAAGAAAGAAAAAAAACTAATTCTCAACTAGCTAAATAAATAATTAAATAAAAAATTGTACATATACCATCAGCATTAATAGCAAAATATACAAACTTATTATTTGACAGGTTATATTAAAATCCACTTATGCAATATGTTTTAAGCTAAGTTCCAAAGGAATAAAATTTAACTGACTATTGAAATAGAAATTGCAAATTATGTTATCCGCTTTTGCAAACCGTAGATCTGTAGGATAACTAACAATTTTTCTATAGAAAAGATTTTTGCTCTCAAAATAAAGCATGATCTCTAGGAAAGTATTTTTTAAGGTTCAGCACTACTTTATATAATTGGTAATATAGGAATAAACTTTATACATGTTTGAAATCATGTAATATAATTATAAAATACCCCTTATATTTATGACATCATTGTAGCTCATGGGCACTAATGACCTTAGCATTTTTGCGCCCTTTAAACAATAATCATCATCAGCTCATGGGATTTACATATCAATAACTACTAGTTGTCATTGTCAATAAAAGTGCATTTATATTACTTCAGTTCACTTTTTTTCAGACTTCACAAAAGATCAGGAGAATACAGAGCCTAATCGAGAAAACCACCACCATCATGGAGTTAGTAACACAGGAGGGGGAGGAAGTGGAACAGGTGGGGGAGAACGCCAATCAAAACGTGCAAGACGAACTAGAACAGATACCCTTTCAAGTAACATTGATACAAACACAACATCAGAATTGCTTCCTGCACCTGAAGCAGTGGTTACCCCTAGTAGAGGTGCAAATTCTAGCAATACAGCAGCAAGTGGAGGTGGTGGAAGTGGTGGTGGAGGAGGAGGCGGAACAGAACGCAAAAAGGGAGGAAACACAGGAGGCAAGAAGAAGAAGCGCAAATCACGCCAATCTCAGCAACATACACAACAACAGCAACAGCAGCAGCAACAACGAGAGGAATCTCCACCACACGAAGATGAACTAGCAATAGATCCTGATGAACCAACTTATTGTCTCTGTGACCAAATATCGTATGGTGAAATGATTCTTTGCGATAATGATCTGTGTCCTATTGAGTGGTTTCATTTCTCTTGTGTTGCACTAGCAACCAAACCTAAGGGCAAGTGGTTCTGTCCAAAGTGTAGGGGAGATCGTCCCAATGTTATGAAGCCTAAAGCCCAATTTTTGAAAGAACTAGAGCGATACAATAAGGAAAAGGAAGAAAAAAATTGAAGTTAACTAACATCTTGATTAATTTATAAAGCATATATATGCATATATGCTTCAGTGGTGCACTCAAATAGGATATAACTTTGGCACTGCTGTTTTAAACAGTTTACAAGTGCTAAGATTTTGTAATGTAGGCAGTTTCTGCCTATGCATATGGTACCACTTTGTCATAATAAACCAAACAAATAATATCAGCATAAATATAAGTAAAGTTTTCATTATTATTGATGATGTAATTATCTTCTTAAAAAAACTTTCTTTTTAACATATTTGACAAAAAGAGTGTAAAAATTTAAAATCTCATCTCTTGCACCTAAACGTTTATCTTTTTATATGTACATAAAATACCCCACATTGGGGTTATATGTTAAGATTTGATTTACCACAGAGATTTATCTGTATATAATTATATGTAGTATTGTAAGCATATGCTGAACTATCTTAAATAATTATAAATGATTATGGTTTTCCAGAGAGAAATATAAGTGGGCATTCAGATATTTGAGAATGCTGTAATCTGTTTTAATAATTATAGCGTGTGTCCTTTACAAATAAATAGAGTTTTACCTGGAAAATTTCGTAGTATTGTATTCCGAAACCTGTGCAGTCTCGATTTTGATTAATAAAAATTTATATATATATTGTTTATACAAATAAATGTGTATTCGTTTATTTATTAACTATATTTGCTTTTATTCTTGACTTGTACCTCATTAACATAGTGATCTCATAAAATATATAATTATGTATTATATAGGAATATATGATATTAGATAATGTATGCATGAATTACTGTGCCTGTTCAAACTTCCTCCTGTAGGAAAGATGTACATACAAAGAGCAGAAGACAGTGCTCATGCTTATATCCTTTTAATTACATTTCAGCTGCATATAGCTAACAATTTTTCAGACATTTAAAAAATTGAAATGAAAATATATGTATAGTGTTAATGAATGACATTGAAATATTTGCACTGTGTACACAGAGATCTTAGACAAGTAATTTGAGATGGGGAAACTAGGTTCACAGACATAAAAAGTTGAAGTTATAGGTTATTGAAGCAATTGCAATTTGATTCTCAGACATTAATATAAAGCTAAGTAGTGTTATACTTTGCATTAGAATGATTTCATGCCTCCTGAATAATTGAAATAGAAATAATATTCAAAATTTCAGGCTAAACGTGATTGCACCCACTGCTTTGGCAAATTCCGTTATTAGAAACAAAGTCATGATTCTACTTCTTCCTTACTGTTGCAAGATTTCTGTCAAGTGTTTCATGCAACAGTTGTTTTCTATCCAAAAGATACAAAATAGCTTATTAAATAAATTACAAATTGAAGAAATGGAGAATGGTTACTGTATTTCTGAACTTACTTACTTACTTGTATTTGTTTATGGAGAAGCAAGAGATTGTGCTGTAAGATATGCTGTAATCTACAGAGAAAGGTTCCCCAACAGAAGTCATCCACATATACTATGTTTAAATCTGTTGATAGCCATTTATGAATGCCCTAACATGTTAGCTTGAAACCTTTGAATGTGGCGTCTCTATCTCAAATTGCTTGTTTAAGACACCTCTATATAGGATGCAGATATTTTGGTATTTGTTAACATCCTGTAATTTCCTCAACATGGAGAGCATTCTGGTCATTGACATTCATACTGATGGACAGTGCTTTGAGCTGAAAACTAAGATTAGATGTGTTGTGCTGGACTCATGCATATTCCCAACACTATTTATGGATGCCAAACTTGGAGACTAACAAAAGTGGAAAAGAATAATACTAACATCTGCCAACGTAAAATGGAGTGCAAAGTACTAGGGATATCCCTCATGGGTAAAATATCATCTGTGTAATTAAGAAAGATGTCAGGACTAAATGACATGGCTCAATATGCACACAGCCTGAAGTGGAAAAGGGGTGGACATGTAGCAAGGCTACCAAGCAGCAAATGGGGGCATATGGCTATCACATGGGATATACATATCTGTAGGAGAGGAAGAAGGTGGGGGGCAGACTCCTTCAGGAAAGCAGTCCGGCCCAGTGGACCAGCTAGAACAGAACCACAGTACCTGGAAGAGCCTAGGAACAAAGCTGCAGAAAGAAGAGAACAACCAAAGCCAGTAGTGAAAGTGATACCAAACTTATGATACAAAAATTAAATAGACTCAGCACTTGAACCTGCTAGCTAAATTGATGTTAACCTTGTAAAATAAGAAACATTATAGTCTTAACAAACTCATAGGAACAATAGCTCAAATGGACTAAATCACCATTTGAAGAATCGATGAGCCCTTCTGCTTGCGGAAGCCCTAGCCCTGAATGGGACATAAGTAGCTTAATTCATTCATATGTGTAATACAGCAGAAACATACAGGCTTATTTCTCATAACAATGTTAAGCAGCCATTATGATAGCTCACATGTTAATAAGTGTGCTAAACTGATTGTGTTTAACGAACCTTGGTATGTGAACAGTTCAAGTTCTCCACTTCATAAGGTAAGAAAAAAATATGATCATGATTTGTAATGGCAACTCAACTTACTGACCAAACATTGCAGTTTTGTACTGGGATGGTAAAGGGCAGAAGCATAGTTCATTTTAGAATTTGAACACTGGCAGAGTATCTTATGCTAAAGAATTTTGAAGGTGAGTTAGGAATGAAAGTGATGATGAAGCAATGATGAAATGAATGGCAGCAGAACAAGGAGAAATCTGCCCATATGCCACTTTTTCCACCACAAATCACACATAATTGAATCCAGGCCACCTGTATGGGAGACAGGCACAAATAATAAATTAAATTTATGTTTAGAAGCTATTGATACACTCAAAATTTATATATTGACGATAATGCTCCTTCAATAAAATTCTCTTACAAGTTTTAAATTTAAGGTTGTTTTGGAAATTTTTGTTCATATCCTCAACTGTTGACTGGCTGCTTAGTAATTTTGAATTGCTTATCTATCATCTATGCTTGGATTGGGAATATGTTGAATTCATCCAAAAGTGGAATGTCAAAAATTCATTAACTTAATTTTATTTTTAAAATAATTCTTTTTCATATACTGAAATATGTATTTAATTATTATTTATTTGTGTATTTTTTATACAAAATGGCTGCTTGCTTAAGTTCCTTGTGTTCCTGAAAATGTGCTGCCAATGTTGATTTTTCCAATTGTTTTGGCCAGATGTTTCCAAATTATTTTACTGAAATTTCTCTGAATATTTTAAATAATTTAAAATACATATACAAAACAGAAATTTGAAAACTAGAAAAAAGAAAACATTAAATAAATCGAGCTAAAATAATTTAAAAAATCGGCAGTAGTAGCACATTTTGGGAACACAAGAACTTAAGAAGTCATTTTGTTAAAAGAAATACTTTTTTTTATATGAATGATTTCATGGGACTTTATGGCCTTGTTTTTCCCAGTCATTCACCTAAAGAACTGAGGGAAATTTCCTTTAGAAATGGGAATCAAATCCAGGCCTACCACATGCAAATGCTACTGCTAGACCAAGCGTTGGTTTTTAAAAAGGACACATACTCCAGTATAACTATTCATATAAGAATGAATTTTCATTTTAAAAAATCAGAATAAGGTATGAATGCAGTAAATTCCTAATCCAACCAATAGAGAAGTGATTCAGAACAACATGACCATATCTTACAGCCCTATCCTTACCATGTAATTGGCCAAAAGCTAAGGATGGGAAACAATTTTCCTAAACATGTACCAAATCTAAAGGCTTGTGATGAAGTTTGTGCCAACATCTGCATAAATTCAATTTTTTATAAAAGTGATAGTTTTATGGATAGGGTAATTGATTAGAAAAGTTGTGCATCATTTTAAGAAGTCAGGAAAGAGGTACATCCTCTATATATATATATATCGCTTCCTTTGGAAGGGAACTTAAGTTTTAAGGGTGACTGAAGCTCTGCTTATGTGTTTCCAGGAGACGAAGCTTCGACCACTGGACTCATTTGTCTCGCGTTTACTCTCCGGTGAGATTCGACCTTCCACCGGAAGATGACCCTCATATGGCAGAGATTTACCCTTAATCAAAGAGTACCTCTACAGTCTCCTATACAGGCTGCGGCAGTTACTGTTTACTTTTCCGGTCTTAGTTTTTCTGTCTGTAATATTTACTTACCTCCATCTGCTACATCACGTTGCCTGATGTAGATCATCTTTTCCCGGCTACTTCCCCCTTTCCTACTTTTGGGGGACTTTAATGCGCAACATCCCTTATGGGGTTCTTCCTCGGAGTGTGCGAGGGGTAGCTTGGTAGCAGGACTTTTAAAATCGCCACAATCTTACTTTGCTGAATACAGGTCAGCCAACTTTTCTTTCCGACAGTACACACAGTTTCTCACATTTGGATCTTTCTTTCTGTTCCGCCTCTCTTTCTGAACATCCTCTAATTACTACTTCAGTGATCATTTTCCGTGCCAGATCCATATCATGTCTTCCCACGTATATACTTGCTAAATTGATGTTAAACTTGTAAAATAAGAAACACTATAGCGCTCGTCGAAGTGGCTTATCAGCAAGGCAAATTGGCATCTCTTCAGCTCACTCGCCATATTTTCAGGGTGTGCCTTTAATTCCCTGGCCGTCTTCCCACCCCAGGCGCTTTCCGGTCCCTTGGTGGACCGATGAATTCCGGAACGCATGACGTGCATTCCGTGGTGCTTTGAAGCTTTTTCGCCTCCACCCTATGTTGGAAAATATGATTCGTTACAAACAGCTGCGCGCCAAATGCCGTCGAGTACTAAAGGATAGCAAAAAGGCGCTTTTCGGTTGCTTTCGTCTCTTCCTTTAACCGCTCAACGATTTCGTCTGTTGTATGGAGTAAGTTCCGTCGCGTTGCAGGTAAACCTGGATTCTCGCCCATACCCGGCCTCAAGGTACAGCGCCGTGCAATTGATAATCCTACAGACATTGCAAATACAATAGGGCACACTTTCGCTGATTTTTCGAGCTCCGACAACTGTCCTTCAGTTTTTCGCACAGTTAAGATGCAAGTGGATTCAAAAGGATTCTTTTTTGCCTTTGACAATCAGGAGTGCTATAATGTCCCATTTTCAGCCAGGGAATTGGAGCATGCGCTTGCTAACTCTCTGCATTGCGGTTCGGGATCTGATGGTATTCATGTTGCTATGTTGCAGCATTTATCAGCGTAAGACAAGGCTTTTTTTGCTTCAAATTTTTAATCGTATTTGGTATAATGGCACCTTTCCATGCGCTTGGCGAATGGCCACCGTCATTCCTATTCCTAAACCTGGAAAGGATCCACACCTTCCTTCCAGTTACCGTCCAATTTCCCTCACCAGCTGCATCTGCAAGGTGATGGAACGCATGATTAATGGACGACTTATGTGGTGGTTAGAATCGCAACACATTTTGACGAACGTCCAGTGTGGTTTTCGTCGTCATCGCTCTTCTTTTGACTATCTGCTGTTTCTTTCCACCCATATTATGGACAGTTTTGTACGGAAGTGCCAAACAATCACATTGATCTGGAGAAAGCCTACCTTCTAGAGAAGAGTTATCCTTAGTACACTTCATGAATGGCATATATATGGTCGGATATCAAGTTTTATTCAGGAGTTTATGAAAGACCGGGTTTTTAATATACGCATGGGTTCTGTTTTATCTTTTCGTTTTATTCAAGAGAACGGAATACCTCATGGATCGGGACTTTGTGTCACACGGTTTGTTATTGCTATTAATTCAGTCACAGAGTGTTTACCGCCAGGAATACCATGCTTGTTATTCGTCGCAATCTTTCTTTCTTCTCAGCGCACTTGTCTTTTAGAACGCCTCCTCCAATGCTGTCTAGACCGCCTTTATGCTTGGAGTGTGAACCACGGGTTCCGTTTTTCTGTTAAAGAAGTCTGCATGGGTTTCTGGCGCTGCTAGGAATGTCCTTCGCCATCTTGACTCAGATGCTCTATCTTTCGCATACGAAGTAAAGTTCCTTGGCTTAACTTTTGATAAGAAACTGCTGGTTATCGCATATAGCACATTTCAAAGATCGGTGTGAACGTTCACTATGTATTTTGCGTGTTTTGAGTGGCACATCCTGGGAAGCAGGCCAGGCGGTTCTTTTACGTCTCTATCGATCTATAATCCCGCACAAACTCAATCATTTCTGTTTTATTTAAGGCTCTGCGCCACCTTCAGTTCTTCGTCGCCTTAACCCGATACAACACCGGGGAATCCGTGTCACCGTAGGGACATTTCCTGTGTTCAGTCTAGCGCGGAATCCGGAGAACCATCTATCTTATCGTAGGGACATTTTACTTGGTGGTTATGGTTGTCGATTGGCCACTCAACCCTGGCATCCCACTAATGAACCATTTTTTTTAATATGTCGCTCGATAGCTTTCACGCTGCTAGGTCTCTTACTCCTAAGCGTGCTGACTTTCGTTTTCTGGAGATGTTAAGGACTTTGGACGCTGAGGTGCCTGCTTTTTTCTTAGCCGGGGAAGCTTGTTCTCCCCCTTGGTTTTTAGTAGAGGCCCCAATTCATTTCCGACTTACGTTCTGTTTCAAGTCTTCGACCGCAGCTTCCATTATTCGTCGATATTTTATCGCGTTAGTCTCATCATTTGCGAGATACAGTTTTATTTATAATGACGACTCGAAAACGGACACATGTTGGATGTGCCTATGTTTTAAATGGAGATAATTTTATGATTGATTTTAACTGTGACATCCATTTTTATTGCGGAACTTTACACAATTTATCAGGCGTTTTTATTTATATCGGAACAGCGACTGGGGGAATCTGTAATTTGTTCTGGCTCCCTGAGTGCTCTGTTGATTATTTGTAATCTGTATAATTCCCATCCTCTTGTACAGAAAGTCCAGGATACAATGTTTGAACTATTGTGACGCGAGGTCAGCGTAATATTGCTATGGGTTCCTGGTCATGTGGGAATCCAGGTAATGAGGCTGCAGATGTCGCAGCAAAATCAGCCCTTTTAAGTCCTCCTGCAGTTCAGCAACGTTTTTACAAGGGAGATTTAAGGTAATTTTTACTTAGAGGCGGTTTTCGCCCTGGCGCGATCAATGGAATTTACTCTGTAATAACAAACTTCAGCAATGCAAATCTGCCGCTTTTAATTTGTTAACATCTTCTGGCTCAGTTCGTCGAAGGAAATGGTTTTAGCTTATTAAGCTTATCAAGCATTCAGAATATGTCTAAATCATTAAAATTTGCCTTACAGTTGCGAAGACATTCACAAAAGTTGGTTCCAAATTGGCCTTTTTGGAGCTCTCGTATGTCGGTCTCATTTCCGAAATTTTCCCACGCCTGCAAATATACCTTAAAATTATACAATTAGTGAACCTTTATGCAGATCTTGGTAATACACTCAAAATTAGACACGATATTTTTGACCCCCGAAAAACGACAAGTGCGTTAATTTGAAAGTTTGACCCTCGCTAAATACGGTAAACCACGGCAAAAGAAGGTGGAATGACCTGCATTTAGAGCTAGCCCCAACACCATTAATATGTGCACAACATAACAACTGCCTTACGGTGCGGAGATATTCACCAATGTAGGCTCGAAAATTTGCCTTTTGTGGCTCTACGGAGGGAGGTCTCATTTTCGAAACTGTCCTAAAGCTACAAATATACCTCGATTACCCTAAACATTATATCAGTAGTACAACAAGCGACCATCTAAGCAGAACTAACTACAAGAATCCAAAATTCGACATCAAAATATTTTACCCCCAAAATTGGCAATTTTAAAAATTTTGCCACGTTAATATACATAGTGAACTAAAAGTAAAAAAAGCGATGTACTGTGAAGATAGAGCTGGGCCCTAGCTTTCTGAATGTGTGCAGATCATAAAAATGAGCTTTAAGGCTGCGAGGATTATCATCATAGTAGGTTCGAAAATTGGTCTTTGTGGGGCTCTCCGGAGGAAAGTCTCAATCGTACGCCTTGATTGCATTCAAAATTATACTAGGAGTACAACTAGCGACACTGCGCAGAAATTGCCATAGGATTGCAAAATTCAATATAAAGATATTTGACCCCAACAATGGGAAGTGCAGCAGTTTTGAAAGTAACAAGTCCCGCTAAAATACAAATTAAACTCAAAATGAAGGACACTGTGCACTACAGATACTGCTGATCCTCATAATTCCGAAAATTTGCAGAACATTCCCCTTACGATTGCGGAGAAATTCATCAAAGTAAGTAACATTCCTCAGCAAATGAAAGGCACATGTTTATGTTCTTCTCATTTTCTGAATTAACTGTATCTGCAGGGCACAAAACCTTCTTCATTTTTAGTTTAATTTGTATTTTAGTGAGGCTTTAAATTTCAACATTGTCGATATTGCCATTTTTGGGGAGTGAAAATTCTCGATCCATATTTGTAGGCGTGGGGCAGTTTTAAAAATGATACCTTCCGGAGAGCCTGAAAAATTAATTTTTTTCGAACCTACTTATGTGAATATCCCCACAATCGTAAGACATATGTTTAGACTGTACATATTAGTAATGCTGAGAGCGGCTTTACATGCAGGGACACCATCATCTGCATAAAGGTTCGCTAGTAATATTCCAAGTATAACTTTTAGGGTAATCGAGGAAAATTTGTAGCCGTGGAGAAAAACGAGATCTCCCCCCAGGAGCCCGCAAATAAGTCAATTTTAACACTAAATTTGATTAATATCTTCGCAATAGTAAGCATATCTTTATGTTCCACACGTATCTGGAATGTTGAGGCCCAGTTCTATCTGCAGAGCACATTGCCCTATTTTGTTTCAGATTGTTGTGTATTTTACCCAGACTTGAAGTTTCAAAATTGCCATTTTTTGTGAGTAAAAATCGTGATGATAAAATTTGGATTCTTATAGTTTATTTCTGCGTAGAGGTTCACTAGCTATATTTTGGGTATAATTTTTAAGATCAACGAAGTACATTTGTAATCGTGGGACAGTCTCCGGAATGCCCTAAAAATGAGAATTTAGGACGCATTTGGGTAAATATATTCGCACTTTTATATTTCAATTCGGAATTCTCGGGCCCAGCTATGTCTGCAGCAAACGTTGCTTTCTTTAGTTTTTGTATACTGTCAATTTAGTGATGCATGAAATTTAAAAATTTCGGTCATATTTGAATGTAAAAATGTCCAGTGTCCAATTTTCTATTCATATGATAATTTCTGAGTATTGGGTTACTATTTGTATTTTGTATAATTTTTAGAGCAATCGAGGCATATTTGTAGGCACGAAGCAATATCGGAAATGAGACCTCTCTCCGAAGAGTCCTAAAAAGACCAATTTTGGGACATAAGTTGGTGAATATCTCTGCAACTGTAAAACTGTGAATATCTCTGATTTTTATGCTCTGCACACATTCGGAATTCTGGTGTCCAGCTTTAGCTGTAGGGCACATAGCCTGTTTTTTACCATGTATTTTAACGAAACTTGAAATTTCAAAGTTGCCGGGCTATAAAATTGGCATTGGGGGGGGGGGGTAAAATGTCAATATTGACTTTTGGATTCACGTGACAACATCTGTGTACAAGGTCGCTAGTTGTATTCTAGATAATTGTTAAGATTATCGAATTATATTTATAGGCATGAAACAATTTCGAAAATAGAACCTCTCTCCGAAGAGCCCTAAAAAGACTAATTTTGGTGAACATATCCGCATCCCTAAATCAGATTTTATGTTCTGCACATATTCGAAATGCTGAGGCCCAGATTTATCTGCAGGACACATAATCTTCTTTTGTTTTAGTGTAGGTGCTGTATATATTAGTTAGGGTTAAATTTTCAAAATTGCCGGTCTATAAACATACAATTTTTTGGGAGTCAATAATCTTTTATCCAATTTTGTTTTTCTATGGCCATTTCTGCGTAGAGGGTCGCTAGTTTATATTAGTGTACTTTTTGAGGTTTGAGTCATATTTGTAGGCGGTGGAAATTTCGAAAATATGACCTATGACCGGAGAGCCCCAAAAAACCACTTTTCGGACGTACTTTAGTGAAAATCTTCGCAAACATAAGGCATAAATTTATGTTTAGCAAACACATATTCAGAATACTGGTCCCAGCTATATCTGCAGGATACGCCTTGTTCTTCTTCTTGTTCTTCTTCTTCTTGTTCTTCTTCTTGTGATTACTATGTTTTTTTTTTATATCAAAGCTTTAAATATCATTATTGCCAGTATACAGACTTGCCATTTTTTGGAAGTAAAAAAACTGCATATCGAATTTGCAATCATTCGGCCATCATCGGGTAGAGGGTTCTCAGTTGTATTGACAGTATAATTTATAGGCGAACCGAGGCATATTTGTACGTGTGGGCAGTTTCGAAAATGAGACTTCCCTTCGGGGACCCCCAAAAAGGTCAATTTTTGAATCAATTTTGGTGAATATTTCCGTAACCGCATGACAGATTTTTATATTTTGGAAGTAATAGCAATGCTCCGGACAGCTCTATTAGCAGGACACGCTGTTATATTTTGTTTCAGTTTACTATGCATGAAATTTAAAAATTGCCTGTATACAGACTTGCCATATTTTGGGGGTAAAATTCCAGATGTCAAAATTTTAATTCTTATTGTCATTTTTGCGTTAAGGTTGCTAGTAATATCCCAAGTTTAATTTTTAGGGTATTCGAAGCATATTTGGAGCAGTTTCGAAAATGAGACCCCCTTCCGGAAACTCCAAATACGCTAATTTTAGGACTAAATTTGATGAATATCTCCGCAATCATAAGGTAGATCTGTCTGTTCTGACAATTCCGGAATATTGCGGCCGAGCTCTATCTGCAGGGTATACTATTATTTTGTTTCAGGTTGCTGTGTATTTTAGCCAGGCTTGAAATTTCAAATTGCCATTTTTTGTGAGTAAAAAATCTCCATGTTAAAATTTGGATGCTTATGGTTTATTTCCGCTAGAGGGTCGCTAGCATATTCCCTGTATAATTTTTAAGAACATCGAAGCATATTTGTAAGCGTGGGGCTGTTTCGGAAATAAGACCTCCCTCTGGATAGCCCCCAAAAGCCAATTTTAGGGACCTACTTTGGTAAACATATCCGAGATTCGAGATTTTATATTAAGAAAATTCTTTCCTGTGGCCTTACAGGATAAAATTGGCGTTCTTTTAAAAATGTTGGTACTTATTTTAATTTTTTTTTGTGCTTTATATATGTGACCCTTATCTCGAGTCACGAGGAACAGTTATATGTTGATTTTCTTGTTTATTGCTTATGTTATACTCCCCCCTCTTTCTCTCTTAAATATTATGACTTACCTAATATTTACAAGTATGGGAAATAAGCGAAGAGAGGAAAGGGGAGAGAGAAGGGGATGAACGTGAGACAGGTTTTTAAGTTCTACATATATTCGGAATGATGGGGCCCACCCAGCTCTATCTGCAGGAAACATCGCTTTCTTTTGTTATAGTTACTTGCGTATTTTGTTGACCTTGAAATCTCAATATTGTCATTTTTTGAAGGTGAAAAATCTCACTGTCTTATTTTAGAATCGCATGGCCATTTCTGCGTTGAGGGTAGCTAGTTGTATTCCCAGTACAACTTTCAGGGCAATCGAGGCATATTTATGGTCGTGGAGCAATTTGGAAATGAAACTCCCTTTCGGAGAGCTTCAAAAAGGCTACTTTTCGGGCCTGCTATCGTAATCTCTCCGCAACTTTAAGGCAGATTTTTATGTTCTGCACATATTTAAAATGCTGAGGCCCAGCTCTATGTACAGAGCACGCTGCCTTCTCTTGTTTTAGTTTACTGTGTGTTTTAGTTGGCTTGAAATTTCAAAATTGCAGTGTATAGACTTGCCATTTTGGGGGGATCAAAAATCTCTATGTTTAATGTTGGGTCCTGCTGGCTATTTCTGTGTAGAGTGCTAGTTGTATTCGCAGGGTAATTTTAGGGCAATCGAGACATACTTGTAATTGTAATTTCAAAAGTGGGCCCTCCCTCCTAAAAAGGCCAATTGGTGAATATCTACGCAACATAAGGTATATTTTTAATGTTCTGCACATATTCAGAATGCTGGAGCGAAATTTCAAGATTGCCGGGCTTCGGTTTGCAACTGGAGCTAGGGGATCATCAGACACTTACGAGTCTGAGCAATGTAAGGTGGAACTGGAAGTCTCCTGTGACGGCTGTAGCAGTAGTTCATGAAATTTCGCAGAAGTTTATATGTAGTCTTTTTCGAGAGCTTCCAGGAGTTCCCTTGCTGTGTTCTTTACAGTTACTCTATATTTACACCACTTGGCACAATTCTTATGTTTAATTGGAATTGGATGTTTTAACTTACCGTTGGATTCAAACAATCAGTTGAAATAATAGTATACTGAGAAAGCAGATGGATTTCAGCATTAAGAGATTGGTTTTATGTTCGTCAGAGCCTACAGGCGCTAACTTAGAGATAGGACATAGAATGTCGACTAGTTTTAATTCTCCCGCGCCATCATATCGTCACTTTTGTAATATAGCGAACATTTTGTCCTTTTGTAGATTAAACAAAGCAAACACTTGGAAACGGAACAGAGCCTTTTGATTTTCTATCGTCTCACATACCGGAGCAATAATACGCAGTATGCACATTTGCTATTATTGTTTTGTAGCGTAATGTCCACAAAAAATTAAAGCATATCTGCGCCGACTACCTGCATTAATTTCTGCATATGTAATGCGCTGATGCAGCCAACCTGGTAGCGTATAGACGTCGAAGGCCGGAGTGTTATATTTTTTTACTGATTCTATTGCCTCCGTTCGCCATACCGTGGTATTCTGACTGCTGGGTTTTAAGTTCTGGCTTTCTTTGACGATCCCATTCACAGCCATCGAATACCTTATCAAAATAAGTAATTTACTGTGTGAATGTGAAGGCTATGATTATAACGTAGAGTATAACGAGCAAGCATCCAAACCTAAACACATACCCACTGTATTAATAATGAATTATATAGAAAACGTGCATTTATAAAGCCATTTTTGTTTTATATCATACAGTAAATATAATCATTGCAAAAACCATGCACAATTTACCGGTTACGTCAAAAACACTTTATTATATATAATGTCAACCCTGAACATAGCATCAGAGGAGTGTAAACTGTGGGTTACTATTTAAGAGGTTTTTGTGGAAGTAAAAATTATTTTAACTTACCAATTTACCTTAAAAATCTGTTGCTACAATATAAGCTATTTCACTAATCCCTTACTTCAAATGTGCAAGCATATAAAGCTGATGAAAATGAAATGGGTTTGAATTTAATGTAATAACTTACCATTGTTGCAAACTATCAGGAAAGTTAACAGAACTTTTTATTATTACAGCACATGTGCATGTTCCATTGTTGAATAATATCCAAATTATTGAATTCACAATGGTCAATAGTTACTACATTCCCCAGTTTACAATACATCCTTTAAAATCTCAAGCCAAATTGATGTAGGTGTCTATCCAAAATATATCACTATAAACTTATTAATCCTTGTCCTCTGCAGTATTTAATGACAGGTTGGAGGCTTGGAGGCCTCAAGTCTCCTACGGTAAGCAATGTTCTTCAGAAAATGTTAAATAGTAATTCTGATCTCATACAATATAGCAATAATTATGAGAAATTATTTTGTAATTTCTATACGAGTCAATAAATTTCATTGTTTATACTCAAATTTTAAGGTTCCTTTAAAAGTTATTGTGTTATTGATTAATGAAACAAATGAATTAGATGCACCTATCTAGAACATATTTTATTTGTCTATTTACATATTTCACACTATGCTAACAATTTATTATGTCGGTTATAGATATAAAAATAAGTAATATATCAGTTTATCAAGTTCTTCTATTTCTGTACTCTGTACTGATAGTTAATGAGATTATAAGTAACAGAGCCAATAAAGCAGATAAATTTCTCTACTGCTGTTATTAAAAACATATTTTTGGTCTTCTATTTATAAATTTATACTCAATAGATTTTTGTTGTGAAAGTCTTAGTTTGCAAAACAATAAATGTAGTTAAATTTTGAAGTCTTGTAATGTTTTCATAAAGTTGCTGCAGGATATTTTTAAAATCCACAGATGTGCCATACAGAAATAATGTTATGGTACTGCATGTTCATAATATCATAAAACAGAGTCAAAACTTTCCACTATGTTTCCAAATAGCATAATTTTATCAGGGATGGTAAGGAAAGGGAATCAAGACTTGCAAAAAAAAAAAAAAAAAAAAAGTTTCATAACAAAGTAAAAGTTGTATATTCCAAAATTTAATTAACAACCAGCAAAAATGCATTACAAAATGCTTTCATACTCCTGAGTTAGTTTGCAGTCAATTACTAATATCTTCTTATTACATTATGGCAATAGAACAATCCATCTTTTCATTTTAATGAGTTGTTGTGCTGTTTTATATTTGGATAACAGTGATTAAATTTTTATATTAATCTCTTTGTATTTATTACTAAAGTGATCTTATATTGGTGTTATATAGGTGCTTCCCGTGGTTGTATTAGAATTTCATTCACTGCACAGTATTCAGGTTGTGTTACAGCATAAACCACTGCCTGGGCTACATCTGTAGGCTCCAGGAACTTCATTTTTCCTGCCATATTACATTTTTCTATAGCCTGCAAAAAGGTTTTAACTACATCATATATGATACATGTTAATATGGCATCAGTAATAGAGTGTAGAAAGTTCTTAAGCAATATAATAATATGTTTTGAAGGCTTTTCAAGCTACTACTGAAATGTAGAATACGAGAGCATTTTTCAATTTACCTCAGCATCAGTGGAAAATGCTCCCAACTCCGTTGTAACATCTCCTGGTTGAATGCAAGTTACACGAATGCCATACTCTACAAGTTCTTGTCTCATTGCTTGACTCATTCCCTCAATGAAAAATTTTGTACCAGAATATACTGCCAGGCCAACAAAACCCTATAATAGTCATTAAAGTATTAAAAATGTAGGTATACAGAGGACTGTTTGTTGCAGTAAAATATTTATATATATATATTTACATATTTCATAGTAAGTAATTTAGGACTGCAGAATAATTCATTCTACACTTTTCCTTCATTACTGAGAACACATTACTCTGAATAAATCTCCACATTTCAAACAGTAAACTACATTGGACAGTTCAGGATTGATTCTTTGTAGGAGCAGGAGGAGTTTACCCACTCAAGTTATATTCATATCAGCCCATATTCACTCAGCTTGCTATTCCAATGAGATTCTGGGGGCTTCTGTCTTGAGAAGTTAGAGGCAACCAGAATGTAGTTCTGGCCATATGCTCTATCAGTGCCATTGGCCCAAATGTGCATGCTTTACCATCGCTTATCCCATGGGAAACCTACTTATCCTATATAAAATAAAAAATGTACATCTTAGGTACAGTAAATTTGTTTTCTTACACATCTTCAGCAGACTACAACAGATTTTACATTTAGTATTGTTACACAAAATCAAGTTTAGTAATTAAATTAAAATGCAATATTTTTATTCTTCAAACAATGTCATTTAAATGTTCTCAGACACATTTGTTTAATAAATCATTTCATAATTATGTATCTGCAATGCATTACAACAGTATGCAATCTGAGTGGTGGTGGGGATGTGGGAGATTTTTCCTCATCTGAATCAAACCAACCTACCTTCTAATTTTAAATGATTCATTCCAACTAGAGATGCTTATTTCCCACTCACTGGAAATGTAAACTATATATAAACTTAACACTTATTTTAAATTTGTGGAGTCATACTCAGAAAGTATACATGCCCTATAGCTATTTTAAAATTAAAATGTATTTAAAAAGCATATAAATGTATTGTAGGCATATAGTGTTGCTTATTAATTATGGAAACTATGTTATGTGTTTAAATATTTCAAACTGAATCTTCATTCCCTTTGCATTGTTGTTGCTTTAATCTGTTATGATCTGATACTATGTGCAATCAGTGTTAATTTGTGAGAACCTGTGAGGAAAGCAGCAGGTATTAGTTTGAGTACCTCTAGGCTTGTGTAAACTATGGAATTTGATATGTCTCAGAAACAAAGTAAAATCTCTTCATTCTTCAAGAACAGTGAATTGTGGGAAAAATATGCAAATAGTACAGTCAGGATACTAGGCAGTGGCACTAAAAGAGTTCAAATAAATGTTGACTAAGAAACAAAATGGTAATGAGGGTGCTAATAAAAAGATAGGTAGTAAATTTTCAGGTAGGTACCAAAAAATGTGAGAAGTCTGTTGTTGGAAAAGGCAGTAATATTAAGGATGAAATCATAATGGGAAATTGTATTACTTTATCCCATTTTCAAAACTGGCATAAGAAAAAGCCATGGCTGTCTGTAAAGGATAAAGGATAAAAATTTAGTAAAATGCACAGAGTGTTCGGAAGTTCATGAACTTAAGGTGGAAAATATGGAATGTGGTGTATGGGACCGCTACGGGTGGCCGAGGTCGTTAAGTCTCGGACTCGTGAGCGGGAGGTCTGGGTTCGAATACCGCCAGGACCGTCCTTCCTGACTGAGGTTTTTTCCAGGTTTTCCTCAGTCCTCATAAATGGCAAATGCCAGGGAGGTACCCTAAACTTAGGCCTGGAACGATTCCCTCCTTAAAAATAAATCCTTTCCCAACATATCATTTCATCTCATGTATCATCAGTGTCCATCGCCTGTGGTGCCTTTGTAGCAAAAATGGGCATTAAACACTATTCATTGGCCTTTATCATTAATGTTCAGTTCAGATAAAATCAGTGATCATGCAAAATATAAATCAGAAATCATACAAAGTAACGAAAATCAATGTATAGAAAAATCTGTGATTGAAAGTGAAAAGTTATGGGGAAAGCAACATCAAGAAAAAGTAAACACAATACAACTTTCCAATAAACTTTAAAGAACCATCTTTTAACACATAATATTATGCTTACCCTTCGACCAGCATCAGATGTTATATTAATTATGTGACCTTGCTTTTTTTCCACCATTTGATCTAAAACGGCAGCTGTGGCATTGAGCACACCTTTAACATTCACATCAACAGTTTTGTGCCACTGATCCACACATAAACTCTTCATAAATGTGTAATACATGACACCAGCATTATTAACAAGAATATCTACTGAACCAAGCATAGATTCAATATGCCGTACACCTTGCTGCACCTATATGAAATTAAAGAAGTAACATGTTAAATCAAGAGGCTTTTTTTTTGTTTGTTTTTGTTTTTTGTTTTTTTACTCACTTCAGTCATTTTCAGCCATTACTGTGACTGAGGAACATGGCCAACTTCATAGTCATGGTACTTTATACCAGTTCCATGATAAACTACTGAACTAAATAATTATTTAATTCTCTATGAGCTGTCATCGGTACTACTCAGCGTGCTTTCTTAAGCATATCTATATGAATAACTAAACTGAATAAAATAACAGATTGCAGAATTAGACAATAATGTCATTCAGGATGAGATTAAATGACAATAATAACTTGTTTTATAGTACAGCTTGGTTTATTTGGGCCATTAATAAGCAATTATTTACTTAACATGTGAATATTGATTTTCCAAATTAATTTACATCTGAGAATAAAACAAGGATGTTTGCTGGGCTAGTTGTTGCAATTTTCAGGCTTAAATTTTAGTTGTTTCTTAGAATAGAAATATAAATAGAAACTGGAAGGCAAATGAATTTCTGAAGAAGAAAAGAAGGTTTTGAAAGGAAGTATATTAAAAAAAAATAGAGAGTAAAACATAAAAATACTACTACTCAACAATGTTGGTGTCCCTCATTCAGAACTGCATTAAGCATCAATTAACTTATCTGTTTTACATGTCTAACTCTATTTTATTTTGCCTTAATATTTTACTTTTTCTGCTTTAATTTTCTTGTCTATTTCTGAGAAATTTGTCCTCTGCCATTTAGTGCTATCTAGTTTCTTGTAAGTACATTGACTCAAAACATTAAAACACAGAATAAGATCAATATTCTGTTTTGAGAATTAAAACTTGTATTTCTGAACTTTACTTTCTATAACTGCTAGTTTTTTATTTTTTTTTTTTCCATCTGGTAATATAGCTAAATAGATACAGTTTTTAAATACTTCCTCCTTTGTACTCTCAGTATATTAATAGATATACTACTTTATACAGAGTAAATCTGAACTCTACCGACAAACTTCACAAGTTGTACAGGGATCTTTTCTGAGTGTTTGATATAAGGAACCCATGGTTTCTGGTGGCTCATTACCGGGTAATTTTATTGTTTTCATTTTGTAATAACTGAACCACCTTTGTATCTGCTTACTCAGAATATGATTGTTTCCAAATAAAACAGAACATTTGACTGCTGTAGAGCATGTTTTATATGATCTGCCACCATTTAATTAACTCTCATCACCTCCTGACAATTGCAAGTTTATTTTTAAAGATAGATGACCAAACACTACAAAAAATGCCATAAAACCAAATTACAATGTTTAAAGTAAATGTTCAAAATATTGACCTCCATGATCAGGACAAACTTCATAGTAATGCCTTATGGACTATCACACATGCTCTAGCATCCCTGGAGATTGATGCACATTATCAGCAGTTGCCACAATCCTAGCAAACAGTTTTGTCACTATTAGTTTCGACATAATAAAAATCTATACTCCATCCGGTGCCTTGTTTCCTACACTGGGATGTTTATGGCAAACTATTACACTTTATTTCTGAATTACAAAATTACATTCATACATTTTTATTTTTCAGATAATACTTATAACTTAGGCTATAATTAGAAATTTATTAAAATAATAAAAATAACAAAATTGATAAATAACAAAATTACATCTCCCTTCAACTACTTCCTAATTGCTGGAAATCAGCAATTAATCAAGTAACTGAAAACCTGCTACTACTTCTACTATTTCCACTTATTCTTTAAATCTAAATTAATAAAATACTATTGAACATCCGGTAGAAACTGTACTGGTGACCAGAACACTTCATACATACTTTTGCTTTTACTTTACTTCTGTCTATATTTGTATAAAACGCTCTTTTATATCTATAGATGGTGTATATGTTTCTTTATTTTCCATATTATATCATGTCATCTTTCTATATTATATCATCTTTCTATATTATATCATCTTTTTAAATATATTTGTGTAAATTTCACATTTATATCTTATATTAATGTATTTTACAACACTGATTATCCTCTCTGTTAGCAAAATTAATCGATATTTATCAATGCAGCATCTAATTGATATTTATCAATTTATCAATTTTTATTTTTTTTTATTATTAGTTTTAACAGGAGTCATATACACTAGGCTCTTATGGACCCCAGAAGAAAAAAAGGAAGAAAAAGCCCATGGATGTCAGATTTGGTGATTGAGCTGGCCATGGAACAGGACCTTCACGACCAATCCATTTGTGCCCAAACTGTTCTTTAAGGTATTCCTTAACATTCACTGCAAAATATACTGATGCCTCATCATGTTTATAACCACATATGCCTGTGGATTATCAGCAGCACGTCTTCCAAAAAATGTGCGAGGACATGTTGAAGGAAAGTTTTGTAGACTACTCCTTGTAGTACATAAGGTCCAATCACAGAATCTTTAATGATACCAGTCTATAAACCCATACATTAACACAGAATCCTGTTGTAGGCTCAATTCACCATAACATGTGCATTTTCATACTCCCAGAAGTATGAAAGCAGAAGTATCAAGCTTTTCCGGCTTGAATTTGCCTTCTCTAGTAAACATAGCCTTGTCTGTGTGCAATATCATAGCAGGAAAACGTTGATTCTCTGCACATCGCTCTAAGAACCAGTTAGCAAACTGCACTCGATGTGGAAAGTCTGCTGGTTGCAATGTCTGGACCCTCTGTGAATGATATGGGTGCAATTGCTGCTCATGTAAGATCCTCAAAACAGTTGCTTGGCTTACATTCACCTCTCTTGCAATACCATGACTACTGCTTGGAGTATTGTCACACACACTGCATTTAAAACATCCTCTTCAAGATCTGGCATTCTGACAATACTCTCATGGCCAGTACCTTGTGTACTAACAGTGAAGGACCAAGTTTCTTGCAGTTGCCTGTGTACAGCTGCAAATGTGGTGTGATGAGGTTGCATAGCTGTGCGAACAGCTCTGCATAGCGACATTGTGCCACTTTTCCATAGCATTGAGTGAAGCCATAGACGAGGTGCATATTGGCTAATTCTGCATAAGTAAAGCTATCCATACTGTATCACTAACAACATATTAAATAGTAATGTACAGTGGGAAACAAAAGCTGAGGCAGAACTGAGCAGGAGTTCAAGCCTGGTGACTGATCTCACAGAAAACAGCACTACTATGCTATAATACAGCAGTGAGAGATTGGAAACAGTCATATTCCAAGTAAACAGGTACAAAGGTAGTCAAGTTAAACAAAATGAAAGCAATGAAATTACCTGGTAATGAGCCACCTGAGACCATGGGTTCCTTATATCAATACATCAGAAAACATCCCAGAACAACTTGTATCAGTGGAGTTCAGATTCAATGTACATCAAAACTGTACAATAAGAACAAAAAATCATCTTGACTATCATGCAATTTCCATTTATAGGCCAGCACTTATCAATAGTTTCACATTGAGATCATAATCACCAAACTTGGGTATTTCTGACACTCATGAGATCCAGACTTCACTGCTAATGATGTTTTAGAGGAAACAAAATTTATTGATTAACAATATGCTATATTTAATAATATTAATGTTAAGATATGATAGTACTCAGTTTTAGGAATAAGAAAAGTCAATAAGTTTTTATTCTAACAATGATCCAAAGAAAGCAACTATTTGTGAATGTTGATTTTTAAGAGTGATTATATCCATAATTATTTAGGAAGTGGTAAACTAATATTGTATATAATGTGTTTTAAAAGTGATGGTCAATAGTTTGAATAGGAGAAGTGAAAAGAAAAAGGGACAAAAAGATTCCAATAAACAAAGGTTTGCAATTAACTGTTTACAAAAATGACACCTATTGCCATTAGGGATCACACAAATGGTAATGGATGCAAAGCTGCTTGACTGTATGAGATGGAATTCTTTGGCCATAAAATTTTTCCTGCTGTTTATTATTGAGTTGCTGTGACAGGATTCATAGCACAAACTGCAGATCAAGGAAGACGAAGAGTATGAATGAATGGTGTTTAACGCCTGTTTTTACTACAGAGGCACCACAGGCGATGGACACTGGTGATAACATGAAATGAAATGATATATTGGGAAAGGATTTATTTTTAAGGAAGGAAACGTTCCAGGCTTAAGTTTAGGGTACATCCCCGGCTTTTGCCTTTATGAGGACTGAGGAAAACCTGGAAAAAACCTCAGTCAAGGAGGACGGTCCTGGCGGGATTCGAACCCCTTCGAATTAGAGGTTATTCCATGACCAGCTTTTGTACTCTTATCATCTCCCAACATCTTATTTTGATTTAAAGTAAAACACTAAAAATCATGTCGTCACATTAAAACTCTCTTTAAATTTCACAAACACAAACACACTGTGACGACATGATTTTTAGTGTTTTACTTTAAATCAAAATAAGATTAACAAAAGTTTCACTGTGTGGATTCCGAAATTCCGTAAACATCTTCCAACATGTTTGCCTGCCACATGATCACACCTAAAGATCATATTTACCTACCCAAAATATGAATATTGTGCTAGGTTAAAATGTAACTGAATTGTAGCACAACAGATGAAAGAACTGACTAACCATGAATGTACACACCACCACAGGTGACCGAGGTCATTAAGGCACAAATTCGTGAGCGGGAGGTCTGGAGTTTGAATCCCAGCAGGACTGTCCTCCTTGATTGAGGTTTTTTCCAGGTTTTCCTCAGACCTCATAATGGAAAATACTGGGGAAGTACCCTAAACTTACACCTGAAACGCTTCCTTTCTTTAAAAAAAAATCCTTTCCTAATTTACCATTTCATTTCATTTATCATCAGTGTCCACCATCTGTAGTACCTCAGTAGTAAAAATGGGCATAAAAATAAATATTTAAAAAAACAAAGAAGAAGACAAAGATAAATGTAAACAAGTCTCCTCCATCACCATCTAGGGTACAAATCTACATAAACAAATTGACATCTATTTTTTTATTATTTTTTTTTTTGTGTCGAAACTTGTCTCCAAAGTTTGTCCCAGTATTTTTGTTAAATTCTGTATAGGAAGACAATGTAGAACAGAATGAAGTGGGTCCCGAATGTACTCAAGAGTAGAATCTGAAAATATCTGAAGATATTTTTTCATAGTAGTGTCACTGCACAAAACCACATTCCTAACCAGATGATCTATGACAGACAACTGGAAATGTTTTCTCCAAACAAATACTAGAGATGTTAATTGAAACTTTTACAGTGAAGCTAATCATATAATTAAGATCATTATTTAAATACTAGAGAGTTCACAAACTGCACAGCTGTTAATGTAAATTTGTTACAACAGAATGCTCATATGCAGAACATTAATAATAAATGGTTTGCTGTAAAATGGGATGCAAGGACAAGATTGCTTGGATATCACTATAGACTTCTGGGAAAGCCTATATCTGATATTGAAAGAACTATTCTTTGATTCTGTTGCAGCAATACAGCACTTCTGTCCCAATGTGTTTTGCTCGCAAATCTGATATTGTATATGAGATGATTACTATATAAATTTGTAAATACTTAAAATAACATTTTTTTTTCATGAAAAATGATACTGACAAAATGCTTATAACCTGACTTTGAATATAGTAGTTTATGTAATCTAAATAATATACATTTTAACATTTAGCTGCTCTATTAAATGCCATCATAAATGCAAAAGTTCCTTTTTCTCACCAAAATAAAAGTTGATCTGTGAAAAATGTTTAAGAAAATTTAATTCTTATAAACTTATATAAGCCAAGTTAAAGTTGAAATACTCTCAGCATAGTAATAGGAAATTAATAAATTTGACCAATATGTCTTCTTCAATGACAAAACAGAAAAACTTATAAAGCTGTAATCAAACAGTTCAGAGCCATTATTTCAATCAGAAAGATTTAACAGCTTTTATTTTGTTTAATTGTTTAACATCCCATCCCAACAGCTTTGAGATAATAAATGGAATGAACAAACAAATAATATTGCCAATGATCAGGAAATATGTTCATTTAAAATTCCCTTTACATTCATCTTTTCAGGCTGAGGGAAAACTAAGGACAAACTTCTACTCTGGCAGCTTGACCTAAGGACTTAACCCTGGAACCTCTGTTTTTCAATTTTGTATCTTCTTATCTACTTCCCTAATATTGCTTTTATCATAAAATTTTTCCAGTATTTATGTCAAAAATGTCATTATCTTAGAATAATTTGTTATATTTCTTACTCTTTTAATATCAAAAGATGTACCTGCTGCTTATTCACCACATCCATAGCAGTAATAATAGCAGTGCCCCCTTGACGCTCTATCTGATTTTGTAGTTCCTTAAGTCGTTCAACTCGACGTGCAGCCAGTGCAACCTTTGCCCCTGCAAGAGCTAAATGTTCAGCAATTGCTGCTCCAATACCAGAAGAAGCACCTGTTACCAGAGCAACTTTACCATGCAGCAATTGTGCAGCTAATAAACAAAAATGAGCATGTGAAAGTATGATGAATCAAACTCAGATAACAATTTTAACATTGATATATTTTATAATTTTAAAGACTGAGAAATGTTCATTAGCTTACTGCAATAACAGTTAGCTGATGATGTGAACAAAGGGTTCTTGAAATTAGTACTACATATTATAAACAAGTAGGTGGAGCAATAACAATGTGTAGTTCGACTCAATCAGGCAAAATGATCTTTATCATACATCTGCTAAAGTCCCATGGTTAAACGGGTATACTTAATTTGTTTCATAGTGTTGTGATACTAGAGATGCAAAAGAAAGAAGTAGTAAAGAAATAAGAGTAGGTATCCATGAAGAAGGTTACAAATTTATATTACATATTTACTTCTTTCTATCAGTTTTAGAATAAACAAACATCAATGTGATTCTTAATTACAACGGAAAAATAATATGTTGACTATGATTTTAATTACACAGAACCATTTCATAGCAAATGAACAGAATTTATACCGCCACTAGTGGCCGAGGTCATTAATGCGCGGACTCGTGAGCAGGGGTTCGAATCCCACCAGGACTGTCCTTCCTGACTGAGGTTTTTTCCAGGTTTTCCTCAATCCTCATAAATGCCATGGAGGTACCCTAAACTTAGGCCTGGAATGTTTCCTTCCTTAAAAAATCCTTTCCCAATATTTCATTTCATGTATACCAGTGTTCATTACCTCTGGTACTTCAGTAGTAAAAATGGGCATTAAACACCATTAAAAAAACAGACTTTATGCATCATCATTGTCATCATCATCATCATCATCGTCATCATCATCATCATCATCATCATCATCATCTTAGACTTTAATGCATTTCTGCAGAATATTAAATGTATTAGGTATGTGTTATTGAATGTATAATTTAAAATAAATCTGTACACTTTTATTATTTGTACTAGAAAATGTTAAACTATATGATCAAGCACTCATAATTCCACAAATTCAAAATGTGTTTAAGTTGCTTGAAATATAATAAATATACTTACTATCTCTACGACTCCTGTTGGGTCTTGGAATGAACCGTATTTGAGCCAGGTGTCTTAGGTATTTCCTCATAAGCTCTGCATCAACTGCTGGATATTTCAGGCCTTGTGCCTGTAATGAAATTTCTAAGTTTGCCCTTGTATAGGTGCTTATATTGGAGAAAAAACTGGGATCTCTATATTAAAAAAAAAAAAGGGAGAGAAACAAAAGATTATCATCAGTTACCATATCTGTAAAACAAAAAACATATCTTGGACTAACAAAATTTTTAACACAGTAATATATGCTAATCCATATACTCTAACTTTTCAAACAATTATGAGAGAGAATCAAAAAGTAATGTATAACATTTTTTTTTATAAAAATACTATTTAGGACTAGATGTTCAAAGCTGGTAGACAGTAAGTTTAAATCTAGTGCTACAGACAGCAATGGCTCAATCAGGTGTTGCCCTGGTGGAATGAGCAGTAACAAGTGAGCAAAGATGGCATACGTGCTAGAGCATGGTCCACATATGAGGAGCAGTGAGGTGTTTTTCATTGGCCAAAGGAAAAACACTGAGTAAAATTTACAGCAAAATGCTGAAAATGTATAGTGCTGATTGTCTCTATTGTAGCAACATCTCCAAATGATGTGAATTCTTTGAAGAGGGCTGAGTAAACCTTGTTGACACCCAGGCTTTGGCCAATTTATAACTTTTTCAATACCATCCATTGTCAAAGGCAGTGAGATGACAATTTTAAATGAATAGCAGGTACATCTGCAAATCTTGACAATTGAACATTTCATTAGGCACAGTGATGACTGAGATTTCATAAAGCCAGTGCATACTGGATGACCAAGAAAAGAGCAGAAAAGCCAGAGAATGATGTCTTGCTTGGACCACTTGGTTGATGTGTTATGCTGAGGACTTTCTAGAAGGTATGGGTAATGAATCCTGGGCATGCCACTACAGCTCAAAATAAAGCAAGTTAGTCTGATATAAAAACATACCATTTGCCCACTTCTGAAGAAATTCAAGGTCATCAAACAGGCTAAAAAGTCCTAGTGACAGTATTCTAAGACATGTATGGTGCACTCTTAGTGCAATTTTTTTCCAATTGGGACCACTGAACACTTTTTTTTTAATGGTGTTTTAACACCTGCTTTTACTACTGAGGCATCATGGAGATGGACAGGTGATGCATAAGATGAAATAATATATTAGGAAAGAATTTTTTAAGGAAGGAAACGTTCCAGGACTAAGTTTAGAGTACCTCCCCAGCATTTGCCAATTATGAGGACTGAGGAAAACCTGGAAAAAACCTCAGTCAGAGAGGATTAAACCAGCATTCTAACCCCAGACCTCCATTCCCAGACCAGCATTCTAACCCCAGACCTCCCGCTCACAAGTGTGACCTTAGTGACCTCGGTCACCTGTGGTGGTTAATCATAAATTACTGAAACCCATACTACAACATTGGCAAAGTTGTTTCATTTCCTTGGATACAAATGTCCTAACAGATGCTGAGGATGTCAGACTTCATGACAATGCTTGCCCCTACATTGCAGTTTCTGTTCATGAAAAACTTGAGAAACATACTGCAAAGTACTCAAATATCCATCATACACTCCAGACTTTCTGACTTTCACCTTTTCAGACCACTGAAGAAATTCCAGCAGGTGAACACTTTGGTTCAGATGAGGAAGTGAAACCAATCAAATGGCTATACTCCCAGGGGGTGCAGATGAGGAAATGAAATTAATCAAATGGCTATACTCCCAGGAAAAGTTTCTATGAGCAAGATATATTCAAAATAGTGTTACATTGGGAGAAATGTTTTGAGAAACTTGGTTCACATATTGAAAAATAGGTAAATTCTGTAGTTAAATATAACATTTCATTTCGTGTCGGAAACAATACAGTGAAGCGAGTATTATGTTCTTAATTATCTAGTCAGTCAATTTGATAATCTTGTGCTCCATTTACTGTTGAATTATGCAAAACTAGTTTCACAGGCATTTGCCTGCATCCTCAGTTGTGAGTCGACTGTCGGTTTCGTTGTTGGTTGGCTGGACTTGGTGTAGCTCTTGTGGACATTTTATGAACTTCTGGATTAATTTGTCTTCTGTTGGGATCTCAAAGTTCGTAACCATATCCTCATATTATTTTGTATGAATTGTTTACCATATTCCCAGCTCTACGGACCAATCTACAAATTTCAATAATTTCACTCCCATTTCTACATCACATTTTTTATCCCTCCAAAAGTGATGTGCAATTGCTGATTTTTCTATGTGATTGTATCTGATGTTTCTCCAGCATTCCTTCAGCCTGATTCCAATGCTTCTTTTTGTTTTTCCAATATATACTTTGTTACATTCTGAACAGTTGATTTTGTATATTCCTGACTTCTTCTCCTCTGGTATTCTATCATTATCACCAGAATTGAGCAGATTTTTTTAGGGTAAACTTGTTCACTGGGGACAAAGTAATCCCAAACTCTCTGAGAATTTTTTTGGAATTTTTTTCATGTGGATGGTAGATTCTTTTATTGCTGTGAATGTTGTAAACTGCTGTTGTAAACATTTTCTATTGTTTGAATTTCTTGATTTTCTTATCTACAATTTCTTGGTCATACCCATTGAATTTTGCTGTTTCTATAATATGATAGTATTTTTTGTTGTATTCAAACTCATTCATAGGTATGTTAATGAGTCTATGTGCTAAGCTATTGAGAACTGCATGTTAATGTGCTGTGGGATTGAATCCACTTGCCATTATGTAATTCTCAGTCTGCATGTCCATTCTGTATATTCCAAATTGTTGCTGTTCTTATAATCTTAAAGTCGAGAAAGGTAATCATGTTGCTTTGTTCTGTTTTGGAAGTGAATTTAATTTCTTTATCTTGCAGGTTTAGCAATTTCAAAGCATCATCAAAGATTTTCTTGTTGATCACTGCAAAGACGTCATCCGCATATCTGTGCCATACTTTGAAAATATATGGAAATGATTTGGTGATGTGCATTTCTAAACTACTCATATACAAATCAGCCAGAAAAGGTGATAATGGATTCTCCATAGCTAAATCTGCTTCTTGTTTGTAAAATTCACCATGTCAAATATATAACATATGCACTGTTATAAATGCAGTTCATATGCTGAAACAATAGAGGGAAAAATGAAACACTAGAATGCTTTTACATTTTGGCTTTCGGTTTTACCTCTACTCCTATTGTCCAATTTCCATAATTTTCAAAAACTGTTTTTCTTATTTTATTTCAATGGTATGTGCCAAGTTGTGAAAAAACAAATATTGGTGTTACTTGAGCGATTTGTAAATTTTGACTTTCAGGCTTATTTTATTTCAATGGCATACACTGAGTTTCTTTAAAAAAAATTAAAAATTGAGATAAGAAACTTTGGTCCAGATATGCCTCAGTGGCAAGTTATAAAGCAAAGGCTCTTTCTAAGGCTGTAGGAAGCAAGGGTAGGCAACCAGGAAAATATGTAGGCAACTTCATGGGGTTGGAAAAGAAACTCCATTAACACAATGCAGATGTCTTGACTTTTAAACCTTATTGGAACATATTCCATTAGTTTATCAAGATATATGAATTCAACATGGCAGGCCAAAGTTCACTTTTCACATGCGGCTGGTGAACACCTTAATCAGACATTCCCTGAAATTTGGATAGGAAGGGGAAGTGCTACTTCATGTCCCACTTGTTCACCTCAGATAACATTTTGTATAAGTTAATCAATAGACCACCAGAACACTCACAGTCACACTGCTAATTTAGATTGATCATCAGTCGTTCATGGTTGATAATGTGAGCAAGGTTTCATGAAACACGTCCCAGTTTTTTTTAAAAAAGTGAAACGTCAAGAGTGTTTTAATGTGTTGACATGATTTTAAGTAGTTTTACTTTTAATCTATCTAAGATCTGCATCATTGTTACATCATAGTTTTTATCTTCCTTCTTTAAGGATTGATAATTGTCTTTGTGTATTGGTATTTGCACTTTGTTGCAACTCTCAAATTGAATTTGACATGAGTATTTGCACCTATATTGCAATGTGCTGCATACATTAATTCTTGTATTGTTTCCATGCTGTCAGAAGAATCTTATTTCATAGTTGTCACTGGCAAGAAATTCAATCTACAAATTGTCTATACTGTAACTATTTTCCATGCATTGATTATCAGGAAAGGAATTTTCAAAACATTCAGTTCTTTTATCAGGTTTTGGAGAGATGCTTCTTTTGTGTCAAGTTCTGTAACAATATGCTTTACCACCATTAGTCTGCACTTTACTTTGAAGATTTGAGTCACTCCATGATCAAGTGGTTGAGAAGTTGTGGTTACATTTTGTGGAAAACATGAGCTTATGTTTTATTGTTTGATGTCAAAATACGATGCTGTGTTATTAAGAAATAGCAGCACATACAAGATAACATGTTACCATTCTTGGACATAAAAATAATGAAATGTAAAGAAAACTGGGAATTTGGAATATATAGAAAGAATACACAAGCAGACAATCATATCAAAACTGACAGTTTTAACTCTACAATGCACAAACATGCAGTTATCAACAACTTAACATATCAGCTAGTTAACCTAAAAATTGGTAAAGAAAAATATCTTAAAGAACACAGACAAATAGAAAGAGCAGTGGTTAAAAATGGTTATAACAAAGAACTAGTATACAAACAGTACAGAAATTCAAGAGGCAAAATTATTAAAGAGACCACAAATTTTAGCAAAAAAAGATAAGCTAATTTTTAAAAAATTCACATAACCTCCATGGGCTACAAAAATTCAGAATATTCTTAAAGATTTTAATATTCAGGTTAGGCACCTGTAAACAGATTTAATGTTAAAAATCCCCTTATTGATAATGTTAATCATAGTATTCCACAAGAGAAAAAAAGTACAAAGACAGTTTAATGAACTTCCATACTTCTGGTGATGAAAACATAAACTTTAAGCTCGTCACACCTCCACTGGAGCAGATTACACATTCCCACAACATAATGGTTTATCCTCCAGTCCACTATGGGCTGATGATGCAAACGAAGGGTTTGTGAAACTGGTCTACATATTTAAACAAAATTTCTTGACTGGAAAATCATTTGTCTGTCCAGCTTTTTCATCACCTCATCAAATTTTTTTGGTCATTCATGTCTTCCTATTAAGTAATGCCAAACTTTTATATCCATATAACAAATTATTATTTGGTACCTTTTAAAATCTTCTGGAATTTTTGGTATGCCCATGGATGAAATGTAAATTTCTTATGTATATGTGATCTCCTTTGTAGCCTTTCAGTGTAGTGATGTCTTTTATTGTTTTTTGAATTTTTCTATTTTCTTCTTTACCAGATAACCGTTTTTCTGTTCTATATCTATGATTTTTCAGTACTTCAATTCATATTCTATCTTTTTTATTGGTAGGTTCGTTAATTTGAATGTGAGGCAATTGATTATTACAAGTTTATGTTGCTTTGAATTGTAGGTGCTGTTTTTATATAATTAGTATCTTTTCTAAATGCCAAATTCCAGTATATTGTCATTTTCTATAATTTTAATATCCAGGAAGGGAGGAACCTTGTTGTTTTTCATTTCCATTGTGTATTTAATGGTGCTGTCTTGTAGATTAAGTAGTTTTATTGTACCATCTTTCCATTTTTCATTTACTATTGCAAAGACATCATCAACATAACGGTACATTTGTATATATATGTGGGAATTTCGTTTCCAAGAAACTCATGTACATGCATATCTGCTAAGAATGGCTAAAGTGGATTTCCCATTGCTAAACCCTTCTTTTGTGTATATCCTCTGAATGTGAAGTATGTTTGATTGATGCAAATTTTAGTGAAGTTCAGACATTGTTCTATTACTTCTCCAGGTAGGTTTATTGAGGTTAGCCATTTTTTTACAATATTTATTACTTTTTATTTGCGGAGGCTAGGCTTCAAAGAGAAAAGGCAACAGCCTTTGAAACATGTCCAAGTAAGTGGAACAAAACTAAAGAAATTTGAGTGAATTCCTCATAAATAATTTGTTATATTATACTATATTTCACTGTGAAAATCGCTTCTATTTAAATCTATAATAATGTATAGGGAATTTTCCATATTAGCATTAGAAACAGTTCCAAACTGGGAAGAGAAATTAATTTCAATTTTATAAATTGCTATTTTTAATGCATGCAGATAAAACAAATTGTTCTTCCCTGCCGTACACAGCAAAATTTTGAGTTTAAAGGACACTGTGCACTGTTGGGAAAGCTGCTAAGAAATGCCTTATTATACTTCTATATGCAAGCATGAGTAGAGAACATGAGAAACCTCTAGTTATTAGCAAAGATGCAAAACCAATATATTTTAAGAGCATGGACATAAAAGTAGTTTTGAATAGCAGGAATTTCACATTCATATTGGACCCATGGGCATACCAAAAATTTCAGAAGATTTTTAAAGAGGCAAACATCATTTTGGCTCCAGTAAACAAATGTAGTTTAAATAACCTCCTAAAAACCAACACAAAAGATAAAATTCTGCCATGAAAAAAAAAATCAGGCATTTATGAAATCAGTTGTAAAGACTGCAATATGAAATACATAGGCAAAACACAAAGAAATATTACCATATGGTTTAAGGAACACATACATGCAAAAATCAGCAACTGAAATTGAAATTTATTGATGTGCTAAGAACAAATACAAAAAATACAAATGCAAACTACCAGGGTGCCTCCACCTATCTGGCCCAAGCCATTTTAGGGTATGTTCCTGCACAATTACAAAAAAATATAAATACAATAATTAGTTTTATTCTATCACCTTTATCCAAGTTCTAATATAATTGAACAATGCAATATTTCTACCATATTTGCATCGGTACCCAGTCCCTGGTTCATCAGCAGCAGCCTACTGTATTTTCAGGGGACCAGTCTCTGACTCAATCCAAGGCCATAAATAAAAATTTTTCATTACTCTACCAATACCATTAAGCTACAGCCTCTACAAATAATAATGACTTTATTTCTCAAATACATACTAAATGCTACATTTCAAATTTAATAGAATTATAACCCACTTCCAACCATAATCACCTTTATCTACATCCTAATATGATTATTCAAATGCAACTTTTTAAGTTATTTGATTTATTTCCCTTCTTATTACCCAATTCCACTTATTTTTAACTTTTCTAAGGAATTCCTCTACATATCTGCTATCTTTACTAAAGATTTTCATTAAGGCTATTTTTCTATCTAATTTAAACCATTTCTCGATTACAAACTTTTTCCTCCAGAGTCCCATCTCTTGAAATCAGCAATAGCAGACCATTTCTGGCAAAAGAACCAAAACTCATGAAAGTTCTTCAAAAACCCATAGAATTAACAGTGTGGGAAAACATATTCATAAACAAAAACAAGAAAAATTTGGTTAATTTTGATATCCCAAAGCTCATCTCTAAGTTCATAAAATCCACAGAGTGATATCTTAATACCAGGCTGAGGAGCAGACAGTGGAACCATGCTGAAGATGAAGGAAACAGCCTTTGAAACATGTCCAAGTAAGTGGAACAAAATTAGCAAAATTTGAGTGATTTCCTCATAAATAATTTGTTATATTATCCCTAGACATTGTTTCAAATTTAATGTCATGCCAATTTCTAAATCTCTCAAGCCAGCTGTATGATGTTTTGAACTCTTCAATTTCTAATTATGCTGTGAATTCAAGACTTTAGCTTGCATCATTGGTTCTGATGCAAGACATTTACATTATATATATATTATTTTAATAATAAATAATTAAGTAGTTGCAAATAAATTTAAAAGAAAAATAAACTGTAACACATAATTAGAACAACTTTTCTCTATTATATACATATTCATTTAATGACTTTTGAAAAAACCTGAATAAATCACCCTGTAATCCTCCATAGTGCAAATTTTCTTTCAATATATCTTAATAGGGCATTTTATTTAAAACGGTAAGATCTAATACTAGAGAAAATATTAAAATTATCTAACATCTCTCTCTAGGTGAAAAAAAAATGCATTTCCTAAAAAATTCAATATTCTGCATTTATTGAGTTTTGAAAAACTGCTCTTTAATTATCAGTGGTTCATATCCACCTTCCAAGAAATACAACCTGTGTCAAAATTGAGCTCACATTATTACTTAGGTAAAACTATTATAATACATGTTACATATCGGTCCTGGTGTAGTGGTTACCATACTTGCCTCCTAAACCCAAGATCGCGGGTTTGAACCCGGCCAGGACCGATGGATTTTTTCGGGCGTAAAAATCATAAGTATGGCTTCCTTCGGAAGGGAAGTAAAGCCGTGGGTCCCGTGTCATACATTTACGGCACGAAAAAGAACCTCAAGCCTGAAAGAGAGGCCTCTGAGCAAAATTTGTCGGCTGTTTCACGCCCTGAGTTGAATGGGACGCTGATGACCTGAGATGTTAAAGAGCGTCCATAAATAAACCAATCAAAAAAAAAATGTTACATTTTTTCCCATGTCCACCAGAAGAGGTTTTAATTGGAAATTTTATTGGTTTATATCCCAATAGAGGATGTCTGCATTAAAGGAGTAAATTTAAGTATATTTATGGACCTTTTTTTAGGGATCATGAAAACAGTCCTTTCAGAGGTTTAGCTGTACATTGTAATATATGATGGATAAATTGCCATAGTTTATAATGATACCTTTAAAGTATTTCAATGTGGGCATCTTTGCTCACACAGCACACATCAAACTAATAGTCCAATTTGTTCCACATATGCTGCAGCATATCAGTATTGAATGATGCCACAACCTGAGTAATGCAGTTATTGAGGTTCATGTTATCTCTGAGCAGAGGGTGGAACATAAACTGATCTTTCATGAAACCCCAAAATGATCAAAAGTTGTGATACTAGGTGAACTTAGTGGCCATAGAATAGTCATCAACTACTGAAGTTACCTTTTTCACTCATGTAGTGCAGATGTGATCCAGAAGTGCATGTAACTCCAAGAAGGAAATGATAGATACTGGTTCAAATGCATCTTGTCTGCATAATAGTGTATGTATAAATTGTAGTATATAATTATTGTAAATACTGTTGAAATTGGAATATTCTTTTAAGCTCTCTCTCTTAACAGTAATTAATTATGCTGCAATATGCCAAGTAGTACATAGATAAACCATGGAGAAAAGCTATTAAGAGGTAAGCAGAATCAGCAATGATGATGATGATGATGATGATGATGATGATGATGATGATGATGATGATGATGATAATACCTCACAAGTGCATCCAGAAGATACAGTAAACTGGTCAAAGTTCCCTTGTATTCATTATCTTGTTGGGAGGCCTCCTGCACATTCCTGTACCACTCAGAATATGGCACTACCTCTACAGGATATCCTTGAAGCCGCAGTAGTTGCCACAAATGACTGAAATAATTTTATTCTGATTAACATTTATCCATCTTATATAGAGATGCAGAATTTTCCTTTCTTTAACATTAAAGTTGTACTTATATTTTACATTCCTATATTACGCACATCCCCACAGTATATCACAGAAAGGTGTTCACTATTTTGTACTTACTGACAATCCATAGTTTCAGTGTTAATCAGATGGAAAATCTTGCCTATGGAATGAAGGATATCTTGAGACATGCCCACAATCACACGACTAACAAAATCCACTGGTGTGAGTTCAATCTATTAACATAAGTAATAAAACTATGTTTATTAAAAAAAAATTATATTTTATATACACTCGAGTCAGTATTAGGTGACACTAAAACTTCACTAACTGGTTAATTCTTCAGAACATGTTTCAAGAGCATTCGCTCCCATCCTCAGCTGAGGACGTCGGTTTTAGTGCACCTAATACTGACTCAATTATATATTTAACAACTTCACTGTTCCTAACTTCTTTTAAGATTACAATTTAATTATATTTTGTATCTCTGTAATTCAAAGCAAAGTAAGGTGAAAGTGTTCAAACACATTAACGTTATGCTACTTAGCAAGATGATGATGATGATGATAAAATTGCATTTATATTTAAACAAAGCAACAGTAATATTAAAAATTTAAACAATTGTAGAAAATATAACACATAATTTCACTGTAAAAATCCCAGCTATTTAAATCTAAATTATAGAAAACTTTGGTTATTGAATTTCAGAAACATTCTGAATAATAAATTTTATATTCATTTTAATTTGAACATTCTCCTTTATATCATATAACAGAGATGATTATTAATGAATAATGGGGCTTTACATAAAAATATACATTGTTTTATTGATGTCAATAATAGATATTGACATACTTGCCAATTGATGTCTGGTGCTTTAAGGGTAGCAATACAGCCCTGCAACATAAGTAGTGTAAAATCTGCAGGGTTCCAGCTTGCTTCTTCTTGTGAACCACCAACATTGCCACACCTGTGCCAGAAGTAGCATACTTAGTGTTGCCATGAGATAGTAAAAATTATAAGAGATGATAATCTGATCAAAAATGAAAATTTATTTGCTAGGCCAATATTGTAGCTCCGTTCTGTATGACAAGTGCTAACTGCTGTGAAGACAGAAATTCAGAAACTGCTGCTCAAATGGCGTCAAATATGGTTAAGTGATGACTGTGTGAAAAATTATCTGCATTACATTCAAGAACATTTTTCTTATAGATCAAAAACAATTCAGAAACTGTAAAACAACAATCTCACATTAGCTGAGAATTGACATTCAGAAAAAACATGACTCATAATATTAAATAAATTTTCTTTGATTAAGAAAGTTCCTTGTCATGTCCTGAGTCTGGTGTATGAACCTGAGGCATGGTGCATGCGTGCGTGCATGCAAGCATGTGTGTGTGTGTGTCACTTATTTAATAACCAGTTTTGCCCATTTCAGGATTACCATTTGGCAGACACCTGAAAAAAAAAAAGTCTAGCCATATATATGATTAATACATTAGTTAAATGAATACAAATATATTGCACCTATAAGTGCTATACAGTTGGTTAAATTTATAAAAGAAATACTTAAAATGGAAATACATGGAAAATTAACTGAACTAATCAAAAGTAAAGTCGACAATGTGTTTTCAAGAAAATTCAGACTTTGAGAAAATATATAACATTAGTGCAATGCTAATTGGCACATCAAAATGTATAATTGAATGTAATGCCGATATAGATGTGTCAAACATCTCATGTGAGGCAGAGCCAAGTTCACTCAGTAAAAATCATTTTTGAAAAGCCTTACAATTGAAAATTTATAACAGTATTTTATTACGTACCATTTCACTAGCAGATTTATTAAGTGCCAAATTAATAAAATTGAACTGAAAAAGCAAAAATAATAATTAATTGATGAACTCAGCATTTTTATATATTTCTAAAAAATTATAAAAAATTATAAAATGTAGTGTTTGGTAGTTAATATTTTACACTTTTTGTATTCCCACTTTGTTCTTATATGACAAAATAAAATTTATAAGCATATATATTGACTATTTTAATACTAAGTACACATTTTTGTGTTATAATTGGCTCAGACCTATCTTGGAATGATCGAATTTTACCTTATGTAATAAGTTAGCCAAATATCTTATACAGTGCATGTATTAAACAAGAGCTGTACTAAAAATATTTTGAGAACGGTATATTTTGGTTGTGTATATTTTGTATTGGCTTATGGTATACCTTTTTGGGTGCTGTGAGTTTATCATCTATGGTATTTAAATGGCAAAAGAAAATATTAAGAATAATGCAGCAATTACCATTCCAGTAAACCAATTTTTAAGGAATGAAATGTTCTAGCATTATCTTCCATATATATGTATACACATTAGAAACTGTATCTTTTGTCCATAATAATAAACAGATTTTTAGGAATAATGAAAATTATCAAGTGCCTTACACTAGATCAGCTGGGTTAATACACTTACAATATCAAAGACTTACAAAACACATCAATTATAAGGCATTAAACACTTAAAAAAAAAACATCAATTATGTGTCATGTGTCACATAAAGGTGCAATCCTGTATAATAAATTTCCATACTTTTTTAAAAACTTATCAAGTATAAAATTTTAAAAACATGTAAAAACTTATTTTATTAAAACATAATTTTTATACTGAAGAGAAATTCTTGGAAACAAAATTATAGAGTTAGATATGTATATAATAAATTTGAGTTATGTTGTATATAAACTGATGAAAAACAAATGTACCATATGTGCATAACTGGTGAATAAAAAAGAAAATAAATTAACTGAAAAATGTTAACATATCTGTTTAATTTTGAAGCTATATACAGTGAAGGTAACTGCTGAGGATGGAAACCATGGTTCCTGAAACATGTCCTAAATTAAATACAGTTAGTGAAGTGTGTATGAAAAATTTTAATTCATAGGTCTAAATCCTAGTCCTGTTCATTAAGTAACTGGTGTCAAAGTGGTTCTAACATAGGACTAGGGGGATCTGCTTTAATAATAAAAAATTGCAATGGTTACTAAAAAGATGGAAATCCTTATATAATCTCCTATTATACATTTAAAATTAAAATATAAATATTTTGCCTTAGCACAATCACAGGGTTTTATGCTATGTTTCCTTTTCCAAAGAATGTTCCAGGTGAACACCCTTTTTCAGTTTTTAAGATGTAGAATCTCCTCTGCTGTGTGTAAATGCTTGTTTTCAAACATGAATAAGAACAGTTTATGTGGGGATATGAGTGTGTTATGACCATCAGAGAAATATCCTATTAGAGCTCTAAAATATGACCATTTGACTACAGTCTTCTAATAATTATTCAATAGATCATTTTAGAGAATTCGCAACACAAATTTTGACTTTGTGATAACATTTCAAAATCATTTAGTTCTCTTACTAAAGATCTTCTGACCAGTGATCTCAAGCAGATAATTTTCATAAAGTTCTATTTATATTTATTTATTTAAATAGCACTAAGTTCACAAATACATATTGCAATATGACCTGGTTCTAACCCAGATTCTATTCCAGGGCTAAAATTTTAAATTAATCTGATATAAAAATTTTCATTAACATACTAATTTTCACATTCAACCAATATTTACTAATGTTTGCTAAGCCCCAGTCCTCGATTCATCAGTAGCTTCCTACTGATATATCCAGATGACTTTGGCACAGCCCCTTCTCTTAAAAAAGAAACATTATAATAAAGTAAATTAAAACATCTGAAAGCTGTAACAAATTCATGCTGAAAATGTTCATAACAATTTCCTAAATACAGTTAATTGCATGATCCTTATGGTTCATATTTGGAAAGATACAATATTTAGCAAAGATGGAGCAAGTCTAGTAGATAATAATTATGCTCTCTTTGCTCATAGAATGTTTTAAATTATGATCATAAAAGTAGGAAATGAACAAAATGCTAGATAAATAAGATATATGTAGAATATCTAGGGATAGGAGTACCATGAAATAGAACGTTTGAGACCATAAGCATTAAAAAAAGAACAAAGAAAGCAAAACGAAAGGCACTTAATTTAAATATAAAAAGGGGGGTAGGAATTTCTTAAGATCCTGTGTGCCTTTTATGAAATTTAAAGCATTAAGAGATATAAAAACTGTATAACCTAACACATTACATTTGATTTGCATATACAATTTACTACTCTGCCAAATATACCTATCATTATTCTTTAATTTGGATATACATTTATAAGTGTTATTCAGTAATTTAAGTTTATACTTACATTATAAAACTCTGTATTTGTTTTATTACCTGTATATTGCTACTGGCAGGCCTCTATCTCGAGCTCGCAGGACAAGTTGCTCTGCTACCCATTTTGACTGAGAATATCCACTTTCTAGCTTATCAACATAAGCTGCCATGTTAGCATCCTCTGAACAGTCTAACATTCTCTCTGGGAATACAGCATCAGTGCTATTTCACAACAAAGAACAATAATTTTTATTAAAACCAAAGAAATAAAAGAAGAAATACAAAGTAAACAGCCCTGTTGATTACAAACTAAGCCATGAGGGTAATTTTAAAAGTTCTTGAAATGAAGCACAAAATGATGGTTTGGTTTGAGGAATTATTTTTATTTTTCAACACAGTTCCCCTTGACACTAACGCACTTTGTCCAGTGATATTCCAAAGACTTTAACCCATCACAAAAGTCAGATTCCTCTCATCCTGCAAAATATGCCTCAACTAATGATTTAAGCTCTTCATTCGATGAAAATTTCTTTCCATCAAGGAATATTCTTAATTTAGGGAACAGATGGGAGTCCAATGGAGTCAAGTCAGGAGAATAAAAAGGATGTGAAAGCAACTCACATCCCAATTAATTTATTTTGGTCATTGCAATAACTTTGCATGAGGGCAAGCATTGTCTTTATGCAAGATACTTCCTTTTTTGACGAACCTTTTCTTGCATATTTTTATCTTCAAAAGGTTAGCATAATAAGCTTCAGTGATAGATGTTGCAGTGGGAAAATAGTCCTAGCTATATCTTAGGCATCCGAGAAAACCAATGCCATGATTTTCCCAGCTGATTTCACACACTGGGCCTTCTTTGGCAGTGGAGAATTGTAATGATTAAATTATTTATCCTGTTATTTTGTTTCAGGTGTTTACTGGTGCACCCATGTTTCATCATTGGTCAAAAATTGACACATAAAGTTCGTGAGATCTCTCTGAAAATGGGCCAAACTTTGCTGAGAGATTTGCACTCTAATTCAATTTTGATCCTGAATCAGCAGTTGTGGCACCCATCCTGCCGATAATTTTTCAAACACAATTTTTTTTCCTCAAAATGTGAAATATGCATTTTCCTGAAATGTCCAGAGCTTCAGCAATTTCAGATATCTTTAATCAGCAATCCTCCAGAACCAGGTCTTACACCTTATCGATAATTTCTGATGTTGTGACAGATTTTTGTCACCCTCTGCATGGGATCATCTTCCAAGCTTTCATGCCCATGTTTAACCCAGTTGGAAATAGTGGAAAATAATGATGCAAAGCCCTCTAGAGTCTTTGGCATATATTTGTATGAATTTCTGTAGCATTCTTACCCTTTTTTACCAAGCATTTAATAACTGCACAATGTTCATATTTGCCTTTTTCCCCCATATACACATATCTGCACTGCAACAAATAGCTATAGCTACTACAATTCTTGACCAATTCATATATTATTGCACAAATGTTTCTATGGAAAATGGGGAGTCCTGATAACAGAACTTCTTCAGAACTGCTGCTGCAATCTTTTCAAATACCCTCCTATTATTGGTAACTAATTTTATTTTATTGTAATATAATATGTCCTCATTTTCCTATGATAACTTTGTGGATATTTATATTGCATAGCAACTACTATAAGTTCCTTTATTATTATATTCCTGCATTATTCAATTTAACCTTACCCAACACTTTATAAACTCAAATATTCTGATGCACAATATTAAGAATGGTGCTTGTACTTTACATAATTTTTGCATCACACATCACAATATGGGCATGGATTGCTCTTTTTTGAAGTAATATTTTTCAAATTATTTAATAATATACAATGCAGAATTACTCTTAAGAAACTTTTTCATGGCATAATGAACAATATTTTTTTATTTACTAGTAGAATTTGTTTATAAATTGTAGTAAAAGCTGAAGGTTTTTCATAAAATATTTATAAGTTACCATACTATGAATAATAATAATAATAATAATAATAATAATAATAATAATAACAACAACAACAACAACAACAACAACCAAAGTTGCAATTGAATGACCATATAGTATCTATTTGTTCACTTTGATAAGCTCATTTAAAGAGTATGACCTTATAAAACATAATAGGCATAATGCAAGACATCATGAGGTGCAATATGTTGAAGATAGCCAATGAAGTGTCAACAGCCTCAGACATTACCCAGACAAACGGAGTCATGCAAGGCAACCCGATAAGCCCATTGCTCTTCAACATAGTGACAGCAGATATTGGGGAAAAACTGAAAGGAGCCACACTCATAATGTATGCGGATGACATGGTCCTAGGATCAACACACAAAGAGGCAAGATGAACCATTGAAAATAGTTAACAAATTTAAGTATCTAGGCATTACATTACAGACAATCACATCATCATTCAGTACCCACATACAGAAGAGAACTTCAGTAGCTATCAGAGCAATGTGCACCATCAAAATCATCATATCACTGAAACTAGAAACAGCGATGAGACTGTTTGAAATGACAATTGCATCAATTGCTATTGATTAAACTGATCTGGGACAACTAAAAACCAGTGACATGGAAAAAATTGAAAATTATATATAAAGGTGCAATAGGGGCAAGCAAGTATGTAGCAAATAGACTGGCATATGTACTTGCTAGAGAAACCTTCTTCCTGGAAGATATAAGGATCAAGACACCAAAAACAGAAGCATACAAAGAAGCAATAACAAGAAAGAAACAGAAGGAGAAAGAGATAGACACTAAATTATTTGGAACAGATGCCATGAAAAGCAGAATGATTGAGCAGTAAGCAAATGCAGAGGCACCAATCATGGGACTTGCGATTTATGGCTTCCAACATGTAATGTGTACAAATAAAAGGTACCATAAAGCAAGAACAACGTGTATGTAAAAAAAAGTGTGAACTATACCACTTCAACAAGTGCAAAAAAAGGACATACTATATGAAGTAACAGTGCAAATAAATCCAAAGATCAGATCAGTCAGTGTCTAAGAGTTACTTGGCATTTGACTTTTCAGATTAATAAAAATTTTAAATGAATTTCAACTACGAAACTTATTCTGACCAGGAAATGAACCCACTAATAGCCAAGAAAAATCTAGGTATACTGGAATAAAATTATATTATCAACTTCATAATAATATTAGCGAATTTTGCAGTAATTAAGCTATAGCAATCAGCATTGTAGAAAATCTGCCTATTTCTTGGCTATATTATTGTTTTAGCTAATTCAGAAGGCACATAAGCTATTGCTGTTGTACCAATTGAAATAGCTTTTATTAATCTATCCAAATCTGCATCAATCACACCTACTAATCAAGTAAAAAAATTAAAGAAAATAAAATATTTTGCAAAAATAGTGTGTATGTGTGTCCATCCATTCTCTCTCTAGCAATTTTGTTTTTTCTCAACGAAATTTGGCACATAGCCATTAATTAACAAACGATTCTTCGAGTTCGTTACCCAGCCAAATTGGACCATTGGGGACGGGGGTTAACCTAAAGCAGGGGAAAAAAATGCAAAATCCCTCTAGCGGCCAAAACATTTGCTTTATCTCAACGAAACTGAGTAAAAACTATAAAATAAATTGATAATAGTAGTTTGCGAAAATCATGGCAATCGGGTCACTCGGAGTGGGCCCGAAAAACTTTTGGGGATTAAAGCGAAATTAATAAATTGCTCTAGCGGCTGCAATTTTAAACGGCTTTAAAGGAAAATCGATATATGACATTGAAATAAAGTAAGAAAATAGTTTTCAAAAAACAGTGAAATCGGATTATTAGCAGGGGGGTTACCTGAAAACAAACATTTGAATATCAATCTAGTGGCATTAATATGCGTATGTTTTATCGCAACGATACTCCGAATATGCCATTTAAATAGAATAAGACAAATAATTTCTGAATATTAGGGAAATCGGGCCATTAGAAGCGGGGAGGGGTTACCTTAATGTAAAATTTAAAAACACCAGCAATTGTTTTTTTATAACAAAGCCGGGCATAACATTTAAATCCAATTAGAAAAATCATTTTTGAAAATTATCTGATTTTGGGAATGGGAGTATACCTAGCAACTTTTGGGGGTTAAGCCCAAATTTAAAAATCACTCTAATGGCTGTAATTTTACTTTTTTTTTTTTAAGGAAACTCAGTATACGCCATTGAAATAAAAATATAAAAATAGTTTCTGAAATGCAGTGAAATTGGACTATTAGTAGAGGAAGGGGTTGCCCAAAATTTAAAATTTGTTCTAGCAGCATTAATATTTGTTTGGCAACGAAACTTCGTATATACAATTTAAATAAAATGATAAGAAAAAAAACTTTCTGAAATTCAATGAAATTGGTCTTTCAGCAAAGGGGGATTGCCTGCACCCCAAAATGTAAAATCACTCTAGTGGCATCAATATGTTTTTTCAACGAAACTCTGTACATACCATTTAAATAGAATAAGAATAATATTGGGTCATAAGGAGCAGAGAGGGGTTACCAGAAACCCAAATTTTAAAAATTGCATTGGTAACACCAATAATTGTTTTTTCACAACAAAATTTGGTATATACTATTTAAAACAAATAAGAAAAATAGATTTTGAAAATTATCAGATTATTGGGATTGGGGATATATCTAAAAAACTTTTGGGGGTCAACTCCAAATTTAAAAATTGATCTAATGGCTACAATTTTAATTTTTAAAGGAAATTCCATATATGCCATTGAAATAAAATAAGAAAAATAGTTTCTGAAAATCAGTGAAAATGGACTATTAGCAGGGGGAGGGTTTACCAAAAATTTAAAAATCACTCTAGTGGCATTTATATTTGCTTCACAATGGAACTCTGTATATACCTTTTAAATAAAATCAGAAGAAAAACAAAAGCAGTTCCTGAAAATCACTGAAATCTGACTATTAACAGGGAAAATATTTGCCTGCACCCCAAAACTTAAAAATTTCCCTATTGGCATTAATATACTTTTTTCGCAATAATACTGTACATGCAATTTAAATAGAATAAAAAAAATAGATTTGGAAACTCAGGAAAATCAGGTACTTATCATTAGATAGGGATGTTACCTGAAAACCATAATTTAAAAATCCTCTATCACCACCAATATTTGTTTCTTCACAACAATTTAAATATACAATTTAAATAAACAGGAAAAATAGTTTCTGAAAATTAAAAATGGACTATTAGGAGTAAAGGTATACTTGAAAGTTGATATTTAAAATGTGCTCTTGCATTTAATTTTCTTTATATTGTTTTAAAATAAAAGGAAAAATTAATTCAGCATATAATATTATGTATTTATAATATTGTTTATGTTTAATATCTAACAAAAGTATCGTCGTGAAGGTAGTAGCTGTGAAATATTAATTGAACATATGTATGAGAATTATATTTGTATGTAAGAGCACTCTGTAATAACCTTCAGAAAATGTTTGCATTATATTATTTTAATACAATAACATGTAAATTAAATGTCAAAGCCAATGAAAACTGATGAAACTTTTGATTATACTCTGCTGATTCTATTTATTTGCTTAGTACATCAAAATTGTTTTTAAATAGTAACATGTTTTTGTTTTATTGAAACATATGAACCTTCTTAAATGCAGAATGTAACTCAAAGCTTTCTCTATTTACATGATTGTAAAGTTATCAATAGGTAAGTTCATAAACTTAGTTGCATTTAAAAGTGTTTAAAAATACCCACACACTATAGCTTTGTTTATCAATGGTCATATATTTCATTTAATTAAAAGTATTAATTCTTTTGGTTTACTCTCAACAACAACAACAACAACAACAACAACAACAACAATAATAATAATAATAATAATAATAATAATAATAATAATAATAATAATAATAATTCTAAAAATGTGGTTTCTCTTTTGTGATACTTACAGATTGCAAGAATTTAATACCTCTAATACCATGCAGTAATGTCATAACTCATTTCATTTCATTAATTAACAATGCCTAACTTGGATTTTATATTAACTTTTATTAAAAGTTATCCAATTGGTGAGGAATTTGCTTAGTTATGCAGCTCCTGCTTGACAGACTTTTAAAATCTGCAATGAATACAATAAATTTAAGAAACACTTGTCATTTCCTTATAGACAAGGTATACTATGATGTTGAAGAATATTTCATTATAATTAACTATTATGTAACTTATGCACTATACTATATAATGTATGTGTATATGTGTGGGTAATTTGGGTAGTTTATAAGTTGTCACTTTCATTACATGTTTTGCTATTTTATACATTGATATGGCTTAATTGTGTATAACATCACATTAAGCTAAAATAAATGAAATGAAAAAACTATGGCAATAGACTATAATATTACATATAAAAAGATAATATGTTTTAGTATCTGCACACTAGTATCTGCATGATTATCATGTTGTTTAATTATGAAAAAGTATATCACAACAGTATATAAAATATAAAGTAACTATAAAATTAAAAAATGACAGAAGATTTAAAGACAAATTGCTGGAGGTCTAACAGGAATGGGAAAGCTTGATTGAAGCAACACAGTGATTTTTATAATAGTGTGTAACTCCAATTTTCATTACTGTGGCATTATAGGAAATGAGCACTGATGATACATGAGATGAAAATGATAAATTAATTTTTGGAAAAGAAGTGTTCCAGGCCTAAGTTTAAAGTATTTCCTTGGCATTTTCTATTCATGATGATTGAGGAAAATTGGAAAAAACTTCAATCAGGCATAATGATTCCCAGAGTGATTCCAGCCACAAACCTCCCATTCATGAGTTCAGATTTAGCAATTTTGGTCTCCCGTGTTGGTTAAACATGTAATGAGATAACAATAGTCTTCTTCTTTCAAGTGTTATGTAAGTAAATGCAGTTAATGTGAACAGGTTGAATACATTAATGTAGCATATATTATCACTCCATTGTCCACAGCTTCCTTAGTACAATTTATTCATGCAATGAGATAATAATGTTTAAACATAAAGGAATTATATGATTAGCTTCACTATGCAAGTTACAATTTACATTTTAATTAATAAAGAATTAGTTGAAATGAAATTAAAATTTATTGAAAATATCTCAATAGACTACATAGCATAATATAAGTGAACCATTTACAGTGTTCTAAATATTTTGACCCTGAAGAGATTATACTTAATAATATCACTCTCTTCCAATTTGGTAATTCTGTATAAGTATTTCATAATTCTTATAATAATATTTATTTTGGTGGAATACCTTCTTAACCCTAGCTGTGCAAGACCATTTGGGGATGCTGTCAATCCTAAGATCAGTTTACAAAAACTTCTATTTATTTTATCAACATCATTTATCAACATCTATTGAAGCTGTATAAATTCTTTCCAGCTAATTATATATTCTTTTTATATATTGTTATATATGGAATTTTTCTTACACATGTTCTTATAACACTCATAGCCACTTTTTCTTTTGCTATTGCTATTTTTTTCTGTTCATTCCAATTTTCATTAGAACTTAATCTTGTCCTTAGATAATTAAATTTCCCTAACACCTCTCTTTCTCTCCCATTTAACTGCCATTGCTCATTCTTTCTCAACTTACAACCTCGTTTAATAAACATGATCTTTGATTTCTTTTCATTTATTTTCAATCCTCATTCATTACAAAAAGTATACAATACCTCAATTGCCCTTCTCAATCCTCCACTAGATATATATACAATTACTAAATCATCTGCAAATAATAACTCTGGTATTTCTTTATTACTTATACATCTTTTCTCTTTGAGTCATAAAAGAATTAGTTCAAAGCAGTAGAGAAAAATATGAATGATAAAAGAGAAAGTTTGTGCACTAATGTGGAACATAATACAAATTGACAGATGTTTTGCTCTTACCTGATGTGGTGAACAGGTTTAATCTTATGTTCCAAAGCAAAGTTGATTATGTTTTCTGTTCCCAAAACATTTGCACTATGCAGGGCTCTGTAAGGATATATGAGGTTTACTTTGGCAGCAGCATGAATTATAGAATCCACCTCATAGGAAAGATACATGTAATCATCTTCACTCATTCCAAGATTCAGCAATGTAATATCACCTAAGATATGAATTAAAATGTATTAATAAGACTTTTAATAAATATATTTAATTTAATTTAAGCAAAAATTCTTCTTAAAGGCATCTTTTTGTGTTATTCCATAATTTATTAGTCATGTTGTGACATTCTAATGATTGCTGGACTTTTAATCAGAAATGCTCAAGTTTTATAGTGCCATTGACATGAGTTGGTTGCTTACAGGTGCACAGATAATCAATAGAATGAGTAAGTCCATTATATTTTGAAAGTAACACAGGTCACCTAAACACATTATATAAGCATGGTAATGTCACAGAATACATACATGCAAGAAAAATCTTCAAGTTAAAACAAACGAAATTGCACCAAAATGTTGGTTTTTCTATAAACTGCAATAGTACAGTAGTGGTCTCTGAAGACAGATGCTACTTTAAATCACATAACACAAGCATCTACACAATCTTGACTGGCATAGCAGTTGAACAAAGAGTGATTAAATCAAGCCCTCTAGTGAGCAACTGTGACATTTTTCAGAAAAATTAATATCACCATTAAATTCAAAGTTAAGTAAATGACTTATAACTGTATTTTGGTGCAATTTTGTTTGTCTGAATCGAAGGATGTTACTTGTTGGTCTAATGACTTTAAAAGCTTAAGAATTGTCATGATTGTGTTTTTTTAACTAGTTGTAAATACTAGGGAGAATCAGGTTTTTTTAATGGTGTTTAATGACTGTTTTACTATTGAGGTATCCCAGGCAGCGGACACTGATGATACCTGAGATGAAATGGTATATTGCGAAAGGATTTGAATCATATTCTCTGTGAAAAAATAAGAATGAATGAATAGTGTTTAACACTCATTTTTGCTACAGAGGCACCACAGGCTATGGACATTGATGATACATGAGATGAAATAATATATAGGGAAAGGATGTATTTTTAAGGAAGGAATCGTTTCAGACCTAAATTTAGGACACCTCCCCCGCCATTTTCCATTTATGAGGACTGAGGAAAACCTGGAAAAAACCTCAGTCAGGAAGGAAGGTTCTGGCACTATTTGAACCCAGACCTCCCACTCATGAGTCCATGGCTTAACAACCTGGCCACCCATGGCAGTCGAAAAAATAAGAGGATAGATTAATTACAGAAGGTGTTCAAAGTGTCTGCCTTGATTACATTTATTATACCTTCATGGCAGTGCCTGTTGAACTCTGGAAAACATTTGAGGCTTGTGTCATAAAAACAGCAAATATTCACTCCATTAGATCATCACTTGTATCAACTGTTCATATACATTATACTCTGCATATGCACTCATAGAAAAATATACAGGGGCTTTAAGGTGGGTAACACATTACATATTTGATTTAATTTTTTGTCATCAAAACACTCTTAATGCTTCACTTACTTGTCATAAAATGTGGTACATGTTTCGAAGACGTTCGTCTTCATCCTCGGCCACGGGATGACTGATTGGAGACTCGATTGCACTTTTTGATGTAAGGTTTTGCCCTGGTGGTACTTTGATGAACTTAAAGTTTGTGTTTACTTCTTCCGGAACGTCAAAGTTCATTATACGATCTCTGTGTTTGTAAATATGAATTTTTTCCCATGTAGCCAATTCTGTAGATCCCTGTGTTGCTTTTAACAATTCTACTTTTTTAATTATGTCATGATTTTCTGTTCAAAAATGATATGCTACAGCTGATTAGCTTCACTGTGTTTAGTTCCATATATAATTTTTAAATACATTACATATTATTGGTCAACTCAGGAGAAGCATAGACATCCATTCTCAATGGATGCTTGCATTCAACTGCACATGCATTAACTACACACAGAGATATATGGAAAGGACGAGGCAGCATGTTTTTTTTTTTTTTTTTTTTTTATTAATTTATTCATGGATGCTCTTTAACATCTCAGGTCATCAGCATCCCATTCAACTCAGGGCGTGAAACAGCCAACAAATTTTGCTCAGAGGCCTCTCTTTCAGGCTTGAGGTTCTTTTTTGTGCCGTAAATGTGTGACATGGAACCCGCTGCTTTACTTCCCTTCCGAAGGAAGCCATACTTAGGATTTTTACGCCCAAAAAATCCATCAGTCCTGGCCAGGTTCGAACCTGCGTTCTTGGGCGTAGGAGGCAAGTATGGTAACCACTACACCACCAGGACCAACTCAGCATCTTGTGGTTTATGTTGGGACCAGTATACATAAACATAAATAACAGGGGTGTGCAACTTCTAAACAAAATATCAGAGAATATAGGTCATTTAATAAAAAATGTTTCTCATTGTGAGGTCCTATCTTTTCTCCAACTTTGTTGCAGAGGTTTTGACTCATTCTGTATGCATGAGATATGTGTTTTTTCATTATTGTTTTGATGCTCCTCATGACTTTATACAAACCACTCTTAAAAAGTAAACTTAAAAATACATTCACAAACTGGAGAGATGATATGTTTAGATTATATATGAAAACATGAGCAGGACTAGTGTAGTAACTGTCCGAACAATTTATCATAGCTTATTGCTTTCTGTTTGATAAGTATTATGCAGTCCATTTGTCCTTAATACCATAATAGGATAATTTTTATAAGAGTATATAGCATATGTTATTATTTACACAGTCAAGCTTTTGATAGATCATAGATTATTCCACGTATTAAATTTATTATCAAGGGATTTGAGAATTCATTAGTTAACTTGAAAGTGGTATCATTGGTTGACGTGTTTTTTTCTAAATCCAAACTGTTCCCTTGCTAAAATAATATTTTTATCTAGATGGAGATATATTCTTTTTTATATTATTTTTCAAATACTTTGGAGAAAGCTGTTAGTAATGATACTGGTTTGTAATTTAATATTAGTGATTTTTGCTCTTTCTTATACAATAGAATATTTTAACCTGTCTGGAAATATCCCTGTTAAAAAGGAGAAGTTACATGTTTAATTTTAGGGACTGCTAGCATTGTCAGCCAGTTTTAGTATTTTAGTGATATTGTCATATCCTAATGAATTCTTGAGGGATTTCCATTCATAATTTAATCTTGCTCAATATTATTTTATCTTATAAGAACCTAGCTATATATAATGCACATTATTTTCTCCTGAGTCCTTTACATCCATATATAAAATCAAATAAAATTCACTGTTTAATACATTGTCATCCCTTTTAATGCACCGTCTTTTGTTGAAAACTCTTAAAGTATTATATTGTAAGGAATATTGAGAAAGTATTTTGTAGAATTCCCAATTACTGATAGTGCCTGCATGTCAAGGGCATGCTGAAGCCTAAGGTTGGTAAATATAGAAGAATGATATTGTATTTGATTGTGAAATGCCTTCCTGTGCCAACTTTTCCACATAAAATTCACTAATTCTATAAATTGTCATTTTGGGGTTACTCAGGGCACTGGAGTCTTATTTGTAACCTAATGACAAGTAAAACAAAACTTAAATTCTTATTTCAAGCAGAATATAATGTAGTGGCAGTATGTTCATGAGCCAGGAGTCCAAATATATTGCGATTTTTCAGATGCCAGTTTGGAATATGCTAAAAAGCAGCTAATGACTGTTCCAAGTTAGCCTGAGTCCCAAGTAATCCCATTTCTTGTGTTAATGTATTTTAATTCCTACCATTAATGGGAACAACTCTCCAGTCTAGCTTCTGAGCAAGTTCATCATTTTCTGAATTAATGATGCCAAAACTTATCAGTGCTTGACGAATGCGCTCCATTGCAGCCAAACCTGGCATCATTCGTACCAGACAGTACACAGTAGTCTGTAAATAGAAAGAATAGCTGAATGCACTGTAACATTTACAAAAAATATGTAAAGGCAGAGTAACATGATATAAATGTATTTTGATGTGTCATTGCCATATACAGCAGGAGAATACAATAAAACTAAACACTAACATAAATAACCTGGTAATAAAAATATCATATCATAGATTCCTCAAAACATTTGTAGTAAAACTTTGGTAACATATGCCCATTTGTTAAGCTACTTCACATTATACTTCTTTACTCCTGCTCCCTTGACACCCCTATATAAAAGCAATTAAAATTCACTGCTTAATACATTGTCATCTCTATTAATGAATTGTCTGTTGTTGTTTGAAAAGTATTAAGTGCTATATTTGAAAGATTATTGAGAAAATCTTTTGCAGAATTCCCATAAGCAATAGTGCCTGCACGTCAAGGACATGCTGAAGTCTAAGGTTGGCAAATACAGAAGAATGGAATTGGGCTCTTTATACTTGTACAGTGTCTGGTCACCTAGTTGCCATCAGTTTCATATTTTATCATCATTCACTGGTCAGAGAAGACATATATTGTGTTTGATAGTGAAGTATCTTGTTAGTGCAAGAATGAATAAAGGAGTGAAATGGAAAGCTTTGTTGTTATTGAAGAAATTTAAAATTATCCTTTAACATGATGAAAACCATGAACATGAATAAAAAATAATTGTAGTATGTTAATGTACTGTATTTTACATTACATTGTTTAGATAAATGTATATGTTTATTCGGTGGCATAATGGAGAAAAGCTGGATCCTCTGCATAGTTTAATTTGGGTCCCTTAACAAAACGACTTATAACTCGAGTTTATGGGTTCAGTAGCATGCCTTTGACCACTGGAAATATCAAATTTGATAGACTGGCAGGACCTCAGAGGAATTAAAATGATTGGTAGTATTGTATGAAATTATAAAATAAAGTAGTACTATTTCTTAAAAGCTAGATACACTACACCACTTACCTCTAAAATATGGCACAGGTACACAGATATGTACAATCCTTAAGGATCATTGGAAGCACCAAAGACATCTAGTATTCTTTGAGATGAACATTCCCACTACTTCTATTTCTTCAATTCTTCATGTTCTCTCACTTTTGATACTTAAAATATTGAGTTCACTTAATCACACTTATGACATGGTACTACATAAATATGTTTTTATTATAATTGATATCATTGTATGATTTAGTTTAACTACACACTCTTAATGCTTCACTTACTTGTCATAATGTATGGAACTGGTTTCGAGAACATTTAGTTCTCATCATCAGCCAGGCTAAAGTCCAACTATCGGATCATCTGTTTTCATCTCCAGCAGTGTTGAAGTTCATTAGACTGTCTTTGCATTTGTAGATGTAGATTTTCTTCCAGGTTGCTAGTTCCGTAGGTCCTTGTACTGATTTTAATAATTTTGCTTTATTCATTATGTCATAATTCTGTGTCCAAAAATTATCTGCTACTGCTGATTTCTCTATTTGCTTGTACTTTATGTTCCTGAACCAGTTTAACCATGTGCCTAGGCTTCTCTTTGTTTTTCCAATGTATATTTTTTCACATTCTGCACAATTTATTTTGTAAATGCCTGCTTTTTCCTCTTGCGGAACACTGTCATTGACTTTGTCTATCAGTAAGTTTTTAACATTAAATCTATTAATTGGTGCCAACCTGATATTAAAATCTTTAAGAATATTCTGAAATTTTTTGGTAGCCCATGGATGATATGTGACTTTTTAAAAATTAGCTTATCTTTTCTTGCTGAAAGGTAATTTTCAATTAGCATGAGGTATGTCAATTCTCAAACAGATGTTTTGTCTTTTATCTCATTTTTAATGCATTTTTGGAGCACTGTAACTGAATTCAGAAATCTTCTGTTAAGTTTTCAACATACTGTATTGATAAATATTGTGCTTTACTGTGCAATTCTTTGTCTTTTGCAGAATACAGAAACTGTGGGGTGTGCACACTGAACAGATAACTTAAACATTTCATAGAACTGAACCAAATTTTAATTTGATTAACAATGATATCTAAAGTCGTGTAAAACCATTTACTTGAAAATATTTTTCAGGACCTGACAGACATTCATTTTGAGCCATTTCATAAAAATATCTCTTAGTTTTGTGGAATCTCTCTTTTAAATTTGATGTAAACTTCCCATTGTTTTGCAAGCGACATGCTGGACAATAGTGATTCCTGAAAATCATTTCTGTAGTCCTTTAGCAAACTTGCAGCGATTTGGATTAACACTGAAGATTGGGAATGATCACGATCGTTAGATTGCAGTAATTTTGATACCAAATTAACAGCTTTAAGTATTTTGGAATGCAGGACAACTTGAAAAATAAATTTTAAAAATTCCAATTCTTTTTTAAGAGTTATGTGTTCATAACAGTCATTGGTATATTTTGAATCCAGTACATTGCAGTTAGTGCCTTCATAACATCTAAATAACCATGTCTTAAGCTTTTATAGAGTCTAATCTTGATTGCCAATGTGCAGGACAAAGCTGCTTTAAATAGTGAGAACCTAATGATAACATTTCCCATTGCTTTGTGTTTTGATTGAAAAACAGATGAAGTCTTTCAACTATACCAAAAAAAAACCTTATTTTAGATACATTTCTAACAGCATCACTTAAAACTAGGTTCAAATTAGTGCTGTGCAGTGAACATATTTAGCTATTTTTGTTCAATCATTGCTTTTACTCATGAATAAATTGCTACACAGAATGGAAAGGAACTTAATTCCATACTTTTATGGAGTGATTCCATGTATAAATGGAAAAATATTTTCTAATACCATTTTGACTGTAGACATACTGTTTTGACCACAGAGAGAGAGAGAGAGAGAGAGAGAGAGAGAGAGATATGAATTTCTGCATTATCCTTCATGTGCTGTAATATGATGTGTCAGAATTCATACATGTGATTATAATTATGGTTAGAAAAACAGAAATAAATAAGTAATTTGCTATTTTTTCATAATTTGAAATGTTTTGATGTAAATGCACCTGAAATGCTGTATATGAATCATTTAAATTTTTTACTTAAAATGTTTTAGGTGAGTTTACATAAAATTCTTCAAGTAATGAAAGATTGCAAAGCACATTATCTGTTCTATTTTTATTTGTCTATCCATCATTATAATCAGAATTTATGAATTTCAATACATTAACATATTACAGCATATGAATGACAATGCAACAATGAATTTTTACAGCCAAACACAGATATCAACTGCCACATTGGTATTAGAAAATTTTCTTTCATTTATAGCATGGAATCATGCCATAAAATAGAGATACTGAGTTCCATTCTTCTGTATATTTCAAACATAATAGAGTTGTACAAATGTAGGAAAAATAAAAATAGAACTCTATTAATTAAGATGTGTTAAACTGCTTTAATTTTAGTAGCTATTTTTTTTATCTGGAGAATAAAGAATAATATATATAGAAAAAGATTTTATAAAAGACATTCCAGTAACTAATATTGCAAATCTATATTTTGCTGCAATAGCTAAAGAAATTCAGCCAGAAGCATATAATTAATATTTACTTTTTTCTTTTAAATATCCATGAAAGCAGATATTGTGAAATTATGTAAATAAGTGACTTTGATATACAAATAAATACAACAATTTATCATATATAGTTTTGGATTTGACCACCTTCTTGGTTTAATGGTTGGCATTACTGACTACTGGCTGGAAGGGCCTGGGTTTGATTCCCAGTACTAGCTTAGGAATTTTTATAAGTTAGGAAGGTCTAGAACAGGGTCCATCCAGCCTCGTGCGGAAAATTGGGAAGCTGCCAGATGGAGAGGTGGCGATCTTCGATCTGGTAAGCCTTCATATAGCGACCAGCAGGATTCGGTGTGCTGATCACATATCCCCCTGCAATACTGCACTCTACTAATGATATCACATGATGGAGGTAGAAGACATAGCAGTCATCGGTGTAAGCAGAAGGCCCACATGGGAAGCTTAGAAGAAGAAGAAGAAGAAGAAGAAGAAGAAGAAGGAGGAGGAGGAGGAGGAGGAGGAGGAGGAGGAGGAGGAGGACGAGGAGGAGGAGGACGAGGAGGACAAGGAGGAGGAAGAGGAGGAGGAGAAGAACAAGAAGAAGAAGTTTTGGATTTAAAGATTGTTAAAACTATGCAGACAATTCCAAATGAGCATATGAGGAGAAAGTTTCTATTCTTACCTTAGTGGTCTGCAGAAGGTCTTTAAGAATGAATGCCCCAACATATCCAGTAACACCAGTTAACAGCACCTTATCCCTTCGCCACTTCGTGTTGGACAGTTGGAACGAACGCCAAAATGCACGCAAACGAATATCCATTAAAGCTTTTCCCTGATCATGCCGATCCACTTCAGCTAACAGATCCAGTTTAATGCTATCAGAACCATTCGTGGAACTTGGGTTCTCAATAAAGCTGGCCATAGAAGACACTGTGGGATGTTGGAACAAATCCAAGATGGCAAGTTCTAGTTCTAATTCCTGATTCATCTCACTTAATAGCCGAGTAGCAAGCAACGAATGACTGAAATATTAGAAATCCCTCAAATTAGTAGACTCCTTTTTCCCCTTAACTCCTGTACATTCTATTTCACCTTTTATATATTATTAGATTAGCTACACAGTTAAATAAGTGTTTTATATAATCAGAGAGTTTACAAAAGTTTCTTCTGTATCACAAGAGGTAGTTCAATTCTGTAATATTTGTTCATAATATAAATCAAGATTAATAGCAATAATCTTACCCTCCAAGTTCAAAAAAGTTTTCTTGAACATCAATTGCATTAAGATTCAGCACCCGACACCAGATGTTTGCCACCTTATGTTCCATAAGAGTAGATGGTAGGTCTTGTGGATCTATGGTATGATCTTCATTTAGGTCTGTTGTCTTAGGTAAAGACTTCTTGTCCAGCTTGCCTGATGACTCCAAGATGGGGATGCTGAAAACACAATGTCAATCATGTATAAGCAGTATGTTATAGACCAATAGAGAAGCTTCAACATTTGTTATGAATTTTAATTAATTCATCCATTCATTGTCTTCTACTCGAGGGCATATCCTTGAAATTTGTAAGCCTCATCATGCTTGTTTGCAGCTTTTCTTGGGAGAATAATGCAGTAACTTTCCGAAGATGAGATAATGGAGCAACAGTGGATTGAGCAGCAGGGAAAACTGGAGTACTTGGTGAAAACCTGTCCATGCATTTCTTTGTCAGCCTCAAATCCCAGTTGGGATCAAACTTGCCTTGGCAGGAGGCAAGCAATTTAACCATTCAGCCATGGCACCATCAGACTTATAATACTTTGAAATATTACAAAATGTGCTCTCAAACATGAATCAAACACTGAAAAAAATTTAATTTGTAAATAAAATATAGTAAATCTCTTTATGGAAATTCCATTATTTATTTGACACTGTCTCCAATAGGTTTAAACATTCTCGGTATTGGGAGAGGACATTTAGAATAGTCAGTATTTTTTTAAGTTTTTATTTATTTTTATGACAATGAGCATAGTTAATTGCATAAATGCATAGGATAAATTGTAAAACATTTTCTCCCATGTATAGATTTTAGGCACACTTATATGACTCTGTAATAAGAGAGAAACTATATAAGTACTGGGTTCATTTAAAATCCCTTCTAAACTCATAATTTATAAAAATTGCATTGATGAAAAGTGAGACTCATGTCAGAATACAATCAGAATTTACAGAAGAATTTCTGTAGCAAATGATTTGAAACAAGGGGATGGGCTAACCCCAATAATATTTAACCTTGTACATAATTGGAAAAATATAATGCAATACTGCAACTACACTCATATATAAAATTTAAAATCCCTTATACACTTATAAGATTTATAAAAACTACATTGAGGAAAAGTGTGATCAGGTCAAGATATGAACAGAATTTATAGAAGAATTTTGTATAAGAGGATGCTACAACTAACCTTGAAAAAAGAGGACGCGCTAAGTAACCTTGTACTGGAATACATAATTAGGAAAATACAATAAATACTGCAACAACATTCATATATAAAATGGTGTAGATAGCAGGATATGCAAATGATATTAACATCCTAGGAAGATTGAAGACATCAATAAACAAAATATATATCTCTTACATTAATTTATTCAAACTGTTCACACTACATTTACTTACATAATACTAGGACATGCTTCAGAAGCTAATTGCTTCCATCATCATGAGCATACAAAGGGGAAGGTTCTATTCTTACCTTATGATGGAACCAATTAGCTTCCAAAACATATCCTAGTGTTATGTAAGTAAATGAAGTTAGTGTGAACAGGTTGAATACATTAATGTAGGATATATTATTACTCCATTTCTACAGCTTTGTAAATAGATATTCACTTAAAATATATATCATTTTAGAAAATGACGTAAAATAGGTTAATGAATAATCCTAATATCTAAGTTGTACAAATATGGAATTAGAGGAAACATGAATAGGTGGATTGAATCCTATCTCACCAACAGGAAGCAAGTTGTGGATCTACAATATGAAAAACAACTGAGAATAAGTAATTATTGATCAAATACAAAAGAAATTATGAGAGGTGTTCTTCAAGGTTCAGTACTAGGGCCTCTGTTGTTTTTAATGTATATAAATGACTTTCCTAATAATATTCAAAATGCCGATATGGTTCTTTTTGCTGATGATACAAACATTCTTATAAAAGGAGATAATGATACTGCATTGCAAAATAAAGTAGACACGATCATGAATAGCCTCAGTAACTGGATTAAAAAAAATTAACTAATCATAAACAATTGATTTGATTGATTTGTTTGTTTAAGGACGCTCTTTAACCTCTCAGGTCATCAGCGTCCCATTCTATTTAGGGCGTGAAACGGCCGACAAATTTTGCTCAGAGGCCTCTCCTTTCAAGCTTGAGGTTCTTTATTGTGCCATAAATGTACGACACAGGACCCACGGCTTTACTTCCCTTCCGAAGGAAGCCATACTTACGATTTTTACGCCCGAAAAAATCCATCGATCCTGGCCGGGTTCGAACCTGCGACCTTGGGTTTAGAAGGCAAGTGTGGTTACCACTACACCACCAGGACCGACATCATAAACAATGAAAAAACTATTGCAATGACATTTCATAGATGACAATGTAAAAACAGATTAAACCTCAAATTATATATGATGGAAACATTATTGAGTACAAGGGAGAAACAAAATTCTTAGGTACACATGTGAATGAAAACCTTAAATGGGATACTCACACTCAGCATTTAGCGACTAAACTTAGTTCTGTTTGTTATATGCTTAAAAATCTAATAAGGCCACTGAATTTATTAGGGTTGAAAAATGTATATTTTGCTTATTTTCATAGTCGATTAAAATATGGAATAAAATTTTGGGGAGAAAAACGTGAGAGAGTGTTTAAAATCCAGAGAGCAATAAGAATTATAAGTGGAGTAGATAGTATGACATCCTGTAGATCCTATTTTAGGAAACATAATATACTACCATTAGCCTGCCTCTTTATAATAGAGGTCGTAAACCATATTAAGAGATATCAGGGAGAATTATGTTCAAATATAGATATTCATTCTCACAATACAAGAAGGAAAAATGACCATCATGTTCAGATATGCAGGACAAATATTTTAAAAAATAATCTTACAAATGTAGGCATTAAAATGTATAACAAACTACCAATAAATATTAAAGAAATAACCAATATAAAACAATTTAATAAAGAAGTCAAAGCCTTTCTACTACAACATACCTTTTATTCAGTAAGTGAATATATGAACTTTAAATAAGGCATATTGTAAATCTAATATAATTACTAAACTTGTATATTGTTTATATTATACTCTGGATGAAGCCTATCTCACGTAAATAGCAACTGTAGCTCTAGGACATGTCCTATATCATGCAAAATGATCAAAAGGATGAATAAATAAATAAAATACAAATTGTTTCATATTCACAAAGCTATTAAATGAATAGGCTATTGTGTGTAAAACTTTGTTAAAAATATGAATATATAATTAGACTTATATTCCCATGTAATTATGATAAACATACTTTGTTGAAAATCTTTCAAAATATTATTATTTTCATATGAATTATAATTTACTGTATAACATGTTTCATTGCTTTTATATTTATAATGGAAAAATATTGCAATTATTAATATGGAATCAAATTTAACAATCAAATGCTGAAAACTTGTGTGCTATATTGTATTACTTACTACTGTAGTGTTTTATTGTTTGTAATTTAGGTGTATCTTTCTCTTTTATGACATTTTCTTGAACTATTCCATGGACACTACAGCAAAAATCTTATATTTACTAATAAAAGTGCTATATTCCTATATTTCAATGTAGTCAGAAGTACTTGACAAAACTCATGTAATTTTACCAGTTGAAAAAAAAAGAAATGTTTCTGTTCTTAATTGATTTATGTATATTTATTTTTTATTAATTTGCGATAATCTGTTATATTTCTTGCTAAGTCTGATGATATCATGTACATGATTAGATAGACGAAAGAAATTGTAACCCTATAATCTGTAATGGATTCAAAAGGGAATAAATAAAAAAAAAAAAATAATAATAATAATAATAATAATAAGAAAAAAAAATAAAAAATTAAACCAAAGTATTAATTCAAACAACAAAAGCAGACACATGAGAACTCAATACAGTTAAACACTACTGATATTAAATTAGTAAATAATTTCATTTATTTAGGGTCTGTATTATGTACAAATAATTATGAAACAGCATAAAACAAGAAAAGGATATTTATGGCTAGCAAAGTATATTTTACAATACAACATTTATTTAAATTAATAACAAAATACAGAAATATTAAAGTAAAAACCTACAAAACAATAACTAGAGTTATTCTTGTTATGGCTGTGAAACTTGGACCCTTATTAGTAAGAATGAGGAGATGCTGAACATCTTTGAAAGGAAGATACTAAGATGTGTATATGGTCTTGTACAAGATGGATTTAGATGGAGAATAAGGAACAATTCAGAATTATGTATTATATAAGAACTAAAAAATATCGGCTTCTTTATATAAGTTTCTGAATCTCAATTTCACAGCCATCAGTTGACTATTTTTCATCTCTCCTATGCTTATTTTCTTTTTTACAATACATGATCTTGATTTACTTTTATTCTTGAGTACCATACCTTAAAATATGTAATAATTAATTTTATTATATTTCCTGTTCTTCCACTTGATATGGGTAAAGTCAAACCTAATATATCCTTAATAGTCAACAATAATACAAATTAAAACTGAACATAATTTATAAACATGCCTTAAACCTATTGTGTTTTATACTTTCTCAGTCATCCTACTCTTACTGTTTAATGCAAAAAGTATTATCTGCATTCATCTTCTCTAATACTCCCACAAACATACTATTTACCCCTCTCTCCATATTATATACATATTATGGATGAGGTCGTTAAGTCTCGGACTCGTGAGCGGGAGGTCTGGGTTCAAATACCGCCAGGACCGTCCTTCCTGAGTGAGGTTTTTTCCAGGTTTTCCTCAGTCCTCACAAATGGCAAATGCCGGGGAGTACCCTAAACTTAGGCCTGGAACAATTCCTTCCATAAAAATAAATCCTTTCCCAATATATCATTTCATTTCATGTATCATCAGTGTCCATCGCCTGTGGTGCCTCTGTAGCAAAAACAGGCATTAAACAATATTCATTCATTTCTCTCCATATTTTTCAAAGTACCTCTCTCTAGTTACAGTATCAAAAGCCAAATATAAATCTATGGGGGAAAAAAGTCCTAACCTCATTTCAATTGTTATTCCATTAAAAAAAAGAAGTTTTATTACTTAACTATCTTGGATGCTTCTTGCTAATATTTTTAAGCACATAACAAAGTATGTATTTATTTTCATGGCAAGTTACACGGAACAAATCTCATGGACTTTGTAATAAGCCTTATGCTTCCCAAAATATTTTGCTGCTTGTGTAGATTTTGTGAGTGCTGTACACACGTTGAGGTGATGTCTGTCCATATTTTCCCTTCTGTCACATAAACTCAATAAGGGTCTTGCATGATACTAATACAGGCATTTAGCCACTAAGTTGTGAGTTGTAAAGGGGCTGAAGATATATGCTTTACTTCTTCTGCTGTCAGGTGTGGTTTAAATTTCATATTTCCATTGTTTGTGTTGTGGGTGTTGGGTTTATTCTTGTATATAGTGTTCTTTGCAGTTTTTAATTCTGTGCTTAATTGTATGTAAGATAGTCCTCTGATTGAGAGGACCATACCTTTCTTTGCAACCATATCCACCTTTTCATTTCCAGTTAGACCATAGTGGCCAGGAACCAACTGCAGAACTATTGTTTTCCCCTTGGTTGTTAAATTCTGGTAAAATTGAAGGCATTCTTTGATTTCAGGGTTTCTGGGTAAATCACAAGATGCTACGGCCTGAACTGTACACTTAGAATCACTAAATATGACTGAGTTTTGAAGTATACACAATTGGTTTAGAGATATTCTAACTGCCTCAATCTTTCCATCAAAAGCTGTTCTTCTAACCTGCAGGCAAATAGAAGCAAAACATGCTGCTGAATACTCCTGCTCCAGTTTTCTTAGTTTGTGTTGAGTATGAGTATAATAAAGTATGGCTACAAGATAAAGGATCAGTTTAATAGTTCAATATGATGAAACAAAACAATTAAGAACTGCAAAACAGCATCTGTGAAAAGCTGTGTACATTATTGTAAGTACAAAAGTATATTAAATATATTAAATTCATTTTATTTTAAACCAATTTGAGTAAGCTAACAAGAGCTCTACACAATATTTGCAAATCATTACTTAATAAAGGAAAGAAAAGAGTGGTGAAGTAGAAAAGGTCTAAATCCCCTATAAGAAGTGGACAGTCTAACATTCTTAAAAGTGGATAGTCTAACATTCTTAAGGTTCATGAGAACTATATAATAAAGAGGGTTATCCCCAATTAAGCTGAGAGGATTTTCAACTATTTCTTTGTTGCATGGTGATACTTCAACAAAAAATGGTTATGTAGAAAGTATCAGCGTCAGCCTATAGTGATGTAGATATGGTGGAAAACAACAGATAATCCTGAGGGACAAAAATTTGACAGTTTGTAATTGAACTTTGGCACAAACTACAGTTGTTGATGATAGCCCATCATTGTAAATAGAAGGGTCTTATCACCAGCAAGTTGCATGTAGGATGCATAATCCAAATGCAAAAGAATGAATTCCCATAAGAAGTACAATACCCCAATAAATTGATCAATTAGCCAGCACAGCCATGCCAGAACGTAGCAATAATGGACCAGCAAAGAAAGAAATAAAAGAAAACCCAGCAACCAGAGAAGCATTTTGAACAACTTAGGCACAGTATGGCATAATCAATGGCAATTTGGCACTAGAATTTTGGCATAAAGGACCTGGATATGCTCTGAAAGAACAAAAAATTAAAAAATGCTCTCCAATACCAAAAAGTTATGAGTACCTCCTCGCACAGAAATGTGTAGATACTTTGGATTAAGTCCTGAGGATACTAACACAGCCTGTGCCATTTATCACCCCTGTCCCCCCCCCAAGCTAAACTCATCCAGAAATCATCAGATTTTGATTTAGAAATACAAACTCATCCATAAACTAAAAGAACTCAACATAAAAGTAATATGTCAAAATTATTCTCCAAATTTCTAAGACAATGGTGAACTGCAATACAACATAAACAACTTCACATCAAAATTCCACAAACCAAAGTAAAACTACCACAAAGTGCAGTCATAAGTACCATCTTATTCAATGTTTGCACTAATGATGTGTACCAACATATCCAACACACACAAGACATCAAAATATGAATATTCAAAAATTATGATGTCCTGTCGACATCATCTATAAACAACAGCAAACTACATCAGATACTGTAGGACAGAATGAAACAGCCTTAGCCACACTGTACAGAGAACTATATGGTGGTGAACATTGACAAAACAGCATAAATATAAGTTCTTCTCACCAAAAACACAGAAATTAACATTTTAAACTCCAAGTTCTGAACAAACAATTATTTGAAAGTGAACAGACCTCAGTACCTAGGTAACAAACACATTAGAAACAACACATAAACTCCACTGCTAATAAAGTCCAGAAAATACTAAACCTTTTGAAATGCCTAGCAGAAGCAACATGAGCAAATATATAAGACTAAACAACACAAATAGTCTATCATACATAACTATAATGAAATATGGTATCAAAGTGATTTTTATTTTAATGGTGTTTAATGCCTGTTTTACTACTGAGGCACCACAGGCGGTGAACACTGATGATACATGAGATGAAATGATAAATTGGGAAAGGATTTTTTTATAAGGAAGGAAACGTCCCAGGCCTAGGTTTAGGGTACCTACCCGGCATTTGTCATTAATGAGGACTGAGAAAAACCTGAAAAAAATCTCAGTCAGGGAGGATGGTCCTGGCAGGATTCTAACCCCAGACCTCTCACTCATGAGGCTGCACCTTAACGAACTTGGCCACTCGTGGCGGTACCAAAGTGATGGCCAATACCGCCACTGCAGACAGATAGAAATTAGAAACTAATAGAAAAAACACTCTTTAAAACTAATCACCAGAGCAGTAAAATCAATACCAACTTTAGCACTACAATTTTATACAAATATCTATATAGCTAAAAATGAAACAAAAGCTGCAGTTTCTTATATGAATTAAAGGCTTCTACAAACTTAGCATGGGCAAAGCAAATCTCAGACCTGTATATAAATACCTCCAATGAAAAGTTACCAAGATTTTCTGCAAATGATACAAATTCCCACTCAAATAGAACTAATAAGCAAAACATTAAATCCATTAAATGAAAATTCCCCTAAAACTGCTCAAACAAACAGCCAAATGATGTCTACCAGATCTGAAAATCTATACAGATGGCTCACATGTGTCTAAAGGAAGAGCAGGCACTAGAGTATATTCAATATATTGAAGTCAGTGAAAACAACATAAACTTTGATAGAGTAACCAAAGTAATCTACACCACACTACAACAAATAATTTACACAACACAAGCCTTAATAAGACAATAATGCTCTCAGGTTCTATATTAGCACTAGTGGCAATAACAACCAATAAATGCCCCCCTCTCATCAACAGTCAACAAAGTATGACAAATAATAAAAAAAACTAACCAAACTAAATAAAACTATCCACTTTCAATGGGTACCTTCACATGTCGGTTTAACCGAAAATTAAATAGTTGATTCTCTAGCCAAAAAGGGAACAAACATCCAACTTATCAACTATTGATGAATTTACTTTCAACAAAGAATTTAATAAAAAAAAAAAGAACAATTCTTAAAAGAGAGTTCACAAATGACAAATAACAAATAAAAGAATCAATAACAACCTATTGATTGAATGATGATGGTAATGATGATGATGATGATGTGATGATGATGATGATGATGATGATGATGATGATGATGATGATGATAACAAAACAACAATATAGTTTAACAGCATTCGGATGCCAGAAGACAAATAGGCAAATCTTCAGTATTGGCCACTGGAAGCCAACCAAGTCTCTAGGGAATTCATGATAGTTGCAAGTTACTGTGCTTAAGAAAACCTCAGGATCTTCAGAGCTGGAAATAAGTGTAGGTTAATGCAGCACACTTAATGGACTCCATTTTCAATGAACAGAGTATCAAAAGTAAGGATTGGATAAAGCTTCTAATCTAAGTACTGCTACTGGAAAAAAGCTGACTGGTGTGCATGAGATACTTTTTCATTCAATTCCTGATCAGATGCTTCACCCATGGATTTCTGCAGCTTAGGTATTTTGAAAAGAAGCCTTTGTTTACAGAAATTTCCGTACCAATGAGAGCCTTTGACAGTTTACTAATTTGGCCTAATATTTCTCTTAATGCACTGCAATACAGCTTTCTCCAATGGAAAATGAGATGTAGAGCTATAGTCCATGACTGTAGCCATCATACCAAATACAATAGATTATTTCACTTTTCAATATAGTTACCCTTTATTGCAATACACTTCTAACATCTTTGAATTAACATTTCAATCCCTCCCCCCCAAAATAATCGAAATTCTTGTCTACAAAATGGGCATAAACAGCATCCATCACTTCTTCATCATACTTAAATTTCCTTCCTCGAAGGTCTTTCTTGAGATTTGAGAAGAGGAAATAGTCACTGGGAGCTAGATCTGGACTGTAAAATGGATGGTTGATCTCATGGAAGCCACATTTATTCACAGCTTCCTTTGAAACAATAGCTGTGTGCACAAGCACATTGTCATGAAGAAGGTGCACACCACCACTCAACTATCCTTGCCTTTTCTCTTTGATGGAAGCATGTAGTCTGTGCAGTAGGCAAGTATAGTACTTCCCATTTACTGTGGTGTTCCTCTCCTTGAAGTCAATGAAGGGTATTCCTTCACAGTTCCAAAAGATTGTGGCATGATCTTCTTGGATGACTGAGTGACTTGGCCTTTAGAGGTGGTGCTTCGCCAGGTTTACACCACTCACTCCATTGATTCTCTTTTGGACAAGGGATAATAGTAGAGGACCATAGCTTCATCTCCTGTAACAATTGGTTTGCAGAACTTCTCTCTCATTGCCATGCAGAACTCTAAAAATGCCTGACAACAGATAACATTGCTGCTTTTGGATTTAGGAAAGAAGTCTGGGCACCCATCTTGCTCATGTTTAAATGTTCATGAATAATTCAAAGAACTGTTGTTTTAGAAAGGCCCAACATTACTGCTACTTCTGTAACTTTAAGCCAAGGGCCTTCCATAATTTCTCCTTCCACAAGAGCGATGTTTTCAGGAGTGAGCACCTCCAAAGGCCAACCTGCACAATCTTCGTCTTCAATGCTTTCTTGACTCATTCAAAAAGGTTTGGCCCATTCTTTTATTTTAGAATATGAGGGAGATATTTCCCCATATACACTATCCATTTGCTGTTTATTTTCATTTAGAGTAAGTCCTCCTTTTGTGAAGAACTTAATAACAGCTTGATGCTACATTTTGAACATGTCACAATCTTCTATACATAGCCTCCTTTATGCAACTTTATCTGAACAAATGAACATGTGGAGCAGAAGTTACAGCTGCAATTATTTACTTAAGAGATAGGTATGACACCAGATAAGGGTTTTGTGAAGGTGATAATACCTATCGCCAAGACCAGAAACTTATGGACATACCCTGATAGCTAAAAACTAACTGTACTAATACTCTGAAAATACAGAAACATCATACCTGCTTAGAAAGATGAACTTTGAGGGTATCATATAAAAGGGTAGCCGTTTTTTCAGTGCTGCCCTCACTTCCTTACGTGACGTTTTACCCTTTGCCACTATATAGGCAACAAGAAACTTGTCTGAGCCCTCTTCTCCTTGAGCTAAGACACAACCAGTTTGTACCATGGGAAGATCCAGCAGTGCTGTTTCTACTGCCTAAAATAGCATAAAGTATGCTTAACTTAAAAAGACAGAACTGCAAGTAAATAGAAAAAGTAAAGTATTTAGATCAGTTAATTACTTAATATTGTATAAATAAATATTTCACATTATGAAGTTAGAAGGCACTATGTCACTAAATTGAATTATATTCCATCTGAATTGAATGCACATCAGGCAGTACCTCATTCAGTAAGCCATACTAATGTATGAAGTAACGTTATCTAAGTTTGTTATTGATATTGCTCCTTTTTAGTTGACTTTAATGGTCTTCCACTTAATATTCCAGAGACATATTGATTACACTACTATTTTTTTATCAGTGAATAAGGATCCAGAAATATTAAGTTCACAATTAAAAACCATGACAGAGGAAGCTAAATATTCACTTGCAACTAATAACTTCAAAATCAAAACAAAAATAATTTTAACAAGTATAGTTTTAAGTAGTGGAAATTTTCACAGTGAAATACAGTATACTTTTGCAATTTTGTTTTATTTAAACTCCACTCCACTTGAGAATGAAACCTTTAAAATAGTTAAGCTCTTGGGCTTATATTTAGAAACTCAGTTGGGATGCACATGTATAAAATTCTAATTGAGAAACTGTGAAGAGTTATATATCTTTTAAATAAACTATAAATTTGTACACATCAAGATATTTTAATAACAGCTTATTATCCTTTCTTCCATTTCCACTTCACTTATAGTATAAGGTAATTGTCTTTTAGTATGGCAAAAGAAAGCCATTAGGATCATCCAAGGATTGTCAAAAAAGGAATCTTGTAGAAAAAGTTTTAAAGAATTGAGAATTGATCATATATAAATTAAAATGTTTTAGCAGTGCAACTGATATAACAAAAATTAGAGAAGCAGAAATAAATAAAACACTAAAATAGTTACATTGATATCACAATATTTTGACCTCGCTTATGTTCTTCTTCAATGGCAGAAGACATATTTATACACACACACAAACATATTTGCTAGTACAGTAGATGTTAAAGAGATAGTATCATTTCGTAGATAGGACTGAAATGCATAAGTATCATATTAGAGACAGCAATGACCTTGATACTCCCCATTTTCAGTTAGATAAATCAGTTAGATAAATTTTAGTTAGATAATTCAGTTAGATAAATAACCATAAATACATACTTAAAAATATGCAATAAATTTCCTACCAATATAAGATCTCAAAATATAAATATATTTAAAAATAATTTTATTATGTACATAATTACATAACTAACCTTGTTTCAATAAAAAATATATTGACAAAGCTTAATGCATAGCTTGTATGCTTAATAGCAGAAAATACAGATTTGGTTTGATTTAATATGATACATATTTCCTAAGCAATTGCTCTACAATTTAGAAAATATCTTTCAACATTTTTGATCAAGTAATACTAATTGTACTGGAATATCATTTTGTGCTTGTGCTACAGGGTGTGTTACTAACAAATTCAAAAAACAACAATACAAGTTATAACTTCAAAAGTAAAGAAGCACAGGAAAAATATAGAAATTAAATAGCTGAGTTAATGGCTCATAGGTAATGTCTGCACCTTGTGTTTAGAAGTAATATACAGAGGAGCAAAGCCTCACTATGTACTTTTCATGATTTTTCTTAATCATGAAGACAAATGTTGGGCTATATATTTTACTGCCACAAACCCTGAAAAATATTTCCTGAAGAATAGCAATTTGAAATGAAATAAATGCTACAGGAAGATAACTATGTAACTAAAACCATTTGTATGTGAATTTATGAAATTGTAGTAGAGAAAAATTATTATATTACTAAAGAAATCTGTCTAACAAAAAGTGAATAAAATACTGCTTCAGATTTCATATGACCAGAAATTCAATAGATGTCTCAGTAAGAACAGTGAAAGCAACAATTAATAACCAGTTAATATAAAGGTTGTAAAATAAATAAAATTATTTGTAACCACACAGGAAAATGTAACATTCAGTCAGTACCATCATCATTGGCATCAGTAGGAAATGACGCTGTAAGTGAATTTGCAAAATAAGGCATTCAACTGCACTGAAAAATTAAAACTAAAACTGCCAAACATTAGTCAAAATTAACTGTCAAACCAAAGGTAGAAAATGTTCCATTTTTCAGCTGACAATTAGCCTGAACCTCACCGCTGAAGCATAAGTATTGTAAGTATTGAAAACTGCTTTGTATTACTATGCTTCCTTTCTTAGAATAGAACACTATCTCTGGAGGTTATAGGCATCTGTTGGATATTGTCAATTTATGCAGTTGAAATTTGTACATTAGATAGTTATATATTTACCATTTTGTCTTACAGAGCTTTAGCTATTAAATCATTAAAATAATAGGCATTTCTGCATCAGATAGCATTTCAATTTGCATTTGAATTGTTATCTCCCTGCAATTGTTTAATATGATTTGGTAATCTGTTATATAGAAGTCCTTGTAACATTGGATTTTTGTCAATCATTTTCATGTTTGCTCTTGGACTATAATAATCATTATTTTTCTGGTACTGTATTTATGGATATTGTTGTTTTTTAAAGGAAGTTTATGAACAGCCAATAGCAGGGATGGATTCAGCAGGGGGAGCCTGGACCCTCCCTGTCAGATCATATGAAAATCATGTTGCTTTTTATATATATATATAATTTTTTTTTTTTTTAACTTTTTTCCATTTTTCATGTCAGTTTTTGCAATATAACCAGTAGCAAGCTAGTGAAATAAAACATTTTTGCCATAAAATTGTTCTGACCAGGAATGGAACCTGGGTTTACTCCCTGAGAGGGAACAGTGTTATTTTATTGTAAATCTTAATATGCTATGTTTTATACATTATAATACAATGAAATATAAATTAACATAATTATATTATAACTATGAATATTTAGTTTGCTCAAATGATTTTAATAATCCAAAATGAAATATAGGTCTGGAGGAAATGATTTGCAGATTGCAGAGCTCTGTTTTCAATAATGGAAAAGCGGCAAAGAATAAGCAAATCTGCCGACTTATATTATTTAAGCATCCATTTGAAATGGTCCGTTTCATTAAGTTAAACCTGAAGGCTCAAACTGTGATCTGTTAATTGTTGATTCAAAAACATATTCCAGTTACCAGAACCTCTCTCAGTAGTGCTGAATGGAGTGAAGTGTGCAGTTTGATATTCGATTCTTAGTAGTAAATTGTGATTGTAAGATGTCAAAATGAAAATTCAGATAGATTTTTTACAGTTTGTTAAAAGGTCATTTGCTGAAGCTGAAGATAGGGATCAGACATCGAAAAAATAGTGTCAAATAGTGATTGTGTTACAAACTTGCAGTTGCAATAAGTGTGAACCGGAAACATCATTAGGAAGAGGAACTGCATCTAATGATTGCGATGAACTTGACATAGGGCATTTTTTGAACCAAGATTTTTGCATGATGATACTAATTATAGAGCCCTGACTAGTACGTGGGTTCCACCAAAAAGTTATGACTTTCCAGTAACTTTAGTAGTCGGACATTGCAGGGGTTTCCAGAATTCCTGGTTGGACAGATTCCCTGGCTTACTTACAGTAAAAAGAATGAAGGTGCTTACTGTCAGGTGTGTGTTCTATTTGGTCCTAAGGAGGGGGTCACAGTGGGGTTCAGTTATAATCTCTTGTTTTTAAGCCTCTAAATAAATTTAAGAAGGCACTTCAAATATTCAGAGAACAGTTATCATAAAATAGCCCTTGTTAAAAGTGAGAATTTTAGGAGAGTGTATGAAGAGGAAAAACATAAATTTCAAGTTCAATTGGACAATGAAATGAAAAATAGAGTAAATGAAAATCGTATAAAATTGCTCTTTATTGTGAAGACTATCGCTAGAACTTTCCACTTCAAGAGCACAGGGATGACAGTGTCATTGATTTAGAGTACAGATTTGAAGGTGAAAATAAGGGAGATTTTAAGGAACTTCTTAAATTTCCAGTTGACACAGGGGATGAAATTCTCAGAGGCCATCTTGCAAAGACACCTAAAAATTCTGCTCTAACCAGTAAAACAACACAAAATGATTTGATAAATCATAATTGCTGTCATAATTGAAAACAAAATTTTGGATAATGTTAAGAGAGGGAAATATTTTTCTATTCTACTTGCCAAAACTACAGACATCAATAGAAATTAACAATTAACATTTTGCATGTCTTTCATCGGCCTAGAAGTGTATTGTGTGAGGGAGGGATTTTGAAGATCTATTTTAACGCATGATTTAAGTGGTGAAGGGTTGTGTAAGTTAATAGTGGATGAACTGCGAGATTTGAAATTAGATATTTTGAACATGCGTGTACAAGAATACGATGATGGTGCAAAATTTTCAGGACAGTTTCGAGGCGTATAAGCCCACATTTTAGCAGTTCAACTTCTTGCGTTCTATGCACATTGTGCTGCACATTGCTTGAATGTAAAGCCTGTCTGTTCAATTCCATTACACAAGCTGTTGACACAATCCACAAAATTATCAATTTCGTTAGGAAGTCTAAAGCAGACATCACTCATGAATGACAAAATCAGAAAATTGTGGTTTCAGCAATAAAATGTAAAAAAATAATAAAAAACATAAATTGATATCACTGTGTGAAACTCTGTAGACTGAGTGGCAGGATGAGATTTTTCCTGCAATCATGTTATTCCTAGAAGAAGCAGTCTTTGAGTAAAAATGCACATATTTTACTGAACTCTAACCTAAAGTTCGAGTTCATAACTAAAATATTTGGAATAACTGTAAACCTTTCCATACAACTACAAAATCCATGCATTAATTTGACTTAGTATTTTGGAGTGACTGAAAGAGTTAAAGATGCCTTAAAAGAATTCAAGAAAATCAAGCGTTTCATTTTGTTTTTGAAAACACTATCACATTAGCAAAATATGTTGATGTAAAAGTTAAGGTGCCTGGAATAACATCCAGATAAGCTTATTGAAGTAATATTTTTACTGCAACTTCTCTAGAAGAGCATTATCACAATGTTTTTTCTTCCATTCTTGGATTACCATTTCAATGAATAGCCCACTAGATTCTCACGTGATAAACACAATTGGGTCCTTGATGCCAGTTATTCGGAATGACCTGAATTCAGATATTGATGATTTAGTAAAAGGTGCAAGTGTTTATGAACAAGACTTACCAGGAACTATTATTGAGCTTTCAGGTGAATTAAAAATATGGTTTAACTTTTGAGAAACCCAACAAAGTAAACCAAAAACGGCTATTGAAGCTCTTCTCCTTCTCCATACCAAAAGCAATTTCTATCCAAACCTCAGGGAATTTCTAATCATCATATGGGTCATACCAGTAACAACAAGCATGGCGGAAAGATCATTTTCAATATTAAGGCATGTGAAACCTATCAAAGATTCAATATGCAACAGGTTGGACTGAATGGTTATGTGCTACTTATCATCCACAGCAACATTGAGGTGATTCCAAAGGAACTAGTTAATCTTTTCGCAAAAAAACATCCCAGGAGATTACAGCTTCAATGACATGTAAGTTACAACAATATTATTACCATACAATTTTTCCTGGGTGCAATTAATTTATTTTTATGTACATATTGTATTCATGGAACTAATACATTTTTGGGAATGTAAACTGAATGTGTGTCTTTTGAAAAGATTGGACATTTTCTGTGGGGTTGTGGCTCACTATATACTAATAGAATCTGCATCACAGTTATTAATTAAATTTATTTACTTAAATATTTAGTTAGTAACTCTTTTAGTATGACCTCAATTCTGATATATCCATATGGGGTAGTAGATTTGGCGCCCCTGTCAAATATTTCTAGATCCGTACCTGGCCAATATTATTGCTTTGTATACATTTAAAGAAAAAAGAGTAAATATTTTTAAATAAAGCCACTCACACAGGACTCTGTGGGCTTTATGCTCTGGATTATGCTAATACTTTTTTGCAGTACATCTTTAAAAGATTACCCTAAATTTCAATACCATAGGACATGTGTGGTTGATATTCCATTATAAATACTTTTCAGTAATTGCTCATCATCTATAGGTTTGAAATGTCTCAGTATATAAATTTCTTTACTAATTTTATTATGTATATATTGAATGTAATCTGACCAAAAAAAAAAAAATGCACGCACGCATGTGCACACATACATATAATCCTAAGAATTTATGTCCATTTGAATCTGATATGGAGTGTGTTTTTATGGATAACTTAAGATCTACATGAGTTCTGTTTGATGAGCATATACATAATTGTTTTTCCAATTTGCATTTAAGTTTATTTGCACTGAAATAGTTTATGAAGTTGATTGCTACGCTACTTAATTTTGCATTAATTTTTCATTGTTTTTTTCACTGCATATAGCTATAGTGTCATCTGCCTAGGCTATTATTGTACATATTATTTGGCATAGATGGAATAGAATATTTTATATATATATGACAAATAACAATATAGTTAGAACTCTTCCTTGTGGGAATTCACACTTAACAGCTTTATAGCCTGATTTGTAAGGCAATGAATTGTTTCTTTTTGAAAGAAAATTTTTGTACATTATTTTAAATTTTAAATCAGAAGATATTAATTTTTAGCTATTTCTCTTATTCCATCTTGTTCTAAGTTGTGATTTACATAGTCAAATACTACAGAAAGGTTGAAAAATCGTGAACAAGTTTTTGCATTTGTTTCTAAATTTAGTAGAGCTTTATATGCTTAGGAGAAAAAATTAAGAAGTCTAGCTGCTATTAATTTTTAAAAAAAGTTTGCTATATTTGAAAGTAAAATTATTGGTCTATAGTTTAGTTCATTTTGGTCTGCTATTTTACATATTGGTCGAATTTGACTTTGTTTCAGGCAAGTAGGAAAATTTTCTCTTTCAAGAGATTGCTGGAATAAATAAACTAATGGTTTAGCAATCATATTTTTATTGTGTTTTTAATATTGTAGTGCTTATATTATCCCTCCAATTAGTATGAGCATTTGATAATTCAGTCATTGTTTTAGTCACTTTCATCTCTGATGTAGGAGTCAAGAATATTGAAGAACATAACTGTGAAACTATAGGCTAATCTTTATCTTAAAAGTTTGGAGGTTTGCTATATTAATAATGAAACTGTTGAAATAATCACATATTTTTCATTGGTCTACAATTTTTTCACAATTTACTTTCAATTCTATGTTTTTGTATGTGTATTTTTTTACTCTGATTTCATTTATACATCCCCACAGAATTTTACTTACGTTATAAGATTTGTTAACTTATTAATTTTTTCTTTGCAATTGTTGTCCTTAAAGCATTTATGTAATATTATCTCAAAGTCTTATACTTTCCTTTATAATATCTCCTCTCTGTGAATTTTTGGGTTTCAAACAAGTCCGAATTAAATTTAAAATTAATTTTGTGTCAAAACTAATACAGTGAAGCAACTAATATATTCTTAATTAGCTAGTGAGTCAATTTAATACTGTTAGGCTCCAATTAGCATTGAATCATACAGAACATATAACAAATTATTTATGAGAAAGTCACTCAAATTTCACTAGTTTTATTCCACTTACCATTTCTGGCAAAAAAAAAAAAAACACGAGTTCCAAAACGAACCAAAACTCTTATAAGCTCTTCAAAAACCCATAAAATTATCGGTATGGGAAAATATATTCTTGAATGAAAACAAAGAAAATTTAGTTCATTTTGATTTTCCAAACAACAGCAACCTCATCAAAAAATTTGTAAAATCCAAAGAGCAACATCTTAATACCACGCTGGAAAGTGACAGTGGAACCGTGCTGACGATGAAGGAAATTTGCCTTTGATACATGTCCAAGTGGAATAAAACTAGTGAAATTTGAGTGACTTCCTCATAAATAATTTGTTATATGATACTATATTTCACTGTGAAAATCCCAAACTATTCAAATTAATACAGAACATGTTTCATTTGCTAATGCTGGCAAAAGCCTATGAAACATGTTCTGTATAATTCAATGGTAAGTGGAGCATAAGAGTAAAATTTGATTCACAAGCTAACTGAGAAGTCCTGAATTGTTTGCCTCAATTTGATCTATTGAAGAGCAAGTTTTACTGTTGATTCCCTAGTAGGATTTAGGTTTATCTCTTGTTATTATTGAACAGCACATGTTAAAATGGGTATTAAATATTTTATAAAATTCTTGCCATTTTCCATTTATGTTCTTCTGATTAAAAATATGAGGGTCGTTTCGAAACTAATGCCTCCTATTTTTTGTGTTGACTTTGGATGTTCGCACCAGATGTCGTTGGTGTACCGCTAATGCTTGAACCTCCCTCTTTCATTTGTTGGTGGTTCATTTGTTCTGCGGTAGTTAGCGCCAACAGAGGAGTGTTCTAAAATGGAGTCTGATGTGGATGCGCATATAAAACAGAGATGTGTGATTGAATTCCTCATTGCTGAAGGAATTGCGCCAATTGAAATCCATCGACGCTTGCTAAAGGTGTACAGAGGCGATACACTAGACGTGAGCAATGTGAGGCGATGGGTACGGCATTTTAACGGTGGTAAAAAGGGTGTGAATGACAAGCCACGACCCGGTCGACCCTGCACAGCTGTCACCCTTCACAATGAAGAGCGTCTTGATCAACTCATCCGTGCTGATCGGCGGATAACTACCAAAAAATTGTGTGCAAACCTGAATGTCGGCTGTAATGCCCTGGAAACAATGTTGGAGCATCTTGGTTATCACAAAGTCTGTGCGAGATGGGTCCCGCGGACGCTTACAGAAGAACAAAAAAAATCTTCGAATGGAAATTTGTCGGGACCAATATGAAGCTGAAGGTGACAATTTTATGAATAGCATCGACACCCGTGATGAGACGTGGTGTCACCACTATGAGCCGAATCCGAAAGACAGCCCATGGAATGGCGACATGCGAATTTTCAATCAAAGAAGAAATTCAAGACACAGCCATCTGCAGGCAAAGTGATGTGCACAGTCTTCTGGGATAGCCGGGGTGTGGTTCTTTTGGATATCCTGGTGTCTGAACATCTGTCAATTTAGCACACTACAAGACGACACTGACTAAGCTGAAAGCTCGAATTTCCAGGGTAAGGCCAGAGTAAGACCAACTTTCACCTGCAACATAATAATGCCAGGCCCCACATCAGTTTTGCGAGCACGCAACTCATTGCAAAATTTGGCTGCACTGTCTTACCACATCCACCGTACAGTCCCGATTCAGCACCTTCAGACTTCCATCTTTTTGGGCCTCTAAAAGATGGACTACATGGCGAACATTTTCATACTCGGATGCTGTTGTCAAAGCTGTAAGGAAGGGGTTAGCCTATGCTGGTTCAGATTTTTACAAGCGTGACATGCAGGCTCTGGTTCATCGTTGGCAAAAGTGCATAACGAATAGTGGTGACAATGTGGAAAAATGACAGCCTGTAGCTGAAATATTGCTCTATTTAACTGTGCAGTTGTGATGTATGCATCTCCTGTAGTTTCCATGAATAAAATAGGAGACATTAGTTTCGGAAAGACCCTTGTATCGTGCAATGTTTCTGTTAATAATTTTGCTTTTAAGGAGATTAGCAGTCATTTCATTTATTTGTCTAAACTTCTTTATTTGTTTCACCTTTTGTGTTTTTACAATTAATGTTAGCAAAATAAATATATTGTGCATATTGATCTGGCTGTAAAAAATTTAATACTTGGACATTTTTTACTTTTGTACTTTCATTTGTAACATTATGATCTATAATTAATGTAGATTCATCAGTAACTCTTGTTGGAACATGGCTTAGCTCTACAAGATTAAATGTGGAAAGCAGATCATAGAATTTGCTATAATTAGTATCAGAGTGGTTAACATGTATATTTAAATCATCTACTAAAATGATGTTATTGTATCTAGTAGAAAATGTTGATAACAGTTTATTAATTTGAGCAATAAACACATTCAGCTGTGCACTAGGGAATCTGTAAATATCAACATTGAATCCTCATTTGTTAGTATCTTAATGCCAGTAATTTAAATTGTTTTCGCAACATTTATCGACTTTCAGTGCAGTCACTTCCAAATGACTACCTCCACTTCCTTTAAAGGATGTTTTGCAATACTTACCAGCTATTTTGTATCTGGGATTTTCACAGTGAAATATAGTATAATATGACAAAATATTATTATGAAATCACTTAAATGTCACTAATTTTGTTCCACTTACTTGGACATGTTTCAAAGGCTTTTGCCTCCATCTTCAGCGTGGTCCCACTGGCCACATTCCAGTGTGGTATTAAGTTGTCGCTCTGTGGCTTTAATGAACTTTTTGATGAGGTAACTTGTTTGGGAGATCAAAGTTAACCAAAAAATCTTTGTTTTTGTTTATAAATATATATTCCCATACTGTTAATTCTATGGGTTTTTGAAGAACTTTTAGTAGTTTTGGTTCCTTTTGGAATTCATTTTTTTTTTTTTGGTGCCAAAAATGGTCTGCTACTGCTGATTTTTCTGTGTGTTTATATTTTACATTTCTCATGTGTTCCCTAAAATGTATGGTAATATTTCTTTTTGTTTTGCCTATGTATTTCATAAATGCCTGATTGTTTTCCTGGTGGAATTTTGTTTTTTGTGTTGGTGTTTAAATGGTTTTTTAAACTAAATTTATTTACTGGGTACAAAATTATGTTTGCCTCTTTAAAAATCTTCTGGAATTTTTGGTGTGCCCATGGGTGGAATGTGAATTTTATATATATGATCTCCTTTGTATCCTTTTAGTGTGGTGATGTCCTTTATTTGTTTTTTCTTTTTGAATTTCTCTATTTTCTTGTTGACCAGATCTATTGTGTAGGCATTTTTCTGTGCTATTTCTATGTTTTTTTTTTTCATACAATTGCAAGGCAGATACAAATTGGAGTACCAAAAATCATTTTTCATACAATTGCAAGACAGAATACAAATTGGAGTACCAAAAAGTCATAGATATAGCACAGAAAAAAGGCTATACAATAGATCTTGTCAACAAGAAAATGCAGAAATTCAGAAAGAAAAAAAAAAACAAATAAAGGACATCATCACACTAAAAGGCTACAAAGATGATCATATGTATACATAAAATACAAATAAAATTCACATTCCACCCATGAGCACAGAAGATTTTTAAAGAGGCAAACATCATTTTGGCCACAGTAAATAAATTTAGTTTTAAAAACCATTTAAACACCAAAACAAAAGAAAATTCCACCAGGAAAGCAATCAGGCATTTACCAAATTGGTTGCAAAGATTGTGACATGAAATACTTGGATAAAACAAGAAGAAATATTACCATACGTTTTAGGGAACACAGAACACATGAGAAATATAAAGTATAAACACACAGAAAAATCAGCAGTGGCAGACCATTTTTGGCACAAAAAAAAAAAAAAAACCACGAATTCCAAAAGGAACCAAACTACTAAAAGTTCTTCAAAAACCCATAGAATTAACAGTATGGGAAAATATATTTAATAAAAACAAAGATTATTTGGTTAATTTTGATTTCCCAAACAACAGTTACCTCATCAATAAATTCGTTAAAGCCACAGAGTGCCATCTTAATACCACACTGGAAAGCAACCAGTGGGACTAGGCTGAAGATGGAGGCAAACGCCTTTGAAACATGTCCAAGTAAGTGGAACAAAATGAGTGAAATTTGAGTGATTTCGTAACATAATTTGTCATACTTACTAGCTAGTTTATAGTTATTAATGTTCAGTAGTTTTAATTGTTCACTGGATAAACATGTTCTTACAACAGCTAGTTTAGGCTTAAAATCATCTAATAATTATTCAAGTACAATATATTTTTTATTCATATACTATATAGTTAGATAAAAAATTCTGAGGCTCAAAACATTACAAACATACTTCAAACACTTATATTCATCCCCTCAGTGGCCCAGTTTTTTGAGTACGGGGCGTAGCGACCCCAAGGCACCCGAGCTGCTCCCACAGGTCCGCGCTTAGCGCGTTTGACTCTGTTTTATTTGGCCTCTATTTTACTTTTTATTCGTCCTACTTCCCTGTTCTTTAACTGATGGGTGCCCCCGTGTTTGACACGGTAAAAAATGACTGGGTAACGGCGTAACTCCCAGCACTGGGTTATCATGTAGGACAGGAGCGTATCCCCTGGTAAAGGCCAGGCCCGGGGAAGGGCCATTGCATGAGTTCACTTCCTGCAGGCGATTGGGTCCCTTCGTCAACCCACAGGAAGGTGTGACCCTAAGGTTACCTTGTTCAGGCCAGAACCAGTAATCTAAGCCGGGGTGGCGCCCAGGATGCAGCCTGCCATCGGAGACAGTTGCAATGCTGGAGGATTAAATCGCTATGGTACATGATAATAATCATTTTCAAATGAAACGTAAGAGAGTTGACGTTAAAGAAGTATGCGAGAAGTCTTTTTCCTCGATACTTAGTGCTGAGTCGAACTGAGGATGGTCAGTCGTTCACCAGGGTAAACTCATTAATAATTCAGAAGGGCATTGATGCCATAGCTGGACCCGTTAAGTCCTGTACCCGTCTACGTAACGGATCGCTTTTGGTGGAGACACTTGGTCTGTCTCAAAGCAACTCAAGGCGACGATACTCCACGGTTATCCTAACCGTGTTGAGCAACAAAAGACATCGAATTCGTCGTGAGGAGTTGTTACCACCAATGTACTAGACGGTATGTCTGACCCGGAAATCCAGAGCTGCCTGGAAGACCAAGGGGTCACTTCTGTTTATCGCGTGCAGGCAAGGAAAGAGGGGGAATTGCAACCTACCCGGACTCTATTCCTCACGCTCAACAGGGTCGAATTGCCGCAGAGGATTAAAGCGGGCTACGAAATGATTGAAGTGCGCCCGTATATTCCGAGCCCGATGCGATGTTTTCAGTGTTAACGTTTTGGCCACACTCGCATATCCTATAAGAGTGTCGTTTCCATCTGTGCATCCTGCGGTCAAGCAAGTCATGAGGGAGCATGTCCATTCGCTCCGGTTTGCGTCAACTGCCGCGGTGATCATCCAGTCTCGTCCCGCGACTGCCCTCGTTTTACAGAGGAGCGCTGTATCCAGAAGATCCGGGTGAAGGAAAAACTCTCCTTTACTGAGGCCCGGAAGCGATTTCAATCTCGCCAACCCGTTGTGCCTAAGACCGGCACATACAGCGCAGCAGCTTCTTTTGCGGTCAAGAAGTACGATAGCAGTACGCAGACTTGCGACCTTGTATTTACACGGGTCCCTACTAAGCCCACTTCTCCCAAACGCATTACCGAGAAACCGAAGCCAATAGTTTTCAATGCGCCTGAAATAAAGTTCCGCATTACGTACTCGAAAACTGACTTCTTGAAAGCGTCAACTCCTGTTCAGCAGAAAAAGAGCCCTTCTTCTCCTCGGAGGTCCCGCTCCCATGATGGGAGCAAACCCGCTAGGCGGTCGCCGTCACCGCCTATTCCCACATCCAACCGATTCCAGGTGTTGGAATCGGTGAATGCTTCTCAGCGGGAGAGCCCTCCCTCTGAGGATGTGATGGAGCAGGATGTGCCTGCTCCAGGCAAACCACCGAGCCCCACGCGCCTTAAGAAAGGACGTTTGATTCATCCAGGGCCTAGCAAAAAGTAAGGTGGTAATTTTTAAACTTATTTTTACCTAATTTTAACAATGGCTATCCTTTCGTGGAATGTCCGTGGTCTCCGTAGTCGAAGACCTGACCTCGAGTTACTTTTGCGCTCTACTGACTCTCCGCTTGTGTGTCTCCAAGAAACCAAATTTCGCCCGCAATATAATTTTAATTTACGCGGTTACTCTTCGGTACGGAGTGACCTTCCTACCGAAGATGGCACTCCCGCACACGGCGGAGTTTTAATTTTAATTCGACACAACGTGTACAGCACTACATTACAGCTTCAGATTCCTTTACAAGCTGCTGCAGCTACAGTTCACTTTTCAGGCCTTAGTTTTTCTGTCTGCACTGTTTATTTACTTCCATCTGGCATTATCGCCACAGTTGATGTGGACAATCTTCTGTCTCAGCTACCACCCCCTGTTCTACTTATGGGGGATTTCAATGCACACCATCCCCTATGGGGTTCCATCACGGAGTGTGCAAGGGGTAGCCTTTTAGCCGACATTTTGTTTCGTCACAATCTTATACTGCTCAATACTGGTCAACCTACTTTTCTTTCTGACAGCACTTACAGCTTTTCCCACTTGGATTTATCCATTTGTTCTTCCTCATTTGCTGTACATTTTACCTGGAACGTCATCTCCGATTTATATTCCAGGGACCACTTTCCGTGTCAGATACATGTACTCTCTTCAAACGCACATTATCAGCGCGCGCCAAAATGGCTCTTTGAAAAGGCCAATTGGCCTCTCTTTCGATCTATGGCCGAATTTTCAGGGTGTGAATTTCCATCAATCGACGTCGTGATCCAGCACCTCCGTACGGTCATCATAACAGCCGCAGTTCGGGCTATTCCCCGGTCGTCTTGTCACCCCAGACGCTTACCGGTTCCCTGGTGGATCGATGAATGCCGGGATGCTTTGCGTGCACGCCGAGGTGCTCTCCGAGTTTTCCGTCCCCATCCTACTTCAGCAAATGTGATTCGCTACAAACAAATGCGCGCCAAATGCCGTCGAGTGATTAAGGATAGCAAAAAGGCTTCTTGGGTTGCTTTTACCTCTTCTTTTAACCGTACAACGCCTTCATCTGTAGTTAGGGAACAGCTACGCCGCGTTGCGGGCAAACCTATGTTTACGCCTATACCCGGTCTTAGGATATCCAATCGAGTGCTCACTACTCCGATTGAAGTTGCCAATGTTGTAGGACGCACTTTCGCTGATATTTCAAGCTCCGCCAATTACCCTCCTTTTCTCACTTTAAAGGAGCAGGTCGAGTCGAAGGGTTTCTGTTTTGCCTCCGACCAGCAGGAGTGCTATAATGTGCCTTTTACAGCACGGGAATTGGAGCATGCCCTAACGAACTCTCGACACTGCGCACCAGGGCCAGATAGCATTCATGTTGCTATGCTGCAGCATTTATCAGCGGAAGGCAAGGCTCTTTTATAACAGACTTTTAATTTTATTTGGTGTAATGGCATATTTCCTAGCGCTTGGCCAGTGGCCACCGTTATTCCTATACCTAAGCCTGGAAAGGACCCACATCTTCCTTCGAGTTACCGTCCGATTTCCCTCACCAGCTGCGTCGCAAGGTGATGGAACGCATGATTAACGGGCGGCTTATGTGGTGGTTGGAGTCGAGGCGTTTACTGACCAACCTCAGTGCGGTTTTCGGCGTCATCGCTCCTCAGTCGACCATCTTGTGTCTCTAACCACCCATATAATGGACGGCTTTTCGAGAAGGTATCAAACTGTTCCTGTGTTTTTTGATTTGGAGAAGGCTTACGATACCTGTTGGACAGGCGGTATCCTTCGTACGCTTTATGAATGGCGTATATGTGGTCGGATGTCCGTTTTTATTCAGGAGTTTATGAAAGACCGGGTTTTTAATGTTTGCGTGGGATCAGTTTTATCATCTAGTTTTATTCAAGAGAACGGTGTACCTCAGGGCTCGGTACTTAGTTGCACGCTGTTTGCCATTGCTGTCAATTCCATCAATGAGTGTTTACCGCCAGGAATATAATCGTCGTTGTTTGTGGACGATTTTGCCATCTTTCTTTCTTCTCGGAGAACTTGTCTTTTGGAGCGCCGCCTCCAATGCCGTCTCGACCGCCTTTGCGCTTGGAGTGTAAATCACGGGTTCCGTTTCTCCGCAGAGAAGACCGTCTGCATGAACTTCTGGCGCCTTAAGGAGTATCCTCCACCATCTTACCATCTTGGCCCAGACGCTCTTGCTTTCGCAGACGAAGTTAGGTTCCTTGGCTTAATATTTGATAGGAAATTATGCTGGTCATCGCATATAGCACAACTCAGAGGCAAGTGTGAACGTTCTCTTTGTATTTTACGTGTTTTAAGTGGCACATCTTGGGGAGCTGACAGGACTATTCTTTTACGTTTTATCGCTCTCTCATCCGGTCTAAACTGGATTATGGCTGTGTGGTTTATGGCTCTGCGCGGCCTTCTGTTCTTCGTCGCCTTAACCCCATTCATCATCGGGGTATCCGTGTTGCCATTGGAGCTTTCTCAACCAGTCCTGTGTCAAGTTTATGTGCGGAGTCTTGGGAACCGCCGTTGTTTTATCGTAGGGATGTTTTACTTTCTGCTTACGGTTGTCGCTTAGCTGCGCAACCTCGTCATCCCACGAATGGGCCGTTTTTTAATGTGTCTTTCGATGGTTTTTATGCTGCTCGGTCTTTTACTCCTAAGCCTGCTGGCTTTCGTTTTCGGGAGATTTTACGGACGTTGGACTTCGAATTACCTTCTTTTTTCTTGGCCAGGGAAACTTCTTCTCCCCCTTGGCTTTTAGCAGAGGCCCCCGTTCATCTTGGGCTTACGTACTGTTCAAAATCTTCGACCGCAGCACCCCATTATTCGTAATGTTTTTAGCGAGATTGTCTCTTCTTTTAATGACTGGAATTCTATCTATACGGACGGCTCGAAATCTGACACAGGAGTAGGATGTGCGTTTGTTTTTAATGGAGCGAGTTTTACGTATGGTCTTAACGTTGCGACATCTATTTTTATGGCGAAGCTTTATGCTATTTATCGGGCGATTTTATTTATTTCTGATCAGGGGCTTGGGAATACTGTTATTTGTTCTGACTCTTTGAGTGCAATTTTAAGTTTTAGAGATCTGCACAACCACCACCCTCTTGTACAGAAGATCCAGGCTATAGTGTTAACTGTTTTCGACGCTGGCGTCAGGGTGACACTATTAACGGTACCTGGACATGTGGGACTCCCAGATAATGAGGCCGCAGATGTCGCAGCTAAACCCGCCCTTTTAGACCCTGCTGAGTACGAGCAAGTTTTTATTTTGGGGATTTTAAACATTCTTTACGGAGAGGCAATCTCTCGCGCTGGCGCGATGAGTGGGATTCACTACCCGCCAATAAGCTTCGGGAATGTAAATCCGCCCCTTTTACTTGGTCAGCTTCTTCTCGCGCAGTTCGCCGCGAAGAAGCTCGTCTGAGAATTGGGCATTGCCGTTTTAGTCACTGTCACCTTTTTAATGGTCAACCTGTTCCAGCTTGCCCTCACTGTGACCACCCCTTTACAGTGCGTCACATTTTAATTGAATGCCATCATCTGGTAGCTTTTAGACATAGTCTAGGTTTGCCCTCCTCTATTGAGGACATACTTGCGGATGATGTGGTTGCTGTTGAGCGAGTGCTCCGTTTTATCCGTGTTTGTGGTTTTTGGAGCAAGGTGTGAGGTTTTATCTTTTTACTCGTGACGGCATTTTTAGACCATTTTAAGACTGTTGTTTTTTCAGTTTTGCTAAATCTTTTTAGTATAGTCTTTAAATTGTTGTGTTGCTAATTGCCCTGTTGTATGTTTTGGGATTATATTGTTACCATTTTAGACCGTTATAAGCATGTTGTTTTTTCAGCTCTTGCTTGTGTTTTACCTCTAGTCTTTCCACGTTGTTGACCATATTGCCCTTGTTTTTGTTTTGGGATTTTTACTGTTACAATTTTGGGCTATTAAGATTGTTTTATTTTTCCACTCTTGCCACTAAGTTTTAATGCCCGCCGTTTGTTTGTTGACCAGTTTACCCTTGTTATTTGTTTTGGGGTTTTTATGGTTACCTTTTGGAGCATTGAAGACTGCTGTGTTTTCAGCCCTTGCAGCAGAGTTTTAGCAATGTTCTAGTGTGTTGTTATGTTTATTACCCTTGTTATTTGTTTTGGGGTTTGTATTTTATTGCCTACAGGGCTACTGTGTTTATTTTCTATGCAGATCTTGTGTAGATTACTTATTTATTTAATTCTGGTGCAGTTTTTAGTGTGTTTGGGTGCTAATGACCTCAGATGTTGTGCGCCCCTTAAACAATAATCATCATCACTTATATTCATTTTGCATCCAGGATTTACTGTTTACATCATTCACACCTTTATTATTTAGTTTTTCCTTTGTGACTGAAGATATTACCCTGCATAACAGATTATCAATTTTATAAGAATCCTTTCAATTTAGGTTAAGTCTATCACTTGATATGTATATCATTTCTGTTTATCCAAATGTTTCCATCAACCATCATTCAGTTCACAGTTTATTCTGTTAATTCTCCTGTTACACCATTCCTTCTTAGTACAGAGCTAATGATGATTTTAGCTTCTGAAATTTTTTTTATTTGCATTGACTAAGTTCATGGTATCACCCATAATCCCTTTTGCAAATTCACAATGTTGTTCATTCTGGCATGAATCAGTACAACTTCAGGTTACTACTTCTTTAAATTCATGTTCTCCTCTTTGTGTTGTAGTTCATTTAGGAAAACAATAAACTTCATGTCCACATTTTTTTTGCATATTCCCCCAGCAAATTTTAACATAATCACCCAGCACTATCATCTTGGATCTCTGTTCATTTGCTATGTTATCCTCAATGGTTCCTTCACTGTTATTTATTTACTCTTCATAGATCTGGCTTTCATTACCAAGCACATAAATACACAAAGCACTACTTCCTCATCTTGATAATTCTGTTCAATATTCTACTCTCTGACATAAGCATCATACTCATTTTTGACTAATGGCTAAAACTCTCAATTCCTTTTTCCATTCATCTTAGCAGCTATAAATTGTAGAGAAATGGTAGTGAAGTAGTAAAAATAATGGATGTGATGGTGTAGTAGCCTGTATAAGAAGCAAATTAAATGCCAAAATGTATATCCCTTCCCTAGTATATACCTCAGGAATATTTTAAATGTTTATAAACAATGTAATGCAGTTTTTTTCACACTAACTCCATTCACTTACATAAAATTTTGGAATTTTGTGAAAAAAACTGTATTACATTGTTTATATGTATACCACTCCATTGTCAACAGCTTCATAAGTACATTTAATTTTAAATGTTATTTATTGAGGTAAAAATTCTTTTGCGCATATCTCTTATATGTTTCGTTTACCAGTCTCCCAAAATAAATTGAGTTGCTTTTATTGAGGCAACCTTATCTAATGTCCTTCCTAACTATGAAAACATTATCATGATGGGTGATTAAACACGAATCTTACTGTAGCAATTGCAAATTTATCAGACCATTGAAAGTGTTCCAGTCTTGCAATATATCAGTCCTTTTCCCCACACCCAATCAAAATACCCAGACTAGCAAATCCCTACTGGACATAATAGTAACTTAATAATCTTGACAATGTCTTAACTTTTGGACAGTGTGCAGCCTCATATTTATCTGATCATGACATCATTTATCTTGCACACTCCCTTAACTGTGTCAAGCTTACAGACAAAACTATAACATTTTGTGACATGAAACAGATTGACCAGATTGCCATGGTTGCAGATGCACTGAAATTGCCATGAATTGCAATTTTGACACTATCTACTACAGAAGAAAAAATTCACAGATTTAATGAAACTGGTTTTATTCCATAACCATGCACTCATGAGAGCAAATTGGGTCAAAAGAGCCGCAACTCCCTGGATGACTGCTGACATAAATCATCAACATTGACAGACTCAGCATATCATAAATACAGATGCAACAAAACTGACGCTAACTTTGAGGATTAAAAGAACAAGTATTTAAGGAATAAAACAACCCAGGTTATATGAAGTGCAAAATTTAGACACTTTCTCTCCCTTCTCTTTCCTGACTCTAACCAAACAGATTTATGGGTTAGATTCAAGAGAAATAAAACATCAGGTTCTGGGGTAGCAAGACTCAGGTAGCGAGCATACCATTCAGCTGAGACACTCTTAATGATACTTTAGTAATATCCAGCCAATGACTAAATAGAATGGCAAGAGAAGAGGCAGTCCAACAACTAACAAATGTTCCCCTACCTGCAAGAGAAAAATTTCACTTCATGTATATTTCAGCAAGCAAAGTAAGAAAGACCATAAAGAGAATCTTGATAAAGCTGTTGTAGAAGACATATTATAGCATTATGATGCAGTAGAAAATCATTGATATAATATTATCAGCATTAACCTACATATTTAACATTTTACGAATGACTTCTACTTAGCCTGCACTATGGAAATTAGCCATTATCCACCCTATACTGAAGAATAAAGCTCCCATCTCCCAGCACATTTCAGGCCTATCAGCATCCTCCCTGCATCATCTAAAGTACTGGAACACATTATACATGGCTGACAGACTACCTTAACATGTATAGTATGCTTGAAAATTAGTCTGGTTTCAAGGCAGGACATAACACAACCATGGTGTTACTGAAAGTGACAGAGGACATTCATTCAGCCTGCAACAAGTGAAAATTAACTAAACTTTATTACTAGGCTTCAGTAAACCTTTTGACACTATTGACCATGAACTCCTGCTGTGCAAACTTAAAAATTAATAGTGTTACTACCTGGTTAAAATCCTATCTTAGTGAGTGTGAGCAATGTATATTAGTTGATGACTGATTTTCCTCATGTACTTCATTAAAGTAAGGGCTCCCTAAGGTTTGGTACACAAACCACTACTTTTTATGCTGTACATCAATGACATTGCTAATGGATAAAACACTCCAATTACCACCTATATGCTGAAAACTTACAACTCTACTTTCACACTGCCCCTCATTCTGTCAATGACACTATGACTGTAGTAAATAAAGATCTAACCTCCATCCTGTGGGCACCTAAATTTGGACTAAAACTAAATCTACTTAAATCACAGGCTATAGTTGTGGACAAAAATGTACACCGCATAACTCAAATGGTATGTCGTTTATCATGAGAAACAACATTGTTATTAATTATAACAACATGGCAAAAAACTTAGGTATTTATATAGCGCTGATCTAGTATGGCACAGTAAGGTATTAAAACACATGCAATAAAGTATTTTCCTTGATTCTCACATTAAAATATGTAACAAAAGCTGTACCTCAATTCAAAAATAACCCCATTCAAGTGCTTATTATGCCTAACTTTGATTGTTGTGATTGTCTTGTATTCTATTTTGAACACTAAGTAGATTAACTGAGTACAACACATTCATTATGCCTGGGTTTATTTCATCTTTAACACCTGTAAATTTTATCATGTAATGCACCTATGCACTCAACTGTCATGGGTACCTCTAAAGGGATGTAGGACTTTCCATTTCCTTATACTCCTGATCAAAATCCTCTGTACCTCCATCCCAGTATATCATCTCTTACTTTGTATATTTGTCCCTACTTCAGACCCAAAATATGATTTTACTGTTTATTCCTTATCTCCAAACATTCTACTAAAACTCATTCAACATGTCACTTCCCAGAATCTGGAACTCTGAAATCAGAGATTGTCAGATAATGCAATTTAATCAAAATGCAATTCATCAACTATATGAATCTCAATAGTTATTCTTCTTCCTCTTCTTCTTCTGCCCCTCCTTGTTTTTCTTGTTTTTCTGCTGCTTCTCTGCCTCTTTCCTTCCAAAAAAAAAACTATTGAAGAACAAGTGGAATTATAACAATATCTTTATAAGCTCTCTAATTTTATTATAAGTATATCATATTTACCTGTGTATATATCCTTAATTTGTCTCCATTATCCTTATATTTTATATAACTATGTATATTGTACTCTGAATTTTGCTGATGCTATTTGAGTGACAGAAGACCCATTAACTCTTGATAAGGCCAAGATAAATAAATAAATAAACAAATAAATAAATAAAATAAATAAAAAGCAAAATTAAGTTTAGTCAAGAATCACAAGAAAATAGTGGGGAGGAAACAAAGAGAAAGTTCTTAAAACAAATAGTTAAAAACTAGAAATGAGCCCTTAGTTGTTTGGAAACTTAATATAAGACACATTCAATTAAAAGTACTTACAAAGCTGTTGACAATGGAGTGGTATATATATATGTGTATATGTACTAAAATTTGTTCACACTAACTCCTTTCACTTATAAGTGAATGGAGTTAGTGTGAACAAATTTTAGTACATTGGTTATATAAGATGCATTGTCTTGTGAAGTCTAGAATTTTCAGTATAGTGCTGTTTACATATCTTATATTAAATGTTTGACTAGTATAAAAACAAATGTGCTCTCTTTTGGGAACCAAGAAAAAATGTGTTACAATTATGAAATCATTAAAAAAAATAACAATAGGCTGCTTGTTAAGAAAACATATCTGCATGATCAAAACCATTTTTAATATTAGGATCATTATGTGAGTGAGTAGAACTAATACTCTTTTGCTCCACTTACTTGGTTTAAATATGTAGGACTGGTTTCACAAACCCTTCGTTTGCATCTTCAGCCCATAGTTTACTGGAGTATAAACCATTATGCTGTGAGAATCTGTAAACTACTCTGGTGGACATGTGATGAACTTAAAGTTTATGCTTTCATCACCAGAAGTGTCTAAGTTCATTATATTTACAAGTACTAAGACAGTTTAATAAATTTTGACACTTCCAGTGATGAAAACATAAACTTTAAGTTCATCACACCTCCATCAGAGCAGATTACACATTCCTACAGTATAATGGTTTATTCTCCAGTCGACTATGGGCTGATGATGCGAACAAAGGGTTCACGAAACCAGTCCTACATGTTTAAACAAGTGGAGCAAAAGAGTGTTAGTTCAATTCAGTCACACAATGAACTTAATATATGATTAGCCTCACTGTGTAATGTTCAAATTAATAATTTTAGTTACCATTTTTAATGTTTTCTTTATGCACTGTTCCATCATTTCTACTTCTGTGACTTTGAAAACTTATTGTACATCTATTATTGGTTAAGTATAATATGGAGCTAGCAATGAACTTTACTAAGAGTAAACCAATTGTGATTGATATAAAATGAAAACTAATGCTGATGTGCTTGGACCATACCCAATAGCCATTAATTATATTCAAAGCATTTTTCCTATTTAACAGTATCCTGATAACCTTACATTCTGCAGAGATTTAGATTACAATATTATTCTCTCTTATTTGTGGCCACTAATGATTAAATAACTATAACTCACCTGGATTTCAATGCTGTAACCTCGAATCTTCACCATAGAGTCACATCTTCCACAGATTTCTAAATTTCCATCACTTAGCATGTAACCCCAATCTCCAGTCCTATACAGCCTGTCCCCCACTGCTGCAGGTACATGTTCAGGACGAGGTATGAATCTTTGGGCATTCAAATCTGGTCGGTTCAAGTAACCAATTGCTAATGTTGGACCTCCAACATATATCTAAAAAAACAATATTCAAGGGTAGTGTTTGAAGATATTGTTTATCATGTAAACTTCCTGACAAAATAATATTGATGTGGAATAGCTTCAAGACTATAAGTTCATTCCTGACAAACTCTTAATATATTACACTTAATGGGTAAAGAAACATTTCAATGGAAACCATAAATTAAAAGGATGGCTCTATAGAGGTTAAAGTCAACATTTAACTGTAGCATATAATAGTTAACTAACCAGGCTGAACTTATAAACTAAATGTGTAATAAAATAAGTAAATCAATATATCTATTATGATATTTTAAAGTTTTTGACACAAAAGGGCTAAAAACAATTACTATTGTATAATCTATCCACAATTAGTCTATGAAATTGAGGTTTGGGATAGTGTTGTACAAGAATAATAAAATCTCAATTATCAAGAGTTGTGTAAGCATGTTTTCGTAACTAACTACATATTTACCATACATTTCTTATATACGAGGATAGGTCCATAAGTTTCTGGCCTAACCATTTTCTAGGTATGATAAAGACAAAAAATTATATTTCACTTTTCAATATAGTTACTTTTATTGCAATACACTTCTCACATCTTTGAATTAACATTTCAATTCCCCTCTCCCAATAATAGTCAGAAGTCTTGTGTAAAATGGATATAAACAGCATGCACCCCTTCTTTGTCACACTTAAATTTCCTTTCTCGAAAATCCTTCTTGAGTTTTGAGAAGATAGTCACTGGGAGCTAGATCTGAGCTGTAGGGTGGATGGTCAATCTCTTGAAGCCACATTTCTTCACAGCTTCCTTTGCAACAAGAACTGTGTGCAAAAGCTCATTGTCATGAAGAAGGAGCATACCAGCACTCAGCTTTCCTGGCCTTTAATCTTTGATGGAAGCACATAGTCTGTGCAGTAGGCAGCATAGTACTCGCCATTTACTGTGGTGTTCCCCTCCTTGAAGACAATGAAGAGTATTCCTTTACAGTCCCAAAAAATTGTGGCCATGATCTTCTTGGTTGACTGAGTGACTTTGGACTTTAGAGGCAGTGGTTCACCAGGTTTACACCACTCCATTGATTCTCTTTTGGACAAGGGATCATAGTAGAGGAACATGGTTTCATCTTCTGTAACAATGGTTTTCAGAACTTCTCTCTCGTTACCATGGCAGAGCTCCAAAAATGCCTTACAACAGACTTGTTGCTGTTTTTGGACTGAGGAAAGAATTATAAGCACTAATCTTATTCATGTTTAAATGTTCATGGATAATTCAAGGGGTTATTGTTTTAGAAAGGTCTGACCTTGCTGCTATTTCTGTAACTTTGAGTTGCCGGTCTTCCATAATTTCTCCTTCCACAAGAGCGATGTTTTCAGGAGTGAGCACCTCCAAGGGCCGACCTGCACGCTCTTTGTCTTCAGTGCTTTCTCGACCCTTCCATTTGAAAAAGTTTGGCCCATTCTTTTATGGTAGAATATGAGGGGGAAGCTATACACTGTCCAATTGTTGTTTAATTTCGTTTGGAGTAAGTTCTAATTTTGTGAAGAACTTAATAACAGTAGGATACTCCATTTTGAACATGTCACAATCTTCTACACTAGCTTTCTTTATGCAACTATATCTGAACAGATTAACACAGCAGAGTGGAAGTTACAGCTGCAATTATTTACTTACCAGATATGGGTTTTGTGAAGGCAATAAGCCTTATCGGCAAGGCTGGTGACTTAGGGACCTACCCTAACATGTACAGTGCTGTACTTTTATAACAAATAAATGACAGTACAATTCTGCATATCTGAACTTAAGGTTTATGCTATCAAGCATCATGATTAAATGACATACCTCACCCGGAGCTCCAACAGGTTTCACATTCATTTCTTCATCCATTATGACCACATGTACTCCTGGAATCAGCTTCCCAACAGGACAAAATTTGCGTGGTTCTGAATTTTCAGCCTTGTCCAAGGTGAGATCTGCAACAAAGCAACACAGAGTTGAATTTTATTCTTTCTGAAAAACATCCTAATTGATTGGGTGTAAAAATTGAATGAGAAAAGTAAATTTAAAGATTAATTTTAGAAAAATGCATTAATTTTAAAGTTTAAGAACATTACTTAACAGAGGAGAGAATTTCTCAGCAATTTTATAGCCTTGAGGAGGATGATAATGTGACGCTGACAAAATTTTTCTCAGCAGTTATTTAGCTTTGTCAATTTTGCAAAAACTGTAGATTGATAAGATATACTCTCCAAAGTTATAAATTCATATTACAGTATCACTCCTCAAAACTTAGTTTTTCTGTTACTTTTTTTTTTTTTTTTGGTCTGTCTATAATGATAAAATTTGCCTCACCATCTATTTATTATAACAAAGTTCTTGTTATGTCTAAGTTTTAAATATTCTATTTCCTTTAAGTCACCATCTATTCAAGAATGCACAAAGACCAACAGTTATCAAGCACTGTATGGCCAGTGAGTATAGATGGTTGCAGCATAGCTTTCAGACTTAATAGTGATGCAATACTATGCCTCTGTTTCTGTGCTGTTGCTACTGCCCACCACCAATGACATAATCCCATCGCCATAAACTGTTTGATAACAGCTGGTCCTGGTGATTCTTGAATGGATGGTGATTTAAAGAAAGTGTCTATAGTTACTACTATCAATCTATTAGACTTTGTTTAGTTTTAACCTTTCTTGTAAATTATAATATATATAATTTATAATTATAATATATATATATATATATATATATATATATATGTATTTATAATTATATATATGAAAAATAAAAAAACACTATTAACAATGTAACTAAATTAACAATAATTAGTAAAGGATAAAGCACTAAGAAAAAGTCACAGATTTGCAATAGCTATATTTCAATCTACTAGAGTTCTATGGCAAGAAGACAAGTGAAGGTGATAAAATAAATATTGAAGGTAACGTTATGCATGGAAACAGATGAAACAAGCAACAAGAATGTTTGAAGATAAAAAGCCATTAATATGTAAGATTTAAACCCAGTAGCATACGCTCTTTATGTAAAAATATAGCTGCCATTTCTCTATCTCTGCGTAAACTTTCAGAGCTATGAGTAGGTAACACATCAAAAAGCATTAAATTAAAAGCATCATCAAAATCCTTACAGTTAGACAGGGCATGTTGGGCAAATGGCAAGGGAGACTTAGTTTTAATGTCTATGATTGTTCATGTGGAGCGAAACAATAGTAGAAGTTAAACCAATATAAAATGTTTTGCTAACAAGATAATATATGTATATATATGATGTTCTTAGAAGAGCAGGTAGCAAATGAAGATAACATAAACATAACAATTAAGGATTTTAATGATCATTTTAATTTAACATTTTTTGATGCATTACTTACTCAGAGCTCTGAAAGTTTACTCAGAGATAGAGAAATGGCAGCTATATTTTTACATAAAGTGCATGTAACATTGGGTTTAAATCTTACATATTATTGTTTTTTTTCTCCAAAAACTCTTGTTGCTTGTTTCATCTGTTTCCATACATACCTTTGATATTTGATATTTATTTTATCACCTCCACTTGTCTTCTTGCCATAGAAGAACTCTAGTAGTTCGAAATATAGCGATTGCAAGTCTGTAACTGTTTCTTAGTGTTTTATCCTTTTCTGCTTTTCTAATTATATAATTAGTGTGTTAATGAACTATGCTAAAATAATTTAAGAGAGTATGGAGGTGTCTTAGATAGATAATTTGAGATAAAAAACATATGGCCTTTGGTCTTCAAATCTCAAAACTATGGCTATAATTTCTAAACTGCGAGTACTTCATTGGCTAATGATAATGCCCCTCAAAAGCGTAACACATGATAATGAAGGGAGGTTTCAGTACGTATCACTCTGGCACAAAGACAATGACATTAGCTTTCATAAGAGTAGTCATTTGTTTTTGAGTTTGAGTCTCATCCACCACATTTATTTATTTATTGTTTTGTTTTCTGACTTGGTTATAATAATATAGTTTTTAACCTAAATTTTTAAGTTGATGTTTCAATTTATACACTTAAATCTTAACATATCAATTCATATAATTACATACTCTGTAGTTGTTAATGTACTTACCAATTATGTCCTGAGCATGTGTTAACAGAATGACAAGCAGTGAAAGAGTTCCCTCTAGAGTAGGCTACATTTACATTTATTTAGTTGGTATTGGTTACATAATGCAAGAAGGCAGTTAATAAATGTTTAGTGTCATGCTGTCAAATGGTTCGAGATTGAGGATTTTTATGGCACTAAATCTTGAAAATGCTGATAATGGACTGCAGAAAATTGACATTTCTATGCTTGCATGGCAGTTTTAAAGACATTCTAAACTAATTTTTCACTCAACTTGACTTTAACACTATCAGTAGCTGATGCCAAAATGTTTAACACCATAAACTGCATTAGTTTAATTGTAGACCATAGATTGCCTATCTCAAATTGCTATATACGACATCTACATACTCTCTGTAATTATTTCAATATAGTTCATTAACATCCAGTATAACTCCTCCATTATAAATAAAAGTTAAATTAAACTGAATTAAATTTAAAGAAACTTATGATAATATGAAGCTATTCTTACAAAAGTGCAGTGATAAGTGCAGCCTGGTATGTATGTAGAAATTTTAAAATCATTGGAATACTATAAGAATAGCTTTGCCCAAAGGGTGTGACATCATCCCAATTCCACTTGGTGCTGAACTCAAGACAGTCTTCTCAACATTAAATGTATGTCAGTGGTAGAGCAGAATTTTAATCTTAAAAACAAACATGCATTAATTTCTTATATATATTTTCTTTTTCATGTGGTTTTAGGATGAGTAATAAGACTACAGACATCATTTTAATAATAATTTCTTTATGTCAGTTTTGGTAGTATTTGAAGGGAGATGCAATGTTGATAATAGGGTATCATCATTTAAATTAGATTTCAGGAATTGAGTTTGCTATTCAATATGCAAAATTCCAAACCTCTTGGTGATGTCTAACAGCTCACAACTTGTGTAACAATAAAATATCAAAGAGTGTTCTAACAACAACTGAAAGTGTCCCTATTCATATTGAATTTTTTTTTTTCCTGCACTCAAAATGAACAAAATTTATCATTAAAAATAAAATTACCTAATATTTCTAGCCCTGGCAATATGTGCTAAAATTTAAAATTTCAACCAAAAAATTGTTTTGCTACGTTGATTGAAACATGTTGGTAAATCTCTTTGGTATTATCTTAAACAAATGCCTATCTCCTTGAATACTTTCTAGTTGAGTAAAGTATGCAATTTAAGGAACATATAATTAAAGTTATACACCAATTCAAACTAACATTATTGTTTCCTGCCATTTTATTTTTAGAATAATTAAGAGTTATGAAAGTTATGAAAGTAAGTCTATATGAGATTATTACCTGAACAGGCAATATCATGGCATTCGGACACACTATAAAGGTTCAGCATTTGTATATGTGGAAACAACTTGGCAAAGCGATCTCTTAGGATTGTTGTCATCACCTCACCACAAAACCATATCTGTCTGCAATAAAAGTTTTATACATTTATACCATAAAATCAACTTTAAATTTAATGAATAATCTTACATTTAGAAGTAAGGTACTTGGTATTGTCACTTCAAATATCTGCTGTACTAATTGATATTAACAAGGAAGTTTTTGTAAAGAATAGTTTTAAATACAGGTACTTTTCACAGTGAAATATAGTATAGCTTTGCAATTTTTTTATGAGGAAATCATTCAAATTTCACTAATTTTGTTCCACTTATTTGGACATGTTTTAAAGGCTGTTGCCTTCTTAATCAGCATAGTTCCACTGTCAGCTTCCCAGCATGGTATTATGATGTTGCTCTGTAGGTTTTACAAATTTTGTGATGGAAGATAAAAATTAACTAAATTTTACTTGCTTTTTTTTTTGAATATATTTTCCCATACCATGCTGATGATAAAGACAAAAGCCTTGGAAACATGTCCAAGTAAATGGGACAAAATTAGAGAAATTTGAGTCATTTCATCATAAAACATGCATAGTTTTTGCTACTTTTAACGGAACATAAGACCCCACAAATCTAACCTATAAAGGATTAATACTGTATATTAATTGATTTGAAAAAATTACTTTTAATCAGCACAAAGTAATTTTTTTTTTAATGAATCAATAGCTGCAAGTATAGCAGAAATTGAACTAAATAAAATTAGAATAATAATGGTGTTTACTGCTAATGCAAATAATTTACAATGATAATTTTTTAAAATTCTATCCATTAAAAGCAAGTGATCAATAACATGCTAATTTTTTCAGCTATTTTTCAGCCTTTTGTTTTCTTTAAAATGAATTATCTGCAGCTACATTACCCTGTTACCATAAATCTAGGATATGCATATAAAATAAAATACGTTTAACCCCATAGCTCACAAGCACTCAATTTTCAACAGCTTAACATATAGACTGGTAAATTTACCAATCAGTAAAGAGGAGTACAAAAAATAATTTGAGAAGATACAAGAGATTGTCATTATAAATGGTTTTAATAAAAATTTAGTAAACAAAAAACTTAATAGATTCGTAAAGAAGAAATTGATCAAGAATACTACCACACTATTAACTGAAAAAGAGTGACCAGTTTTTAAAAAATTCACCTACCATCCAGTAGCTATGAATAAATTCCAAATTTTTTTTTAAAGATATTAACATTAAATTGGCACCCATTAACAGATATACTCTGAAAAATGCTTTAGTGTACAACAGTTTTAATAACATTACACAGGAGAAAAAGTCAGGCATATACAAAATAACATGTAAAGAATGTGATAAGGTATATATGTTGGAAAAACTAAAAGGAACATAGGAACACGGTTAAAGGAACATCTCAGGAATGTTAAGTACAAACAGATTGATAGGTCAGCAGTGGCACACCATTTTTGGAAAGATAATCACAACATAAAAAGAGAAATAAAGTTACTTAAAAAAGCACACAGATGTACAGAATTGGACACATGGGAGAAGATTTACATTCATAAACATAGGGACCATTTTATGAATTTCGACATTATAGGAGAATGTAATACCAATTTCCAGTTTGTAAAGAAAAAACATCACCAGGAAGGAGCCCATAGGTCCTCATAGATGTTAGTTTCTCATACCAATCGTCAAGTTGGTTGAAGATGGAGAGGATGTCTCTTTGAAACCGGTCCCACCATATTTAAAAGTAAGTGAAGCATAAGAGTGTGTTAGATGACAGATTAATTATAATTTATATGCTAATAGATGTTCAAAATGGTGACCATTCACTGCAACATAAAATTCCAGTTTTTAATGTAGGGATCACTACAATTTATTTAGCATTTCAAAAGGAATAGCATTGCAAGATGTTACACAATGCTCATTTCTTGTGGTGTAGTTGGCACATCCTTGTAGACTACATCCTTTAGTTTTCCTAATATAAAAAAAATCAAGTGATGTGAATTAAGGAAATTGAGCCAGCTTTAACTAAACAATTCATTTGAAAGCAATCAAAAGAGTGAGAAACAGTTGAAAATCCTTATTTAAATTCCATATTACTATTTACTTGCTTTTAAAGGACAAAACTTTAAAAATCAATCAACTTGTAAACTATTTGCATTAGACACACGCATTAAATTTCATTATTATTCTAATTTTATATAGTTTCACTTCAAATACATTTATGGCTATTGGTCCATTGTCAAATATAACTGCAAATAAGAATTTTTTATGATAAGCATTAATTTTCTAACTAGGTTTTGGGGTCTATATGTGCCTAATATCTAGTGAAAACAGTTTGTCGGTATCAATTATAGATAGAAGATAATTGAGGTGTCAATTTTAAGTTGCTCTCTCTGTATAGTCATGCTGAAAGAAATGTGGTATGAATACTAATATTTTAAGAATATTTTTGTTAGAAATAAAAATGTGTACATACATTATTTATTTTCAGGGTACTTTGAAACTGACTAACAAAGTAAAATCACAGTAAGATGCATCAGTTTGCTATGGTATCCCACATTATATGCTCTTTTCTCCTGGTCTCTTGGTATTTCTGTATAAAATGAATTAAAATTCACTGCTTAGTGTGCTTGTCATCTTGTTTTATATGCTGTTTTTTGTCATCTGAAAATTCTTTAAACATCACATTTTAAAGAGTGTTGAGAAAGTATTTTGTGGATTTCAAATTGCTCTTAACACCTGCACATGAAGTGCATGCTGAAGTCTGGTTAGTGGATACAAAAGGTGCAGTTTGCCCTTTTATACCCACAGTAATCTGTATTGAATCTGATTACCTTTTGCCACCAGTTTCATATTCCATTATCATTGAATGGCCAGAGAAGAAGTATATTTGTTCAATTGTAAAGTGTCTTGTTAGTGCAATCAACGCTGATGACCTGAGCTGTTAAAGAGCGTCCATAAATAAATAAAATGCAATCATGTGTAAATTCATCTTGCAATGAAGTCCTCACTGCTCTCTTTTTCATTCATAGATACATTAATATTTCTAATAGCCAATTTCCTGATGTCACTCGTATTTAAATTATGCTGGAAATGAGATTATTTATTTATATTGTTGTTCCTCATGTACTTCTCTACAAGTACAAGTACTTAACAGACAACAATAGGATAAAGATTTTGTTTCAGAAAGAAGCATTTTTATGACATGACATGCATTTGAGAGTTCAGATTTTTCATAAAGAAAAATATAATGCAAATCCTAATACTGCAAAACTACAGTTACAACTTATTAATGTACTGTATTTTATATTATATTGTTTTGATAAATGTGTATACTGGATTAGCTCTTAATGATAAAAATAGAGCTCTAAAATAAATCACTCCTGTTAATAAGCCATTATTATGTGGTCCCTTGAAGAGTGTGAAGATTTTACTGTAATGAACAAAGGCTTAAATGATGCATCAGATTTGCCTGCTTATCCATGATCAAATAATTATTTTAAAGCATTAAATATGCTTTGGACATCATAAACTAAAATAAACATTAGGCATCTAGAGATAATAAATAACATAAAGAATAGAATTTTATGCTAATAAGTAAATGTTTAATAACTTGCACTCATATACATAGAAAATTTGCTGAATCAATTGCAGTGAACACATTTAGCACTATTTGAAAAAATATATCTTATTAATTTCAGTTTCTTTTTTGTACATTTAAGTACAGTATATATTACTAAAAGAATCCTAATTTGGTACAAGGTCCAAAATATCACCATAATTCTTGTTGAATTAAAAGTAAAACTACTAAAATCATGTCAACACATTAAAACTCTCTTGACGTTTCACATTAAAACTTTTTTTATTAAAAATATGTATATAAAAAATATGAACATAGACTTATGAATTTTGATATATCAGAAGCAGACAACATATTGTACAGGTTAATCAACAGACCACCAGAGCTCACATAGCCAAGTACACATCCTACTTGAAATTAGTCGTCAATTGGTTGACAATGTGAGCAAGTGACTTGTGATACTCGTGATTGATTATTGCTTAAGGGACACAAAACAGCTAAGGTCATTAGCTCCCAAACACACTAAAAACTGCATCAGAATTAAATAAATAATATACACAAAAATATGGTATAAGATAAGCAACAGTAGTACTTTGAGCAATAAAAGAAAAACCCCCATAACAAATAACAAGAGTAATATACACAACAGAAAACAAGATCACTACTAAAACTCCACTGCACGAGTTGACAACACAACAGTTTTTAATGGTCTAAAATTGTAATAATAAAAACCCCCAAAACAAATAACAAGGGTAAAATGGTCCACAAACAAAAGACTCCAATAAAACAGCAAGAGCAGAAAAACAAACAACAAGAGTATTTTTTGTCAACAACAAATAAAGACTGGTAGTAAAATGCAACAGCAAGAGCTGAAAACACAACAGTCTTATAAAAGTCTAAAATTGTAACAATAAAACCCCAAAACAAATAACAAGGGCAATATGCACCACAACAAATAAAGACTGGTACTATAACGCATCAGCAAGAACAACAGTCTTAAAATAGTCTAAAAAATTTCCGTCATTAATAAAATGATATAGCTACACACCTTGCTCCAAATACCACAAATGCGGATAAAATGGAGCACTCGCTCAACAGCAACCTCATCATCTGCAAGTAAGTCCTCAATAGAAGAGGGCAAACATAGAGAAAGTCAAAAAGCTGCTAGATGATGGCATTCAAGTAAAATGTGACGCACTGTAAAGGGGGTGGTCACATTGAGGGCAAACTGGAGCTGGTTGACCATTAAAAAGGTGACGATGACTAAAACGACAGTGCCCAATTCTCAAACGTGCTAAAATTACTTCTTCGCGACGAAATGCACGAGAAGAAGTCCACCAGTTAAAAGAGGTGGATTTACATTCTCGAAGGTTGTTGCTAGGGATTAAATTCCACTCCTCATGCCAGCGCAAGAGAACGCCTCGACGTAAAGAATGTTTAAAATCCCCCGAGTAAAAACATTGCTCATATTCAGCAGGGTCTAAAATGGCGGGTTTAGCTGCGACATCTGCGACCTCGTTGCCTGGGAATCCCACATGTCCAGGTACCCACAGCAGTGTTATACTGACGTCAGCGTCCGGAAGCGTAAACACTGCACCCTGGATCTTCTGTACGAGAGGGTGGTAGTTGTACAGCTGTTTCAAAGATAATAGGGCACCGAAAGAATCGTAACAAATAACACTGGTCAGAAATAAATAAAATAAGCTCGACAAGTGGCGTAAAGCTCCGCTATAAAAATAGATGTCGCAACGTTAAGACCAAACATTAAACTAGCTCCATTAAAAACAAAGGCCATCCTACTTCTGTGTCAGATTTCGAGCCGTCGGTATAAAATTCCATCCAGTAAAAAAAGAGATGATCTCTCTAAAATGACAACGAATAATAGGTGCTGCGGTCGAAGATTAGGACAGGACGAAAGCCCAAGATGAACGGGGGCCTCTGCTAAAAGCCAAGGGGAAGAGGATGTTTCTCCGGCTAGGAAAAAGGCAGGTAACTCTACGTTCAATGTGTGTGATAACTCCCGAAAACGAAACCCAGGAGACCTAGGAGTAAAAGACCGAGCAGCATAAAATGGAGCGAGAGACACATTAAAAAACGGCTAATCTGTGGGATGACGAGGTTGCGCGAATTAGCAGAAAGTAAAAGATCCCTACGATTAAACAACGGAGGTTCTCCAGACTCCGCACATAAACTAGACACAGGACTGGTTGGAAATGCTCCAATGGCGACGCGGATACCCCGGTAATGAATGGGGTTAAGGCGACGATGAACGGAAGGTCGCGCAGAGCCATAAACAACACAGCCATAATCCAGTTTGAACCGGATGAGAGAGCCGTAAAAACGTAAAAGAATAGTATGATCAGCTCCGCAGGATGTGCCACTTAAAATACGTAAAATACAAAGAGAACGTTCACACTTGCCTCTGAGTTGTGCTATATGCGATGACCAGCATAATTTCCTATCAAATATTAAGCCAAGGAACCTAACTTCGTCTGCGAAAGCAAGAGCGTCTGGGCCAAGATGGTAAGATGGGGGAGGATACTCCTTAAGGCGCCAGAAGTTCATGCAGACGATCTTCTCTGCGGAGAAACGGAACCCGTGATTTACACTCCAAGCGTAAAGGCGGTCGAGACAGCATTGGAGGCGGCGCTCCAAAAAACAAGTTCTCCGAGAGGAAAGAAAGGCAAAATCGTCCACAAACAACGACGATTGAATTCCTGGCGGTAAACACTCATTATTGGTATTGACAGCAATGGCAAACATCGTGCAACTAAGTACCGAGCCCTGAGGTACACCGTTCTCTTGAATAAAACTAGATGATAAAACTGATCCCACGCAAACATTAAAAACCCGGTCTTTCATAAACTCCTGAATAAAAACGGACATACGACCACGTATATGCCAATCGTGAATATATCGCTTCTCCAAGTATCATAGGCTTTCTCCAGATCAAAGAATACGGCGATCGTTTGAACTTCCGTACAAAACCGTCCATTATGTGGGTGGTTAGAGACACAGGATGGTCGACTGATGAACGATGACGCCGAAAACCGCACTGAGCGTTCGTTAATAAGTGCCTCGACTCTAACCATTACATTAGCCGCCCGCTAATCATGCGTTCCATCACTTGCAGACACAGCTGGTGAGGAAAATCGGGAGGTAACTGGAAGGTAGGTGTGGGTCCTTTCCAGGTTTCGGTATGGGTATTACGTAGCCATTCGCCAAGTGCTCGGAAATGTTCCATTACACCAAACAGAATTAAAAATCTGGAGCGAAAAAAGTCTTGCCTTTCGCTGACAAATGCTGCAGCATAGCAACATGAATGCTATCTGGCCCTGGTGCGCAGTGTCGAAAGTTCGTTAGGGCATGCTCCAATTCCCGTGCTGTAAAAGGCACATTATAGCACTCCTGATTGTCGGAGTCAAAACCAAAACCTGGCTCGACCTACTCTTTAATTATGCGAAAAGCAAGAAGGTAGCTGGCGGAGCTCGAAACATCAGCGAAAGTGCGTCCTAAAATATTGGCTATCTCAATCGAAGTAGTGAGCACTCGATTTGATATTGTAAGAACGGGAATAGGCGTAAATCTAGGTTTGCCTGCAACGCGGCGTAGCTGTTACCAAACTACAAATGAGGGCGTTGTGCGGTTAAAAGAGGAAGCAAAGGCAATCCAAGACGCCTTTTTGCTATCCTTAATGACTCGACGGCATTTGGCGCGCAGTTGTTTGTAGCGAATCGTGTTTGCTGAAGTGGGGTGGCGACGAAAAACACGTAGAGCACCTCCGCGTGCACGCAAAGCATCCCGGCATTCGTCGGTCCACAATGGAACCGGAAAGCGTCTGAGGTGGCAAGACGACCGGAGAATAGCCTGATCTGCGACTGTAATGAGGACCGTTTCGAGGTGCTTGATCACGATGTTGATGGATGGAAACTCACACCCTGAAAACACGGCCATAGATCGAAAGAGAGGCCAATTCGCCTTTTCAATAAGCCATCTTGGCGCGCGCTGAGAATGTGCGTGTGAAGAGAGTACGTGTATCTGACACGGAAAGTGGTCACTAGAGTATAAGTCGGAGATGACGTTCCAGGTAAAATATACAGCCAGTGAGGCAGAACAAAAGATAAGTTCAAGTGTGAAAAACAATGAGTACTGTCAGAAATAAAAGTTGGTTGAGCAGAATAAGATTGTGGTGGCCTAGAAAGTCTTTCCAACATGCTACCCCGTGCACACTCCGTGTTGGAATCCCATGGGAGTGGTGCGCATTAAAATCCCCCAAAAGTAGGACAGGGGATGGTAGCTGCGATAGATGATAGTCAAGATCAACGGTTGTGACAGTAACAGATGGAGGCAAGTAAATACTGCAGATTGAAAAACTAAGGCCAGAAAAGTGAACTGTAGCTTCTGTAGCTTGTAGAAGAGTCTGGAGGTTTAATGAAGAACTGTATGCGTCATCTCTGATGAGAATTAAAACTCCACCATGCGCGGGAGTGCCATCTTCGGGAGGAAGATCAAATCTCACCGAAGAGTAACCGCGTAAAGTGAAAGAATCTTGCGGGCGAGGTTTGACCTCTTGGAGACATACAAGCGGAGACTCTCAGTCGGGCATAAAAATAACTCCAGGCCAGGTCCTCGACTGCGGAGTCCACGCACATTCCACGAAAGGATAGCCATTGTTAAAACCAATTTAAATAAATAAAAATACCATTTTACTTTTTGCTAGGCCCAGGACGAATCAAACGTCCTTTCTTCTGTCGCGTGGGGCTCGGTGGTTTTCCTGGAGCGTCCTCAGAGGGATGGCACTCCCGCTGAGAGGTATCCACCGATTCCACCACCTGGAATTGGATGTAGATATAGGCGGTGACGGTGACCGCCTAGCACGCCTGTTCCCGTCATGTGAGCTGAACCCCTGAGGAAGAGAAGGGCTCTTTTTCTTCTCAACAGGAGTTGACGATTTCAAAAAGTCAGTTCTCGTGTAGCTCTCTTGAACTTGATTTCAGAAGCATTAAAAACAACCGACTTCAGCTTCTCTGTAGATCGCTTCGGAGAATTGGGCGTATTAGGGACCCGTGTAAAGACAAGGTCGCAAGTCTGCGTACTGCTATCGCACTTCTTGACCGCAAAAGAAGCTACTGCGCTGTATGTACCGGTCTCAGGTACCATAGGTTGGCGAGATTGATATTGCTTCCGGGTCTCAGTGAAGGAGAGCTTTTCTTTTACCCGAATTTCCTGAATAAAGCGCTCCTCTCAAATTGGGAGTGCATTTAGACAAAGGTCTAACCTTTCGGGAACACATTACCGGAACTGCTCACAGGGCGCAGGGAGCAATCGCTCAACTGTACCCTATGTTCAGTTCCAAGGCAATGCCAGTTCACCTGAAGTTACACCTCTTCAAAGCCCTGGTCATCCCGGTAATGCTATACACCTGTGAAATCTGGGGTATGGCAGCTGGCAGTTGGCTCGCACTTCTGCAGAGAGTACAGAATAAAGGACTTAGGACCATTTATTCTGTATATCGCAGCTTTCCATCTAGGCTACTACATGAGAGTTCTTCCCTCCCATACATCGAGGAGGAAATCAAACGCCGGGCAAATTGCCATTTCATGAGAGCGCTCTCGTTCGATCACTTGGCAGCTACCCCTGTCGCAATAGGATTAAGCCCAAATTCAAGGTGCCACGCCTAGCGTGCGGCCACCTCGGATAACCAAGGGGCACAACCTAGCGACAGGAGTAAACATTCCAGACCCCCACCAAAAAAACCCAGCAAATTAACAACAGCAAATCAGATGACGATATGCTCATGTTGTCCACAATGCAGTGAACAACACGAGCATATCGTGCAAACTCCAAGGATGACATATCCGCCCGCTCCAACAAGGATTAGCTTTTTCTGCACAATCCATCCACCTTAAAACCAAATCAGCAATTTCACCCTACAACCCCCATCCCGTCTCTGCGGTAAAACCCAACACAGGGCAGGGACGCAGCAACTATACACAGGCTGAGCACTTACTTCAGCCTGCCAGATTACTTTGGACTTCGGAGGGCAGTCGCGGGACGAAGCTGGGTGATTACTGCGGCAGTTGACGCAGACGGCAGCGGATATGCATGCTCCTTCATCACTTGCTTGACCGCAGGGTGCACAGATGGAAACGGCACTCTTACATGATATGCGAATGTGTCCAAAACGTTGACAATGAAAACATCGCCACAGGCTCGGGATATATGGGCACACTTCAATCAACTCGTAGCCCGCCTTTATCTTCTGCGGCAATTCAACCGTGTCAAAGGTGAGGAAAAGAGTTCGGGTCGGCTGTAATTCCCCCTCTTTCCTTGCCTGTTCACGATAAAGAGATGTGACCCCTTGGTCTTCCAGGCAGCTATGGATTTCCGGGTCGGACATTCCGTCTAGTACATTAGTGGTAACAACTGCTCGCGACGAATTCAATGTCTTATGTTTCTCAACACGGATAGGATAGCCGTGGAGTATCGTCGCCTTGAGCAATGAGTTGGTTTGAGATAGCCCAAGTGTCTCCACCAATAGTGATCCGTTACGTAAACGGATACAGGACTTAACGGGACCAGCTATGGCATCTATGTCCTTCTGAATGACAAACGGGTTTACCTTGGTAAATGACTGACCATCTTTAGTAGGACTGAGCACTAAGAAGCGAGGAAATGACTTCTCGGATACTTCTTTAACGTCAACTCTTTTTCGTTTCATTTGAAAATTATTATTATCACGTGCCATAGCGATTTAATCCTCCAGCATTGCAACTGTCTCCAATGGCAGGCTGCTTCCTGGGCGCCACCCCGGCTTAGGTTACTTGCCCTGGCCTGGACGAGTAACCTCAAGATCACACCTTCTTGTGCTTTGACAAAGGGACCCAATCACCTGCAGAAAGTCAACAGCTCATTCAATGGCCCCTCCCCGGACCTGGCCTTTACCAGGGGATATGCTCCTGTCCTACATGATAACCCAGTGCTAAGAATTATGCCATTACCTAGTCACTTTTTACCATGTCAAACAAGGGGGCATCCTTCATACTAAGAACAGGGAAGTAAAACAAATAAAATTAAAATGGAGGCAAATTTAAAATGAGTCAAACATGCTGAGCATGAACCTGTGGGAGTAGCTTGGGTGCCTCAAGGTCGCTATGCCCCATACCCAAAAATTGAGCCCCTGGGGGACTCCCGAAACTAGTCCCAACTTACCTTTTAATAAAAAAAGTTTTAATGTGTTGATGTGATTTTAGTAGTTTTACTTTTAATTCAACAAGATTTATGATAGTTTCACTTTGTGGATTCCTACATTCATTTTTAATTAAACTTCACCATAATTTCATCACAAAGAACAGTGAGCTATTAAAAATACATTTTTATTTTCCTGAGAATGATTTGTTTATTGCATAGTACTGCCATGGGTGGCCGAGGTCGTTAAGGCGCGGACTTGTGAGTGGGAGATCTGGATTCATCCCACCAGGACCATCCTCCCTGAGTGAGGTTTTTTCCTGGTTTTCCTCAGTCCACATAAATAGCAAATGCCAGGGAGGTACCCTAAACTTAAGCCTGGAACGATTCCTTCCTTAAAAATAAATCCTTTCCCAATATATCATTTCATCTCATGTATCATCAGTGTCCATCGCCTATGGTGCCTATGTAGCAAAAACGGGCATTAAACACTATTCGTTCATTCATTTAGTACATAGTTACTGTATTGCCCTAGTTTAGCTGCTTGGGAAAAATGTTACTGCAGCTAACTATTAAAAAGAGAGAAAGGTTTTCTTTTAAAACAAGTAAAATACTCAGAAGGTGACCAAATAGTGCAACCTAACAAACATAGCATTCTGTTCTGTGATTCCATACTCATACCTCATTGACTCAAATGCTTTCTCTAGCTGCAATCCTTTGAAGTCTAATACTGCCTGAAGAAGACTAGGAGTAAACATCATTCTTGTAATTTGGTGCTCTTGTAAGAACTGGATAAGCCGTGGAGGATCATATATGATATCATCAGGGATGATATGCAGTTCAACTCCTAAAATAAGTATTTTATAAATAACATAAAGCTCTAGAATTTACAGTAATATAATAATCTAAGTCCATGAAAGCTTCTGGAGTAACTTACACGTAGAACATGATTACAAAGGTAGCTATTATTAGTTTATTTCTATTGCAGGATTTCAAAATGTTAACATTTTTTGAATTGCATATTCCCAGTACCAAATAATTTAATTTTTTTGTGTTTTAAGAGGCTTTAATCTGCCAATAAGTTGAGAAAAATGTATTCCTGGATTTTTAGTTACAAAAGACAGGTCTTTTGAAACTATAAAAATATGTTCTGAATTTCTCATAGCTGCTTTGTGTATATTTCAGTTGACAAACTTTACTGCAAAGGCATATACTATTATGGAATTAAAAAGCACATATTTTCCTTCTTTAAAATAGATTCTTTGGGTTATATGAAGATACACCTTATTGCCATTTTAGTCAGCAGTTTACCTTTGATAAGTGGACGAAGCATTTCCCAAACAAAGAATACGTTGCATGCTTCCCTTTCATCTTCTTCATAAGGATAAGCAATATGTCTCCAGTAATAAGAAAATACAGCACCACGATGTGGACACAAGATACCTGAAATGAAATGCAAGAATATAAAGAAACACAAACTCAAAATTTGAATTGAAATGAAAATTCAAATAAATCAATGAGAGATGCATTTAATACCCAAACATGTTATTCCCTATGAACTGCTTTATTCAATGAGATCAAAATCAGAAAAAAAGAAAATCAAATATCATTAGCCACAGAAGAAATAAATTAAATATAGATGTTTAAAAATGTTCTGATATGAATTACAGAAAACAACAATGCTTATTTGAATTTTTAAGAACAGATTCAATGGTACAAAATGGGAAATAATCTAGTCTTTGAATATGAACATATATAGATCAGATTAAAGATTAGAAAAATATATGGAATAAATACATACAATTTGACCTGATGTAATTTTAATCGATCACCAAATTTAAAACCTTAGCATTCTCTTCTGAGCTAAAATGGTATTCTGTAGCAAAACTATATAAAGTGACAGGAGAGCAAACAAAACAGTAAAATGCTTATAATTTAAATTAATTTAATTGATTAAGGAATTGTGGCTGCCTTAGTCCCCTATCTGTCACCTTGCAACTGTTATCTTTGGAGCAAATTAAAAAATACTGCATATAAGACAAGCCCACATATTCTGAAAAAACTGAAGCTAAATATGTGCCAAGAAATAGCTAGCATTACACAATATGAATTATAGCAAGTGATGAATAGTTTTCAAAGAGATGCCAAAAAGTATGAACAACAATGATGGTCTATTTCAGCACCTCCTTTCATAAACTAAACTAAACTGGACCGGTCAAATTAAAAGGGCTGTTGACTGTGGAGAAAACAGTGCTAAACTTCTAAAACAAATGACTGGTAAAACCTGGGGTTCTACACAGGATATCCTTTGCACCACCTATAAGACCTGTGTAAGACCATTGGTACAGTATGGTTGTGAGGCACTTATAACAATTGCTGAGACAAATTCGAAAAGATTGGATGTCTTCCAAAATCGTGTCCTGAGATTTATTACTGGTGGTACAAGACCTACCCAATAGCCACTAAGGAGCTCCAATCTTGTTTGGAGTCCTTATGTGACTGTAGATGTAAAATGAATCTTGCTGAAACTGTGAAAGAGCGGATAATTTTCTGTGAAGAGCGGATAATTTTCTGAGTCACTAATGGCCAGCTGAGAGGAGGTTCAAAATGCAAAGAGCCTACCTTTCTTGTATAAAAGAACTATATACTCTTGATTTTCCCTCTTCAATTCATTTTCCCTTTCCAGATCCCTGGTGTCCATTGGAAAAATTTAATCTTGCTGAAGGTTATTTAGACCTTGTCTCTGATATTAGTAATAAATTTTCTCTTGACTTTGAATTGAAATATATGGCCTTGGCTACTATTCATGAATGTTTCCCAGTTGATTCTTCGCTCCATATATACTGATGGTTTGGTTGAACGAGTCATTAAAAACACTAGAGGTGGAGTTTACTCTATGGAATTTACATTGTCATATGCTGTTAGGAAATACTTTGATGATTTCGATGGTGAATTAGCTGCTATTTCTTTAGTCTTAGACAAAATAGAGCAGTGTGATAAGAAAAATATTGTCCTTTTTGTTGATTCCAGGGAGGCAATCAGACCTTAACAACTTATAATCATAATAAATATAATACCTCCAAGAACTGCATGGAAAACATTAATAAACTGCTGAGCATCATTGCACTTCAGTGGTTCCCTAGCCACTGCAGGATTTATGGCAATGACCTGGCAAATGAGTTGGTGAAAAGGGAATCACAAATGAAACAACCAGATTCACCTTTGCCCCAGCTGCACATAAAGCATCATGTATCCTCCTCTATTAAATCTAACCAGTTCAGCTTATAAAGAGAGAAAGCTTCTGGGAAAAAGTGGAACTCGCTTTTGAACAAGTAAGGAAGAATTCCTGTTTCTCTACCTAGATCATTTGGCACAGCCTGCTTTAGACTTGCTGTGGGTCATGACTACTTACAGAGTCACCTGTATAAAATTGGAATGATTGAAACAGATGCATGCTCTCTTTGCAACCATGGCATATGCAGGACTGAAGAGCACCTCATTTGCCCTGCCATTCTTAATTGTTTCTCTTTTATGTTATTGACAATGCCTTTGGTAATTATTTTTATTGTTCTCTTTGTACTGGGCTGCTCATCAATTTATGACTGAGAGGTTGGAGAAAGACATAGGATAAAAAAAAATTGTTAAGTATAATCTTTTAAAATAGTTAAGGAAACTTGTATGGTAGTGTTGGCACTATTCTACAAGTTAGCAAAGAGTGCCGTCCTGGCCTATAGACAAAACACTGGTTCATTGAGTGGCTCTGTGTAATGTCATAAACTATTTGTTTTGCTACATTGGGCATATACCCTTAATATCCTCCTTCTTAAGCCAGGTGGATTTATTATTTATGTTTTAACCTATGTGAACCCTTCCTTTCCCAAATTATCATATAAATCTTCATATCTCTCTTTCCCATTTTATTCAATAGCCTCTATAAAGTTTCAGTGATTTCTTTTCATTGAAGCTAAATAGCACACTTTATCTTTCTGTATCCTATACTCTATTTCATATGGCTACTGCCATGGGTGACCAAGGTCATTAAGATGCAGACTTGTGCAGGGGGTTCGAATCCCGCCAGGACCGTCCTCCCTGAATGAGGTTTTTTCCAGATTTTCCTCAGTCCTCATAAATGACAAATGCTGGGAAGGTACCCTAAAACTTAGCCCTGGAACGTTTCCTTCCTTAAAAATAAATCCTTTCCCAATATATCATTTCATCTCATATATCATCAGTGCCCATCGCCTGTGGTGACTCTCTAACAAAAATAGGCATTAAACACTATTCATTCATTCATATGGCTATTCCTAGATTATTTCTCTTTCTCTCTGTTCCTCCCCCTCTCTCTCCACAGATCACTCCTACTCCTCTCCTTTTGTGCTATATATATATTTAATATTTTATATTATATTTTTTTCAAGGCACTTACCCCTTCAGTTTTTCTTGATTTAGTACATATTTTTGCAATATTCTGGCCATCCAATCCCTTTATTTTATACCAGTATTATACTGTTTTTTTTCTACATATAACTAAACCTTCATAAATTGCTGATTTAATATTTAATATGATAAGTTTTTAAAGAACAATTTTTGCTAGTTTGAACTTTATAATATAGAAGAACAGAACTCACTAGAATCATATATCAGGAAAAAATGTATTAACTCAGCAGTATAGCAACAGTATAAAAAATTATGCTCTCTCTTCTCACTTAAGGGGCTAAATGAATACAAAACATTAGAAAACAACAGTAAAAGTTTACAAGCAAGTAATGTCAACAATGGTTTTTTTAACCTTTGGGTTTTCCTGTAGTGCCAGATGAATACACTGTGTATGCCATATCATCTAGTGACAAAGAAGGAATTTCTGGAACAGTTGCAGCTTTAATCATATCTTGAAGGCTCTCCATCCATTCTTTTCCCAGATTGATCAAAGACAAATAGGTTGGCAGCCGTTCTAGGTATGGAGCCTTGCTGCACACCACAACTGGTTCAGCATCTTCCAGAACAGATGCGAGCAGAGCTGGTGGATAAGATACTTCAAGAGGTAGATACGCTCCACCTATAAAATTGAACATATATTTCATATTATAATATACTTTTATTCACATACAAACTACGAAATACTTTTTTCATGGGAAGCAGTTATATAATGAGAGTTACCTGGAGGTGCATAGTGTTCCCTTTCTAAAAACTCTAAAAAAATGTATTCAGATAATTTTGCTTATAAGCCATATCCAATGGATCTTAAAGTGAAAGAATAGCCTTCTAAGCAACAGCAGTGACTTTCTGCTTCATTTATGCCAATCTTAGTCTACAGATGGATTCAAAATTTGCTAGAAAGAGAACAGAGATCTCTAATGCTATTAATCAATTTGCATAATAAAGACTTTAAAGTGTAATAAATATTTCATTAGTTAATAAGGACACAAGCAGATACTTGGATTGATACAGTGGTAATCAAAGATAAGTTAAATATGAGTATCAGTGTTGCCAGATTTTGGAAATGCTGAAAAGAAACACAATTTTTTTTTCAGTGTAACTACTATCTACGGAAATAGTGAATATAGGCAAAGTTTTGTTATGTTACAGACAATTTATACTCCTTAATATGAAATTTAATAAACAATTAATTTGAATCAAGTGCTATTTTTAATGTTCTTAATTATCAAATCGACTCACTAGATAATTCAGAACATAATAGTCGCTTCACTGTATTGGTTCCAACACAAAATTAAATGTTATATGCTATTTTTAATATTTACAACCTTCCATGTTGATTAATAATTAACATTAAACTGAAGCTATACAAGTTGTCAATTTAATACATTGAATATATTTATCACTATGCTACTTATTTTCAAGAAGTTTTTTTTTAATTTTATGAATTTAAACTTTTCTTAAAGGGACAAATTGTAATTGATGTTTAATAATATTTACTCTCATGAGTATATGTGCTATTTCTCCAAAATAAATTCACCAATCTAAAAACTCTTTTATGAATAAGTATTACAATGGGGTATAAAAATACAAAATATGCAATTTTCTCCAACCAAGAAGCTTCAGATACAAACATACACATAAAGTTTAGACACTATCATCTCTCTGGTCTGATTTAAGCAACTGATCCAAATTCATGTACTATTTTCAACTGCACCTGAAAGTGAAACATGCATGTTTTGTTGCGTAAATTAATATACATTTAGATTTAAGATACCCACATATGTGAACATGTTTAATTTGTTGAAGTAGGGACTGTTTGGATCTCACCTTGGTTTGCAGCAGAACAGAGAATGTACGACATATCAAACCTTGAGGATTACTAATGCCTAACTAACATGATTTTCAGCAGTTGATTTATCAGTTTCCACATATTTAACTATTTCTCATTATAGCAACATCACATTATTAACTAAGCTCTGTTTAATATGTGTGCTTTCTTTTCTGTAATTAAAACAGCAAGGACATCTACAAGGGGTGCCACATTGAGCAAATATCCTCCTTTTGTTTTCAGAACTTTTTCTTTGCTACTTATGTTATCAAATAATAAAGTAATGGCCTATGCTATAATTGTAATTTAAGGAGTAACCATATTAAGTACAGATGTTCAGAATTTTTATTACCAAATGGAAGAATCCAAAATAAACTTTATTTTATGATAAATGCCTTTGGGTCATTATTTAAGCTAAATAAACCTGAGCATAATATACTGATATGTCATAGTACCATAATTTATTATTAATGTACATGTTCAAAATATGATACAAAAAAGTATGAGATGGACTTTGTTGCAAGAATTATTACTAAGACTTGGATTTTTATGAAATGTCATTTTTATTTCACCAGTTTTTCCACACCTAAGTTAAATTTTCAAAACATAAAAAAGTTTATTTTAGTGGTCATATTAATGCATATTTGACTAAATTTTAGCTTTTGGTCATATTTTGACTGAAAAGTGGTATAAAAGCAGATTTTCAGTTCAGTTCTGTTTCTAATATGACAAACTGTTAAAATTTATCATTACCACAGTGCCTTTTACCTTTTCCTGAAATTATTTTCTTTGCGATTTAAGTAAGACTAGAATAATGGTATAACAGGATTGTGCTGCCAGACAAAAGAACAAGGATGAAAAGGTTCTTTATCTGCTGTGTACAGCCCCTGGACATGTAAGTGCACAAGCAAGAAAAAAGTTAGCAAGAAATGTTAATTGAAACTTGTACAGTGAAGCTAATGGAGCTAATTTTTCAAATGGAGAAATCAGCAGTAGAATCTTATTTCTGGACAGACAACTATGCCATATTGAATGAAGCAAAATTATTAGAATCAGTACAAGGACCCACAGAATTAGCAACATGGGAGAAAATCTACATTTACAAATACAAAGACAGTTCAATGAACTTTGACATTTCCAGGGATGAAAACATAAATTTTAAGTCCATCACACCTCCACCAGAGCAGAATACACATTACCACAGCATAACAAATTATCCAGCAGCCAAAAGTTAGCTGATGACACGGACAAAGGGTTGTGAAACCATTCAACATATTATAAACAAGTAAGTGGAGCAATAAGAGCCTGTAATTCAACTCAATCATATAATGATCTCAAGAAAAAAGCTGCTAAGCACGTAATACTTTCTCCCATATACACTCTCCCTCGCCAGTTTCCTTTTGAAAGTATTGAGAAGCACTACAAGCAAATAGTTTAGTGCCCTCTACCCTGCTATCCTTCTGCCCTTTGATCTCCTGTATAGCTTGTGATTCAGGTTGTAACAACTCTTTTTCTCTCTCTCTTGTTACCCATTTCCTGATTGTAAAAGTTGTTTCTTTTTCTGAGAAGTGGAAAGAAAAGAAATGAAAAGGATTTCAACCAAATTTTCTATTACCTCCTTTGGTATGCTTTGGTCTCTTGTAGTATGACTTTAGTATCAGTTCATGATACCTGCAGTTAAATATTCTAATAATGTTGTTTTGTGAAAAAGTTTGAAGAAAAATACTTTTACAGTGACAAGTGAAATTTTATTGTTAATTATGTGAAGTGAAAGTGTCAGCATAGAAGCATTTTACTCTGTAACAATATTATTACAATACTATCAAATATAGAAATTGTAAATAATCAAGTTGCTGTGGAAAGCAGATAATTGTTGAAATAAATAAAGAATAAGTCCCTAAATTCTGAAAGTTTTTGCAGAAGTATACAATTCACTCCATTCCTACTGAATCCATACTGAGAAAAATTTACCTTATTTCTTATGAGGGGGGCAAGAAATAGTATTGGGGACAATAAAATATGCATCTTAATTGATAAAATCACTATCATAGATGGTAAATTTATTGCAAATGTGGGACAATGCTCATATCGATAGCATCAGCTGCATTGTTGCCAAAGTTCAACACCTCATTCGTAGGGATTGATGTCGATCTATTGAAGACTTTGCTCATGAAGCGGGAATTGGTTATGGGACATGCCAACAAATTTTAACTGATGAACTGGGCATGCATCGTGTTGCTGCAAAATTTGTGCCAAGGATCCTTACTGCTGATCAGAAGGTGCAAGGTGTTGAAGTTTGCATGCAGTTTCGTCAGGCCGTATCCAATGACCCAATCTTCTTGTCCAGGGTCATCACTGGTGATGAGAGGTGGATGTACTCTTATGACCCTGAGACAAAACAACAGTCCTTCCAGTGGAAGAGCCTGAACTCACAAAGACCAAAAAAACAAGACAAGTGGAGAACAAAGTCAAGAGCATGCTCCTCGTTTTCTTTGATATCAAGGGGATTGTGCATAAAGAATTCATCCCACCAAATCAAACAGTGAATTCCACTTACTACTGTGATGTTTTGCAATGGCCTGAACTTTGGCGACAAGGGAACTGGCTGTTGAATCACGATAATGCACCCTGTCATAATTCCTTGTTCACCAGGAGCTTTTTGACGAAAAACAACATGATGGTTGTCCTCCACCCACCGTACTCGCCTAATTTGGCACCCTGCGACTTTGCTCTATTCCCCAAACTGAAAATCAAGTTGAAAGGACGTCGGTTTGATACAATTGAGAGTATTCAAGAAGAAATTCTGTCTGTGCTAAACACCCTCAAAGAACATGACTTCCAAGATGCACTTGAAAATCGCAGAATCACTGGGACCGGTGTATAAGTGTGGAAGGGATCTACTTCAAGGGTGACGGTGGTCATTAGTCTCAAAGTAAGTTTTTGACCAGATGGCAGCACCAGTCCCAAATATTCTGGATACCACTTCGTAAAAATTACCCAGAACTTTCCCCCAAATAATCTGGGTCTTTTTAAATACGTTGCTTAATGAAAAAGTAGATTCTCCTAGTAAAAAGCTCTATTGACTGAACCACAGGTCCTTCAAATTTGAAAACTAGAAAATGATATCATCTTGTAATGAAACCCTCCGAAGGAAGACGAAAGTGTTTTATTTATTTATTTATTTATTTATTTAATGGGTACTAAGCAAAATACAAAAGACATAGTATTATATAGGTTCTGATCCTAGCCATTTTTTCTATAGACCACTACAACATTTCATACAATCATGCAATTATTAAGTTAACAAATAGTAAACTATAAAATAGCAAATCAATTCTTACATCATGAAAGAATTAATTTATACATTGCAAAGACTGTACTAAACTTTAAAGTTATGATTTGGCCTTAACCCTAGTTATTTAGCCAAAGCCATAACAATAACTCAAAATATAAGAAATACAGCAATGTGCATATCATCACAGTATTTAATATACTACTAAGATACACTAAAGTAATTTTAATTATATTTCTTATTTCTCTTAACTAACCATCCTGATTTCATTTTTACCCTCCATATAAACTCCTAATTTAGCTAGCTGTGGTTGATCTTCAAAAATCCTTCTTATTATAACTTCTTTATTCCTCAATATTCTCCTTTATTCCTTGCTTATCAAACTTACAATTCATTTGCACTGAAAAATAAAATATATCTTATATTTCTTCTCCCTATAGATAGGACAGACCCCTAGGATAACATCCCTCCTCATGTTCCTTAATTTCTAAACATGTATTTGAAATTAAACTATCCCTTCCCTTTCATTCTTTCTACAAATTACAATATACTTTTCCTTGTCTGGGCCAACCTTTAATTCCTTACACTATGGCAATAAACTTTTCTCCCTAATAAGATTAAAGGTATGAATTTGTCATTGATTACTATCATTAATGATAAATGTACAGAACTAGATTATATACGTCCTACACTAATGTATTCAACATGTTCACACTAACTCCACTTACATAAAACTAGGACATGTTTTGAAAGCAATTGCTCTCATCATCAGTTGTTGACCGACTATGTTACTTAAAATGGTGGCTGGATACCAGGATGCTCCTATGGTCATGTCTGATGGTTCTAGTAGAATTTTGCTGATTTTGTCCATAGAAGAAAAATTAAAATTCATTTAGTTTTTCTTATTTTTAAGATGAAAATTTCTTCCAAAGTGATTAGCTCCATTGAATTGTGAAGTTGTTTTAGCAGCTTAGCCTCTGGTTTAATTTCATGATTTTTGGTCCAAATTTGGTCTAGTAGATTTATTCATGAGCTCCTTTGAAATACATATCACCAAATCCTTCCTTTTAATTTTCGAGACATATAGGTATGTGGATGTCATATTTGCAATAATATCAAAAAGCATTCAATAGATAAGAAACTTCCTAATCTACAACATAAGTATATATAGTTTAGCATAGAAGAAGAGAGAAATGGTTGCCCATTCCTTGATTAAAAATCATAAGAAATAGAGATAGTCTGATCTTTTAAATTCATAGAAAAGAAACACATACAGAGAATTACTAAAAAATGATAGTTACAACCCCATTCCACATAAATATGCAATGTTTCAGAGCTTGGCACACAGATTAATTAACATCCCACTCTCAGAAACAGAGTACAAAATGGAACATCAACAGATAATTAAGACAGTAATAACCAATGGTTTCAACAAACACACAGTAATAAAAATTGCCAATAAATTTAAAAAACAAATCGATAAGAGAGCTTTCCACACCAAGGAAAGATATAAATTCAAAAGTTTCACATACCATCTAATTTACCACAGCAAATTTATGAAGATATTCAAAGAACATGCAATAATGTTAGCCCTGAAGAACAAATATGGTATCAATACTTTATTAGGTTGCATAGTAAAAGACACCATACCAACAGAAAAGAAATTAGGAAGTTATGAAATCAAATATGGAAATTGTGATCAGAGGTACATTGGTAAAATAAGAAAATTTGGAAATTCAGAGAAAGAAACACTTTAGGAATATTCAGTTTAAGCAGGTTGATAAGTCAGTGGTAGCAACTCACTTTTGGACCAAAAATCATGAAATTAAACCAGAGGCTAAGCTGCTAAAACAACTTCACAATCCAATGGAGCTGTCCACTTGGGAAGAAATTTTCATCTTAAAAAATAAGAAAAACTTAATAAATTTTACTTTTCCTCCTATGGATGAACTCAGCAAATTTCTACTAGAACAATCAGACACTGCCACAAGAGCATCCTGGTATCCAGCCTCCATTTTGAGTAATAGTAGTTGGTCAACAGCTGATTTAAATCTTTTAAATTCTAGATAAAAATATGAATTATCCATATTAATCCATGGGAGCAATTGTTGCCGAAACATGTCCTTGTTTTATGTAAGTAAATAGAGATAGTGAGAACATGTTAAATACATTATGTAGGATATTATCACTCCATTGTCTACAGCTTCGTAAGTACAATTTATTAAATGATAAACATTTACTTAGTAAATTGAATCTGTCGTCTTAACACTCTTCATGCCTCACTAACTTCAAAAATACACGGAACCGGTTTCAAAGATATGTTATCTCCATCTTCGGCCGTGGACAGTTTTTTGCAATCTCAGCCCCTCTTGAAAAATGTTCTTATTTAGCCAAACACCAAAAAACTATAATGTATGCCTAAGAGAACCTATAACATCAATATTAACCAAAAATATACCTGCACGAAGAATAGCAATATACGAGATGACATATTCCAGGCAGCGATCCATGAGTATACCCACCACTGTGTTATGAGTGACACCAAGTTGTTTCAATCTAGCAGCCAATAGTTTGGTCATTTCATCCAGCTTTGCATAAGTCACCTAGTAGTTACAAAACTGAGAATGAAAATTTGGCAGAACAACAATGTGTAGCACTTTTACCATATATTCAACCTTCTTCTAGCCATGCATACAATGAGTGATTGAACAGCTATCAATAGTATTATCAATCCACTGACAGCCGTGGGATGCATGGTAATTTAATATTCAGATATTAAAGTACCTTAGCATTAAAACAATAAAGCCTATTCATTCTTTCTTGGGAAGAAATGGTTAACTTTGGTTTGCATTCACAGTAGAATTTAAATTCATTTTCCTAGTACTTAATGAGAACATTATTCAGCCTTACCTTATTCCCATCATGTGTGACCACAGCAATGGCATGAGGAGTATTCTTTGCTTGTGCTATAAACATATCATGCAAACACCCATGTTTGTCATAATCCTTCATGGCAGCTTCTGCTGCCACACCTAAAGATGCTAGGGATGGCATCTGAAAATGCATATGAAAAACATTACTATATAGATTCTAGGTCTGTGGCATTGGAATGGTGTGATTACTTGCCATTCATTAAGACTAGTCAGATTTGTTGCTAGTGACTGTATACATCATTTTGTCAAATTTTCTTTAAATACTGACTCATTCTACCAACTACTATATCATATCCCTCAATCATTATTATAAGTACACTTCTAATATCCGATGTTGACTACCATAGTTCATCAGAATAATAAGGAAAATTAATGATTGATGGCACAAATAAACCTCAAGGCCACTGTTACCTAAAGGTGTACTTACCTTTCCAGGATTTTTATTTGAAAAGTAGATACCTAATTCTGAGCCACAATGATGGACCTCCCCTTAGCAAATATTTATGCTGGAGACTAGCCCTCATCAAATGTCCCTGTACAGTGAAGTATATTTAAAATTGTTCATTTTCATGTTGGTCACTTACCATATGACTTCCCCCCCTCTACATTACCAGCATTCTGACACTGTAACACATAAACTTTTTATACCTTAAGCACTACAAATAAGATATATGAATTTTGTATTACTCACTGTTCTTACAGAAGATGCCAAAAGCATTGCCCATCTTGTATGACACACAACCTACATCTTCTTAAGAAACTACCATTTACACTCACCAATTCTTTTGCACTCTCTCTTTCAAGGCACTATAATTTCAAAATTAAATATTTTGGCCTTCTAAATGATTTTTTGCCATACTCCTTTATCCTTGATATCTTTTATGAAATTTTCATCTTTTTTTGATCATTTATATCTTCCTTCTTTAAATCTCCCCAATGTTTAATTCCCATTGGTTTCCACTTATAAATTTTCTTAACTATTTCCATCTTATTTATGTAACTAAATCAGATCTCCAGGCTTTAATAAAATTCACTACATTTTTATTATATATCAGTGTACTTAGCATTGATTGTGGCTTCTTGACTGATTTTTTTTTATATTCATTTACAGATGCTCTTTAAAATCTCAGGTCATCAGCATTCCATTCTATTCAGGATGTGAAACTGCTGACAAATTTTGCTCAGAGGCCTCTTCTTTCAGGCTTAAGGTTCTTTTTCATGCCATAAGTGTACGACATGGGACCCATGGCTTTACTTCTGTTCCAAAGAAAGCCATACTTTGGATTTTTATGCCCGAAAAAATCCATCAATCCTGACAGGGTTTGAACTCATGGTCTTGGGTTTAGAAGGAAAGTATGGCTATCACTAAACCACCAGGACCAACTTCTTGACTGATCAGCCATGTCATTGATGAAATTTCAGTTTTCAGTCATCTACAGCTCTGTGGTCATCATCATCAATTTGAATGTCATCAAATTGACATGGCTTACTACCAAGAAGAAACCATATTCAACAATTGAGGTCATAAATGCTTAAAGACCTAGTTAGCACACTCCATTCTTCAGAATTCACTTTTATCTTATTTAGGTCCATAAATTTTCCTAATGATCTTCCTTTCAAGAATTTTTATTTCATTGCTTCTTTAAGTGCCCACATATGAGTTGCATATTTGACAACTGGTTTTATTAGTGTGCAATATAGTCTTAACTTAACTTGTTTAAGATTAATTTAAATTTAAATAGTAATTGGTTAGCATAATAAACTTTATTGGCAAGGATTAGCTTTTCATTAAAATCCTCTTCAGTGATGAGTTATCTCCATTTAAAAACTTGTAATATCTCCATATCCTCTGTTTTTTGAGGAACCCAACTCATTTTTCTTACTACATTTTATTTTTTGTTTTCTTTTTATTAATTACAATATAAAATTCTAATGAGTTCTATTAACATTACAAATACATCTTTTAAAGCTGGTTTGCTCTTGTAGTTATCATAATATCATCAGCATAAGCTAAACATTACTTCACTTCAATCTTGCTGAGATGTTCCCTTGCAAATTCAATTGCTACAGTTTATGATCAGTCACTATGCTGAAGAATGTAATAGATAAAGGATTTTCTTGGTTAACACCTAATGGATTTTAAAACTATATGCTTACATTATTTTTACTTTAATTTTTAATTCTGAATCCTTTAATTTTGTGTTTATTAAGTTCTTCTGCATTAATAGCCTAAAAAGGTCCATTCTTTTTCTGTATCTTCTGTAAGAAGGGTGAGTGCAGAATTAGTTAATTTTACCAAAGTATTAAAAGGCTAAAACATTGTAGTGCCTTGGGTTTATGCATGAATTATGAATGAAAGATTTTAAATGTGCCTAGAGTACTGATAAATTGATGAAATTTGGCATTTGCTATGATATGAGTAATTTTTGCAATATAAGCTTAGGACTACTATTTTCATTAATATTTACTTACTGCCATTACTAGAACCTATTACCCTCTTATGGAAGAAGCTTGAAATTAATGGTTAGCCTACTATTTTGAGTCTCAAAAGATGAGAATACCCATAAATGTTAGTTTTTAAAAAGAGCAGTGATTAGAGTTAATTTATAAAACCTGAATAAAGTATACATTTCTGAACATTCTCTCTTTATAAGAAAGACATTTTTGGTTCAACTATCATTTCAAAGAAAAACAAAAAGTACTGCCATCACTAAACAAAGAATAGCTTCAAGAGTAAAAGATACATCAATCTACTACATAACCTGTAAAGTGTCAAATGACTAAACAAACATATTTATAAAAAAAAAAAAAACCATGAGCAAAGCATAAACACAAACAAAAGCAGAGTATTTTTATACAAAATCATATGAACAGTGAACAAAGCCTAAAATGTGACAGAACAACCAACATAGCATGTTTTAGGAAGAAAAAGATCAAGGGCCCTAATCCATCAGATACCACTGCTGTTGCTGCTACAATCAGGATAAGTTAACAATCATAACAACCACTAATTTTTTATGGTTATACAATCAGTAGGAAGATATATATATATATGGAGGATGCAGATTTCAATTTATTTTTTGGCTAAACAGTTTAGGTTCTTTTCGAAGGTTTCTCCTGAGTAGGAAGAGTCAAATGACTTTAGTGCATATGGTCCTAAAAAATACAGAGCAGAAAATAAAGAAACAAACAAACTAATGTACAAAGAAAGAAAAAACAGAGAAAAGAGGAAAGATGGAAAAGGAGAGAGAGCAGGGAAGGTAGATGCTCTTTGTAACTGCCTGCTTCAGTTTTTGTCGCATATTTTGAGGTTAATGTGTGGGGCAATAGGAACCTGATCAAAGCCCACATGCTACACTAACACAGAGCTAAATATAAACTTTTAACAAATTCCTCTAACCATAGCTCATATATTCTGTATCTTGTGTGCAGAACACCTTTTTTAAGTAAAACTTGGAAGACAAAATCTTAATTATTATATCTGCAAGGGAACAGAGAAAGGAAACACTAACTCAATTTAAGATACTGCAGAATATTAGAGACTACTTAATCAATTGGCTGATATGCATTTATGGGAGGAAACTAACCATGAAACACCTAAAACCATATTGTAATTAACATAAAATATTCTCTCTCTCTCTCCCTCCTTTTCTTTCTTTCTTTCCTTCCTTCTTTATTTTCTTTTCTTTTTTTTTTTTTTTTTGCTGAAAAATCACCAAAAGTTAGATACATTTATTATGAATAGAAAAAAATAAAATATTTGAAACAAATTTCCAATCATGTATTTCACCAATTGCTAGAACTGAGAATTATTTGTAAATATATATTTTATTTAGCATATGAATCTTGAAAAAATCAAATCTATTTTTTTTTTGCTATCTCTTTACTCTTGGCATACATGAAGCAAGCAAAATTTTTCCAAATCTGATATTTGAGACTAAAGTTAAGGGTATGAAAACCTTTAGGAATGGCCTGAGCAAAGAGTAAAAAGGGTTCTTTCATCTCTAACCATCTGAAACGTTCTACCTCCATTATTAAATAAGCAAGGGGAAAAAGAAACCTTAATATTTATTCAGAATCTTTGAACTAGTTAACCATTAGTTGAGAACCATTCCTTAGTTTCAATATATACTTTCGCATTTTAAAGGAAAGTAAATTATCATTTTATTTTATATTTTCTTTATAGATACTCAACATATCAAGCAAAAATATTTTAAATCAAAATGAAGTTTTTAAAATAATTTTAGCTTTCAAACTATGCCTGAATAGTAAAATAGTAAAAAATTGGGATATTAACCTTTATATTATTTCCATGCTATTATCAAAATGTTAATAGACTGATTTTGATAAATATGCTCAAATTTTAAATTATATTTGATTCAAGTCTCTATGATGAAAAGTTGTTATTTCACATTATAGTTGCATTTTAATGCATGTTCAAAAAAGAAACTCTTACTTTATCTAATTGTACAGTTTTCATGAACAAAGTATGTTTAATAAATATTTCATAATAAAGAAAATCTTGATTACTTGATGCACAGAAGCTCATTAAATTAATACATACAGTTCATATAAGGAATTATTTATATTGAAAAACGGCTATCAATTAGCACTTTAAAAAGTATGGGTTAAAAATTAAAAAGGTACTGCTGCACAAGAGGTTTCCATATTGAGTATATGCATGTGAAAAGATTATTATTGATCAGAGTGTTAAGGCAGTTCAAGTAACATAATGGGGCATTCCTTCCCATATACCTACTTATCTTTCTACTAACATTTTCTAGAGCCAAAATGAAAGATATTTTGATCCCCTTTATTATAAGAGTAGAATACTATTCACCTAAATATATGTATATAGAGCGAGCACTGTATATCTTTTACCCATACAATTACATAGACTGACAATTCAATTAATGCAACAAATCTCTTTGAAAATTCATTAAGATAGCCACTGCAGAGTTGCACTGTCATGCAGATGAATTGAAAGATGCTATCAAACATGCTTTCAGATTAATTATTCCATAGTGTTTCATAAACATATATCTGTGCAATGCAGTGCTCTTTGTGATGAAAATCATGAGATATATACTGATCCTTTGGAGAATTAAGTTTATACTGTGTGAACATGTAGCAAAATAAAGTATAAATATATGTTAACTAAAATAAGTTACAGAATAATTGTAAATATATATTTGTTAAATTTATACAGGGGTAGCAAGATCAAACACAAATTAAAGTTATTAAATATATTTTAAAATTAGTTTACTCTTACCATTAAAAAAATACAAAGAAACCTTTAATGAATGGAGAAATAAATTAATAAATTAAATTAAATTAAAAAGAACAAATGAAATCAAAAACAGGCAGGTAAAACCTTCAGAGAAAAAGTAGGTATACAAATTAATCTAAATAAATACATAACACAAAAATGAAAGGATAACAGAAATGAATAATTTAAAAATACAGCCTGAATAAATGAGGATAGACTGTGGGTATACATACATTAATAATGGTGAGTACTCTAAATAAGCTGGATAACTATGTAAAAAGAACAATATATAAGCTGTTAAAAAGGGGCAATGGAAGCCAAGAACAGTCAAGTATGGCAGGGAGCAGTGGTGTAACAGAGAAAGGTTGGCCCCCCTGCAAAGTTTAATTTGGACCTCCTAACAAAATTATTCATATTCAAGCATGGGTCCCATAGCATGTTTTCAATTGTTGGAAATATCAAATTTGATATGCTGACAGGACCTCGGAGAAATTGGAGGCATTAAACGTTTCCTGAATTATTATTATTATTATTATTATTATTATTATTATTATTATTATTATTATTATTATTATTATTGTTGCTGTTGTTGTTGTTGTTATTAGTGGTGGTGGTGGTGGTGGTGGTGATATTAGTAGTGGTGTAGGAAATTAGGAAATAAAGTAGTATTATTTCTTAGATGCTAGGTACACGGCACACAGCCTTACCTCCAAAATCTGGCATGGGTTCACTGTTATATGTAGAATCCTTAAGGAGCATTGGAAGCGGCGAAGACGTTTAGTATTCTTTGAAGTAAAGTTTTCACTACTTCACTCACGTCAATTCTTTTTATTTTCTCACATTCGATACTTAAAATACTGAGTTCACTTAATCGCGCTCTTGACATGGTGCTAGGTAAATATGTTTTATTAGTTTTACTTTTGAAAAAGATCGCCCATCTGATGCAACAGTTACAGGTATAGAGATAAATAAATTAAAGCAGTGCAAAAGTTAGGTATACTTGACACTAAAGCGTAATTTTCGATAGCAAGAGATGTGCCAGTTCTCGAACAGACGTTTTATCTTCTATCTCGTTTTAAATGCACTTTTAAAGCACTGTAACTGAAATGAAAAATCTTCCGTTAAGTCTTCAATATACTGCAATGATAATGTGCTTAATTATGCAGTTATTCGTCTTTTGCAGCATACAGAAACTGTGGGGTAAATACAATGAACAGATCACTTAAACATATCATAGAATTGAACTTAATTTTGATTTGATTAACAATGATTGCAATATCATGTGAAACACATTTACTTGAAAATATTTTTCAGGATCAATCTTCATTTCTGTTATCATTTTATTTTACGTATTTACTTATTTAGACTTCTTTGTATGCCTGCTTTTGATGTTTATCTTGAGACAGTTCATCAAAATACCTCTTTTTTGTTTTTTTTTTTTTGTTTTTTTGTTTTTTTTTCAAATTTGGCGTCAACTCCCTATTGTTTTGCAAGAGACATGCTGGATAACAGTGCTTCCTGGAAATTATTTCTGTAGTCATATATCAAATTTGCAGCGGTTTGCAGTAGCAATGAAGTTCGGGAAAGTTCAAGGCCGTTAGATTGCAGTAATTTTGATACTACATTAACAGATTCAAGTATTTTGGAATGCAGGACAATTTGAAAAACAAATTCTAAATGTTTCATTTGTTTTTTAATACGACTGGTTTCATTACAGTCGTTGGTATATTTTAATTCCAACACTATTGCAGTTAGTGTCTTCATAACATTCAAATAACCATATCTTAGAGCTCTTATTCAGTCCAATTTTGATGACCATGCTTTTTTTTAAACAACAACAAGCTAGTGAAACATTTCCCATTGCTTTTCATTTTGAATGAAAAACAAATAAAGTCCTTCAACTATATCAATAAATATCTTATTTTCAAACACATTTCGAACAGCATCATTTAGAACTTGTTTCAATGTGCGGGGCAATGAACTGCTTTTATTCAATCCTTTCTGTCATTTGTTCTTAGAGAAATAAATATTTACTAGAACATGAGGTATTATAATTTTCATTTTTTATTTCTGAATTAATATTAAAGAAATAAATCTAATGAATTGTCGTCAATGAATTTTATTTATTTATAATGCTAGAACTACACAATACGTTAAACAAATTATTTTCACTAATTTTGAAACTGATCTTTCAAACTATCTCTTTTTTCTCCGTTTTCTCCACTCAAATGTTCATAACAAATTTTAAGTGGTATCGTTTCGGGGGGGGGGGGGGGGAGAAGGTAAAGAAAAGGAAAGGAAAGGAAAAAAAAAAAACAGGATTAAACAAAAAACACAAAAATTGAATTGCTAGGACCTGGCTTTTTTAGCCTAATATAGTAGGCGACACGAGACCAAAATTAAACATTTCACTTCTACCACTTGATATAAAATCCAAGCCAATTGACACTGCATCTGCCTCAGTAATGCTGAAGCAACGGAAAAATAAACCAATACATCAGCCGTTCACGAATGTAACCTAAATATGCATTGTGGTAGCCCGAGGAGCCGCTACAAAGTACAGGTTCGTGTTGATTTTCAGTTCAGTTTACTAATTATTGTAATGTACCGGCACAACGGACGCTTTTGCTCACTATGGATAAAATAGTAAAAACTGGAAGGAGGATTTATATTAAACACTCTTTTTACAATCCCAAGTTAAATGTTAATATTTCGTTTGGGGGGGGGGGGAGGAACAGTAACTTAATGTTAAGTAGTGCAAATAAAAACCAACAGTGCAACTTATAATGATAAATTTCTGTTTTGTAGTATATGTTTTAATATTTGTATAATATTTATACATATATTAGCATACATATTTCAGTTTGATTTTTTTAATGGTGTTTAACGCCCGTTTTAACTACTGAGGCACCACAGGCGTGCGTATTTCAGTGTTTTAGTGCATATACTTAAGTACGTATATGATTACAAACTGAAAGGTTATTCAACTTTAGAAGCGAGTGATATAACTAGAACATCAAACACAAACAAAAATGCGATTGTTTAAATTTAAATGAATGAGCCCAAAAACACCTATGTAAACTTTAAAGCCCGACGATATAGTGCTGGAAAATTGGTGAACTCTCCTGATCTCCCTAGCTTCTCCCTCGTGACGTCTCGATTACAAAATGCGGATGTGGTAATACATTCAAGGTTCGAACATAATATAAGTGTATAAAGTTGAGAATTAGAGGATGGGTGAATGTTTGGCTCCCGAACAAATAGAAAGTGTTCAAATTTCTCCAGTGTAACACACACGAGTTGTATATTATGTTTTATGTAATTCTAGGATTATAAATGGATAAAATTAATTAGAGGAAATTCATTAGAAAATAAAATTAAATGTTCACCGCGTTCTGGTTTATACAACGACGTACTAAAGGCTGGAAGTAATGGTTTTGGGGCAACCGTTTCTAAGATAACATGTATTTCTTTATTATCTGGAATAATGGAAGAATGACACTTAAAGAATGGACGATGTTCCTCAAAAAAGTATTCTGAGGATTCTACATTATTGAAAAAAATATATAAAAGTGCATAAAAAGATTTCTGTTTAGAGAAAAAAGTTATATAACAAATGAAGCAGTCATGCTCATATATCCCAGCTGGTAAAGATTTAAATTTTACTTTATCACTAGCAACTGCTAGTAACTAAGCTTGCTTTTGTTTCGTCATACTTATCAACCTAGATTTGTGCTTAGAGAAAAAAGTTCTATAACAAATGAAGCAGCCATGCTGGTTATCCGACTTGGTAATGATTTAAACTTTACTTTGTCACTAGCAACTGCTAGTAACTAATCTTGCTTTTGTTTCGTCATATTTGTCAACTAAACAAGGAATGTCGTATTCGTGGTGTGACTGAATTATAGTTATTTACGTAACAAGAGAATAAAATCTATTTATTCTCGTATTGCATACAATATTTTTAAATTACTGGTATTTAAATCAAATATTAATATTTAATTTTAATCAAATATGCAGCTATATTTCTCACTACTTATCCATGACAATAATATTAATTGTTATGGATATAATTTGAAAGTAAACAGTTTAATTTGTTTATGGATGTGAAAGCGTTGTAAAGTGAAATGTTCGAAGAAAATAATATATTTATTACTAAAGAGGTTTTATTTCATGCAAGAGATATGTGTCATCATTTCAGCTACCGCGCGGGTGGCGAGGTCGTTAAGACCCGGACTCATGAGCTGGAGGTCTGGGGTTCAAATCCCATCAGAACCATCCTCCCTGACTGTTTTTTTTTCTCCCAAGATTTCCTCAGTCCTCATAAATGGCAAATGCCGGGCATTTACCCTAAGCTTAAGCCGGGAACGCTTCCTTCATTAAAAAAAATCCTTTCCCAATATATAATTTCATCTCATGTATCATTAATGTTCGCCGCCTGTGGTGTCTCAGCAGTTAAAACGGGCGTTAAACACAATTAAAAAAAATTCAGCTCTATATAAACACACATTATTTTAATATATTTTAACTCATTCCTAAAAGTACATTTAAATTAATGAGAAAAAAAGTGAAAAGATGCTTGAGGTAATACCTATATATGTATATATTTGTACAGAACTAAAGCACCTCTTGCATTAAATAAAAAATTCTTCTGGAATAAATATATACTTTTCTTCGGATCTCCATAATAACCATTATTATTGCCGCTGATAACATTGGCCACCCGTTTAAACAATAACAAATGAATGTATATAGGTATATATTCAATTAATAGTTTTAGTGAAGATATTAATAATGAAAATAATATTGCATACTACATGAGATTTTATGCACTCGTGGAGACGCACTTTGCCTCTGGTGCTGCACTTTTCACTCGCTGTAATTGTACTATAAAAAAACTGTTATCTATTTATCAACGTGGTACAAAGATTCCACATCTGATGTATTTCTAATTAATCTATATTGTTTATTTTACCCCGCTTTTCAACATACATACTTTACTTAAATATTTATCTACTTCTTTCAGCATTGCTCAAACGTTTCTGTCGGTCCTGGTGGTGTAGTGGTTACCATACTTGCCTCCTATACCCAAGAACGCGGGTTCGAACCCGGTCAGGACCGATGGATTTTTTCGGGCGTAAAAATCCTAAGTATGACTACCTTCGGAAGGGAAGTAAAGTCGTGGGTCCCGTGTCGTACATTTACGGCACGAAAAAGAACCTCAAGCCTGAAAGAGAGGCCTCTGAGAAAAATTTGTCGGCCGTTTCACGCCCTGAGTTAAATGGGACGCTGATGACCTGAGATGTTAAAGAGCGTCCATAAATAAATCAATCAATCAAACGGTTTTATACTCTCGGTAAAACCAGAACTTCATAATCTGATGCAAGCTTTCTCCCTCCGGGGTTTTCTTTTCTGTAATAAGACATGGGCCATATAAATCATATTTTAAGAAATTTGGAAAAATGGAGATTGATAATTGTGAAATATGTGGGATAAAGAATACACCTGAGCACGTAAATATACGAATGTCCTAGATCAAATGATGTCCTCATGAAGGAAGAAGACTTCTAGCCGGAAAGAAGGTGTGGAATATATAATAAGAAATAAAGTTAATGCATATCCACTCTGCCGGTAGACTTCCGTTCTTTTTGCTGCCAAGCGAACCGTACTCACAGATGAACGTCCATTTGAAAGCACGGTAGTTGTCAACCATTGGGAAAGTTTGTGTGTATGGGGGAGGGGAGAGGTTGTATCTGTGTTGTTTAAATAACCGCTGATTTTCAGGACTGCCATTGGGCAGATACCTGAAGTGCATGTGTAGTAAAACACATGCAGAAAGGTGAGTCCAAATACAAGGCACCTAGGCATGTGGCTTTCCTTCTCGAGGTCACTGCAAATCGTATTTTATTACACTGGATATTATGACTTTGACTTCCATTTTTGTTTTTCAATGCCTACTGTATGTTAAGGTAAACAACAACAACAACAATAATAATAATAATAATAATAATAACAACAACAACAACAACAATAACGAGGAGTGCTTCACAGTTACAGTACCAGGTATAATTTTAAGTCTGTTCAAATGTAGTTATAATAAAACGCAGAAAACCTATTATTACATTTCTTTGAAATACTTGAATGCTCTTCCAATCCCTATGAGATAATTGCCTTATAACAGATTTAAGAATAGGATTAAGTCCTTACATACAAAGCATTTTTTGTTTAAAAATGAAGAATTCTTCGACATTTTAATGTAAGCATCACTGGTTAACTTATTGTTGTATTATAATGGTGTGATCGTGAATGGTTTTGTCCTATATTTTTTTCAGGCATACGAGGGTAGGTCCATAAGTTTCTGGCCTCGCCTATAAGGATTATCGCCTTCACAAAACCCTTATCTGTTAAGTAAATAGTTGTAGCTGTAACTTCCGCTCCGCTGAGTTCATTTGTTCAGATATAGTTGCATTTGTGTAGAAGATTGTGACATGTTAAAAATGGAGTATCCAGCTGTTATTAAGTTCTTCACAAAATCAGGACATACTCCAAATAAAATTAAACAGCGATTGGACAGTGTATAAGGGGAAGCCTCCCCCTCATATTCTACTGCAAAAGAATGGGCCAAACTTTTTCGAATGGGTCGAGAAAGCATTGAAGACGAAGAGCGTGCAGGTCGGTCCTTGGAGGTGCTCACTCCTGAAAACGTCGCTCTTGTGGGAGGAGAAATTATGGAAGACCGGATGCTCAAAGCTACAGAAATAGCAGCAAGGTTGGGCCTTTCTAAAACAACAATCCTTTGAATTATTCATGAACATTTAAACATGAGTAAGATTAATGCAAAATGGGTGCCTAGACTTCTTTCTTCAGTCCAAATGAAGCAACGAGTCACCTGTTGTCAGACATTTTTGGAGTTCTGCTTTGGCAACGAGAGAAAAGTTCTGCAAACCATTGTTACAGGAGATAAAACTGTGGTCCTCTACAATGACCCCTTTTCCAAAAGAGAATCAATGGAATGCCATAGACCTGGAGAAGCACCGCCTCTAAAGGCCAAGGTCATTCAGTCAACCAAGAAGATCATGACCACAAGCCTTTGGGACTGTGAAGGAATACTCTTCATTAACTTCAAGGACAGGAACACTACAGTAAATGGGGAGTACTATATTGGTCTATTGCACAGACTACGTGCTACCATCAAAGAGAAAGGCGAGTAAAGCTGAGTAGTGATATGCGCCTTCTTCACGGCAATTCACCTGTGCATACAGCTCTTGTTACAAAGAAAGTTGCGAAGAAATGTGGCTTCAAGGAGATCGACCTTTCACCCTACAGCTCAGATCTAGCTCCCAGTGACTATTTCCTCTTCTCGAAACTTAAGAAGGACCTTCGAGAAAGGAAATTTAAGTGTGACGAAGCTGTTTATGCCCATTTGCAGACAAAAATTTGACTATTTGGAGGGGGGATTGAAATGTTAATTCAAAGATATGAGAAGTGTATTGCAATAAAGGGTTATTGTATTGAAAAGTGAAATATATATTTTTTTCTTTATCATACCTAGAAAATGGTTAGGCCGCAAACTTATGAACCTACCCTGTATAGTAGTGGGTGTTCAATTCTATTTTGGGTTAGTATTAGGTGGTTTTTTATTCATTATTGCATTTATTCTAAAAGTGTAATAATGTACAATACTCAGTTGTTTGTTACTTATTCTTTTAATCCTGTTTTTTAATCAATGTTAAGAAATCTTACTGTATACCTCAGTATTATGTATGCTATAATCGATTTTTATATTGACATTTGTAATGCTCCTAATGAACTTAGGAGGCTCTACAAGAACTAATAAATTAAATTAAAATTTTAGGTGTCGCAAAGTTAACTGCAAAAAATTAATAAATAACGAACAAAGTTTCTGAAGTTGCCAAAATCCATCGCTTTCTACAGATTCTATACATTACTTCAAGCAATAATTCTAGCAGACAACGGGGTTAGAACTAACGCAGTAAAAAAATGAGAAAGTTGTAAGTCGGGAACAGTTGCTGAAAGCTATATAGGGGAATACAGTGAAAATAAAATAAAGATAGCTAAAAGTACAAAAAGAAAGACCTTTGTGTCGTAGAGATTAGTAATGTTTCAAAAATAATATTTTCAAATACAACAAATTTACCTTCAATATTTATAACTCACATAAATGTGAAAAGTAATATTTCTCTTTTGTTTTAATAAATTAATATGTTTGCTACATAATCATTTCTATGTTGCTAAGCAGTCTTAATGGCAAGCTAGGATTGTATACTAAATTAATTTTTATGTTTTGAAACACGATTTTTTTTTTTAAATTTTGAAATGTTTTATAATCTTTCCCGGCCAGGACGGGAGCACAATTCGGTATTTTAGTGGAAGAATTTTCCGGCCAAGAGCAGGGCACAAATTCTTATTAAAGCATCCGAAAGCACCCTGGCTAAGGACCTACAAGTAGGGATAGAAAGTAACCTGGAAAGCCTATTGGAATGTTTGCTGGACGTTGGCCAATTTGGAAACAACCTAGAATGAGACGTTTCTACTATTGTGGAACTCACACCAGCCCGTCAATGTGAACAGTCTGTTGAAACTACAAAACACACGTTACTAGAGTGTGAAAGAATATCTCTATTAGAGCGCAGCCCTACTCCTAAGGTTGTAGGGAAGATTCTAGAGCAGTTGGAGACAGTACAAAGTTAGGATTTAAGGAGTGCTCAAAAGGCTTGTGATTTGATTGCCAAGGTATATCATCACACATTCTAAACTCAATAATAACTATTATAATTGCTGTTAGATTTACGAGAGAATTGTTTTAAAATATGTATTTAAGCCTTGATATGTCCATTACTATGGCAATTGTTCACAATTTGAAAGCAACAACTAGTACATTGTACCATTTTATACTATATACTTAAGCATTTTTTCCTAGGACCCCCCCCCCCCATATTTGCATCTAATTGTTAATATGAAACCGCCAAACGTGATTTTGATGAGCTAACGAAAAAGTCACGGTTATACAGATATAGTTTCATCCATGGCAATAATGATTTCCCTTTAGCTGTTTTATAGATGACTGTAACCATTAGCAGCTGCCGTTCTAGATGATCAAAACTGGGGGACCTGGATTGAAACAAATTTTGGGTAACAGAATTCAAAAGGAAAGTAACTGTGGTTATGAAACTATGGTGGGCAGCGTCGGTACAGCAATTTATATATGTTCAGTTACATGGTATTGTTTTTCTTAAAAACAGCATTTAATGCATTTATAGCTATGAGCTGGGAATCTAAAGTTAGTTACCGCAGTGCAGTCACACCACAATAATGATTACACACTAAAGTACTAAAACAAAAGAAAGACGAATATAGCGAGTCAAGATGTAACCTTTAGTATCGAAATATTCATGTGCTTCTTTCGCATTAGTACTTACATAGCATAAAATGAAATTTTAAAGAATGGTGAACTGAATACTATGTTACTTTTAAACTTTTTCATTTAATCCAGTTATTGCAACATTTGGTATTTGTTTTCGGGATGAATGAGTTTCACATAGACCATTCAACAATAGTTCATTATGCACAGTTAGCACCATTAGATCCGCTCAGTTTCGGATGTAAACTTTGCATCGTGCTTTGGAACTTAGCGAGAACCTCTTAGAGAACAGTTCAGTTTATAAAGAAGAAACAATGCATTCCAAGATGGAAGATTCATCACATAAGAATTTCAGCACCAGGGTCTAACAATAAAGCTGGACACTAAATCCTGACACAATGATGGAACTCCATGATAATGTAGTCAGTGTTAAACATACCCACAAAATGAGAAAACGAATAAACGCGTTTAAGCTACACATATCCCAGGTGACGTGACCACCATGCTGAGACACTTAGGTGTCTGCTTGCCAATTGGCGGAATCAGGTTCGATTTTCAATCGCCTAGTGCCATCCACATTCCATGTCTTACATTTAAAAAGTACGTCGCGCAGGAGCTGTGTAAACTAAGCGAATTCCTCACAGATTTGAACAATGTTTAATAAAAAAGAAAACAAAACCAAAATTAGGCTTATTAATTAATGAAGTGAAATAAGTTAAGGCATTACTGTGTAGTATTAGGAGAGCACAATTAGAATTCTTGCAATCTATAAGTATTATGAAAGAGAAATCACATTTTTAGAATTCTTATTATTGAGATTAAACACAAAAATTAATGGTATACTATTAATTAAATATAATATATTACCAAAGATAGACAAAGTTGTATGTACTGTTTGGGTATTTTTAAACATTTTTAAATGTAACCAGCTTTATGAACTGAGCCCTTGGTATCATCCCTACATTCACTAAAATAGAGAGAAATAACAGAAAGTTTCGAATCACATTACTTATTTACGAAGAGGTTCATGCGTTTCAGTAAAACAAAAAACATGTTCAGAAACAATTACAGTGCACAAAACAAATAAAAACAATCGAAAGTTACATTTATTTTCATTGGCTTTGAAAATTAATTGAAATATTATTGTAATAAAAACATGAAACGCAAACGTTTTCTAAAGGCTATTACAGAGCGCTCTTACATACAAATATTAGATTAATATTTCACATTTGCTGTCTTCACAGCAACGCTCTTGTTAAATATATGGCATATGCATCATTATAAATAAAGTTTATATGCTGAATTAGTTTATCCTTTTATTTAAAACAACCTAGAGAAAATTAAATGCAAGAGCCCTTATTAATTTCGGTTTTCAAGTATACCCCTACTTCTAATGATCCAATTTCCCTAATTTTCAGAAACGTTTTTCCTATTTCATTTAAATATTATATACATAGTTTCGTTGCGAAAAAAGAACAAATAAGCATTAATGCCGCTATAGCGATTTTTAAAATGGGTTTATTTCAATGGTATATATGGAGTTTTCTTAAAAAAAAAATTGTGGCCGTTAGAGGGATTTTTAAATTTTCGCTTTAACATCCACTCGTTTTTCCTTTAAACCCCCACTCCCAAAAATCTGATGATTTGCAGAAACTATTTTAATTGTTTTATTTAAATGCTATATATGAAGATTAGTTGCGAAAAAATAAAAACAAATATTGGTGATGCTGGGGCTATTTTTAAATCTAAATTTCAGTTAAACTTCCAGTTCTAATTGTCCGATTTCCCTGATTTTCTGATATTATTTTTATTATTTTATTTCAATTGCATATACCGAGTTTCCTTTAAAAAAAAATTAAAAACCGCTTTAATTCCCGCTCGTTTTTCAGGTAAACCCCCCTGCCAATAATCTGATTTTACTGATTGGCAGAAATTATTTTCCTTGTTTGATTTAAATAGTATATGCAGAGTTCCCTTTAAAAAAAATAAAAATCATTCTAGCGGCCGCATGTTTAAAAACTATTATCAACATTAAAGAAAAATGAAAAATATTTTCCAATCACCCCAACTAAATAAAATGTATCATAATAATGAATACCAATTTTATTTTTAAGTTTTGTATTGTCTCAATTTCGTCTTTAGTTATTTCAATAAAAATTAAAAATGCGGCCACTAGAGCGATTTTTATATTTCGCTTTAACTCCCACTCGTTTTGCAGGTAACGCCTCTCCTAATAATATGATTATACTGATTTTCGGAAACTATTTTTCTTATTTGATTTAAATTGTATTTGCCGAGTTTTGTTGAAAAAAAAAACAATTATTGGTGCTGCTAGAGCGATTTTTAAATTTTGGGTTTCGGGTGAACTCCCCCTCCTAATGGCATGACTTTCCTAATTTTCAGAATCTATTTTTTTTACTCTATTTAAATGGTATGTACGGTGTTTCGTTGAAAAAAAAAAACATATTAGTGCCAATAGAACGATTTTTACATTTTGGGTTTAGGTAAACTCCCTCCTAAATAGTTCGATTTCACTCATTTTCTAAAACTATATATATATATATATATATAATTGCGGCCGCTAGAGCGACTTTAAGCGAATTCCGAAGGAAGTAAGCTATTAAGGTTGGTCCGTGAAACATCTATTTATTATTATTATTATTATTATTATTATTATTATTATTATTATTATTATTATTTTAGCGAAATCCGAAAGAAATGTAAGCTTTTGCGGTTGTACCAATGGAAGGATTTTTGAATAATATTTCCAAATCTGATCGATTGTACCTACTAAGCATCTACAATGAAAAAAAATAATAAATAAATTTATCTTTATATATACAGAAGGTTAATGAGCTACGCCGAAAATTTTCAGAGTGAAAAGATGGCAGATATAAGCAATTTGAGATAATCAATGTATGGTCCACAACTAAACACAATGCAGTTTTATTGTGTTAGGCATTTTTGTATCAGATGCTGATAAGTCGGCGTGAAAGCCAAACCGGGTGAAAAATTGATTTAGAATGTCTTTAAAACTGCCTTGTGAGCATAGAAATATCGATTTTCCGCAGCCCGTTATCAGCATTTTCAAGATTTAGTGCCATAAAAATCCCTCAAAGCGCGAACGAATCATTTGACAGTGCGACATTGCACATCTATTAACTGCCTTCATTATGTAGCCTACTCTAGAGGGAGTTTATTAACTGCTTGTGTGGTGTAATGCATAACGCAAAAGCTGATGTTCCATAGGCCGCAGGTTCAATTCTTGTCATTCAGTTGCCTTTTTTTTATTATTATTATTATTTAATATGAAGTGCCGCGATACGCACGCTAAAAATTATGAATAAAATACTTAATGCTTTCAAGTTTTATTCTTTTTCTCAACAATGAATGTTTTACCATCATACAATGGCCAAGAAGCTTACTACTAATGATGCATATATTACGTAACACACACTTAACTGCCTTCTTGAATTAACTGTATCTTAACGTTACCTTAACTGTCTATTCTGGAGGGAGCTCTTTAACTGCATGTGTGGCGTAATGCATGAGGCAAAAACTGATGTTCTCATGCAAAGGGTTTCGAGTAAGAGATGGTTATTTGTTTTCGTGTTCAAATTTCGTTCGTTCATTTTTTTGTCTTTTTTTTTTTTGTACTAGGGCCTAATAATACAGCTTTTAGCCGAAGTTTTAAGATGATATTTCAATATATATCTTAACATAAAAATTCATATAATGTCATAACCACAGCGCCAGAGTGATACGTTCAGAAACCTCCCTTCGTTATTCTGTGTTATGCTTTGGAGGGGCATCTTCATTAGCCAGTGGAGTACGCCCTTTAGAAACTTAAGCCATAGTTTCGATTTGAACAGACAGGCCATAAGTTTTCTATCTCAAATATCTGATAAATACGATATCTCTACGCTATAAACTTATTTCGGTTTAGTTCATTAACATCCTATATATAAAGACTATTAATGAATTACACCGAAATAATTTCCGAGAGTGTAGAGATGTCCATATATAAGCAATTTGAGATAGGCAATGTATGACCCACTAAAATTACGCAGTTTTATGGTGTTCAACATTTGGGTATCAGATGCTTGCTGCCAGTCGGTGTTATGGCCAACCCTGATGAAAATTTGGCTTAGTGTCTTTAAAATTGTCTTGCAAGCACAGAAATGTCGATTTTCCGCAGGTCGTTATCAGCGTTTCCAAGATTTGGCGCCATAAAATCCCTTAAATCCCGAAATAATTATTTGACAGTGCGACACTGAACATCTATTAACTGCCAAGACAAAAGCTAAGTTTATGGTATAATCATAAAAGTGTTTTCTCAATATTTTATATTTTGAAAGACATCCTGAAACAATAAAAAGCGATGCAAGTATTTACAGACACATTACACAGAATGTAACAAAGCACATGGAACAACTTTGGGAAATTGATAGAGTACCTAAAATCAAACAAAAGGGTTTGCTAAATATAAACATCACTTAGATTCTGAGTTGCATTCATTGTTTGTGAAATGCTGATAAACAAGTCACATGCAGTTTTCTTCTCTATCTCTATTTAAGTTATTTTCTTATAATATCTGGAATGATAAAATTTATTTACCAACTTAAATGATTGTTTCTTTACAGAAACTTCTACTATCTACAGAAAGCGCTGAAAATGATCCAAGTGAGCTCTAATACAAACTTCTGAGCGGCCGTGTCAGGATCCTTTCTCCCATATTCCAGGTGCCTGCTGCAACTGTTGATCTTTCTTCAAGCTACTAACGAAGAATTTACACATTATGAATAAGTCTTGGATACACAGTGGCCTTTAAATAACTCCCACCAGTTAAACTCCAATGGATTGAAGTCAGGAGAAGGAGCATATCACAATGTTGGTTCATCACGACCTTCTATTTGTTTGGGAATTTCTCTAGAAGCAACAGCAAAACGAGGCGGTGCCCCATCGTGCGAGAGTCACATACACAATCTTCATTAGCAAGAGCACTTTAGTTTTTTTTAGTTTTCACATACAAATGCCTTGCTTCATTTGCTCTGGAATAAGGATGTCCATACCTAAGGGCATATTATTTCATTTCCTGACCACTGGCTATAATGAAATTACACTGTATTTAATGTGAATGCAAAATTGATTCATTCATTCTAATACAGCACCTATTAGATGACTTTGAATACAAAGCAATCCAATAACAGCTTGTATGAGAAGACCTTTTAAAAGAGACTTGTTTATTAATACAGCACAACTGTGATATGTTTCAAAAACTAAGGGAAATGGACCGCAACGCTTGATTGAACCTTTTTCCTCTTGTTTTTGGGTTGCCTATTAGTTTCCCAGAGCTTTCCTACAAGTTTCGTCATTGAAATTATCCACCATCCAAAACACTCATTTTGGATTAATGTGTGAGTTCTTACTCCATAAAAATAAATATCTGGGTATTTTACACATTGAGTGTATAATGAGTCAATCTTTTATGTACATTTTCCAAACAGATTTATTATGATGGTTACATATATTTCTATTTTGGTATATCGTCATGTAGATATCTTAACATCTCGGTTGAAGGTCGTAGTGATAGTCATTTCCGTAATGGAAATGAAGTGCACATTAGAAAGCGGAAATGCTTCCAAAGTACTGGATCGTTACAGTTATGAAAAGAAGTAAATACTTGTCAAAAATGGCGAAACACTTCGGAAGTAAAGTTCTGCAACACAAAGTATCCAATTTCAGGTGACTGACATCAGGACTTTGAATTTACCAGCTTAGTACTTGGTATGTAGCTTTGATCGGCTAAGAGAATATTCCAGAAAATAAGATCATTAACTATTCACTTAATCCAAAAGGATGGAATATTTTTTTTCAAATAGAAGCAATATTCCGAAGCTTGTATAAGTAATATCTTGTAGTACAGTGAAAAATCAAAAGACAAGATGACACTTCACCCTTACTAAATCCCCTTTTTGTATTTTCTTGACTTCCAAGATCAGTCACGGCTTCAAATTCAACGATGTTTTACCTGTGTTCCATTCAATCTCTTATACGTAACCAAATGTCTTTATCCGAAAAAAAAGGAAGTTGCTAAGCAATATTTAGATTTTGAGCTAAATTTAATTCTGCAAAAATATTTTACAAGTATGCAAGCAGTTTCCGATTCACTGCTCATGACTTTTTGTGATGTCCTCCGTTGATGTATTAGAACTATATTTCCTGACAAGAGGCAAACAAGATTAGCACAAAAGGAAGGGAAGGGAACAACGTGGCAATGAGATCACTTCTATCAACAGATTCTGGTAGATAGAAATTGTGCTGCACAATTCATTCTCATTTGGGCAATACCTATGACGGCGAATGCAGAGAACATTAATTCTTGTTGCTCAAGGAGAAACTTACGAGTTTCAGCCATTCTCTACGAAAATATGAGTGAACAAGAAGTTGGATTAATTTTCAAGCCTTCGAGTGCCGAAGGACATTGGCGAATCTCGCAGTCTTCGTAAGCATTATAGGATTTATCAACTACTAAACGTCACTGAGGGCCTTGCAGAAATCCGTGCAGGTCATTCCCAAGCCACTGAGCTGTTTCATATTGTCGTTTGTCACAAGAACCTTAAGAATTGTCTTTGAGATAAAACAGTGGACTTCAAAAATAAACAGAGAATATATGCACAAGCAGCAGTGTTGGACCAATGACCCATAAACACTGATAATCGTGAGATGCTAAGAGTTCAAGCTTCACTCACTGTACCTACATGTTAACATGCCTTACTGCGATAGTTTCTTATTCTGTTTTCATACAAAACAGTATATCATAAGTATATATATATACTTAAAATATAATTTATAATATATAAATATATATTCCTTCTGATTAATCCTGTTCCACACTAAGATTAATTTTAATTAATTATTAGGAAGTATAAATAAAAAAAAACACCGCAAATGATAACGTGCCTCCCATCTATGGTAGAAAAAGTGGCAAACTGGCATTGCAACATGTCCTTAATATCAAATTGATAAATGTTATCCATGCAATCTACAAATTACGGGATCGTGGTTAGGAAAATTAACACACATAACCTTACCCTTGCTGTGTTCTGACTAGCCCACCAGTCTATCCTTCTCCGTCTGTTGGTTGGTACTGGCGACTGCAAGTGAGGGAGTCATCGATCCGAATACGTACATACAAGCTCACATACACACGCAATCAGTGGCGGATGATTCATTCACTAGGACAGTTGTTTTCCAGTCAGGAGTAACATCGCTGATAGCAGCTATTAGTAATTTATGTGAGATGGAGATTATATATTTGCAATGCAGTTAAGCATGATGCATTTTGATATGCGCTTATTGAAGTGTTTTCCTTGCGTCCTGTTCCTATTGGGGGTGGCAAAATTCAAGAATAGTGAAGTCTCTGCACCATTGACTTTCAAATGCCGCAAGTGAGCACTTTCCTGAAGAATATAAAGCCAAAGTTTTACTCCAAGTTGGAGTCTGATATTCTTTTGTTTAAGAACAGTGATTAATGATCCTGTTTTGTTCTCTTTCAGTTTTTCTGCTCAAAATAACTTTGTTCAAGCCTATCTTCGACGCCAATATCATGCTTTTGCTAAAGGAAAAGAGTTGCTGCACCTATTACCCACCTATTACAAGAAACAATTACCATATATTACAAATGTTTAAACGTTGCTATATTCTGCACAAACTGTTTAGGTTCTATGAGATCCGAGTCTATTAAACAAATGCAAGAAACCAAGTGTAATATTCGCTTGTTAGAACTTTTGCTTATATACGAGCAAAATACCATTTCATGGCTGAGCAAATCTGGAGAAGGTAAATGAATGTCTCGAATACCTTTGCAGTTGGTATATGATATTAAACAAATTAAAAACATTATAAGACTATAATGAAAGTGAGTGTGTAAAATATGGGGCCATAATCAATAATTGTGGAAAGTTTATATTTGCAAAAATTAGGAAAGATTAAAAAGTATTTAAATATTTTCAAAGCCAAAGTAACAAATTTAATCTTTTGTAATTAATGACTATTTTAATGCTCATTGTTTCCTCTTTCTTCATTGTTTTCCTCTGACACATATTATTAAGTAAAACAATAAAAATATGCTTAATTTGAAAAGGTTCCTATAAACAATGGAGAGATTAATACGATTAAATAGCTGATATCCTAAAAAGAGTTAAATTGTTGAAATTAAAATAAAAGACTACCAAGAATAAACAATATATGTTATTCATTACGTCATACTCTGTACAGTCGCTGATAAAGATCGATTCATTGAAACAAGCACTCGATTAGTGTCTCGTTCGGCACGTTAAACAACCGACGAAAAGACTCCAATAAGTTCCAATGCTTTATAATTGTTATATAACATATTGTTCAATGCTAATGATTTATGTATGTATATCTTGCCTCGTAATACTATTCGTGCAACGCACTGTTTATAATAATGAGATACGAGTGCACTATGTTTTAGACTTCGCCCTCATCTCGCTTTCGGCAAACACTTTACGTTTTCTTTTCAACAACTACAATAGTGAACCTCATTTAGCGGCACAGTTAGCTCACATGGGCAATACACATGATTTACAACAGATGTTCCTATTTACCTATACGTATATTTCATAGAAAGACACGTTGAATGTTGCATATTTTAACTGATTCTATTTTGCCGGCGACGGTTTCATGTACCCTTGCAACTGATTCCTCTAAGTTTGGTATTTCCCTCTTCAGTATAATAATCGAGAGAAGAATATGGGTAAGATACACGCCTTCCCAGACTCATCCAATCTCAATGGGTTGTCCGTAAGTATAGCTATCGACGGCTAACGAAGTTACTGTAGATAATCTCTTAACAGCAATAACCAGATCATTTTGACAGATCGTTTTTACAATTCAATAACTTGACAAGTTTCTGTTTCATAAAGTGTGACAAATTTACAAACTTGCCATTAAAACTTGTAAAATTGCCACAAAAAATCAGTTCTGCTTCATCAAAGTTTTAGTGTGACATAAAAATTGACCATTTGTCAGAAATATTTTTTTACATGTTTATTTTCCGTGAAACATAATTTTGTCAAAGACAACAGTGACAAGGTAACATATTTGTAAAATTGTCAAATTCGACAATATGCTATCTACCATAGCATATCCGGCAACAATAACTTATTGCAATCTATCATATGATAGTTTTAGCCTTAATGAGATGTAGATACAGTCTAAGCGAAAATGAACATAAGTTTGTAATTTTTTTTTTATTTCAAATGTAGATAGAAAGCAGCGAATAATATGTTTGCTTCATTGCATCTACATTAATTTTGTAGATGATTAACGTTATCGACTAACTTATCGCTTGTTGCTCACAAAATACGCGATAAGGTGACAGGTAATAATGTGCTAATAATAGTGATTGCATTAGTTGATAAGTACTATCAAATTCGTTGCACTTCATCAGATTTAATTTACATTACGATATAATATATGACATAATTATAATTATTATAATATCAATGAACAGAAAGTAAATATTAATTCTCGATAAACAGCAAAGAGCTTATACGAATATAGCTAATACTTCTACTCGTATGTGGCCATGTAGGGACACAGAAATAGATATTGGAGTGCAGAAAACTCCGATCACGAAATGCCATTATATTACCCAAAAAGTTGGTATTTGGTGTGCTGTAGAAATCTATGAGTTTAAATTTAAGGAGCCATTAATATCCGACTCCGCCTGCAAATAGCGGGCTTCCCGTTAAGCAAATCGCCGTTAAGCCGGCCACGCGTCCAAACGAGGGCTCTGCGATTTAACATCAGTATATCCTACAACAGACAATATTATTTGTTTACTGTAAGACAACCCTAACTTCCATTGCTCTATCAAATGTTTCTGTTTTACAACACGAACATACAGCTATATTACTTATCCTTTTCTTTTTCCGCTTAAGTTCTAGAGTAATTTCAGTTTGGTCCCGAGCCTTGTTAGGAAATTATCTGTTCAAAACTTTCTTTCTGCTCCGTCCTTTCATTCCCATTTATCCGAAATTAACTCTCACATCTTCTATATGCAGTCTTGATCTTCCTATTTTTCTCTTGCAGTTTGATTGTTCATCCAGATTCCTTTTATTGTCCATTCATAAAATGTGATTCAACTATTATTACACTTTAACAATAGCTAGTTTTAAGTTTTTAAAAAACTTGTATTCCACTTGCAAATTAAGCACGGGGTTAGGGTGCGCATTAGAGGGCAAGTTTCTCTAACTGTATAATGTTTGACTAATTTTATCAAGTTATATTGTTCTGATATATTTTTTTTTCAAAACAACTTTGGTGCAAGCATTCTCTCTTCCCCTTCCCCATTTTACTTATTATTATTATTATTATTATTATTATTATTATTATTATTGTTGTTGTAGTTGTTGTTGTTGTTGTTATATTTTAAATGTCCCAGTCCGACAACTATCATGAGCCGCCACTGATTGCAGCAGTAAAGTATAATTTAAAACAGGAAGACCACCACTGTGATGCAGTGGTTACCATAATTGCTAACTTAGTGACATATTTTTCTATTGCGCTTCTATGGCAATTTTAGCTCATCTTATTTGTATTTTAGAGAAAGTAAATTACTATTACAGTAACTGAAGGACTATAAAGCTAGGAAAATTTGAGAGGAAAATATGAAAACAGTGTTGTTGTTCTCTGCATATTTCAATTCGTCCATCAGGATGAATAAAATGTTGGCGCAAATGGTCTCGAAAACCACCAAAAAAATTCCTGAAAAAATTAAAATAATCCTGTTCAGGTAACTCGTCACAATTTGAGTCGAACCTGTCCTGCCAGAAAGTCTGAGCCAATGCTATGGTCTTACTCAGGTCACCCGAAAGATAATTTCGCAAAAATAGGCACCAAAAGATCTCAAAATAAAGGGAATCTATTTTTTTTTTATAGTTTAAAAAATAAGATTTTTACAAGCCATCAGTTCCCAATGAAATGCCGATAGGGTACCGAGTGTTTAATTTACTACGAAGCTAACTTAAATTTAATTATATGACAACTACTTTATGGATTGAAATGTAATTCGAGGTAGTTATAGTTTGGGTGTTTATGAAAATAAATAAGTTACACTGATATCATTTAGCGAAAAAATGGCAAGTTACACCATGCATCTTTACTGAAAATACTGCATCTTATATTTCAGGTACATTTTTTTTTCTTTTTCCTTTTTATAAATTTGATTCCATAGGCACAGTTTTTTTTTCGTAAGTCACATAAAATATGTTTCTAAAATATAAACCAGATATATCTTTAATACTTTTAACTAGAGTAAAATAAAAATTTATAATTTCACATAGCAAAATTATATACTTTTTAATAACTATTTTTATGCAAACATCAATATAAACAACTTAACAAAAAGCTGGTTCACTCCTAAAAGGAAGTATGAAGAAATGTTCGGTAAAGGTTTGGCGGCAATTTTTTTTCCAGAAACAGCACCTGAAGTATATAAAAAAGTTTCTGAGAATTGAGATGAAAGTAAAACTATTTCTTTTTTTCAAAGTTCAGTATCTTTTGATAACATTGCCTCTCTATATTTCTCTTCTTTCTGGATATGCATGGTGTAACTTTTGCCATTTTTACATTGAATTATATAAGTGGAACTTATTTATTTTGCATAAACAATCAAACTGTAACTACACCAAACTACAAAAACTAAATATAAAGTTCTGTTATGGGTCGGTCCTGGGGGTGTAGTGGTAACTACACTTGCCTCCTAAACCCAAGATCGCGAGTTCGGTGTCGTAGGTCCATCCATCGATCCTAGTCGTGGCTAGAATCGATGGATTTTTTCGGGCGTAAAAATCCTAAGTATGGCTTTCTTCGGAAGGGAAGTAAAGCCGTAGGTCCCGTGTCGTACATTTACGGCACGAAAAAGAACCTCAAGCCTGAATGAAGAGGCATCTGAGCAAAATCTGTCGGCCGTTTCATGCCCTGAATAGAATGTGACGCTGATGACCTGAGATATTAAAGAGCGTCTGTAATTAAGCAAAGATAGCAATATAAACATTGCATTTTAAATGAAGACGATTATCACATCATAGCTAAAATCTATCTAAATATAATGTAATGTTTATTTAAAGCAGTAAAATAAGTACTTTTTAAAGTTAAATAAAAAAAACTAACAAAAATGATCTATCTCTAATGAAACCTTTTTTATAATTTACAACGGAAGGAATGGATCTTCAGATGAATTGCATTCTTTGAGACAATAATGTATACTAATCATTCTCTATGGTTTTTCTCATAAAATTATATTTTTTCATTACTAGCACCGTACCTACTTGTATCTTTGTTTCGTTGTCCTTAGCAACCAAACAAAACGTTTATAGCATAGAATTTCAGAGGGACATTTTAATTCACCCCTAAAAGTATACTTCCATAATGAGAATTAAAGGAAAATAAAGGAAATATTGGAAATTATGGCACAGCATCTTCCGCATCAAATAAATCTTCTTCGGGAATAAATGTATATTTTTCTTCAGATATTTCAATTCACAGCGCATGCACATCTACAAATAAATCTAGCTTATCTACTCTACCTCGTTAAGAACTATTACCATCGATAAAATTGGAATATTGTTTAAGCAATGGTTGTATACATTTCATTAAATTATATTATTTTGGTTCAATGGAAAAATATTGTATGCCACACCGGAGTTCGACTTCGTCTCTGGCACTAAACTTTCCATTCGCGGATCAATACAGAGTGATGTGCTTTGACTAGAGTTATCAAGAAATAAGTGATAATTGGAAGTATGAATAATAGTTTATTAATTTTTTCCATCACTAGTATTTAAACTGTCTCTATTTCTCCGTCTTTAGTAATCTAAATACTAAGTTTAATCACTCCTAGAAATATAGTTATCAATGAGAATTAAAGTGAAATGAATGCGTTAACGGGGTAATGTGTATTTATATATAGCTGAAATAATGACAGCAATGCTTATATTATATACAACTTCTTCAGGAGTATTATTTCCTTCAGACATTTCAATTTACAACCTTTAGATGTCCATAATCAAATCGAACTGTTTCAGTTACCTCCTTAAAAACCATTATTATTATTATTATTATTATTATTATTATTATTATTATTATTATTATTATTATTATTATTATTATTATTATTATTATTATGGTCGATAATATTAGACTCTCGTTTAAGCAATGATATGTTTAGCTACATATTTAATTAAAATTGAATATTACTTTGGTTTTATTACATTAATGGAAAAAATAACAAGAGAGTAAACAACTTTTATTCGCTCATGGAAATAAACTTTCCACTGATCAATAAAATTATACTTTCTCGTTACGTAAATAACTATTTAACTATAATACATTGATGTAGAAACTCTCCAAATTTAGTAGAATGGCCAATGCAACTCCGTGTGTGGGCCTGCAGTTATCCTGCAGACACTTAGATTCAGCATATTCCACTCATGGTGAACACGGCGTTGTTGTACAACATATTTCTGTTATGCTAACTACAGCATGTACTGAACTTTTTGCTATGGTATCCACATACTTACCGTAGCGTTTCTGTAGCTCTGCTTCACACTATTTAATGTAAACTTGCAGAGTTTCTGTATCATGTAACATGTAAACCATAACAATATTCTCCTCTGTTTTTAAACGGTAAGCATTTAATTCTTGATAGCTCTAAGAGAAACATTGAAGTCGTTTTCAGTGCTCTTTGCCTGATTCAAGCTTTTTACAGGCGTGTTATCCTCTTCTTCCACAGCTACTGGCCATATCTTAATTCACAATTGGACCTATGAATCACATAAAGGTTTTCCATGAAATCAAAAGCTGTAATTTTCAGTTCAGCTCCTGTTCCTAACGCAAATAGTGTAGCAGGTTTAGTGAAAAATAATATCTGCATGAGCATTACTAATGATTAAATAAAACATTTTATTAAATGAAACGGGGAAATACTTTTTAAAACGTTTCTTTAATTGCCTATACTCATTATTCAATGTAATCGGATATATGGGAGTAGAGATTTTGTTCACAGCATTCTGACAGGAGACTTCTGGATATACCTTTATAAGTGCCATTCTAGGGAGGGGGGAAATTCAATCACAGGCTTTGACTGAAAATAACACATGGTGTTATTCATGTTGGTTTACAAATTATGGAATAGTTAATTTAGAAAGTTGCATTTTGACGGTCCAAATTTTAATACACTAATTAACACATGGGGACCAGGTATTTACATATTTAAATGCCCGTTACTAGGGAATATAATCTAGATTTTGCACTGTCTGTTAAAACATTTATTTAAAAATCCCCTAATTTCTTTTCTGAACTGGCGTTTTGGGAAAACACTTGCCAAAACTGGAAGGCATAACATCTCTGGAAACATCCCCCATTTTTTAAATAGTGTTTAACACCCGTTTTTACTGCTGAGGCACCACAGGCGGTGGACACTGATGATGTATGAGATAAAATGATCAACTGAGAAAGGATATTTTTTTTTTTATTTTAGGAAGTAAACGTTCCAGGCTTAAGTTTAGGGTACCTCCCCCCTTTTGGAGTTGTGTTTAACGCCCGATTTTATTATTGAGGCACCACAGGCGGTGGACACTGATGATACATGAAATGAAATGATAAATTGTGAAAGAATTTTTTTTAAAGTAAGGAAGCGTTCCAGGCCCAAATCAGGTGCCTTCCTGGCATTTGCCAGTTATGAAGACTAGGAAAACCTAAAAAAAAAAAACCCAGTCAGGAAGGACGGTCCTGGCGGGATTCAAACTCCAGACCTCCCGCTCACGAGTCCGTACCTTAACAACCTCGGCTACCCGTGGCGGTTTAGAGTACCTCCCCGGCATTTGCCATTTATGAGGACTGAGGAAAACTGGAAGAAACCTCAGTTAGGAAGGACGGTCCTGGCGGGATTCGAATCCCAGACCTCCCGCTCGCGAGTCCGCGCCTTAACGACCTCGGCCACCCGTGGCGATATTCCCCTTTGTGGAGTGGTACCAAACAGGACTTGTAAATGTGCCTCGGCTCATTGCTTTTGCTGTGAGAAGCGCAAATATGGCACCTTCTAGCAGAATCTTTTCTCCTACCCTGAAATTTTCTGGAGCACATGTACACACATATCACCCAAAAGTTTTCCTTCTAAGAAATCTACTAGCTTCATCAAAAGAAAGTTGTTGATTTGGCTTATAAAATGTAAGAAATTTCTCAGAGAAAATTTCTTGTATTGCTGAATTTTGAAACACATGTTTGTTGACTATTGTTGAAATGCAACATTATTGAAATCTAAACGCACCCAAGTTTGTTTCGTCCTATTGCGGCTCATAATATTTCTGAAAGGGATCTGTAGACTAATAATTTTTAGTTTATTTTCTTAAAGATTTTTTTTCCAAATTCAATTTCCCAAATGACTTTTCCCGAAAATTAAAAATATAATATAATTAGATTGGGTTTTAAATAGGATAGCCATATTAAAATAAAAAAGTTCATATACTTCTCAAGAAGAATCAAGGTAAAACAAAGAAATAAATATAGGTGTGTATATAAAATAAATTACTCATATTTGAAGCTTATATTTTAAGCATAGTGAGCGGAAACCAGCTGCAGTGTGCGGTATGCTTGAAATGCTACTACTAAACATAAACCCGAAAGTTTTCCCCCTTAGCTTAAACTCACTATACTTCAAAATAACAAATGTATACTTATGTGTCATATTTTACTCGATTTTATGTTTCATTAAATATGGATCATATGGGACAGTACTGAAAGACTTTTTGTATACCAAAATGAAAATATTCTTTATTGTACGTCAAAATAGTTAATAAAATAGTACATTATGACACTAGTTGCATGAAACTGCCATAATTGAGAGAAGGGTCTGTATAAAAGAAATCAAAGTAGATGAATATTGTATAAATAATAATGGATTAGATAAACTCCTGGCCATTACAATTACAACGCTCATAAGAGATGCTTTAAACCGACCTCACATTTTCTTAGAAGTAGCAAATAGACTCGTCGAAAATACGACAGCAATACCAGCAGGTGTCTGAATTTGATCAAAGGGAATTGTGACAGCGAGAGTGAGGGATGTCATTCCGAGAAATTGGTGCTAGTGTTGGACGAAATGTATCCACAGAGAAAGAATATGAGAGCAGTGAATCGAGGTAGGACGAACACGCAAATGTGAAGGATTCCAATGGCCCCACAACCGAACGAAAAGACAGGCATTATTTCCGAATGGCACGCGCAATATGTTGCAATTTTAACGACCAGCAGTTTATGAAGTAAAAAGCATATAAAAAGAAAATGAGCAGTACAACTATATAATAAGCGAAAAAAAAAAAAATAAGATTTTCAATATTAAATAAGCCCCTCAAAAATATGCTTCTTCTACCAAAAGAATTGGGCCATGGAGCCTGTTCGGACTTCAAGAAAGTTGCATTGATCATGCCATCTTAGAAAAGGTTTGTCTTTGTCTCTTTAACTTTGGGGTACATAATTAAGTATACTTTTCGGAAATCTATGTTTTGGCATTCTGCTTATATGTTGGTACCAGTCCTTTCTTGATTTTTGTATTTGTTCATTCAGATTACAGATATGTAGTTCCTCTCTTATTTCTATTTCGCTTCTGATCTATTGATCTATGACCGAAAGAATTTCATTTCTGAACTTTCTGTTCTTCTTCTGTCCTGTCTGCTTACTGTTCAGTTTTCACTTCCATGATAGAAAACTGGTACTGCCATTGCTTTGTATAGTTTTAACTGGGCATCTCTTCTCGTTTTATTGTTCAATTTTCTTTTAATTGTTCCACAGATCCCTTAAAATATATTTAGCTTTGTGTCTATATCTTTCCTTGTCCACACGAAAAGTTGCACCCTAAATAATAGAAACTGATTACTGTTGTGTGATTTTTTAATTTTTATTTTGTTATTATTTTACATTTTTATGTCTTTTTCCCTGGAATGCCATTGGTTAGTTTTTTATATGCATAAAATTTAAGTTGTATTGTTTTCCTATTTTATCTAATTGTACATTCGCTTTCTGAATATTATCCTCTGTTGTAGCAAATATAATTTGGTTGTCAGCGAAAAGCATTGTAGCTAAGTTTATACTATTTATTTTTATATAAATTTTACTGCCATTTATTTATAACTTTTTCTAGGGAATAAAGCTGCGAAATAGGGCAGCTTTGCTTTACTCCTTGGTTAATATTAACTAGGTCACTAAGCCTTCTCCCATTGTTTATACATATGTTGACATTTGTACACATATTTTACATTATTTTAGTGAAGTGTGCAATATCTCTTTCTCTCATTATGGTCCAATATATATGAAAGTCGTTATATTATATTCCTTCTCTCTGTCTCTGTCTTTCTCTCTGTCTGTCTGGCTGTCTGTCTGTCTGTCTGTCTCTCTCAATTACTGCATTAAAAATATGCAATCCGCAGCAGAACGTCCTTTTCTGAACATACATTGTTCCTCCCCTAGTACAGCTTCATTTATTTGATTTATTCTTCTGGTTATTGTTTTAGAATATATCTTATAATCCGAATTGAGTAAGTAAATTTCTCGATAATTATTACAGTCAACTCGGTTTACTTTTTTAATATTGGGATTACTATTCGTTTTTATCATTCTTTGGTAGTTTATGAGTGCTCCAACATATATTCAAAATTTAGAGGAGCGCAATTTTATTTCTGTTGGTGCAAGTGTTATTAATTCTATGTTTATATTATCATCTCCGGGAGACTTAAAACTTTCTTCTGTTTCTTGCAAATCTACAAGATCCACATCAATATATTCATTATCTTCTTTTTGCATTGTTTGGGTTTCTTCCTTGTTCGTTCACAATTACCCGTAATGTTTTAACCATTGTTTATATTTAATGTATCTGTCTCACTTCTATTTAAGTTTGATTATCTTATATGCCATGATTTGAGGTCCTTGTAAACCATGCTTTAAATCGCTTACATATTTGTCCGAACTGTTTCCATTTATCTTTCTTACTGCCTGTTTTGTTTTCGCGTTTTTGTATTTGTAGTTCATTTTATCCTCTTCTGATTGGGATTGTAAGTATTTTTTATGCGCCGCTATTTTGTTTTTTTGAATTTTCTCAGTTCATTTATTTAACCTTCTCTTAGTTTTGAAATTTTTTCTTCTTCCAAGTTCTTCATTCGCTATTCTCAAAAGTAATTATTTTCAATCTTGCCTTTCTGTATCTACATTTGCACTTGATGCTCAATGGCCAAGATAACTTTGTAGTCTTGTACTGTACATTCTTCTTATACTGTCTTGCTGTAGCAGACAAGTTTGGAATCTCCAATTATGATTTTTGTTGTTTTTATTTCATTTCCCATGTCTCCATATTGCTGGGAGTTTCATTTTTGTCAATAACAAATAGTGATCTGTGTTTCTCGGTAGACCCTTGTGTCTGTAACGTCTTGTTTGTTAATATGTACTCTATAATCGATTATTCCCTAGTGCTGTACACGTATACTTATGTGTTTCTTTGTATCTGAAAAGGGTATTTGTTATTCGTAAACTCATTACATATTACAAACTTCTTTAATGTTTTACTATTTTCAGTGAGATTTGTCCCTAGGATTTTTAACTGGGTGGTTACCTTCTCTAGCGTTTAAATCTCCAGTTATTACTATATGATCAGTTTTACAGATTGTATTCATACAAGTTTGCACTGACTCATAAAATGCCAGACTCGCTTCTTTCTTTCCTTCCTTCTTCTGGACCATATATCCTATTACTAATAGATGTCCTCTGGGGGTTTGATTCTTATATTTATAATTCTATCATTCATAAAAATATAGCTATGTGTTCTAATTTTCCATTTTTTCTTAAGCAATATTCTACCCCTTATGACTATGTTTTGATAAACACCACTATAAAGTATTGTGTAATTTCTTGATTCATTATTTCCTTTTAATTTTTTTTTGTTTGTTTTGTTTCTGTGAGTATACAAATACGCATTCCTTGTTCTTTTATCTCTTGCTCTATTAGTATTTCTTTATGAGTCATTACGCGGACATTCTTAATTTGCTCTAAAATCGTTTGTCCATGTACCTTTGCCTTGATCGTCATCGTTTTATCTTGTCGGTTACTTTTCATTAAGATTTGCAGTAAATAGTATGTCCACCGGTTGCATTATGGGTGCTATGCGGGGTAACATTGGTGATAGGGTTGCCATCTTTCTGCCTCCAATCTTGCAGAGTATTTTTCAGTTACCATTCCTAGAACTAACTGCTTGCACCACAGATCTTGAACATCTTTCCATTGCCATTTTTAGGGAAATTTTCGTTTCCTAAGATGGTGGCTTGCCTCCTTGTGTTCGCATAAGGGAAACTGTCTATCCTGGATGCATAGATCCATTGGACACTTAGCAACATCCCTACGCATATATATGTCTTCTTGCCTTAGAAGGACTCAACGAGTTCGAAATATAGCGATCTTAAGTATGACTTTATCTTAGTGTTTTATCCTTTTCTACTTTTATAATTACTGTAAATTTATATATATATATATATATATATATTTTAAATTACGAGGAAGTAAACAATCTGTAGTAAATCTTTGAGGATTGTAGTAATCAATTTCTGGGTTTCATATTAAATTGTTTTTATTGCTAAAATGCTGTCATCTGCTGAATGTTATGCTACGATAATATGAAGGAAATAAATTAAGTGTTACTGAAAACATAATCAATCATTCATCTTCATTTTAGAAAACATAATTACAGAATTAATAACAAATTAGCAGGTTAATATAAGTTACCAAACGAACCAGTAGAATATGATAATACTAACCTGTTCTGAAATATATGTCCACCCTAAAATTTCTGAACATTCCTTATTTTTTCTGCTCATCTAGTTAATGACTTTTTAGTATTCCTTCTGATAAATATAATAAAGTGCTCTCGGTATTGGTGACAATTCAACCCTTTCAGCTTGGGCTAAACTTTCTTCCGAAAATGTAAATACATCTTCGGTGACAATAACAAAAGACAAACGAACTAATTAATAATTGACATTTGATTTGACGTTACAAATAGGGCTAAAAGCACTACAACCATAATGCTGCTGTACAACGTACCTGTACCCGTGTTGCTGGTACAACTCTTGCTGCTGCGCGCGCGCGCGCACACACACACACACACACACACACACAAACTTACACTCGCATCCTTTTCGTAAATATAAACCAGTAGGGACGGATAAATCATTGTAGCGATGGCATTGCTAGGCGGGTAAAACATTGTAACGATGGGAAATCTCCTCTTATAGGAATTCGCAATTAATTCATTTACACACACACACACACACACACACACACACACTAACCTTACCTGTCGACTAACCTGGGTAAATCCTAGAATCTGGTAGACACAGTGGTTTACGAGTAAATAATTGTACTTGTGGCAAATTTCCTTTAACTCCTGCGGAAAAATAAATAAATAAAATGCATGCGGATGGTAGGATTCGAATCCAATATCTTCATAACTGTACGCTTTAACCGCCAGAGCTATCGCTCCGTTGCTCGTGGAAGTACGTTCGGCTCTCTCCGCTGTCGCTGGGGTCTGGCCAGCCGCTCGGGCGCTAGCAGCAAGAGGTGCACCAGCAGCATGGGTACATCAGCACGACGTAATACCTGTTCACTGGAATGGTAGACAGTCGACAAGATATGTTCTGTAGCGCAATTCAATTGCTGATAATTTCAGGTAATTTCGCTAATTGAAACCTATGGCAGATGCCTTCGTGAGAACGAGTGCTGTATTGCCACGTTTAATATTTATGCACAAGATAAAGTGGCAAAATATATCGAGTATTAAACAAATCGGCCTACTCGCTGATACACGTTTCTTAAGTGTTTCTAATAAGTAGTAATTATTAACAAACTGTTCTTACCTTCATTGGTCCTCATCTTCATCCCCGCTCTCCCCAATGCAGATGACAAACCAGTGTCTGTTCGCCGTGGTGTATATGTTGCTCGTTTTTCAATATGTGCTGGATACAAGGTCACCACAACTCAACACCTATTTTAGCCACCCCTTCTCTAAGCACCTCACACACACACACTTGCACCAAGTGTCGGGGTCACGTTATTTTTTTCTCACGTAAGTTCTCAAGTGAGCCTAAATAGGTTCAATCTAACTCCAGTGATAAGGTGGGAGTCTATGCACTTCGTGACCTTTAGATTTGGCAAGATCATCAACTGCCAATTGGTTTGTTAGGTTCGCTGCTTTGAACCAGTTCACATTACTGCTTTGGGCGGTATGGCATTAAACACCTTGTGGTATTGCATTAAGTTGATGTAATCTTTATAGTTTATATTTGTCTGTTGTTGTGTGTTGTTTTATAAACCACAAGACATGGTCATCGAATCCCACCCGGAAAAAAAAAAAACAAAAACATATTTTGTAATAATTATTGTGAGCGACACACAGGGCGAACCATTAAAAAAGCATGGAAATGATGTGTTTGCATTGACGAAACTCATGGACTTGATAGCCATGATATCTAACTCACATCTTTTCTCATTTAATTATCATTTCCTTTACATTTTCCATTGCTACATTACAGTTTCCCATTTGATTCTGTGTGATTAACTAACCTGCTTCCTACAAAGTTACTTTTGGCGACTCAGATTACTTGCACATTACTTGTTTCTGTGCTTTACGTCCATACAACTGTTATATCCGCTGTACATTGATGCAGTCACACCTCCAAACACATTGTCATGGGTGGCCGGGGTCGTTAAGGCGCGGACTCGTGAGCAGGAGGTCTGGGTTCGATTCCCACCAGAACAGTCCTCCCTGACTGAAAAATTTCCCAGGTTTTCCTCAGTCCTCATAAATGGCAAATGTCGGGGAGGTACCTAAACTTAAGTCTGGAACGCTTCCTTCCTTTACGGAAAAAAAAATCCTTTCCCAATTTAACATTTCCTCTCATGTATGATCAGTGTAACCCCTGTGATGCCTCAGCAGTCAAAGCGGGCGTTAAACACTATTTTAAAAAAAAATCTTCAAACACTTGCCCGTACACGAAGGTTCAACTCCAGTGCAAGTCATGACTCCTTTCGAGAGCGGCAGCGGGGAAAACCAACGTCTCAAACAAAACTTCGCCTCCTTAGTGCTAGTTTGCAGTTGCGACTGTTATGGCATCCTCAGTGTTAAGAAAAGAAACATTCTAGGCCTAAGTTTACAGTACTGCCCCAGCATTTACCATTTTTAAAAACACACAAGTTTGCAAATATGGCAAACTGCATATTGTGTATTTTAAAAAATAACATTTTTTAAGTAACACGTGTCCATGAAATATTATTTTTGTACAAGAAAATGTATACTTTGAGATGGGACGAGGAATATTCTAGGTAGCACTTATAATTAATTCGGCAGGCTGGTAAATATTATATATGTTATCGCGATTTTTCTGTTTTCCGTCTATTGCAATTCACTATTAAGTTATATATAATATAAATGAAAAATAAAAATAAAGTAACACTATTAACAATGTAACAAACTAACAGTAATAATAAAAGTAGATAAGGATAAAACACTTAGAAAAGGCCACACTTGAAATTGCTATATTTCGAACTACTGGAGTTCTTCTATGGCAAGAAGCTAATATATATACACTAATTTTAATGCTAACATCGGGTAAATCCTAGGAACCAGTGGACCCAGTGGTTTGTTGCGGCTCGCTATGGCTGAGGGCCTACGCTCGCCTCTTATTCGTAAATATAAATATAAATTCATAAATATAAATTGATAGCGGGTTGTGTACGTTAGCCGGTAAATCATTATAATGGTGGAAATTTTCCTTTAACTCCAGCGGGAGAAAAACAAATCGTAAACATTAATTTATAGAGGATTGTGTGTGTAGTAAACTACAATCGGGCAAATCATTGTAATGGTGGGAAACCTTCATTACCTCAGAAAATAATTAATAATTAGCACAACGCTCCCACCACCTGGACTAATACACCGACTTATTGGTATGGTTGTTATCAGTCTATATCTGTTGAAGTTCGAAACCTTCGACTAAGTACTCTCTCCTCCGCTGCTGTTCGTGAGAAGAGTCGTGAATGGCACCCGTGGTTGAACCTCTGTATAAGGATAAGAAACTAACACTATGGAGACAAACTGTGGAGGCGAGGTTTCAGCAGAGGCTTTAGATTTTCTCGCTGCCGATCGTGAAAAGAAGCGTGACTTGTACCAGTGTAATCCTCCACGTAGTGTTAAGTCTAAGTCTGACGTTGTCGTTGGTATACAGTTGGTACTTTGAAGATAAACAGACAAAATTGTTTTTTATTACGAGTAAAGTAAAAATATATTGTTAATCACTCGACAATTTATAGACTCTTTGAAACGTGTGTGTTTTAATTATGACTTGAGGTATCAGACATGATGACGTCTTGTTTATTGTGACCGACGCAGCAGACAACATATAACTTTGTGAATAACAAAACAGATAAATTAAAAGAATCAATAAAATTGGAAAATTTAAACGCTGTCTCTGTAAGAACTGACATGTACAAATTCTAGAACTCTATTTAACACTGCAGAATCTTGCCAAATAATTTATGTAATGTACTAAACAACTGATACCTAGGCTGTTTAAAAATAAAAGTACTCCATCAGTAGTCTTTGAGTCATTAGCATTATATCTTCTGTGATTATATAGCAATTCATAAAAGAGCATATATTTATTTCTGCTGAAGTGTCTTTCTTATATAGCCTAGGTAATACTACCCAACATTGTGTTAGATTTCAGGTTCAGAGTGGAAGCAGTGCATTAAAGTAAGATATAACACTAAGGGGGTTTTTTTTTGTGGGGAAGGGGGATAAAATTAGTCTAAATTGAGTTCCTAGTGAAAACAAGACAACAGGTATATTGTCTCTGTTGAGTTGTTTAACAGCTGAGGATGTGGATGAGGGTTCGCGGAACATGTCCTGCGTAAATCTCCAGTAAGTGCAGCCAAAAAAGTGTGTGTTCAAATAGCTCGACTCAGAAGAGATTATTAACGTGTGCTTCACTGTGTTAGATTCCAAATTTAATTAATATTGAGATTATACAGAACATTTTCCACAGGCCATTGCCCGCATCTCAAGCTATGAGTTCGATAAGGCGCGGATTCATGAGCGGGAGGTCTGGGGTTCGAATTCCACAGGACCATCCTCCCTGACTGGTTTTCCTCAGTCCTCATAAATGGCAAATGCCGGGGAGGTACTCTAAACCAGGCCTGGAACGCTTCCTTTCTTAAAAATATCCTTTTATCATTTCATCTCATGTATCATCATTGTCCACCGCCTGTGGTGGGCGTTAAACACTACTCAAAAAAAAAAAAAAATGCTATGAGTTGACTTCCTGATTCACTGATGGTTGGATGGACTTGGTGTAGCTCTTGTGGACATTTTATGAATTTTTGGATTAATTTGTGTTCGGTATGAATCTCGAAGTTCATGACCTTATCTTCATATTTTTTATAATGCATATTTGCAGCTCTATAATTCTTATTTATAAATTTCAGTAATTTGCTTTCTATTTCTATATCACGTTTATCTCTCCAAAAGTGATGTGCAACCGGCGATTTTTCTATCTGATTGTACTTGATGTTTCTCCAGTGTTCCTTAAGCCAAATTCCAATGCTTCTTTTTGTTTTGCCAATATACACATTATTGCATTCTGGGCAGTTGATTTGAATGATTCCCGGTTTCTTGTTATTAGGGATTATACCATTATCACTGGAATTCAGCAGATTATTGAGGACAAAGCAATACCGAACTCTCCGAGTACTTTCTGGAATTTTTTGGTGCCCAAGGATGATTAATAAATTTACTAGGGGTATTAGTTTCTTTTCTTGCTGTCAATATTGTAGCCTTTTATTGTTTGAATTTCTTGATTTTTTTGTATACAATTTCTTTGTTGTATCCATTAGTTTTTACCATTTGTATTACCTGTGAATACTCTTCGTTGTATTCAAACTCATTCATGGTGTGTTAACAAGTTTATGTGCTAAGCTGTTCAGGATTTTGTGTTTGTGCGCTGTAGGAGTGAAGCCACTTTGCTTATATGTAATTGTCAGTATGCATATTCTTTCTGTATATTTCAAATTATTGCCTGTTCTTATAATCATTAAGTCAAGGAAAATAATTATGTTGTCTTGTTCTGCTTCAGATGTGAATTTAATTTATCTTGTAGATTTAACAATTTCAAAGCAACATCAAAGAGTTCCTTATTAATCAGCAACATTCAATAATTCAACATAGTTTCTCTGCTCAAGGAATGTTTAATTTGTTGTGGCCTCAAAATGCAAGCTTTTGATTTTCCAGAAAGTATACTATCTTAATCATCCAAAAAAGTATATTTCTGTTTCCTTTAGCATTCTCATTGTGTTTCTCTATGGAAAGTTGGCATCGTTCACTTCAACACAATTTAATCCTTGTTTTTCTGAACCCTGTGCATTGTTTTAGACACATGTGATTTTGTATGGTTTTATGCCTTTTCAGAGCTTTGCGCAAGTTATTTAAGCCTAATCCAAACATGATAAAATATAAAATCAAAGTGATAATGAATCATAATATGATGGATGCAGTTCCTTATTTAGATAATAATAATAATCATCCAGCAGCTTATTATTTTGTCAAACATTTGGCTATTTTTATCAGCAATAAAATCAAGGGGAAATATGACTGGATTACGAATTTACCAAAGTACACCTTATCCAGCCACTTTTGAAAGATTACCACCTAGCAGTAATAAGTATCATACAGGGGGAACTTTTTTAAAGAATTTCTTGACATAAATTTCAAAACAGAATCTCAGGCACTTCAGTTTTCTTATTTCATGATTAAATTCATTTGCTTTTTCATACAATCCAACACCAGAAAAGCTTGCGCTCTTAGTGTCTTCTGGCCACAGTCAATGAACAGATCTTCGTTTCTCCAGTTGTAAATGACTACAGCAAAAGGAATTGTTGATTTAACCAGATGTGCCACCATATGAATGTGGGAGAAAAACAAACTTACTAAGCTTTGTTCCTCTTAAGGATATGCTAATTTAAAAAAAACTGCTGACACTAGAGTTTTATAAATCCTAATCTGTTCTGTATGGAGCTCCCTTCATGGATATATATATTATATATATATATATATTATATATATATATTATATATATATATATATTTATATTTATTTATTGCATCAGATACAATATAACAACATGGCCTGGTTCAACCAAAGTTTTATGCCAGGCCCATATTGAATCTTACACAAACACACTAACAAATAATAGCAACATTTTCGAACAGCATTTAAACACAAATTCTATTAAACATAGAACTTGTCACTTCTAGTCTAACTCCATACACCAATTAATTCCATGGGAAATTCATAATTAAACAAAACTCTCCAACCTGGGTCTGGCTCCACCTGTATCTGTCCACTTACTCACCAGCTTTCTCCTTGATTGAACTTACCAGATTCATCACTTTGAGATTTGCCACTAAGTCTAAAAACTACCAACCACAAACCACAAAATCCACAACACTTTGAGCACTAACACTAATAAATGAGAACTCATTTCTCTTCTCATTCCTCAATGTACATTTAAGATCACCAAAACCATTTTTCTCACAAACTAAAAAAATGTCAAACTTTCTTCATTTATTATTTTGTCCTTACTGCTCCAGTAAGATTACCCTTATCTTGTACTCTAACTAAATCATCTAATATCCTCAATTCCTCTACTTATAGATTCCCAATTCTTGCATTAAAGTCACCCAGTAATAAAAGTTCTACCAAAAGAAGTTCCTCTCTGATTTTTTCCATCTTATTTCCTAGGTAGTGGAAGAGGTCAGAGCTAAGAAACTGGAAATTTCTAGGACTACAAGGTATGCCCACACATAATGCTAACTTTGACCATATCACCCACATTACCCCTTCCATCCTTGATTTCCTCCCTTTGATCTCACCTTTCCATTCTTTTCTGTATAACAACCCCAAACCACCCGAGACTATCCCCTTGGTATACCATTTTTCCCAAGTGTTCAAAAACTATCATTCTTATTTCCTCTCCTCCTCTAACCAAATTTCAACTACAGTTAATATATACACCTTAGCAACTTATGCCCCTATAAAGTCCATTAACAAACTTCTTTTTAGACCCTAGCAGTTCCAAAATCCCAACTCCACAGGCCCGGCCTCCTCCTCCCTCCTCCTCATGTTATACTGAATCCATTGTGTCTGAATTCCTGCATCTTCTTCCGACTTCTCAACTCAATTCCCCCTGTGCCTTTGTACCATATTACCAGACTCAAGGATGTTGTCCTGTGGTGTTAACACAACACGCCAGCTTAGAAATTCTTCTCTTCTTTCTTCCTTCACCTCTTCCCTCGTCTGCTGTTGTCTCTCTCATATCCACCTTGTCCAGTGACATCCTTTTGGATGGAGATGTCATCCAACTCCTCCACGATCCTGAGATTCTATTTCCTGCTCTGGCATTGACCTCAACTCTCCCTTCTCCTCACTGGGCACATACCCAATAGATCCCACCTCCAATCTTCCACTTCTCACACCACCTTGTCCAGGACTATGTGACATAAGCTGTTGTGTATTATTATTATTATTATTATTATTACCATGCTCCCTTTTATTAAGATTTACAATCCTTCCATTCACCCATAATTTCTTATATGGGCTTGTTTCCCATTTGCCCTTGCTTCTTTCATTTCTGTTATTATTCATCTCTTAAGTTCACTCTCCTCCTCCGATAAATCCTTGTTGATAAAAGTGTTCATTCTGTCCAGTTTCTTTGCTCTACTTAAAATCTCGTGCGCAATACTATTTGTGGTGAACTTCACTAGATTACTCTTCTGCCTGTTTCTCTTCCTACCTGATATGCATCTGCAATTTTCAATCCTCCTAATTGCACTTCCAGCTTGTTTTCAAAATCTCTTGCATCATTGACTTAGTCCAAACTCCTCTCTTTTCTTCCACTTCAATAAACATCAGATTTAACTTGCAGTTTTCATTTTCCAACCTTTCCCTCTTAATTTTAACAACTATAACTCATTTTTTATTATCCCCATTTCTTCATATATCTCTTGTTATATCTCCTTTGACATAGCATTCATCTTTTACTGAGACAAACTTCTAATGCATTCATTCTCTCCAAAAATCTTATCCACAACATTATCCAAATCTGTTGGGCCCGGGTTCAACTCTCCCCCCCCCCTGATAATTAACAGAAATTCCAAATGTGAAATAATTCTTGGAAACTTCCATTTCTCTTTCTTGCTCTTGCTTTTATCTATCAACTTTTAATAGAATTTATACTTACTCAGCAACTATAATTTCGTAATTCTTACAATTTCTCATTTGTTTTTATAGTTCCACTACAGTATAGAGATAATTCCAGTGTTACACATCTTGTCCTACCGCCATATTATCTACTCCCGGGGATAACTCCTAATGTCCAATATGGATGCTCAAACCAGTTCATTCCACCACAATTATTACTTGTCCGTATAGCATTATTCGATAAGTACCCTAACAGCTTTCATATATATATATATTGTGCATCATAAGATTATAACTTACAGTTGAGTCCTATACCCAATAGCCAGGGCCTTTACAATTTACAACTTTTGTATCCAATACACAGTACATGGCTGGTAGCATGTAACTCCTCGCTCTTCACACAACACTTCATTTTCTGTCTAATTTTCTATGGCAATCACTACTAACACATTTTCTTGCTGAATACACTTTCCTAAAACAGTTTACACCATCCCAAGTGATATCCAGGCTCTCAAACTCACAACATCAATTAGCAATATCGGAGCTATTACTTATCAACTCCATCCATCCGCCATGTTCATCAGACATTCTCTATTTATGTATATATAAAATAAAATAGGATTATGGTGTGCAGTTAGTGGAAGTTGAATAATAGGTCATTTTTTTTAGGTACCATAGGCATGTGTAATCATTTGCAATCCTTTTTCCCTGAATTATCTTCTAGGGTACATCCCTGGTAGATAATGTTGCTTTTTATAGCAGGACTTTGAGGAAGCATATATCATTAATCTTAACCATTTTATCAAATGTTTTGATAGCTATCAATAAGAACATATTGCTTGTTCAGCCTTCCAAACTGCTTATCTATGAGTATTATCTTTGGGGTAGCATTAAAAGATAAATCGTACAGGAGAAGTGGACACTTTAATGAAATGATTATCCTGCCAACAGATTACATAATTCACTTTCTCAAAATACTATGAAAATGCATAATAAGATACCAGAAATGAGTGAAAAATGAGGGCAGGCTATTTCAGAATACTGTTGTTTGACATGAGTGATTACATAACTTTATAAGTGCAACAAATTATATTTTATTAACTCTGCAAAACTTGTGCATGATTTATATGACATGGTTACTCAACAAAAGGGATGACTCCATGAAATTAATACCATATTTTGATTTTTATAATAGTGATTGCAATTAAATATTTGAAATAATAAAATATATTTATATTGAAAACATTTTTTCTGAAGAAATTAATGTAATATTGAATGTAGAAATACACTTTCTCTGCAAAAATATTTTTTCCCCATTATTTCTATTTTACATCTTACACTTCATTTCTTAATTATTTATTATACACACTAAACAAATAAGAAGAAAGCATAAAAAAACCATAAAAACTAATAATTAAAGATGACAAAATCAAAAGCATTGAATTATTTTTCTGCACTTAACACATGCAACTCTGAAAGGTTCAGTCTTTGTATGCTATACATCATCTATGAGATGTTCCATTCTGTGCTCATCCACATATGTAAATGTAGGAGTTTTCTCTTCTGTTGTTCAGCAGTTTCTTGAATGCCTACCAATAATTTGCTCTTTGGATTTCAAAGGTAGGCTTACAACATTGATCAGTACTCTATTTGTGGCTTTATAAGTTCCTAACTGATATTTTTATGAAGTCTAATCTCTTTACAATTTTCTCTGAAGCCATGCACTGATATTTGTAAATGCACAAAGAATCAATGGCTACAATATTCAAGATATTGTGGAATAATACCAGGCCATCTTCTATATTGTGTGCAGTGTTATTTTTCTGGCATAATTGGTCGAGAAGAACTACTGCCACTTTTGTAATTTTATGACATCACCATTTCAGGTTTCTGTTCTTTTTCTGTTGAATTATCTGTAGCATTATCAAAGTGCATACATGATAAAACCAACATTATTCTTCTTTTTCTGACAAAATGATACTATGATACAATGTTGTTAAAGTCCAAAGATTTATCTTCTCTTACTTTGCATGGTGAAAACTCCTTTGGTATTTATTGTTTTTTCTTTCTCAATGTCCTGACACATGTTAGTTTCTTAAACTGGAGCTTCTTGACTAAAGACAAACTGGTAAACAAGAGTACGATATCGCCACCAGAATTACTAGCTATAAGGTCCAATCTGGTTGTTTACCAACATATGGTTCTAGTAAATTCTATCTAATCTGTTGTCTAACACATTCTTATGCTTCACTTACTTTTAAATATGGTGGGACCAGTTTTGGTCTGCCAGTCATCAAGTTGGTTGAAGATGGAGAGGATGTCTCTTTGAAACTGGTCCCACCATATTTAAAGTTAAGTGAAGTATAAGAGTGTGTTAGACGAGAGATTAGATAGAATTTATATTTAACAAGCTTCACTGTGTGAGTTCCAACAGAATTTTTTAAAAATATGTTTCTAGGTTTACTGTATATGTTGTTTTAGCATCAATTTAACAAAGGCATATATGTGTTAATATAGATTTGAATTATAATTAACAATCTATAGTAACACATCAGTGTAACTGGGAAAATAAAGATTCCATCCAGAGCCACATGGTAACAAAGGCAAATACCTTTGACCTGTTTGGCCATTTATACAGAATACTGCCTAAGTGGACAATTTCCTACATCTTAAGAGCTGTTTATCAACAGTCAGGTATTTATTAGCAAAAAATGCTTTTGACAATTGTTAATGAATAGCTCCATTACCTCTCCGATTGCATTCAGTTTGTCAGTTTCTCTGAGAGCAACTTGGTCTTGAATATCATCAAACAACAAACATGTCAAGAAATCAGAATCTCTTTTCACTCATTGATGGTAGCAGGATTCAAATTCAAATTGTCCCATAATTTGGATAAATTCTTTCTAGAGCATTTCAGATATACTGTCAGTTACAACAAATCAATGAAAGCTCTAATCTGTATTACATGTGTCTATTTAGCATCTCCCTCCCTTAAAAGTTACTATGAATATGATCCATGTAAATATAGTACATGCTAACAATAATACATATTTTCATATAAGAATAAGTTCAGAATACCTGTGATTTAATCTGTTGTTGCTTATATTTCATTTTAGGTACATTAGGTGTGTGATAATATTACAAGATCTTGTTCTAATGTTAATGCGAAATTTACTTTTGTTCCACTTAGTAATACTTGCATTTTCCTAAATAAAAGACATTCTCCTGAGCTACTTCTTCTTCCTCTACTTTTAGACACTTCATTATCTAATCTCTCTTGCTCAGTTACTGAGTCATGTTCTATTTCATGTACATAGTCCTCCTTACCTGAATATTTGTTCTTCATCACTGATTCATATAACTACTGTAACCATTTATTTGCGGAGCAGAAGCACACAAACACTACATGGGCCTTGAGTCCAAAAGACTGGGAGCCTTGGGAAGAGGTGTGGAGGGTTCTTAGGAAATGGAACATTAAGACAAGCCTCTACAAAACCTGCAAATCAGTGCGAACAAAAACTTCCAAAGAGGTTAGAACCCCAGTGGGTGTGAGGCAGAGTAACGTTTTGTCATCTTATCTCTTTATCACATTGATAGATAATGTAATGAAAGAGTTTAAGAGATGCACTATATGTTTCACTCTTGGCAGTTAGAAATTGTGCCAGTGCAACCCTTGGAGCTGCTTTTACCATTGACATTGCCCTTGTGGCCAACTCAGCCAGGAATCTCCAAGCAAATTTGAAGGTGTGGCAAGAAGAGATAAGAAAACTAAAATCATGGTCATACAATTCATTTCATCATACAATTAAATTTAAATATCAGCTATTGGAGCAAATCAATCATTTCAAATTCTTGGAGCAACCGTTAGTCAGGATGCGAAATAAGACCAGGAGATTATTTATAGAATGGCTGTCAAAGGTAAACTATTTTTGCCATCGACAGGATTTAGAGGAAAAAGGGAAGTAAGAAGACTAAAATGGCAGTCTATTGTTCAATCTATATCCCCACTGTAACTTACGCTCAGAGTCCTGAGCTGTAAATACCCAACACTGTAGCATGCCAAAGGCAGCAGAGATGCATTATTTGAGAGAACAAGGCAAACAGAAACTGTGTGCACAACTAGACTATTAGATTATCTTTAAAAGGAAATCCTCTGGATGAGGTTGTGCAGGTGGCACAACTCTGCTGGTACAGACATGCGATGAGGATGCCCGAGACTCATTACCCACAACTTTTCTGGGAAGCACATCATATTTGCAAGCAACGAGGATGCCCACAGAAAATGGGAAAACAATACAGAGAATTTGCTTGCGTAAGAGTGACCTTGAGGGAAGCCAAAAGGAAAGCTCAGGGCAGAACGATATAAAAAGCTCTCTGTAAAACCTCTACACCTCAAAGTAGATGAGATTTTGACCAACAAGAGGAAAAACCAATTATATGAATCATTGCTATGTTCAGTTCAGTTTTTTTCTCTGTGACATCTTATCTTGTATGAAAGCTCACTGAAACTAAGATACTAAAAAGTAATAAAATATTTCTTTCAATATGAATTAATTTAGAATCTAACACAATGAATACAAATAATAGACTAAATAAATAATGAAATATTTTTTCAATATGAATTAATTTAGAATCTAACGGAATGAAGCACACATTAATAATCTCTTGTGAGACAAACTATTTAAAAATAATCTTCCTGATTTCATTTTTCTAAGTAAGCAAAGCCAAGAAGAATGTTTTTAAATAGTTTGACTCATAAGAGATTATTAATAAAATATCTGCTTACCTTTAATCCAACAATAACATAACTAATTAAAATGTTAATTAGAACTTGTGCAGTGAAGCCAATCATATAATTGATATTATTGCATGATTTAGTAGAACTAGGCACTCTTAATGCTTCACCTACTTGTCATAATATATAGAACCAGTTTCGAGAACATTTCGCTCTCATCATCAGCTAGCCTGAAATAAAAAATTCAGTTGAATTTTAGTCTAGCTGATGATGAAAATGAAATGTTCTCAAAATCAGTTCTAAATGACAAGTAAGTGAAGCATTAAGAGTGTGTAGTTCAGCTAAATCATACAATAATATCAATTATTAAATAACATAACTACTCACACAGATGACAACTGTCATTCAATCAAAATCAAATTAAAAAAAAAGAAATAAAATTACTTCACTTAACACTGTAGGAACAAAAACTGACAGCTAACATGTTGAGACATATTAGGAAGGTACTGAGAATGGTTCAGTCAAAATCTCAACCAATAAGGTTTAACTGAGCAGAAAAAAGCATGAATGAACATTTGTCATCCATGTGAATAATAAAGTCTAAAATGAGTTTAGCCACAAGCTCTTATTGTAAGTGGGTGGGAGTATGTGCTTTCCAGTCAATAAACTCTCCCCATGCTTGTGTTTCATAGATAATCAGTACACTTAAAACTTGAAGCTTTAGCTTAAAATCAACAGGTCTCAAATGAGGTTCAAAAATACAAACAATATTATTTTCTTTTGTTTATAATTTTAAATCTTTCTGCATATATATATAAAATGCTGAGTATTTTCAAACAACTCCATTATATATTCCATGCATATTATGCTGCTCATGAAGGGCATCAAAGAAACTATCTGTGGTAACATTAGAAAAATACACAAATCACACACTGCTAGCAAACATTTAAATTGTAGCTCCTGCTAACACAACAATTAGCTTTGCTCTTTTATTACCTTTAATATTTACTGTAATTAAACAGAAAGTGCAAGGATATCTATGATGATAGTGGAATCTATAATTTATTTGTTATGTTATGCAATTAGGTGGTATTGATAAAGAGAGCTACATCTCATAATTCAAGTACTAACCCTAGTAACAACATGTGCAGAAATACTAAATTTTTCAATATTACAGCTAGATATTTATTTTAATTTAAAATGCAAAGAATTTTACAGTGTAGGGAAATCAAATCAGATATCAAGTAGTGATTCTATTTTCTAATATATGCAATTTTAATACACTGAGAGTTTGGCAATAACTTCTCTAATAATGATTAGCTATTTTGAAAGTAGAGCATTCACAACTTTAGTTCAAATCTGGCATATAACATAACTATGTACATTAGTAACTATGCAATGATCACAACTTAAACCTGGTTGGCTTATGAACAATAACTACTAACCTATTAATGGCAACTGGTGATAAGCAGTAACATAACTATGAATTTCAGTAGAACAATGTACAGTTGTTATAAAAAGTAACAGTTGCTGCTGAAAGTATCTGGTACTTATAACAGTTAATTACATCTACTTTGTTGCAAGAAGATGTTGTTACTTATGTTGTTAATGTTTAAAAGACTGAATAAGCATATTCTGCATTTAAAAATCTGAAGTTCTCTATTATAATTTTAGTTCTGAATATTCTGGCAGATATACACAAAATATATTGCAGCTTTAAAAAAAATGAAGTCACAAAGCTTTAGTTTGTTTTTAGGACTTGAAGTGGCTATTTAATACAATTCCACATTAGGGTTACCAGATGTCCTCTTTTTGGGCTAAAAAATACAATACTCTCTGTTTAATGTTTTAAAAGGGGGATTATCTAGATGCTTTTGTTTTCCTGTTGTCTTGCTGCATCTTTAAGGAACCATTTCAGACAGTTGCTGTAGCCTATGGCAATTGTAAATGAGATGCACAAAAAAAAATATTCAAACAATAGATTAGAATATTCAAGATGCCATAGCTTCCTTTGAATTTTATGACATTAGATATTAAAACAATAATTTTTATCTGTTCTGTTGTTCATTTTGTACCACCTGCAGACATATGTAGCTTAAGGAATGCCATGAACGCAAATAACTTTGTCCTAATGCCATTCAAATAGCCAAGAATATATTAAGAATACAAATTGATATTCCAAGTTGAAGACCATATAATGCAAAATCCCTTCATATTTAGACCTAAGGTCTAAATATAGACCTTATAGAAAACATAAATAAAATTGGTGCTCCATCTGAAATGCTAAAGCAAATTAGCATGAAGCAATTTACTATAGCTATCCAAAAGAGGATAAATATAGGATGGTGAATTATTCTAGAAGATCACAAAGAGATGAAGACAAAGATGGATCAAACCACTATAAATCATAGTCAAAACAGATCACTGATTGTCTAAACTTGTTGAATTATGATGATGGTGATGAAAAATTACAATGAAGAGAGATGATGAAACATATTATAAACTATTTATATAGTATATTTCAGCACAAAACAAATAAAAAAAAAACTGATACCGTATTAGAAAACTATTCAGTTCTCCTAATTTAGCTCTTACCTTGGCCTCCCAAAAAATAATAGATCTTTTAAAACCTTATAATAGCGTGAAATAAAATGTTTAATAAGAATGAATGAAATATATAATTCCTTTGGGTTTCCAAATATACAAATCTAATAAATAAATAAAAAAGGAGAAGAAGGGAGAGACACACACATACGAAGAAGAAGAAGAAGAAGAAGAAGAAGAAGAAGAAGAAGAAGAAGAGGAGGAGGAGAAGGAACTATGTTATGCAAAAATAGCACTAAAATGCCCTTAGTTTTAATAAAAATATTAATCAAAACAAATTTGGATCAAAAATTAAAAAGATGTAATTAGAAATAAAGCAGTGTAAAATTTGACAAAAAATTGTGCAATATAGTGAAAATCAGAAGAAATTAAGCAAACAGGCTGTAGCAACTTTTGGGTTAAACATATATACTATTTATCCAGTGTATTTTAGTACAAAACAATAAAAATAACTTGATACCAAATTATAAATTATTCATTTATCTTAATTTAACTGTTATATATATAAAATATGAATTAAAACCTTAATAATAACAGAGTAAAATAAAATTTTTAATAAGGATGAATAATATAATTCCTTTGGGTCTCCTAATACATCTCTACAGAAATGATATAACATGAATCGTGGAAAGAAGAAGAAAGAGGAACGTTACGCAAAAAAAATACCATTGCCATTAGCTTTATTAAACACATTAATTGAAACAAAATTTGACCAAAAATTAAAAAGATGCAATTAAAATAAAATAGGGCAACATTTGGGAAAAAAAATTATGCATTATGGAATAAAATCAGAAGAAAGCAAGAAAACCGGTTGTAGTAACTTTTAGACTAAATACAAGACAAGACTATTTGGCAAAACATTTAAATGGATTTTGTATTTTAGATTAAGAAAGTTGCACTTTTCTCAACTCCTAATACACTATTGGATAAGGAACATTTAAAATTAGTAGGTTTTATTATAAGTAAATTACAACAAAGACTTAACAATATTATATTGAGATGCATAAAGGAAAATTGTTTAATAAACACATTCTTGATGTCATTTAAAATAACAACACTCTTAGTTGTCCTATGATGTGAGGAAAAGAAGCAGTGTCAGCTTGAACCAAAACAAAACACAAATGTGTTTTTAATGACGTATAAAAATGATTTCTTGACTTAGGGACTGGAATAAATGACTTCAAGGCAAAATATCTGCTCTACCCACCAGGTACATTTGTTTCAGTTGCTAATAAAGGTAAGATTTATTATCCGGTGGCCATACTAAGTAAATATCTGAATTATTCAAATATTTGAACATTTGGCTACAAAGTTATAATGAATATAGTATAGTGTATAATTATATAACATATTTTCTTTGTCTGTCATCTGGTAACCCCTATTCCATAGTACCACAAATGATATCTTTATTTGTACTTTCCAATTTATAGAATTAGTACACATACCTGATTATATTTGTACAGTTATGTTTTCAATTATTCATAGTTCTATCAGCAAAATGTGTTAAATACTTAAAAGGTATGTTTACTGTAGATAAAATAGAAAGAACATTATAAAGAAATAAGACCACTGGCTACAAGAAACCAAAGTATCAGATGCATACAACACATTATTGTATTTGTCAAAGTGGGTCTTGGTCTCTTAAGACAGTCTTGCAGCTTATTAACATATAATTATGATACATATGAATAAAAAAGGAATGCACAAGCAAAATTCACACATTAACTCTGCCCTATCTATTCTATGGACAAATCTGAGAAATAAATATAAGAGAACCTATCATAAGTATGATACATTTTCATGTTATTTGGGTGGCATACTAGCAATAGGCAAGCCTTAGCTACTGCCGATGTCTGTGGACAAATTGGAGAAATAAATATAAGAGAACCTATCATCTAAGTGTGATACTTTTTCATGTTATTTGGGTACAAAGTTAGCCACAAAAAGAGGCAGGCATTTAGCAAGCCTTAGGGGTCTCAAATATATTATCATCATTAAGTATTTTAATAATCACATTGTGAATTTATAATAATAGTAGTAATGATAAATGCACTAATAAAACTTAAGTTTTGGAAGTATGAATATTCTTTACTTTATTTACTTAAACTACTTTCCTTAATTTAAAACTGAGTAGTAATCTTTGCAAGCAGAACTAACCTTGGCTGTGCCATGTTCTCACAATAAAGAGGTTGTCACAGCATTATTGTGCTTGAAGAGGGACCTTTCCGAGGCCCACTTTGACCTTGGATATGAATACCTTTGCAGAATTGAGAGTTATGCAGTGCATCACCACCTCATGCTGAAATATGGTAGGCCTCTCAGTAGCCAGGATGCATAGTTGGTATTAACATAACATGGAATTCTTACTGCTTATCTGCTACTTTAACTTGAGGAATATGGCACACATTCAATTAGTTCTTTTACATTCCGATCTAGATTTGTGAGTAGAATGTGATACTGTAGAGTTAGTGCACAAATTCTGTGACTGTACTTAACACATGCACTGATATTAACATATAATTAACGGAAGAGATACATAGCATTTATTTATTTGAGAAAACTAATCAGTTTGGTTGATACAATGTCAGTGCTAAATTTCCAATTAGAAGCACAGCACATTTACAGACATTTGCATAGTTCATAAATTTAAAAAGCAATTTTGTTTTTAATTTTATGAAAGACTGAGATAAAAAAAAGGGAGACTAAAGGGAGGCTAAGAATTATGTTCTAAAATGCTTCCTCATGCTCAGCAGAATTATTATTAAACAAATTAAGAATTTAGCTTAGTCATATTTGTACACTATCAAAGTATTCCATAAATTTAAAAACACTTTTTTTTTTATTATGGAAAGAGCAGGGAGACAGAAACAGAGACTGATAACTATGCTCAGAAATGTCCTTCATGCACAGCATAACTGACTATATATTCAATACAATTCTTAATCATTTAACAAAGCTCTTAAATTACTTTCATAACAAAATACCTGAAACCTAAAATAGAGCAAATCATTTCTGTTGCTCTAACCTCATAACTTCATATAGCGTAACAATATCTATATATCCATTTTCCATTAAGTTCATTAATTTTTTCATACATTAATTACCCAGTATTATTTTGTATTTAGTTGCCTATTGCAATTCATTTTCTTTGTGTTTGTGAAAAAAATTAACATTTCATGAACATTAATGCTCATCATGAAAAATTGTATTATTTGAAGTTACAAGGCTTAGGAAAACAGTGATGATATCCAAATCTTCTGCATGAGATGAAGTAGAAACTATACACGATGGTATTAATGACAAAAATTAAGAAACATTTAAAAAATATGAAGAGCACAGTTTATAAATTGGGGCATTTTAAGATATATAGATCATATACAAACTTTAAGATTATTAACAGCACTAAGTATATATGCCCCACTTTTTTTTACTTAATGGAGATGGAATATAAATTATTCTTAACTTGGCAATTTTGGATGGAGGGCTAAGTTATATACTGAAATATTTTTCTGAATCATAATATTTTACAAAAAGTTGATGTGTAATGCATATGCCGAATATCTATTTATTATAAATACTTGTAATAAAAGCATGACTATCTAGCATATAGCTCGTTCTATTCTTTTTAATCATTTTTTTTAATTTTATAAATTTTTAAAATTCTTATATTAATAGGTGTGATATGTGCATTTTGTTTCAGAAATTTCAACAATTAATGTACATGTAGATGATTTTATATAATGGTAAAGAACTTTGCAATATTTTAACAGTAAGAAAAAAGAACAAAAAACAGAATGGAAAATAATTTTGTATTTAACACAGTAAAATTATTTGTAATGATACTGATCTTCAAGAGCTATCAAAAATATATTCAGCATATTAACAAAAATTTGTTTACTGTTTTTTTTTTTTTTTGACTAAGATTTAAATAGCAGGTATTTTAATCAATTTCAATGCAGTGAAAAAAAATAAATGAACTATCCTTATTAACAGGGCACTTGTTTTCCAAAACTGGAAGAAAAATAGCAGCAATTATGATGGACTGAAAAATTAACTAGGCCAAAAAGTGAATATTTGTGATAAATAATTTGATCCTTACTGAAATAGTTTAAAAATAAGAAGAATGAAAAATGCTCTGAAATAAAATTATAAATTATTTTTTTCCAATGAGATATAGAAATGCATTGAAATACTATAATAAATAATATAATTTGTGAAAAATGTGAGCTTAAACTGCATTTTCCTTTATAATAAGTGACAGATAAGCATCTCAATAATACTGAAGCTGTCTGACACCACCCTTGCAAGAATTATTTCAAATCTGAACTTTTTTCCCCATGAACCAAGCATCCTTGTTAAGAACAAGAGTATGAAGTTTACTGCAAAATAATGGAACATCACCTATAAACATTCATATAGCTAATGCCATTTTCAAAGTATATTCCAACAACAATTCTCTCTGCAAGTAATGCCAGTTCTCCATAATGACATATTACTGCATTTTATTTGAAATGAATGCCTGAGTTTTACTTCAAACTTGTCACATAAGATATCCCTTATGATGCTTGTTTTTCTGAGTTACATGAACTAAGAATAAACACCCAAAGTGGAGTTCCAGCCCCCCTCCATGATCTGGTGAACAATATTATACAATCAAGAATCAATTATACATGAAATAAAAGTACACTAAAACAATAAAATAAGTAGGCACCAGATAAAGTGAATGCAGCAGAATTGTGCTGCTTTACTTACAAACTTATCTTCTCAAAATTAAAACTAAACATATTTAACATTCTTCCTTATATTTATAATAAGTGCATGGGTGTTTAACATTTCACAATTTTGCATGTTATCCATCTATTTTTTGGTATTGATTAGCTTACAATGAATGGTAAAATCTTGACATTTGTAGAAAAAGAAAGCTCACATGGTAACAAGTTAACTTATTGATGTTTAATTCTTTGGACTAATACAGTGGAATAGTGGAATGCTTCTTGTATGCAAGGAAAAAAAACAAAAACAGTAAAAACTTGTTTGATAAAATATGTTTGTAAAATTTTAAGTAAGCAATTAGATGCTCATCCAGAGGAAGTTTCTTGTTCCAAGGCAACTAAGTTATCATTAAATTGTCTTTGCCTTTTCTAATATCATTTAAGTTTCTATGCCAGTTTACCAATTAAAAAAATGCATATATGTATATTGAGTGATCAAATTTATTTGGCTTTGTCACAAGTAAATTAGAAAGGATGACATAATTGCTGGTCGGCACATTTTCCTTGAAGGGTATCAGTGCTAAGAGTACAATGCTCCAGCCTACTGAGTGGTTAAAGGACTAACACAACCAATTTTGTAAACAAACTGACATATAAATAAGACTTCCGCTTTCCCTTTCTGAGACACACTCCTGCCCTCTATAATGATTTTTAGAACTAGATAAAATTTTATTGTTTGAAACAGAACCTTCCTGTCAGAGGAATTGATCATTTTTAAACCTTTATGGACAAAGCCTACAGTTTATGTAGTCAGTCTCCTGGTTATACTGACAGAAAATTGTTCCAAAATAGTCATGTTGTTAATTTAAAATGACATGCGGTAAAGTTCAAATAAATTGATCATCCAGCACGTGTGTTTGTGTAATATATATATACTGAGCAGTTTAATCATCCTGATATATAGTTCAGCTCTTTGGCAACTAGACCCTGAGTTGCCATTGATATTTTCTTGCGGTGCTTAAGAGCTTTAAAACATAGGCACAACACATTAAATAACAAAATTTGTATTCATTCTCCTAAGAGTAGGTAATGGAAAAGTTGTGCAATTTCCCTGACACACAATCCACATCATCTTAGAAAATTATCACTGACATGCATCAGTTTCCCATCACTAATGAACCTAACTTCATTTTGAATGTTTGTTTTATATTCCTCTAGTGTGTGAGGGTTAATTGAATATACTCTATTTTTCACTGTTCCCCCAAAGATACCAACCACAAACCATAAGATCTAAGGAGTGCAGCAACCATACACAGGACAATAACTCAGTGACCCAATGCATTCTGTTAGGAATTTATGAGCAGTAAGAGCTGTGGTATTATCTTGTTGAAAAATGCTATCAGATGTTCCTCATACATTAACTCTTCAAACAACAGTTCTAATATGTTCACTGTTTGATAGAAAAATTGCCCAATATTTCTTTTAAAACTGATGGTACAACACCCCCTACTTTTTCATCATTCCACAATTTCTGGCTCTCTGATGCCCAGCATGTTATTGTGACCATTCAGATAAAACCAAGATTCATAAAAAAAAATATCACTCTGTGATCAATTTCCCTGTTAACATTTTACACATCTGATTGCTGAAATGGAGCCTTCTGTGATGATTTAAGGGCTTTAATTGATGAGCTACAGTAATTATATAGGGTTTTAATTTTAGCAATTTTTTTGCTTGATTTGCAGATCCAAATGAAATTTCTATTTGCTGTGCTGAAAGATTTCTAAGAACTACATTCAAAGGAAGTCCTTTATTTCATGAATTTTTCTTCTGTGAGCACAAGACATATTTTCTTTCTCTCTCTCTCTTTTGTGTCAGTCACATAACCCATTTTACTAAACTTCTGCATTAAACTTTAATATTGTTGTTCATGCTGGATCTGAGCTGTCTAAATGCCTGTTTTGTTCTGCTACATGACTTTCTGTATCTTATGTATGGCTTGGAATTGAATATATGATCAGTGAATCTCACCATTGCATAACACAATTGCCCAACTCTGTGAAAATCCCATTTGCAACTGATTGGAAGAGAGAATGGCACCATGTATGCTGCATGGAGAATCTAAGTAACTATGTGAGATGGTTGAAGGACTTTTAAATTGAGCTCAATATATATTTGAATATTTATTGAAATACTAAAAAAATACAAGAAGACCTCCATCTGGCCCAGGTCATTCTTAAGTGTGACCCCCCATGAATACAATTAATGTGTTCAATAAATTGCTTTAATAAATCATATTTTTTTTAAATCAATTCATAAAACAAAACATATTAAAATATAGTATCTCCTTGCTAACATCTACTATCCTATGCTCCTCTTTATCTTCAGTTTGTCAATGACCACAATGTTATTGATCATGAATCATTCTTTGCTATGTTTAAATTAGTTTAAAAATTATGAATACAATACTGTAACATTTTAAATTCTCTTCTCCTATATTTTATTTACATATATTAACTAACAGATAAAACACTTAAATAATGTTTGCAAAAATTATGTGACTGTTTAAGTATTTTATCTATTTTTGCTTCTCTTGTTATTTAGTTATACTGTTCCAAGGGTTATTTTATTTTTCATTTTTTTATTATTATTATTATTATTATTATTATTATTATTATTATTATTATTATTATTATTATTATTATTATTATATTATTATTAATTAAAATGTCATATATATGCACTCCTAATTCTTTCAACTATTTTAATCATACCAAAGAATGATTAATGAGTAACATGCTTGTGAATAGAGATACTATCCATTACTGGCTTACCTCAAAACAAAGCAGCACTAAACTTGGTCAGTAATGCCTAGTGGTCATCATTGTGATGTTAGTAGTAGTAAGTAGTAGTAGTTCTTTTACTTTGATATTAATATCCTATGCTAATTGCCTAAATGTTTAGCATTATGATCCTATTGATAAAGAAATTCTAATAATGCTCTCCTGTTCTTTTATGCATGCTATAGTCTATAATGATACTCCAAATTAAACTGTTATCTATTACTGCACCATTCCACCTACTCCATCAGGAAGCCGTCTGCCCTTATTTTTTCCTATCTCAGTAATAATTTATCAATATTCAGGATGAGAGAGGTCAATGGTTATACATATTAGTTGAGTAATACAATAATTCTGTTGAACAAATCACTGATTTAAAAATCAAGTTTACATATTTATACATTCCCCGCAAATCTCTGTTTTCCTACAGTAATAATGTATTGTAATCAAAGGAGGAATATTTATAAGGACTTCCAGGTGAATACTTTTAATAAATTCTTATATAAAAAGAAATAACTGTTACAAATATTTTTTACATATTAATTTGTATTTTTTTTTGTATGAAAGCAATATATGGACCTCTAAATTTTAAATACACCAAGATTTGCTTGTTATAATTTCAAGCATTTAAAAACAATCCAAATACAGAATAAAATTACCTAAGTAGCTATCTTCGGGTGCATGCATTCATGACCAGGTTTTGTCAAGGTAAAGCTTTCAGCTTATTCCACACAGATAAATAAAACAATTAAAAAATTTATGTAACTCTCTAGTAGATAAACCATTTAAAATGTTAAAAACATTCTTGTAGCTTCACTCCCAAGAAATAAAGGACAGTGAATTAAAACATTTAAAGCTTGGTGTTTCACTGTTATAATTTTTAAAATTCAGGACACGCTTTGTGAAGCTCTTGTTCACATCATCAACTGCAAATGACTGAAAAATAGGTAACTGTGAGGGCTCTGGTGGTCTGTTGATGAACTTATACAAAATATTGTCTGCTTCTGGAATATCAAAATTCTTGAGTTTATAATATGACAAACTATTGTTACAAAATCACTCAAATTTCACTAATTTTGTTCCACTTACTTGGACATGTTTCAAAGGCGATTGCCTCCATCTTCAGCTTGGTCCCACTGGTTGCTTCCCAGTGTGGTATTAAGATGTCGCTCTGTGGCCATAACAAACTTATTGATAAGGTAACTGTTGTTTGGGAGATCAAAGTTAACCATAAATTCTTTGTTTTTGTTTATAAATATATTTTCCCATACTGTTAATTATATGGGTTTTTGAAGAGCTTTTAATAGTTTTGGTTCCTTTTGGAATTCACGGTTTTTTTTTGCCAAAAATGATCTGCCACTGCTGATTTTTCTGTGTGCTTGTATTTAACATTTCTCATGTGTTCCTTAAAAGGTATGGTAATATTTCTTTTTGTTTTTCCTATGTATTTCATGTCACAGTTTTTGCAACCGATTTCATATTTCATTTCATTTGATATTTCATATGAAATCGGTTGCAAAAACTGTGACATGAAATACATAGGAAAAACAAAAAGAAATATTACCATACCTTTTAAGGAACACATGAGAAATGTTAAATACAAGCACACAGAAAAATCAGCAGTGGCAGATCATTTTTGGCAAAAAAATCATGAATTCCAAAAGGAACCAAAACTATTAAAAGTTCTTCAAAAACCCATAGAATTAACAGTATGGAAAAATATATTTATAAACAAAAACAAAGAATTTTTTGGTTAACTTTGATCTCCCAAACAACAATTACCTTATCAATAAGTTTGTTAGAGCCACAGAGCGACATCTTAATACCACACTGGGAAGCGGCCAGTGGGACTAAGCTGAAGATGGAGGCAATCGCCTTTGAAACATGTCCAAGTAAGTGGAACAAAATTAGTGAAATTTGAGTGATTTTGTAACAATAATTTGTCATATTATAATATATTTCACTGTGAAAAATTCCTAATACAAAAAACTACTTAAAAAAATCATGAGTTTATGTTGATATTTCTTTATGAAAACCTTTTCCCACATGCTGAGTTCTTTGGGATGTTGCACCACTTTTAATAATGTAATGCCCTTTTCTATTTCATGTTCTTTCCAGAAATGTGCTGCTACAGCTTAAAATAAATATTTCTCAAGTGTTCCCTCAATCAGATACTTATATTTCTCTTGGTCTTGCCTATGTATATTTTTCCACATTCTTTATAATTAATTCGGTATATACCTGATTTTCTTCTTTAGGTCTGGAATCTGGTTTGTTCAACTTCAACAGTTTGCCAACACTGTAACTGTTTTTAGGTGCTAATGTTATGTTATACTGTTTGAAAATTTTGTTGAATTTGTTATTAACTTGTGGGTGGTAAGTGAACTTTTTGTAAGTTTTATCTTTTGATAAGGTACTCAGTGTGGTAATTTGTTTAATTCTCTTTTGTTTCTGAAATTTTTTAATTTTGTGATCAATCATCTGTTTTTTAGATCCATTAGATTAAAAGGGAGTACCTTATTCTCAGAATCTCAACTGTTACAAAATCAATTGGTTTTCCAAAGATTCATAAACCTGGGAAGAGCATGAGACCAATTATTAACAACTACTTGTTATTTCCTAGCAAACTGGTTATCCTTATAGTTTAACACATTTCCCAAATTTGACAGTTTAGGTTTAAAAACTTTATGCATCTTATCAACAGAATTAAAGATTATAAATTGTCTCCTAATGACATTTTGGTTTCATTCGATGTAAAGGTTTTGTTCCCCAGCATACCATAAAATAAAATATTAACTCTTTTAAGAAAATTGTTACTATCTGTTCATCTAATGAGACACACATTATGGTATACAATCAACCTACCAAATTGTGCTTAAATCAGGCTTTTTTCGTATTTCATGTTTTTCAAACAAAAATCAGGGTTAGTAATGGGTAGCCCTCTTTCACCATTCCTGGCTGACTTGTTTATTTGTTTTTTTGAAACACACATCACATAGCCTTTCCTTACATCTTTAAAATTTGATAGAGATATGTAGATGATATATTTGTTATTGTACAAAAGAGATATGTAGAGGATGCACTGAAACTATTACTTCTGTGAGAACCTACAATAAAATTCACTACAGAAACTGAAACTAACAACATATTACCTTTTCTGGACTTGAAATAATAAAAAGGAAAGATAAACTTGAATTTGGCATTATTGAAAGAATAGCACACACTGACAATTATATAAAAGCTTATGGGCTTAACCCAGGACCTCATAAGGAAGCAGCTTTCAATAGTACGGTATTTAGGTTAGTTAATGTGCAGCTGAACAAAGATGAATATAAGAAAGAATATCTACATAAAATAGAAACAGCCATATCCAATGGGTTTAAAAAAAACAGATGAATGATCACAAAATTAAAAGATTTCAGAAACAAAAGAGAATTAAACAAATTACCACACTGAATATCTTATCAAAAGATAAAACTTACAAAAGGTTTACCACCTACAAGTTAATAACAAATTTCAAAAAATTTTCTAATAGTATAACATCACATTAGCACCTAAAAACAGTTACAGTGCTGGCAAACTGTTGAAGTGAACAAAACAGATTCCAGACCTAAAGAAGAAAAATCAGGTATATACCGAATTAATTGTAAAGACTGTGGAAAAATATACATAAGCAAGACCAAAAGAAATATAGGCATCGATTGAAGGAACACTGGAGAAATATTCGTTATAAGCCATAGTAGCACTTTTCTGGAAAGAACACGAAATAGAAAAGAGCATTACATTATTAAAAGCAGTTCAACATCCCAAAGAACTCAGCACATGGGAAAAGGTTTTCATACAAAAATATGAACATAAGCTCATGAATTTTGATATTCCGGAAGCAGACAATATTTTGTACAAGTTCATCAACAAACCACCAGAGCCCTCATAGTTACCTACTTTTCCAACTTAGTATGATCCTTCAGTTGTTTACAGTTGACAATGTGAACAAGAGCTTCACAAAGCATATCCTGAATTTTAAAAATTTTAACAGTGAAACGTCAAGAGTGTTTTAATATTTTAAATGTTTTAACTCACTGTCCTTTATTCCTTGGAAGTGAAGCCACGACAGGGTTTTTAACATTTTATATGTTTTATCTACTAGAGATTTAACCTTGTTTCACCGTGTTGATTCCTGAATATATTGAAATTGAAAATCTATGTAGCTGTTTTTTGCAGAGCTCCAAAGGATTTTATCATTCATTGTAGCATGTCTATTACACAATTTGTAAAGAATCACAGCTTTACAAAAAAGCTACAACACATATGCACTTAGATTCTCTATGAGTGCAACAAATACATATTTATGACTATTTTAAGAGATACAATTTCATAACATGCATAGGAAAGTATAAATAATCAACCAGTAGCAGTATATGCAAAACTGATTATATTTGATCAGTTGCATATATGGCAAAACATAATAGTCTTCTAAAATTTGCATTGTTTCTCTAAATATCACTTCACATTTAGAAAGCTAGATATAAGCAGGCTCTTATAATTTATTCTCTCATAATTACTGACATCGCTTATATATTACTTAAATTTTCTATGCCTACTGTCAAGAAGCACTCCTCATCATCAACTAAATAATGATCAGAGAGACTAAAGCATTAATTTTCTTTTGTTCTTTCATGTGAAAGATATGACATAACCAGCTGGTGAATAGTTCACAAGTAATACTAAAAAATTAGAAGTCAATGACAAAGTCAAAAATAAAGATTGCATGTGAACACCTCTTTGCCAAAGCCACAGCTCCAGTATGACAACTTTTTATTGTTGATCATTATGATAATAATAGTGTGTGGCATTGTGCAAGGATGCTATTTAGCTGCAAATAGTATATTACGCATATTATGTAATTGTGCAAATTAATTGTTTAATCTATAAAAAATTAATTATTCTTTTGTTTATTTAAAAAGTAATTTAATTCACTCGTGCAATTTCTAATTTTGGTAAATACATAACAATTACTCTGAAGAGATACTTCAATTATGAAAGGTTTTTTTTATTGAATGTGATAGTAGGAAACTGCATAGTGCAATATTAAGCAATTTGCTCAAGATTAAAGAGTTGTTTATGAATTCTTATTTTGTTAACTGGCCACTCAATCTGGTTCTAAATCTGTAATACAATATATCATGCTGATGATATACCATGTGAGGATACTGCCTTTGGGTTGTGCGAGGAGTTTGATATAAACAAACAATTGCTGCTAGCTAGTGACTTAAGCTGTAATCATAATTAACCGTGTGGTGCTGTTCTTCTGAGAATATCAATGAAAACAATTAAGTATGGCAATACTGATGCATTATGTTATAATTGTTCTTGATATGATTTTTGAAAAAGTACACTTCTATTACATACTATTATGTTGAGAAAGACATTTTGGCAGCAAATAAACACCACCATAGGGGCATATCTACATTAATGCTACAGTTCAAATTGACTTGGATACTCGAGAACAAAGGTGTGAGCACATTAATGTGAAAATGTAGTTTTGCAAGATGCTTCTGACCCCACAATTGTCAACACATGCTGCTCACTAATATTCAAAGTGCTGAGATTTTTATTCGTTATGGTTGTCACAGACTCTCTTGTTGTCTTTTGGACTGTGTCAAACCCAGACACCATGAGGGTTTTTACTTGTGGGAACAGCATTCTCTAGCTGTCGTGGTGATCCAATCATTCGCCGTGTGCTGCCTGGTTTATGAGGACCTGTAAATAGAACAAGCTTATCATCTATTCCATCTGTGTTTAAACTTGTACATAGGTAATCTCTTCTAAGTCAAAATATTTAGAACATTCTTTTATGGTTTCACGTACTCAGCTGTTAAATTATTTGCTTAACAGCTGAGGATGTGGACAATTGTTCTATGAAACATTTGTTGAATAAAGATCATGTAAGTGAAACCATAAAGTATTCTAAATATTTCAACTCAGAAGAGATTATTAATACGTGTAAATAAATCTCATGTAAGTGAAATCATTAAGTGTTCTAAATATTTTCACTCAGAAGAGATTATTAATATGTGTCGCACTGGGTTCGATTCCAAATTGAATTATATTGAAATTGTACACATGTGTTTAATGCCATATTCTTATGTAACAAAAAATTATAAAAATATTCTATAAGAAAAAAAATACCTACTCTCTATTCCTTAAAAAAATTAGTGGTGTACAATTAGAAAGATACCTGGAAGAACTGAAATGTTCTAAAGAGAGCTTTGACTTACAGGTAAACAGATTGTGCACCAGCAAAAATCTAGTTGATGATGAGAATGTTGTGGAATCCTACAATCTGAAGACTACAATAACAATGACCGAAACATACACTTTCACAAATGCATATTTAAACTCAAATCATATGAAAATGACATCTTAATAATTTGGCAAAAACTATTCCAAAAAAAAAAAGGAAACATTAACCAGACGTTGACAATCTCTCTTAAATATATAAATGTGTGTATGTATATATAATATTAATAATCACAGGTCAACATACATTTTGTGCTAACAAACAGCATATTATTTATTACCAAGTTTGATATGCTGATTATAAATATATAATCAGATTTTGTCCATCATGTCAGGTTTCTGAGCACTTTAACAAACTTATTCCATCAATAGCCATATATATATATATATATATATGTACAACACTTTTGTTTTCCATCCATTATACCAAGTCTCTTTAATTGATATATCTGAATAAACAAGTTTATTGACATCTTGAAAGATAAAGGGGTTGACTGGTAATGTAAACAAAGCATTCGGTCTGTAATTTGCTCAGTTGGGGTGCAGAGGTTTTGATAGTAGTGTGAGTTTTTCTGTGTGAAATGATGAAGAAACAAAGGCATAGTTGTAAAAACTCTCAAAATATTTTTCATTATAAGTTTACTCCAAAATCTCAGAGGCTGTGAATTGTTAAGACCACCTATAATTTTATTTCAATTGCAGCATAGGGACCAGGATTTTGCCTGGGCACTCAGTGTGAATTGTAAAAGGTTGCAATGTAAAATTGACTTAGTGGTTGAAAGGTGAGAAAGAACACCTACCTTCCAGTGTACCAATGATGTGGCATGAACAAAAATTACCATGACAATGATAATTATTTCTGCTTAACTAATGCAACTGGGTTTTCTTCAAAAAATAAGTGAGCCATTCAGTGTCCCAATCTCCCTTTGACTGTGAAACCAATACATCTGGAAGAAAATTTGCCTGTTCCCCTCTCACCTTCTACATGGAAAGGAGAATTGGAATCTGACAAAATGTCATCTGATAATATGCAGCCCTCTCCATCAATGGATAACATCTACATTCCACATGAAGAAGAAGAAAACCACATTTAATAAAACAAGTGGAACTAAATGATCTGGTACTTAATTTGTACTTAACCTAAACAGCTGGTGAGTTTCTAGTATCTATCTATAGAAATGGAAGCTGCTGGATAAAGCTACTTAATGTAGAAACAAAAATTAGAATTTATTACCATATTTCACATAGTTACAGATTCCTTAAGTTTGTGCATGCAGCGATGTGAATGGGCTGATAAAATTAGGTATTACACACAATGCTGAAGAGTGGCGCTTATGTATAGATGCTTCTAAAATAAGTCTGAAGGTCATTTTGTTACACAAAGGCAATAAACTTCCCTCTATACCTGTAGCACACTGTGTAGCAATGAAGGAAACTTAGGAAAACATGTGTCATATTCTTGAAATCATTAACTTTGAAAACCATTATTGGTATACTTTGGGGACAGATGTGATGCTCAATAATACTACATAGTCATGGAATGGTCAAGAAGAGAAGATTTCCCTCCCAGACAAAATAATGTAAAATTTAAACCTTTAGTTGATCCACAAAATATATTTTTTCCTCCTTAACAAATTAAATTTTGGCTTATGAAGAACTTTGTGAAAGATATGTGAACTTTGTGAAAGACAAGACAGGCAAGAGTTTCAAATATCTATAAAGAATGATCCCTGGTTTGAGTGATGCAAAATGAAAAGAAGGAATATTCTTTGAACCTTAAATTAAAAAAGTGATGTGAGACCAGTGATTTTTAGAAAAATTAATTCCAAATGAACTTGTAGCATCGGGATCATTTAAAAGTGTTGTGAATTGGTTCCTCAGCAACAAGATGGAAGAAAGTAATGAAGAAGTAGTTTAGAGTCTCCTTCAAAGTTACAAGAATTTGGGATGCAGGATGTCTCAAAATTTACTTCCTGCATTCTCATTTTGATTTTTTCCCTGAAAACTTGGGTGTAGAGAGTAACGATCAAGAGGAATGCTTTCATCAAGATATTTTGCAGATGGAAGTGTTATAAAGGGAGATGGGATCCATGATGAGTGATTACTGCTGGTTCCTACAAAGAGAGGATACTATAACATATAAGTAATATAGTATAAAATATAGTGAACTTTTGTAACAGTGGTGTCAAATATTAACATTTTAAAAAACTGAGTCACTGGGGTCGACCAGGAACTGATGATAGGAGCGATGGCTCCCAAAACTAGTCTTCCATTTTATTGAATTTTAGTGGTGTGTATGTTACAATTTCGACTCAATTTTTTAAAAAGAAATATAGTGTTATAAAGTGATTCCTGCCTTCTATTATGTACATGTAAGTAGGATTTACATAATATAACATGACTTTATTGTATTAACACCATTATAATGTGTAAGCATTTTGCATTAGATATTAAGAATGTGCAACAACTTAGTTAATATCAAACTTTTCAGAAGTGTAATAACTGAAAATCTGAGGGTACTGCTGAAAATGCATTGCACTTTTGGGTTTAGAATGGCAAATATATTATAGCAATGTTTCATTTTGGCACAATTTTAAAAATTCACATTTATAGATCAGTGATCTGCAATTCCCTTAGCAGCACTACAGTATGTTTAATTTTTCTAGCCAGAGTTTCATGTAAGGAAAAATATAAGGGATAAGCCATAAGTCAAGAAAAATAAGATATATGATTAAAAGTGTAAGGAACGTACTTTCAAATGAAGCCATCAGATGGTGTATGTGAGCAGAGGATAATGACACGGTGGCATCTTCAAGAGAGGGAATTTAGCTATGGAGCAACAGAAAGGAATTGCAATATGATATGGAGGAAGTAAGGAGGCTAGAGTTTTGGAACTGTGAGAGTTTAAAAAATAAAATATGTACTGGGAAGTTGAAACAATTACTATGAAAGATTGATTAATTGGGAGTGGTAGAAAAATGATTAATGGAAAAGAATGTAGAGACGGATGATTTCACATTTGGTAGAATAAAAGAAGAAGAGTTGGCAAAGAAGGGAAGAGCCCCTGGAAGCTTGGGTTTTTTGTTAGGAAATCATTGAGAAAAGTAATAAGAGAAACATGGACAAGGACAAAAATGCTTTGTGTGTTGTAGTGGATGATAAAATTGATAAATGAAAATGTCACATGCCCAGGAGTAGTATAATCCACCAGGATCCTTGCAGTACCATAACCCTGATCTGTATAAGCAACTGGAAAGTGGTATAGAGAGGATATATGAATGCAGAGATTATAATAATGGGGATATTAATATCAAAGTATGTGATGGAAATGTGGAATTTGGAACTGTTATGGCATGGAATAATGAAATAATGACCAAAAAAAATATAGTAAGGCATAGCAAAGATAAATACAGTATTAGACATAGTGAAACATTTATTTAATTTTGTGAAGTGAATGCACTAGATATTCTGAATGGTAAATATGGTGAAGATGTATCGGAGAAATTTACTTTTGTTAATAATAATGGCCAGTGTGTTATTGACTATATATTATGACCAGTCAACATGGGGTATATTGTAAGTAATTTTAAGATATTTAACTTTAACTCAAGTAGTGGTCATTTTCCACTGGTAGTGAATATAAAATCAATCAGGGTATGCAGTGGATAATTTAGGGGAAAGGAAGAATGGTATTAGGCAAAATGACACATTTAAAGGATGAACAGAGCAATAAATTTTAACGGACGCTGAAATCAAAGTAAGGCCAAATATGCCAATATGGAATATGTTATGTGTTAAAAAAATAATGAAGCAGAGAAGGCAACCAATAACATAAATTCATTACTGCAAAGAGCTGGAGATGGGATGAAAAAGGGGATGGGAGTTGTGGAAACGGGTGAAGAGTGGTATGATGATGAATGTAAAGTAACAAAAAAGTGTTGAAATAAATGCTGATAAAATGGAGAGGTGCAGAGGATGAGCAGTCAAAGAAAAAAATATTTACATGGGACAATATATTTATAACTTGCTGATAGAGAGCAAGAAACATGAGTGTAGAAGGAAAAACAACAAGAAATTAATCAGATAATAAGTGAAGGAAATATCAGTAGGATGTGGAAAAGTAACTTATAACATATGTTACATTAACATGGGGTATTGATATTGTTAATTATTGGTCTCATGTCTTTTCCTGGCTTGTGTATTTTTGTTAATCCTATTATTTTAGCTATTGATGGATTAGGTATTTTGATTTTGTAAACATCTGAATTTGTGAGTAAGCTATTTCCTTTTAATATGTCTTCTATTGATTTTTTGCATTTGTGTAGGGGATTTTTTTCCATTTCAATGTTTAGTAGCTCATGAGCTATTAACAATGAGCTATTTTGAAACACATATAACGAGAGCCTTCCCATACATATTCAAAACATGGTACAGATATGTTGATGATGTGTTTGCCATTGTGGAAGATAGATTCATAGAAGATGCATTGAAACTGTTGAACTTGCAAGAAAAAACCATAAAATTCACTATGGAAACCGAGGTTAATAATACTTTACCTTTTCTGGACCTAAGAATAATAAAAAGGAGTAAAAATATAGAATTTGGTGTATACAGAAAGGACACACATACCGACAATTACATAAAAACAAAAGGTTTCAACCCCAGACCCCACAAGGAAGCAGCATTCAATAGTATGACATATAGGTAGGCTAGTTAATACACCACTCAGTAAAGTAGAAATCAGGAAAGAATACGCACACATAATACACACAGCAGAAATTAATGGATTTAACAAACAAATGGTAGATAAAAAAATAAAAAGATTTAAAAATAAAAAGGAAATTAAACTAATCACTACACTCAGTTCTTCACTTAAAGGAAACACTTATCAAAAATTCACATATCACCCTTATGTTAACCATAAATTCCAAAAAAATTTCAAAAAGTATAACATTACTCTGGCACCAATAAACAGATATAGTGTTGGTAAATTATTAAATCTAAATAAAATTAAACAAAGAAAGAAGAAAATTCAGGTATATATAGAATTAATTGCAAGGATTATGACAAAATATACATAGGAAAAACAAAGAGAAATCTGGGGATAAGATTAAAGGAACACTGGAGAAATATTAGACACAAACAAGTAGAAAAATCAGCAGTGGCTGCGAATTTTTGGAATGAAAATCATGAAATAGAGAAGGACATAACATTACTAAAAACAATTCAACATCCGAAAGAACTTAATATATGGGAAAAAATTTACATAAAAAAATATGAATACAAACTTATGAATTTTGATATACCAGAAGCAGACAACATATTGTTTAAGTTCATTAACAGACCACCAGAGCAAGCATAGTAACATACATACTTTGCTGAAATTGGCTCCTCAGTCGTCGTTTTGGTTGACAATGTCAGGAATGTACCTCACGAAACATGTACCAAAATTACTTTTATAAGTGTGTTTGTGAAACTTAAAGAGAGTTTTAACGTGACGACGTGATTTTTAGTGTTTTACTTTAAATCAAAATAAGATTAACAAAAGTTTCACTGTGTGGATTCCGACATTCCGTAAACATATCAAATAGTAGTATTCAAGAAAGAAGCAAAATTGAATAAATATAGATAAAGCAAATAAAGAATATAAGATAGTTAGGGATTGATTTATTTAGGAGTTATAATAGTTGGGGGTGGCAAATGGGAAAAGCCGAAAAAATTAGATTTGGCAAAAGGGGAAAGAGTACTGGCAGCAGTTAGAGGTTGTAAATATAAAATATAAATTTTAAGTGGCTAGAAAAAAATATATAATATGTGGTTGAGGCAGGAATGCTGCATGGTATTGAAATATGGGGACTGGAAGGAGGATGGGAAATTGTGGATGTTGTGCATAGAATGTTTTGTAGAGAAATTTTAGGTGTACCAAGTACAACAGCAAAGGAAGTTGCACAAATTGAAATGAGAAGAGTGGTAAGGAAAGGTGTGATTATGGAAGGAGCTCTCAAATATTGTTTCAGAATCCTAAATATACATGAAAGAAATCTGTTAAGGAAATGCTTAGAATTTCAAGAATAAGAGTCTAAGGAGTAATGGGTGGAGTAATAGTCAGGATAATTTTGAAGAACAATGAAATTGGGGATATTTGGAGAAGGAGAGGGAGAAAAATGTTAATACAAAAAGTGTTTAGTGAGATAGCAGGTAAAAGATACTTAGTATATTATACACTGATAAAAAATATGTGGGAAAGAGAGTGGTATATTGGTAAATAAAATAAAGAACAAAGAGAGGGCATTGCATGGTTAAAAGCAGGCGTGGGGATTAAAAGGAATAAGGGAAGGTTTTTCTTAGAATCAGCTTCCAATATGTGGAGGAAAGGAAGATATAGAACATATAGTGTTTGAGTGCAAAGGAACAGGACTCTAGAGGAAAGAGTTTATAAACAACAAACTGTTTAAATTAGATAGAAAAATAGCCTTAATGAAAATCTTCAGTAAAGATAGCAGGAATGTAGGGAGAGTTCCTTAGTAAAGTTAAAAATAAATGGAATTGGGTACTAAGAAGGAAAGTAAATCAAATGACTTAAAGGGTTATACCTTGTTTAATTATATTAGAATTTAGATAAAAGTGATTATGGCTGGGAATGGATTAAATTTTATTGAATTTCATTAAATTATTGAGCTTGGGATTGGAAATTGCTTTTTAGAAGGTGCATAAATATAGCTTTATAGTATGCATTTGAGAAATAAAGGCTTTAGTATTTTGTAGAGGCTGTAGTTAGCTAACAAAATAATGGCATAGGTAGAGTAACTGAAAATATGTAGGACCTTGGATTGGGATGGAGCCTGGTATTCTAGAATTCCAATAGGCTGCTGCTGATAAACCAGGGACTAGGGACTGATGCAATCAAGGTCGACATATTGCATTTGTTTAATTATATTAGAACTGATAAGATGATAGTACAAAACCAATTATTGTACTTTATTTTTTTGTAACTTTGAGGAATATCTAAAATGGCCTGGGTCAGATAGGTAGAAGCCCCCTGGTAGTTTGTATTTGTATTTTTTCTTAGCATGTTAATAAACTTCATTCATTCATTATAGATTCCTAAGTACAATTTAAATAATAAGTTTATAATATTGATATGTACTCTCTAAGTGGCATATAACTAAAGTAGGTCACAAGGTGCTGTCTCTAATTCTGTTTAATATTTTCATAGATAACATCAATGAAATTGGCTGATTTCCCAAAGGCAAACAGGGATTTTTTGAGATTACATCGCCATATGCATTAGCCAAAAAAATTAGCAGAATAAACAACATTACAAAAAACTAGAAAATGAAATGCAGAAAATTATCAATAGCATGGAAACATGGGCATCCACTGACAATATGGAAATAAACATTAAAAAGATATTTAAGGTATGGTACAGATATGTAGATAACACATTTGCCATAGATAACAAAAAATTCATTGATGATGCCTTAAAACTTTTGCATATACAAGATATAAATATATCATTTAGATATGAAATAGAAACAGATAATATGTTGCCATTCTTAGATATTAAAATAATGAAATGTCAAGAAAATCTGAATTTGGAATATATAGAAAGAATACACATGCAGATAACACACCAAAGCTGACAGTTTTAACCCCACAGTGCACAAACATGCAGTAATTAACAGATTAATACACCGGCCAGTTAATCTACAAATTAGGAAAGAAGAATATTTTAATGAATACAAACAAATAGAAGAAACAGCTGTTAAAAATGGTTTTAAAAAAGAACTAGTACACAAAAAAGTGCAGAAATTCAAGAGATAAAAACATATCAAAGAAACCACAACACTTTCAGCAAGAAAAGATAAGCTAATTTTTATAAATTTCACATATCCATATGCTACAAAAAATTTCAGAATATTCTTAAAGATTTTAATATCAGTTGGCACCGATTAATAGATTTAATGTTAAAAACTTACTGATAGATAATGTTAATGACAATATTCCACAAGAGGAAAAAGCAGGTATTTACAAAATAAATTGTGCAGAATGTGAAAAAATCTACATTGGAAAAACAAACAGAAACATAGGCACATGGTTAAAGGAACATTTCAGGAACATAAAGTACAAGCAAATAGAGAACTCAGCAGTTGTCATTTTTGGACACGAAATCACGACATAATAAATAAAGCAAAATTATTAAAATCAGTACAAGGACCTACGGAACTAACAACCTGGGAGAAAATCTACATCTACAAATACAAAGACAGTCTAATGAACTACGACATTGCCGGAGATGAAAACATAGTTTATCACACCACCACCAGAGCAGAATACACATTCACACAGCTCAACGAATGATCCGCAGTTGAACTTTAGCCTGGCTGAAGATGGGAACTAAATGTTCTCGAAACCAGTTCCATACATTTATGTACAGTACGTGAAGCTTTAAGAGTGTGTAGTTCAACTGAATCATACAATGATATCAATTAATTAAAAAGATAATTTTTCAGCTTTTCAGTCTTCAGCACACTACAATAATTTGCAACTTAAAATCAATAATGAACTACTGAAGAGAAAGAACTTAGTATATATCTTGGAATAACACTTGGCAAAAAAAAAATTTATCTTCTCTGAACGGATTGGCAATATAACTAAGAAAGTGAATAAGAAGAAAACAACATATTAAGAAGACTAACAAGCATCAAATGGGGAGAATCCATTGGTCTTCTTAATGACCCATTTAAAGCTACATAAAGCCTGATTTGCTCTATGGAAGTTAAATAATATCCACAATAAACAATCAACTAAAATTAATTTGATATAATACAATCTAGGTCATTAAGAATAATAATAGGAGCCTTGAATACAACACCAACTGCTGCAATGCAGAGCATAATTAATAACCAAGTCGACTCACACCTGATAAAGCTGGCAAAAGCCTATGAAACATGTTCTGCATTATTCAATGGTAAGTGCAGCATAAGAGTATTAAATCAACTCACTAGATAATTAAGAACATATTATAAACTACTGTTTGCCCATCTGTACAATATGACAAAACTGTTAAGGCTTCTGTGGTTAGCAGATAAGAATGGCAAGAATTTGACAAGGAGTGGCATATATCTCAAGCCATAATGAAGATTGAGGTAGATAATAGTATTCCATTGGATATACATGGAATTCTTTGCTTGTATTTCTGTAAGTATAAATTGCACTTCAAAAGGACTAATTTTCCCCAGCAGACATGTAAGTCTTAAAGATGCCTTATGGAAGAAGCAGGCATTTGCAGGTATAGTGATTCATATTGTGCCAAATTATGTGGAATTCAGGAGGAAATTCAATCCCTAGACTTTATGAATCAGTAAGTATTTTAGATATGATGGGATATTTGATAGCATTTTTTATAGTTAAACCACAAAATAGTTTATAGGGGCTGCAAAAGGTATTTATCCTTCCATATGATGGAAAAGATTATGTACCAAGCAACATTAGTGTTCACTGGCTTCTAAATTTTTTAATGTATCCTTTCCTCAATTGCAAATGTATGCTTAATAATCAGCTTATGGCTAAATTCACACTAAAATAAAAAAAAACAGCCTCCCTTCAATTGTACTAGAAAGTTGGTTTCTATCTAATGGCATCTTAGATACCTGAATGAATTGAAATTTTCAGAATATTATATCATCCTGCAATGAAAACTCTGATTAATACATATGATTGATCAGATCCTTATTAGGAGTAAAAAAAGTATATTTTGCATATTTCCCAGAGGTTGAATTATACAGTTTTATAGAAATATTTCTATATATTTATGTTTTGTTAGAATTAAAGTTTTGTTCCAGCTGTTTTAAGAGTTAAGTTTGCAAAAATTGTAGTTATTTATTATAAAACTAGAGACACTAATCTAGCAATTACCAAGTGCATCATATATTGCATAATTTAAAACAACATTTTTTTTGTATTTTACCAAAAACAGAGAATAGGCAATTTTAGCAAAGCTCTGATACAATGCAATTATGCTGAATGATAGCAAGATGGCTGGAGAGACCAGCTCTATTTTCTTGAAAATATGTAGCAAATATAATTATTTAAATTATATGTGATATTTATTTTCAGTCAATTCTCAGCTTACAGTTCAACTGCTTAAGTATAGTTTCAAACATGAAGAAGACTTACCTAAGCAGAAAGTGGATCCTGAGACCATGCCATGCAAGAAAATATTTAAAATATTTAGATGTTAATGAAAGATTGGAGAAAGATACTATATAGTGGGGAAAAAAGCATATTTTACTATATTAATTAACCTATTATTATACATTACATCATATGAACTTATGTATAACTAAGTTGTTATACAGAATTTAGTTTTTGGTCTAGCTATGAAATCCACAAACTGAACTGTAGGGATAGCTCAATTAGCCATGGCCTTTTCCAGTTTGAAACTCATGAACAAAGTAGATAATATTCTTAGATAGTTCCAGCTCAACAAAAGGGGTACATAAAAAGTGTTGTATGCTTTACCATAATCTAACAGTATGAAAGAAGATGCACTGCATAGATAAATGTAGATATCTTAAAGTTGTGGTTGAGGTCATTAAGGCATGACTCATGAGCTGAAGTCTTAAGAGTTTAATTACCGCCAGGACCATCCTCGTAACTGGGTTTTTTTCCAGATTTTCCTCAGTATTAAATGGCAAATACTGGGGAGGTACCTTAAACTTATGTCTGAAATGATTCCTTCCTTAAATAAAAAATATAAAATAAAAAATTATATTAAAAAACCTATTTGTCATTTCATCTGAAGTATCATCAGTGTGCCCATCACCTGTGATGCCTCAGCAGTAAAAACGGGCATTAAACACTATTGAAAAATCTTTAAGTTGTACATGTTTTCTGACATGCTTACAACTGTCATCAAATGCAAATGCTAGTGCCAGAATAAATGCTGTATTTCCCAAGAAATTCTTTATTCTGACCTTGTATTTCTAAATTTCAGGTTTTGTATTTTATAATTTTTAATCCTTATTTCTGTTATTAGCTAATTGTTCATTATTGTGTTTCCAAATATCGTATTATTTACAATTTCCTCTATACCTAGACAATGTGTCCACATAGGAGAAAGTTGGCACTCCTACATTTTTCAAATTCTTTCCATTGAAACCAGTTTTTAGCCTGTAAACCACTTGCCATAATCAAAAATTGGGATGTCATCCAAATTTGTTTACCTATTGGAATCTCTGCTATACAAGAGATGTACAGTAACTTCTTAATGACCCGATATCTGCTGGTAACCCATATACTTGAAACTCTGAGATGAATATAGGATTTCTTTCCTCTGCTACTGGTCTTGTTTATTTTTGACAGATAAGCTTGTTTAAATGGAACATGGATGAGATGTTTTGTAGTGAATGTAAGTTAGATCATATAAAATATAAATTGCTATGACAGTGAAGAACAAATTTCACTACTTATAAATCTGTGTATTACCATATTAACAGGGAGGAAACATTCTTGGGTTGCATCTGTAAAACTAAATTACTATAAAGCATTTTTCTCAAATTTAAAAAGACAATTCTATATTACACATAGCAGCAATACCAATTTTGTTCAGCATTCAAAATGTTGGGCTAGTTATATTTAGCCTGTAATTGTTATAGGCTAAACAATTAGTAGATTAGATAATGGGGGTGTTAATGGAGTTTAAACAACCTCTGGCATATAATTGAAAACCTTTTTGTGATACAGTCGAACTACACACTCTATTGTAGACAATCTACAATAATGACAAGTAAGTGAAGCATAAGAGTGTATAGTTCGACTGTATCATAAAATGTTTTCAATTATATGATTGGCTTCACTGTGAATGTTCCAATTAACATTTTTAGTTAACCTCTGGCATGTCAGCCTATAAGGTTTATTGTGCTACCCATAGGAAGAGACACCTTCATTGTTTCCCAAAATCTGTTCCTTGGACAAATTGCAGTATTTTGGTTCCAAGAGAGTCGAACTGGAACTGAAGATGGGAGCAATTAGCTCCAGAAACTTAGTTTTCCTCTTTTAAAAACTATTAGTGATGTAAGTGTTACAAAGTCGACTCAGTTATTCTAAACTTGTTATTAAGTTCTTCACAAAAGGACTTACTCCAAATTAAATTAAACATTGATTGAACCTGTATGTATGAGGAAGCATCCTCCTCATATTCTACTATAAAAGAATGGGCCAAACTTTTTCGAATGGATGGGCTGAAAAAGCATTAAAGATGAAGAGAGTGCAGTCAGCCCTTGGAGATGCTCATTCCTGAAAACATTACTCTTGTGGAAGGAGAAATTATGGAAGGCCAGCAGCTGAAAGTTGCAGAAATAGCAGCAAGGTTTGGCCTTTCTAAAACAACAGTCCTTCAAATTATTCATGACCATTTAAACATGAATAAGGAGTGCCTAGGCTCTTTCCTCAGTCCAAAAGGAGCAACGAGTCATCTGTTGTCAGGCATTTTTGAGCTCTGCTGTGGCGAGAGAGAAGTTCTGTAAACCACTCATTGTTACAGGAGATGAAACTATGGCCCTCTACTATGATCCTTTGTCCAACAGAGAATCAATGGAGTAGCGTAAACCTAGCGAAGTACCTCCTCTAAAGGCCAAGGTCACTCAGTCAACCAAGAAGATCATGGCCATCTTTTGGGGCTGTGAAGGAATACTCTTCATTGACTTCAAGGAGAGGATCACCACAGTAAATGGGGATGCTGGCCTACTGCACAGACTACATGCTTCCATCAAAGAGAAAAGGCGAGGAAAGCTGAGTGGTTGTGTGCACCTTCTTCATGACAATGCGTCTGTGCATACAGCTCTTGTTGCAAAGGAAGCTGTGAAGAAATGTGGCTTCAAGGAGATAAACCATCCATGCTACAGCCTTATCTAGCTGCCAGTGTTTATTTCCTCTTCTCAAAACTCTAGAAGGACCTTCCAGGAAGGAAATTTAAATATGAAAAAGTAGTGATGGGTGCTGTTTATGCCCATTTTGCAGACAAAACTTCTGATTATTTTTGTGGGGGATTGAAATGTTAATTCAAAGATGTGAGAAGCGTATTGCAATAAAGAATAACTAAATTGAAAAGTGAAATATAGTTTTTGTCTTTATCATACATAGAAAATAGTTAGGATGGAAGCTTATGGACTATCCTCATAACATTATCCATAGCATCTGGATTTGAATGTGTAATTCACTAGAAGTATTCAGTGCCTTGTTTGCTATGAAAAAAATCACTGTGGAGCCTAAGCTGTACTCTTCATTTTTATCAGGTTAATAGTTTTCGTAGAATACAGAAATGGAGTAATAAATGATATAATTGGTGATAACTTTCATAGTAACTAAAAACGTTAATTGGAACTTTTAGAGTGAAGCTAATCATATAATTAAGATCATTGTATGATTGAGCAGAACTACACACACTCTTATTGCTCCACTAATTTGTTTATAATATGTAGTACTATCCTCAGCTAACTGTTGATTGCTGGATAATCCGTTATGCTATGGTAATGTGTATTCTGCTCTAGTGGAGGTGTGATGAAGTTAAAGTTCATGTTTTCATCTCCGGAAGTGTCGAACTTTATTAAACTGTCTCTTTATTTGTAAATGTAGATTTTCTCCCATGTTGCTAATTCTGTAGGTCCTTCTACTAATTTTAACAATTTTGCTTTATTCACTATTTCCTGGTTTTCTGTACTGCTGATTGGTCCATTTGTTTGCCCTTTCTGTTCCTGAAATGTTCTTTTAACCATGTGCCTATATTTCTCTTTGTTTTTCCAATGTAGATTTTTTCACGTTCTGCACAACTTATTTTGTAAATACCTGCTTTTTTCTCCAGTGGCATACTGTCATTAACATTGTCTATCAGGAGATTTTTAACATTAATTCTATTTACAGGTGCCAACCTGAATTTAAAATCTTTTAGAATATTTTGAAACTTTTTTGTAGCCCATGGATGATATGTGAACTTTTTAAAAATTAACTATTTTTTCCTGCTGAAAGTGTTGTGGTTTCTTTAATAAGTTTTTGCATCTTGAATTTCTGTATCTTTTTGTGTACTAGTTGTTTTTTTAAAACCAGTTTTAATTGCAGTTCTCTATATTTGTTTGTGTTCTTTAAAATATTCTTCTTTGCTAATTTGTAGGTTAACTAGCCTGTGTGTTAAGCTGTTGATCACTGTATGTTTGTGTGTTTTGGGGTTAAAACTGACAGCCTTGATGTGATTATCTGCATGCATATTTTTTCTATATATTCCAAATTCCAGGAGTTGGGAATGTGGGAAATAACTTTTATACAAAATATGAACATAAGGTTATGAACTTTGAGGTCCCAAAAGAAGACATATTAATCCAAAAGTTCATAAAATGTCCATGAGAGCTACACTAAGTCCATTCAAACAAAACAAATCCAGCAGTAGACTCACACCTGATGATGTGGGCAAAAGCCTGTGAAACATGTTCCGTATAATTCAACCCAAAGCTTTTATTCACTATACTGTGGACTCAACAAACCCTGATATGGTTACTCCCTCTTCAGATATTGCAAATCACATCACTAGAAGAGCATTGAAAGACATAGGTAGTGGCCATAGAGTCACCATAACTGAAACCATTTAGCAACAAATGAATCATTTAAAAGCTAGTCAACTGAAGAGATGAAACTTCCAAAAAGCATAACTGATAATTATAACAATTGATAACTTTTCTGAAACTCATTGACAAAAAATTTGAAGATATTGACATGGAGAAAAGTCCTCTGAAACTAATTGCCAAAGTTAACAAAAATCTGATTAATGCTGCAAAAATAACAATAACCAGAGGAAAGGGTATTAGGTACAAAACTTTTTGGAATCAGAGATTATCTGCATTAAAAAGAGACTGAGATAATATCAGAAATAGAGCAGGAGCAACAAAGTGAGAGACTGGAGAAAGAAAACTGCATTTCTAAACTGGGAAATAAAAAATACTAAGAAGGAGTTATTTAATAAATTCCTAAGTTCCCTTAGCCAAAAAAATAAGCAGAACAGACAGCACTACAAAAACTAGAAAATGAAAAGCAGAATATTATCAATAGCATGGAAACATGGGCATCCAACAACAATATGGAAATAAACACTAAAAAGATACTTAAATGTAAATTGGAACTTAACACAGTAATGAATGAATGGTGTTTAACGCCTGTTTTTGCTACAGAGGCACCACAGGCGATGGACACTGATGATATGAGATGAAATGATATATTGGGAAAGGATTTTATGGAAGGAATCGTTCCAGGCCTAAGTTTAGGGTACCTCCCCGGCATTTGCCATTTATGAGGACTGAGGAAAACCTGGAAAAAACCTCAGTCAGGAAGGACGGTCCTGGCGGTATTCGAACCCAGACCTCCCGCTCACGAGTCCGAGACTTAACGACCTCGGCCACCCGTGGCGGTACTTAACACAGTGAAGCCAATCATATTAATGGATATCATTGTATGATTCAGTTGAACTACACACTCTTAAAGCTTCACTTACTTTTCATAAATGTATGGAACCGGTTTCGAGAACATTTTGTTCCCATCTTCAGCCAGGCTAAAGTTCAACTGTCGGATCATTCGTTGAGCTGTGGGAATGTATATTCTGCTCTGGTGGCGGTGTGATAAACTTGTAGTTTATGTTTTCATCCCCGACAATGTCAAAGTTCATTATGCTGTTTTTGTATTTGTAGATGTAGATTTTCTCCCAGGTTGCTAATTCCGTAGGTCCTTGTACTGATTTTAATAATTTTGTTTTATTTATTATGTCGTGATTTTGTGTCCAAAAATGATATGCTACTGCTGATTTCTCTATTTGCTTGTACTTTATGTTCCTGAAATGTTCCTTTAACCGTGTGCCAATGTTTCTCTTTGTTTTCCCTATGTAGATTTTTTCACATTCTGCACAGTTTATTTTGTAAATACCTGATTTTTCTTCTTGTGGAATACTGTCATTAACATTATCTATCAGCAAATTTTGAACATTAAATCTATTAATCGGTGCCAACCTGATATTAAAATCTTTAAGAATATTCTGAAATTTTTTTGTGGCCCATGGATGATATGTGAATTTTTTAAAAATAAGTTTATCTTTTTTTGCTGAAAGTGTTGTGGTTTCTTTGATATGTTTTTGTCTCTTGAATTTCTGCACCTTTTTATGTACTAGTTCTTTTTTAAAACCATTTTTAACTGCTGTTTCTTCTATTTGTTTGTATTCTTTAAAATATTCTTCTTTGCTAATTTGTAGGTTAACTAGCCGGTGTGTTAAACTGTTAATTACTGCATGTTTGTGTGCTGTAGGGTTTAAACTGTCAGCTTTGATGTGATTATCTGCATGTGTATTCTTTCTGTATATTCCAAATTTAAGTTTTTCTTGGCATTTCATTATTTTAATATCCAGGAATGGCAGCATGTTATCTGTTTCTATTTCGTATGTAAATGAAATATTTTTATCTTCCTATTTTTATCTATATATGGGCAGTAGTAAAGGAGATGCAGAGAAAGAAAAGTGCCAAAAGAATAGATTAATTACTTTAGGAACCTAATGGGAGTTCGGAGTGTAGGAAAGTATGATCTAGAATGGAGTAGTGTTGTAAATAGGATAGAATATTTGGATAAAGAATATAATATGAAAGAGGACCAGATTTAAAACACTGAAAAGGAAAAGGGCAGCAGGAGTGGATGGAATTCCAGGGGAGTTCTGGAAAACATTTGCAGAAATTGAGGGAGGTATTAGACTGTTAACTGAAATATTAAATAAAATAAAGGAGGGGAAGATAATACCTGGGTGCTGAAAAGTGAGCATGATAGTATTCTTATATAAATTAAAAGGGGATATTAATAAGCCAAATAATTATAGGGAAATTAGTCTGTTATCCATACTGGGGAAGATATATATGGGTATATTGGTTGAAAGACTACATATATATATATATTTACTATCATTATAATTACTGCTTCTTTAATTTTCTTGCTCATTTTCCACTGCCACTCTTTTCTTTTCTCTTGTATTAAGCATTTATAACCCCCCTTTTTTTAAAAAAACATTTGGCTATCTTCCTCCTTTTCTGAACTTCTCCACGTAACTAATTCTTTAGATACCTCATGCTTAGCTATCACACATTCCTGATCATACCATCCATAACCTACCCTTTTCCCTCTTTGCTGTATCTCCACCTTTTTCCCTGCCCACATTAATATGGATTCCAGCCTTTTTACTGCCTCTTCTATCCAACCTGCTCTTAATGCTTCCATAACTCCATATTTTCTAATTTTGCCTATTTTTGATAACAAATTATCCCAAAAGTACCCTGCATACTCTTCTCTCCATTTATAACATCCTATATATTCCAACTCTATTTCCTCCTCTTCTGTACTTTCTTTCCCTAAGCTCAACCTCATTATTAATGGGAAATGATCTCTATCTCCTATCATATCTAACACTTTAAATTCTAGCAGCATCTGATCTATACCTTCACTACATAACATGTAATCAATCACACTCTGCACATTTAAATTTATGAAGGTAAATTCCCCTTCTTGATCCTCTTCCTGTTGTCCTTTACACATGAATAGTCCATTCTCTTCACAGAACTCCATTAATTTGCTACCCTCTCCATTATGCACCTTATCCCTACTCTTTCTTACCCTCTCATCACTTCACATCCATGCTTCACTTTCTGAATCCACCAACCTTACATCACTTCTACAACTCTTGCATTAAAATCTCCAGGTATCATAAATTCCAAGTTTGGATATTACAAGCTTAATTCTTATATTTTCTGAACTTAATTGAATATATAAATTACCATTATAAAATTCTGAACCAAGGTGGGTTATACAATACTAATACATAAACATAACTTAACTCCCTTCACTTCACATACCTATGTACATCTATGTAATCAAAACAATCCACAACTATTTTTTTCCCTCCTTGTCCAACCAAGTCTCCACTATTGCAATCATGTCTCCTTTCTTTAACACTTCCACATTTCTTATCTTTGACCTTAGTCCCTCTACATTCCACAGCACCACCCTCCAGTCCAGTTGCTATTTTGAGTCACTCTTTCCACTTTTAAATTTTTCTACCTTCACTCTGTGCCTCGTTCTCCTTTCCCCTGAGGCCTCTGTTCCTTCTCAGTTGCTACCCTCTGGTGTTCAAACTACCTTTAACTCCACACCATCAATACTGCTACATACTCCTCTCACTGTTAATGATGTGTCCTTGTTCTTTACTGGTATTTTGCCTGCTGTGCTGTCTGGCTGTCTTTCTCCTCTTCTTCTCCCATCTTCTCTCTATTCTGCATTCGTTTCCTATTCTCCCACACAGCCAAGTCCTGCCTTTCTTCTGTCTCCTCTCTTCCTGTTAATGAAAATTCTTTAATAGTTTTCCTTAGGCTGTGTTCTCATACCTCCTCTGGTATTGTCACCCTTGCTGCCTTCACTGAAGTACTCTCTGCTCCCCCTCTTATTTTGCTCCATACCTCCTCCACTCATAGCTTCTAACATCCTCATCTGATCTTCTTCCTCTCTGGTTATCTGCTTTACTGCATCTCTTCCTCCCTTTCTTGCTGATGTCTCCAAGTTCACCTCTTCCACTTTATTTCTATGCTTATTATCCCCTAGTTTCTTTCTTCCCATCCATAATGACTTCTGCTGCCTGTTTCCCATCCTTTTTTGTCCAGTCACCTTATCTGTATTTGTGTCCATTTAAGCAGTTCTTTCCCAATCAATCCACAACTGATACATTTTAGAACTTTCAAAAAATAAGACATTTTTAAAAAATTCTGTTGGATCTCACACAGTGAAGCTTGTTAAATGTAAATTGTATCTAATCTGTCATTTAACATACTCTTATATTTAACTTACATTTAAATACGATGGGACCAGTTTCAAAGAGACATCCTCTTCATCTATAAACTGGAAATTTGTATTACTTTCTCCTGTAATGTCGAAATTTATAAGATGATTCCTATGTTTATGAATGTAAATGTTTTCCCATGTGTCCAATTCTGTACATCCGTGTGCTTCTTTAAGTAACTTTATTTCTCTTTTTATGTCGTGATTATCTTTCCAAAAATGGTGTGCTACTGCTGACCTATCAATCTGTTTGAACTTAACGTTTCTGAGATGTTCTTTTAACCATGTTCCTATGTTTCTTTTAGTTTTTCCAATATATGTATTGTATTTTTATATCATGATTTTCGGTTCAAATTTAACTTCCAAAAGAAGTTGGATTATTGAGAGTTGTACAGGGACCAGTAGAATTGGATATTTGGGGTAAAGATTTACATCTATAAACATAAGGATCATTTGATGAATTTTGACATTCCGAAAGAAGAAAATATAAATTTTAAGTTCATAAAAGTTTCACCAGAGTGGAACATTGCTTCTGATGCTATGTAAAAACAACCTTTCACACCAGTCGTCCACGGCCGAAGATGGAGATAACATATCTTTGAAACCGGTTCCGGATATTTTTAAGGTTAGTGAAGCATGAAGAGTGTTAGATGACAGATTTAATTCATGTGAGCTTCACTGTGTTAGTTCCATATGAATTTTTTTTCAGTTTTTACAATTTTTAAAAATTTTTAAGTATTTTCTAATTTTAACAATTAATCTTTAAAAATGTCTGCAGCTATCCAAGCTTTTTTATTTGATCTATACTCTATTGGTTTTGATTTGACATTTTTAAACATCTTGGTTTTGCAGATTTTACTACCATGAACAAAGGTAGTTTCATATTAGACCCTACCAGCAACATGACACTTTCTTTACTATTCTTTCCTCCACTGCAATGTTCTCCCCTGAAAGCTTAAGTTTTCTCTGGTGCACATTTAAAGAACAAACTTATTTTGTCAATGTTGAAAATGTCTCTAGCTGATGTTTCTTCAATCATTTGCAAAACATTCCTCTTTCCAAGAATTTGCTGCATATGGACTCACACTGCACTTTCACCACACACTGATTTAAAAGAGATGCCATTCCTTTCTTTAAAACCATCTAACCAACCGGTGCTAGCTATGTATTACTTTTATCTAAACTTGGAGAAAATTCTTCAACTTTTGCACAAACAAAGGGACCACTTAAAGAAATGTTTTTATTCCATGCTTGCTTAAATCACTTTAACATGCACTCGTCGATATCAGGATTTTCCAGTTGTCTCGCTCATTTTCAACTCTTTCCATTTTCATGGCACAGCTTAAATTTTTTCCCTTATTCTTCAGATAATTTAACAAAGTGTTGGTGGTATTCCATACTCTTTTGTGATTTCCTTCTTCAAATTCTTTTTCACTTCTCAAATGATGGCAACTTTTTCTGCAAATTAAAGTCTTGTACTGAACACTTAGTTTACTAAAAGACATAATGGCACTGATTTGCAATATATTGAAGAGCAAGAAGCTCAAATGACAATTAAAGGTGCACACATTAAACAATAGCGGATGTCGGTTCGGGAAGGCCAGCGGCTGGGGAAAATTCACATTCCAGTCCCAAGGACCTCGTTTTGATAAAAAAACAATCTCAGAGCAAATACCTCTTTTACAGAAATACACATAAACAAAGTTTAACACCTTAAATTTCAGCATTTGCACTAATTTTTGACTGACATTTCTAAATAAAAACTTAGATTAAAGAGGATGAAATTTGAGTTACATGCAATTTTTTTTACATTGCTTTAATTCTAAATTCAAAGAACCAAAAATCTTTGAATTGATGATGATTTTGAATTAAAAATGCTTGAATTATCTGAGTTCCACTGTAAATCTCAATTCATTTAATAAATTAATTTTTGTGCATAAAAACATTATTCACTATCTGAATCTTCAACTAAGGTTGACTACATAGTGCATTTAGTGGAGCTTCCTAGTTTCTGTGAAGGCCTAGATGCATGATCATGCATATTAGTATACAAGTTCCACTGCACTGAAACCAACTTTTTGATCATTGCAGAAGAAAGTCTATTCCTAGTTTCACTGTGGATTTTCTCATGAGTCATGAGTAGTGTAGGGTAACCATACTTGCCTTCTAAACCTAAGATCAAGCTTAAAAATCCTAAGTATGACTTCCTTCAGAAGGGAAGTAAAGCCGTAGGTCCCGTGTCGCACATTTATGGCAGGATAAAGAACCTCAAGTCTGAAAGAAGAGGCCTCTGAGCAAAATTTGTCGGCCATTTCATGCCCTGAATAGAATGGGACGCTGATGACCTAAGATGTTAAAGAGCGTCCGTAAATAAATCAAATCAAGCAAGCTCATGAGTCAATCAATTGTGATGACTTGCAGTTGTTGATAATGGTATATTCAGAAGGTTAGAGGCCAGAGAGCTCAGTGGCTGTGTGCTATGCAATCCTTTCCACTAGGTGAAACAAGTAGAGCAATATCGTACAAGCTATCAGGAGAGGAGGAAAAAAAAATTACATACTCAGAATTTACTGATATTACTTATCATGAGTCCACTGTCACACCCCAACATGGTTAAAGGAAAATGTATAGGATTCTACTACTTCTATTCTAATATCTATCACAGATCTAACAGAATTACCACAGTATGAACAGGCTTGCAGGTGAAATGTTCTTGTTTGTAATTGCAGATTTTGAAGTAGCTATTCTTCTGGAGATAGCATTGAGCAATTATTTTGCAGAACTTGGTCCATGTGCTTTGCAGTTCCAATAAAATGATCATGCATATCAGACAACACTACATGATTTACCTCAAGTATAGTGATAGCTACAGCCACTGGTTGTAGTTAGTGACTTGCTTATTTAAGATCCTCGCATTTGTCTCCTGTAGCAAGCACTTTTAATTATATTATTTAATTGAATTGAAGGAGAAATGACAGCTTTTAGAAGCATCTCTTTTTTTGTTTGATAGTCTTTCTGAAATCATTAAAGCACAAGATCAATGAGTTGATGAGGGAGACTTCAAACTTAATAGCAGAATTCCTATTTCTCTTTCTAGTTGGCTTTCAACAAGGTATGAGGGGCATGACTGAATTTGGATGCTTTGGTTATTTTCTTGCTGACTGGAATAGTTCCTGCAGCACAATGTCTTTGATCAAGAGATTGATAATAGGCAGCACATCCTATGCAAGTTAAATGTTTGTACTTTTCTCCTATTATTATTCAGGCAGCCTGCATATTTCTTGCAGTGTCAGAGATGTCTGCCATGAGCTTCTTGTTACCTATCTCTTTGATTACAGCAGTGATGACTGAAGCAATAAATTGAACGTTTCTTTGCATTTGCCAGACTGAATACTTTTTAAGAAAATTGATTTTAGTGTTATGAAAATGAAATTTACTGTTTGGGTCTCAACACATCTCTGCATCTATTGGAAACTAAATGTGAGCATATTTGATAATTTAATCTGTGATGATGCACTGATATTCTGTATTGAGCAATATCATACTTATAGGATGATGGTTACAGGTGGGTTGTGGCCAGGATGAATTAGATTATAAGTCTTCTGCCAATATTTTGATTCTAGCATGAACAAAGGAGTGCCAGAAGTTTAATTAGCTCAAGTGACAACTTTGTTAATTCTTCATCAGAAACTGCCTGCAGGAGTGTCCAATGTACCTGAGGTAACACACGATATAACTTCTGATAGGCTAGGCAGCCTAGAGATGACATCTATGGTGAAGGGCTACTACTTATATGTTTAGGAAGTCATCCTTGGAATTTTCCCTGATCTTGCAGAGTTTTTGGAGCCATACATTTGATAGATTTGGGCAGAATGAGCACTTAAGATGATGATCTCATAGAAAGTGGCCACAGTATTTTGATATATGAATTCACAGTACTTATACTTGGCTTCTATCTTGTATAGCTTCCATACTTTCATATGATGATGCAAGCTGAAGAACTTCACTCAAACATTGATGTTTTATAGGCTATTCCATCTTTATGTACCCCAACTTAGCTTCTACATGTTACATGTTTCTGGTTTCTAAAAACTTGAGTGTGCAATGGGTTTGAAACACCCACCAAATAATTAATATATATTATCACATGATTTTTTTTTAAAAAAAATATTTTAATAGTGTTTAATGCCCGCTTTACTACTGAGGCACCACAGGCAGTGGGCATTGATAATACATGAAATGAAATGATTAATTGGGAAAGGAGCTTTTTTTAAGGAAGGAAACATCTTAGGTTTTGGTTTATTTTGTTTTAATTGATATCATTGTATGATTCAATTGAACTACACACTCTTAAAGCTGCACTTCTTTTCGTAAATGTATGGAACCAGCTTCGAGAATATTTAGTTGCCATCTTCAGCCAGGCTAAAGTTCAACTCAGTTTATTTTTTTTAATTTGTTTTTATTTGTTTATTTACGGACACTCTTTAATATCACAGGTCATCAGTGTCCCATTCTATTCAGGGTGTGAAACAACCAACAAATATTGCTCAGAGGGCTCTTTTTTCAGGCTTGAGGTTCTTTATTGTGCCGTAAATGTACGACACAGGACCTATGGCTTTACTTCCCTTCTGAAGGAAGCCATACTTAGGATTTTTACATCCTTAAAATCCATCGATCCTGGCCGGGTTTGAACCCATGATCTTAGATTTAGAAGGCAAGTATGGTTATCACTACACCATCAGGACTAACAGGTCTAAGTTTAAGGTCCCCAGCATTTGCCATTTATGAAGTAAGGGGAAAACCTGGAAAAAACCTCAGTCAGGGAGGATTGTCCTGATGAAAATCAAAACATACACACTCTGCTCACAAGTCTGTACCTTAACTTCAGCCACCCATGGTGGTAGGATCACCTGATGCATATGCAATAGGCTGTAACAGGATAGCATTTTACTCTACTAGATTTCTACTAGTAAAAATGCCTTTATATTCTTTAATAAACAACAGATGCAAAATTTTGTGTAAAAAGTTTTTGATTTCATTTTAAAATTAAGTACAAAGAAAGAAATAAATAACAAAATTAACTAATCAGTCAATTTGTTTTTGAAATTTTAAGCAGTTAACATTTTCTATAGTTTAGAAAATAACTAAGATTAGGTAACTTATATACAAATACAATTAATTTACAGTTTAATATATGCTGAATTCTGTCAATTCTATATCTTGTGACAATATCTAACCTTTGGTCCCTTATTTTCATACTTGAAAATTGGCAAACCTAGGTTCAGCATATACTGAAGCATAAAAATGTAAAATAATGAGTGATGCAAAACTTGGTATACAATATATGTGCTGCTACTTATGTACTTATACTGATATAATTTTTCCTACTTTTTGTGTTAACTGCTATTAAAACAGAAATCTATTTTACAAAACTGTCTTCTCATTGATGGCATTCCCTACCCAACAATCCTATCGCTAGCTTTTTTTTTATATGAGATGAATTATTTATTTACCATAATTCTGTGGTTTCGACAAAAGTTGAGAGGAATATAACTAACCTTCCAACAGATGTTTTACTTCATCAGCAGGAGCTATTGCAAGACTTTCTAGGTTAGCTTCCTTCATCTCTGCCACAAGACGCTCTACCTGTCTCTTTTTGTCTGCAATGGCTGCCTCCAATGATTGAACCTAGTCAAAACAAAGTCACTGGTGATAAAGCAGATGTTAAATAGCCAGAATGTTTACCATTTTTAATGAATTCTATGTTCAATGTCATTGCATCTTATTGCAAGTATTTCATATAATTTTTAACAAATGTACTGTTCTCCAATAGTTACACCAAGTATCTTCTAATCTAGATTAGTTCTGACTTCAAATGCAGCCAATAAATGAAGCTGATATATAATATATATAAAACAATAGTATTACTCATTACCAGCTAGAAAAATGTGCCTTTCTGCAATTTGTATGAAAGGTACACGTACATATTGCTATCAGATAAATTCAAATACCTAAGAATCAACCTTGTGGAAACATCAGCAAGAGATGGTTTTGCTAAAAATTCTGGAAATTTTTACCTTCCATATACAAGTAGATATTTAATTTAATGGTATAGAATGGTGTTCTTAAACTTCTGGATGGTGATTTTGAAAAAGATCATGAGCATGGTGCCAGTGGTCAGTTCCACCATGATTTGCAAATGCCCTGTTGTTGGTTAATAAGAGATTTGATGAAATCTTCACATACCTAATACCTAGCAGTGCTAATGGAGGGGAAATGCTCTGTGAAAACCTATAGTAACAGTTTTTTATAAGCATCAAATGCCAAGGTCTTTTAATGTGATGAATGGAATGATCACCTAAATGAGTCTGTATGTATCGGTGCTTAAAATTACTTAGTATTCACCTTTAGCGGATAATTGTAAACTCTGCAGAGAACCTTATATAGGCTACATGTCCTGGCTGGGAATCAAATCTGAGCTATAAACAGACATGTTTCCACTATCGTGGACCAATAGCAAATGGTATAGAAAGAGCAAACATGAATTTGTATGTAACTTTTCTTAAGTACCTCATATATTTATGGTTATTCTTCAGTGAAAGTACGCACCAATTATGTTGATAGTCATTGTGTTCTACAATATTTATTTAAACTTTAGGGATAAATATTTTACAAAACTGGAATGAATTACAGTGTTTTTACCACAGTTTGTGGTTCTAATGAAGTGTTTTATATCAGTTAATAAATAAAAAAACTATTATACTTTATACTTTAACTGCAACTGGAGTATTTCCTTTTCTGTTTAAATTTTCCATATCTTGCAAAACTGTGTTTCATTGTGGCGTGTTCATGTAAGGGAATTTCTATGAGGAGCATTCAAAAAGTTTTGCAACCAGTTATCCATTGTTGGCCAATAATGTCTACAAAAATGTAAGTAACACCATGGCAAAAATGGACCTTAAGCTATCAAAACAACCATAACTATTTCAGTAAGCAGGAAAATAATCAAAGCATCCAAATTCAGTCATGCCCCTCATGCCGTGTTGAAAGCCAAGTAAAAAGAAAAGTGTCATAGAATCTGTTGAGTTCAGTCCTGTGTCAATAGTTAGTGAAAAATCATCAATATTTCTCAAGAAAATTTTAGATTCTACATTTTCATGTGCTATAAACTAGGTAAAAGGGGGGAAAAAAATCCATGAGAACTTAACAGAAGTTCATGGTGATCAAGTTTGTTCATTTGCTACCATTGCAAGATGGATTTGAGTTTTTGAAGAAGGGCACAAGACTATAAAATACACCCTCACTATGGCCAGTCTTGGCAAACTGTGAATGAGAGAATGATTCAAAGAGCAAGGAACTTGATGGAGGAAAATTGACATATTATGTTGAAATGTATGTAAATGTTGGCAGCATTGGCATTAACATTTAAAGCTGCAAAAAATCTGGGTTTCACATTCCTTAACCAATGAAGAGAAGAAGAGGAGAAAGGAATGTGCAAGGAAACTACTGAGCATGTTTCCACCAAACAGTAATAAACATATTAATTGATATCATTCTATGATTCAGTTGAACTACACACTCTTAAAGCTTCACTTACTTTTCATACATGTATGGAACTGGTTTCCAGAACCTTTAGTTCCCATCTTCAGCCAGGCTAAAGTTCAACTCAACCTGCTTCACTGTGCAGGTTCCAATTTACATTTAGTAGTAATAAACATTTTACAGATGTATGCACTGGTGATGAAAATTGGTTTTATTACTATACATCCCCAAATAAAGCTCCGAACTGCATGTGGGTAAATGAGAATGACTCAAGACCAATTGTTTTTTGATAAGATTTTTGTTCTTGGAAGCAAATGTTTACGTTTTCTTCAACTATGAAGGACCACTGGTTGTTGATTGCATGCCAGAAGGAATAACAAAGAATGGAGAATACTATAGCGTTTATATTTTGGATCCTTTATTTGAAGGGCTGAAGTGGCAGCATACAAAGACAGGAACTTCAAGGCTGTTGCTTTTGCACGACGACATGTCTCATCACAGAACATCTGCAAATTTGAGGAAACAGGAACTGTTTGACTATCCACTCCCCTAACCTTGAACCTTGCCACTTCTGGTTGTTTTCTTGAGTGAATTCAATGCTGGAAAACTTTTAAATGAATAAAGGACCTTGCTTAAGCTATAAACTCAATTCTGTTCACAATATCTCAGTCTGAGTACCATAGTACTTTTGATAAGTGGTTGCATCATCTACAACTGTGTATGGAGAAATATGAAGAGTACTTTGAAGGATTCTGGTCGGTTTTTAAATTCAATCTCTAGCTTGGACTTTGAAGTGTCACTTGCAAAACTTTTTGAATACCCCTTGTACTTTTTGATAGCTGAAGTTATCTATCATGTACAGCAATTGCTGATAGATAGAACTAAGAGCTGTATCTTTAAGATATATGGCCGAGTGTTTATATGCAATATCTTAACGCTATACCTACCTCTCTTTTAAGACTGTCTCCACACTGTGCTGACATCTCTGCCCCCTGCTTTGCTTGCTCTACTTCTCGCTGCAACCTCTCTATCTCTCCCAATATAGATCGTTCTACTGACTGCCTGTCTTCAGTCTCTCTAACTTGCATTCTTTGTTCCATCTGCAGTTCCTCAAGCAACAGTCTGAGATAAACATAAAAAGTAGTTACAATAGGATGTATATCTTGATAATTATGCCAGTTAGATTAACACATACAAATAAAAAAATTAAAAAAATAACTTAAAAAAACCTATAGACTTACAATGTATACTTTCATTAATAATGAAAACAAATTATGCAATAATCCAGATCATTATATGAATCAGTTGAACTACACACTCTTAATGCTTCACTTACTTGTTGTGGGCAGTAAAAATAGCATTGTATTTAGTTTTGAATAACGGGAATTTTCACAGTGAATTATAGAATATAACAAATTATTATTGAGGAAAACACTCAAATTTCATTAATTTTGTTCCACTTACTTGGACACGTTTCAAAGGCTGTTGCCCTCATCTTCAGCATAGTTCCAATGTCTGCTTCCCGGCATGTTATTAAGATGTCACTCTGTGGATTTTATGAACTTGGTGATGAGGTTACTACTGTTTGGGAGATCAAAATTAACCAAATTTTCCTTGTTTTTATTTATGAATATATTTTCCCACACTGTTAATTCTATGGGTTTTTGAAGAGCTTTTAAGGGTTTTGCTTCCTTTTGGAATTTATGGTTCTTTTGTCAGAAATGACCTCCTATTGCTGATTTTTCTGTGTGTTTATATTTTACATTTCTCATGAGTTCCTTAAACCTTATGGTAATATTTCTTTTTGTTGCCCATATATTTCATATTGCAGTCTTTGCAACTGATTTCGTAAATGCCTGACTGTTTTCCAGGCTGAATTTTGTCTTTTATGTTGGTTTTTCAGAGGTTTTTAAACTACATTTGTTTACTGAAGCCAAAATGATGTTTGTTTCTTTAAAAATCTTCTGGAATTTTGGTGTACCCATGGGTAGAATGTGAATTTCTTATATATATTATCTCCTTTGTAGCCTTTTAGTGTAGTGATATCTTTTATTTGTTTCTGTTTTTTAAATTTTTCTATTTTCTTGTTGACCAGATCTATTAAGCAGTCATTTTTTGTGCTCTATCTATGATTTTATGGTACTCTGAATTGTATTCTGTCTTGCTTATTGGTAGGTTTGTTAATCTGAATGTGAGGCTATTTATTATGGTGAGTTTATGTTGTTTTGGATTGTGGCTGTTGTTTTTTATATAATTATCTGTGTGAGTATCTTTTCTGAATATGCCAAATTCCAGATTATTGCCATTTTTTATAATTTTTATATCCAAAAATGTAGTTTAAAAATCCTCCTAAAAACCAACACAAAAGACAAAATTCTGCCAAGAAAACAATCAGGCATTTATGAAATCGGTTTATAAAACTGCAATATGAAATACATAGACAAAACAAAAAGAAATATTACCATACGGTTTAAGGAACTCACGAGAAATGTAAAATATAAACACACAGAAAAATCTGCAATAGCATACCATTTCTGACAAAGGAACCAAAACTCTTAAAAGCTCTTCAAAAATCCATAGAATTAACAGTATGGGAAAATATATTCATAAACAAAAACAAGGAAAATTTGGTTAATTTTGATCTTCCAAACAAAAGTAACCCCATCACTAAGTTCATAAAATCCACAGAGTGACATCTTAATAATACACAGGGAAGCAGACAGTGGAACTATGCTGAAGATGAGGGCAACAGCCTTTGAAACGTGTCCAAGTAAGTGGAACAAAATTAGTGAATTACCACTGTATTGTTTAGGACAAATTTAAATTTAGCCTATATGCCTTTTATTCTGTAGGTATATTTTGTCACTTACAATTGTTGTGTGAATATGATTACATTATAGTATTGCTATAGTTAGGATTAAGACATTCATCAAAGAAACTTTGTTTCATATTCTAATTGAAAAATCACTCAATGATGTAAAAGGATGAATAATAAATTCTGCTAGTTAAATATGGTGGACGTTTGTAACAGTGATGTTTAATATGAGTTTAGAATAACTGGGTCGACATAGGTATACAAACCTTGTGGTTTAGTTTTCCTCTTTTAAAAACTATTAGTGATGTAAGTGTTACAAGGTCAACTCAGTTATTCTAAACTAATAAATTCTGCACTTCAGAAGTACCAATGTTATTACAGATCCATGCAATTTAACTACATGTCTATCTGTTTCTTATAATTTAAATGTGTTTAACTATTACTGCAATTCACAGTCCAGATTAAAGGAAATTATGCATTGTCTAAATAACAAAAAAATCTGATGATTTGCACCATTTAAGCTAATTTCATACATATATTTTCTATTTGTCTAAATACCTCTTATCTGCTATACCTCAAAATCCAGCAGAATATGAAGAACCTTTAAAACTAACTTAGAATAAACAACACAATAGTGAAGTTCAATTGAAAAATTCTAATTCATTAAATGTGAACTATCTCTGATGTACAGAGGCAAAAATAACCATAATGACTGAATTACATACATCAAGTTAAAGCTAACAAGAACATTGAACTAAAATAATATAACTGCAAAATTCAGTACAATTCTATTGATCTTATGTATGCTTACCTAATTTTGTTTTTGCACTGCAGTAATTCTGTTTCACAGTTTGCAAGCTTAGAACGCAGTAACGTCAACTCAGATTTTAAAGTCTTTTCCTGCTGTCGCACAATTTCACTTTCTTCTTCCACACCACTAAGCATTCTTAACTACAATAAAACAATCAAATATATAATGTGGTGTAAACATGATCTATGTACAATTTTCAAGTGCAAAATTAAAAATGAATATAGTGATAAAGTGTTGCATGGATATTCTTATTCTTCTTTTCCAGTTCACAAAATTTATTTGTATATTATAACCCTTGACATTTCAGAGCAAAGAAAATAAAATTTTAAAAAAAATCCATATATATTATAACTCTGAAAAAATAAGACAAGCTAAAGTGATTATAAAAGCCTTTGATAGTCAAATTCAAGTTACAAATATCTTTCCATTCCACATTTTCTTAAGTAGATGAATTCATTCATTTGAAAAATAATTGTTCTAACTTATCTTAAAATAATTTTTCCTTTTCCATACAGGTAACTTTATACAAAAATGTAAATATCTTCTTCCATATTAATGCAATATGTAATTTCTGTTGTAATGGACATCATAGGGTTAAACTAACTCAACAAAATTAGATCCTATTATATTATAGATATTTTGAGCTATAGGCAAATGCTTTGTTTATAGAGTTTGAAAGTAGATCCATTTTTTACAGTCAAGTTATATTTTGTAAGTTGTGCTAAACACAAACTAGGGATGGAAACAAAGATTCATTTAAGAATACTATAATAACAAAAAGCATAATAAATATGTTGAAGCAACAAGAGGGGAAAGTCTTTAATTCAAATTTAAGAATGCAGTGAAGTTCTTCTCTCTTGCATCTGTAAAATAATATTATGGGCCAACATTTCATGTTGAAGCAACAAGAGGGGAAAGTCTTTAATTCAAATTTAAGAATGCAGTGAAGTTCTTCTCTTTTGCATCTGTAAAATAATACTATGGGCCAACATTTCATTTTATAATGTGGATAGCCTATATTTCAAGAGATTCATGGTGAGGGGTACACATACTAGGAACTTCCTTCTAAAAGTTAGTTACTTGCCTGCTAGGTTGTTATGCTTATGCTAAGACTTATGTAAAAGCAGCATTCAAATCATACCAACATATGAAATGGACATTTACTGCAAATGTATTGTGAAAAATCTTGTTCCTGAAGGTCCAATAAGACATTTTTTTTAAACTCAGAGGTCCTTTAAAAAGTGAATCACAGAACCATTACAGGACATGGATGGTCAATGTTGCTAAGGCATAAGCTCATAAATGCAAGGTCTGCAGTTCAAATTCCACAAGGATTGTCCTCCTTGGCTGAAGTTTCCTCTGAATTTCTTCAGTTCTAATCAATGGCAAGTACCTGGGAGGCATCCTAAACTTAGGCCTGGAAGGTTTCCTTCCTAAAAAAAATAGCTTTCCCAATTTATAATTTCATTTCATTTGTGTTCACCTGATACCTCAGTAGTAAAAATGGGTGTTAAATAGTACTATATTTATAGCTAAAATAACAAGTAATAGAGAAACAGAAATGGATAAAACACTTTATTAGTAACACAAATATTCCTATATTTTGAAGCCCTTGTGTTCTTCAAAGGCATAAGACAATTATAATGCATTGAAAATTATACATAATATTCAGGCTATTGGTTGGAATCTGTAAACTATAATTCTAAATACTACCAAGCAGTGTTTTACAGTCAAGAAAGCTTTTCAATTTCAATAGCTTAAGATATATTGTCAGCTTAGCTGCTAGGATAGCTGTTATATATTGAACTTCAAATGCTTGTTTCAAACCATCATAATGTTGGAAACGAGAGCCACAGAAATCCGTAAATCCCTAAGTCAGTAAGAAGATCAAAGACCTATCATAGAGCAGATAGCCCTGGTGCTGCAACAAAAGTTGAAAACTATATTCAAGGAAAATGCAAATTTTCATGTCTTTCTCAGCTAAAAATTAGCTAAAAATGCTAAAAACTGAATGCAAAAAAGTGGAAATGCAAATATGCAGTGTTTTAAGTTTCTACCTATCACTTCATGTGTCAGAGAGAGAGAGAGATGCTTTTCCTGGTTTAGATCTTGTTTCAATAACAAACAAGGAAATGATTTGTCCAAAAATCTGCAAATTTACATAACCATTATACTGTAATCAGTTTTATGAAAACAAATCAAAATGTTAAAATTATTACCTGTTCTTGTTTATTTTTATTATCTAACATGCATGCTGTCAAATGCAATGTAAAATAGACATACAAACATTATATGCACAGATGGTAAGTTAATCTTGTAGTGACCATTTTTTCCATTGTTTTAGCAAGTACTTACATTAAGGATATAGGCCTATCACTGTCTAACGTCTGCTGGATTGTCTTTCTTCTTAATTGAGATGATTATGGCTTTTTTTCCATATAGCAGGAATGCTATCTTACTTCTCCAGATCTTGTTGAATATCTTCAGTATTACCTTCTTGGCTCTGCACCCTAAATACTTGATATATTCACTATGAATTTTGTCTGGTCCAGAGCTGTTTTTCTTTTTAAGAGATAATATTGCTTGGTTCAGTTCCTAAATTGTAAAGTTGTCATAGAATAGATGATGTTGGCCTGCAAGTACCTCAGGCTTAAGCCTTTTTAATATTTTGTTTAATTTCCCATTGTCTCTATTCAATTTAATTCAATTTAGTAGTGAGTGGCATATCTGTTCGCTATGTCTTTATTGTCAATGGGGATTTCATTGTTAATAATAAGAGGTTCTTGTTTTGTTTCTGGGACATTGTTTAATGTATTAATATATTTATGCATTTTAGTGCTATTACTTCTATAATCAGGGAACTAAGGAATTTATTAAATGACTCCTTAGCATCTTTTATTTGCCTGTTTAGATATGCAGTTTTCTTTCCCCAATCTTTCACTAAGTTAGGATCTTTTGTTGCTTCTGCTATAATTCTGATATCAATCTCTTTTTAATGTAGATAATCTCTGATTGCAAAAAGATTTGTACCTAATGCCCTTTCCTCTGGGTGTTGTTGGGCATGAGTGCCTGTCAGAACATCTCTTCAGGATGAAATTAATCAAGGACAGTCACTGCCCACTGTATAAGGACATGAATACTATCTTAAACAAAGAACATCTACTGAAATGTAGCCAATTCGATAGCAACAAACAAATGAAAAATAATTTAGATGCTCTTTTATTGGGAAGCTAGGGAAAAAAGATAAATATCAGCATCCCTAATGGCCACTAGCAAACAACCAGCCAACCAACATTATATGCACAGTTTACATATTGTATCTATTCATCCTGGCATATATGAACATGTTTCAGGCAGAGGCTACTTTTTCAACAGACCTGATTGTATCAGATGTCAGATGTGCTCATTTGTTTATATTGAAGTCTCTTTTCTAGTGAGATTTACAGAAAAGAAGGCCAAAGGCTCCATGCTTTACCAATAATATAACCGATGAATGATAGCAATTTCAAAAACTTAGTATTTATATATCAATTACCTACTAGCTATTAAATTTGTTTTTGACATAATGGCATGATTATTCCCAATATTATCATAATCATCATCAACTCAACTCAACTCACAAGGATTAACCTAAGGACTGCTCCGGGTTCTGACAGGTCATATGATCATTCAAATTAAATCTATGACATGGAACTCATGGTTAAAGTCTCCTTCTGAAGGATTTGTGCTGGGGATTTTTACATCTAGATAAATCTTAATGATCCTGGTGGGTTTGCACCTGTGAAATTTGAATCCACTGAAGAGAATTTTACACCTACACCACAGAGATGAATAACATTTTTCTACCATTTGTTCACCACAAGAAATACTAAAGTTCTTACATATTGGACCCCTTTTACTTTTTCCTGCTGAAAAGGGAGTGGGAGTGAAATTGAGAAATACTCAAACAAATATGGTAATTTGAAATGCTAATTGGAACTTGTACAGTGAAGCTAATCATCTAATTAAGATTAAAAATATGGTAATGTTCAGTGATTCAATAAAAACACTGAATCAAAGACAAAATAAATAAAACATCACACCTGATCCTCACTAAGTCTTGATGCCATTTCCATACGTGTAGCTTCTTGAGCCAAGAACTCCATCTGATGTTGCTGTTCACGTGCTTTCCCTTCCCAGAACTTTATCTCTGCATCACACTGTGAAGGCACCATGTTTATTAAAACAGTTGTTCACAGAAAACCTAGAATTACCACCAACTTGAACAACAAGAAAATCACAGTATATACCACAGAAGCAGCCTGTGTTGGCACTTTTGATGTTATTGCTCCTAAAATCTGGCTTTGAATTGGGTATACTTCTCAATGAGCCCATCTAATGTTGTGGCTATTGCTGGAATTAACATAGGTGTTTAATGAACAGCTGTTAAATGTAGAAGTTAAAGTTTATTAAATAACCTACAATGAAAATGTACCTTTTCTTTTCAGAATAGGCCTGAAATTCCAGTGTTTGTCACAGAAAAAAAAAAAGGGAAATTATATAGAACACCACATTAATTATGGTGGTATAAGTATGTTTTTTACTCTGGTTTTTAGTTTTGCTCGTTCATTAATGGTTTCAGAATGATGGTAAAGCATTTAAACATTATTATGACTACTTTATTTTTTTCTCCTAAATCTCTACTTTAAGTTTAACTGAAAATAATATAAATAATCTTTCTGAATTTCAATGCTTTGATATTAAAAAAGATATATTAAGGAGCTCGTGTGTATAGCTTAGTTTTATAATTACTGTACACGACTGATCCCTGAAAACCTTACATTGTGTTTTCCAGCTTTAAGCGGTTTTATTATATGGTACCCATTACTTGATAATGAAGTGGGGGATAGAGAGAAGAATTGTAAAGAGATGTGAGAGATGTTCTAAAGCTTTGTGCGATTTGTTTAAAGTATAAATGTTAATTATTCCATGGGACATTTTTCAGTCCTTTTAAGATTTTCCAGTATTGAAAAAAGTATGAACTTGGAACCTCTAATTTCAGCAGAATTGGATTTGGCATCAAATCTTTTATTACTGCTGTAACTTGTGTAACCAGAAAATTATGTGCAAACTTTAACTAAGAGAAGTGGGTAAAGCTAACATAATTGCCAACTGCCACCAACCTGGTGACTTAAACTTCAGTATCAATAGTAAATATTTCAGTATGCTTGAATTTAGCACTAATAATCATTAGGGTTTCAATGGCATATACATGACTGATAGCTATTTCATTTATTAAAAAAATAATAATAAATGTTCTAGGTTTGAATTCAATTATGCCAACCATTTATTTATATAGAGCATCTGAAGGAGAATATAGGTTGTAGAGTGAATTTCCTGATATAAGGTTTAGGTGCAAAATACCTTAACCATAAACCTTCCCTACTTATATACTGTGGCCAGATTGTACATTAGTCAGCTGCAAATTCCATTTTTAAGCATTGACCTACACCAACCAGGATATAATATTTATGATGAGGATGGAGCAAATGGCAAGAAAAGTGGTGAAGAAAACTAAAGTGCCCCGTAAATCCCATTTGGATGCCATTTTTCCTAATACACATTCCATATTTTATCCTGGACTTTAGCCCAGATCACCTTGATAGAATGCAGAACCACCCTGACCCTGTGAAATGTTAAATCATACATTCTTTTAACAACTATTTATCTAATTATACTTATCAAAAGCTGTAACAACTTGAAGCTAACTCCATTTTAGAACTAATGCTCAGCTGTGTCCACTATACTTCTAGAACAAAGGATCTTAACATTTAAGAGTTTACAAACCTTTCTATTTGAAGACCTTCAGGACTGGGAACAATGGTCATCCTGTGTTGTGTGTATGAACTTAAACTTAAGTGGTATATCACAGGAGGGCGTAAGGAAGCCCCAGTCAAAGTTTTTCAATCCAAGAGGCATGCTGCTTCATACCCATTATAATTAATATTAATTATTTTATATATTTATAGTATTATGACAATCCCTTTTATTTCATTAATTATTAACATACATGATTTAAATGTTAAAATCTTATAATCTCTGTGAGTCGGAATATTAAAACACTCTTTTTGGTTTTAAGAACTATCGAAATTACACAAATTTGACAATTCTAATTGGAACTAAACACAGTGAAGCTTTTGAAATGTATATAATCAACTACTTGTCGTCTAAACACTCTTATGCTTCACACTATTTTTGAAAACGACGGGACCAGTTTCAAAAACAGTGTGAAGCATAAGAGTGTTTAGACGACAAGTAGTTGATTATATACTCTTTTTGGTTTCACTTAAATGAGATTTTACTCAGGACATATGTTTCGTGGAAATGTTTTCCACATCATCAGCTGTTCATAACTAATGGATCACTCGTAGAAGTTGGCTAGGTAGGAATCCGGGTGGACTCTTGTGGTCTTGTGATGAACTTAAATAAAGTTTGTCTGTTTCTGGGATATCAACATTCATCAGGTTACGCTCATGTTTTTTTATATGAATCCTTTCCCATATATTTAATTCTTTTGGTTGCTGAACAGTTTTTAATAACTTTATGCCTTTTTCTATTTCATGATTTTCATTCCAGAAAGGTGCTGCCACAGCTGATTTATCTATTTGTTTGTAATGGATGTTTCTCCAATGTTCTTTCAACCTAATGCCTATATTTCTCTTTGTCTTTTCTACATATATCTTTTCACAATCCTTAAATACCAGATTTTTCCTCTTTGGGCCTGGAATCAATTTTGTTTAATTTCAATAAATTTTTTACACAGTATCTATTTTGAGGTGCCAAGATAATATTATACTGATTAAAATTTTTTTGAAATTTCTTATTAGCTTATGGATGGTAAGTAAACTTTTTAAAATTTTTGTCCTTTGTTGAATCAATCAAAGTTGGTATTTGTTTAATTCTTCTTTGTTTTTGGAATCTTTTGATTTTTTTGGTTATTCATCTGTTTGTTGAACCCATTAGATTTAGCTGCTTGTATTATGTGTAGATATTCATTCTTGTATTCTTCTTTGTTCAGTGGTATATTTATTAATCTGTATATCATGCTGTTGAATGCTACTTCCTTGTGTGATCTTGGATTGAAACCAAGGGCTTTGATATAATTGTCTGTATGTGTGTCCTTTCTGTAGATCCCAAATTCAAGTTTATTTTTACATTTTATTATCCTCCGATCCAAAAATGGTAACATGTTGTCTGCTTCTGTTTCGATGGTAAACTTAATAGAAGGTTCTTGTAGGTTTAAAAGTTTTAGTGCATCTTCCACATGCTTTTTGTTTATAATGGCAAATACATTACCTACATATATGTGCCAAACCTTAAAAATGTGGGGAAAAACCTTAGTGATGTGCATCTCAAAATAGCTCATGAATAAATCAGCTAGGAAAGGTGATAATGGATTGCCCATTACAAGTCCTGCTTTTTGTTTAAACAAGGAAAGGTGATAATGGATTGCCCATTACAAGTCCTGCTTTTTGTTTAAACATTTTTTTTTCCTCAAATATAAAAAATGTTTGATTTATGCATAACTTAGTGAATTCAATGTATTCTTTGATGTAACCTTCTGTAAGGTTGGCTGACAAGAACCATTTTCTTAAGTAGGCAATAATTTATTCTGTGGTATACTGGGAAATAGGGCTTTGACATCAAAAGAAACAACTGTGTCATTTGGTGATAATTTTATATTTCTTTTTTTTATTGATGAGGTACATGGAGTTTTTTAAACTTAAACTATCACATTTTGGTAGTGAATGGAAATGTAATGATAACCAACTTGCTAAGCGGTAGATCCAAGTGTTTATGTTATTAATAATTGGCCTCATACTTCTCCCAGGTTTGTGGATCTGTGGAAGGCCATATATATTAGCTAAAGATAGGTTATGGACTTTAATTTTGTATCTATTTGTTTTTGGAATCAGGTTACTATATTCCAAAATTTCTTCCATGGATTTTATGCATTTTTTCAAAGAGTCTGTTTTACTTGTATAAATTAGTCACCATTTAACAGATATGGCATCCTTTATCTGTAGTCTTCTTTATCTAAAATGACAATTTTATTGCCTTTGTCAGCCTTTGTGTAAATCACATTTTTATTGTTGAGAGCTTTTGTTATTTTTTGATGAGATCTTGGTGCAGAGTTATTATTTCTAATTTCCTGTAGTATTTTTGCCAACATATTTCTGACGAAACTTTTGTCGGTTATGCCTAAATTCTCTATTACCAGCTCTATATCTGCACATAGATTACTAGAGAAACCTACGCATATGTTAATGCCTTTATTTAACAATTCCATTTTTTCTGAATTGAAACTTTCTTTAGAGAGGTTGAGGACGTTGAGATTAGGTTTGGAATGTTTGCTTTATCTGCAGGTTTTTTATGTAGCTTGTTAAATTTCATCTTTTGGTAGATGGCTTTCTGTTTAACGGAAACTAATAAATCCAAAGGCATTTCTTTCCAAGTTTTCCCAAATTACTGTGCCTAATGATTTTGATAACTTTAGATGCAATTCATACAGCTCCAAATCTATTTTGGCAATCGCATCACAGTGCTTACATTTTTCCATTTAAAGTACTTTCTTTTCCACGGCTTTTTGTTCTCGGCTATCTTTGTTAAACTTTACCAATTTTCTGACAAATTTAGGACATATTCTTTCTTTTATGCATCTGTTCAGGAAACGTATGTCTGCCAATCTTAATCATCTTCTTTCTTTAAGTTTAAGAAATTGTTTAATTTCTTGTTTATTGTGGTTTAGGTATTCATTGAAGGCATTAAGTTTGCAATTAGAATGGATAGTTCCTACCCTGTATTCCATATCTTACATCAAAACTGATTCGTAGTAGTTCTTGTTCCGTTTGGCTAGATGACCAAATAAGTTCAATATACACACATACAGACAATTATATCAAAGCCCTTGGTTTCAATCCAAGATCACACAAGGAAGCAGCATTCAACAGCATGATATACAGATTAATAAATATACCACTGAACAAAGAAGAATACAAGAATGAATATCTACTCATAATACAAGCAGCTAAATCTAATGGGTTCAACAAACAGATGATTAACCAAAAAAATCAAAAGATTCCAAAAACAAAGAAGAATTAAACAAATACCAACTTTGATTGATTCAACAAAGGACAAAAATTTTAAAAAGTTTACTTACCATTCATCAGCTAATAAGAAATTTCAAAAAAATTTTAAGCAGTACAATATTATCTTAGCACCTCAAAATAGATACTGTGTAAAAAATTTATTGAAATTAAAATTGATTCCAGGCCCAAAGAGGAAAAATCTGGTATTTAAGGATTGTGAAAAGATATATGTAGAAAAGACAAAGAGAAATATAGGCATTAGGTTGAAAGAACATTGGAGAAACATCCATTACAAACAAATAGATAAATCAGCTGTGGCAGCACCTTTCTGGAATGAAAATCATGAAATAGAAAAAGGCATAAAGTTATTAAAAACTGTTCAGCAACCAAAAGAATTAAATATATGGGAAAGGATTCATATAAAAAAACATGAGCGTAACCTTATGAATGTTGATATCCCAGAAACAGACAAACTTTATTTAAGTTCATCACAAGACCACAAGAGTCCACCCGGATTCCTACCTTGCCAACTTCTACGAGTGATCCATTAGTTATGAACAGCTGATGATGTGGAAAACATTTCCACGAAACATATGTCCTGAGTAAAATCTCATTTAAGTGAAACCAAAAAGAGTGTTTTAATATTCCGACTCACAGAGATTATTAGTGCGTGTTTAACTGTGTTTGATTCCAAATTGAACTAATATTGAAGTTAACTTCTGTCAACTTCTGTACATCTTTGGAGTGATGAATGAAAAGAAGATTCAATTATGAAGGTATAAATTAGTTCATTATTTGTTGACGCATTAAATGAAATGATATTTCATTTTTCAGGATGAATATAAATAACACTGAAAAATAACTTCATTATGCCAATTGAAGAAAGCAGGAGGAACTAAACCAATATCTACTAGTTACAAGCAGACACTAACTATCTCATCCATAATAGGATTGGAAACTCCTAAGTAGGCACTACTTTTCATGATGCTGAAAAACATGACATAATTCCTGTTGAGCACCTTAAGAAGCTACCAAGAAGTCTATTCTAGCAACTATAACTGTGGTATGTGCCTGGACAGGTGGAAAGTACATTTTTTATTGATGATGAAAATAGGATAAGTTATATGGAAACACATAACCATGCACAATATATGTATTAGAGAAAAGAGTTTACCATAATATTACTTATCATTGATTTTCACATGCTAGAATCTGATATTTAATGATAACACTTTTTTTGGCAAATGTTTGTCTTTAATCTCAATAAGCTGCCTATGATGCCTCAGTAGACAAAACGTGTATTAAGCACTGTTAATAAAAAATCTCAATAAGCAGGTAAAGGTAAATGGGAAAAATTAAAAGTTCTTTTTAAGCAAATAAAATACATTAATCAATATAAACTTCATTTTCTGAGAAAAAAAGGGGGTTATTTTCCACAATGGAAGTTAAAAGTGCAATGAAACAGCAAGAAGTATGTAGAAGTCTACTGTAAATCTGTTGTTATACAATTACATTGTCATTCTGACAGAAATCACTAAGTCCAAATTGTGTTTTTGAAATAAATGTTTTCCAAATTCAAGGTTAATCTAAAAAATGTTATGCAATATTGACAAATTTTAACTTACTCTTATATTATTATGTACAATAAGCAGAAGTTATTAATTTAAATGTAAATTGAAACTTGCACAGTGAAGCTAATCATATTAATTGATATCATTGTATGATGTCAAGAAGTTATTAAGTTTATTTAGTGATTTCTGCTTGACTAAAAAAATATAAAATTTGAACATATTGAGAATACAAGGGATCTGTTACATAGAGGCATATATGAATATCACTTGATGAATTCTGCCAGACTTATTAAGTTTATTTAGTGATTTCTGCGTGGCTAAAAAAATATAAAATTTGAACATATTGAGAATACAAGGGATCTGTTACATAGAGGCATATATGAATATCACTTGATGAATTCTGCCAGACTATAAAGCTCCCTTTCTTTAATACAATAGCGTTAATATCTCAAAATAGTCAATTCTAGATTTAGTGACTTCTGCCAGAATAATGTCAATATGTAATTATATATTTGCTCCAAAAACATTCTCAGTGTTCCAAAAAATTTAACTTTTAAGGAGGTGAGGAGATATCTTATTCCAAAGATGATCATTAATTAATTCTACAATTTCAACAAAATTATACTGACTAACAAAATGCCATTTATTGTTTTCTGCTCAGTGCCAGTAAATGAACAATTTATTATATCTTAACCAGTTATAAGTTCTCTAGTGGTACCTTAGTCAGTTCAGCCTGCTGAGAAGAAAGCTTTTCTCGCTGATAATTGACAAGGTGTACAAGATCTCGATACTGAGCATTATATAACACAGCTTCCTGGTGACTTTCACTATCATTCTGTTGAAAATCCTGCAATATTGAATATTAATTTTAGATGGAGATGAAATCAACATTTTAAAAAAAATAATATAAATTTAAATTGTGAAGAATTTTTTGTTTTGTTGAATTTGCAATGCTCCACAAAGTTGCATCTTGTAGAAAATACATTGTGGTTAGTTAATATGGAGCAGTATACAATGCAGAAGCACATAAAATTGTTATAACCCCTTATAAGTTTGGGGAAAGTTTTATTGAGACTGAAAATTTGCATTGCCAACCAACAGAACAAACATTTATTATAACTTAACCAACTATAAGTTTTCTAATGGTACCTTAGTCAGTTCAACCTGCTGAGAAGAAATTTCAGTCAAAGACATATACCAAATGAAAAAAATTATGCAAAAAAAAAAAAACCCAGGATTATTAATATACAAAAAAAAAAAAACTGGGCAGCTGTGAATAATATTGTGGCTAAGTGTCCTGAAATGTTAATTTGTCATCTATCACTGGGATTCAACATTTTGAAAAGGACTATGCAGCTGATTTTGATGAAAGATCTACATCTGCACCTACTCAAGATTCAAGAAATCATTTGATGTGCTGGATATTGAATAACTGGGTGTAAGCAAGTGGATAACAATTTTGCTAAGAAAATCATTTTTAGTAATGAAGCAAGCACATTTACATTTAATGGGAAAGTCAACAAGCCAAATTATTGTATTTGAAGCAAGAAACATTCTTGGTCATTTTACAATAGCTGCATGCCCAATGATCTTACTGCATGATTAGCTTCACTGTGCAATGTTCCAATTCACAATTTTAATTAAGGACATTAATATTAATGAAGATTGTGGTGAAAGATCCCATTCTGATTGAAAGTGGCCAAGGTATATTTTGTACAAGATAATGGTGGACAGTGTAAATGCAAATTAATTTGCAGTGAATATAATATATACATACACAGACACTCTTGCACATGTGTTGATCCTAGTATTAAGTGGAATATGTGTAAACAATATATAGCATATGTCAACATCAGATCCGCTATGAACACCCTGTATATTCTGAAAATAATAATGACTTAATAATAGAACTGAAGATTTTGTGTTCTCAAAGAAAAGGAAGAAATACTAGCTCAAGTGAGTAAACAAAAGAGTGCTTTCTGTTTTCTTCACTGCTGTTCGTGAAAAGAGGAATGACCAGGTCCAAAGATGATGCTGAGTGTAACATCAAGTCAATTATGTAGTAAACACAATAAAGTTTTTTTTTCAGCAGTTTGGCATTGCTGGAAGGAAATTAGATTAGGTGTTAACATGAACTGCAGAGCTGGTTTAACTGTCAATGTCTGCAGGTCTTAAACCAATCATTATTCAATTAAAATCCTTAGATAGAACCCACCTTGAGCAAGTTCCGTTTGGTTTTTATCTTGCCACCAGAATTTGGTGGCGAAGAGAGAATATCTGGTCTATCTTGTTGTGATGGAGAAGGTCCAGCTGAGGTTCTTGGGGGTGTGCCTCGAGCAGGACTGCTGACTGGGGGAGGTGGGTCTCTGTAAGGAGGTAGAGTACGCTGTGGAGGAGAGGATGGGCCTGGTGGTTCTCTGTATGGAGGAGCCTCTCTCTTTCCACCGCGGTAACCATAGGGAGAAGATGTGCCATCACTGCTGCCACCATGATGACTAGGTGAACCCCGAGGTGTAACCTCTTCATCTGACAATTGACAGCGAGACAACTTAACAGCTTCATCTGCTAACCGATCTTCTGAACGCACCTGCAACCATGCAATATAATTACATTATATTCATTTTATAAAGTGAGGGAACTTTTAATATACTAGGAATAGGAAATTCCTGGCATTTGTTTCCGTACTTTTTCAGGAACTAATGTTCTTCCTGCATAACTCAGTCCGACAAACAAAGGAAGATCATCTTCTTGATTATTGAGAAAAACTTTAAATGAGGAAGAGAAAATGCTTATCTGATTAATATCGTGATTATAGAACTAGGTTTTATCTACATCTGACCCCTATCCCTGTGCCTTGACATAAAGTGACAAACTTTTCAATATAAAATATTAAAGAGACAGTTAAAAGATTAATATTACATGAAAGTTTAAATTATATTGCTTATTTCTTTCTTTTTTCTTTTTTTTTTTCTGATGACAGAATTTGACATCAACATTTACTTTCTGAGCGGAGCATAAACAAACATCCCAAATTCATAATGCACTAAATTCCAATCTCTTAGGAAATAATAATCCTTATTTTTCCTTAACCAAGCTGATAACAAATTATTTTTAAGATAAATGTAATAGTGTCTGTGAAATCAGGAATAGTTTCTTGGACTTGTGGACCATGGCCTACTTGGGGTTATTCATCCAAATGCTTTGGATGCAGTTGCAGTATCCAGCTTCAGTGGCATGATCAGAATTTCCTTCTTGGAATCTTGGTCATGACAGTTTCTATGCCTGATGAGCTGGAGTTACATACAATAATACCTGTATTTAACATTTCCCCACTGTTTACAACATTTTATGTTGCTCCCCTCATTATTTCTATGTTTATAATTTATTAAAATCCTCAATTTTAAGTTTATAAAATTTTATGTTTCTGCCATTTACACCATATCAATTCAATTGAAGAAAAAAATTTAAGAAAATTGCCATTACAAGTAACCCAGAAATGTATCTAGTAACCACAGTGTGAAAACCAAGTCAAGCAACCATGGCCTGACATTGGGCAAGAAAATTCCCCTTTCTCTCACAGATATGTGCTTTTATATTTTGCAGCATTATTCTACTTTGGAAAGCTATACTGGTGTGAAGTTCTCGATTCATTTTGCCTCAAGTTCTTTGTTTCATGGTGACTGTTTTATGATTGCTTTTGTTCTTGCATCTGTTAATGTTTTGTTACTAATTTGTTGCATTTTACTGTTGTTATTTGTTACATTAATTTGTCCTTGTAATCTGTTTCTGTCGAGCAGTTAGTAATTCACTGCAATCTGTTTTTTGCTTAATTTGTTTATTTGTTAATACTTTTCTTTGTTACTGTTTAATTATTGCTGTTGACTTTTTAAAAATGAAAGGAAAGAAAATCTTTCATTATTGAATACATGGTTTGAATCTTGGAAAAAGTTTGATTTTTCCATGGAACACGTGTTACACTTGCATATAAGTTGCAGTTCTCTGTGTCCATACTGAACATAATAGTGAAAAGTAGAGCAAGAATAGCATCAAGTGCTTTAGAATGTGGGTCAAATTCCAAGAAAGAAAAATCATATTCCAAATACGGTGATTTGGAAGATGTAGGAAAAAATTATTGGAAACTTCAAGGGCAGCAGGCATGCAAATTAACGATTATTCTTAAGGGAGATGGCACTTAAAGTAACCACCAATGGCATTGAAAATTTCAGTGTGTCAAATAGCTGGATCAACCAATTTAGGAAAATGTACGATATAAAAACCCAAGTGTTTGACTGGCACAAGAAGTTTCTAAGCAGACATGATACAGTGGAAAATGAGAGTCACGCATGTCATCCAGTGATGAGCATCACTGAGAAAAACATTCATGCCATTCGTGACCTTGTGGAAGGGGATCGATGCCTATATGTACTCAAAATTGCTTCAGAGGTGAGCATAAGTTTGCACACAGCAGTCTTTCTGAAAAACTAGGATTTTGGAAAGTGTCGGAGGTGGGTTCCCTGTTTCCTTATTAATGAACAACAAAATATTTGAAAGGACATAAGTCAGAGGCTTTTGGATCATTTGAGGAGGAAAGTGAGCAGTTTTTGACCCAAATTGTAACTTGTAATGAGATGTGGATATACCACTACAACCAGGAAAACAAGAGAACAAGTATGGAGTGGAGGAGTAGAGGGGAAGAGTGCTCCTGTCAAGGCCAAAACTTGCCTGTGAACTGGAAAAGTTCTTATGACTGTGTTTTGGAACTTCAAAGGCTGTTGCTCATCAATTTCCTTCACAAACGAAGGACTATGAATGTGATGTATTACTGCAAACTGTTGGATGAAGTGAAAGCCACCTATCACAACAAAGGATGCCCGTAACCCATTTGGACATCCAGCTTTTGCATGACAATACAAAGCCACATACAACAGTAATAAAATAGGAGCAATTAAGGATAAATCACTGGACACCCCTAGAACAATGTCCTTACAGTCCCAATTTATCCCCTTGTGATTACTATATGTTTGGGTGACTAGAGGAGGCATTGGGGGAGAGAAGATTCAGCGACAATGCAGAGTTAAGCACCTTGTGCACCTTGGCACAATTGTACTCATTTTCTTTCTTTGAAAAGGGAATAAAGAAACAACCCATCCAGAGGAAAAAATACATATTTGTTGAGGAAAACTATGTAGAAAAGTAATATATTTTGTTTTGTAATTGTAATATGGTACAAACAAATTTATTTTTAAAAAATCCTCATATTTATAAAATATTTAAAATAACCAAAGGTAGTTGTTTCTTTTTTAGCATTGCTGTATTTTAAGTTTAAAATGTCCATCTCTAACTAAATTACTCTCCTAAAACAGAGTAGCTAAATATAAGTTATGTTCTTAATTATCTAGTGAGTCGATTTGATGATCTTATGTTCCACTTACTGTTGAATTATGCAAAACTAGTTTTGCAGGCTTTTGCCTGCATCCTCAGTTGCAGGTCGACTGTCGGCTTCGTTGTTGGTGGCTGGACTTGGTGTAGCTCTCCTGGACATTTTATGAACTTCTGAATTAATTTGTCTTCTGTTGGGATCTCAAAGTTCATAACTGGAGAAACTTAAGGTACAATCAGATAGAAAAATCAGCGGTTGCACATTACTTTTGGAGAAATAAACATGATATAGAAATGGGAGTGAAATTATTGAAATTCATAGATCGACCCATTGAGTTCGGAATATGGGAAAAAATTTATAAGAAAAAAATATGAGGATAAGGTTATAAATTTTGAGATCCAACAGAAAACAAATTAATCCAGAAGTTCATAAAATGTCCAGCAGAGCTACACCAAGTCCAGCCAACCAACAACGAAGCGGCAGTTGACTAGCAACTGAGGATGTAGATAAAAGCCTGCAAAACTAGTTTTGCATAATTCACAGTAAGTGGAGCATAAGATCATAAAATCAACTCACTAGATAATTAAGAACATAATAGTTGCTTCACTGTATTGGTTCTGACACGAAATTAAATGTTATATTTAATAAATTATGTGATAAATATCCGAACAAGGACTACATGGCAACAGCTTTACTGAATGTTGTTGGTTTTATTTCGCTGCTGCCGCTGCCGCCACCGCCACTACACCACCACAGACCACCAAGCACCAGCATTAAATGGCACTTTGCACAAACAAAGTTATGAAAGTGAAGTGATGCTCATTTGAGCGATACATTATCAGTCTTCGACTCTATTAAGTCCACAACTTTGGCTAATTGAAAAACATCGCTGATGGCTGGTTTTGGCTAAGGTTTGATATATGCATCTGACAACATTTCCTTATACTAAATGTGGGTTTTAGTGCAAATTATGGTAAACTGAATTTAAAATTAATTGCTATTATGGAATAAGTTTTGGAACTCTTGCATTAAATGTGGAATTACATTATATCCAGGTCATGCAAAATTGGGGTTATGCTGTATAATATATTGGTTTTAATATTCATTAAATGCATTCAATATAATAAGAAAAATGAGAAGAAAAAGTAAAGACCACCAACCTCTAATCTTGGACATGCCTTAACAACACCCACATTATCTCCTGTACGTGTATTCCCATGGTGGCCTCCACTAAATGTTAGAGATTTACGAATATCTTTGTTGCGATCAGGAGGCGAAATAGAATCATGCTGGTGTCCTGGAGATGATGTTGATCCTTGTGTTAAGCCCTGCAAAGGGTCTGCAATCTTTAATCTTGAAGGCAGATGCTGCCCTGTTATGTGCTTTGAACCATCAAAAGCTGTCCACTGAAGAATAAACTGTACATCACTAGAATATTCACCCCACTTGGTGAGAATCTGAAAATGATAAGAAAGGAATTGTAATTTTATTAGACATTTTGCATCGTTGGCATTGATTATCATTATTATTATCACCATTAACATTATTAATTATTATTATGATCATCATCCTCATCATCATCACCATCATTATTATTATTATTATTATTATTTTTTTTTTTTTTTACAGCATTCATGTTGACAGCAAATTTTAATGGTTGTATTTGCTATAATATCCTATACCAAGTAGCAATGTCTTTGAGATGAAGAATGGAATGAATAAATAACTGATGCAGCAAATTATCCAAGGGTCATTGTTGCCTAAAGTAGCCCAGCATTTGCCTTTCAGGAAAAGCATAAATTGATCAACAGGGTTTGAACCTAAGCCCTCACTTTTGTGGCTGGTTGTGGACCAATGTTTGAGTCAAATGCGTCAATTAATGAATAGCAAGCTCTTTGAAATTACAGGTGAAATATACTGATATCAATATAACTGAGCCTAAGATCATCTTTTAAATGAATGAAATATGACGGAACGTAAAGTGAATACTGCAATTCACAAAGGTTGCATAAATATGAGGGTAAGTCATTAAGTAAGTTACAAATAGATATAGAACTTAAATAAATAAGAGCACTGATTTGAAAAATAATTTTATTTCTGACATAATCTCTCTGACATTGAGGCACTTATCCCATTGTTTCACTAGCCCCAGAAATCCAATGCATAAAATTCTTTGGGCTGCTCTTGGAATCAGGCAGCAACTGTTTTCATTGGTGTTTTCATCCCTGGAGTGTCGAAGTTCATTAATCTGTCTCTGTATTTGTAAATATACATTTTCATTCATGTTGCTAACTCTGTAGGTCCTTCTACTGATTTTAATAATTTTGCTTTATTTATTATGTTATGGTTTTCTGTCCATAAATAAGATGCTACTGCTGATTTCTCCATTTGTTTGATTTTATGTTTCTGAAATGTTCTCCCAACCAGGAAACACAGGCACATGGTTAAAATAAATTTCAGGAACATAAAAGGAGCTAATTGAAATGTAAAATGGAATTTGCACAGTGAAGTCAATCATATAATTGATATTATTGTATGATTTAGTTGAATTACACACTCTTAACGCTTTCAATAATGTTGAAAAATTCAAAAAACAAAAACAAATAAAAGAGATCACCACATTGAAAGGTTACAAAGGAGAACAGATATTTAAAAATTAAGCTATTTGGACACAACAAATTAAAAAGATGCCAACATTATTTTAGCTCCAGTGAATAAATGCAGTTTGAAAAACCTCCTAAAAACCAACACAAAGGACAAAGTCCTGCAGGAAAACAATCAGGCATCTACGAAATGAGCTGCAAAGATTGCAATAATAAATATATAGGTAAAACGAAAAGGAACATTACCATATACGATTTAAGGAACACATGAGAAATGTAAAATATAAACATACGGAAAAATCAGCAGTAGCATACCATTTCTGGAAAAAAAAACCATTATTCCCAAAATGAACCAAACTCTTAAAAGCTCTTAAAAACCCATAGAATTATTGGTGAGGGAAAATATATTCTTGAACGAAAACAATGAAAATTGAGTTAATTTTGACCCTCCAAAAAACAGTAAGCTCATCAAAAAGTTTATAAAATCCAAAGAGCAACATATTAATAGCATGCTGGATAGCTGACAATGGAACCGTGCTGACAATGAAAGAAATTTGCCTTTGAAATGTGTTCAAGTAAGTGGAACAAAACTAGTGAAATTTGAGTGACTTCCTCATTAATAATTTGTTATATGTTACTATATTTCACTGTGAAAATCCCAAGCTATTCAAATTTATGATTATTTTTTTCTTGTCATACCTTGAGTGGATGTTCATGAGGTGGTAAAAGCCTCTCATTGTTCCTCCAACGCTCAATCAGGGTGAATCTACCTGTCTTTCCTGTTGCATGTGCCAATGCATACACAACATCCTGCAAGAAAAAACAGTTACACTTAATCATTCAATGTCAAAACTAGAAGGCACCTATAGCTGTTGTTGTTTTTAACTTCAAGTGTGTCATAAAGTGCTATAGTTCAGAATATTAATCTCTGCTTTGTCAATTAATAATATTTGAATATTAAGAATTCAAAATAAATACATGAAAGAAAAATACTATTTTTAATAAGAAAGATACATATCATTTTCAAAATATCATCTTTTGTACTAAAAAGAGCCAAGAATTCCAGAATTAATTTTCAGTAATATCAAATCATATTATGGGATATTTGTTACTAATTATAGACATGAGCTGCTATGGTAATACAGGAATAAACAGCCTTTTTGTGGCATAGTACAAAGAGAAAAGCAATGGAAAGTGACTATAACAAGAAAGAATAAATTATGCCTAATTCCTTATGGCTGTTTCCAACTATGTGTAAGTTGAAAAGATGTATTAGAAATTTTAACCAATGTTATACTTGCTTTCCAGAACTAGGTAACCTTTCTCAAAACAAATTAATACTCTTCACTCTTATACCAACAGCATTCATTACACCATCCCTTGCATCATACTGCTATGGGTGAATGAGGTCTTTAAGGTGCGAACTCAAAGTGGGAGATCTCTGGTTCAATTCCCATCAGGACCATCCCTGACTGAGGTTTTTTCCAGGTTTTCCTTGGTTCTCATAAATGGCAAGTGCTAGGGATATATCACAAATTTAGGCCTGGAATGCTTCCTTCCTTTAAAAAAAATCCTTTCCCAGTTTATCATTTCATCTCTTGTATCATCAGTGTACACAGCCTGTGATGCCTTAGTTGAAATGGGCATTAAACACTATTTAAAAAAAACCATAGTTATATTCACTAAAATTATACACATTCCACAATATTTAACTTTTATTTCCAGCACCCCAACCATACCACTCTACAGCAATTCAGCAGCGTGGAACACTAAACAATTCTGTGTATTACACACAGCACTATGGCTTTTAAGGTGGGAGCAGAAGAGTGTGAGTCAAATATTTGAAGAAGAGAAGGATGGAGAGCATGGAATTACAAGGAGGTACAAGATTTGTTTGGATAGAGCCAGACATACACACACAATAAAGAAAATATTTTTGGGGGTGGAAGGAGAAGAAGAAAAGAGGAGGAGAGTGTCTAACAAACCAGCCATGTTTACTGCAATATATGAAAAGAAGAAGAAGAAGAAGAAGAAGAAGAAGAAGAAGAAGAGGAGGAGGAGGAGGAGGAAGAGGAGGAGGAGGAGGAGAAGCAGAAGCAGAAGCAGAAGCAGAAGCAGAAGAAGAAGAAGAAGAAGAAGAAGAAGAAGAAGAAGAATTACACACATATCTTTGTTTTATTATTTCATTCATAAACTTATGTTGCTGTCTTGTATACTTGAATATGTGATATTAATTACACTCTTGATCACAAGCAGGTGCAACCATAACCACATTCATGGCATTTCTTCCTCTTTCTGAATAATTTTAGACTTATTACTACATGTCTTAGTGTGTATACTGTTTCTGCCCACTCACATTTCATCATGGTATCAAAAAGGAAAAATTCCTCCAAAATTCTTTCCTTTCTCACAACCTCTCCTTGAGAATAGTATTTAACTTTCAGTGCATAACAGGAATAATCTCATTCTTAAGTCTTTTAAGAAGAATGTTTCCTTCCTAGTATGTAGAGAGCATTTTAGACAGTCCAAGAGCCTTCTAAAGAATCTTGCCTTGAAGAATTCTAGGCTATATAGCAGGTTTGGTATAAGTATTCACATGCTTTGTAATATATTTCTATATCTATTTTATCCTCTTCCTTTAGTTCTTGATGAACTAAATATGAAGCATATTCAAAATAATATGCTTCTTAGTTATGTACATGTTGAACTAAAACATGAATTTTACCTCCACAGATATAAAAAGCATAGGTGCTCAATTAATAGTAGCATACTGTATCAACATTTAAATTAAAAAGAAATTAAATTTGTCAGAGATGAATATTAAAGTTGCAAAATAAAAATCTACTTTGCTTAAGTATTAAAAATATAACATTAGCTGTTATAATTAATGTATTTATTTATACTGGCAGAGTTAAGGTCTTGGGCCTTTTCTTTCACTCAACCAGTCTTGCATGGATATACATACATATTAAATCACAACATTATTTAAAAACTAAATAAAGAGATATGGATAATAGTAACTATAAAGACAATACATTACAGTTACAGTCATTGTCAATACAGATGATATTTAGCAGATTGTATTTCATGCTCTATGTATAAAATAGTGAAATGGAATAAGGAAACACAAACATAAGAAAGGAGGATATTAATTAGCAAACTATTTACCAGTTCTGAATTAGGTGCAGTTGTAAAAAAATTAAAACAAGAATTCACCAGGTCCTAATAACATCCATCTGATGTTTCCAAAACTCCTTGATCCAAGGACAATAATAAATTCCTTAGTCCTTTACAAAAAATATTGGAAACTCTGAGCCAATTAAATAAAAATTACAATTATCTAATAATTTCAATTAAACCAAAAAACTAATCAAAATGTCAGAAATTACAGACGATGTCGAAGAAAACCATAGTTTAAACTGAAATTAAAATATGCTGTAAATATTTTATTTTTATCATTTACCAAAGAAGATCTTCCATTATTAATATGCTTTTGTTTATTCTCAAAATGCATTTGTAATCAACAGCAGTCATCACAAGTATGTCCTATATTATGTTGAAAGTACATTATATTAGCAGTACTTCATCCTTATGAAACTATATTTTGGATCTATTCGCTATAGGTATAATAGTATGCAAAGAAAAAGTTGATTTTGCACTGTGAAATGGGAAAAAGGCACTGTACCTGACATGTTGTATTTTCTGTAACACCACAAACAATCCGTTGGATTCCTTCGACCCAGACTTTTAATTCCATGTCTCCCGAAAAAGACGCAAGCTTAACGAGGTGTCTGGTATCTGTTTGTGGCCAGCCACAATGGGCCAAGTCCACTGTTCCTGTGCATGGCTAACCATTCCTGTATGTCTGAATTGCTCTTCTAGGATACCATTTTATGTATGCTGTCATTCTTTACCACGCATACACATTAACCTAAATTCCTAGAGTGAAAAACTTATTTTCAATATTACTCACATTACATAATTATCATTCAAAAACACATTTTAAGGTTATGGACCATTCATCTCAAACGCCCTATTAACCTGAAAAGTATCACATTCTTTAGCTAACCTCAAACATTAAAGAAAACTCATATTGCATCTGTTGTCTAAGTTAACAATAACAAGAAACGCTAAAACTAACGGAGGCACACCTATAAAATTTAAATATGAAATTAATAAAATTTGTTGTTGTTTTTCTACCTTTTTTTTTTTTTAACCAGAATTTATCAGTGCACGTGATTACCACAAGATCGCTCTGTTTACCATTGCCTACCACTAAAGTCAATTAGCTCCAGGTAATTTGACATATGTGGCAATGTTTTACCCATTATTTCGGCTCTTAAGAAAAACGTATGTTTTTATACAGGTGTAAATATATAATTTAACTTAATACGTGCATTTTCTTCAAAGAAATTCAAGATGAAGATTGCACTCAGTAGTCCACTTAAAATACTAGGCATGCAGCGTGAACTTAACGTGTCATAGGCATAAACTTGAAAGTGACTTGCGATTTGCGGTTCGCTATAAAAGTATGAATCTTGAGAAAAATAGTAATCAGGTTGATCCACAACTACAGCATTTCATCGAAGTTGAAACGCACAGGCAAAGGTTTCAGGTAAGGATTTGTGTATTGTCAGTACTCTTGTGGTTTTACTTTGTAATGTTCTGTAGTTTAAATCTTGGCCCATGTAAATATTCCAATTTGTTTTCAGTATCTTGTACATGGACTAACAGACCTATGCTGGGAGCTTTGTATGGACAAACCTTCGGCTCGCCTGGAATCCCGAACAGAGAAGTGCCTGACAAATTGTGTTGAGCGGTTTATTGATACCACCAATTTTGTTACCACTCGTTTGGAGAAGAAAATAACTGCAGTGTCCGATACGCAATTTGAATGATTTCAGTGTAGGCTCAGAAGTTTGTAGTTCAGTTCAGTTACAGTAGTCGAGCCATACCTAGGCATTATTAAATTGACAATGAAATTTATTTCTTAGAAATGCTGTCAAGATTAAGAAATTTTGTAAGCCGTCACAAGCGAAAGCTAATTGTCGGCGGTATTTTAATCGGAGGAACTGTTTTGCTGACACGATACATAGAAAGGAAATTGAGGGAATGGCAAGAAAAGGAAGCAAGGGAATTCATGGAACGTACGCGTCGTCAACAACATTTTGAGAGCACAGAGAGAACTTGTAATCAGACCATTATATCATTGACTCCATCACTGCTTGAGGCAATAGTTAAAACACTGGATACTGATGACCTTATCGAAAAACTTCGCAACAACCCCATTGATCGTGTATCATTGTGGGAGGAGCTAAAAATTAGAGCTTTCACTCGAGCAGCTTCATTTGCATATGCTGCTCCTATGTTGGTGGTAGCACTTCGCATTCAATTAAATTTGATTGGTGGATATATGTATCAAGATTCTTCAGACGATAGCTCACAGCAAATTGATGGTAGTTTGCAACAACAGTATTTATCTTTGTGTCACCATTTCCTCAGCAATGGAGTACGAGAACTCTGCAGTTTGGTTGAGGATAAAGTACGTTTTATAGTTGAGGGCACGTCACTCAAACAGAGACTCAGAATACAGGATACAGAACAAATATTTTGGGCAATACAAGCAGCTGTAACTGCTGATCTACAGGATCCTGTGAAATACTTTTCCCATTATTTTCTGCCAGCAGAAATATCTGATTCAGGATCTAAAAATGAAATTGTAATGCAGAAAATGATAATGGAAACTGTTGATTTATTGGAGAGTGAAGAAATAATTTCTCTTCTCTCTTCCTGTGTGAGTCGTAGCTTCTCTGTACTTGTTGATAACATTGCAGAGAGCTATATTCCTGCAAGTGATACAACCAAAGCTGCACTTAATGCACCAGATAATGTCGAGCCTGTTGCAGGGCCTTCAGGTTTGCAGAATCAGAAGAACAAAAGTTCTGGGTATAGCAATGGGGTCACCAACTTTATTCATCCCAATAATATTGCAATGCCAATGGCAAAACTTATCCCAGTTGTAAATAAACTGACTCAGGGACGAGGAGAAGCACCTGATCCCTTGATAAATCAGCTGATTATTAACGAGAAGGTGAAAGTATTGGGAGCCAATATTTATGAAGCATTTAGTCACAAAATTTAGAATTTTTCAATTCATGTCATAAGTGGAGTAGCCTATAGCTATTGCCATGGTGTACAAACATTAAGCAAAGCACCATAATCCATGTAAATAGTAAAGAAAATATCTGATTTAAGGTTTTTTTCATCTGGGAATAAAATGTGGTATTCACCGTCTTCACTAAACTACAGTATAGGAAGCAGTTATGGGCTGGACAGCAGAGTAGTTTCATTAGATAATGAAAAAAAATGTATTCCAGTTTACTCAGAAATGCCTTTTGTAGTAACCGAGTTACTGCTTTGCATGTAAATTTCAAGCTAAATTAGAAAAATGCTGTATGAATGAGATATCATGCTGTATTTGAAGTGCGTCATACATATGCATTCATTACCATGTTCCATGATAGGTTTTAATATGTCTCTGTGGAGCACAGTCACTGGACGACTGTGGAGCAGTGCTCCATGTTGTATGTCTCTGGCACATTTGCTTACAAAGGCATGGCCACCAAATGACAACCTACCACCACCACAATTATTATTTTTATTTTATATATTCGTTTCAGCCAACCGTGTGCTACGGTTATGCGATTTTCTCCTCTTTTGCAAACTGTTTCCTCCGATTCTTGTATTCTTTCATTCTCTTGCTCATTCAAATTCATCCTTCTACTGAGATACTCTTGATTTTTCTTCTGATATCCTTTATCTCTGCAACTTTCTTTCTGAAAACTTCTCTGATTTATATATATTCATCCTTGACTCCACACTGGTTTAAACGATGGTGGTGGTAGTGGTAGTGGCAGCAGCATTACTATGACTACTACTACAATGTAATGGAAAAGCTTAAAAGTGACTAGATATTAATTAAAATAATTTACTGCTTACAATCGTGCATAATTAGTATGAAATTTGATACTTCATGTACACTGCAAGGGAAAATTGGTGTGTAGCTGAAATAGACTACTCTTAATGCATCATTGAGGTGTGAGTCTGTCGGGCAGGATCCATATTTATTTTTGATGATGCTTGTGGATGAAAATGCAACCTCTCAAAGTTATGTCGAACCAAACACCATAGAAGTTTTTGTGATTAGTCCAAAAAAGCTGATTATATTACTTTTCTTAGGAACAGACACGCTGCCATTACACAGGAAATAAACAGGCTTTTCTTCATATTGAACAAAATAATACTCCTTCCATTCACTATTAAAACTTTTTTGCCTTTTAGCCATACCCTATTAAGCATGCTTATGAAAAATAGTACTACTTAATAACTAATTTGTAAAACAATAATTAAAATACATTGATAACCTAACTCATAACAATGCAATTTCATAACTCTCAAGTGATAATATTGAATGTTTTATTGAAGGCTACAAACTTTCAAATAAAACTAGTGTAGTTTCATTTGAACCTTCATAAATCCTTATTGCTTGTGGCATTGCTTTATTGGGATTAAAGTAACTTTGACTTTAATTGCTAACAAGTGGAGGTTTGTGAAAAGCACAAACTATGGCATTGGATACGGTGGTAGCATGTCAGCAAATTTGCTTGTCCTGTCCATGGCAAAAGTTTATTGACACACAGGTGTTTGAAAAGTTAAAAATATAAATAGGACAAATAAGCTGATCATGTGAGGACAGCACTTTCTCTAGTGGAGAATGGAAGAATTAGGACTAATATCATTAACAAGGGCAGTAAAGGAGGTTGGACCTCTACAGCATTACATAAAAAATAATATAATTTTTACTGCAGTAAGATTTAAACAGGATAATTCTAGCGTAGCTGCCTTTACTTTCTAATTTAATGAAGGAAATTTACAAGTTTATTTCCCAGAATACATTTGTTTTAAATTGTGATAAGATAAAATGTAAGCATCTTTATTTGTTATTACATAAAAATAACGAGGAAAAAAATGTAAAGTCTAGTCTACTTTTCTTTTAAAAATACCAAATAGAAGATAAACTAAATCAGCCAAAAACTGTTGTGATCTAACAGATAAGGTTTTGTGATGCCATCAGTTACATAATTTTGTATATGTTGCCTTTCAAAAAATGCATTTACTATAGTAAACAATTTGCAACCATTAATTCTGAAAGTTTGTTAACACCTAACAGAGAAAATAGCCATATACAAAGCTGGCTTACCTCATTGTTAAAACATTTATCATTGCTGAGCCTTCAAACATTAGGAGAGATGAAGCATGCAGCACTTGGTGAAAAAAGAAATCTTGTTTTAAAGATTGATGTTCATTTAAATTCAGGGTTAAAGCCTATCCATCCAAACAAAACAGAAAAATAAATATACATATAGGCCACTCTCAGATATCTCTGGGAGAATGTTACAAAAATTTGTGGTTTCCCAGAAAATTTTTCTCAGATAAAATTTAGTAATGCAGAGATTCACTTTCTAAGAAATTTTGAGTTAGATAACTAATACCTCCCAGGTTCCTCATTTGAAGATGAATAAACAAGGAGATATATAACATAATTTAAAAATTTAACTTGATGTCAATTAAGAAATAATAGTAACTAACGAATAAAAACATAAAAGTGTTTACTGCACTTAGCTTGATATGCTGTTAGTTCAAGTACTATAACCCATATTTAAACCGAATTCAGGATCATTCAAGTCAGAATTACTTGCATTAAAGCATATATTTGATGTAAAACTGTAGAAACTTAAAAATTGCATGCTACTATCAGGAAGTAGCTGCTGCAACCATCTGATTTTGTGAGTTAACCATTTTTTCTGATAAGTAGCCTGGCTTAAACTACTTTATGCCATGTATAAAGTTAACTGCCATGGGTGGCCTAGGTTGTCAAGTCGTGGACTCTTAGCAGCAGGTCTGTGGTTGGAATTCCGCCAGAACCATCTCCCTGACTGAGTTTTTCCCAAGTTTTCCCTCAGTCCTCATAAATGGCAAATGCTTGGGAGATAAGAATATTTAGATTTTTAAAGGAAATCTTCTCTGAACATGTAATGTAATACATCTGAAGACAGATGTATGTAGACAGATCTCTCTACTGTTGTCTTTTAAGCTGGAAAAGTATATGCAGCATTATGAAAAAATCTTTTCTTGACTCATATCTTGATATATAAGAGAATAATTCATTGCTGTAGTTTTATTCCAGCTTTTCCATTTCTTAGAAGAGTTTGATATAGGAGCTCTACCTTAACTGCTTGCTTTTCCAGGGGCTGTGTATTACATTAATTTGAATTGCTTTTAGTTAGCCTCTTATGTGCTCTTTGCAGTCTGTCACAAAAGGGTTAACTTTCTTTTTCTCTCATTGGTAATAGTTAATTTTTCAGCTTCTATTGCGTTTAATAATTTTCCTTATTGGTACTCTGGTTCTACTATTTTCATCTTTAATCTGATATTTTTCATTCTTAAAGCTCTGAAGCTTTCAAATCCAGTAAAGTGAACGTCAACAGTGGGACTGTAATTGATACTACCTATACAATTGTAAAATAATTATTTTTTTATAAAAATTACAGGACCATTAAGACATTCAACCAAAAATTCATTATTCTAAGTCATAAGTATGAAATTGTGAGAAATATTAATGATATAATTAAATTAAAATGTGTAGCTTTACTTGTTTTATATAGGAGAATGAAATTAAACAAACATAAAAGTAAGTCTGAATATTCAAAACGTATTAACAGCACACACAAATTTCATAATTATTTGTTTAATTATAGCATAACCATCATTGTCATTATGGCCTGATTAGGCAACATGCAAGAACATTTCTATTAGAGTAGTCTTGCATTGAGAAATATAGACAGATCTATATAATTGAAGAATCTTAAAACTTTTGAAAAAGGCCTAGTATGAATCTGCCATTAATTCTTATTATTTTTAAGCACATATGTTCATCCACAGCAGCTACTGATCATCTAATGAAACTTAACAGCAAGGAAATACCCATGTTCCTTAGAAGCTATAACCATTATTTTGAAATATTTAAATATAAAGGGATAAAGAGATTTGCGCTTACTGGTGTGTAACTAAAATCTTCTGAAGCATGAACTTATAATTTTTAACCTTATGGAACATTTTATAAAATGTTGAGCAAAGTATGGAACTTGTGTAAAATGGAATCAGTTTGTATTGTACATAAAGTTAAAAAAAATGAGTAAGGTTCAATAAAAATTTTATTTTGTGAAATGTTTCAAATAATGTAAGGTGGTAAAAATTAATAAAAGTTTATAGAAAATTTTTAAACATTTTATATTTTTCTTTGTAAACCTTGTCCATAATTACAAGATGTGTAATGGAGCTAAAAGAACTTGTGAACTGGAATACTTCAGTATAAACAGAGAAGTCAGAGATGGAGAAAGTGCATATCCCACCCATTTCATTATTTTCAGTTGTCTTTGTATGACCTCTGATTCATATGTTTAAATGTTATTCATATTTTTAAATCACAAGGATTACAATAAGGCCTGCTTTGGTCTCATTGACCATATGAACCATCTACATAACACCTATAGATGCCATAGGAATAGGTGATTAGTTCATCGGTGTATTGAACCATAAATATTATGTACCACCTATATATAATTTTTAACATACAATTTCAAGCTTATATGAAACCATGGTTTTATTTGCAGCTTAGCATGTTTTGTATATTAAATAATGAGGGTAACTTTCTAACACACTTCACCTACATTAATTTAATATATAATATCACTGTAAACAGCTTCATATTAACATGTTTTGTATAGTCCACAACTTCTATAGAGTTGCATATCAAAGGAAAGCCCAGATAAATTCTGAAAAATGACATCTCTCCCACCTCTATAGCTTTATTCAGAATTATATTGATCCCTTTTTTTTTCTCTTTTTTTTTTCTTTCTTTCTTTCTTTTTTTTTTTTTTTTTTGCATGACCATATTTACAAAATGAATTGAAATATTTAAATAAAATTTTGCATTTCTCTTATACTACATTAAGGCTACCTCTGTATCAAATTTCATGAAATTTGGGGATTGTGAAGTAAAATTTAAATCAAGATGCGTTTATTTGACAGAGAACGGATATTTTATGCTCAGCACAGAATTGTTAAAGAATTAGTTTCTTGGGGCAGACTAACTGACAATTATGCAATAGATAAGTGGAACACATGCACTCAACCAGCTGTGGGATAAAATTAGGGGTGCTTAGCAATTAAATTCCAATCTCAGGGCTGTCCTTGTAAAATTATAATAAAATATACTAAGTACCACAAAATATGAATTAACCATTGATTCACATGTAATTTCTATAACCGGGAACACTTATTGGATGCATAGTAAAATGCAGAATATATATGTATACATTTTTTTCCAACCTGAATGCGACTCAAATGCAGAACTGTTCCAAAATATGGCACAGATTGATCGCCTTATGTGGTAAAAAAAAAAGTTTGTAGCTATTACTTCAATGTTCAATGTTAATGACACCTATTAAGATTTAAAATTGTGAAAATAAACTTGTGTAAAAAGTATTTTTTTAATGTATTAAGCATGATTTGTACTATTGAAGGGCAATTAATTAAAAATAAATATTCTGTAATATCTTTTTCACTTATGTAACTAACATAATTTATTTTAAATATAAGTATATTTTTCTTAACAAAAAGTATTAGCAGAACAGAGCACAGCCAAGAACTTTATCACTTAATTTTTTTCTTGGTTTAACTTGAGGCTTGAGCTGAGACATGTGCACACCTGAATGGAGAAATTAAACATTTTGAAAGTTACCTTAAGAATATAAGAGCAACAGAGCAAGTTAAAATGTTGTAAGTTATAAGTATTTTGCTTGAGCATTATTTTGGTTGCAGAACTACTAACTATTAATTGCCTCATGTAGTCCTCATCCTCCCTGCATGCACATGCAACTACCTAAACAATTAAAATTATTTAAAGGGTCAAACTTTCAAAAAGAACTAAAAATATTTTAACAGAAAAATGTGTGTGTGTATATATACATAATAAAAATTAAAAATAAGAAACTCTTGAAACAATGTAGCTAAAATAAGAACTAGAGAAGTAGAAATAGATAAAACACTTAAAGTGTTGCTTAATATTTGCTATGTTTTAAATTACTCTTGTTCTTCTAAGGCAGGAGAGACAAGTTGTTCGAAATATGGCAAAAATTGTATAATGAAATATAGGATAAATATAAATACAGGACAAATGAATAAGTATTTTGACTTCAGAACTAAAATGGAAACAAGTTGTAATCTTTGTACATGTTAATAATGTGTAAATAACTTATACACATACAAATTAGGAGTTGATGCTAAAAATTGAATATGCCTGAAATTCATTTGTAATAAGATATAATAATAATAATAATAATAATAATAATAATAATAATAATAATAATAATAATAATAATAATAATAATAAAGGCTCTTCCAACCAGTCAGAATATCAGTGTAGGATTGTATTAAATGTATAGCTGAAATAACAAAAGTATGCAAGAAGCAAGGATGCAAATTGTACATATTTAGCCTTAATATTAATTCAATTTGAAAACAGTAAAACACCCATTAATAAATAATATCAAACTCAGAAAAGATTAACATTTAATATATTTGTCTAATTTTGAAGCTGTTTACAGTGAAGTGAATTTATATAATGTGGGTAATTTCTTACACACTTCACTTATTGTATTTAAGTTAGGACATATTTCGGAACCATGGGTAAATTTTTCGCACACTTCTCTTACTGTATTCAAGTTAGGACCATGGTTCCCGGAACATATTCTAACTTAAATACAGTAAGTAAAGTGTGTAAGAAATTTACATACATTTATATACATTATATAAATTAATTATTTAACCTCTTTATTAATGAAATTATAGAGCAGATATCAAAATAAAATGTATATTTATGAACAATTAATAATAAATACCAGGTTTTATTTCCTAAACTTAGGTATTCATTTTTTTACACTAAACTTCATTTACTCACATAAAATTAAGATTCTCCTGAAACGCATCATACTTTTAAGTAAGTAAATGGAGTTTAGTGTAAAAAAATGAATACCTAAGTTTAGGATATATTACCACTCCATTGTCAACAGCTTCCTAAATAGAATACCAGGTTTTAATTGTTTGTGCATGATGAGTAACCTTGGTTCTAGATCAACTGAAGGCTTAAGAGCAATTGAGGTTGTTAACATTTAGTGTAAAGAATGGAGATTAGAAGTATGAGAGAAATTTTTTATAAAAAAGTGTTATTACAGAGAAGTTCTTCTAACCTAAGCTGACAATCAATTCTAATAATGTTCAGTAAAAATCTGCATATGTTTTATACCTGAAAGGGGGAATAAAATATGATGAAAATTACCTTAAAATACTTTTGTAATAAGGAGGAGCATGAGTGCAATAGCAAAGAACAAGATAATGTAAAAGCTTGTTAATGTTTTCCTGAAGCACTGTTCTTATCTAAGGGCTACTAGCTAATAATCTTCCACTCTTTTTCTTATTTTCTCATGTGCCACCAGGCTCCTCCCTCCAATCCAAGTAGCAAGTGGGCAGCATATTGGCAAAATTTTAGCTGATTCTGCATTGCTCAGATAATGGAAAGTGTTAGTGTTAAAGTGCTGGTTAACATGCATGTGAGAATGGTAATATATATAGTGTCATATAGTTTGCTCAGATCACAAGATTATTAAAGAAAACTAGCAAAGGCTTGGGGCAGGCACCACTTGCTTCTTTTTGCTGCAGAGGTTTATCATATTTAACCAAGCTACTGAGGTAAATACTAGTATGAGCTGTGCAAATAAGTTCATGTAAATAAACCAAACTTAGCCTGGCTACCCTAACAACATATTCATTTTTTTTTTTTTTTATAACTTCAACTTATGTATTCACTTTTTTACACTTTACTCCATTCACTTACACAAAAGTAATACACGTTTCGGGAGAATCTCTCCCATCTTCAGTTGCTTACTGAACCGCCGTTACTCGAAACTATGGCTGGACAAACGGATGTTCCAATGGTGGCCTCTTTTGGTTAAAGTAGGAAGTTGCTGAGCTCGTCCATGGGAGGAATCTCGAAATTCATAAGGTTTTCTCTATTTTTAAATATGAAAATTTTTTCCTAAGTGGATAACTCCAATGAACTGTGAAGATGTTTCAGCAGTTTTATTCCTGGTTTTTGGTCCAAAAGTGACTGTTACTGCTGATTTATCCACCTGTTTAAACCGAATATTTCTAAAATGTTCTTTCCTCCGAATTTCAAATTTCTTTTTGTTTTGCCTATGTAGCTCTTGTGAACAGGCAAAACAAAAAGAAATTTGGAGGAAATAACATTTTAGAAATATTCGGTTTAAACAGGTGGATAAATCAGCAGTAGCAGCTCACTTTTGGACCAAAAACCATGAATAAAACTGCTGAAACATCTTCACAGTCCATTGGAGTTATCCGCTAGTGAAAAAATTTTCATATTAAAAAATAGAGAAAACCTTATGAATTTCGAGTTTCCTCCCATGGACGAGCTCAGCAACTTCCTACTTCAACCAACAGAGCCCACCACAGGAACATCCGTTTGTCCAGCCATAGTTTCGAGTAACGGCGGTTCAGTAAGTAACTGAAGATGGGAGAGATTCTCCCGAAACGCATCTTACTTTTGTGTAAGTGAATAGAGTAAAGTGTAAAAAAGTGAATACATAAGTTGAAGTTATATTGCCATTCCATTGTCGACAGCTCATGGGGGGTGGACGCCCGTTTCGAACAATGGCATTCAGTGAACAGCAGTCGATGATGGCAGAAACCTCTCCAGAAACTAGTCCAAAGTTTTAAAAAAGTAAGTGGAGTTAGTGTTAACAACTTGAACACATTAATGTAGGATATATTCCAATGTGTTAAGAGAAGGATAATATCTGGCAAAGCTTATTAGAGTGTTAAAAAACTAAGATTTTTGAAGAGAAATGTAGTAATCATCTAATAGAAATGGTTGGGAATGAGAATGAATTTAAGTTAAGAGAAAAAATATAAAGAAATATGAAGTTTCAATATTAATTCAATTTTGGAATCTAACACAGTGAAACACACATTAATAATCTCTTCAGAGTTGAATATTTAGAACATTCTTATGGTTTCACTTAAGAAGGTTAATTCAGGACATATTTTGCAGAACTCTTGTTCACATCCTCAGCTGTTAAACAACTGTTGGATCATTCATAGAAGATGGATAGGTAAGTATCTGGGTTGACTGGTGGTTTTGTGATAAACTTGAATAAAGAGCTGTCTGCTTCTGGGATGTCAAAACTCATTAAGTTTTGCTTATTTTTGTTTTATATTAATCCTTTCCCATATGTTTAATTCTTTTGGTTGGTGAACAGTTTTTAATAACTGCCTTTTTCTACCTCATGGTTTTCATTCCAAAAAATGTGCTGCCATAGCTGATTTTTCTATTTGTTTGTTATGGATGTTTCTCCAATGTTCCTTCAAAACAGCTGAGGATGTGGACAAGTGTTCCACAAAACATAGCCTGAGCGAAACCATAAAGAGTGTTATAAACATTCAACTCAGAAAATAGAAGATATTTAAATTATCTATAGAAAGCTATAGACAATGGAGTGGCAACATATCCTATTAGAATTTATTGAATATGTTCATGCTAAACCTACTTATACAACATTAGTACATGTTTTGGGGTCAATTGCTCTCATCTCAGCTGTTGACTGAGAACTGGATGTGGTGGCTGGATCTCAAGGTGCTTCTGTGATGGTTTCTGATGGTAAATATAAACTTGCTGAGTTCATCCATGGGTGGAACTCAAAACTCAGGTTTTTCTATTTTTCATGGTGAAATTTTTTTCCAAATAGATAGCTTTATTGGGTTGTGAAGTTCTTTCAGCAGCTTAGACTCTGGTTTAATATTATAATTTTTGGCAGCTCATGAATTTTGATCTTCCGCCATAGATGAATGCAGTAAGTTCCTATTAGAACCATCAAAGACTGCCACCACATCCAGTAATTGGTCAGCAGCTGATGATGAGAGTGATTGACCCAGAAACATTTTTTTTTTTAAATAGTGTTTAACTCCCGTTTTTATACTGAGGCAACACAGTTGGACACTGATGATTCATGAGATGAAATGATAAGTTTGGAAAGGATTTTTTTTAAAGGAAGGAAACATTCCAGGCCTAGTTTTAGGTACGTTCCCAACATTTGCCATTTATGAGGACTGAGGAAAATATGGAAAAAACCTCAGCCAGGAGGGACAGTCCTGGCAGGAATTGAACTCGCACCGAGTCTGCACCTTTACCACCTCGGCTAACCGTGATGGTAGAAACATGTCCTAAACTATAAATGAAGGAATTTGTTTTCACACCCAACATTACAATTAAATTACGCAAAATATCCAACAATTTACAATGAGGCATCTATATCCCCATCTAAGTGTTAAGAAATTTTCTCTTTGCTGTTTTTCCCCCGATTGTCTCCAATTTTTTAGCTCTTAAATTACTTTTTTCTTTGCCATTTTACAACTGTTATCAAACCATTTCCTTTTTTTATCATCATACACCTCTGCTTTCATATCATTCCCTGCCCATTTCACACTATATTCTAATTTCTTTACTGCCTGCCCTACTTTGTTTGCATTTATTAGGCTCTCTATTTCTCTTTATAAAATTTTACCTTTTTACAAAATGAGTCATATTTCTCTACTTTCCACTTGCAAATCTCAATGTGCCTATAGTTCTCTCTGAATATTTCCTTCTTATCTCCCCTTTCTTCCTCCAATTTTAATCTCAATGGGAAATAACAAGATATTCCTAACTTCAAAATCTCTAATCAAAATATCACAATAGTGAGTGAAAACAACATACAATCTACCACACTTTGTCCATTCTTATTTGCAAAAATGTAAATTCTCCATCTAAGTCAGACCCTCTCAATCCGTTTCTGGTGTATGATTATTTTCTTCACAGAAATCTAAGTACTTTTTTCCCTTCTTTATTTAAAAATTTGTATAGGTAAATGGAACTGGTATGAACATATTTAATCAATTTTAATAGAAATTTATTCAGGAATTGTGAGGGAGATCAATAAAATAGTGAGAACTGAATTATAGAAAATTGTTAAAAGAGATGTTTTAATTATGTGGATGAATCCAATATCCTGATAACCACTGTGTTGATATTGATTGATATGAAAATCAATAAATAAATTGAGACAAAATATTTGTAGAAAGATTTATTATAAATAAATACAAATAGTTTAGGGTGTTAAGTTGACTTAATAATTCTGTATAGCCTGCTATATTTTACTTTGTATTTATTATATTTATTATTGAAATCATTCATTAAACTACATTTTTAAGATTGTTGTGATGAATGATTGTTATTAAGGTGCACAACTACAAAGGTGATTAGTGCCCAAAAATGTTTTGTGGATCACATAACAATTACATTGTAACCTCTAATTTAAATTGGTACTTGGTGTATTCAAATTTACAAAGACGAATGTATGAACTTGCTAGGGAAACTTTCTACATAAAAGATATTTGAAAGCATTAACTCCTTCCCTCCACTACTGCCTTCAAAATGCTTCAAAAGGTTGCATGGGATTGTATGCAACAGATGCCATGATAAATAGAAATTGGATCAGTACCAATCAGGAGATTGAGCACATACTTCAAGATGAGTAGTGCATGGATTTCACCACAAAATTTGCAAGAACACAAGATTCTATGAGCCAAGTGAAACTTTGTGTGACATACATAATATTAGTGTATGCAGAAATAGGGGAAAATCAATAACAGAATACACCAAACACTATATTTATAAACATCTCTGGCATGTTCATGCACAGTTAGTTTTCATCCTAAGTTTAGCCAATACATTTACCTATCCAAGGAATGGGTTGTGAGATAATATCTACTAAAGTGCAGGTGTATTATGTTATATTCATTCAAACAATTAATATAGGGTACACAATTAACCCATAACCGGTATGCTGGGGTCAGGGGCCCTGACTCCAGAAAACGTTATTTGCTATGTAAATCGTATTTTTGACTTGTCGTTACATTGTGAATGCGACGGCTGCTGCTGCTGCCACGACTCTTTCAACGAAAAAGTACGGAGGATAGCGGTAACGCACAAAGCTAAAGTTGCGATGCATCGACTGTTGTTTCTTCACTAATATTTTCACTCACTCCATGTGCACGCTAAAGAGAGCGATTTTTTTTAGAAGAGGCACTATAACATACGTGGGGAAATAGAAAGAATTGTTTAGAACAAGAATGATATTTGTGCGATAACTTTAACAACTCCAAACTAACACAAAGGAGGGGATAATTGATATGGAAAAAGGTATATGCTTTTAACAGTGTAAGTGGTGGAAATATATATTTTAACTTAAGCTAACCTAACCAAACCAAAATTTGCAACCTGTGCTTTAACAGTATAATTTTTGTATTTTTTTTTTAAACCTAAGATAACTTTTACAATATTTTTCTTAATTTAAGCTAACCTAACCAAACTAAATTTTGCTATAACTTTTGCATTTTTTTTTTTTTACTTAGGCTAACCTAACCTAAATTTGCAACGTACACCAAATATATGTAAAATTGCAACCTATGCAGTCGTCTAAAAAAAAAAAAAAAAAAAAAAAAAAAAGGTGAAATTTATTAATGTAAGAAAAATGTAGGGAAATTATGCAGATTAAAAAATTTAAAAAAGGGGGGGGGGTTAGCCCAGGGAAAAACTAACCTACTTCCTCTCCGTTGGTAGCATTATCCTCTAACCAACTGAGTTACCTTACCATGGCGCTAATTATTAGCCTACATTAATTAACTGTTTTTTGTAGCATGACGCTGTAACCAACTGAGCCACCATGGTGCTAATTATTAGCCTACATTTGTTAAGTTTTGAGTTAAGCTCGGTTTTTGCCGCTGCCCACCACTAGCATTTGTGAAAGTAGGTGTACTTATAGCAACCGTTACAGCATAAATAATTTTTGCAGCGGTGTGACTTAGGCACTCAGCACAGACGTTACAAATAGAAGTTCCCGGAAGTCCCGAGCGGCAGCGGAGAAATCCGATTTTCTCAGTCATGAACGGCAGCAGCAAAGCAGAATCGTACAGCAAAAGGACAACAGACAGCTTTGTAGCAAGCATGTTAGTTAATCGCACGAAAGCAGTCGTGTTAGAAAGCAAATGAGATAAATCACACGAAAGCCCCCATGCTAGTAATTAATCTCAAGAAAGCAAATGGGAAACTGTAATGTAGCAATGTAACACGTAAAGAAAATGATAAATATTAGGGAAAAGACATGCGCTTTAGGAATATAAGTTTGTACATATTATGAACTGGAAAAGCAAGATATTTCTTAATTTTAGATGGAGCTAATGTCCTTTGTATCAGGTTTTGCAAGGGGAATGGGATGAGACCCCCCCCCCTTTTTATAGCAAAGAATCTTCTCTGCGGGAAATTTTTTCTCTTTTGAAACATTTTGGATGCAAACCGCAGCTAATATTGCTTTAATAAATTCTGTATTTCTTCAAAACTTAAAAGTTCTGCTGAGGTGAACTACTAGCACTCATTGCCATTGTCCGCTATAGCTCCTAGCACTCATAGCCAATTTCATTTATTTAGGCACCATATCTCCCAACATTTTCTACGGATGATCCTTAATAATTGTCAATATTTGCAGCAATTTCATTTGTCTAAATTAATTAGTTTTATTAAAATTATTCTGGCATGTTCTCCAAAATATGTTACTACAGTTAATAGTATCTTGATGAGTGCTAATAAGTTATTAAGTTCCCTCAATCAGAAACATCTTCTTAAATTATCGCGGTTATATTTACAATATTTAAGAGCTGGTATTCCTATTCAGTTTAATGCATCTTTTTTCCAAAACTTTTCCCCGCCACTCGTAGCGTCAGCTCCTGACTTAGCTTCTATTTTCAATTTACCTCGTCCATCTAAATTTTACTCTGGTACTGCATACCAGCAGCCCAATAGCAAATGTACCCCTTGTACTTCTCCTACTAGTAATATTGCTGTTGTTAATTTATCTTCTATTTCACTTTCCAATACTGATACATTGCTTTTACAAAAAGGATTATCTTTTGCCCCAACTCCCAAATTTAATCGCCTTAAATTTGTTTCTGATGGCGTTAAATTTTGCCGTAATTTAAGATGGCGTTACTATTGGCATACTAAATCTTCTCAGCCTACTTCAAATGTTACTCCTTGCCTTCTCAAGTTTCGTTCTCCCTCCAAACTTGAACCTCCATCTTTACCTTCTAGCCATCCTTAGAAATGTTTATTAACAGATTTTTAACTTCGATCAGTGATTCTAAATTTCTAGATAAGATCACTCCTAAAGACAACTTAACTTTACGTGAGAAATCAGCACTTAAAAGATTATCTAATAATCCCGATGTTATTATCCTTCCAGCTGATAAAGGGTCCTCAGTAGTACGACAGGACATTTCGTCTTACAATGCTGAAGCTTACCGACAGCTTGAGAATGACACTTATTATGAACTATTGTCTTCCGACCCAACTGTCAAGTTTAATGAAGAAATAGCTTCTTTTATTACTTCTTCTGGTACAGCAGAAGGACTTAGTTCCCAAGATATCACTCTTCTTACTCCTCATGTCCCTCGTACTCCCACCATATATTTTCTCCCTAAAATTCAAAAAGAGAACTGTCCAGGCCGCCCAATAGTAGCCAGCTTCGATTCCCCTACTGAACGTATTTCCGCTCTAGTAGATTGTTTGTTACAGCCTTTTGTTACTTCCAGGCCATCCTATATTAAAGATTCCTTCCATTTTTTGAGTTTGATTAAGAAAGTTGACCTTACGGCACACTCTGATATACTTCTTGCCACTATTGATGTGACGTCACTCTACACTAACATCCCCCATCATGAAGGACTAGCTGCCGTTAAACATTTCTTGAACTCTCGAGCACCTCCTCATGTCCCATCCACAGATTTCATTTGCCATCTTGCTTATCTGGTCCTCACTCGCAATGCGTTTAGTTTTGATAATAAACATTATCTACAAATTAAAGGTACTGCGATGGGCACCAGAATGGCACCTTCTTATGCCAATCTTTTTATGGCTCGCTTAGAGGAGGAATTTCTTAAGTCAGAACCTTTGGCACCATTATTATGGTTGAGATATATTGATGATATATTTGTGCTTTGGACTCATGGCTCAGAATCTCTCGAGCAGTTCCTTACTAATCTTAACTCCAAGTTTTCAGTTAAGTTCACTTCTTCTGTCTCTCCCAATGCTGCTACTTTCCTAGACATTGATATTTCTTTATGCAATGGCTCTTTCCTTACGTCTGTGCACATTAAGCCTGCCAATTTACAACAATATGTTCATTTTGATAGTTGTCATCCATTGCATATCAAAAGATCTATTCCTTTTTCTCTTTCAATCCGTGGTCATCGTCTTTGTAACAACTTTTCATCTCTTGACAAGTATATTAAAAACCTTACTCAAAAGTTCCAAAACCAAAATTATCCTTCCGCTCTTTTAAAATCCTGTATAATCCCATCACACAAAACTTTCCAATGCAAACCTAAAACCTCTAACAAGAACTTCATCAACCTTGTTACCACTTATGTGCCTGGAATTGAAAGCATCAGACCTATTTTGAAAGAATGTCACGATACTTTGTTAATGTATCCATCTTTAAATGATTTTTCTAAAATTGTACCCCGCCTTACTTTCAGAACACCCCCTAACCTTAAAAGTATATTTCGCCGTAACCTATCCTCTCCGAATTTACCACGTCCCTTTGCTGGCTCGTATCCTTGCCAACGTCCTAAATGTAAAACCTGTGCACTAATTATGCCGTGCAAATCATTCCATAGCCCTAATTTATCCAAGGAATTCAACATTTCTTCATTTTCTACCTGTTCTTCCAAGAATGTTGTATATATGTTATCTTGTAAGCTTTGTAAAGCATTTTATATTGGTTTAACTTCTACTGTTGTTTCGCTACGCATGAACAATCATAGACGTTCTGTTAAAACCAAGTCTCCCTTGCCGGTTGCCCAACATGCCTTATCTCACTGTAAGGATTTTGATGATGCTTTTAGTCTAACTCTTATTGATGCTTTACCTACACAATGCTGTGAAAGTTTACTCAGAGGTAGAGAAATGGCTGCTATATTTTTACATAAAGCGCGCATACCACCTGGTTTAAATCTTACATATTAGTTTTTTTCTTCCCACACTCTCATATCTAGTTTCATCTGTTTCCATGCATGACGTTACCTTCGATACTCAATATTTACTTTTATCACCTTCACTTGTCTAGCTTCTTGCCATTGAAGAACTCGCAGTAGTTCGAAATATAGCAATTTCAAGTGTGACTCTTTCTCTGTGTTTTATCTTTATCTACTTTTATTATTAGTGTTTTATATATATATATATATATATATATATATATATATAATGTAACTAAATTAACAATAATTATAAAACAATTATGCAAGTAGCAAAATATACAGGGCATTTTGGTTTTCTTTCTTGTTAGGCTATTACTGGTGTTTGTCCTAACAGAAATACAGTTCATTTGCCCTTGTCCGCTATAGCTCCTAGCACCCATAGCCAATTTCACTTATTTAGGCACCGGATCTCCCAGCAATTTCTACGGATGATTCTCAATAATTGTCAGTATTTGCATAAATTTCATTTGTCTAATGTAATTAGTTTTATTAAAATTATTCAGCATGTTCTCCTAAATGTATTACCACAGTTAATAGTATCTTGATGAGTGCGAATAAATTATTATATTCTCTCAATCAAAATCATCGTAAACTATGTGGTTACATTCTGAAATGTGGTAGGGAATTTGAGCACAATAAACATCTAGGAAAACATGTCTCTATAGCACTCCCTGAAAAATTAAATGCTTTCGCGCCTCTTGAAATGTGAATTGAAAACAATTACACAAGTGCGTGGAGTGAAGTAATAAGTTGTACTCTCTCCGCTACCTCTCGGGACTGCGGCCAGCAGTCACAGCCAGGTGCTCCATGTGAAGTGAAACAGGCTCGGCTCTCTCCGATGTCTCTCGGGACTGCAGCAAGCTTCCCAGATTCCATGCATCTTTGTCCAGGGCGTAACGTCAAGTTCTTTTAGGCAGTATGCTTTGAGTTGTTGTTTGATCAGGTTGTGTAGTAGCAAGTGAATACGTCGTTAATAATACTGTTGCTCTTCAGTGGGGTATGATCACCCCCTGACCCCATCATACTGAAAATGTAGTATATTATCTCGCGTTGCGATATTTTCCAGAAGGAAATGGCGTCATTCGCATGCAAAAAAGGTCTATTGTATAGCATGATATGTTGTTTCAGAAGCAGATGGCGCTACCTTCAAATGAAAGCTGATGGCCCGGAATTTGAGGAATGGATATTATGGGTGGTAAATGAGCTAGAGAATGATATTAATAATTCAGATCTTGGCCTGCAATATAAAGTTTTCATGATGTGATTGAGAACTAGAAGAGGAATTAAAAAATGGGGATGAAGAAGTAGTGATGGCTGATATGAATAGTGATGAAAAGGAAGAAGAGGGCAAGGGTACACCATCATTTGCACAAAACTATTACAGAAAGAACGGATTCAAATGGAGCTCCATATCACCTGCCACAAATGTTTGAACTCATGCACATAATCCATTATCTCATTTGCATTTTCATTGGACCTGCCAAAGGTCTTGGTGGGTCTTGCACTGAGCAGAATGCCTGATCATGTCTGATAATAGAAATAATTTTGAAAATAAAAGAAAAACTACAGCAAATTAGATAAAGGCAATCTTATAACAACAGATATCAAGTAGCTGATAACAGACATAAAATGCTGAAGGGATTTTTGGCTTGTTTTTCTATTTCACAATTTTTAAGTCCAATGATGAGGATATAAATTCAATTGTTGCTACTGATGGGGCTGGGAGAAAGTTGTTGTTGTTTTAGATAAACTATTGTTTGTAAACACTTACTGCAGTTTGTTATATGTATTTGATTTGAAACACTTTTATTAGTTACTGCTACTCTAGAATTTGCCATTTCAAACTTTCTTCCTAGAGTAAAGATGTAATTCACTTCAAAATGACGGCATCTCAATTTTTGAAAATCACATATTTGGAAAAAGGCCTACTATATGCATGATGAAGAAACTTGCAATGTAATTGTTAACTGATTAATTTCTAAACATAACTAAATATTAAAATTATGTTTAGTTCATTGTGATGTGTTATCCTCATCCTTTATAATTTCTAAAAAAGGAATGGGGTCCCCATGACCCCACCATATCAATTGTGAGACAAAACTGCACCATACTGGCTAAGGATTAAGTTTTCTTAGAGCTTATTCACACTGGATAATAATACACCGCTCATTGAAAATCATTTTTAAACAAACAAACCAAACCAAACTATTTTAGTGGGTCCTTCGTCTTCAGCCAGTCTAGTAGGCCCTGACTCAACTCCTGTCGATGTCCCTATCTTTGGAATCCAGAAAAAGGTCTCCCCACCTCAATCCAAAACAGAATACATAATTATTCTATTAAATCAGTGATTTCTTCTTCTTCTTCTTCTACTCATACCTTCCTCATCCATTTTTTCTTAATCTTATTAGATATTTTGACATATTTTTAATATCTTCCTCTCTTGTTCTATTTTAATTTTATTTTTACTATTATTTCTGGTGATAAATTATTCCAGTTTTTACCCCCACATCTCCTCTCTCCGAAAAGAAAAATTTAATATTAAAAAAAGTGAAGTAAACAGTGCCTGAGATGAGCATTTGTTTTGTTAGGGCAAGTAACCTTAGAAAACGAAGAAAAAAAAAACTGTGTAGAGTAGCAAAAACAAAACTAAAATCGTAAAAGCTGTAATGGCAGTTTGAGAAGGGAAACCTGCGAAATTAGGGGATTGATATAAAAATACCACAATTATATAGGCATAAAATTATTTTGACATCCATATAAACAATGGGCAATATGGAAAATACAAAAAAAAAAATCTTCCATGCCAATTAGACGGTATATGGATAACATACCAGGGTAGGTCCATAAGTTTCCAGCCTCGCCGAAAAGGATTATCGTCTTCACAAAATCCTTATCAGGTGTCATACCTTATCCGTTAAGTAAATAATTCCGTTCCGCTCTGTTTAGTTGTTCAGATATAGTTGCACAAAGAATGCTATGTTCAGAAGATTGTGACATGTCAAATTGGACTATCAAGCTGTTATTAAGTTCTTCACAAAATGACTTACTCCAAGTGAAATTAAACAGCGATTGAATAGTGTATGTGGTGAAGCATCTCCCTCATATTCTACCGTAAAAAATGGGCCAAACTTTATCGAATAGATGGATCGAGAAAGCATTGAAGATGAAGAGCACGCAGGTCGGCCCTTGGAGATGCTTACTCCTGAAAATATCCCTCTTGTGCAAGGAGAAATTATGGAAAACCGGCAGCCTTTCGACGTATTCATCAACATTTAAACATGAATAAGGTTAATGCAAGATGGGTACCCAGACTTCTTTCCTCAGTCCAAAAGCAGCAAGGAGATGTTGAGTCATCTGTTGTCAGGCATTTTTGGAGCTCTACCATAGTAACGAGAGAGTTCTGCAAACCATTGTTACAGGAGATGAAACTATGGTCCTCTACTATGATCCATTGTCCAAAGGCGTAAACCTCTTAAAGGCCAAGGTCACTCAGTCAACCAAGAAAATCATGATCACAATCTTTTGGGACTGTGAAGGAATGCTCTCCATTGATTTCAAGGAGAGGAACACCACAGTAAAAGGGGAGTACTATGCTGGCCTACTACACAGACTACATGCTTCCATCATATAGAAAAGGCGAAGAAAGTTCAGTGGTGGTGTGCGCCTTCTTCACGACAAGGCGCCTATGCACACAGCTCGTTACAAAGGAAGCTGTGAAGAAATGTGGCTTCAAGGAGATCTACCATCCACCCCAAAGCCCAGATCTAGCTCCCAGTGGCTATTTCCTCTTCTCAAAACTCAAGTAGGACCTTCGAGTGTTTATGTCCACTTGGCAGACAAGATTTCTAAATATTTTTAGGGGGAGATTGAAATGTTAATTCAAAGATGTGAGAAGTGCATTGCAATAAAGGGTAACTATATTGAAAAGTAAAATATAGTTTTAGTCTTTGTCATATCTAGAAAATGGTTAGGCTGTAAATTTATGGACATATCTTCGTGTATAAAGAATGAGCTATGAGTAAAATACAATAATATATATATTATGTCTTTCATTCCTATTAGATACCGCCATGGGTGGCCGAGGTCGTTAAGGCGCGGACTTGTGAGTGGGATGTCTGGGGTTCGAATCCCATCAGGACCGTCCTCCCTAACTGAGGTTTTTTCCAGGTTTTCCTCAGTATTCATAATTGGCAAATGCAGAGGAGGATTTAGGCCTGGAACGTTTCCTTCCTTAAAAAAAATCCTTTCGCAATATTTCATTTCATGTATCACCAGTGTTCACCGCCCGTAGTGCCTCAGTAGTAAAAACGGGCATTAAACACCATTAAAAAAATGCTATTAGTACATGGGTAAGCATGACAATGATTGTTCATTTGGGCATAATACATGTAATAACGACAGAATTGGATCGGTATAATATGGAAACGCCTGAGGAGCATACTGATGCACAAAGTATAAGTTCAGCAGACACTCGAAATCATACTGTATATGAATACTAAATTAATTTTACGTCACCCTTGGCCGTTATGGAATTACATACCGTTTTGTAATTGCGCGCCCTACTGGGGGTAAGGTGCTACCGATTGCCGTAAGAGTGCACTGAATATTAGCAGACTAGTTCAGTTAGTGGCTGCACAGCATTAACGTTAACACATTAACCTAAACTTGCAAACAACTATGCTGACCAACCAGCATTATATGTACATACATACGTAGGTCACAGACGAACACTCCTACTACAAAGTAACGTCACATCTGGTTATTAGATAATCTGTACATAAATATCTCCAGCGGTTATCTGCAATTAGTCAATATCACAATATCACAATTACGCAAGGCACCAAGGTATGCTAAAATAATAACTTTGTTGAAAATTAAATTGGACAAAACAGACACAACTCGATTTTATATATAATAACGTTACAATTGAAAGTCTTGGTGAGAATCAAAACACTGTGGAAATGAGAAGATTAATCAATGTTTGATATTGAAATATTTGCACTGTGTCGCGTTTGAATTTTAAGAATAAAAATGTGGAAATACCTCTCGAGAGGAATTAGAGAAGCGGTCGAAAAGAGATTTAATAATCTCTCAAAAAAGGACAAATGTGGAGGACAGGAGTGCAAACCAATATCTTGTTTACAAGTTAAACTTGTGCCTGGCATAATTTGTTCTGCTCAACGCAAAAGCGCGAGGGATGAACGCAATAATGGATCATGCAAAGAGAAGAAACAGGAACACAGAGGAGAGAGATGGGGACGAACTTGGAATGTAGAGAATTCTTTTGTTGGTGCTCTAGGATGGGTGAGTAAACATTAACATTTTAGTCTTACTAATTACAGCATTCTCTATCTGAAATCTGGAAAGTCTTCAGCTGTCTAATTTATTAAACTTCGCATGTGTGTCTAAAGTATCTGGTGCAAAAAATGTCAATGTAAATGTAACATTTATGGTTGCAAAATTATTGCCTTTATGGTTTGATCTAAGAACTATAATCTCTCTAGATTTTTCAGGTAAATAGCACTATCTTTTTAAATTATAGTGAAATAAGATGAGTTCTTTTAATGATTTTCACGTGAACTTGCATTTCACAAGCACCTCACAATAAAACAATGCTGTTTTTCATTGTAAAATAAATTATATTATTATACTGAATTATTGATTAGCAAAAGCAATAAGATAAATCCATTTTACTACACACAGAGTTTGGCAAGAAAATTAATTATGCATTTTATTTTGCAGAGCGGAATGTTGGTCTTGGGTTGGTACATGTGCCAACCTTTATGCTGGCGACAGCGTCATCGAAATTTGCCATCTGACATTAATCATGGCTCTTGGCACAATCGATTCTTTGGACATAGTTCAGAATCATTTTTCCAAATTGTGTCTCATGTAGTGGCTCCAAATTACATTCTTCCACAAGCTCATAGTATTTCAACCCAATCTTCAATTGGTGCTTCAGAGGATTCTGTAGCATTTTCTGTTCCACTTGATATCACAGATGAGGCAACAGCAGAATTTGGTCCAGTCACAGCAGGGCAGGTATGTTACAACAAACACTGCTCTTTTGAAATACAATAGTTTATATATATTTTGCTAATCACTAGGTACATTGGGAATGAATAGCTTACCATAGGTTAGAACTATTGTAAAATTTTGTCTGGGAATAACATAATGGAACACCCGTAAACACCAAATCATAGAAAAAGGTGGAACTTAGCAAAATGCTATTTAAAAGCCTAGCAGTAAGCAAGAGGAAATGAACTAAATGCATTCAAAGCTAATCACCACCACCACCAATCTGCAAAAATGATAGACTTAGCTGAAATTGGACCAAGAAGCAGAAAATGGCGGCATGGAGTGGTAATGTTATGATTGTTACTAATAGAAAAAAATGCACTGGATAGCAGTGCACAAAAAGGGGTAAGGATAAAGCTCAATTAATTCAAATTCTTAAATCAAACATCTAACTTAACATAAGTAAAACAGGTTAAATTTTAAAATTGTTATGTCATACATGTGCGATTCATTATAAATCTTAAAATGTAACTCCTATTAGGTTTAAGTTAATGAGTGCTAAAACAGACTTAACAGTAATTTTATAGATCTGTTATACAATTTCATTATGTCACACCAAATGATATATGGAAAATAACATAATGTTTAGCAGCTCTGAAAAAAAAGGAGGAACTTGCTGAAAGTGATCCAGAAAGCTGCTCTGGTAGGGAAAAATGGAAACATGTGAATAATGGCAACTAGATTCAGCACATATTAAAGGAATTAATATTAGCAGGGGATACAGTAAAGCAGAGAGCTTCCTCATCCTTGGAAAATTTACCCCCTCCCCCAAAAAACATAATTTGGTGTTTATGGATGTAATAATGTTAATGGTAATCCATGCTGGGGAACACTCAGACTTATACATTTGTGATTCAAGATGTACACTCTGAGTGTGACTAATTTTATATACTAATTGCAGCTGCTGCTAAGTTAAGCAAGTAAGTTCATGCATGTAAACTTTTTATCTTCATGGGTTTAAAAGAACACATTTGGGCTAATAAGGAGTTGTATTAGGTTCTGTAAACTTTTAATTGATCTTTACATTAGATTACTAGCCATAGAGAGAGATTTGCATTCTATTGTGGAAATATATATTAAACATATTTAACTAAAAATATTTTACATGAGAGAGGTGTAATCCAGTAACGAAACCTTACTTTTTTAGTACATCATTATTGTCTAGTTTCAAATATCTGTACCAATATTTTAAGATTCTTTCCACTATTATTACTTTCCTTCCTACTCTTCCTAATTCTACCATACTTGCCCCCCTTGGTGAACCTTTTGGTAACCCCAGAACCTCTCTACAAAACATTCTACGCATTACATCAATCCTTTTGACACTCTTCAAATTTGCACTGCATACATCATCTTTGACTCAACCACAATCATATAATCTTTCTAACCATTTTATTGACAATGTGGGAACTTTATACAAGCTTATTCTAACACCTTTCATAGCTGATTTACCTTTGCATTTGCACATTTAGACTGGACACAAAACATATGTCCTGAGTAAAATCTCATTTAAGTGAAACCAAAAACAGTGTTTTAATATTCTGACTCGCAGAGATTATTAGTGCATGTTTTACTGTGTTCGATTCCAAATTGAGTTAATATTGAATCTCTCATCTTTTCTTAATTTTGTTCCTTTTTAAATACTATTATCTTTGATTTATTACTATTTATCCTCAGGCACCACTCTGCACAATATCTAATAATTTCATCAATGGCATCTGGTATCCTATCACAGTTACTGCCCCCATTATAAGATCATCCGCAAAAAGCAATCCTGCTACTTCCTTCTTTCCAATAATTGGGTAATTTTTTTTTTTCCTTCCTTAATCCTATTTAGGATATCATCTATAAATAAATTAAGTACCGCCTCAATTTACATGCCTGTCTCAAGCCCAAATTTTGAATTGTATAGTCTATAGATCTATTACCTTCACATCTAACAATATCTGTTTCCTTCATATAATTTTTGAAGTCCTAAAATAAATTCATTACTAACTCCCTTACATCTTAATTTATATACCAATTCATTCTATTTATTGTATCAAATGCTTTCTCAAAATCTACAAAGAAAATATATGCCCTCTTCTTTTTATTTCTTAAATATTTACCCACATTATTTATTTATTTATTATCATATTTCTTCTTCCTTTTCTAAAACCTGTTTAAAATTCTGATAACTTAACTTCCATTTCTGCCCACTCATGGCAACCTTCAAGCTAATATACCAGTGTATAATTTACTTATCATTGATAGTAGACTAATTCCTTGATAGTTACTCTGGTTATTTGTACCACCTTTCTCTTTATGTATTGAAACGACCATGCTAAGTTTCCAAATCTCCAGTATTACCTTTTTCTCCTTAATTATATTTAATAATTCTGTTAGCAGCCTAATACCATCCATAACCTTTTGCATTTCCTCTTTGATTCACTTCCACCTTATTTCTGCCGACTTACCATCTTTTCCAATGCTCCCTCTATATTTCCTACCTTCAGTGCCTTTAGAATTCCATACTTTATTTCCCCTATTTTGGATATTTAATTCTGCCAGAAAGGCTCATCATACTCCTCTTTCCATCTAAAAATTTTTATATATTTCATTTCTATTGTTTCTTCCTCACTATGGTATTCCCCTAAACTTAGCCTAATTTTTAGTCACATGATTTTATGAGGAATGTTACATTGGTTTCTTGTATACTCAAGAAAAGAAGGGCCGTAATTCCCATTTCAACAATGCTTCACTGCAGAATTGAAGACGAAGAAACGAACAAGCCAGAGATCATAATTTACTATAGCAAAAGGTAGCTAATAGATGAAAAATGCATCAAATACTGTTCAAGCTGTAGGAGGCAAAGGTAGCCATGGCTCTAATCTTACACATCGTTGACATGAGTGGCATCAATGCATATACAGGGTGTGGCAGAAACAACCCATTTTAAACATTACATTTAAGCATGAAGAATTAGAACTGTATATTATTGGTGTACATGCCTTGAAAGAGCACTTCATACTATTCCTTACACATGTCATATTTTCTAAATTATGTCCTTCAGGTGACCACCATTGTTTGCAATGCAATCTTTTGCATGAGCATGCACACTTTTGAAGATTGTCACTTGTTTGGCCCCTATTACAGTGTGAATGTTGTTCAATTCCTAAATACATGTTGGCCTGTTTGCATATACTTCGGATTTCAGAAATCCCCACAGAAAAAAATCACATGCTGATTAATCGGGTGAACGGGATGGTCAGTTGACATCACTAAACCGTGAAACAAGATGCTCTGAAACATTGTTTGTAAGGTTGTCATGACGTTCTAGCCATGAGTGGTTGCATATGGGTATTTTTACAGTACATTTGCTGCATTATGAACTGTTGCAACATAATACCATAAAGCTCTGCTGTGACTGTGTCACCTATGTCATTCTTAAAAAAAATGCACTACTCTAAGAAGACATTCTGCACCGTACAGTAACTTTTACACTATGTAGTGGTCATTCATGAAGGTGATAGGAAATTGGAGGCACCCAGTAAGGACCTGCAGTTTTGTTTGTTTACAGCCTGATAATGAAAATGGGGCTTGTCAGACATCAAATTGTTCAGAAAATTGGGTTCTAAAAACTGTAAACAGAAATTTCTAGATTTGGAGACAATAATTGTTGCACCACTTGCAACTTGAACTGAACATCTGTTGCACACTTCTGTCCATATGTTTTGCGAATTGATCACATTGAACTTTGTCCAGAGAGTGAAAAGTACGTGCCATAGCAGGTGGCTTCTTGCTTAAAGCAGATGCTGTGAACTGCTGATCCATCATGTAATCACCTTCCGTCACAGAACTTGTCCATTGCAGCCGATATTGAAATGCTGTCGGAACAAACGTGGCATTCTTATGACACAGTCTCTGCATTTGAAAAACATTTCAATTGCAAACACATGATGTTCATTCGACCAGTATTCCATACTGACTGCCAAGGAATTAGGAAGCCATGACCAACAATAGCACATGATTTAAAATGAGTCATTGTTTCTGCTGCACCCTATATAATTCACAGTTATTAAAATGAAGGGATGCACTCACAAGAGTGAATTTCTTAAAGGCTTGGCCAAGTAACTAAGAGAACCTGTCTTGAGGGTAAAGGTTATCAATACAAGGGTTACAAAGGAGCTGCGAGTATTCTTAGCTCAAGTTTTGGGCAGAACCATAAACCTGTGTGAAATTCAAGGGTATGAAGACAGACCATCATGAGATCAACAGAAAATATGCTTTTTGAGTCTGCCAAAAAAGAAAATGAAGACTTAAATTAATTGTGCTACAGGTGTACAGGTCGGATGTGCCTTGATTGCTGCAAGAAAATATGCTTGAAATGCAACAGTGATTCTCAGTGACTGATGTGATAACATCTGCACTCTTTTAATTTGTGATATATTCTGAACAGATACATAGTTTTAATAAAGAATATTAAACATTAATGTAAAACTAAATTAATTTTTTTATCCAGTTTGAGTAATTGTTCTATTAAGAGATCCTTTGATTCAATGAATATCTTTTTCTGAAATTTGCATGCTGCATTGAAATCATTTTTTTGAGAAGTTAAAAAGGAATATTTTGCTGTCAAGCATGTATAATGATGTTCAGTGCATAATAAAATATACAAGCTGATTTATTCCATCATTTAAAAAATATTGTGGTAGAGTATATAATTTTTTTTTTCCTTATAGGTCCCAAGGACCACATGATTGTTAAGCCCAGAATTTTAATAACTGTGGCTAAAAGTTAAGTGGTCAAGCCACTATGCTGTGTTTTAAATGCAATGCTTCTGATGAGTTACAGCATTGTAATAAACGGTTTACTTATTATAGGCATTGGATGAAGCTGCAGATGGTCTAGCAAAAGCAGAAAAATCTGTGTTAAGTGGCATAGAGAACCGTCTGGGAGTGGCATGCATGCAACTTGGACAACATAGTGAGGCATTGAGCTATTTTCACAGTGCAGTGGAAATGGAGAGTGCCCCTGCAGCATTCAATTTGGGAATCTGCTACGAGTCTGGGATAGGAGCAAAACAAGATCTCAGATTAGCTGCAAAGTATTATGAGCTGGCATCTAAGTTGGGTCATGCAACAGCTATGTATAATCTAGGCGTTTTCCACGCACGTGGTTTGGCCGGTCTTCCAGTTAATTATCAGCGAGCAAGGGAACTCTTTACTAAAGCAGCAGATCTTGGAGAGGAGAATGCCAGACAAGCTCTGGCAATGGTTTCTCAAAACAGCAGAACTTCACAAGGTTTGTATTTGTATTATTTAAGTTTTTTTTAGAAGAGTAAAATGGATTTGGTTAATGGCCTAATGCATAACTAATTCATCATTTGAACAGTATTTTTTTGGATTTTTATTCCTTAGGAGAAGAAAGTTCAAACAAAATGCTCGAAACATAAGGTATTTGCTAAATATGGATTGTAGAGCATGTTTTAAGCACTTAGCATTATGACACTTGGCATTCTAAAGTAGTATGAGGTGAAAAGTTCTTGGCCTGGCAATTAAGACTGCATTTTCTAGGTCAAAAATGCACTTATTTTTCTACATACTTCCCTTTGAGGTCCTTGAGCTTTTTACTTACATTTTTTAAAGTTTTACCTGATCCCACATCATTTTGGCTGGATGTTTTTCATCTTTATCATCATTCATCTTTAATGTTTTTCCAATAAGTAGATTCCATCCCTAAAGTGTGATGCTGGAAGGTTTGCAAAACATCCATTTACAGCTGCAATAACCTCTTCATGCAAAACATTTGACATTTCATAAAATATTCTGTATTGAAATTTTTCTAAATGAAATTTAAGCCATTAGTAGTATCTGAAAGAAATTAATGAAGAAGGATACAGTTTGGTGGATGTCGGAGGGTGTCATATCTGGTGAATAGAGGGAATATTCAAACAATTTATGCTTCAAATACCTGTTTTCCCATTTCTAAGGCACCTTTGTCGGCTGGTCATTGTCCTGGTGAAAGTTTATTTTAATCCCTTTCCATTATGCCATTCAGGCCTCTTCTCACATATGTTTTTCATCCAATTAGTCCAGAAGACTTGTGTAATATTCACCAGTGATTGTTTTACCTTTTGCAAAATAATCAATAAGAAGAATTCTTTTAGCATCTCAGAACACTTGCCATAAACTTTCTGCAGATGACACTGATTTCGCCTTTTTGGAGCAACCAGTTTCTGCCCACTGCTTTGATTGCTATTTCATTTTTGGAGTATGGTGGTTTCCCCTTTTGTCGCATCCAGATAACAAATCGCGTTCAAAATCATTTGGATTCTTTTTAAAATGATCCAACATTGCTGTGGATCATTTGTTTTTGCATTTGCTTTTGGTCAGCATTCTAGTAATGCAGCATTTTGCACAAAGCTTTTTCATCTTTAGCACGTGTAAAATGTACTGACCACATTCTTCTGATATGACTGTGACGTTAGCTTTTCCTGCACCTTTAATCCCAATCATCCAGTATCATATTGTGCACTTTTTCAATGTTTTCCTCTGTGGATGCAGTTTTGGAATGTTCTTTACTTGGATCATCTTCAAGAATAGTATGACCGTATTTAAATTTTGCTGCCCATTTCTTAACAGTTTAAAAGGAGCAGATGCTTATAAACATCACCAACTGAATGAATTTCTTTTGGCAATAAACCATTCAAAACAAAGAATTTTATGACTGCACAGTATTCCAGTTTCTCCATTTGAACAAAAAGAACTCAACACATCTATTTTCAACAATCGTACAAACAAAACTATTCAGTAGATCAAGTTGAAAATTGACTAACTTATTGCAAAACATGTAGCAATGTGACAAAAAAAATTATTGATATCAATGCATTTCTGTGCAAGGCTAAAAACTTTTCACCTTGCCCTCATATACAGGATAGTTAGAATCAACCAAGCAAACTCAGAATATAGAAGCCTGCATTAAATTACAATGAAGATGATAAGTTTTACTCCATCTTAACATTTTTCACTTTGGTTAAATGGGGCATTTGAAAATTTCAGCGTTTAAACCACCTAGAGCACATTGGTTTTCATAATAGCTCTATTTCCTCTTCTATTGTACCTTCTATCTCTTATTTCCAGTTTTGTATTATCACCGCCAAGTGGCTGAGGTCATTAAGGTACAAACCAGTCCTCATAAATGGCAAATGCTAGGGAGGTACCCTAAACTGGAACACTTCCTTAAAAAGTCCCAATTTATTATTTCATTTTATGTATCGTCAGTGTGATGCCTGAGTAGTTGAAATGGACTTTAAACACTATTAAGAATAAAATAATAATAATAATAATAATAATAAAAAGATTTTTGTATCAACAATGGGCTTACCAGAATCAGGCTTTACATGTTGGAAGTTCAAACTGTGATTCCCATAGTTGTATGCAACCACCTGCATAAAGTGGGTATAAAAGCAGCCAGTGGTCAGCATGTTTTCTCACTTTGTGCTCAAGAATGGATACAGATTATTGTGAAGTGTACCTTGGCAGGTGAAATGCCATGAGACCTTTAATAGTGCAATACAAATATCCTACCCATGGTATTCCCAAGGTTTTAATGATCAGATGAGGGCTACAGGCCTTATCGTCCCACTAATTTCTTTTACGCTGACTGGGTGCTCTTTCAATACATACTACAGCTAAAGAAGAGGGTGCAGCAAGCCATTGAGGAAGATCTAACTTTAAGTTTTAAGTCATGTTAAAGTTTTTGGCTTATGAAATGTAGATGAATTAAAATATTAAAAAAAAATTGGAAAAAGTAATTTTTGGAAGAGGGTGTTCCAGGCCTAAGTTTAGGGATCTCTGGCATTTGCCATTGGTTAGAGCTGATAAAAAATCAGAAAAAAAAAACTCATATAGAGGATGGTCTTAACATTTTTAATTCATCTACACAGCATAAGATGAAAACTTTAAAATGATAAGCATGTCGGAAATAATGACATTTAAGTTTGTGCTATTGTGTGACACACAGGGGTGCTTTATAGCCTGGTATTGTTGTCCTTCACAATGAAATTTGTACAGTTTCTTACAAAGCATTTATTCTATTTACCAAGCTGAAGACTTGGACTTTTGTCAATGTTAACAGCAGCATTGTAGATTAAATCACAGATGCTAGATCCTATTATGTGGACCTATGAAGTCCTTTTCACTTATGACAGAGGTATTATAGTCTTCATCTCCCACAACAATCATATGGAAGTATGAAAATCCAGATGCTACAAGTGAGAGTGAGCAAGTATGGTAGAACACTAATGTATGGACCATAATTCTTGATCCCAGAATAGTGGAATCATATTAGAAAAACTCTAGGAAACTTTGCTATATGGACATACATACTCAGAACAATGGAGCACCTCCTCAGTACAATTCTGCAGCTCATAGGTATATTGGTAGAGGCAGATAGAGTACTGGCTGGCGAAAGTTCCAGATTTAAATTCATGTTTTTTTTTTTCTATGGGAGTACCTGAAAGAGCTAATTTACCAGAGTTTGTTAACAGCCCCAAAATAAATATTGCAAGACTTCATGGATCCATAGTGTAGTAAGCAAGGAGCAGCTATTTCATACCATGAGCAGCATTCTGCATCCAAATGAAGAAAGTCATCTTTAAACATCTTTTGTAGAAGCTTTATAACATGCTTACACAATAAATATGGTTTGGTGGTTTGATAAGTAACTTGGTTCACATACTAATAGAGGGCAACTCAAGAAAATATTCTATAGTCACTTGTTATTCTGATGTTAAGTTCATTGTTTGACTGTTGTTTAAATACTTGCATTTTAACAGAAATAATGGTTAAGATTGAAATTTGTGATGTGATTTTTTTTCTCTCATCCTGGAAGGCCAAGAACAGTGATAAGAGGATTTTTCCTCTATTGGGTGTGCAATGCTCTTCCTATGAAACTCGGTTCTGGTGGTGTGGTAACCATACTTGCCTTCTAAACCAATCACAGGTTCAAACCCAGCCAGGATCGATGGATTTCTTAAGGCATAAAAATCCCAAGTATGGCTTCCTTTGTAAAGGAAGTAAAGACATGGGCCCCATGTGGTATATTTACGGCAGGAAAAAGAACCTCAAGCCTGAAAGAAGAGGCCTCTGAGCAAAATTTGTCGGCCATTTCATGCCCTGAATTGAATGGAATGCTGATGATTTGAGATGTTAAAGAACATCCGTAAATAAAACAAATCAATTAATCCTATGAAACCATTTGACTTTGAGTAAATGAGTTCAAGCATGGCAGAAGTAGTATCAGATTAAAGTGCACAATGTAGCAGAGGCCATGGGCATCTTAACTGAGTGGGTTTATTTTATTTTGCATAATAATTACATGTTATAAAACTTTGCACAAGATGCATACTGTGTCTGCTCATTCTGGAGCAAAAGTGAAGTCCCACACCAACATCAGCCAATTATTTGAAAATGTTAAAGATGAATCCAACAAATTTTTACACCATTTTGCGCCTATAGACAAAACACACACCAGAAAGGAAACAGCAGTCTGCAAGAGGTGAACAGCTCTGAAAAATGCTAAATGAGTTCCATCTGTTCGAAAGGTAATGGCTTGATGTTTTGGAGCATAAAAGGAATTTTCTTAATTGACTACATGTAGAAGGTAAATTACTGGAGAATACTGAAAATCTCTTTTGGAGAGACTAGACAGTGATAGCAAAAAAAAAAAAAAAACCATTCAGGAATGGCCAAAAAGAAAATGTTGTTTCATCATGACAATGCGCTAATGCATTCAAACTGCATTGCTCAGAAAAGATTGACAAAGCAATGATTTGAAATGTTTTGCATTTGCATGCTGGATACAAATTTAGGTCAAATGAAGACGTCATACAGGAGATAAATGAGTATTTTAATGGCCTCAAAGAAACTCACATGAGGGAATCATAAATGTGGAGAAAGGAGCCAGTGCATGGAACATCAAGGGGACTATGTTGAAAAATAAAATACAATGCTAGACTGAACTTGTTCTTTTTAATATTAACCACCATTGTAATTTTTTATTATTATTATTATTATTATTATTATTATTATTATTTATTTTTTTTAAATAACTACCTTGTAATTGTAGCCTACAATTACCTGATTCCTACACTCATTTTATTTTCTGGCACATTTCTTTTCACTTCTTATATTTTTTCTCTGTTGATTCTACCATAGAGAAAAAAAATTAGAAGTTGCTTAGGGCACCATAGGCTTCTCTGTGATCCAGATGGTTAAAGTCTAGATCATATAGTCACTCATTGTGATCCACTTCATAGATCTCTTGCAGACATGTCAGTAGTTTTTGGTGATAAAGATCTATCAATAATGTATTACTTAATTCTCTTAACAAAGTGCTAAATTTCAGAGTGAATTGATTAAAATGGTCATTATACATTTTTCGTTCATTGTAGGTGTCTGATAATATACATTTTTTGAGAGGACTGGAGGAATAACTATTCTGTTACCAGAAATGGTACATCATACACCAACTCTCATACATTGATTTGATATGATGGTTCCTAAGATGGAACCAAACCGTGTTTGAAAAGAAAATGAATTGCGGATATTTTCTTCTAAAATCTTTTTATTTTCATAGTCACTAAATATAATTCTTGAGTCATAGCTGTGTTATATAGTTTCAGTTTTCATAGTTTATGGCATCTTGCAATTAACAATAATGAATAGTAATTTATGATGAGATTGCTGAAGCATAATTTTAATTAATGGTGTTTTCTTATTGAAAGGCGATTTTGTTCAATTTTCTCTTAAGTGCTCTTTGCTCTTACTAGGATTTTATGTTGTACACTTTGCATCTGTTGAACTGGGGAATCTAAGTTGGGACTACCTAATTTAACATGCTATTAGAACATAAAATCATGCATGAAAACACTTTGTGGAATATCATACTTAAATTGGTCATCTTCATTTATTCACAAAACTATATACTAAGAAACTCAACTGAATAGCTATAATCGGGTTAGTGAATACTCTGCCAGGTGCAACATCTCTACTAAGAGCACCAATCCATCCAGTAGTGAAATATATATTCTGGCTTTCTAGTTGGTAGCCATCATGAGAACGTTAATAATTGATATATTAAAAATGGGATGATTCAATAAATGCTCAACCACACACCAGCAACCCAACAATAGTGATATGGCATTGCGATAAAGTTTTCCACACTGCTATAAAAATGTAATTCATTTACTGTGTAGATAATCTCTTTAGTTGATTTTCTACAGTAAATGTTTTCCATCATACAACAGTACTCTAAAAGTGTTATACAATAGTAGAATTAATTTAATTATAAGTTGGTGCTGCTAAATTGATCTCACTATGTTTCAGATTCTGGTCACATGAACATATTTGGAGAGATGTCAACTGATATGTCTAACTCAGATCCAAGTTCCCAAATCATAAGCAGTAACATGATGCAAGAGCAACTGAAGGCATTGGCAGAAGACTGTAGTGGAAGTTTTTCTCAGTCGTCATCTGTCCTCTGTAATCTATTGGATATGAAAAATTCTGAAATGCCAAAAGAACATAGCTCTGTTTTCCACAATTTATTATCAGATTTGAATGTAACTGAAGCTAAGATAAACCAGAGAGAGAGAAACCAGATCCCATTGGTATGCTGATTAAGATACTCTGTGGACAAGAATGATTCATTTACTACTAAATTTAAATTTGTCTATAAATTACTCCAGAATCTTAATTTTGTAGCTTTAGTATTTTGCAGAAACTTAGGATTTTGTTCAACACGAGAACTAAAAAAGGTAACCAAGACTGATAAGTTATAATGGAGCAGTGTAGGTAGCTGGAATAATTCATACAAAAGTATATATGATGTGAAAGTTCGATGTGTTAGCCCCTGAACCTTGGAGCTCTGAATTTAGTACCATTGGAAATCATATGACTTTTAAATTATAAATTAAAATTGTAATTCAAATATTCCTGGAGATTTTTGCTGTTGCTGCTGGGGTTTTGAGCCAATTTCAGTATATAACTTCAGGATACATAATGTCCTTCTACAAAAAAAGGAGGTTGATAAATCACTGTATTCAAAATGAGAATCTCTTTGATTAAATATATATAATTGGTTACAGTAAATTAAATAAGACTAATAAATGTTCATGAAAAACAGAGTATGTATATGTGTGTAAAAAAAGTGTATTTATAAATGTTTGAGCAGTGAAATGTGACTGAGGCTGTGACTCTGTATTGCAAAAATAAATATTAGTAATCACTAGAACTTTACATAACAATATGACAATCTTTTAATGATTGACTATAAGTTACAAAGGATTGAACAGCGTTAAAAAGAAACCAGTGAAATTGTTATTTTCTTGGCATTCTAGGATTGCCTATTCCAATATTTTATAAGAGGGGCAGAATATGTTTCCTGATATTCAATTAACAATTTTCCTGCATAATTGTAAAATGTATGCAAAACAAATGAGTCATTTAGTAAAAAAAAAAAAAAATGCAGTATTCACGTGTAAGAAGCTGGATTCTAATGTGAAGTTATTTTATGTAATTTTTCCTGTTTCCTTAAAACTGAATAAATTATATAAATAATTAACTCTAAAGGCATCTTTAAGTGTACAAAACATTTATTTTCTCATTTTAAAATAAATTGCATCCAGTTAATGCACATTGCATTGTTATTCAGTAGTTTGATAAGTAAATTGGAACTATCCTAAACTTAGGTATTCATTTTTTTACACTAAACTCCATTTACTTCCATAAAAGTAAGACGTGTTTCTGTTGCTCACTGAACCGCTCTTGGAACTAGGAACAAACAAACAAACGAACTTGGAACTAGGTTAAGTATTAAAGAGAACAAGTTCAATCTTGCATTGTACTTTATTTTTGGCATAGTTCATATGAAGTTCAATATATCTGCTCCTGTTCTGCAGTTTTGTAATTCCCTCTTGAAAGTGGGTTTCTTCGAGGCCCTCAAAACACTTATTTTTCTCCTGTATAACCCCTTCGTTTGACCAGAATTTGTGTCCAGCCAAGAAAGTTTTGGAAACAGATGGTAATTTGAGGGAGCAAGATTAGATGAATAGAGTGAATGTGGAAGCATTTCAAATCATACTTCAGTCAATTTGTCCTGAGTGATGCAGCTTGAATGCACTGACACATTGTCCTGGTGAAACACACATTCTTTTGGCCATTCCTGGACTTTTTTCTGTTATCGCTGTCTTCAGTTTCTCAAAGTGATGATTTTTTGGTCTTCTCCAAGTAGTCTATTAAGAGAATTATTTTTGCGTTCCAAAAAAACTGAAACCATCACCTTTCCAATGAATGGAACACATTCCACCTTTCTCGGAGTCTAATATCCTTATGCAGTTCACTTTAGACTGCAGCTTCATTTCCGATGGAAAGTAATGAATCTATATTTCATCCAGAGGCACAAAACATTGCAAAAAATTGGTTGCCTGTGATTTTGTTTTTGCTCCAGAGTGACTGCTCAAAGTTTGTTTCCTTGTTTGGAATTTGTAGATGTTTGTAAGATCACTTTAATAAAGATCTCAGTATTCCTACTAATATCTAATTCATTATGTGCAGTATTGATTTCTGATGCTAACATTGTTGTATTCCTTAAAGGCCTTCTTTTTGGGTATATTTAAGTTATGATTCATATGCTATAAACTTTAATGTTTCTAACAATTCTAGCAACAGATATATTAAAATATCTGTTTTAATTCAAATTCCCTTTATGAAAAGAAACACATTTCTTTTGGCCTTGCACTTCAAGTTATGTTCTTACTTATCACTGTGCATTCATCTGAGTTGTAACATATAGAATATAGTAAGTTAAATGTGTAAGAAATACCTTCATTGTATTGATAAATATATAGATCCTATTAGAAAGATACCTAGGTTTCTTTTACAAGAATATTGTGTAAGTTTTAAGATTTACCTGTTTTCAGCATAATCTGTTAGGTAGGTTTAGATTCCAGTTTAATGGAATGCAAGGGAAAGGCTTTTTCCAGCATTTTTGTTATTATTGGGATTTAAGGAACTTTAGAATTACTTATACCAATAATCTGCATTTTGCTAATTGTCTTTCCAGATCTGAATATCAGTAAGTGGCATATTTCTTAGAAGGTATTTGTTCAATTCTGTTTTTTTTATATTCTTGTCATTACATAACAAGTCAATATTCATTTTGACCTGCAGGCTGTTACATGATTGGTTATTTCTGTAACTTAAGCCAGGGTAGAGGAGGAATTATATAATTGGTCCTTGCTGTTTTGTTAATTTCGTAATATAAATGTTCATTTTTAGTTTCATTTTCAGCAATTCCATATGCTAGTACTAATAGGCATTTTAAAAATCATTTCAAAGTTTCACCCTTCAATAACGTCTGTCTGCTGTATGGCTTATGGTATTTTCTTTGAGTATGTTCTCCACTGAACGTCAGTGGTGAAGATAATTATTAAACATTTATGATTTATTGCAAAAGTATAATATATGCAAATTTATTTCTATAAATAAGTAGAACCAATTTCATGCATTTTTACAAATAAGTAAACATGTTAAAATCAAAGTAAACAATTTACATTTCCATATTCTCAGTACATGTAAACTTACTAGTATTAAAACATTTACATTTCTCACTTAATCATTCTCAATTTATGGAGTTGCATTCCTTCTGTACCCCATACAATTAACACCAGGTTGAGTATGTAATGGGGATATATATTCACTCCTATATGGTGCCATTGTCAACATTGTTCTCCCTCCGTACCGTATTGATGTCCATTTCTTGCAGAATATTTTGGATTTTGTATATCCAAGTTTCTTACCCTTTTTATTTTTCCTTGTGCTACCAAATCCTGTTTGGCGATATTCTCCTCTTGTAGTCTCTCATTCTATACCAATATTGTAGTACTCTTTATAATCTTATTTTGATTTAAAGTAAAACACTAAAAATCATGTCGTCACATTAAAACTCTCTTTAAGTTTCACAAACACACTTATAAAAGTAATTTTTGTACATGTTTCGTGAGGTACATTCCTCACATTGTCAACCAAAACGACGACAAAAGTGTGGAATGTACCTCACGAAACATGTACCAAAATTACTTTTATAAGTGTGTTTGTGAAACTTAAAGAGAGTTTTAATGTGACGACATGATTTTTAGTGTTTTACTTTAAATCAAAATAAGATTAACAAACATTTCACCGTGTGGATTCCGACATTCCGTAAACTCTTTGTAATACCTGCTTTTATAGCCCAATCTTCCTAGTTCCATTAGAGCAACCTCTAATGTAAGAGATCTCTAGATTCCTACAAAGTGATCCATTTATGACATTTATTGCTTTCCAACCCCCCATCTGGTCCCCAAATTTCTATTCCATACATCATTCTGCTCTCTACTATTAAACCATATACTCTGTCTAACCATTTACTTGCATATTTGGTATTTTACTTACACAAGATCTGATTACTCGTAACCATTTTTCCTTTTGCTAATGCTTTTCTTTTTTGGTTGCTCCATTTCCCATTACAAGCCAGTCTAACTCCAGGTAATCGATTTCTTGACAACTTCAATTTCTGTGTTTTCCCACCACCATGTCTTCTGTTTTTTCAGTTTAAACCTTTTTTCACTGCCAGAATCTTAAATTTAGTTTTATTTATCTTGAGACCCCATTCTGTACAAAATATACTTATAGCTTCTAGTGATCATTTTAATCTTACATTCATTATAGAACCTGTTACCAGACTATTTGCAAAGGATAGACCCAATATCTCTATATAAAAGTATAAGTGTCCAATCAGTTGAATAAGAGGCCTGATGCGGTGACTAGTTATGGGAAGGATTGGATATTTATGCTGCTTCATTTGTATTAGTATTACATTCATAACATGCTCTAGAAGTAGAGAAGATGCATTCAGAGCAGAATAGAGGCAAGTAAACAGGAACAATGTGATGCATGGTCAATAGTTTTCTTACTATCTTTCCATCAAACCAAGGGGTATCCAATGTCAATGGCATTGGAGTTTCTTCAGCATTTTCAGAATGAGATGGCTTTCAGTTCTGAATCATCTTAGAGCTTAAAATATGACATCATTGTTCTGAGCTTTAATTTAAGTAAGTTATTAGTAGAAGCAGACTGATTCATCTTCTCTAAAGAATCAAAGGCCATGCAGAGTAGTACAGTTAAAGTATTACCTGAGATGATAGATTTTAGCATATTGAAATTTAATATTCACAATCACTGGGTGCACAGCTATCCTACCTCCTCGTGGTGCAACTGAGTAATGCTAAGGGATTACAGGTATGGCAAGTGTCTTTTTAGTGTTTATTTCCATATTGTTGGTGGATGTCCTTGTTTCAATGCTATTGATAATTTTTTGCATTTCATTTTCTAGTTTTTTGTAGTGTTAATCCATATGGTGATATCATCTGCAAGCTTGCCTTTGGGAAGTTAGCTAATATTTTGATGTCATCTATGAAAATATTAAAAAGAATTAGATTGGAGACACCACCTTGAGAAAGGCCTTCTTTAGTCATATGCCATTTAGAGAGGACCTTACTCCATTTTACAGATATGTACCTTTGTGTTGATAGATCCATAAACCATCTCAACATGTTTTCTCTTATTGTACTTACGAAGCTATATTACTAATTTTATAAATAAACTTCTGTCTCCATACTTTGTCAACAGCATTTTCATAATAAACAAAGAGAGAAAACACTTTCAGCAAAAAAAGATAAACTTACTTTTAAAAAATTCACCTATCATCCATGGGCCACAAAAAAATTTCAGAATATTCTTAAAGATTTTAATATCAGGCTGGCACCGATTAATAGATTTAATGTTCAAAATTTGCTGATAGATAATGTTAATGACAGTATTCCACAAGAAGAAAAATCAGGTATTTACAAAATAAACTGTGCAGAATGTGAAAAAATCTACATAGGGAAAACAAAGAGAAACATTGGCACACAGTTAAAGGAACATTTCAGGAACATAAAGTACAAGCAAATAGAGAAATCAGCAGTAGCATATCATTTTTGGACACAAAATCACGACATAATAAATAAAACAAAACTATTAAAATCAGTACAAGGACCTACGGAATTAGCAACCTGGGAGAAAATCTACATCTACAAATACAAAAACAGCATAATGAACTTCGACATTGTCGGGGATGAAAACATAAACTACAAGTTTATCACACCGCCACCAGAGCAGAATATACATTCCCACGGCTCAACGAATGATCCAACAGTTGAACCTTAGCATGGCTGAAGATGGGAACAAAATGTTCTCGAAACCAGTTCCATACATTTATAAAAAGTAAGTGAAGCTTTAAGAGTGTGTAGTTCAACTAATCATACAATGATATCCATTAATAAAGAGAGAAAACATTGTTTCTTTTTTGTTGAAGGCATTTTGAATATCTTGTGTTAAATGTAAAACCTGATTGATGGTTGAATAGTGCTTTCCGAAACCTGCTTGATAATCTGAAATGAGATTTTGAGATTCTAGATAGTAAATTAGCCTTGTAGTGACCATTTTCTCCATTGTTTTAGCAAGTACTTAGGTTAAGGATATAGGCCTATAACTGTTTAACTTGCCTGTTGGATTGTCTTTCTTCTTAATTGAAATGATTATGGCTTTTTTTCCATATAGCAGGAAAACAATTTTACTATTCCAGATCTTGTTGAATATGTGCAGTAGTATCTTCTTGGCTCTGTACCCTAAATTCTTGATGAATTTTATCTGGTCCAGAGCTTTTTAAGAGATAATATTGCTTGGTTCAGTTCTTGAATTGTAAAATTGTCATAGAATAAATGTTGTTGGCCTGCAAGTACTTCAGGCTTATGCCTTTTTAATATTTTCTGTAATTTTCCATTGTTTCTAACCAATTTATGTTCAATTTTGTAGTGAGTGGCAAATCTGTTGGCTATGTCTCTATCATAATTGAATACTTTGTTGTTAAAAATAAGAGGTTCTTGTTTTGTTTCTGGGACATTATTTAGTGTATTAATACATTTATGTACTTTTGTGCTATAACTTCTGTAGTCAAGGGAACTAAGGAATTTATAAAATTACTCCTTCTTAGCATTTTTTATTTCCCTTTTTAGAAATCCAGTTTTCTTTCTCTAATCTCTCACTAAGTTAGGCTCTCTTCTGCTATATTTCTGATGTTATTTCGATCTCTTTTTAATGCAGCTATTCTCCAATTCCAAAAAGCTAATACCCTTTCCTCTGGGTATTATTATTTTTTCCACATTAATCAGTTTTTTGTAAACTTTGTTGATCAGTGGACTTTCCTCCATGTCAATATCTTCAAATTTTTTGTCAGTGAATTTCCGAAATTTTGGAAGTTCCATCTCTTCAGTAGACTATCTTTTATGACTCATTTATGACTGGATGGTTTCAGTTATGACAACTCTAATGGCCACTACCTATGTCTTCCAATACTTTTCTAGTGGTGTGATTTGCAATATCTGAAGAGGCAATCACCACATCAGGATTTGTTGAGTCCCCAGTATAGTGAATAGAAGTTTTGGGGTCATTGTTTTTGTGTATTAAATGCATTTGCTTCCAGAAATTCTTCAATCATTTTTCCTACGGCATTGGAGGAATTGTACCCCCACTGATTTGAATGCCCATTCAGTCTCCTATTATTAGGATATTTTGTTTAACTTCTATTAAATCAAGATTTAGTTGGTGGTTATTCAGGGGACTGTGTATACCAAAAATTGTATATTTTGCATTCTGTATTCATACTTCTGATTGACTGATTTCAGCATAGTCTGTGGAGTTCATGGTTTTCAGTGTAGTTGTTTGCTTAAAAGAGAGTTTATGACTTCTTCTAGTATGCCACTTGTGAATGTTTATGCAGACAATATATGTTCTAATTTTTAAAATTATAATACTTTCTTTATCAGTGTCAATATTAGCTTCAAGAATTATGAAGATATCTACTTTACATTTATGCAATATTTTAATTTGGAACTTTTTACTGTGTGATAAGCCACCAGCATTCCAGAGTAGCATTGAAAAGCTCTGTTGTATATTTGAGTTCTTACATCTTGGAAAACATTTATTCCTGGTGTATTAGTTTTGAAAGTAAAAATCATCAGATATGATGCTGCATTTGAAAAGCTATGAGTTATGTCAAGGCAGTCAAGCACATCTAATTGGAATAATGTTTAATTTGTTTTTTAACTACCTTTTGTTTTATTTCATTTCATTTTGATAATAAGCATGTTATGTTAATATTAACATAAACGTCAGGGAAGATTCTACACAGTACCTGAAGGCAAGGACTTCTAAAAAGATGTTTCCAATTGAAATTTCAATTCTGTAAAACAGTTTGAGGCCAGCGCATAGAGAGAGAGCAATTGTTTACAGCCCATTGTATTTGCCCACATGAAGAGCAGCACAATTTACTTTCATTCGAGAGGGATTATAACAATGGAGATTTGACAAATTCCCATCCCTAATGTTATCCTCAAATGAAACCATATAATGACTACCTTTATCTCAAAATGTTACATTTATAAATATAATAATTACAAAATACTTAAAATAGAGAATGTAGAAAAAGCTTTTTATGCAGTCATTTTATGATCAAGAAAAGTTATTGCTTCTTATCTATCAAATTTCAATTCGAAGAATGATAAGTCTGTAACTGTTAACACTGCTGCCTTTTTAAGCATAAATGTAAGTTAGTAGGTGTTCCAACTCGCTCGTTAGTTCAGAACTCCTGCTTTATTGTAAAATCTTATCCGAACAGGAAATGCATAAAACCCTGCTGTTTGTTGGATTTATTTCCCTTTCATTGGCTTTGTGGGTAACTACCATTGCTACTTAAGGTGAAATTAAACACAGGGTCATTTTAAGAGACTGTCTTATTTTATTTCAGAAATATTTGATATTACAATACTGAAATGACATTCCATTTTTATCGTAAGTACAACCATAATTGTAATTAATACCTAGTTTATAATACTGTTAAACAACATACTAAGAGTTCTTTTAATTTTTTTGCTACAATTTTATGCTAAAACTGTGAGAATACATATTTCAAACTTGCATTAAAGAAATTCATAAACAAAACAAAAGTCACATCTATCTAAATGTAAGCTCAACTCATTTTTTTTGTCATAATGTTTCTTTGCTTAAAAGCACCCACTGCTTTACAGTAAGTAGTATATTTCACAGGAGATCAACAAGAATTGTGCATTGTATATGCTATAATCATTAAAATAAAAATGATTAATGCATATTTTATAAAATAAGTTTTTAATACAATTGTTAATGTGAAGTGATGTAATATGGTGTATGTTAACAAGCCTCTCCACAGTTACTAGGTGATTGGTCAAAGACATAACAAAGAATGTTGGTACTTATAGCCGCTATTTGGCCAATCACTCAAGAATGATGAATGGAATCTGAAGCGGTCTGAGATCTATTATAATCTGTTCACTCTGACCAGGCGAGTCAAGGGCATTCATCCCACACTCATCTCACTTGACCACTCCCTCTTCACTGTCTTTTCCCCTCTCCTAGCACAACAGTCCTCCCTTCTGTAGTTGGTACGGTTACAGTTTTCTCTGATGCTGCATGAATTTGTGTGTTTTACTTGTGCATTATTGGCGCCAAATATGAGTGGTATTAGATGACAGTCGAAAGACATTATGTATAAAGTGTATAACTTTTTTAAAGATCTGGAAAAGTGCCAAGAAAAGATATGGGATTTTTTAAGGGATGCACAAAAAATAACTGCAGAAACATGTTAAGTGTCTGTAAGAACAGTGCAGCATATATGTGAGGAAGCCCAGAAAAGTGTAATTGAAAATGTAGAGGCCCCAGGGCCATGCTTTTCCTCTCCAAGGAAAAACATTACATGTGAAAAACCTGTCACAGAGTTAGAGGATTTTCAGACACATGTAATCCGTCGCTCAGTACAAGAATTTTATGATTGTGATGAAAAACCTATGCTTAAAAAACTTATAGTGGTTTTAAAAGATAAAAAGACTATAGAGGAGGTATTACAACTTTACACAAAATTTGGAGAAAACTTAGCTTTAAATATAAAAAATGTACTGATGGTTGATGGTTTTTGATGGAGAGTAAAGATATTGTTGCGGCAATGGCCTCATTTTTAAGAACAAAAAATGGCATAATGAAAGAAGATCATCCTCATCCTATGATTTACATTTACAAAACTGGGGTAAACCAAAATCACACTAAAAGCTTTATTTGGCAGGATTCTAAAAGAAACTGGTCTAAAGATCCAATTAAGTAAATGATCATGGCTTGTAATCTGCCATAACAGATAAACCAAATATGGTTTCATAGAAGGGGCAGATTTAGTGTTTCAATCTAAAAGTGGTAGTGATTATCATCAAGAGATGAATAATGTAGTGTTTAAAAAATGGTTTACTGAACTCATTCAGAGACTGGAAGAAGGAAGTGTGATAGTGATGGACAATGTGAGCTATCACACTGTGCTTAAAGAAAAAAATACCCAATGCAAAATTCTAGGAAAGCTGAAATTTTGTCATGTCTTTAAAGCAAGAATATACATCATAATCCTACAGACACAATAGCCAAATTGCTTTGCATTGTTAGATAACACACCAGCAACTATAGGAGATATCAGCTTGATGATCTGGCTGCAGAAATGGGACACAAAGTAATACGGCTTCCTCCATTATCATTGTCAATGTAGCCCTACTGAGTTCATATGGACTCAAATAAAAAGAGAGGTAGCAGACAAGAATTCTACATTTAAAAGTAAAGATGTAAGGAAATTACTGGAGGACACCGTTAAAGAAGTGACAACAGAAGATTGGTAGAAATGCATTGCCTACGCGGAACAACTTCAACAGGAAGACTTTGTGAAGGAAAGACTACGAGATGAATATATTCAGAACATAGTTATAAATCTACGTGAAGATAATGATGACAGTTCCAGTGGCAAAGAATGCAGTGAAGATGATGTTTGCCCATTATAGAATTTCTGTTTGGTTAGTTTTCACAATTTCCCTTTTTCCTTCTGTTTCAAAATATAATTATTTTAGTAAATTACCTAGGTATCTAGGGTAATTTATAAACATATTCAAATGTTAATTAAAATGTAAATGAGATGAAGATGAGAGCTAAATGTTCTCAAAACCGGTTCCATACATTGACAAGTGAGTGAAGCATTAAGAGTATGTAGTTCAACTGAATCATACAATGATGTCAATTATATTCAAATGTGCTAAAATAAGTTTGTTAATGTGTAATAATAAACTGATTCTAAAAAAGCTGACACATATTGTTGGTAGCTCATTACCTGCATACATTCACATATCAGCTGTGACCAGTGTGACATTCACTGCTTGCATAGGAGGGAAGTTAAACAGTGGGGATGAGGTGACATATTCTTGACGCACCTGGTGGAAGTGAAAACAGAATAACACATGTTAGTTTCTACTGCCATTCACTCAATGTTTTGATTACTTTCTAGTGTTGCTGCCTATCATGGAGAGATTATGTTTTGTTCAAAGAAGGTGGTGATAATCTTCAAGCACAGTTTTGCTTTAATCCAAACATTACAATTATGTATTTTAAGTGCTAATTACTGAAGAGTTTGAATCAAATAACTCTTTAAGTGCATATGCAATGAAAAATATTCGTACAAATTTAAATTTCTGAAATGTGCCATGCCACAACATAAATGGAAATAATTTGTTATATACTGGAATGATGACAAAACAGACAGCATATTTGCCTTCTACAAGATGATCTGCATTTATTCCTATCAACCAGATATGGAGTTAGCAAACAAAGTGAGCAATTTAGGAATTTCAGTTTCTTAAGTATCAAAAATGTGGACAGCTGATACAGTGGAAACTTGTTTGGAGTCGTTATTCAGCATTGAGGGGGAAATAAAAGATTGGAACATTCAAAAGAAAATCAAAAAATAATTTATACTAAACTTTTATTTCCTTTATTGAAAATGCAAGTTTAAAGTTATACTTGATTGCCTTATTCAAGTGATTTTGCAGCAGTGTTGCACATTAAATGTCAATTACATAATTTAACCTAAGATTTTTTAATCTCATATGTGTTTGGGATAAACAGTACAGCTCAAATACAGAATGCTAGTGTCTAGCCCAGAATTTATTATCACGTTCTTCAGCTTGGGCAGTTGTGGACTTTCTTAAATACATGTTCTTGTTTATTATAAGAGTTTAGCTTGAAGTAGTACAAGCTCGTAGAGGCTATTAAGTCAAATTTGTGATCTTTTGGCGCATAAATAAACAACTTAGATTTATGAAATAAAATAAGATTTTGATCATGCAGATAAACTGAAGTTTATTAACATTTAAAATTAAGGAGCACTTCCACTTATTGGCACCAAACTGAATGGAAAATCTCTTAGCAATGTATTTAAATGGGAACTAACATAAGGAGACATGCTTGATTCAATCTAAGGGATTCTGGTTAAGAATACTTCTTCTATTGCTAAAGTGGAATCCTTGTTTCATATAAAATCATAAGTAATTGTGAGTTTTTGAGGTAAACATCTGATAGTGCAATCTAATAACAGTGCAACAATTGTTTGCTTATTGCAATATTATACATTAAAATGTAACAGTTAAACAATGAAAATTAATAATTCTGCTTAAGAATATCTATATGGTAAACATAAAAAAAAAATTATGTACTGCAATAATTACAAACATGATGCTTGAGGTGCAATAAGCAAATTAAACAGCAAGCAAAATTTCCCACATATATCCCTTGTAAAAAAATGAAATGAATCCAGTATTTTCGTTTAAACTTTGGGATACTCCTTGGAAAAAATTTGCATAAATTTAATTACATTCTGCAGCAGAAAGTTAAAAAGCATGTGTAATTCACCATATGTATTTTTGTTCCTTTTAGGCATTATTATAGTTTCTTCACATAAATGAGATAGTGCTATTATGAGTTTAATTTTCTAATGGCATGCCATATGCTTCAGTTTCAATGTTCCATTTGGTTTGATTTGATTTGATTCCATTTGATGGGTAGCTGAAGCTGTTTCGCTTTGCTTCAATTTGATTGGGAGCAGGCTCTTATTGTGGCTTTACCTTTTCAGAATGAGAGAATCAGAAAAACTCTTCTTGATAACTTGTCTCTTCTGGGAACTGAAAGTGTATCTGCTAGTTCACAAGCACATCCCCAATACCTCAGTCATAGTAGTGATTTGTGAGCTTGCTTATCTAAGCAATTATTTCTCAAATGTTTTAGGAGCATTTAGAATCATTTACAAAAAACCTGCATTTGTATTTTTATGAAATAAATACCCTACCAATGCTGGATATGGGCAAAAATATTGCAGCTTTACAAAGCTTGCTGTTTATTTAAAAACATTAAAGAATTTGAGGGCAGTTTATAAGAGATAAGAGGAAAATTTAGGTAAACAGCATTTATTTGCTTGAAATAGCTAACATATGCAACTTCTATTTTAGAAGAAGAGAAAACAAGCAATTGGCTTCCTCGTTAGGTTTGTTTGGAAGCAAGCTTAGTTTATCAACATTTTCAAGTAAAACATGGATTATTAGCATTTGTATTAATAATCTTCAATTTTACACAATTAAATAAAATACTGTGACTTATAAGATTTTCAATGTGATAGATTTTTAAATTTAATCTGAAGAGTTTAAGATATGCAGACTTAATATATCCTTATATGGAGGTGCAAAATTTTGTGTATTCTGCTTTCACTAATCATGCAAATAATGTAGCCGAGGCACTGCCTTTTCACCAAAATTTAAGATCTGTTTAAATTAAGTTTCATATGACTAGAATTTTGATAGTTCAAGTAAAATACAATTACAGACATACTTTAAATTATACAAAGGAATGGTATAATTATATTTACCAATTGTCTCAGATTGCAAATTAAATTGCTTTAAATTTCTAATGCTTGCTGTAATGCATCACATTAGCATTTTTGCTTATGAATATCTTTAAGAGCATACTATTTAAAATAAACAAATGAAAAGCTGCATATAAAAGTTCAGAAGTGGAAGTTAAGTCTAAAATTCACAGAAAATTGCAACCATTTAGTCAAATAAATATTGCACTAAAATCAATAAAATTTTATACATTCTGAATATAAATAATTTTGTTAATATAAAAGAAATAATAAATAGGATTTATTCACAAGACTAGCATTAAACAAAGGGAATATGGTTTAAGATTGGTGAACTGCATTAACTGAAACCCTGTCTGTGCTTAATTAGAGTAACTTGTCTTTATACAGATGCACGTACATATAAACATATATGCAGTATTAATGCTGATTTAAAAATGAAACACATGTGCAAGACAAGCAGTATTTAGAAAGTTGCTAAATGCTTATTATTCTCTAATATTGAGTATCATATAGTGTAATACAAGTGATATTGCTTCAGTGTCATAAGTGATACATTTACGCCATATTTATGAAGCTGTTCCAGAGGTACTTGGCCTTCGATAAGAGGATGTAGGTCGAGCTGTTGATGGGCGGTGGTTTTGTGCTGATCTGCCTTTTGCTGTATTTACTCTGGTTGGCCGTAATGAGTTAGTAACACGATCCGATGAATACGACAAGTATACATGAGACAGGTCAGGTTGCTGGTACTGTATGAAGAAATAAATATGTTAATTAGTTTATGTACACTAATCTGAAAAATGAAACCTGAAAAAAATGTAATATAACCATAAAAAATAATTAATAAGCATTTATTCTATTTTTCAGCAATATATGCACAAATGATAACATGTTTATATTAGGCAGATTAAATGTAAGAGTTTTTTATGCAATCATATGCCCCTTGCTCAGTATTTTTTTGTTTCCTGCACATCTATTTAAATTTATCTAATGATGTCATTGCTGGTTCACTGTTTGTTAAGAGTATGGGAAAATGGAAATGAGCTGAAAGAACCTACAGCAAAATCTCTTGTATATATGGAACAAAGCCAGTGCCAGATAACATTTTTACAGATAAATGGAAAATGCTTTTATAGATTATGTATAAAGACATATTACACAAAGATTTTTCGTGCAGAAATTGTGCATTTTCCATCATGTGCATGTTTGTGCAAAAATTTAGTTTTGAAATATAAACTTTATTTTCTGTACTTAATACTATACTTGCACCTGTTAGTTCATAATAAAATATACATTAAAATTGCCATACTGATGGCAAGGCCATATGACATTCAGATCACAGTAGCCAACATTGGAACCAATTGCAGCTATGAAGATGATGTTTGGTGCACGACGATTCTTCCATTAACTTTATCAAACAGTTCCACCAACTATACTACACTAATGTAGTCAACATGTTCACACTAACTTCACCTCCTTACATAACATTTGGACATGTTTCTGAGCAATCACTTTCAGCTATACTGACTACTGCTACTCGAAATTGTGGCTGGATACCATGGATGCTCCTGTGGCAATGTCTGATGGTTCTAGTAGGAACTTGCTGAGTTCATCCATAGGAGGAAATCAAAATTCATTAAGTTGTTCTTATTTTTTAGATGAAAATCTTTTCCCAGTGGATAGCTCCATTGGGTTGTGAAGTTGTTTCAGAAGCTTAGCCTCATGATTTGGTCCAAAAGTGAGCTGCTATGCTGGTTTATCAATCTGCTTAAAACAAACATTCCTAAAGAGTTCTTTTCTCTGAATTTCCAAATTTCTCTTCCTTTTTTGTTGTATCTCTGATCACAATTTGCACATCAGAATTCAGTAATCCCTGATTTCTGTTTTGTTGGTGTGGTGTCTTTTACTGTGCAATCTAATAAATTCTTGATATTATATTTGTTCTTTGGGGTTAACATAATTTTTATTACTGTGTCTTTGTTGAAACCATTGGTTATTACTGTCTTAATTATCTGTTTGTATTCTATTCTGTTTCTGTGAGTAGCATATTAATTATTCTGTATGTTAAGCTGTAAACCACTGCATATTTATGTGGAATGTGGTTATAACTATTATTTCTTTATGGAATTTTCTGTGTGTGTGTCTTCTTTTCTATGGATTCCAAAGTTCAGTCTATCTCCATTTGCTATAATTTTTTTAAATCTAGGACTGGGAGCCAATCATTTTTCTCTTCTTCTATGGTAAACTGTTTAGATTTATGTTGTAAATTAAGAAGTTTCAGAGCATCTATTCAGAGTTTTTTTGGTATTGTTGCAAATATGTCATCCACATGCCTTGAAAATTAAAGGGAAGGCTTTGGTGATAGGCATTTCAAAGGATCTCATGAATAAATCTGCTAGAAACAGAGGCAGGGTTTCGCAATGCTAGGCCAGAAACCTGTTGATAATATTTTTGGTTGAAACTGAAGAAATTTTATTGAATGCAAATATTAGTAAGTCTTGTATTTATGGTGTTTGTAAATTTAAGGATGTTAACCATTTCTTTAACATTTGTGTAAGATTCTCTATTGGTATGCTTGGGAATAAGGCTTTTACATCAAATGACACCATTATATCTTCTGTTCAATTCTGCTATTTTGGAGTTTTTCAACTATGTCTAATGAATTTTTAATGCTTAAGCTTCGAAATCTTTTAATGGAGTTCAAGTAGTCAATTAATTTTTTTGCTAATTGGTATGAAGGTGAATTGATATTGTTAATTATTGGTCTCATGCTGTTAACATTTTTATGAATTTTGGAAAAAGCATAAAGTCTGGGTAGTACTTTCTAATATTCATAAAAATGATGCCATGTTGGCATTACCCATGCCGTATTAATATGCTGCATCTAAGATGCTATTAGAAGAAAATGAAAATTTCCCAAAAATGAGTGTCTAAAACTGCAACATTTTTTTTCTTTCTTTTATTTCTTATTGTTTTAGTATTGTCAGTTATGTAATTTTACCATTGGTGAAACTTCTAGTAGTATGCAAAGGTCAGCTCATGTATCACAAGATGCATATTTCCCTTTCTGCAATGTTCCCAATAGGTCCACCCAAGTCTTGTAAACACAACACTCAATGATAAGAAAAACAGGTACTTTGTGGTACTATTTTAGAAATGCTGTATGGGTGAAATGTAAATGCATATATATAACATTAAAAAAGACCAAACATGGGGTACTCAACATACCATTTCCCCCTCAAGTACATGCACCTGATAACAAGAGTTTACATACTGGTTTTCTTATTCAGTTCCTTCAGCCTGTTTATTGTAACAGGGAGGCCTAATTTTTAAAACATTTTTAGTTATATTATAGAGATTCCATATACCAGAAATGACTCAAAATCCTTAAACTGCTGTCTGGCACAAAAAAGAGAAGAAATGTTTTGTATAAATATATGCCACTACATATAAAATTTGTTTGCTTGTTTCAGTTTGGTGCAATTTTTTTTCTTTCTTAAGTTGTGTTTCAGTTTGTTTTGTAAGGTTAAAGCTAATAAATATTGTCACATGCTAAAACCAAGGACACTATGAATTCAAAAAAATAGGTGCATGAAAGCATTTATTATTGCTTGGAATGATAAAGTGCAGTCTTGGAAATGAAAGAAATACATGTAATCACATTGTCACACGAAGAAACCTTAGCTGATACAGGCAATAACCACTTCCTGTTTGTTATTTAAATGTTTATTTATTTATTTAAATTCCACTACGTTCATAAATACTACAATATTGCCTGGTTCTAACCAAGGCTCTATTCCACGTCAATATTTTTAAATCACTCTGATACAAAAATTCTAATTAGCATACCAATTTTCACCATTCAAATAACTATATTTTATAATATTTTCTAAGCCCCAGTAGCTTCCTACTAGTATATCCAGAGGATTTTGGCACAGGGGCTATTTGTATTAATTCTTTATACTACATCTAAATACATCAATTATGGTTTGCAAATTACTCTAGCTCTTTCACACAACCATAACCCTCTAAAATGATCAGAATTATTAAAGAAACATTATAATAACATAAACTAAACATTTTATATAATTAAACAATCATTCAAATTAGTAATAAATGCATTCTCATTTGCAGAACCCCTGCCCTTAACTAGCTTACATTTATACACATTTAAACTTTTAATCTATTACATATACAATCAAAATACCACTACCAGCCAATTACACAAAGCAAACAATAGATCTTACAGATCCTCTCTTCTTACTGACTCTAACCATTTGTTCTTAAATCTATACAAATTCCTAATTTGTCTATGGTCATCAAAACATTTTTTGCTGCAATTTGCATATATTGCTTGTAGTTTGCATTCACTTGTTCCTGAGCATTCAAACAAAATATGTTCTACATTTTCTGAATTTCCACATACAGGGCAATTGCTATGCTTACAATTACTTCTGAAACCTCTCAAGCTCCAAATTCCTAACCTAAACCATGCCATTCCATCTCTTTCCTGCTTATCACACTTACTAATATACCAATCTATTTTAAAATCCCCTTTTATCTCCTGATAGAGCACTCATTATATGAGGGCTGATCAACAAAGATTGAGACTGATTTTTTCCTATAGCTTCCGTGATAGTTTCGTATCTGTAACATAAATATTTGAAAAGAGCGAGTTTTTATGTATAATGTTGGTAGGCGGCAGCACTCTCGTATTGGTAGGTTGGTAGTAATGCTCTATTTTGTAGACCCTACGTGCATTTTGCATACCAGACAATGGAGGTGACGCGAGAGGAGGTGATGCGAATGGAGACAAGCTGTGAGGTGCTGCGTCTCTTTGCTGATGGAGGGGATGCATTTGTTAAATCGATTATCACCGGTGATAAGTCATGGCTGCATCATTATGATCCTGAAGGAAAACAAGCCAGCACAGTGTGGAAATCGCCAGGTTCTCCAACACCAAAAAAGGCAAAAGTTGTTCCATCTGCAGGGAAAGTGATGGTGATCACATTTTTTTACTGTAATGGAATGATTTACCAGCATGCAGTTCCCCCTCACACTACTGTTACAGCAGCATACTACACGTCAGTATTGGCTACACTGAGGAAGCACATTGCAAAGAAACAACCAGAGCTTTCTCGGACTGGGTGGCGACTTCATCATGACAATGCACGGCCTCACGTCGCAAATCAAGTCATGCAGTTTCTGGCTCGATTCAACATTACCTGTGTACCACATCCACCTTATAGCCCCGATCTTGCACCCTTTGACTTTTTTTTATTCCCATCACTAAAGGCAAAGCTTAGGGGTATTTGATTTGAGAACTCTGAAGTAGTGCTCAAGAAAAGTGAGGCGATTCTCAAGGACCTGACAAAGAATGGTCTGCAGCACGTGTTCAAGGACTGGCAGAGACGCTATAAAAGTGCATTGAAGTAGGAGGGGACTACTTTGAAAAAGATCATGTAAACATTGAATTGGAGTAATAAACATCTGTGAAAAAAAATCAGTCTCAGTCTTTGTTGATCAACCCTTGTAGAATGTAATCTCTGGCCATCTATATCCTCATACCTTACTCTAATCTGTTCCCAAAAACCTCCCTCCAATTCACTTCTTTTTAACCATAAAATCCCTGACTCCTGAAATTTTAAACATTCATTTAACAAAGAAACCTTCAACATCTGTTGTATCCTAAAGCAATATTTCAAAACTCTCTCCATTACCCTCCCCATTTTCAATAATGCCCTTGCATATGCAGATTTTGTGAAATTTCCAACACAATCTTCCAAAACTTACTGCATATCCTATTCATCAATTTCCAATTTTCCTGTATTTCCCATATTTCAATGCTATATGTCTATCTTGACTTCATCAGTGCCCTATAAATTCTTTCCAAACAATTCTCCTTCATCTCTGGTGTAACAAACACGTTTCTTAATTAGCTTCAAAGATAATAAGCCCTTGGTTAATGCTAATTACTTTTGTTTCTCCCATTGACTGAGGAACTGAAAATCATTCCTAAATATTAATTTTCTTTCACAATCTATATTTCCCTCCCCAATATAAACACTTCTTATCCCCCCTCAGCTTATTTCCCTTTTTAAATACCATTATTTTGATCCTCTTCTGATTTACTTCAAGATCCTGTTCTTTACAATATCTCATAATTTTTATTATGCATAGCTTAATCCTATCACTGAAATAGATGCTGGCATTAAATCAACATAAAGTAAACCCAGGATTTCCAATTTGCTTATTATTGGTTTGTATTATTTACATATGACATGATGTACTCCAAGATTCTGGTATGATGCTTAGTTCTAGTTCAGTGTATCTTCCCAGAAAACTTTCATCATATTTATTTCATGGGGAAAAACCCAACCAACACATAGATAATTTTTAAAAACCTACCCTATGAGATCAGGACAGGTTAAGAAATATCAGTGACAATCTGGAAATAGGATTAACTCTCTAGAAATTTAACTAGTGATTATGCCAATAATTTTTGGTTAAACTTGCTTTCTTTGTGCTCCTGAACTACCCTGCAGATTAGGTGCCAGTTTTATAAACAGATGTTTAAGTTAAAAAGCTGTTACACTGCCTAACATTCAAATTAACAACAATTAAGATTCATCAACCAATGTTAACTCTAAAAATATGTTGAAGCTCATATTACGCTAACACCTGTCCCTTGTGTTAAAAGTTTTAGCAATTGTTAACAGATGGAAAATGGCAGCAACAAATCAGGCTGTAAACGTTTAAATCCTAAATTTGAATCTTTTAAATATTGTTCCTAACAGAGGAAAAGCTACAAAATGCAATAACTTTGAAAATTTATGAAAAGAAGAATTTTTACAAAGATATAGAAAATGAAAAGCTTATCATAAGATTGTAGATGAAATACTAGAGATTTTAATAGTTATAGTTTTATATTTGGTCTTCACCCTGGGACTCCATTTTTATTGTGATACTTTATTGAGTGCTTTTATATATCTATGAAAAGGACTAAAAGATTCCATGATTTGTTCTGACTCCCTGAGGTCCCTTTTGAGCCTTCGTAAACTTACTCGTTCCAACTACTGGACATAAGATCCAGGATGCAGTTCATAGCTCTTGAAGTTGCTGGTACTGGTGAACTCCTTTGGGTTTCTGAACATATAAGCATACAGGGGTAATGAGGTCACCAATGTTGCAGCAAAATTATCTCTTTTAGTTCCTGCCTTAATCCTGTTTTCTTTAAGGATTTTAGTACCATCTTATACAGACCTGTTCTCTTGCACTGGCATAACAAATGATCTGTGATCCAAGTGAACAAACTAAGAGGGAACTAATCTGCTCCTTTTACTTGGATTAACTTTTCTTGCATTGATCATCAAGAATGAGTAGTTGCAGTTTGGACATTGTAATTCCACTATCACATTTTTAAGTGTGAACATGATCTATCTTGCTCATATGGTGGGACCTGTTTACAATGTGCCATATTTTAACTGAATGTCAAGAACTAGAAATGCTAATTGGAACTTGTACAGTAAACTAATCATATAATTATGATCAATGTAGCTACCCAATGACCACCAGATGAGTCGACAGGTAGCTGAGGATGAGAACAAGGGTTCATGAAACATGTACTATATATACACAAGTTAATGGAGCCAAATAAGAACATCCAGTTTGACTCGATCATACATTGATCTTAATTGAATGTCAAGAGTTTGCTCCTCTTACAGCTACACTATGCTTGCCTTCTGCCCTTGAGGATATTCTTGCAGACAATGCACTCACTGTTCAGCATGTATTCCATTTTATTATTGTGGTATGTGGGGCAATATATGACTTTTGGTGTTATATGTGATGGTTTTTTCTTTATAGCACTTTTTAGGCTAATTTTGATTCTGGTTTTTTGCTGATAATAATTTTAGTGTGTAATTTTTTACCATTTTCCCCCCTATTGATTAGCTTATGAATTTCTATTGTTTAATGCCAACTTGCTTTTTACCCTTTATTTTGATATTTAAGTATTAGTGGCTCATTTTTACAATTTAACCAGTGACTTTATATTTTACATTTTTTTCTTGGCCATGTTTTGGTATAATCAGGTGCTATGTGTGCCCTTAAACCATATCAATTAATCAAATAATTAAATATGAGAGAGATTAGAATACATTAAACAGATATATGCCACTCTCTCCTATTGATTATGTTAAATTTATGCCACTGATTCTTTTCATTTAATGGTTGATAATAATGGTTTTCAGGATTATCAGAACGGTTTCTGCAGCAAATGCATAAAAAGAAGTATAAGAGCATAAAATTCTCTTATTTTTTAGAGGAATACCCACAGATTATGAATAACTTCTATTAATGTATCATTTTTCTGTATTTTGGGAGCAATAGATTGTATACATGCAAAGTCCTCTGGAGGCAACAGAACTGAAATTCATCATATTTTCAAGGACTACTTTTTCATCAATGTTCAAGTAATTAGGTACTAAACTTCAATTTGTTAGCTGGCTCAAATCAACACATAATAGCACATGTATTCAACAAATTTCACTTTAGATCTCATAAGAATAATGAAGGTATCTTGTTAGATTACAGATATTCCTTTAAGGGAATATCATTTAACACTATACCTACATCCTGAAACAAAAACTCAAAACAGATGTAATACAGTATATGTTAAGACATGCAACTAAATAGAAAGAATAATGGCCATATGAAAAAGGTATTTTTCTGTTATCAGTCTAGTCAAACTCCAAATAATGTTAAGAATAGTTGAGGAGAGTTTTTCAAAACTTGATAAATGCAAAATTTTTCAAAATTGAGATATACATCATAATGACTAATTTTGACCTTCACCTCATCCTGTTAATTGGATTTTAGCAAAAGTTGACAAATATTATGTACAGGACAATTCACTAGGTTTTAACAAAAATCAATATATGTAATCTGAGAGAGCAAAAGTCGACAAAAGCAATAAATTCTTCTTTACTTTCGTTTCATACCAAGCAGTTGACAATAGAAGCAGCATAGTTTATGCTATGGTAGTCATTATTAACAATTTTCTTTTTTCATTGCCTTTTTATAATCCTGCAATCAGACTTCATTGTCGAGGTTACTTTTAGAGAAGATATCAATGGCATATTCATGTTTGAGTAAGAGGAAATATTTCAAATTAAATCAGAATGGATGGTAATTCCAGTAACTCTGAATGTGGTGTACAGGTAAAAGAATGTTTAGATGACAGAAGATCTAGAGACAAGAAGAGTGCCACCCTTCTTTAACAAGCAGAACAATAGAAGTAAAAACAAGTCTAATATTAAATGCAATTTCACTTTCAAATGGAAAAGCTAAAGGGAAGAAATAATGCAAAGCCGCTGAGCTATGCTACAAATATATCACAGTTTCGTCATCATGTGGCATAAACAAGATCAAGCAAAATAGGTTTCTGTTAAAGTTTATGATCATTACTTCACCTAAGTGCAGAATAATGAACACTAAAGGGGGAGGGAAAAAAATCAGTAAAATATACCAATAGGAAGAAAAACAGCGAGATAGTGCCTGTCTGTGCTGCTACTTTTCAAGGAGTTTCTGGTATGTCAAAGGATAGATTATCTTATCTAGCAAGTAGGTTTCACAAAGTAGGGAAATTGCTGAAGGAAAACAGAAGCAGAAACAAAACAGAAAAGGATCATAAGGACATTATTATGTCATTAAGGATGACATAAAGAAATACAAATGTAGGGTGACTCATCATGGCAAGAATAAGTCTAAAAGGGTTTTTTTTTTCCTTCAGTCGTCAATTGGTTGACAATGTGAGCAAGTGACTCACGAAACTTATTCCCAACTTACTTTTTAATAAAAAAAGTTTTAATGTGAAACATCAAGAGAGTTTAATATATTGACATGATTTTAGAAGTTTTACTTTTAATTCAACAAGATTATGATATTCTCTTAATTATCTAGTGAGTCGATTTGATAATCTTATGCTCCACTTACTGTTGAATTGTCCAAAACTAGTTTCGCAGGCTTTTGCCTGCATCCTCAGTTGCGAGTCGACTTTGTTGTTGGTTGGCTGGAGGACTTGGTGTAGCTCTCGTGGACATTTTATGAACTTCTGGATTAATTTATCTTCTGTTGGGATCTCAAAGTTCATAACCTTATCCTCATATTTTGTTATATAAATTTTTTCCCATATACCCAGCTTAACGGGTCGATCTACAAATTTCAACAATTTCACTCCCATTTCTATATCATGTTTATCTCTCCAAAAGTGATGTGCAACTGCTGATTTCTCTATCTGATTGTACCTTATGTTTCTCCAGTGTTCATCAAGCCCGATTCCAATGCTTCTTTTTGTTTTTCCAATATGTACTTTGTTACATTTTGAAATTGATTTTGTATATTCCTGGCTTCTTTTCCTCCAGTATTCTATCATTATCACCAGAATTGAGCAGATTTTTTAGGCTAAACTTGTTCACTGGGGACAATGTTATATGCTTTGTTACATTCTGAACAATTGATTTTGTATATTCCTGGCTTCTTCTCCTCCGGTATTCTATCATTATCACCAGAATTGAGCAGGTTTTTTAGGCCCCAGTGAACAAGTTTAGCCTAAAAAATCTGCTCAATTCTGGTGATAATGATAGAATACCGGAGGAGAAGAAGCCAGGAATATACAAAATCAATTTCAGAATGTAACAAAGTATATATTGGAAAAACAAAAAGAAGCATTGGAATCGGGCTTGATGAACACTGGAGAAACATAAGGTACAATCAGATAGAGAAATCAGCAGTTGCACATCACTTTTGGAGAGATAAACATGATATAGAAATGGGAGTGAAATTGTTGAAATTCGTAGATCGGCCCGTTGAGCTGGGTATATGGGAAAAAATTTATATAACAAAATATGAGGATAAGGTTATGAACTTTGAGATCCCAATAGAAGATAAATTAATGCAGAAGTTCATAAAATGTCCACAAGAGCTACACCAAGTCCTCCAGCCAACCTACAATGAATGAATGAATGGAATGAATGAATGAATGAATGAATAGTGTTTAATGCCCATTTTTGCTACAGAGGCACCACAGGCGATTGACACTGATGAAATGAAATGATATATTGGGAAAGGATTTATTTTTTTAAGGAAGGAAACGTTCCAGGCCTAAGTTTAGGGTGTGCCTCCCCGGCATTTGCCATTTATGAGGACTGAGGAAATCCTGGAAAAAACCTAAGTCAGGGAAGACGGTCCTGGCGGGATTCGAACCCCAGACCTCCCGCTCACGAGTCCGCGATTTAACGACCTCGTCCACCCGTGGCGGTACCAACAACGAAGCCGACAGTCGACTCGCAACTGAGGATGCAGGCAAAAGCCTGTGAAACTAGTTATGCATAATTCAACAGTAAATGGAGCATAAGATTATCCAATCGACTCACTAGATAATTAAAAACATAATAGTTGCTTCACTGTAATCGTTCCGACACGAAATTAAGTGTTATATTTAAAATTATGATATTTTCACTGTGTGGATTCCTACATTCATTTTTAATTGAATTTTTAACTAAAATGGGTTATTTACATTCAGAATTCACTGTCAATAAGATGTGGCAAATACTCTGTGAAGAAAAGGGAAATTTAGTACTCAAATTATGCTCTTTATCAAAATACAAGAATGTATTATATAAATATTTTAATCTATTATTTTGGATTCCCCACAATGATACATGCTTCACTTATAAGATTGATCTCATAAAAATAAAATCAGAGAAGTGTTTGGAGAAGAAAAATGAATTAAGAATTAGTCACAGACTGCACAAACTTCATGCAAAGCAGTTTTGCAGAATAATGAAAGAAGAAAATCCAGGTTGCCTTCGATATGCAGCAAAACTAGCCACTTTGAAAACTGTCAATGAGCAAATTTTCTATGCTAGGTAAGTATGGTCAATAAACCTATGCATCATGAACCATACTAAAAAAAAATGGTTTATATATACTTGGTTGGAAACAGAGTCTTTAAGAGGATGCAACCAAGTTGCATCAGTTTTGTTGGTCTTTCTTTCTGACTCAGATAAGAAACCACCAAGTGATAGTCCCACCACTATACATTTATTCTCCAATTCTTGTAACAGTTAAAGTAAAAATAATTGCATGATGCCAATGCTTTTTGCATTCCAGAAAAAGAGTTCAAAAGAATATTCTTCATTTCTTCCCAATCTGTGGACATAGCTACATAGCTCCAGACTGAGTCTTTGGTAGAATTGAGAAATCACATAGAAAAAAAGAAAGCATCTTGTTTCCTAAAGAATATTATGACATCTTAAAAGAACTCGAAAGTACTCAACAAATACTGAGAAATTAAAAGCTTAAGGATGGTGGACATAAAGTGCTAAAACCTAGGGTTACCATTCAAAATGAATAGTATGTCATCACATACAAGAAAGTACAGATATTAATGTATCAGGGAAAAGCACCTACTTTGGAGATTCAGTTCAAGTTCAAGTTCTTAGGAGAAAAACATGCCATTCAACACTACTATCGTCCACTATTCTACCAAAGAAAAATATGGTTAGCAAAGAAAATAAGAAGATGTTTCAGCACTATTAAAATATTCTGAAGTACCAGATGATGCAATTGAATTCTACAAAGATGTCCGAGTAGACAACAACAAATCTGACCACATCTGATATGAGACTAGAAATGTCCAATATAATTGTATAAATGATACAATGATTGCAGTAGCTTAAATTATTATACTATATGCATTATTAAGGTTGATTAAATCATTAAATGTTAGCATAGTATTCTTTTTGTGCTGTATTTTTATTATTATGTTTATTTTCAATATAGTTGACAAAATTAAATTCAAAAATATAAATGTTAAATAACTGTTTAGTATGTAATAAGTAATAATGTGGCCAATAATAAACTGTAAAATTTATTTATGTATAGGAATTATTATAATAAATAAATAATTGCATATAAATTTAAAAAACAAAATTATAACACATAATTAGAACCACTTTTCTTTCTCTTATGCATTTATTGACTTTGAATAAATCATTTTATAATCTTCCATGGTGTAAATTTTGTTTCAATATATCTTACTTGGGTGTTTTATTTAAAACTGTAAGGTCTAATACTAGTGAAAATATTAAATTCTTTTAACATCTCTCTCTAGATGAAAGTAAAAAATTGCACTTCCTGAAAGATTAAATATTCTGCATTTATTGAGTTTTGAAAAAATTCTCCTCAATTCTGGCAACAGCTGTATTACATAGTGCTTTAGTTTCTTTATTTCTTTATACTTCCTAACTTAACAATTCAACTACTTCTCAAGTTTAAAAATGTTTGTGCCTATGCTGCTCTTAACATTCATTTCAAGCAATTTATCGATTATTATACATAGACAAAAGTATGACAGAGTGCATTTAAAAGCTTTAAGATTTTGACATCAGCTTCTCAATTTGTGCTAAAGTATCTAACATATACAGAAAAAGCTTGCTAGAATGCACAATTTTAAACATATTAAAATTTCAACATGATGTTTACAAACAAATATTGGTGTATTTCTCACATCTGTGGATGAAGTTTGTATAGTTTGATTAATAAATTATCAATACCATGAGAAGTGAGTTAGTTCCATTAGAATTTTACCTCCAGCTTGTCAAGCCATGCCTTCTAATGACTACTCAAACTCATTTCCACAATGCTACTGGGGTTGAGCATGACAATATTCAGACATAAACCTCTTCATTGTGAAAATGAAAAAATAAATACGCACAGATCAAAAGAACTATATTTAGAAATGAATTATAAAATAAAATCAATTTAAACAAGAAAATATACATATATAAATAGTGACCATTACATTCAAATGAGGCTCTAGATAGCAACTGATGAAGCACTGACATTGAATATACATATGCAACAGCAACATGCAATTACTTCATACTTTTGGGTTATTCAATTTAGTGCTTATGTCTATATACAGAGCTTTATACCTAAATTTAAAGTCAGTAATTATGAAATTAGCAGCAAGTGATTAAGGAAATAAATAATAATGCTTACTTCTCTGCTTTGACCTGTTGAATGGGTGGGCAGCTGCTTACGCATGTTGTTGCCAGTATAGGCAACGCATTTTAATTGCCATTCTCCAATATCCTCATTCCAATGCACATATCTCTCCAGCATCTCCTATGGAAATACATATCTGATTATCTGATCAAATATAGATGAATTGTCACTTTAAGAGTAAATATACAAGTATTCCATTTTAGCAAACCAAATGACAATTAAATGCTATTTGTTTTTCCACTAAGAAAATATGTATTTCTTTTGCATTAATTCTGAATAAAAAAGATTAAGAATAACTTTAATGAAAACAAAATCTGTTAAGTGGGAGAGAATAAAAATTAATTTGCTGAGAAAGAGATTTTTACCTGATACTGTCGAGGAATAAAAGCATCAATGATTGTATCCTGCAGTTTGAGTTCCCTTGTGAGACTACGAATGCTGTCTAAAAGACCTTCCATCTCTCGCTGCTGCTCATGCTGCAGGTCAGCCAATTCAGCCTTTGCTGACATCAGCATACCAAATACCTTCTTCAGCTTTTTAGTCTTTCCAGCTGCTTCTTCTTGAAGTGAAGAATAGCGCTCTTCTATATCTACTAACTCAGCCTGCCAAGTTAATTAGATTTATCATTATTTTTTAAATTTTGTACAATAAAATTGCCTCTAACATTTTTTTGGGGGGAAGGGAAAAAAACTAGATAATGTTATAATGCTATAAAATTGAATAATGTCATATGCTAAGTTGACAATTAGTTTGTTAAGGCACTCTTACATAGCATGTTATTGCCTCGAAACAAAAAATCCAGAAGATTCAATGAAGTGAGCACTACTGTACAGTGGATGTTTTAAATATAATCTTTTTATACCTTCATTGGGCAATAATCATTTTATCACCCTTATCTCAACATATATGTTTCAAATGCCATCAATTTGCAAATAAAATATGAGGTGGTATCCAAAATTTTCTAATATGGGGATCCATTTAGACAGTAGTTATAGTAGCAAGATGCATCAGCAGAAGTAGTATTAGCATATCTCAGGAGTCAGTTTACAAAATTTGGCAAAGTTGGATGAATGAGCTGATTTATATTATTTATATTATATTATTTATATTATGAGCTGATTTATCCTTTTATTTGGAGCCATGTATATGGCCTATTACAATTTTTTGATGAACTGAAGAAAGGAAGAGTGAATATGCATAATTTTTTTTCAAATCTCAGAAAATTACAATAGAAATAAGTATTTAGAATAAATATTAGACAAGCATTTGTGGAAGAAAGCATGAGTTGTACACGGGTATTTGAAGTATGCTCATTTTAGGGCCAAATGGACAATAATCAGAAGCAGAAATAGATAACATGTTACCATTTTTAGATATTAAATTAATTAAGCATCAAGGAAATCTGGAATTTGGAATATACAGAAAGAATAGACATGCAGACAATCACATTAAAGCTGACAGTTTTAACCCCATGATGCACAAACATGCAGTTATCAATAGCTTAATATATCTGCTAGTTAACCTACAAATTAGCAAAGAAGAACACTTCAAAGAATACAAACAAATAGAAAGAACAGCGGTTAAAAGTAGTTTTAAAAAAGAACTAGTACACAAAAAATTACAGAAATTCAAGAGGCAAAAACTTATTAAAGCAACCACAGACTTTTAGCAAGAAAAAATCCTAATTTTTAAAAAATTCACATATCCATAGGCTACGAAAAAATTTCAGAATATTCTTAAAGATTTTAATATCAGGTTAGCATCTATAAACAGATTTAATGTTAAAAATATGCTGATAGAAAGTATTAACGACAGTATCCCACAGGATAAAAAAGCAGGTATTTACAAAATAAGTTGTGCAGAATGCGAAAAAATCTACATTGGAAAAACAAAGAGAAACATAGACACACAGTTAAAAGGACATTTAAGGAACATAAAATGCAAGCAAATGGAGAAATTGGCAGTAGCATTTCATTTCTGGACAGAAAACCATGACATATTGAATAAAGTAAAATTATTAAAATCAGTACAAGGACCTACAGAATTAGCGACATGTGAAAAAATTGTACATTTACAAATGTAAAGACAGTTTAATGAACTTTGACACTTCTGTGGATGAAAACATAAATCTTAAGTGCATCACACCTCCACCACAGCAGATTACACATTCCCACAGCATAACGAGGTATCCAGCAGTCGATTTTTAGTTGATGATGCAGTCAAAGGTTCGTGAGACTGGTTCTACACTTATACATAAGTAAGTGGAGCAAAAAGAGTTTATCCTAAATTTAGGTATTCATCTCTCTCACCTTCAGTTGCTCACCAAATATGAGAGAGATTCTCCAGAAACGCGTCTTACTTTTATGTAAGTGGAGTTTAGTGTAAAAACTTAATACCTATGTTGAGGATATATTACCACTCCATTGTCAACAGCTTCGTAAGTACAATTTATAAGTAAGAGTTTAGTTCGACTCAATCATACAATGATCTCAATTATATGATTAGTTTCACTGTACAAGTTCCAATTAACATTTCCGGTTTTATACTGTCACTTTATCTAAATTCTAATATAATTAAACAAAGTACAATTTCCACTTTCATTGCATCTCCAGTTTCTGGTTCATTAGCAGCAGCCTACAGGAATTCCAGGGGACCAGGCCAGGCCAGGGGGCCTAACTTAAGGTCTTAAAATAACATTTTTTAATGTTTCTACCTGTGACATTATTTTGCTAGCATTATTTTGCTGTGACATTATTTTCTACAGTCTCTATAAACTACTAATTCCTTTGTTTCTCAAATGCCTACTATAATGCTGTATTTATTCACTTTCTAAAATAATTTCCAATCACAAACTCAATAAACTCACAAGTCAAACTTTATACATGCCAGGCCCCTGGCATTTTCCAGTAACTTCATTCCCTTCTCAAGACTTATTTATTACATTATTTTTAATGTCTAGTGCATTCATTTCACAAAATTCAATAAACTTTTAACTAATAATTTCTTCTGAGGTGAAATATTTAGAACACTCTTTATGGTTTCACTTATATGAAATTTACTCAGGACATGTTTCATGGAACGTTTGTCCATATCATCAACTGTTAACGATGTTCAGTCATTTAATAGCTGATGATGTGGATGATGTGGACAAAGGTTCCAGAAATATATCCTGAGCAAATCTCTTGTAAGTGAAACCACAAAGAGTGTTCTAAATATTTCGACTCCTAAGAGACTATTAACACTCATTTCACTGTGCTTGATTCCAAATTGAATTAATATTGAAAATTTTCACTACTTCTATTGATGCACTTATCTTTGCTTTGCCTCACAATATCCTATTTTTTTAATCATTATTTCATTATCCCATAACATATCAGTCTCAAATTCTATGTCACCCTCACCTACTCTGATGTTAAAATCCCCTTTTATTATAACATCTACTTTCAGATACTTCTCTTTTAAATTCTCTATATCACTTTCCAATTGCTTAGGCACATCATGATTATACACTATTCCTAAACATATAACATTTTCATCCATCAGTTTATCATCCATTATAACCCACAAAGAATTTTTTTCCTTGACAATGCTTCTCTTATTACTTTTCTGAACAATTTCTTAACAAAAACCCAAACCTCAGTGCAAACATGCAGAAGAGGACTACTTCAAAGGTTGATGGCAGTCAGTAGGTCCAAAACCACTTTTTGACCAGACTACCTACAACAGTGTGGAAAAGTTTGATATCACCTCATAGAGATAAAGTTTTCTGCATTGGATATAAATTTATTATCATATTAATACACATGAGATGATAATTATTCAAAATTTAATCTGGGAGAGCTTTTAAATGATATAGTAGCTTAAGCTTTTATTAATATCAGAGCTTTTGAAATATTAGTTTTCAAATGACAGTATTTTAATTGGAGCAATTATTTTCTTTACTTTTTAAATTTTAAATGCTTCACTATACCTAGGAAGTTCTTTGTAAACCAATGTTAATTTCCTTCATGAAATATTATGAACTGTTTTGTGCCATTTTCACAGGAGTTTAATCTTGGTTATTTTAATTTATTGATTTATTAAATGATATACCATTTACATAATAATAGTAAATTTTATAGAGATGTGCACCACAAATTGGTCTGATGGTTAGTATAACAATGAAATAGCTTTGTCTTCTGTTATTACAGAAATAGTAAAAATGAGTCACACACCTCTTTCTGTTGCAAGGCTTGCCGCAACTGTTCTTCCTTTCTCCTGCGCTGTTCAAGCTCTCTTGCTGAGGATTCCAATAATTTCTCCTGAATTTCTGCTTTTTCTAATAAATTTTCTCCTCCTACTAAGATTTTTTTTTCTAAATTTTGGAGCTTCTCTCTTAATGCTTCATGTTCTGACCTTTAAAATAAATAAATAAAAAAATGTAGCATCTCATTTCTGGACAGAAAACCATAACATTGTGAATAAATCAAAATTATTAAAAAAGTACAAGGATCTACAGCAGAATTAGCAACATGGGAGAAAATCTACATTTGCAAATACAAACACAGAGGCAGTTTATTGAACTTCAACACATTCGGGGATGAAAACGTAAGTATTAAGTTCAACACACCTCCACCAGAGCAGAATACACATTCCTACAGCATAATGAATTATCCAGCAATCAACAATAGCTGAGGATGTGAACAATGGTTTGCGAAACTAGCACTACATATTATAAACAAGTAAGTGGAGGAATAAGATGTGTAGTTCGACTGAATTATACAATGATCTTAATTATATGATTAATTTCACTATACGAGTTCCATTTAATATTTTTAGTTTTAAGAGTAATTTTGTTTCTAACACATTGTGAAACATAGTGTGATTAGTATGATAAGCTGTACATATGTAACATTTTGACACAAACATGGTTAGGTTGTTCACAAAACATGTGAAATTTTCCGGAAACATGTTCACTTAAAAAACCAAGTAAGTGAAATATAAGTGTCAGCTAACCAACTGCATATCAACATTATTTTACTAACATGAAGTGCTAATGGAACTTGTACAGTGAAGCAAATCACATGATTAAGATTATTGTATAACTGAGTTGAACTACACACTATTATTGGCTTCATTTACTTGTTTATATTATAACATGTTTTGCAGCTCAGCTAACTGTCAACGGTAAAAAAAGAGCTTTGAAATATGTGTGGAGTAGAGAAAATTATGTTGATCAGTATGATAATGCAGCAAGAAAAGTTTGTGCATGGGCTAGAATCCATTATGAAACAGAAAGTGTTAAGAGTAAGAGGGATTTAGAAAGGATAATAGTTGGCACATATGATTAGAATGTGAAGAAACCAAAATTCTTAGAGAGAAACTAGAAATGATGAAGTGGTCCAAATTGCCAAGAAAAATTAAGGAGAAAAAGATGAGTGTAAAATTAAAAAAGGATATAAAGGAAGTAGGAAATTATTTATGTAAAGTAAGAGCCAATGACTCACAAAAATTAATAAGGAAGATAATGATGAAAATAAGAAAAATTATTACATAGTAGATTTAAAGGGAAAATAGGGCCCAATAGCTCGATAACTACTATATTAGAGATTGTTGAGGTCTTCATGGTAACTCAGCCACTTAGTGTAATAGTGTATTAATATGTCGATTGATTAGATGAAATATTATAAGTATTTTGGTTATCTAGAAAAGGAAAATCTAAATAGACAGAGACATAGTACAAATAAGATAATATAGAAGTTAAAAAATTAATTGAATTTGGTGAAGTCAATAATCTAATAATATGCACTGATTTAAGAGGGTCAGATAAGAGGGGAGAATACATGTTTATTAACCAAAGGGGCAAAGTGTCACTTATTATATGATTTGTTCAAAGAATTTAGATAATAATCTTGTAGACTTTAAGATTATGCAAGATAGTTGTGAATAGCCATCATTTTCATTATTAGCAAAATTCCACAGTAAAGATGGGGGATCAGGAAGAAGGCAAAGAGCAAGATAGAACTAAAGAAACTACAGATGGCTATACAGGAAGAAGAGAACTATAGGGAGAATCTCAACTCAAACAGAGGAAGATGCGGGAAACTGGAAATCATACTTAATTGAGAAGGAAAAAGCTGATGAAGCAGTCATGTCTAAAATCAATAGTGAAGTAAGCTGGAAAGGCAATGAAAATTAGGCACCAGAGGAAAGCTACACAAAGGGGCTGGTATGACAAGGAGTGCCTTGTAGCAAAGAAAAGGATGGAAAGAGAGTTTAGGAGCTGGAAACAAACAGATCACTGGAAAAAGTAGACTATTAAATAGGAAAATGGGGAGTGTAATTGAAGAAAAAAGGAAGGAGTAGAGCAAAAAAATTAGGCTCAAGATTTATAAGGCAGCAACAGAGGAGGACAGTAAAAAGATATGGAATTGGTGAAGAGAGTGTGTAGAGTAAGGTCAATTAAGAATAAAATTGGCCCAAAAAATGGAGGGGGGTGCTTTGAGGAATTAATACGAGGAAGCATTTTGGTACGGCAAACAAAATTAATGACAGAAATATACAATCATGTTGAAGAGCTAGACCTTGAAATATTACAGAATGAGATAACAGAACAGATTACAAAATTAAAAAGTAAGAAAGCAAATGGAATCAATGGAATACCAGGGGAATTCCAGAAAGTGTGGTTTGAGGATAATGAAAGGAGAATACTGCTGATAAAATTATTCAATGCACTGTTTGAGTGTGGAAAGATACCACAGAATTGGACACTGTGGGTTTGTATCAATCTTTAAATGGAAAGAAGACGTGAATAACCCAGGCAATTATAGAGGCATTAGTCCCTTAGCAGTGATAGGTAAGGTGTTTACAGGGCATTAGCAAAATGGTTACAATGATGGGTGGAAGGATAAAGGAAGCAATTGGGTTTCAAAGGGGAGTTCAGAAAAGGAAAATGTACAGTAGGCATCTTTATAACAAGACTCAGAAGAGATTATTAATGCACTTTGTTCATTCCACATTGAATTGATATTGAAAAAAATTCCTATTCAGTGTCAGGGCTCAAATCAAGATAAATGTCTCAGCATAAAAAGAGGGAAGGTGTATTTGTTCTTCGCAGATCTTGAAAAAGCCTTTGATACTATCTAAAGAGAGGTGCTTTGGATTAAGTTGAGAGAAAAGGGAGAAAGTGGGAAGTATATAGAAATAATAAAGAGGCTATATTCAGGCAATAATTTTAGCATTAGGCTTGATAGCGACAAAGTAACAGATTGGGTACAAAATAGAATTGGCTTAAGACAGGAGTGTAAATTAAGTCTGGTACTATTCAATCTGTTTATAGATCAGATAATGGAAGAAATTATTATTCATCAAATAACAATAAAGAACATTCCAGGGTTGCTTTTTGCAGATGATTTAGTAGCAGCTGAAATTACAAGTGAATGTTTAAAGAAAGTAGCAGAGAAATATTGTAAAAAATGGGGCTTAACATTAAATAAAAATACATAAATTTTGGTATATAAAAAAGGGAACAAACTCAGCAGAGATGAGTAATGGTGGTAGAGAGGAATGAAATTGAAGTGGTAAGGAAATATGATTATTTGGGGGTAAGGCTCAACAGTTATGGAAAATGGACAGAACAAAGGAAGAATGCACTGGGGAAAGTAAAATTAGCTACCAATAGTATAAGAACATGCTTGAAGAAAATCCCAAATTTGAGTGTAAGCTGGTTAGAAAGAGTATATTTGGCTACAATTGAATCAAAAATGATGCATGGGACAGAAATATAGGGGACAGAAAAAGGGTGGAATGAATGAATAGTGTTTAATGCCAGCTTTTACTACAGAGGCACCACAGGCGATGGACATTGATTATACATGAGATGAAATTATATATTGGGAAAGGATTTATTTTTAAGGAAGGAATCGTTCCAGGGCTAAATTTAGGGTACCTCCCCAGCATTTGCCATTTATGAGGACTGCGGAAAACCTGGAAAAAACCTCAGTCAGGAAGGACGGTTCTGGTGATATTTGAACCCAGACCTCCCGCTCACGAGTCTGTGACTTAACAACCTCGGCCACCCGTGGCAGTGAAAAAGGGTGGGAATGTATATATCAGATTTATAGGCAGTCTGTAAAATGATATTGGGAATACCTAGCTGCACCCAATGGAGTAACCCTGATGGAACTAGGAAGGGTGGCTTGAAAAGGTCTAGTAATAAAACATATTATGAAATGAGAATACTCACGAAGGAAGGAAATATTCTCAAAGACTGCTTGGGGGCACAAGAAAATGGAAAATTGGTAGGAAGTTGGGTAGATAGATTAAAGGAAACTGTAAGAGAAATTGGTTTGGGAGAGCTAAATAGTTTGAAGTCACAAAATGGGTAAGGTGCGTGGAATAAAGTGAAAGCAAGGATTGGTGATATGAAAAACAGGAAATACTTGGTAGCCTAAGATATGAGTACTCTGATGTATTATAGGAGTTTTAAGAAAACGTGACGGAGGCTTGCGACAAAATGGGTAGGGAGGGTGTGGCAGGGAAAGAACAGGAATAATGACATTAGGTGGAGCAAATGTTGACAAAGAATTGTGCCCATTGTGTAGTAAGGTAGACAAGAACTTGCACTGTATATTAGAATAATGTACAGATATCAAAGGATAGAGAAAGAAAATATGAACAAAAATGGGATAATTTGCAGGCAGAAATTCTGGCATTAAACATTTTTGGAATTAACAGAAAAGAATTTTTGAATCAGTTTGGAAACTATGTAGGGAAAGTAAGAGGAAAGTGATCAAGTCAAAGGAAGGAGGTAATTATGTTAACAATGAGAAAAGATGATCACCTTTAGGGAAGAATTTGTAAAGTTCACTCAATAATATGTATAGTTTGAATGATAGGATCCATGTACACAATAACCAGGGTGTTAGTTGTAAAGGATCCTGAATTACCAAGCACTCAAGGATCAAGGAAATATTCTAAAACTGTAATTATAATGTGTAGAAATGATAAATATTCATTCATTCATTCATTCATTCATTCATTCATTCATTCATTCATTTAAGTATTTCGGTTATATTAGTTTTGGTAAAGTTAAGTTTTTAGATATTTGTTTGTTTATCTAGGGGTAAATGGATAATTTAGAAACAGGGGCATTGTTGGTGTAGAAATTGTAATTAATTGGTTAAAATAATGGTTTATGTATAATATATTTATTGTATTCTGTTATTGGTTGGATTGGAGCCTGGTTCCCTTGATGCATCTGCGCTAATCAAACTGAAAAATTTTTGGCTTTAATAATTTAGAATTAAAATATTGTAATGTATTTTATGTATGATACATATGTGAAATTGAATAAATACTATTCTTCACTTTTAATAGCTTCAAGAGTATAAGATCATATGAAACTAAAATATTGTTAGATGAAAACTGTAAGAATGATTAACTGCTGGATAAATAAAATTTAAGGGCAACTGCAGATAAATGGAATGGGTGATATATGGACAAAAAGAAATATTTTATAAAGAGGATGTTGGCAAATGGCAAGACAACAATTAGAAGATAATGAATAGTCAGATTATGTCTGTTTTGATGAAAGAAAAAAGTTCACTTAAATTATATATGGAAATTAAGATGGACCCTAATAGAGAATTGTATGTAAATAATTGTAATATAAGAGAAAGAGAAGGGATTGCATGGTTGAGATTAGGGATATGAAGATCGAAGGGATTGAGAAGGAATCTATTTTAATTTGTGGAAATGAAGAGAATGTTAAGCATATAATCTGAATATACAAGAATAGAACAATATTTTCGTGAAATGAAAATGGTTCAAAATGAAGAAAGAATAAAGAAATAGCATGTAAAAAACTTTTAAAGATAGGTCACAAATTTAGACATTGGGGTTATATACTCAAAGTAAAGAATAAATAGATATGGTCAATGATAATAAATATGTGTAATTAATTAATTCAAGAAGAATTAACATTTGGAAATAAGAAAGGAGCTTAAAATAGAGCAGTAATGAGGGAAATAAATAAGGAAAGGATATTGAAAAGGAACTCTCAGGTGTAATTAAAGAGTTACCTGCAGTGGTGATTGAATCTGTATCTTCTGGAATTCCAGTAGAAAACTGACAAATCAAAGATAGAGGCTAGCACAGGACAGTAAAGTTAGCCAGGGAGTACTCTATTTTATTTTGTTTTGTTAATAAGAATAATTATGATTAGTTTATAATTCATGGAAGAAATTTATTGCAACATATTAATTACATTCGTGGAGGGTCACACCTAAAAATTACATGGGTCAGATAGGTAGAGGTCTCATTGTATTTTTTTAGCATTTCAATAAATATTCAATATTGCTTCTCTGTACTATAGGCAAAGAGGAAGTTATCAAATGATCCTGGACATACCAGTAACATAAGCAAAATGTCGTGCATTCACATAACATTGTATAAGGGACAGTATGTTCCTTTTAAATAAATAAAAAAAAAAAATTCTAATCTCTTCTGGGTCGAAATATTTAGAACACTCTTTATGGTTACACTTACACTTCACTTAATTTCATATAAGTGAAACCATAAAGAGTATTCTAAATATTTTGACTCAGAAGAGATTATTAATGCACTTTGTTCATTCCACATTGAATTGATATTGAAAAAAATTCCTATTCAGTGTCAGGGCTCAAATCTACTTATTTACAACTGAAGTATGACATCTTGACTGCTAAGATAAATTTTACACAGTGCACTGCACATAAAATGGTCGAATGCAGTCATATTATTAATTTGTAGGCTCTGATAATCATACATTTTGAAAATGCTGTTAATGAGATGGCCATAGTACGGTTTCTCTAAATCGCTAATAAAATGTAATATTCTTCTAATACAAACTATTACCTATATTGCTTTAATACTGATTTATTGCTATCAAAGTTCCATTGCTTAGAATCCATATAACTAGTAATTTGATCACAGGTTCCCTTGCTTATATTGCTGGCTAAGATCCCGCTCTATGATCAGTAACATTCATATGGTGTTACTCATTAACATCCTATATATTATATTTTAGAAAACTATCAGCTTATATATGTAAACACAGGAACATGATGTTCAACATTAATTAAACAATGAAAACAGGCATAAAATGATGTACCAATTGCCATTATCTCAGCCTGTAAAAAATACAATGTCTGATATATTGCATACCATGTGTGTCTACTTTTAATGCTTCATTTCTACTTTCTAAATTACAGTTCAATTTTTTTCTTTGTGGCAACTATCAAAAGTTGGCAGTGAGTCTTGATGAGTCTATCTCATTCAGATAATGTAGCAGATGGATGTATGGGTTAGTTGCTGTTCATAGCTACAGGAATGACAATGTTTATCATTATAACTGCAATGCAGCATGTTTTCCTTCCTTCTCCAGCCAAGTATGTGTGTGATTACCCTCTACACTTTTCAACTCATACAGGGAAATGACCAAGAGGAAAAAAAATATGTTATTGTATACGAGTGCTTTTACTTTTCATATTTAGTATATGTATATTTATTTATGTGTGGTGTATGCACATATCAAGCAATAGTCAACTTCATTTATGAGAATATTGCAAATTTAGCAGAAAGCATGCCAAAACTTTTTTATTTTCAAAATAAAGATTAAGTTTACTCCTCTTTTCATTAGTGTGGTTAATGACAGTATGTATGCAAGCATAAAATATGGATCAATGGCACTCTTTATGATATTTCCAATAATTTTTAATATTTATTCTTAATACACTGTAAATAAATAAAATAAATGCTGTACTTACTGTGCTTTCTTTAGTTCTACTTCATGTTTTTCATCTTCACTTCCATCTTTCTCATCATCATCTCCTTCTTCGCCTTTTTTAATCTCCTTTTCTATTTTTTCAGACTGTAATAACAAATTGAAAAGTTAAAACAGTTATTTAATTATCCATTTATAATGTGCTTATTACCTTTATATGTCTGCATCTTTACTATGTTGTTTACATAGAATTTACTTTTTCATAAATAGCTATAAGCTTCTGTTTGCTTAGAAATAAATTCCAAACAAATAAATTTTACAAATTTCCAGTTTTATTTCAAAGTCTGAAATTAAAACCAAAGCCAAAAATTGGTTACATAGATGTTAAATAACAACAACTAATACTTCCTGGTATGCATTGAATTTATTGACACACTAAAAATAAAAAGAAAAATCTTACTCCTGACTAATTTTAAGTTTAAGCTCTTTACAACCATGTGAATAAATGAATGAATAAATTTAATTCCACATTACAATTTAAATTTATATCTTTTTTAATACATTTTCCTTTAATTTTGCTTAATGAACTAATTCCTGAATTCTCGCCTTCGGCTCATCAGCAATTTCCTACTGGAATATCCACAAGACTTGGGTTATAGTATTATTCTATTAAAATTGAAATTTAATACAAATATATCCCTACATATTACATTAATACCTTTATATACAAAATATTCTAACAAAATTGACAATTGACAAAGTCCAATTAAAATATATCATATAGGAACAATGTTTTTGGCAAATCCAGAAGGCACTATATCCAACAAATTTACAACCCCCTATGTTTACTCATTTGTAACTCACTACACTTCACTACCCTACGTTACATTTAATTAACAATTTACACTCCCTATACAACACTAAACTTTACTTTTCTTATTACATCATTTTCTAAGCCCTATAAATTCAAACACTTGGTTACTGAGTTATAGGATCTTCCTGCTATTTTAATCTGCCTCCTGATACTCTAAATTTACACCTACATACAAAACATTAAGTATAATTAAAATTTATCTTAAACTTACATATTCATTTTTTACACTAAACTTCACTTACTTACATAAAAGTAAGATGCGTTTTGGGAGAATCTCTTCCATTCAGTTGCTTATTGAACTGCTGTTACTCGAAACAGTGGTTGAAAACCTGGATGTTTCTGTGGTGGCCTCTGTTGGTTGAAGTAGGAAATTGCTGAGTTCATCCATAGGAGGAAACTCAAAATTCATTAGGTTTTCTCTATTTTTTAATATGAAATTGTTTTCCCAAGTGGATAACTCCAATGGGTTGTGAAGATGTTTCAGCAGTTTAATTTCCAGTTTTATTTCATGATTTTTGGTCCAAAAGTGAGATGCTACTGCTGATTTATCCACCTGCTTAAACCGAATATTCCTAAAATGTTCTTTCCTCCGAATTTCCAAATTTCTCTTTGTTTTGCCTTTGTAGCTCTGCTCAGAATCTGCATATTTTATTTTGTAAATTCCTGATTTTTGTTCTGTTAATATGGAGTCTTTTACTGTGTACTCTATTCCATATCAACAGAACAGAAATCAGGAATTTACAAAATAAAATGTGCAGAATCTGAGCAGAGCTACAAAGGCAAAACAAAGAGAAATTTGGAAATTCGGAGGAAAGAACATTTTAGAAATATTCGATTTAAGCAGGTGGATAAATCAATAATAACAGCTCACTTTTGGACCAAAAATCATAAAACAAAACCAGAAATTGAACTGCTGAAACATCTTCACAACCCATTGGAGTTATCCACTTGGGAAAACAATTTCATATTAAAAAATGGAGAAAATTTAATGAATTTTGAGTTTCCTCCTATGGATGAACTCAGCAATTTCCTACTTCAACCAACAGAGGCCACCACAGGAACATCTGGGTGTGTAGCCATCTTTTTGAGTAATGGCGGTTCAGTGAGCAACTGAAGATAGGAGAGATTCTACCAAAACGCATCTTACTTTTATGTAAGTAAGTGGAGTTTAGCGTAAAAAAATGAATACCTAAGTTTAGGATATATTACCACTCCATTGTCAACAGCTTCGTAGGTACAATATTTATAATTAAAATAATTAACTATAACAAACATAATTTAACAACATCGATAAAATTCTTTAACTATCAATTACCACATGTAAAAAAAAATACAACTAAGTTCTTGGCTCACCAATAGCTTTCTGCTGGAATAACTAGAAGACCTAGATTACAGCACCCCAAAATTTTACTCTTAGATAAAATCCGAGTCTATGGCTTGGGCTGATAATGCAGTCTTAAGAATCTGGAATTAAATCTATTCTCATAAACCAGACAAACTTAATAATAATAAAAGTAAGCAGCAGCAGCAGCAGTAGCAGTAGCAGTAGCAGTAGCAGTAGCAGTAGCAGTAGCAGTAGCAGTAGCAGTAGTAGTAGTAGTAGTAATTATTATGCCTAAAAAGGTTAGTCATGCAAGTAGCCTCCAGGAGTAAAACCTAGTGCCAACGGATTGTAAGTATGTAGTACTACATTCCAACACATTCATACAGGGAAAAAACCACAGGTAATTCATAAAAATGAACATGAAAAAAAATAGTATCCAGGGTAAAAACAACCAGAGTCCTCTGTAAATTGGAAAAACAATGAGTCCACATGTGTTGTAATTTTGTATTACTTCAGAAGAGTCTGATTTAATGTTGGTCAGCTTGTTGGTTACCTATCTAAGCATTGTTGTAACTTATATTTTACAGCTGCTATTTGACTGTGTTGTTGTTCAAGCAAGGCTGTGTTTACTGTTGTGTGTAGACAGACATTTTGCCTTTCAAAGTGGAATCAAGTGACGAAAATATCACAGTTTTTCAGAGTAGACCAAGAAAAGATTTAAAGATGGTAGACTTAATGATGCTAGCAAAGGCATTAGATCAATGGAGTCATATTCTCAGTGAAGACTACATGTGTTGAAACAATGTTTCTTGAAAGTTGCAAAATAGGAACAAAATTTATTAATCTATCAATTCAATTTACTTGGCGATAAAAACATAAAGAGTAAACACTTATGTTTTTTAATATAAATTTTATCAGTGAAATGAAGAAGATCACAGAAACCAGAAGAAGACAGCAACCTCAGGGATTATTCTTATTCCTACAAGGTACGTATACAGAGAGAAGAAAAAGCTTTGAAATTCCCATTTGTTACAAAGCCTTCGTGGTTAACAAATCAAAATATGACCAGAATAAAAAAATCTCTTTTTATTACTGTCCATGCTCCTACTGACTGGCATATCATTCTACTAGACCAATGAAAAGACGATCACGACTGTTGAAAATGTGATAGAACACATCAGTTCCCTTCAAGGCTGTCCCTCTCACTATAGCCTTCATGACTCCTCTAAAATTTATCTACCTGAACAATTAATAATTGTTGCAACAGATGTACAAAGAGAAATTTCCAGAGTATCCTGTTTCATGTGAATCTTATCCAAACATATTTCAAACAAAATTCAATAGCTTTCGGGTACCTCGACACTTGTTCTGCATATGGCAAGTTCAAAGCAACAAAACAATATCTTTTTGCAAGGAAACTCAATGACAGCAGTAGTGCAGAAAAAGTAGATACAGAAGTGAAGTGGTTAGAGACTCTTAATTTATTACATAAAAAGAAGTCTGAAGTATCCTATGAAAGAAAGCATGGTGCCAGAATTAAAGCTAGGTGAACCTCTGAACATGAGGCAATATACATAGATTTTATGAAAAACCTTTCAGTGCCAAATATTAGTGCAAATGATGTCTACTACATGGCAGCTGTCAATTTACATGTTTAATGTACACATTCTCACTTCCAGAGAAATATACTTCTATACCTACAGTGAGTCCATAGCAAGAAAGGGAGCTGATAAGTTGCATCAATGTTGTTTGGTTTTTGTTTTCATCACCTGAACCCACTGCTTCGTAATTTGCAAATTTTTTGTTATTTGTGCCCCTGCCAAATAAAAATTACCAATATTCACTGCTTTCAATCTATGGTTCATAAGCACAACAGATTTGAATCAGTAAAAGTGATTTTTCCCATCAGAGGCAATAGTTATATGGCATGTGACAAGGATATAGATTTAATAAATCAAAAAACCCATGCTGATATAGTACGTGATTGAAATGACCATATCAGAAGATTCACCATGAAACCATTGAGTGTTCACAATATATTTTTAAATTGTGGTTTTCATTTCTGAATAAAAAAAAGACATGTCAAATGAAGATAAGCAAAATACAAGATACTATATTTGACAAAACCTCTTCTAAAACTACAACCAGTTGAGCAATCTACAATGATTCCTGGGAGTCTCGTTATTGTTGACAAAATGTGCTATACACAAACTGATGAGCAGCTTGCCCCTTTCTACTTTCTATTCAAGTTTAATGCCACTTTCTAAGGCCAAATTTGAAGACTTACAATGTCTGAAGCGGTTATGTTCTGAAAATGCTCAAGATTACCTGTATTACACAATGAATAATTTTGATTGAATGAATATTTAAGTCCATTAACTATATTATGGAATGTACCAAATTATACATAGATATTTGCTGAGGAAAATATAAATATTATTGAAACACTATGAAATAATACAATCAATTATGAGTGAAATTAGAAGAAAACTTTATTTGAAAACTTTAACTCTATGTGACCGACCATCGTGTTGATATTTTTTTCATTATGTGTTTGTGGTAATGGTTGCTTTTATCAAAAAGTATATGCACTTGTACATTTATCAATGATATTGTTCTTCATATTAACCTTAAAACTACTACCTTTACAATTTTCTATATAAAGATAATTTTTATCAATGTTATCAATCTTTTAATTTTAAAATTGTTGTTTGCTAATTTCAAATTTATTATTATTCTGTATTAATTGTCCTTTCCTCTTGTATTATAAGAATATAAATTATCATTAATTAAGTTGTTTCCATCTTGTCAAACTCCATTAGTATAATTATAAATAATATATATACAGGATGTTGGGAAAGTCACTGTGCAGTTACAGCATATGCGGAAATGTCCACAGGTGGATGTATAAGCCTGAACCCACTTAATTTTATTGGAAAACACTTTCTGCAGATAAGTTAACATAACCAGAAAGGTGGAACCAGGCATCGTCTGTATAGAAGGGGACATCAAGAATATCAATGGTATTCTTTTTAATAAAAGATGTAAGCCATTTACTTTTCATGATCTGCATCTTTCAATTCTTGCACTGCTGTCACTTTATATGGGAACACTCTCAATGTTTTCCTAATCACTTTATGTGCAATTGCAAGCCTAGTATCTTTTCCTTGTGCCAACTTGTACATTGATTTTGATGGGCTCTACCGCATAGAGTCAGAAATGTCCAATAACTACTGTTTGTTTAGTTTAGGTGGTGTTCCAATTCGTTTGACCTCTAACACTGAATCTGCCTTCTGAAATTTCTCAAAAAATTGACGAACTGCATTAGGATGAGGTACAGCTGTTTTGGGAAATTTTTCAGCAAATGCCTCCCACGCTAAATTTGTGCATTTATCACCTTGTCAAAAGACATGTTCAACAATAAAAATATGTTCTCAATTGAAAGCACCATAATTTAAAACTAAATTGAACATCTAACACTACACATATAATTTTCAATAGCTTTTATCAATTGATAATTGAAATAAACAACATATGCAACAATGGAACACATTAAAAAGCAATCATGCATCTATGAAAAATCAATTATGCCAACTTGTGTTACGATTCTATATAGAAAAGCCAAATTTTGGTTTGAACTTCCAACATAATTTACATCCATATTCTAAGAGCACAGTGACTTTCCGAATAGGCATATATATAATACACACACAACACATACACACAATCCAACACTATAAATAGCCTGTTAATTATAAAAATATCTCTACAGGAGTCTCTTAGCTTTAATCCTTATATACACCTTAAACACCCCTTTTGTAGTAACAATATTCTATTCATGTTACTTATAATACAGTTTTCCCATAATTCAATACCACCAAATAAAATTGGAGTAGTATACAGTTCCATAGTATACAGTTTTTACAACTTCATGGTCTAAATACAATGCTAGATGGCTTATTGTTTAAAAGTAAAATTAATTTATTTGCATATAAATTCTATATGTAAGTTCCAGGACAAATTATAGTCTGCATACATTCCTAAAAACTTATAACAATCTACCTTTTAAATATTTTATTATTTAATATAATTACAACATCAAGCTCATAATGATCAAATATCATTAACTTACTTTGTTAAGGTTAATGTTTAAATTCATATCATTTAATCAGACACTACTTTTAAAGATGATGTATCATACTTTTTAACTGCATCAAAGATTTGTTATACATTGCTCAAAACAATTAGAGGCACAAAAATTTGAAGTATGTATTGCTGCCATTGTTGGGTTTAATGTGGTAAATATTTTTTATAGAAAGTTTCAACCTTTATTTAACAGCAGTGTACATTTTCTCAATTAAATGTACTTACGAAGCTGTTGACAATTTACTTTTCATTTCACATAAAGATACGCTGATGACCTGAGATGTTAAAGAGCATCCATAAATAAACAAAATCACATAAAGATGCTGTAAGCCAAAATTACAGACAATGTTGAAAACTAAAATGGTGTTCAACAATTAACATTGCTTGAAACTAACATCTACTGCTTGTAGGTGAAGGATTCACCTTTGTACCCTTTGTTTACATTTACCTAGTTAGTCAACATGAGGCAACCTCACTGGAGTAGAAACTGTTTGAGTAACTACATTGCTGCAGGAAGGTTGAACTATTCAGCTGTGGCTGCTGAGCTTAATGTGGCCAAATCTGTTATTGGTAGGGCGTGGAAAACTTCACAGATACATGTATGTACTCTAGAAAACCAGACGAGGGTCAAACATGTAACACATCAGCCAGAGAAGACCAATATGTAGTCAATTGTGCTCTTTGGCAGCACAGAACCAAATTAACCACAAAAATGATCTGAGGGCAGCAAATATCACTGAGGCATTGACCAAACAATAAGAAATAGAGTTAGAGAAGCATGTTTATGACCAGAAGATCTCATAAAACCCCAATTAATGTCTGCTCACAACAGAGCCCAACTGAGATTTGAGCAGGAACACAGGAACAGGTAGCTTTGCAATATACTGTCTAAGACGAATGCCACTTTCATATAACACAATGTGATGGATATGTGCATGTGTATCATCACCAATGTCAACATTTTACAGAAACAGCAGTTCAGGAAAGGGACAGATTTGGTGGTGGGTTAGTCATGATATGGGGCGGCATCACTATTGATGGCCAAACAGATCTTATAGGCTCAAATAAGTGTACTTACGAAGCTGTTGACAATGGAGTGGTATATATATAAACAATGTATACAGTTTTTTTCACACTAACTCCATTCACTTACATAAATTTGGAACATATGTTTCGGGAGCGATCCCTCCCATCTTCAGCCTGTTGACAAACTGTCGTTAAACGTGGCGGTTGGGTCTCTTGATGTTCTTGTGGCGGCATCTGTTGGTATTATTAGGAATTTGCTGAGTTCATCCAATGGAGGGATATCGAAATTCATCAAATTATCCTTATTTTTCGTAATGAAAATGTTTTCCCAAGTGGAAAGTTCTATTGCATTATGAAGTTGTTTAAGTAGTTTTATCTCTGATTTAATTTCATGATTTTTATTCCAAAAGTGCGCTGCTATTGCTGATTTATCAATTTGTTTTAAGCGAATATTTCTGAAGTGTTCTTTTTTCCGGATTCCCAAATTCCTCTTCGTTTTTCCAATGTATTTTTTGTCACACTCTGCACATTCTATTTCATAAATACCTGACTTTTGTTCTGTTGGCATGTAGTCCTTTACTCTGCAACCTAATAAGTTCTTTATATTAAAATTGTTCTTTGGGGCTTAGCCCCAAATTATGTTAGCCCCAAAGAACAATTTTAATATAAAGAACTTATTAGGTTGCAGAGTAAAGGACTACATGCCAACAGAACAAAAGTCAGGTATTTATGAAATAGAATGTGCAGAGTGTGACAAAAAATACATTGGAAAAACGAAGAGGAATTTGGGAATCCGGAAAAAAGAACACTTCAGAAATATTCGCTTAAAACAAATTGATAAATCAGCAATAGCAGCGCACTTTTGGAATAAAAATCATGAAATTAAATCAGAGATAAAACTACTTAAACAACTTCATAATGCAATAGAACTTTCCACTTGGGAAAACATTTTCATTACGAAAAATAAGGATAATTTGATGAATTTTGATATCCCTCCATTGGATGAACTCAGCAAATTCCTAATAATACCAACAGATGCCGCCACAAGAACATCAAGAGACCCAACCGCCATGTTTAACGACAGTTTGTCAACAGGCTGAAGATGGGAGGGATCGCTCCCGAAACATATGTTCCAAATTTATGTAAGTGAATGGAGTTAGTGTGAAAAAAACTGTATACATTGTTTATATAGATCTTATAGAGTTCAGAAACTGACTTAATTCTGCCAGGTACACTGCTGAAATGGTACTAGAACATATTATGCCTATTGCAGTCAGAATGGGACCCCATTTGTTTTGCAGCAGGACAATGCTATAACCACCACAGCAATGCTACAGGAGCTCCAGATTTAAACAATGGACTGACCTGCTAGAAGTCCTGACCTTAATCTCTCAGACTCTTCAACAGCTTGCAAATGCCCTTATTGAAGAATGGGGGAACATCCCGCACTTGGGGTGCATGGACTGATCAGGAGCTTGCCTCTAGAAGTGAGGCAGTAATTCAGGCACATGGGGGCCATACCAGATACTGAAGTGCTCCTTTATGTGCAAAATTGAAATTAATTGAAGAAGTTTGCACTTTAGTTTACAACATTATCTTTAATTTCGGTTTACAGCATCCTTGTACAAAATGAGAAGTAAACAAGATGTACATTGGTGTTAAATAAACATTTAAACTTTCTGTAATAAAATATTTAATGCCCTAAACCCAACTAAGGCAGCAATATATATGTTCAAACTTTTGTCCCTCTAATCATTTTTAGCAGTGTAGCACACCACACTGAGGTATCATCAGCATAAGATACCAGGTTGCTTGTTGTGGATTTCTGTAAATCATTAACATATAAAAAAAAAAAAAAAAAAAAAAAAAAAAAAAAAGTAAAGGTCCCAAAACTGAACCCTGTGGCATACCTGCAGTTACAAGTTTTATGTTCAGGTGTATATTTTGTTTTCAATTTTCCTGCTTAATAAGTAATTTCTGGGGAGTACTATGACAGCAGTGGTAGAGAGAGGTTGTGCATAAAGCTAACTCCTGGAGTTAAAGGAAAATATGAGTAATGGGAACCAAGCTATCATGGAAGAGATTTTACTAGTGAGGATATGGATGAGAGGTAGGAAACAAACTGAATGGAATAGAAAAAGAAGTAATGAAAATTAAGGATGAAATAACACATGAAGTGTAAGTCATAAGAACAGAAGTGTGGAACATCAGAAGAAGAGTGGAGGTTACAGAAAAGAAATATTGAAGGTTTAATTTAGTTAATGTGGGAGTTAAGGAAAGGAGTGGAGTGTGGCCTACACAAGAAGTTACAGAGATTACAGATTTTCGAAGGAAGATTAGGGATGGTGTTACAGGGAAGGGAGATTGGTGATGCTTACAGAATTGGAAGATCAAGAGGAAAAAGAATGATAGTTGTGAGATTTACATCTGTGTAGTTCATGTAAGAAGTCCTAAGGACAGCCAAGCAAGTAAGAGGAACTGATATTTTTATCAACAAGGATTTAATGGTGGAACAATGAACCCTTAAGAAGAAATTAATTCAACAAATGAAAATAGCAAGATCACAGGGGTAACAAGCTTTCATTTGCAATCTACATTTGTGGATTGATGGGCTGATGGTTGTTGTGCAGGAAAGTGATATAAGCGACATATGACCACATTTCAAAAGAAAATTAATCAGCCAGATGCATCGACTGCCATGGGGCAGAAACAATACTAACAAGTCCAAAGGAGGCAGAAAGCAGCTCTATCAACTGCAGAGGATGGACTGTCTGAGTTTAGAAGCATGCGAGAGGAAGGAAGTGCTGAGAAGATTACATCAGACAAGAGGGTGGAAGATGACATAACGGGTATGTTACGAAGGAATGATGTGAGACAGACAGAAACAAAGATAGAAGTATTGCCGAGGAAGGAGGAAATTCGGCTAGCACGTAGATGATGGAGAGAAGGAAGAAAGCACGGTCAGAGGGCATTGAGAGCGGGATGGAAGAGGATAGCATTACATCGACTCCAAATGATAGCATATTCATGCTAGACAAAGACAAGGCAGCATCTTCAAAAGCTAAGCTTCTTGAGCTATGGAGCAAGAAAGTGTTAGAGAAAGTCAGAAACATAAAGGAATCACAATAGGGTATGGGAGAAGTAAGGAGGTTAGGGTTTTGGAACTGTGAGGGTTTAAAAAAATAAAATCTATACAGGGAAGTTGAAACAATCACTAGGACAGATGTAGAAACATGGCTAATGGAAGTGAATGTAGAGATGGATGATTTCACATATGTTGGAATAAAAGAAGTAGTGATGGCAAAGAAGGGAAGAGCCTTGGGAGACTTGGGCTTTTTTGTTAGGAAATTATTGAGAAAAGTAATAAGAGAAACATTGGCAAGGTCAAAAAATGCTTTGTGGGTTGTAATGGATGATACAATTGATAGATGAAAATGTCATATCCTAGGAGTAGTGTATAATCCACCAGGATCCTTGCTGTACCATAACCCTGATTTGTATAAGCAACTGGAAAGTGATATAGAGAATTTAAGAGAGAAGTATATGAATGCAGAGTTTATAATAATGGCAATTTCATAGATGAGGGAGATATGGAAGTTGGTACTGATATGATATGGGACAATGAAATAATGATAAAAAAAAGATACAGTAAGGCATAGCAAAGATAAGTATAGTGATAGTGGTAGTGAAAAATTTACTAAATTTTGTGAAGTGAATGAACTAGATATTCACCATATGGTAAATATGGTGAGAATGTATTGGGGGAATTTACTTTTATTAATAATAATGGCCAGAGTGTTATTGACTAAATATTATGGTCAGTCAACATGGGATATATTGTGAGTAATTTTAAGATAATTTTAACCCAAGTAGTGGTAATTTTCTGCTGGTAGTAGATATATAAATTCAATCAGGATTTGTAGTGGGTAATTTAGGGGAAGGGAAGAATGGTACTATGCAATATAAATGGAAGGAGGATCAAAAAAATAAATTTAAACATTCTGGAATCAAAGTATGGTCAAATGTACCAACATGGAATAAGTTACATGTTAAAAATTAATGAAGTAGAGAAGGCAACCAATAACATAAATACATTACTGCAAAGAGCTGGAGATGGGAGCAAAAAGGGAATGGGAATTGGGGAAAGGGGTGAAGAGTGGTATGATGAATGTAAAGTAACAAAAATGTGTTGAAACATATGCTAATAGAGTGGAGAGATGCAGGGGATGAGAGTCAAAGAAAGAATATTTAAAGGGAAAAATATTTTATACTTGATGATAAGAGAGCAAGAAACATGAGTGGAGAAGGAAAAATGAGGAGAATTTAATCAAGATATTAAGTGAAGGAAATATTAATAGAACATGGAAAATATTAAAGGTAACTTAAAACAAGTTTGTAACTAAATACAACATAAATCCAGGAGAGTGGATAAACTATTTTAGAACTCTTTTTGGTGAGCATAGTGGTGTTTAAAAGCAATACCAAAGTTAGAAGTAGGAATGTGTTATATACAAATGTTGAATAGTGATGAGAGGGATGAATCAATTAAACAAGTGAAATTAATGAAAAGGAATAAAGCAATAGGTATAGATGGTATCCCACCAGAATTTATAAAATGTAATGTAAACAGAGTTAAGTTACTCACAGGAACTATTTAACTTAAATATGGCAAAGGAAAGTGTACCGGAAAGTTCAAGGAAAGCAATTATTTACTAATATACAAAGACAATGGAACTGTAGACATGCCAAAAAATTACTGATGATTGTATTATTATCAAATGTTGGAAAAGTTTTTACAGGTATTTTGACAAATCTGGTATAAAATTGGGCTGAGGACTCATTACAAAAACATTAATGGATAAATATTTAAAAGATAAGAGAGGAAAAATGTACATGGCATTTGTTGATTAGAGAAAGTATACAATTGCACAGAGTTACAATTGTTATGGAATAAAGTCTCATTAAGGGAGTAAGTTTTCATATGGTGAATATTCTTAAAGCATTTATACAAAAGAAATACTTCTATGGGAAAGCACGGAAAGAATGGTAACAAGAGAAATAATTCAAGAGAAGGGGTTAAGGCAAGGGTGTAAGATAAGCTCAGTGCTATTTAATTGGTTTATTAATGACATTTTAATAGAGATAGGAAAGAGTAACAACTTATTGCCAGTTATTAATGATGTCACAATCCTGGGGTTATTATTTGCAAATGACTTAGTTGTTGGATCCATCTCAACAATTGGCTTAAAGTAATCCTTGCAGCAAATAGACAAATACTGTAATGGTTGGAGCTTGAAGGTAAATCAGAAGAAGACTGAAATAGTAGTATTCAAGAAAGGAGCAAAATAAGTAAATATGAGAAGTAGAGGAAAGAAAGAATATATGGTAGATAGGAATTACATTTATATAGGAGTTAAAATAGATAACGGTCTCAAATGGGGAAAAGCAGAAAAGTTTAGCTTTGGTAAAAGGGAAAGGAGTAATGGCAGCAGTTACAGATTGTAAATAAATGCTAGATATAAATGTTAAGTGGCTAGAAAAAATATATAATATGGTAGTTCAGGCAAAAATTTATATGGTATTGAAATATGGGGATTGGAAGGAGGATGGGAAATTGTGGATGTTGTGCATAGAATGTTTTGTAGAGAAATTTTAGGTGTACCAAGTACAACAGCAAAGGAAGCTGCACAAATTGAAATGGGAAGAGTGGCAAGGAAAGGTATGATTATGGAAAGAGCTCTTAAATATTGTTTCTGAATTCTACTCTTAGATGAAAGAAATTTGTTAAAGAAATGCTTAGAATTTCAAGAAAAGAGTCTAAGGACCAACGGGCGGAGTAATAATCTTAGGATAATTTTGGAGAACAATGGAATGGGGGACATTTGGAGGAGGAGGGGTAAAGGGTTTTTGGATAGTTCCAAGAAAGAGATTGCAAAAACACAAAAACTGTTTAGCAAGATAGCAGGTAAAAGATCCTTAGTGTTTTATATACTGATAAAAATAAATGGGAAAGAGAAAAGTATATTGATAAATCAAATAAAGAACAAAGAGATGGCATTGCATGGTGAAGAGTGGCATGTGAAGATTAAAAGGGTTTCCTCAGAATCAGTGTCCAATATGTGGAGGAAAGGAAGATATGGAACATATAGTGTTTGAGTGCAAAGGTATGAGACTCTGGAGGAAAGAGTTTATAAATAAGAAATAGTTTAAATTAGATACAAAAGTAGCCTTAATGAAAATCTTTAGTAAAGACAGCAGGAATGTACGGAAATTCCTGAGCAAAGTTAAAAATAATTGGAATTGGGTACTAAGAAGGGAAGTAAATAAAATAACTTATAGGGTTGCATTTGTTGGATTATATTAGGATTTGGTTAAAGGTGATTATGGTTAGGAGTGAATTAAATTTTTATTAATTTTGATTAAATTATTGAGCTTGGGACTGGAAAGTGAATAAATATAGCATTTAGTAATAAAGGCATTAGTAGTTTATACAGACTGTACCTAACAAAATAGGGTATTGGTAGAGTAATGGAAAAATTTTATTTAGGACCTTGGGTTGGATTGGAGTCTGGTTCCCTAGAATTCCAGTAGGCTGCTGCAGATGAACTGGGGACTGATGCAATCAAGGTGGAAATATTGTATTGTATTTGTTTAATTACATTAAAACTTAGATAAAGGTGATAGTATATAACAATTTATTGTATTTATATTTTTTGTAATTGTGAGGGGCCATACCAAGTGGCCTGGGCCAAATAGGTGGAGGCCCCTGGTAGTTTGTATTGTATTTTTGTATTTGTTCTGTGCACAGATCCCAAAAGATCCCAACAGATGCCAACTTTGGAGGCGATGTGTTCCACACTCATTTGGCGATTGTCCAAAACAACTTTCTCCATTCGCTCGATCATGTCATTAGACTGGCTTGTGCGAGGCTGAGATTGCCTTGATTTGCTGTCACATGACGATCTGCCTTCCTTGAACTGTCGCACCCATGAATACACATTAGACACATCCATGACACCATCAAGTCTCACTCAACTGGCGATGAACTTCAATCGGTGTCAAACCACACAAATGGAGAAAACGAATGATTACATGCTGTTCTTGTAATGAAAACTTTGGCATTTTGAAGTATCAAAAACAGTCCTCACACTCATCACTGCCGGTAGAATTCTGTGCCCCTTACTTTGTCGCCATCTCTGTCACTCATTGACGAGTGCCCGCATGTTTTAAAACAAATCGCATGTTTCTATCTATTTCCAATTCTGAGAAAAAAAATGGAGGTGTTATAACTTGAATGCACCTTGTACTTCCCACAGCTTCAGTGCCAATCAAATTACAATGTGGTGGTATTCAGTGAAAAACTATGCTTTTGTTAAGTTTAATTATATGAGTATTATTTTGCTGCATTCTAAGATTCTCTGACATTTAGATGAAAACTTTCCTGCAATGGTAATGTTAGTTGCTCCAGAGATGACTAAATTTCCATCAAAATTTGAAATTTATTGCTTTCTTCCATTCAGCAGGCAGTAGTTGTTCAGGATAAGTTATAAAGTTAAGAGGTTCTTTTTTTGGCAGTTTCCCCCAGATTTCAAATAAATAAAAGGTTTTATTTTATCTGGACAAGGAGACTTTATTTATTTATACTGGCAGAGTTAAGGTCTTAGGGCCTTTTCTTCCACTGAACCAGTCTTACATAAGTTTACAATTACAATTACAACATAAGTTAAAAACTAAACAAAGAGAAATGGATAACAATAACTCATAAAGCTTATTTTATTTACCGCAATATTTAGTTCTTCACACTAAAATTTTAGTAATTAATTTTAGAGCTTGGTTTTCTATGTTTGTAGTGCCTGTAATTGCTTATGAAATGTCTTATTGGCTTTTGCTAATTTATGTGCATTAGTACAATGTTTATTTCAGATTTCTGCAACATTTGCATCCTGTTTGAGCATTTTACTATTGTGCACAAGAGATGTTTTAAGATTTTTTTTATTGTTTTTTTGCATATTAATGAATTTTATGATCTAAGTAGTGTATTGAAGTAATTAATCACAAAAGCAAGCAATTCATTAAAATAATAATTAAAAGTATGCTTTTGCAAATTATGTCAAAGTTTCAGTCCAATGCAAACCATTTCCTCACAATCAAAACAGTTATTTACACCTGTGCTGTTGTAAGTCATGCATCATCATCTGTCATTTTTACCTCTTCTCTTCTCTTCCTTTCCCCCCCTGCATTTCCGTAAAGTGAACTAATTGGGTCACTATTAAGGATTAAAGCATATGACTATAGTAAGTATAATGGTTACTTTGAAAAAGTGATCATTCTTCCTTGACTTTTATTATGTCTTAGTGCTATAGCAACCCAGTGAGTTGGTCCAGAGACACTGAAGCAATAAGTTGATTTTGGCAAAAGGCTTCATCAGTGGCACATCATCATTCTGTGATTTGTATTGCTTGAATCATTCCATGTGAATGACACCTCCTTGTTGGGGTCACCACTAAATGGTTAGGGCATGGGCCAACTCCAACCTAGAGACCCAGGTATGAAAGTCATTTTGTTCTTGCTAAAATTTTAAAATTGTAAATTCCTAATTTAAATAGACTATCAAGGGAATTCCTGTAATTAACATTGAGGTCAAACATGGGCTATCTTTGTATTTTGGCTTATTAATTATATTGCAAACTATTAGCAAATGTTTATAATTTGTATGCTTAAATTACGTTGTTAATATGACTCCTGATAATTTATTTAAATTTGATGTGCAGCATTAGCTAGAGGATGGCGATGAGCGAATATTAAGGAGAGGACACAGGGGTCAGAAATTTGGTAGCAAAGTATGTTTGTTAAATTGTACCATATTCTCATTGTTAATATACCACAGCTAAAACTGTTTGAACACAACTTTTGATCTCCAACTCTTCCTTCTTTAACAGCTTTTTTAAGGAGGAGCAGTTCAATGCCACTAGGAATAGATAAGATATATCCATTGATTAAAAGTAAAATTAATTCTAATAAACATAACTATGGATTAACTAACATTGTTAATTTGAACACTACACAGTAAAGCTAATCATTATTAAGATCATTGTGTGATTGAGTGAAACTAAGAGACATCAGGGAGAATTATGTACAAATATAGTTATTCATTCTCATAATACAAGAAGGAAAAATGACCTTCATGTTCAGATATGCTGGACAAATATTTTAAAAAATAATCTCACAAATATAGGCATTAAAATGTATAACAAACTACCAATAAATATTAAAGAAATAACCAATATAAAACAATTTAATAAAGAAGTCAAAGCCTTTCTACTACAACATACCTTTTATTCAGTAAGTGAATACATGAACTTTAAATAAGGCATATTGTAAATCTAGTATAATTACTAAACATGTATATTGTTTATATTATACTCTGAACAAAGCCCATCTCACATAAATGATCCAAATGGTGAATAAAGTATTATTATTATTGTTATTATTATTATTATTATTATTATTATTATTATTAATGTTATTATTGTTGTTGTTGTTGTTGTTGTTGTTGTTGTTGTTGTTGTTGTTGTGAAAGGAAATATCTGTACTGCATATATTCAAACTCTGAAAATACAAGAGCATTGCCTTTTTTATCAAAGTGGGTTTCAGAAAGCTGTTAGATATCAGTGATTTTTATACTGTATATAGACAGAGCTTATCAACTGTGACTAACTTAATATTATTTGTAAATAACATCCATCTCATATTAGACATCTCTTAATACATGATTATAAGTTAATAAGAAACTATAGATTTTGTGTTGCATAAATTTAAGTTTGCTAATAAAGCTGCCACTTAATCGTTGATTTATAGTTAAGAGAGTTTTATAAAAATAATAGATGCAAGTATCTTTGAAAATTTCAAACTCATTCTGTTAAGATCTGTAAATAGAATTTATATCCCATGTTAAATATCTGTTTATTTTAATTATAAATTAATATTATATTAAGCAACTATAGCTCTAGGACATGTCCTATATCATGTAAAATGATCAAAAGGATGAATAAATAAATAAATAACACTAACTTTTAGACGAAAAGGAATACATAAATAGAGTTGAAACTATGTTGAAAGGAAAAGATTACAAACCAACAGAAAAGAATCCACTCAACAAACGCAATAAGATCTTAAATAAAACAGTAAATGAAATGAAAATACTATCCACTGCTGATAAACAGAATATCACACAGAGTAATCCAGTAATCCAGGCTTTATGCACTACCTAAAATACATAAAAATGATAACAGCATGAGACTAATAATTAACAATATCAATTCACCCACATACCAGGTAGGAAAAAAATTGATCAAAATCTTCAATTCTTTTAAGAGATTCCAAAGTTTGAGCATCAAAAATTCAGTTGATCTACTCCAAAAACTTAAAAATAGCAGAATTACAGCTGGAGATATAATGGTATCATTTGTTGTATAAGCCTTATTCCCGAGCATACCAACAGAGAAACTTATGCTTATGTTAAAGAAATGGTTAACATCAATAAATTTAAAAACAGAATAAATACAAGACTTATTGAAACTTACTAATTTTTGCATTCAACAAAATTTCTTCAGCTTCAACAAAAGATGTTACCAACAAGTTTCAGGCCTAACTATGGGAAACCCTTTGTCACTTTTTCTAGCAGATTTATTCACGAGTTCATTTGAAATACATATCACGAAAGCCTTCCCTTTAATTTTCGGGTCATGGTATAGGTTATGTAGATGACATTTTTGCAATAATACCGAAGAAACACTCAATAGACAGACAGTTTACAATAGAAGAAGAGAGAAATGGGTGGCTACCACTTGTAGATTTAAAATTATAAGAAATGGAGATTGTTTGAATTTTGGAATTTGCAGAAAAGAAACACACACAGAAAGTTGCATAAAAATGAGAGTTACAACTTAAGTCCACATAAATATGCAGTTTTTCACAGTTTGGCACACAGATTGATGAATATTCCACTCACAGAAACAGAGTACAAAATAGAATACAAAAAAATATTAAAGACAGCTATAATCAATGGTTTCAACAAAGACACAGTGATAAAAATTATCAATAAATCTAAAAGACATAAACAGATAAGGGAAGTTTCCACACTGAAAAACACAAAAGAAGAATACAAATTCAAAAGTTTCACCTACCATCCAATTTACCACAACAAATTCAAGAAAATTTTCATAGAACATGGGATAATGTTAGACCAAAAGAACAGATATAATATCAACAATTTATTAGGTTGCACAGTAAAAGACTCCATACCAACAGAACAGAAATCAGGAATTGTGTAATAAAATGAGTAGATTGTGAACAGAGCTACATAGGCAAAGAGAAATTTAGAAATCCAGAAGAAAGAACACTTTAGGCATATTTGACTTAAGCAGGTGGATAAATCAGCAGTAGCAGCTCACTTCAAGACCAAAAACCATGAAATAAAACCGGAAATTAAACTGCTGAAACACCTTCATAACCAATAGAGTTATGCACTTAGGAAAAAATTTTCATATTAAAAAAATAAAGAAAACCTAATGAACTTCCAGTTTCCTCCTATGAATGAACTTAGCCATTTCCTACTTCAACCAACAGATGCCAACACAGAAACATCCGGGTGTCTAGTCATCATTTCCAGTAACGGTGGTTCAGTGAACAACTGAAGATGGGAGAAATTCTCCGGAAATGCATCTTATTTTATGTAAATAAATGGAGTTTAGTGTAAAAAATGAATACCTAAGTTTAGGATATATTACCATTACATTGTCAATAGCTTTGTAAGTACAATATTTATAACACTCTTTTGCTCCACTTACTTTTTAAATATGTAGGATTGGTTTCACAAACCCTTTGTTTGAATCATTAGCCCGTAGTCGACTGCAGGATAAACCTGTGGGAATGTGTAACCTGCTCTTGTGGAGATGTGATGAACTTAAAGTTTATGTTTTCATCCCCAGAAGTGACGAAGTTCATTAAACTCTCTTTGTATATGTATATGTAGATTTTTTCCCATGTTGCTAATTCTGTAGGTCTTTTAATAATTTTGCTTTACTCAATATTTCGTGTTTTCTATCCAGAAATGAAATGCTACTGCTGATTTCTCCATTTGCTTGTATTTTATTTTCCTGAAATGTTCTTTTAACCATGCCTTTATGTTTCTCTTTGTTTTTCCAATCTATATTTTTTCACATTCTGCACAACTTATTTTGTAAATACCCATTTTTTTATCCTGTGGAATACTGTCATTAACATTGTTTATCAAGAGATTTTTAACATTAAATCTGTTTACAGGTGATAACCTGATATTAAAATCTTTAAGGATATTCTGAAATTTTTTTTTAGCCCATGGATGAATTTGAATGTGAATTTTTTAAAAATTAGCTTATCTTCTTTGCTGAAAGTGTTGTGGTTTCTTTAATAAGTATTTGTCTCTTGAATTTCAGTACTTTTTTGTATACTAGTTCTTTGTTATAACCATTTTAACCACTGTTGCTAATTTTTAGGTTAACTAGCCGATGTATTAAGCTGTTGATAACCGTATGTTTGTGTGGTGTGAAATTAAAACTGTCAGCTTTGATGCAATTATCTGCTTTTATATTCTTTTTTATCTTATAAATTCAGAAGTTTTACGGCATCATTAATGAGTTTTTTGTTAACTATGGCAAATATATTGTCAACATATATGTACCATATTTTAAATATGTATGGAAAAGCCGAGTTAATGTGTGTTTGGTCAAGAAGAGATTAGCTAGAAATGGAGACAAGGGGCTGCCCATAGTAAGTCCTGATTGTTGTTTATAAAATTTGCCTTTGAAAGAGAAGTAGGATTGGTTTATGGAAATTTCTGTGAGAATACTATATTCTTTTATGTGTGCATCATTAATGCCACTTGTTTTTAGCCAATCTTGTAGATAAATTAGGAGTTTATTTTTAAGTATGCAGCGATTCAATGCTGAAAGATATTAATGTATCAGAAGGTTGCAATTTTATGTCCTTACTTTTTCTATTAACTGAAATCAATTATTTATATTCCTGCTTTGAAATTTAGGTAGTGTCTTAAACCTATCACCATTTTGCTAAATACTATGAAGGTGTACTGATATTGTTAAAGATGGGTTGCATACCATTTCCAGTCTTATGAATTTCCAGCAAACCATATATTTTTGCTATTGTAAGGATGCTCTGTTTTATTTTATATTTTGTTCCTTTTGGGATAACAGTGCTATTTTTAAAGTCTCACTGATGGAATCAATACATTGGTTCAATGGATCTGAATGGATTTGAGCATATTACTTTTTATTTGGTAAATTTTGCATTCTATTATAATAATCTCCTTTATCTAATATTACTATTCTGTCCACTTTGTCGACTTTTGTATAAACTACATTCTTTTCATTTAACGATTTTATTGTGTTTGTATATGTCTTGTTTACTGAAGTTTTCTTTTTATTTATTTCTTTTAACACCTTTTCTGATTTGATTCTAACTAATTCTTTTTCTTTGTTGTTTAACCTTCAGTAGCCACTTTTAAATCTACCAAATAATCTTCTTTTTTATTGGAGAATTGGACACAAGGCCTTTATTTAAAAATGCTAATTCTTCTTTCTTGAAATTTTCTTTTGATAGATTTTTCACAAAATTATGTTAGGTTTTGGAATTTTAGATTTCTTAGGTTTTTGATTCAGATTTCTAAGCTTTCTTTTTTGATTGCTGAATTTTTTGTTTACCTAATTTTGTATATGTTCTAAAGCTGTTCTGATTAAATTATCTGATACTGTTTCCTAACTGCTTTAAAATCTGTAAGTATTTTTCATAAAGTTTTAGATCTATATTTGCCAGACTTGTGTAATGCTTTGCCTTTTCTAACTGAATTACTTTTTTCCCTGCGGCTAATTGCTCACAACTGTGATGGTTACACTTAACTGCTTTTCGTGCAAAATTTGGGTATGTTTTATGTTTTAGGCACAGGTTTAAAACACGAATATCTGCTGAAATTAATCTCCTTTTTCCTTTTAATCCTATATATTATTTAATTTCTTTTTCCAAATATGAAAATTGCAAGAAGTTATAATGGTTATGTATCTTTCGTGTGTATCATCCATTTTAGAATAGTTACTAAAGAATGTATCCACATCATCTGTTCCTAGTGGTTGGAAGGCCTATTTATAAATTAAAATTGTTAATTGGAGCATTGCACAGTGAAGTTAATCATATATTTCACGAACCCCTCGTTTGCATCGTCAATCCCTAGTTGACTGGAGGATAAACCGTTATGCTGTGGGAATGTGTAATCTGCTCTGGTGGAGATGTGATGAACTTAAAGTTAATGTTTTCAACACTGGAAGTGTCAAAGTTTATTAAACTGTGTTTGTACTTGTCATATTGAATAAAACGAAACCACGACATATTGAATGAAACAAAATTATTAAAATCAGTGCAAGGACCTACAGAACTAGCAACATGGGATCTATATTTACAAGAACAAAGACAGTTTAATGAACTTTGAAACTTCCGGTGATGAAAACATAAACTTTCAGTTCATCACACCTCCACCAGAGCAGATTACACATTTCCACCGCATAACGGTTATGAAACTGGTTCTACATATTTAAACAAATAAGTGGAGCAAAAGAGTGTTAGTTAGACTCAATCATATAATGATCTTAATATATAACTATGGATATTTTGAAAGAACTTCTGTAATTATGAAACAGATACTAATAAAAAATATATTCACATGTTCAACTCCATTCTCATCTGCAAAAACTCTCTACTATAGATTAAATTTAACAACCTAAAAAAGAAACTGTCTTACCAACTGCTCCTTGTCTGCCTGTTCATTTTTTTTATCATTCTCTATATCATCTGGAGTCAAACCTAAAAATAAACATCCAATGTTTTAGCTCTCCATTATTCAGTTCAAATATAAACATAAATGCACATACACAAATTGTAATATTTCACAGTGAAGGGCAAAGTTGTGGCCAGCAATTTTGTTCCATTTCAATGTATCAGACATCTAATTCTTCTATTAAGATCAGTGTGTGAATGAGTTGAACTAATACTCTTTTGCTCAATTACTTGTTTAAATATGTAGAACCGGTTTCACAAACTCATCGTTCACATCATCAGCCCCATTCGACTGGAGGATAAACTGTTATGCTATGGGAATGTGTAATCTGCTCTGGTGGAGGTGTGATGAACTTGAAGTTTATGTTTTCATCACTGGAAGTATTGAAGTTCATTAAACTGTCTTTGTACTTGTAAATGTAGATTTTCTCCCATGTTGCTAATTCTGTAGGTCCTTGCACCGATTTTAATAATTTTGTTTTTTCACTATGTCATGGTTTTCTGTCCGGAAATGCAATGCCACTGCTGATTTCTCCAACTGCTTGTATTTTATGTTTCTGAAATGTTCTTTTAACCATGTGCCCATGTTTTTCTTTGTTTTTCCAATGTGGAATTTTTTTACTCTCTGCACAACTTATTTTGTAAATACCTGCTTTTTTCTCTTGTGGAATACTGTCATTAACATTACCAATCAGAAGATTTTTAACATTAAATCTGTCTACAGGTGCTAACCTGATATTAAAATCTTTAAGAATATTCTGAAATTTTTAAAAAATTCACATAACAGAATATTCTGAAATTTTTAAAAAATTCGTATATCAGAATATTCTTAAAGATTTTAATATCAGATATTTTTAAAAAAAATTCACATATCATTCATGGGCTACAAAAAAATTTCAGAATATTCTTGAAGATTTTAATATCAGGTTAGCACCTGTAAACAGATTTAATTTTAAAAATCTCCTGATTGATAATGATGATAGTATTCCACAGGAGAAAAAAGCAGGTATTTATAAAATAAGTTGTGCAGAGAGTAAAAAAAAAAAAATATACTTTGAAAAAACAAAGAAAAATATAGGTACAGGTTCAGAAACGTAAAATACAAGCAGTTGGAGAAATCAGCATGGCATTGCATTTATGGACAGAAAACCATGACATAGTGAAAAAAACAAAATTATTAAAATCAGTGCAAGGACCTACAGAATTAGCAACATGGGAGAAAATCTACATTTAGAAGTACAAAGACAGTTTAATGAACTTCGACACTTCCAGTAATGAAAACATAAACTTCAAGTTCATCACACCTCCATTAGAACAGATTGTGCATCCCCACAGCATAACGGTTTATTCTTCAGTCTACACTAGGGCTGACAATGCAAACGAAGGGTTCATGAAGCCCATTCTACATATTTAAACAAGTAAATGGAGCAAAAGAGTGTTAGTTCAATCATTCACACAATGATCTTAATATGTGATTTGCTTCACTGTGCAATATTCCAACTAACAATTTTAGTTATCTAATTCTTTTATTTGTCTTAGGAAATAGGGAAACCCTAAAAAAATGTTTGACATACTTCTTATGCAAGTATCAACTTACTTGGCCTATTAATTTCAGTATTCATTTAATTTGGAATCAAACACAATAAAACTAATCTCTTCTGAGTCCAAAAATTTAAAAGAAATTATTGGCCTATTAAGTTCTTTCTATATATGTTACATTAATGCTTTCAGTTGTTAACACTAACTCCACTTACTTATTTAAAACTTTGGACTAGTTTCAGGAGAGGTTCCTCCCATCATCGGCTGCTGTTGACTGAGTGCCGTTGTTCGAAACGGGGGATGGACGCCCGTTCGCCCCTGTGGTGGTATCTCGTGGCTCTATATAGGGGCGAACGGGCGTCCATCCCCCGTTTCGAACAACGGCACTCAGTCAACAGCAGCCGATGATGGGAGGAACCTCTCCCGAAACTAGTCCAAAGTTTTAAATAAGTAAGTGGAGTTAGTGTTAACAACTGAAAGCATTAATGTAACATATATTACCACTCCATTGTCTACAGCTTCGTAAGTACAATTTTTACTTAATTCTTTCTATATGTTAACAGGCAGAAGCCATCAAAATATGTATCACTTATCAGCTCTTAAAATCCTCTAGAATGAAACATCTTTTGCTTAATTTGTTAAAAACACATTTCAAAATAAACCAATATCATTTCAAAAATCCATAAATATTTTGAAAGGGTTAAAGTTACAATGGTTATCTAAGAGCTATAATGAAAAGCATATCTTGCAGTTGCCTGTTTAACATCAGCTTACCATTTGCAGGTTCATTATTAACTTCTTCTAGCTGTTTCTTAAGATCTTCTATTTCTTTCTGAAATTGTCGCAGCAGAGCATCTTTGGGATCCTCATTAATACGTGCACGGTTCTTAATGCTCTTTGCTCGATTAGCATATCTCAAACTGCTGATGGTCTCGTCATAATTGTAATCAGCTGGACCCACATTTGCACACTGAAATGCAATGTTTTACTAAGTTATAAAAGTTCTGAGGCATATATTTATGTGAAACAGGTGGTAGTCATCTTACTTTATATAATTAGTACATGTTTCACAAATAGCTTGAATAGTTATAGCTTACCAAGCAATGTACGCAAATATTTAAAATATAAAAATGAAAAACTTATATATCTTTGTTTCTTCATAATTGAATGTTTTTTAATGTAAAAAATACTTACAAGTTTTTAAATTAGGACACGTTTTGGATATATTCATTTTCATCCTCAGCTGTAGACTGACTGCAATTTAAAAATTTTTAAGTGAAGTTTGTATCAACATTCCAAAACATTAAATTTTGAAGATATCATTGCTTTAATGTCATTAGTTTCTAAACACTTATGAGGATTAAGTCATAAGTCATGGCAACTATGTTTTTCTTTCAAACAATGGACAACATGAAAAATCTAAGATAAATGATTGAGAGTATATGCATCTACTACAGAGTGGTACCACCAATGGAAGATAGGATGTAGACAACCCTCATAACTAAAAAGCAAAACACAGGCAACCGGACAACATTGGTTTATTATGGCAGTTGATATTCTGCTGCATTTGAAGGCCTCTGTCCACCTCGCCACTGTTTCATAGAGTATGGCATGAGCAACCAGTGCTTCCCTTCGCTCTGTATTGGCATTCTTATGCATTCATGCCCATGAGAAATGTTATTTTTACATACGCATGTTGTTCACTCTTCGTGACCTCCATTTCTGACCCACTGCCATTCACCAACTGAACTTCAGGACATGTTGAGACATGCAATCCTGCTCACATACACCATCTGGTGGCTTCATTCAAAAGGACATTATATACAATATCAATCATATCTTAGATTTTTTGTGTTGTTCCTTGTTTTTAAGTAAAAATATAGTTGCTATGACATATAACATCCCCCATGTAAGTAGAAGAGCTGTCCAGGAAAGACTAGACTGAATTCTTTTCGCTTGTTATTTATTACTGTAGTTCAATCTCCATATGATCTTTTCCAAAGTGGTCCCCTCCCATTTAAATACACTTATTATAAACATTTCTGCCCATTCCTCATGACTTAGATTATTTTTGTGAGGTCTCTGAGAGTTGCTTTAGATCCTTTTATTATGTATTTGAATCCTGAAATCAATGATCATGTAGTTTTTTTTCAATATGAGGAATAAAAATATGTTATTCAGAGTCAGATGAGGTTTGTAGAAATGTGGTGCATAGCATTTGTCATACTTAGCCAAATATTTCACCACAGAATTTGCAACATGAAGCCTTCCATTGTCATCATGAAGCCTTTCCATCTTGTCAAAGCTCTGGCTATTTAAATCTTGTACTTACAAAGCTGTTGACAATGGAGTGGCAATATAACTTTAACTTATGTATTCACTTTTTTTTCTTTTTATTACACTTTACTTCATTCACTTACCCAAAAGTAAGACGCGTTTCGGGAGAATCTCTCCCATCTTCAGTTGCTTACTGAACCGCTGTTGCTCGAAACTATGGCTACACAAACGGATGTTCCTGTGGTGGCCTCTGTTGGTTGAAGTAGGAAGTTGCTGAGCTCGTCCATGGGAGGAAACTCGAAATTCATAAGGTTTTTTTCTATTTTTTAATATGAAAATTTTTTCCCAAGTGGATAACTCCAATGGGCTGTGAAGATGTTTCAGCAGTTTTATTCCTGGTTTTAGGTCCAAAAGTGAGCTGCTACTGCTGATTTATCCACCTGTTTAAACCAAATATTTCTAAAATGTTCTTTCCTTCGAATTTCCAAATTTCTTTTTGTTTTGCCTATGTAGCTCTGTTCACAATCTGCACATTTTATTTCGTAAATTTCTGATTTTTGTTCTGGTGGTATGGAATCTTTTACTGTGCAACCTAATAAATTCTTGATGTTGTATCTGTTCTTTGGGGCTGACATTATTGCATGTTTTTTGAAGATTTTCTTGAACTTGTTGTGGTAAATTGGATGATAGGTGAAGCTTTTGAATTTGTATTCTTTTTTTGTGTTTTTCAGTGTGGAAACTTCCCTCATCCCTTTTTGTCTTTTAGATTTATTGATAATTTTTATCAGTGTCTTTGTTGAAACCATTCATTATAGCTGTCTTTATTATTTGTTTGTATTCCATTTTGTACTCTGCTTCTGTGAGTGGAATATTCAACAATCTGTGTGCCAAACTGAAAAATTGCATATTTATGTGGAATGGGGTTATAGCTCTCATTTTTTATGTAGTTTTCTGTGTGTGTTTCTTTTCTGTAAATTCCAAAATTCAAATCATCTCCATTTCTTATAATTTTTAAATCTAGAAATGGAAGCCACCCGTTTCTTTCTTCTTCTATAGTAAATTGTATGGATTCATGTTGCAAATTAAGATCGAAGAAACACTCAACATATGCCCTGAAACTTCTTAATTTGCAACATGAATCCATACAATTTACTATAGAAGAAGAAAGAAACGGGTGGCTTCCATTTCTAGGTTTAAAAATTAAAAGAAATGGAGATGATTTGAATTTTGGAATTTCAACAAAGACACAGTGATAAAAATTATTAATAAATCTAAAAGACAAAAAGGGATAAGGGAAGTTTCCACACTGAAAAACACAAAAGAAAAATACAAATTCAAAAGCTTCACCTACCATCCAATTTATCATAACAAGTTCAAGAAAATCTTCAAAGAACATGGAATAATGTTAGCCCCAAAGAACAGATACAACATCAAGAATTTATTATGTTGCACAGTAAAAGACTCCATACCACCAGAACAAAAATCAGGAATTTTCAAAATAAAATGTGCAGATTGTGAACAGACCTACATAAGCAAAACAAAAAGATATTTGGAAATTCGAAGGAAAGAACATTTTAGAAATATTCGGTTTAAACAGGTGGATAAATCAGCAGTAGCAGCTCACTTTTGGATAAAAAACCATGAAATAAAACCAGGAATAAAACTGCCGAAACATCTTCACAGCCCATTGGAGTTATCCACTTGGGAAAAAATTTTCATATTAAAAAATAGAAAAAAACCTTATGAATTTCGAGTTTCTTCCCATGGACGAGCTCAGCAACTTCCTACTTCAACCAACAGAGGCCACCACAGGAACATCCGTTTGTCTAGCCATAGTTTCGAGCAATGGCAGTTCAGTAAGCAACTGAAGATGGGAGAGATTCTCCCGAAACGCGTCTTACTTTTGGGTAAGTGAATGGAGTAAAGTGTAATAAAAAAAAATGAATACATAAGTTAAAGTTACTCTGGCTATTTGTTTGCAGCAATGTAGTACCTAAAAGTCTTCAGAACTAGTGGCAGCATCACCAGGAGGGCTTGGGTGGGTTTGTGCCCCATCACAATCAAGCTCTACCCAAACATGTCCCCTCTTCCCAAAAACCACTGAAAATCTAAAAGAGGAATCATTATTAAAGATTTAGATAAGCGGATTATTAGTAAGTACTTTTAAAATGGAAAGAAATGGACTTGTTATGAATTAAACTATTATATAGTAATCATAGTTTCACAGCTGAAATCAGCTTATGATAAGAATGTGACTGAATGGAATGACTCATTCTCAGTTTCTTTCCATGAGAAAAACAGATCACTTTGTTTTGTAACACCTCTTGCTTGAATAATTGGAAGCTTTCATGGCCAGAGTCAGAATTATAACTAGAAGTTTCTTCCGGGCTTAGGAGCCATGGTCTCTTGAAGCTAAGGAATCCAAACGTTTCATCCTCAACTGCGGAGGACATCTTCAGTGGCATGGTCTGAGTCTTCTGGGTGAAGGTCACGTCTTGGCAGGACCTTCGCCCAGAAGACTCAGACCATGCCACTGAAGATGTCCTCCGCAGTTGAGGATGAAACGTTTGGATTCCTTAGCTTCAAGAGACCATGGCTCCTAAGCCCAGAAGAAACTTCCAGTTATACCTCTTGCTTGCATTAATAAAGTTACTATGTTGACAGTAGCTGTAGTTATGAGCTGCATTAATCACATTCTTAGACATGAATGAGTACAATGCACACATTAAAAGTACTACCGTGAACAGAGTTATTGCAATATTACATAGAATATTATTTAGCAATTGTACTTGATATTTAAAAGTGTTAATAAAATTGAGTCAACTGTACAGATGAATTGCTTATAGTCATGCTGTGAAAATACCTAATGTCAGAAAAATGCTTCAGCTTCACATATTTAAAAGAAACCAAAAGATGATGTGTTAAATTCATTGAACTGCAGCCAGGAGATAGAAAATTACATAATTGAGGAAAATCCAGAGATGTGTACAGGCATAGACCAAGTAGTGATAACATGCAAAATATAGAAGATTATGTTCAGAATTTAGTGGAGGTGTATGCTCATCAACTAATTCTGATTCTGGCAAATAGGACAAAGAACCATATAGAAGCATCAGACATTAGACATGTGATATGATGAATAGAGTATATATAAGAATTCAGCATTTTGTTTTGCATCTAGATTTTTTGTACCTGATGGCAAACTTGTTTCCATTGCTAAGGTGAACTACAAAAACTGGAAAAAAATTCTTGATAAGGACTCAAGCTTCTGGAAATATGACAAGTCAGACTCACAAAGATGTGTACATCTCATGGCAGTCTTTCAAACAGATGAAGAAACAAAATAGGGAAGTTTCAGTATCCACTCTATTAGGGAAGCTTAGTGCTGTTCAAGTAAGAGAAAATAGAATATATATAGAATAGAAACTTTGCTTTATATGGCAGTGCACATATAAGCATAAAGAGGACATGATGAATCAAAAGAGTATAAATAAAGATAATTTTATAGAATTTCTAGAGCAGGCGTCAACTCATGCAAATTTGGGCAGCTAATGGCCTTAACAGACTGGGCACTACAGCAGACTGTGCTTATGTAGCATTTAAAGGTGTGGGTAGCCTTACTCAGCAGCATAGTGCAGTATCAGATTGCAAGTGACAAGTTCAAAGATCTACTTCTGAAATTGATTCCAAATATTCTAAGAGTCAACCATATTTGTACACCATGGTGGTTTGGCTAAGTGTTTAGTGTGGCAAAGTAGTTAACACAATTAAGAAGTATAATTTACAGAAATTCTATGCCATTCATAGTAATGAATATGAAAAATATTCGAGAATGGAGAGAGAGATAGTTGAAAAAAAACTATTAATGAATATGGGGAAAACTATGATGTTAGTGAATAAGCTGTATGTCTTACGGTGAGTTCACATTGGAAATTTTTTGTACAGAACTTGTGTTCTAAACATGCTCTGGTTGGTATGGAACAAGTTCCTTCATGTTCCATACAAATGAATGAATTCTATAAATGTATAGGACAAAGTTCTGTGTATTGCTAGATGAGCAAAAATAATTCTTGTTCTGCAACCTTATCAAGTGCACATTGATTCAATTAACAGCATTCCTTTTTTATTTCACAAACAAGAAACATAGAGTGGTCAGTCATAAAAACATTGTGTTTAATAGAAGAAATGGAAGTGGAAAAAATGTATTTAGAATCCTGGAAATAAGAATTTCAGAGACAGGAAAGAATCTATGAGTGAAATTGCTTTTTCCCCTCAAAGTTGCAGTTGGAGAAATGAAAAAAAGATACATAACTTAAAATCCCAGTACAACAGGGAATTGATGAGAGTAAGTCAACAACTTCAGGATCAGGCAGGAATGAAGTATGTGAATCTATTCTGTATACGTCTTCATCAAAAGATCCAGAGGATTAATATATTCTCTTTGCAGATGTATTTCTATGTAGGTATACATATGCTAATGTAACAACAGCAGCTTTATATGCAGCAGCTAAATTCACAGGCTTTTTTGGTACACAAAAAATATGCTAGAATTCCAAACACATTTTCCACTATTCTTGCTCTGTTTACCAATAATAATTATGTATCTATTCAATGCTTTCTTATTCATAACTTCCTGCATATGATTTCATTACATTTTCTGCAATGAGTACAAGGTGTAGTCTGCTCTCTTCAATCAGCGGTTGTGGTTAATGAATGTTTAATGTTTTATTTTTAAGATTATGGTAGAAAGAGGAGTGATTGTAAACCCCAGCATCAGAAATTCATCCCTGAATTCCAAAATTTACATATATAAACTGATAGTAAACACTAACTATGGCAAGCAATACAATGCTAAAGGTGCCTTTATAATTATAGAACCACTTCTGCAATGGCGAGGCTGAATAATCTGTACAGGTTTACCATACATGGTCCCAATACAATGTGGAAAATTCCACAGCAAATCAAATGCCTTTGCTGTTTCTTTCATTCTAGTTCATTACTGGATATTTGAACAAATAAAAATACAATAAAAATAATTTTATAATAAAATAAGATGGCATTGACTACCATTCTAAAGCTTTTTAATTTTATTTTACTATAGTTTCATGATACTGGAATCATGAATGAAAATTATATTAAAACAGAACAGAATGAAATATCCAAGCAAAATTACATTCTGGAGGATGAAGATATTTTTGAATCAGGATCTAGTACTTCAAGCAGGCTGATTTTAACCCCTCAAGAACCAAAGAAAAGACAAAAAACTTCATGGTCAGATGAAGCGATTTCCATGTTAGGCAAAATTAACCCTGTTCTGGAGAACAAGCCAGAAAAAAATTCACAGAATGTTTGGCAAGTTCAGCTTATGAACTTTGTTCTGTAAAGAGACAAAAAAATCTATTTATGGTGAAGGAAAAAACCCAACACCTAATTTATTAGACTAAATTATCCAAGCTATTTTGTGTTATAAATAGATTTCTCTCCTCTTATTTACACAGACTTAGGTAAAATTGCCAAATTGGTGCAGTAGCCATAAAAAGGTGTAGACGGAGTGATTGTACTTGTAACCAATCTGAGAAAGATTATGAAATGATTTTCAACTTATTTAGTGATAAAAGAGAAAGCTGTCCTTTGAAAAAAACATATTATGTTGCAATAATTTCTTACCTTGTCTGCACAATATTTAGTGGGAGCCAAGTTGTACGGGACTGCTGTATAAAGCATTCCTGGGCCTGCTCAATCCGAACATTAACCCTTGCCTTTCTAGCTCCAGCTGTTTTCAAATTATTTGACAAACAAACAATATTATTCATTTAAAAAGTTCAATCCCAAAGAAATTCTATCCTCAAACTGGAATGTGACAGTTGCATGTAAAGAGAGTTCGTGTCATGCTTGGTTCGAGAAAGCGTGACCCGAACTCTCCGTAGTAGCTGATAATTTTGGAGCCATAGGATAATGATGACAGCTAATGCAAAGAATGAGCCAGAGTTGCCATTGCTGTCAATTCTGACACCTACGACGCAGTGAATGAGGACATTGTCATATGTGGCATTCAAAATGCAACGAAGTGAGAGGAGTCGCAAGGGTTTATGATATGGAGGTGAGGAAGATGAAGCAACAGCTGAAGCCATGCCAATGTTTGCTGAAGCTCAGAGGATGTGAAACTACAAGCATATTCTATGCACATGACAATGATGGTGTGGTAATGAGCAACAGAATGTATTGAATGTGGAAAACTCGTTTCACATGAAAAGAAAAGCAGCACAAAGAAAAAAAACGTTATTAATGACTTTTTTCCAAAAAAAAAGTGACAAACATGTTGATTTTTTTTTATTTACGGACACTCTTTTAACTTCTCAGGTCATTAGCATCCCATTCAAATCAGGGCATGAAACAGCTGATAACTTTTGCTTTGAGGCCTTTTCTTTCAGGCTTGAGGTTCTTCACATGCAATAAATTTAAAACATGGGACCCTTGGCTTTACTTCCCTTCCAAAGAAACCATACTTGAATTTTTTACACTCCAAAAAAAATTCATTAATCCTGACTGGAATTGAACCTGCAGTCTTGGGTCTACAAGGTAAGTATGTTTACCACTAGACTACCAGGACAGACAACCACACATAAAATGTTTGCACAGTAGCATGTAAAATTGATGCAAAATACAGTGTTTTCACGATTATGAGACGAATTTCACCTGACTTGTGACTGACTGCCATTATCATTGTTGCACCAGCTTCTTTATTTCATTAGAAAAAATGTTTTTGGTTTTGCCTGCAGCCATGATTATATTTGGAAGCATTAGCCTTTCTTTAAATTTTTTCAAAGTTGCAAGGGATAGGTCAGGGCTGCAGGGCCACTAGTAATAGGAGGAAATCATCAACATCTTCGTCCTATTTCCATAAATGTTTCAAACACAAATCCGTGCACCATTCCTTATGTCTCGGTTAGCATTTGTGAAACCTACATTTAAGATTTGGAACTTCAATCTCCAAATAATGTGATGAGCTGTAGCAGCCGTATAAGAGCATGCCTTTATAAAACTCTTATGATGCTTTCATTTTGCTCCTCCCGCATTGTGTTTCACCATTTCCCTGATAGTGCCCCAGAATTGATCCTTTCATACTCCAGAAGAGGGCCAACAGAATCTATTCTGTGGAGAGTTGAGAGCTGAACTTCTCCTTGGCTGGAGAAGACATTGCTGTAATTCTTTAGATTGCCTTTTACTTTTGAGCATAGTGTGCATCCAGATTTTGTTTTCTATTACAATACATGCCACAAAGTCCTCTCCAGCTGTGGAAATATGCAGATGAATCATCTTCTGCTTATTAATCAGCATCCTAGGTCCCACAACTTGCAATACTTTGAGAACCTCCATGAATGGCATGTGTGGATCTGACATTGACACCCAATTCTCTGACCAGAACTTCTTGAAACGATGTACCTGTTTTCATGTATAGTTTCTTTATCTTGACCCAACTTCTCATAAGTGATGGTAATGTGGGGACAACCAGCACTGGTCATCATAGATTGATGTCTGCCCTTTTTAAATGCTTCTACCCACTTGCACACTCTTCTCTCAGCAATGCAGCATCTCTATACAGTTCAGCAATCTTCTAAGAATTTCATGAGAATCTATGCCTTCAGTCTATAAAAATCCAAAGAATGCTTGTTGCTTCTGTGCAACACAAATAGCTAAGGATCCACCATTTTGTGTATGCTATGCTTCCAATTAAGCATATTATGTTATCTATTGAGCAGTAACAACACATTCTCTAATAATTAATCATCCTTGAGAGAGATTTTGTAATCTCTGGGATTTTCATTTAATGAAATACTGTTAATGTGCCATTGATTTTTTGAAACATACTGATATACTTTATCTATTAGAAACTTTGTCCACAACATATTCCTTCTTCTCCAGTGATTCTGCGTCTGTGATAAATCTGCGGAGAGGAACTGTGTGAGTATGTACAGCAAAATAAGGAGGTTGCATGTAGAACATGCTTATTATATTCTGATGTGACAGCAGATGGGACAAAAGAGTTATCAACTTCAAAGAAATAAATGTAAATATTTCAAGCATTAGCTTCCTTTGTACACAATTTTATCTAATCTATACAAATAAGAAAAAGAAAAAAAGGAGGGATAGAAGAAGGAAGGAAAGAAGGAAGAGAAGGAGAAGAGAAAGAGAATCTTACCATAACAGTCTTTGAATTGCCTCCCAGTGAGTCTTGCAACAGTCTAGTAAGCTTGGAGTTACGATATGGAATATGAGTGCTCTTGCCATCCACAAGTGCTGAGATGACATTTCCCAAAGTGGACAGAGAAAGATTTATTTTGGTAGCCTCCTTTAGCCGCAACCCTGATGTTCCAGTCTTACTCTGACGTTCTGAACCCTGTAACAAACACAAATTGTGTACTTTATACTACCTTATATAGCTTTGCAGACGTAATTACAAATTATTAATTAAAACTGATTATTATACATTATACTTCCCTCTATTCATAATTTTATAGGTTGAATATAATGTTTAAGTATAAGGCATGATTAACTGAAATTTGTCAGGTCCATTTTCAGAGCATGAAATGGCCGATAAATTTAGCTCATAGGCCTCTTCTTGCAGGCTTGAGGTTCTTTTACTTGCCGTAAATCTATGACATAGAACCCACAGGTTTACTTCCGTTCTGAAGGAAGCCATACTTAGGATTTGTACACCCAATAAAATCCATTGATTAATCTGGAATTATTACTATAACTTTTTTTTTTTTAATTTACAGATAATTTTTATTACTATATTATTGTTGAAACCATTGGTTATAGCTGTCTTTATTATCTGTTATGATAATTATAATCCCATTCCACATAAATATGCCATGTTTCATAGCTTGGCACGTAATGTCCCTCTGACAGAAACAAGAGTTCAAAACAGAATTATAACAGATAATAAAGACAGCTATAACCAATGGTTTCAACAAAGACACGGTAATAAAAATTGTCAATAAATTTAAAAGACAAAACGATAAGAGAAGTTTTCACACTGAAGAACACCAAGGAAATATACAAATTCAAGTTTCACATACCATCCTACTTACTACAACAAATTTTAGGAAGATTTTAAAGGAACATGGAATAATGTTAGTCCCAAAGAACAAATATAATACCAAGAATTTATTAGGTTGCACAGTAAAAGACACCATACCAACAGAACAGAAATCAGGAATTTATGAAATCCAATGTGCAGATTGTGATCTGAGAGATACATTGGAAAAACAAAGAAAAATTTGTAAATTTGGAGAAAAGAACACTTTAGGAATATTCGGATTAATAAAGTTGATAAATAAGTGGTAGCAGCTCACTTTTGGACCAAAAATCATGCAATTAAACCAGAGAAACTGTAGAAACAACTTCACAACCTAATGGAACCACCCTCATGGGAAAAAAATTTCATCTTAAAAAAATAAGGAAAACTTAATGAACTTTGATTTTCCTCCTATGCATGAACTCAAAAAATTTCTACTACAGACACCAGACAGTCACAGGAGCATCCGGGTATCCAGCCACCATTTCCAATAACAGTAGTCGGTCAATAACTGATGATGGAAGTGAATGCTCCTGAAACATGTCTTAGTTTTATGTAAGTATGTGCTGTTTAGTGTAAACAAGTTGAATGCATAAGTGTAGGATAACATATTTTAATTTAGCTGCCATAAGACATGCTATTTGTTCTCTTAGCTCTTTAATTTGTTCTTCTGTAGTAATCATATTTTATGCCATCTTATAGATTATGGTGTATGTTAGAGATCTCAACCTTATATTGATCACCACAGCTGCATGCAAGATCTGACCAATGCACCCCAGGTGACAGTGCCGATCAGGAGAGGAAATTATATGTTAACAGTGACAATATATGGCCAGCGAGACACAAGTAAAATTGCCGCTATATATTTGTTGATTTTTTTTATTGATTTATTTATTTATGGACACTCTTTAACATCTCAGGTCATCAGCGTCCCATTCAACTCAGGGCGTGAAACAGTCGACAAATTTTGCTCAGAGGCCTCTCTTTCAAGCTTGAGGTTCTTTTTAGTACCGTAATGTATGACACGGGACCCATGGCTTTACTTCCCTTCCGAAGGAAGCCATACTTAGGATTTTTACACCCGAAAAAATCTGTTGCTCCTGGCCGGGTTCGAACCTGCTATCTTGGGTTTAGGAGGCAAGTATGGTAACCACTACACCACCAGGACCGACCTATATATTTGTGAATATACATGTATGTATGAGGGGCAATCAAATGAAAACCCAACACCGGCTACCAGGTGATAATGGAATTTGTTTTATTCAAAAGTAATTGCCATAAGTGTTAATACATTTATCCCAATGGGAGAAGAGATGATTAATTCCAGTCTTATAGAAAGAGATAAGTTGTTAATGGATCAATAACCTGACCCATTCTTGCACTTCCTCATCGAAATGAAACCAACGTACATAAATATCTTTCTTCAAGTCACCAAAAATGTGGAAGTCACAAGCGGAAAGATCTGGGCTGTAAGTCAACAAGCAGAGGGCCCTTGTGATGATACGTGACAGAAATTCATACTCTCTCTCGTGGAACCGCTGCAAATGGCTCAGATATGCAGCCATTCAGTCAATCTTTTGTCTCTCTGTCAGTTGGTGCAGAACACACTGCAAGTAAATTTTTCCAAACTGCAGGTAATCTTTGATAATGGCATGCATGGAATCATGGCCTATGCCGACCTGAACATGAATTTCTTTCTCTGTGATTCGTCAGTTTTCCCAGATCATACCATCAATCTGTGCAATCACTGCTGCCAGTCATGCACAGACATGCAGTATTTGCCATACACAGCACACATGCAATGATGAATTTCACGTATTCCAGCACCCTCGCAATGATGAATTTCATGTGTTCCAGCACCCTCAGTCACCAAGAAATGAACTACACTTCTCTGCTCTTTTTAGCTTGCCTCCATTTCCAATGCTGAATGGACACATTTGTCACTATGCTCACCTCCAGAGCAATAAAAAAAAACAGCTATGTGAACCTATGCATTTTCACTATGCATTTCTCCTACCCTACAGATGGCAGTATCATTCATAACAACAGTGTTGCCATCTGTTGTGAGGAATGTGTTTTATGGCAGGTGTTCGGTTTTTATTTGACTGCCCCTCATACAAAAAAAACCTGTTTTATTATTTAATCTCTCTCCTTGGTTTATCTTAGATGGGAGTATTTGTATAGATGAGGGGAATTTCTAGGAAATGCTGACACCCATTTCCTTTGCTTCAAGAGTGCTTCACCCATGGTGTAATCATATAGAAAATCAGTTCTTTCAAATCCCAAAACATCATATTGACACCCTGGGTGAATGAGGATCAGTTGGCTAGGAAGCTCTTATTAATGTGGTAATGAGTGTGCATCCATTCTCTTATTGTCAAGAAAGTCACAAAGTAATTTTTCTTGATGAAAAATAAATGTAAAAAGACAAGGTAATTTAGGACAATGAACATGCCTGAATTAGGTCTGTCCCCTAGTTAAAGTTGAAGGAACCATAACATGTACCATTAAGTAATCTCTTTAAATGACAGGGCTTCTTTTATAGTCTACATTCGTAGAGAAGCTAGGGCACTATAAAACATTTGGTAGCTCGATGCAGCCAGGATTAAAATCTTTGCCTGCTTTTGTAGCTAAACATGGAGCAACATCCTAATGAATATACTACGAATATGGCTTTTTCTAATGAAAATCAAGTGTTCACATGAATGAAGGTTAGGTACACTCTATGAAATTCAATAATAAAGTCTACCTATAGAGGAAACTAGGAAAACAGTTAATTAAACTTACAGCTAAGTCCACAAGATGAAGTTTTCCCATTTTGATGTGCTGTTCTCCATCTTCCCCAAGAAGTCCATTTTCTATTGTGATGGAGAAAATAGCATGTGAACGAGAACTTTGTGAATTCATTGCTGTTGATCCAACCACACCTGCAACAAAACTGAATATCGACCTGCCTTTGCGTTTGACAATTTTGTACATCTCTGAATCATCACTGATTCATTCACATGAACAGCAGAGGAGAACACATTTCCGCGAACAAGGCCATGTAGTGACATCAAGTTACCCTCTCAAAAGAGTACTATATCCCTTCCAACAGATAAAAATTACTCGATACTGTTGAGAAAAAAAAAATTAGTTACAAAAGTGTGAATATCTAACTTCTATAATGTAAATATGTTTGGCTAATTATTCATAATAAATTAGGTATCAAAATATGTCAAATATTAATCTTATTCACCTACAAAAGTAGATAATAGTGTCTTAATACATCCGATTTGATTAAAGAATGATACTTAATTCCGGTGTAGAGTAAAACCACCCTTAATAAATTAGCATGAAATCTGTCACAGTATACATCTTAATAAGAGAACAAAATCATTACTGCCTAGCAGCTTACTGTGAGAAGAACAGGCTATAGAGCAATGGAAGAAAAAATAAAGAGATTTTTCTAAAGTGATTTTGGAAATACAAAATTAAAAACTGTCAATTAGGCAAGCATCAAAAAAGGAGAAAGCGGAGAAGCAGAAGAAGAAGAGGGAGAGGAGAAAGAAGAAGAGGAGAAAGAGGAAAAAGCAGAAGAGGAATAAGAGGAGGAGGAGGAGGAGGAGGAGAAGGAGAAGGAGGAGGAGGAGAAGGAGAAGGAGGAGGGGGAGGGGGAGGGGGAGAAGGAGAAGAAGGAGAAGGAGAAGGAGGAGAAGGAGGAGAAGGAGAAGGGGGAGAAGGAGAAGGGGGAGGAGAAGAAGAAGAAGAAGAAGAAGAAGAAGAAGAAGAAGAAGAAGAAGAAAAGTTTTTAAAAACAAAATTGAGTGCTGCTTACGATTTTTGTTTCCTAGAGTCATGATTCGCTCCATGTCATCTGCATTGTTCACAACATAAGCAGAGAGATCTTTGATATATACTCCAATATCTGGACGCTCCTTGACTTCTAAGTTTACTGCCTGGTTTTTTCCTAACAGGTCTCGAACTTCTTCATTATAAATTTCAATATGTGACACTCGCACCAAAAACCTGCAAATAACAATTTCTCATATTTAGAAATTAATTTTTTAAATATAATAAGTTCCAATAAATGTCCCAAATTACAAGTCAAACTACAAAAGCAACAACATGTAAGATTTGAAATAATCAAGATACATCACTCATGCAATTTTTATGTATTTCTTAGAATTATTTAAATTTATTTAAATATACAGTAAAAATCTTAACTCTTATTTTTTTTAATATTTTAGTAATAAAGCATGCAAGCATTTAACTCACTTTCTTTGTTCATCAGCTCTTGATATTGATCCAAAGATATGTGCAAATGAATTCGGGATGATTCCTTTAAGTTCAGGAGCTGTGCAATCACCTTGCATTGTGTAAGTTTTTCCTGTGCCAGTCTGTCCATATGCAAGTATTGTGCCATTGTAACCCATTAACACTTTGTCAACTATAGGCCGTGCAGTATCATTGTATATATCAAGCTGTAAGCACCATAGTACAATAACACAAATATTTGCAAATACATTAAAAACATATTAATTGATATCATTGTATGATTCAGTTGAACTACACACTCTTAAACATTTTTTAAACATTAAAAACATTTTTAAACACACATACAACTTGTTCATTTACATTTACTCTTTCAATTCTAGCTAATTTAACTTTTCAAATTAACATAATTACCTAAAATAATATATATAAAAACACATATATTAGGACTTCTTTCATTTTCTTTGTAGAGACCTGGTCAAAAGATAGCAGGTCACAACTACACAAGTGGCAGTCAATGATGCATATTGCACTGATTAGTGCATGATTAGGTTCAGAATAGTGAGGAGTTGCTAATTATGTTTATTTTTCTGTTTGCCATGGTTCAGAGATTCAATGCAGAACATACATTTTTACTTGCTGTTACTTTTTAAGAAATGAATCAACTGCTCAGTGTTAAGACAGAATTTCCAGAGCATTCTCCAGGAGTTCATGCACCTGACAGACCTCAGTTTGTAAAATGGTGCTTAAATTCAAACCAACAGAATCAGTGTTGAACAAGAAAATAAGACTCAGATACCATGTGTTAACACAGGAAAAATTGAATGATGTCTCTTATTGATTAGAATAATCACCAAGAAAATTCTTTTAAAGTTAGCACAATAAGCAGGGGTTAGCCATACAACAGCACATTCAATTACAAAACTGCTAAAATTTCATCCCTTCTAATGTTACTGAAGAATTAAGATCATTGTAAGTATGATTGAATCAAACTAAACATTCTTATTGCATCCAATTACTTGTTTAAATGTAATAGATGTTTCATGGGCCTTCATCCACATCCTCAGCTACCTGTAGACTGCTGGATAATTTGTTGTGCTTTGGGGACATATATCTGCTCTGGTGGAGGTGTGATGAGCTTAAAGTTTATGTTTTTATCCCCTGAAGTGTTAAAGTTCATTAATCTGTCTCTGAATTTGTAAATGTAGAATTTCTCCCATATTGCTAACTCTGTAGGTCCTTGTACTAATTTTAATAATTTTACTTTATTCACTATGTTGTGGTTTTCTGTCCAGAAATGAGATGCTACTGCTGATTTCTCCATTTCTTTATATTTTATGTTCATAAAGTGTTCTTTTAACTGTGTGTCTGTATTTCTCTTTGTTTTTCCAATGTAGACTTTTTCGCATTCTAAACAACTTATTTGGCAAATACCAGATTTTTTCTCTAGTGGAAAACTATCATTACTATTATCATTCAGGAGATTTTTAACATTAAATGTGTTTATAGGTGCCAATTTGATATTAAAGTCCTTAAGAATATTTTGAAAATTTTACATAGCCCATGGAGATACGTGAATTTTTTAAAAATTATCTTCCCTCTTCCTACTGGAAATGTTGTGGCTTTTTTAATAAGTTTCTGTTTCCTGAATTTCTGTACTTTTTCTGAACCAGTTCTTTTTAAAATCCATTTTTAATTGCTGCTGTTTTTATTTGCTTGTATTTTTTAGAGTATTCTTCCTTGCTAATTTGTAGGTTACCTAGCTTATATGCTAAGCTGTTGATCACTGCATGTTTATGTGTTTTGAGGTTAAAACTGTTAGTTGACAAAGGGAACAGAATAGTGATATTAGATAAAGAAGATTACACTACAAGGATGCCAGTGTTGCTAAATAAGAAAGAATAAGTACATGTCCATTCAGACCCATTGATGGCATGTATTAATTCAGTCAATGAGGCTCTGAAAACATGCAGTTATCCTAAAAGAAACAAAATACAAAATAAAACAGAACAAACCAATGATAGCAAAACTATATGGTTTACCTAAAATTCACAAGACTGGCAATAGTATGCAATCGTCATTAACAATATCAATACACCTTCATACTATTTAGCAAAAAGGCTGGATAATATATTCAGGACACTCAAAATTTCAAAATAAGAGCATAAACAATTCATTTCAGTTAATATAAAAATTAAGGATATAAAATTACCTTCTGACACATTAATATATTTCGATGTAGATTTGGTGTTTATAAGCATACCTAAAGATAAATATCTAATTTACCGCATGATTGGCTAAGAACAAGTGGAATTAATGATGCATACATAAAGGAATACATAAAACTCACTGAAATTTGCATAAACCAATGCTCTTTTTCATTCAAGGGCAAATTGTATAAACAAGAATCAGGACTTACTATGGGCAGTACCTTATCTCCATTTCTAGCTAACCTCTTCATGAGTAAATTTGAAACACACATCAACTCAGCATTCCCATACATATTTAAACTCTGGTACAGATATGTTTATGACTATTTTCCATAGTTAACAAAAAAAAAAAAAAAAAAAAACACACACACACACACACACACACACACACACACATTGATGATGCCATAAAACTTCTGAATATACAAGATAAAAGCATATCATTCATATACAAAACAGATAACATATTACCATTCCTGGGCTTTAAAATAATAAAACATAAAAGAAACCTGGACTTTGGAATTTACAGAAAGAACATACATGCAGACAATCATTTCAAGTCTGAAAGAAGAGGCCTCTGAGCAAAATTTATCAGCCATTTTATGCCCTGAATAGAATGGGATGCTGAGGACCTGAGAAGTTTAAGAGTATCTATAAATTAACCAAGTTAACAGCAAACAATCACATCAAAGCTGATGGTTTTAACCCCAAAATACATAAACATGCAGTGATCAACAGCTTAACACACAGGCTAGTTAACCTACAAATTAGCAAGAAAGAATACTCTAAAAAATATAAGCACATAGAAACAACAGCAATTAAAAATGGATTTAGCAAAGAACTGGTTCACAAAAAAGTACAGAAATTCAGAGAGAGAAACTTATTAAAGAAGCCGTGACACTTTCAGCAAGAAAGGGGAAGATAATTTTAAAAATAATTACATGTGATTCATGGGCTACACCAAAATTTAAAAATAATCTTAAAGATTTTAATATCAGTTTGGCGTCTATAAACAAATTTAATGTTAAAAATCTCCTGAATGACAAGATCAATGATAGTATTCCACCAGAGAAAAAAACAGGTATTTAACAAATAATTGTGCAGAATATGAAAAAGTCCACATTGGAAAAACAAAGAGAAACTTAGGCACCTGATTTAAAGAACACTTCAGGAACATACAAACAAATGGAGAAATCAGCAGTAGCATCTCATTCCTGGACAGAAAACTACGACATAGTGAATAAAGTAAAATTATTAAAATCAGTGAAAGGACCTACAGTGTTAGTAATATGGAAAAAATATAAATTTACAAATATAGAGACAGATTAATGAACTTCGACACTTCCAGGGATAAAAACATAAACTTTAAATTCATCATACCTCCATCAGACCAGAATATACATCCCCAAAGTATAATGAATTGCCAAGCAATTGACGGATAGCTGAGGATGCGACAAAGGTCCATGAAACATGTCCTACATTTAAACAAGTGTAGTGAATAAGAGTGTTTAGTTCAACTCAATCATAGTTCATGTGAATTACCTTTTTGTGACAACAAAATTCCTAACAGGGGCAAACTCAGCAGGATTGAGTAGAAGAAGTGGTTAATAATGCTGGGTAAAAAATTCAGGAGATGAATGTTTGCAGTCGCTAAGGGGTGGGGGTTGAAAAGGGTGAAAATAGGTTTTTCACGATTTTCGGCGTAAATACTTGTTTTATCGAAAAAAGTTAAATGAGAAAGCTGTAGATAATTAAAAAATCTACAACTTTTGTATGTAACATTTTTTTTCAGATAACCTCAAAATTTTGGAGTAAAACGCAAAAAACTAAATTTTTGGTTTTTAATTTTTATTCCGCCAAAAAAAATTCAATCTTTATGAAATATGGCACAATTTAAGCTATTTTTATCCCAAATAACTAGCAATTTTTGTTTTGGATTAACTTTATTCGTTTCTGAGAAATTAACAATTTTCGAAAAAAAAAACTTATTTTTCGAGTCGCTCATAAAGGTTTTTTTTTTTTTTTTGCCCTAGACAACTTTTATAACTATTTTTTTTTTTTTGTAATTAGTTCAACTTTCATATAACAAAATAAAAAATTAGCGCTGCAAGCAAAAAATATCGTTAAATTTGTAAAAAACTGAAAAAGCTCATTTTCAGAGAGTGTCTTGGGTACTTTTATATTAGCAATGATAATTCTTGTTGAAGTTTGCAACGAGATGGAGGACTTCTGTAATGTTTCATATACAACATCTGAACAATATATCAATGCCAGAGAATCGCGAATAACAAGAGACGTGGCAGATCCAAAAAAAAAAAAAAAAAAAAAAAAAAAAAAAAAAAGTATCTCAATTTTTTGATACATATAACCCGTTTCCTGACACGCCAAATATCATGTCTATTTTTCCTGGAGTAATTGGAGGAGATTCAAATAACTGCTACGAAGATTATGAAATCGGTAAAAGATCGGCAGAGTCACTAGTGGGCCATAATTTTGGAAGTGTCAAGTTCCAGCGAAAAAATGTTGTATTATCTTTGAAAACATTGGTATATTCATTAAAGTGAATGGTGTGAAAGTAGGATAGATCCATTACTGTTGTTCCAAAGAAAATCATTGCAAATAACAGAAAAAATTATACGAAAAAGTATTTACAATACGAATTAGCTCCATAACTTCTTTCACTGTTTAACGATAGTGGGTTCAAAAAAAGTGTTAAATCTGATTTTTACGCATATTTCACAAGTCTCAATGCTCTACCTAGCCATGACAATCTTGTTCCTATCGTTGATGGAGGATTTTTATTACATAAGGCGATTTGGCCAAAAAATGACAGCATTGCAGATATAAAAAAGAAATATTTAAGTTATGTTCAAAATAGCTATGTTGAAAACGGCCACATTATATTTGATAGTTATCCTAATGACGATAAAAATTATTCCTCGAATCCTACACTAGCACCAGCAGCTTCAACAAGTACGAAATCAAGTGAACGATCACGAAGAAAAACGTCTGTAGCACCAAATTTTCACGAGTTTGAGGATCACGTTCGGATACCCCTTTTGCCTCAATCATTTTTATCAAATGAAAAAAAAAACAAACAAACAAAGATAAGTTGATAAAAGTGTAATCTGCTGGATTTACTTGCGCACAAGCTGAAGAAGATGCAGACTACCTTAAAATTGATACAGCAATAAAAATCGCGGAAACAAATAAAATTGCTGTGATTGTTGGACAAGATATCGATCTTCTTGTATTATTGAATCAATTGAATGTCAATAATTTGGATGTTTGTTTTTATAAACCAGGAACAAATACTGTAGCAGATTCTTATTACGGTTTGGATAGCTTCATCCGAACTCATTTCAGAAACATATTGCATTTTTACACTGTTTTACTGGATGTGACACATCTGGATTTACTGGAAAAGGAAAGAGAGTATCCATTAAATCATTGGTTTGTTTACAAAATCTCACTCAGCTGGCGGATACTTTTATGATAAAGATGCTGACAAAAAGGAAGTGGGGAAAAATGGTAGTGAATTAATAGCATCAATTTATTCTTATAAAAAAAATATACGCTCCACGATTTGCGAGTTGAAATGTATCAAAAAGCTTCAATAAAATCAAATTTTAAATTACAAAAGCTACCACCAACTGAAGGACTGCAAGGCAGCATTCGTTCAGGGCATATCTTCGACTTCAAACGTGGCTTGGAAACAAGAAAAACCCTACGGATTGGGGTTGGAAGATATCGACAGAAGGAATTTTAATGCCAAATTGCACCGAAGACAAGTTGATCCCTGATAATCTGCTTGAACAAATTTCTTGCAATTGTCAAAAAGGTTGTAATACGTTAAGGTGCAGCTGCCGGAAACACAGATTAAAATGCTTTAATTTATGTTTGGATTGTTTTCGTGTAAATGAGTGCTCTAATATTGAGCAACAAGCTATAGAAATCGATGATTTGGATCCATCGGAAGAACCTGAAGATATTCAACACGGAACTGAATAGACAGAACAAGAAGAAAATGAAGATGAAGAAAAAGAAGAAGAGGAGGAAAAAGAAGAAGAGAAAGAAGAATATGAGGAATTACAAATAAAAAGAGTTAAATATAATTTAAAACTTTGTACGTTCGTTAATGTGCTAAATGTTCAATAAACAAAGTTCACTGGATTACCGTTACGTTGCGCTTTTTTGATTAATTTATAATTTTGAAATGGATGAAAATAATTTAATAACCTTAAAAAACCATAAATAAAATTGTTAATAGTATTTTATATCAATTTATCAAAGTGGTTTCAATAAATAATATGATATTTTTAAGTAAAATGAGAAAAATCACATGATTTTGATTTTTAAATTGTAGATTTTTAAATTATCTACAACTTTCTCATTTAACTTTTTTCCATAAAACAAGTATTTATGCCGAAAATCGCGAAAAACCTATTTTCACCCCTTTCAACCCCCACCCCTCAGCGACTGCAAACATTCAGCTCCTGAATTTTTTACCCAGCATTAGTAACCATTTCTTCCACCCAATCCTGCTGAGTTCATCCTGTTAGGAATTTTGTTATAAATCGACCCCATTTTGAGGTAGTTCGCCTGGACTATCATACAATATTATTTATATTCTTAATTATCCAGTGAGTTGATTTGATAATCTTATGCTCCACTTCTGTTTAATTATGCAAAACTAGTTTTGCAGGCTTTTGCCTGCATCCTCAGTTGCGAGTCGACAAAACATTTATATGTTTTCAATACTTTGACAATCATGCAGTGGGCAGGATGTGAGCAACAGCACTATGTGCCTGGCTATTGGCCCTGTCCACAGGCAGAGAAAAACAAAATGAATATTCAATATTTATTCAATGTTATTATTCCTAGAGCAAGAATGTACAGTTCTAAGGAACCAATACATAAAGAAAAAAGTAATTAAACCTGGAAGGTATTAGAAGATTCAGTGCTTTGCAGTTATATCATTGGGAATTTTCCTGAATAATAAATCAAAGAACATAAAGTGTAACTCTCAAATAATAACATGCAAATAATGGCAATTTTTTTTTATTTTTTTACGGCCACTCTTTAACATCTCAAGTCATTAGCGTCCCATTCAATTCAGGGCATTAAATGGCCAATTAATTTTACTCAAAGACCTCTTTTTTCAGGTTTGAGGTTCTTTATCATGCCGTAAATGTACAACATTGGACCCACGGCTTTACTTTCCTTCTGAAGGAAGCCATAGTTAGGATTTTTATCCCAAAAAAATCCATTGGGCCGGCTGGGATTGAACCCACGATCTTGGTTTAGAAGGCAATATGGATACCACTACACCACCAGGACCAACAAATAAATAATGGCAATGTATTTATAGTCATACAGAAGATGAATTAAATTGTCATTCAATTTTCACTTTATTAACATTAAATGAACTTTTTTTTGTCAAGTTTTTGTATCATTAAATTTTTTCAACCAATTCCATTAATTCTGCAGCGTATGTATTTTTTGTAATATTTTTTTGCACTGATAATCTAAGTTATCACATCCAAATTTCCCACTTCATATTCTAAAATTTAATGCAAAAACTGAAGAGGTGGATAAATGTGTGCAAATCTTGGTTTCAATTATTATAATTTTGAAGGCCACCCTTCACCATTCACAAGTTTTCACCAAGTATGTACATTTTTTTCTTTTTTAACAGGTTTAATGCCAATTTTAAATATTGGGGCATCAGAGGTACTGAACACTGATGATATATGAGATGAAATGATGATAAGGAAAGGATTTTTTTTTTAAAGGAAGCAAGCTTCCAGGCCTAAGTTTTAGGGTACCTCTCTCGCATTTGCCATTTAAGAGGAAAATTTGGAAAAAACCTCAGTCAGGAAGGATGGTCCTGGTGGAAATCAAGCTCCAGATCTCCTGCTCAAGAGTACGCCTGTGCCTTAATGACCTCAGCCACTCACGGCGGTATCTACAAAATTATTTATATTAACTATAATAATATCCCTTTTATCAGGCATTGACCATTAGAAACCACATAACACTTAAAAAAAACATAAAAAGAAAGGATAAAGTCTCATTATCTATTAATAACTGCACAGCAGCATTGCCCAATGGTAGCTGTGTAGTCTTGAAACAAAATATGCACCTGAGATTGCAGATATCAACTGAAGCAGACAGAAAATCATGAAATAGAAGAAAAAGTGTTTTATATTTAATTGATAGCTATTAAAGACATTAGAAAGACAGACAAAATTGAACACGTGGAAAGGGGAAAAAAACCCTACATCCACAAATCCAAAAATTACCTAATGAAATTTGATATCCTGGGAAGAAAAAAAGAGTCTTTAAGTTTATCAGACATCCATCAAAGTAAAAGAGTACATCCCCCACAGACTATGGCAATCCTTCTGACAGTTGCAAAGTAGCTAATGATGCAGAAAAAGGTCCATGAAGCATGCTCCATTAAAAGTATGTTAGCGAAGCTGCAGAAGTGTTTTGTGCATTATACCAATAACTAATTCATTTTACTTTTGACAGTTCCGATTGTGATATATGCTAAGAATTAAAAAAGATTTTATCAGCATCCTCCACATTTATAGTCTTTCTATTATATTGAATTGTCAGCAAAACTGCCAACCATACATTTTTGCACAATAGCAATAAAGTTAACAATACATTTTTTGGTTCACATCTGGAGTTTCATTTGCAAAACAACTATGCCTAAATCATAGCAACTAATCATTAAGGTATTCTCTGTATCTGAGTCTGAGAGACCCCTTGAAGATTAAAAATAGCATAACTGGTATTTCTTTACGGAAATACTGTCTACTTTGTACGTGGATTTTGAAAAACTGCTCTCATCCTCCATGTTACTTGAGAAAATTTAAATGTTCATGCTAGTTATTCTTGATTGCTATTTTTTTATTTCTTTCAGATCACCAAGGCTTTCAAAGTAATTAACTTTAATGCCATGTAGTGGCAAAAGAAGTGTAGTGAACATAGGATGTTACTCAAAAGTAATTTGATTGCAATCTTTGCATATGCTCATGATTTGCTCAACCCTTTAAGAACATTTACTCTATGTATGTAAGCATATACACAATTTTTTAAATGGAAGATAGATGACTTGAATGGAAGATTTTGGATTTGGTTAAGTACAATTTATCCTGAAATTCTAATACTATTTAACTTGGATGTTGTATGTATGGTTACAATTTAAATTGATTCAGCCAGTTTATTGTATGAAAGAAAATAGGGCTTGATCTATAATATTCATCATTCACTTGTACTTTTTTTTAGATATACATAGGCACACTCAGGGGCTACATCCATTTTCAATGTTGTATCAAATATCAATGAAAACTAGGATATTATTGTATACATTAATAACATGCACATTTTATTCTCAAGATCAAGATTTCCTCAGCACCAATCTAAACTCTGCTTCTTAACTGCTTAATGCCCAGGTTGTATGGTTATAAGAAGCCTCTTATTCTTTCCTTCTTTATTTATCTTATTTTTCTTTCTTTCTATATCGATCCCACTTCTCTTTGACTTTTCCCACTCTCTCATTTTCAGGATGCTTTCAACACCCTTATTTCTTAACATTTTTATCATTATATCCCCCTGTAAATTATGCTATTTATTACTCCAAACTTTTTCCTGCCACCCTTTAACCAATAAATAATGGAACAATCTAACTACTCCCCCACACATATTAAATCCTCCATTGTCACTTCGTCTATATCCTTTCATAAGTATTATTCCATTACACATCCATGTCCAACCCACCCTACCCTTTGATCACAAATATCAATACACTTCTCTCATCCCCAATTATGTTTAATTCTTTTATATACAACCAAACTAGCCCAAATCTCCTGTTTTTCAATATCTTCTATCCCCTGTATTACCATCTTCCAGAATCCATTCACATTACTTTCACTCATTCTCCACATTCTGCATAATACTTGCTAATCTCATCAATAACCACCTGGAGTGCTATTACCATTATTGCTCCTGTTATAAGATCATCAGCAAAGAGTAATCCTGGTATTTTCCTCTTGCCAACTACCAGATAATGTCTATTTTTTTAGGTTCTATACTCTGTAATTCTGTTTCTATTACATCTAACACAAAAGCGGTTTTCTTCATACAGTCTTTGTAATCTCAGCACAAACTCATTACTCACTACTTTATGTTTTAGCTTATAAGCAAAGGCATCCCTGTTTATTGTATCAATCCTTTTTCAAAATCTGAAAAGAATCCCTTTTTATTTCTCAAATATTTATCCACTGTAGTGCAAATTATCACTATACTGTATAAAGTTCTCCTATCTTTTCTGAAACCTGCCTGGAACTCAAGAGAATTTACCTTCCTTCTCCACCCATTCATGTTATCTTCAAGTCAATATACCTGTTTATATCTTCCCCAGTATGGATAACAGACTAATTCCTCTATAATTATTTGGCTTATTAATATCCCCTTTTAATTTATATAAGAATACTATCATACTTTCCAGTACTCAGGTATTACCTTCCCCTTCTTTATTTTATTTAATATTTCAGTTAACAGTATAATACCACCCTCAATTTCTGCAAATGCTTTCCAGGACTCCCCTGGAATTCCAACCCTTCTAGCTGCCTTATTCCTTTTCAATGTTTTAATCTGGTCTCCTAACTCCTTCATATTAAATTCTTTATCCAAACATTCTACCCTATGCATAACATTACTCCATACTTTTCTACCCTCCAAACTCCTACCAGGTTCCTAAAATAATTAATCCATTCCTTTGACATTATTTTATTCCCTTCCCCTTCTTTCTCTGATCTCCTATACTACTACCCATATATATTTACTATCTTTTGAAACTTTCTTAATTTTCTCACTCATTTTCCACTGACTCTTCCCTTTCTCTTGTATTAAACATTTATAATCTTTTTTTTTTATTTATCTATCTTCCTTCTTTTCCAACCTTCTCCACCTAACTGCCAATTTTATATATGCAACAGCTTGTCAATCATTTTTAAAACGTTTCATTTCTACATCTAAATGTTACATCATAGCTAACATGTAAACATTGCTTATTAGAATTAAGAGTGGGGTAGGAGGAACTTGAAAATGTAGTATCTGTCTTACATTACTTTATTAGTGGTGATTCATTTAGTAAGTCACAGCAACATCACCTCATTAATCAGGAGAAGAGTCATAGACAAAAACAATGAAGAGAAACATAACCCTTAAAATTAACACCAAAAAGTGGAAGGATATTCAGAACATATGGCCACTCTACAAGCATAAACCCATAACGAAGCATTACCAATTATGCCTGGATAGTTCTATGATTGTTTAGCTCACCACCTCAACAAAATTCAAATATATCAGTCCAGCATATGTATACTCTCTCAACTACCACATTAAATTATGTATGAAGAACACCTTCATTGTCAGAAGCTCAATTTTTGCCACACGAACAACAAAAACAACATATACTAAGCAAATTATATGCTTGCTGGAAAAATTCTTTCAGTCACAGATTAGGAAGCTAAACACCCATCAGTTTTCCTGGTATTACTGATTAAATTGTTAAAAGTCCTGTATTATCTGGATTTCCTGCTTTTGTAGGTTAAAAAGCTTGACTTTTATACCCACCAAACACAGAGTGAAACATCGTCTATTTTGAACCTGATATCAAGTTATGCAATACAGATAAATTAAAAACTACAACTTGCAGTTAAAACTTACAAATTATTAAATTATTGCAAGTTGATGTTAGTGTGGACTTTAGGTATGCAGTTGCACAATAAGCCTTTTAGACTGACATGTGAGAGGTTGATAAAACTGCATATAAAAACCCCCATTATCCATTCATCCATCGTCTATCCACTGTGCACTTATTGTTACTGTGTTTCTGCTTTATGAAGTGAACAACTTTACCCAACCTTAGCATCTGAATGAATGAATGAATGAATTCTATTTCAGCAAATAACATTACAATTAGATTTACATTTTTCCCACCTACCTTTATAAGTATAAGTATAAGTACCTTTATATGAAGTTTCATAACTTCATAATTTGTATTAATTAAAAAATTATACATTTTCAATAAAATGTCATTTAGTTTTGCTTATTTAACTGATTACTGAACCCTTGTCTTCCACTCATCAACAGTTTCCTACTGGAATATCTGGAAGACTTTTAATTATTCTATTGAAATAAAAGTTTATTACAAATATATCTCAACAAACTACATAATATACTACACTCAAATATACATACATTTGAATGAATTTATTTCTTCAAATCAATTTCATGCAATTTTCACAAACAAGTAAATGATTTAAGTTCCATGTTCTCAATACATATAAACTTACTACTATTGAATATTTAAATTTCTTACTTAATCACCATGACTTTATGGAGTTGTATTCCTTCCATACCCCGTTATAATTAACACCAAGCTGAATATGTAATGGGGATATTTATTCACTCCTAGATAGGGCAAATGTCGACATTGTTGTTCCCATTTGTCTTGCCCACCTTCCATAACCATTTTTGTCTCATCTGCCTATGTATTTTCCAAGTTTCTTCATATTTTTCTGATTTTAGATTTAAAATTCTTCTGCCTCTTATTTCATTTGATAAGTTTTCCCACTCTCGTAATAGGAACTGTTCCCTCCAAAACTTGGTTTGCTTATATTCTAATATACAATGCCAAGTACTATCTGGTTCTTCATACATGAAACATATGCCCTTAATATATCCATTTCTTATCTCACTTAAATATATTACTCCTGTTCTGAACCATGCCAGTACTTCCCTTCCTACCTTATTGCAGGTTTCAATATATCTTTCTCTTCCCCATACATTTTTTTAATGTGCTATATAATTTCAGAGATTTTTTGACATTAAGATTAGCCCATATTTCCTGTATTTCAATATCCTCAATTCTTGTTTTTATCTTTTTCCAAAATCCTTTTCCAATTCGTTCTCCCTCATACTATATTAATCCCATGCCTACTTCATGCAGAATATTTGGGACTTTAGATATTCAAGTTCCTCTCCTCTTAATTTTTCCTTGTGCTACTATATGCTGCTTGATGATATTCTCCTCTTCTAGTCTCCCTATTCTATTCTAACATTTCAGTACTCTTCCTCTGACGTTGCTTTTATAGCCCAATCTTCCTAGTTCCATTAGAGCAACCTCATTATGTGAAGATCTAGGTAAGTCTAGGAAAATTCTATTAAATAGTCTATTTATAACATTTATTACTCCATCTGGCCCCCAAATTTCTGTTCCTCACATCATTCTGCTCTACACTATCTGAATCATATATTTTCTCTAACCATTTTACTTGCATATTTTGTATTTCATTTACACAATCTGATTACATTTCATGGCCATTTTTCCTTCTGCTAATGCTTTTCTTTTTTGGTCACTCCATTTCCCATTACTAGACCAGGTAATCAATTTTCTTCACAACCTCAATTTCTGTGCCCTCTTACCCCATTTATCCTGATTTTTTAATTTGAAACCTTTTTCATCACCATACTCTTAGATTTAGGTTTATCTTGAGACCCCATTCTCTACAAAATGTACCTAATCCTTCAAGTGATTGTTTTAATCCTACGCTTGTTAAAAAAACCTGTTGCCAGATCATCTGCAAAGAGCAAACCCCAGTATCTCTATGTTGTTTATAGTTGGTGAATGTACATTATTTTTACTAAATTTTTCTAAATCATCATCAATAAATAGATTGATCTTAAATATTATACTTACGAAGCTGTTGACAATGGAGTGGCAATATAACCTAAATTTAGGTATTCATTTTTTACACTAAACTCCATTCACTTACACAAAAGTAAGATGCATTTCGAGAGAAACTCCCCCATCTTCAGTTGCTCACTGAACTGCCGTTACTCGAAATGATGGCTGGACAAACGGATGTTCCTGTGGTGGCCTCTGTTGGTTGAAGTAGGAAGTCGCTCAGTTCATCCATAGGAGGAAACTCGAAATTCATTAGGTTTTCTCTATTTTTTAATATGAAATTTTTTTCCTAAGTGGATTACCCAATGGATTGTGAAGATGTTTCAGCAGTTTAATTCCCGGTTTTATTTCATGGTTTTGGGTCCAAAAGTGAGCTGCTACTGCTGATTTATTCACCTGTTTAAACCAAATATTCCTAAAGTGTTCTTTCCTCCGAATTTCCAAATTTCTTTTTGTTTTGCCTATGTAGCTCTGTTCACAATCTGCACATTTTATTTCGTAAATTCCTGATTTCTGTTCTGTTGGTATGTAGTCTTTTACTGAGCAATCTAATAAATTCTTGATGTATCTGTTCTTTGGGGCTAACATTATCCCATGTTTTTGAAGATTTTCTTGAACTTGTTGTGGTAAATTGGATTGTACGTGAAACTTTTGAATTTGTATTCTTCTTTTGCATTTTTCAGTGTGGAAACTTCCCTTAATCCTTTTTGTCTTTTAGATTTATTGATAATTTTTATCACTGTGTCTTTGATGAAAGCATTGATTATAGCTGTCTTTATTATTTGTTTGTATTCGTTGTACTCTGCTTCTGTGAGAGGAATATTCATCAATCTGTGTGTCAAACTGTGAAAAGCATATTTAGTGGAATGGGGTTATAACTCTCATTTTTTATGTAGTTTTCTGTGTGTGTTTCTTTTCTGTAAATTCCAAAATTCAAACAATCTCCATTTCTTATAATTTTTAAATCTAGAAAAGGTAGCCACCCATTTCTTTCTTCTTCTATAGTAAATTGTATGGATTCATGTTGCAAATTAAGAAGTTTCAGGGCATCTATTGAGTGTTTCTTCGGTATTATTGCAAAAATGTCATCCACATACCTATACCACGACTTGAAAATTAAAGGTAAGACTTTTGTGATGTGTATTTCAAATTAGCTAATGAATAACTCTGCTAGAAAAGGTGACAAAGGGTTTCCCATAGCTAGGCCTTCACTTGTTGGTAATATTTTTTGTTCAAGCTGAAGTAATTTTGTTTAATGCAAATATTAGTAAGTTTTAATAAGTCTTCTATTTCTTCTGTTTTTAAATTTATTGATGTTAACCATTTCTTTAACATAAGCATAAGTTTCTCTGTTGGTATGCTCGGGAATAAGGCTTATACAACAAATGATACCATTATATCTCCAGTTGTAATTCTGCTATTTTTAAGTTTTTTGACTAGGTCAACTGAATTTTTAATGCTCAAACTTTGGAATCTCTTAAAAGAATTGAAGACTTTGATCAATATTTTTGCTACCTGGTATGTGGGTGAATTGATATTGTTTATTATTGGTCTTGTGCATTATCATTTTTAGGTATTTTAGGTAGGGCATAAACCCTGAGTAGTACTGGATTACTCTTGTGTGACATTCTGTTTTTCAGTAGTGGATAGTGTTTTGACTTCATTTTATGTTTTGTTTAACATTTTATTGCATTTATTGAGTGGATTCTTTTCAATTGGTTTGTAGTCTTTTCCTTTTAACATAAATTCAACTCTATTTATGTATTCATTTTCGTCTAAAATGTCTATTTTATTACCTTTATCTGCCTTTATGTATATTACTGGTTTTTCTTTTATTTGTTTTAATGCTGTTCTGTAGTTTATTGATTTCTTTTGGTTTTTTATGTTCTCTAAAACTTTTTTGCATTTACTTTTGACGAACGATTTTTCCCTTTCATTTAGTTGTTGGGTGGCTATGTTTATGTGGGCTATGTAATCTTCTATATTATCTGAGAAATCTATACAAGTTTTCAGGCCTTTAGTTAGGAGATTGATTTCATTTTCAGAAAATGCGGCACTCAAAAAATTAACTACTTTATCTGTTGTGTGCATGGGATAACATGGGATAATGTTAGCCCCAAAGAACAGATACAACATCAAGAATTTATTAGGTTGCACAGTAAAAGACTACATACCAACAGAACAGAAATCAGGAATTTATGAAATAAAATGTGCAGATTGTGAACAGAGCTACATAGGCAAAACAAAAAGAAATTTGGAAATTCGGAGGAAAGAACACTTTAGGAATATTCGGTTTAAACAGGTGGATAAATCAGCAGTAGCAGCTCACTTTTGGACCAAAAACCATGAAATAAAACCAGGAATTAAACTGCTGAAACATCTTCACAACCCATTGGAGTTATCCACTTGGGAAAAAATTTTCATATTAAAAAATAGAGAAAATCTAATGAATTTCGAGTTTCCTCCTATGGATGAACTCAGCAACTTCCTTCTTCAACCAACAGAGGCCACCACAGGAACATCTGTTTGTCCAGCCATCATTTTGAGTAATGGCAGTTCAGTGAGCAACTGAAGATGGAAGAGATTCTCCAGAAACGCATCTTACTTTTGTGTAAGTGAATGGAGTTTAGTGTAAAATATAAATACCTAAGTTTAGGTTAGATTGAACTTAATTTACATCCCTGTCTTAGACCTACATTGTTTGATATTTTATCTGTAACCCTCCCTCATTCACATTTAATACAAAATTCATTTTCCTTATAAATATTTTGAATTACCTTTATAAACTTCTGACTTACTTCTTTTTTTCTCACTTTGATACAAAGTGTTTACCTACAAACTGTGTCGAAAGCATTTTCTAAGTCCAAAAACAACAAATAGATTCTATCTCTTTTGTTACCGAGATATTTATTGGCCAATGTTCTAAATATAAAACGTATTGTCAATTGTTCTTTTACCTTTCCTAAAGCCTAATTGAAAAACTGAAATTTTCATTTCTTTCTTGCCCCATTCTTGCTGCCTCTTTGCTAACATTCCAGTGAAAATTTTGCCAATAATTGAAAGTAAACTAATTCCTATATAATTTGCTGGGTTCCTAATTCCCTCTTAACTTTTATAAATTGGCATTACAATTCCCACTCTCCAATTTTTTGTATTTTTCCATCTTTAAAGATTAAATTCGCTAACTGCACCAACATGTTTAATCTGTTTAGGTCTTTTACCCAAGTTTTCCAACATTCTCCTGGGATTCCATCTATTCCACGTGCCTTGTTGCATTTTAACTTTTTGACTTGTTCCAGTACTTCATTTAAAGCAATTTTGCTATCTAACAGGTTTATTTTCCATTAACGATAATTTGTTAATCAAACCATCTCGTATAACCAAAGTTTTTACTCCCAAAAGACCCTGAAAAACTTACACCACAATATTGGTGGCACCACATTATCCCCTTCTTTTCTTTGTGCATTTTGCCTATCATAGCCAAATTGTCTTGTCATCATTCTTTTTTACTGCCTCCTTTAGTTTCTGACTAAGCTTTCCTTCCCACTCTTACATTTTTGCCTCTTATACAAAACTGTATTCCCATCTTTCTATAAGGTAATTACCCCTCTCTATCTCCTCCCTTGTTTGTCTCCAGCATTTTAACTCTCTCTGTACACTTCTTCCTGCTTTTGAGCATTCTTTATCATACCAGCTATCATTTATTTTTAGCCTTCTCTCAGATATTTTCATTTTGTTTCTTGTTCTTTTGATGGTTTCCTCTATACTAGAAATACTTTCTTAAACTTTTCTGTCCTCTAATGATGTTAACAAATTTCTTACCCCAAAACATTTTACTTCTTGATTTAACTTTGTATGAAACAATTTAGCTAAAACATTTTTCCATTTGTGTAGTTTTAATTGGATACCTAACCCGAGAAATAGCATCTGTTAGCAAGCTTGGAATAGTAATATTTTTAAAGATTCTGTTTCAGGTCCTTATGAAGTGCACAGAAGAGTAACTTGCAGTTCAACTCCTAACAACAGAAACAAATTTTATGTTAATCTAAAAAACTGAATAAAAATATAACTGCTTTGTGTGTATGTAAACAATATTTTTAAATGGAAGTTTGTAATGTGCTAAATGAATTTTAGAATTTAAAAGGTGAGCATGATGTCAAAGCACATGTATTGTATTTCTGCACATGTTCCAAGGAACTAGCTACTAAAAAAAAAAAAAAGGTCTTAAATTATACATTTTTCATTAAAAAAAATACATGAACATATGTATGAATGTATATATATATATATATATACTTACTTAGTTGAGGCTAGTGAATTTATTTCATATCACCATAATGCTAAACATGGTTTAAGTTATTATAATTGCAGCAAATTGATAGGCACATCCTAAAGGATTCACATTAAGCAAAGAAAACATTCCATGGAAGAACCAAGGCAAAGGCTTTTGTAATTAGCATTTTGACTCCTAAGAGCATTGAAGACTTACAAGCACAAAACTTTACTAAATTTTTCTCATTGGCCACTGGCACATTCAACAAAGGAAATAGGAAATAATTTCCAGTTTTTATTACATTATTTTGAATCCTGTAAAGGGATCCGTGGAATATAAACTTTTAAATTAAGAACTTAAATTTTGTTTTAGGTTTTGGACTTTGTTAAGGAAAGTGATTGGGTCCAATAGCTGGTATCCATAAACTTTTAAAACAATGCAAAGAGAAATTCAGATTTCCTTTTGATAATTTAGCTTTATATAGGATTTTCTTTTTGCTGGTTAATCAGATACTAACACATTAACATCTAGTAATATATAGAAATTTTTGATTAACTAGTGAAATTAATTTGGGGACAAGAAAGCTTTGAAAAGTGACAACAATAAACTACTAAAAGTAAACTGTAATGTTAATGAAATCACTACTTTTGCAAATGTCCATGATTTATTAGATATTAATATTGTGACTGTGATTTTAAAACATTGCACAGATTTTTATTCTTCTGTAAGGTAAAGAGCAGGCTTGATGTCATTTGTTGAAAGTGAATCACTGTACTCTTAAGGCAGATCCCATCTAGAGATCTATATTTCTAAATAGTAGAAGAGAGTTTTTATTTAAATGTAAATTGGAACTTGCACAAGTGAGGCTAATCATATTAATTGATATCATTGTATGATTCAGTTGAACTATACACTGTTAAAGCTTCACTTACTTTTCATAAATGTATGGAACCGCTTTCCAGAACATTTAGTTCCCATTTCCAGCCAGGTTAAAGTTCAACTGTTGGATTATTCGTTGAGCTGTGGGAATGTATATTCTGCTCTGGTGGTGGTGTGATAAACTTGTAGTTTATGTTTCCATCCCCGGCAATGTCGAAGTTCATTATGCTGTCTGTATTTGTAGATGTAGATTTTCTCCCAGATTGCTAATTCCGTAGATCCTTGTACTGATTTTAATAATTTTGCTTTATTTATTATGTGGTGATTTTATGTCCAAAAGTGATATGCTACTGCAGATTTCTCTATTTGCTTGTACTTTATGTTCCTGAACTGTTCCTTTAACTGTGTGCCTATGTTTCTCTTTGTTTTTCCAATGTAGATTTTTTCACATTCTGCACAGTTTATTTTGTAAATACCTGATTTTTCTTCTTGAGGAATACTGTCATTAACATTATCTATCAGGAAATTTTTAACATTAAATCTATTAATCAGTGCCAACCTGATATGAAAATCTTTTAAGAATATTCTGAAATTTTTTGTAGCCCATGAATTTGTGAATTTTGTGAATTTTTTAAAAATTAGTTTATCTTTTCTTGCTGAAAGTGTTGTGGTTTCTTTGATATGTTTTTGTCTCTTGAATTTCTGCACCTATCTATGTACTAGTTCTTTTTTAAAACCATTTTTAACTGCTGTTTCTTCTATTTGTTTGTATTCATTAAAATATTCTTCTTTGCTAATTTGTAGGTTAACTAGCCGGTGTGTTAAACTGTTAATTACTGCATGTTTGTGCACTGTGGGGTTAAAACTGTCAGCTTTGATGTGATTATCTGCATGTGTATTCTTTCTGTATATTCCAAATTTAAGATTTTCTTGGCATTTTATTATTTTAATATCCAAGAATGGCAGCATGTTATCTGTTTCTATTTCATAGTAAATGATATGTATATAGTATATTTAGAACTTTTAAGGCATCGTCAATGAGTTTTTCGTCAACTATGGCAAATATATCATCTACATATCTGTACCATACCTTAAATATGTATGGAAAAGCTGTGTTGATGTGTGTTTCAAATCTACTCATGAAGAGGTTAGCTAGAAATGGAGATAAGGGGCTGCCCATTGTAAGTCATATGGTTAAAGGAACATTTCAGGAACATAAAGTACAAGCAAATAGAGAAATCTGCAGTAGCATATCACTTTTGGACACAAAATCACGACATAATAAATAAAGCAAAATTATTAAAATCAGTACAAGGACCTACGGAATTAGCAACCTGGGAGAAAATCTACATCTACAAATGCAAAGACAGCATAATGAACTTCGACATTGTCGGGGATGAAAACATAAACTACAAGTTTATCACACTGCCACCAGAGCAGAATACACATTCCCACAGCTCAACGAATGATCCGACATTTGAACTTTAGCCTGGCTGAAGTTGGGAACTAAATGTTCTCGAAACAGTTCCATACATTTATGAAAAGTAAGTGAAGTTTTAAGAGTGTGTAGTTCAACAGAATCATACAATGATATCAATTAATAAGTAGAAGAGAGACTTCTAGAAAATTATTTTGCAACTTCATGCTATTTTCATAACATCTCAGATAAGCTCTCTTTCTGAAAATATTTTTTTTCAACATGACAATGTGCTTATATTTAAATTATCTTACCTTTTTAAATATTTTATGGTTCTTTTGTGCTATAATGCTCAAATTAGAGGAAAACAGTATAACAGCGAATGAAACATATACCAAGATTAAGCTGAAACAAAAACTTACAAAGAGAATTAACAATAACTTTGTAGGCAGGGAAAACAAATGATTAATTGACAGTCTTTTACTTAAAAGACAACAAAGGGATTATGAAAAATATGTTGAGTTTATACCCTACTTGTTGAAATTTCCATAAAAAGTTTGATTTCAATAAACATAATGACTTGAAAAAAACTTTTAAGTTGTTGAGTAAAAATTGATATTTGAAAGTACTACTAAGCCTTAAGAATTTTCAGAACATTACAAACATTTTGCCTTTGATGAAATAAATGAAGAATTTCAATATTAATTCAATTTGGAATCGAACACAGTGAAACATGCACTAATAATCTCAGTGAGTCGGAATATTAGAACATTCTTTTTGGTTTCACATATATGAGATGTTACTCAGGACATATGTTTCGTGGACATTTTTTCCACATCATCAGCTGTTCACTACTAATGGATCATTCATAGAAGTTGGGAAGGTAGGAATCCGGGTGGACTCTTGTGGTCTTATGATGAACTTAAATAATGAGTTGTCTCCTTCTGGGATATCAAAATTCATAAGGTATGAAGAATATTGTAGATATAAAGAAACAATGCAGGAAATAAGCAAGCAGAATTTTAAAAGTGCAGAGAAAAAGCATTTTTTCAGCAAATTTCCTACATATAAAGACCCTAATATGTACATGTTGATCTCTTATATTTAGCATTTCACGGCCAAATTATTTTGTTGAAAGATTTTTTTTTCAATTCTTAAGAAAAAAATTGATCTGATGAAAGAAAAAAGTGTTCACTACAACAAATGAAATAAGAAATTGAAGTTATATTAAATTACGAGACCTGTCCAGAAAATAAGTTCCAGTTCGGAAAAAAAGGCATAAAATATCTGTTTTCACAACATTTATTTCTACATGAAAGAGCATTCCTTAACCTATTTTTTGACATAGTTGCCACCATTGTTCAGGCATTTGTCATAGCAGGAAATCAATTTCTGTATGCCCTCTTCAAAGAAAGATGCTGCCAGTGAAGAGAGCCACTGCTGAACACCTTTTTTTTTCCATCACTGTCAAAGCGCCTTCCTCCGAGCTCACGCTTCATGTTCAAGAACAAGTGGTAGTCAGTAGGTGTGAGATCAGGGCTGTATGGTGGGTGATTGAACTGCTCCCAACCAAATTGTTCAATATTGTTTTGTGTGACACCAGCAGAATGAGGACGTACGTTATCACGAAGCAAAACAATGCCTTGATTGAACATTCTATGCCTTTTGTTTTGAATTGCATGCCAAAGATTTCTCAATGTTTCACAGTATTGTACTGCACTGATGGTTGCATCTCTGGGAAGGAACTCGAACAAGCAGAATGCCGCGTCCCTCGCAGAACACAGTGCACATAATTTTTCATGCTGACAACATTGTTTTGAATTTTTGTCATTTGGGTGATCCTGTGTGCCCCCACTCCATTGACTGTTGTTTTGATTCTGGAGTGACATAACAAACCCAAATTACAACACTGGTCACTATCCTGTTTAAAAATTCATTTTCCTCATCACTGTATCGGGTAAGAAATGTGAAAGCACTATCATGTCACTTTGTTTTGTGAACATCTGTAAGCATTTTCAGAACTCAATGGGAACACAGTTTACGATAATTTAAGCACTTTGTGACAATCTCATGCACAACAGTTTTTGAAATTTGTGCAAACACATTACTTTTTTTTTTTTGAATGATTTATTTACGGATGCTCTTTAACAGTTCAGGTCATCAGCGTCACATTCAACTCAGGGAATGAAAAGGCCGACAAATTTTGCTCAGAGGCCTCTCTTTCAGGCTTGAGGTTCTTTTTCGTGCCGTAAATGTACAACATGGGACCCACGGCTTTACTTCCCTTCCAATGGAAGCCATACTTTGGATTTTTACGCCCCGAAAAAATCCATCGGTCCTGGCTGGGTTTGAACCCGCAATCTTGGGTTTAGGAGGCAAGTATGGTAACCACTACACCACCAGGACCGACACAAACACATTATAAAGCATTCTTATTTTGAACAGTCTGTTTTCAAGAAATGCTTCATTCACTTGTTTAACCAAACCATCAGTGACAACAGAAAGCCACCCTCTCCATGCTTCTTCATGAACATTGGATCATCCATCATTGAATTGCCTAATCCCTTTCACACCATTTCATCTGTCATCATTTTCACCATAAATCTGTAAAGTTGACAATGAATTTCAGCTGGCTTGCATTCAAAAACCGTATTATGAAATGCACTTCACAATCGGTGAGATCAGAAATTGTGTTAAACATTTCGAACGATCACAAACAACTATAAATGCAACACAATCTGACTGTAATGGTGTCAGTGTACAGACAACGAGCCAGAAAGACAAGTGCACATGCATGGAACTGCAAAACTAGCGTTGTGGTAGCAGTAGAACGAAATGGTACTTACTTTCCGGACAAGCCTCATATGATCACAACTGTCAAGCATCTTTTTATATCATTCAAATTTATGAACAAATGTTGATTAATGTTAAAAGGTTTGTAAATATGAATTTTCTAAGAATTAAGTATATCTTTATTTATATAAATTAGTAAGATTCACATCTTCAAATAAGCTACTAATTTTTCTAATTTTTCTGTGCTTGTTTAGTGGATGTATAAAAACAGCCTCTCCCATATGAACGCTAAGTTTTTGGCAAGCTGTTGACAGTGTTCCTTAATGAAGTTCTGAAAGCTTGCAGTCCTAATTACTGACTCTGTCATTCTAATATATTTTTTATTCTGCTATGAAAAAGCAGCATATGATGCTTCAAGAGACTAGCTTTTGTTCAAAGTTGCTATATTTAACTCCCAGATTAGAAATCTTCTAATGACTAATAATTGGTTAGGTTAGCCTTAAGAATGAAGTGTTAGTTATAAACAATGAGATTATGAATGTGATGTACTTTAATAAGATAATGTCATATTAGAAACACCACAACTTCAAGAGTGTCATCTCCTAAAATAATTTTGTCAACCATGATGATGACATTAGAGTGATGTTACAAACAATGGCAGATATGGGTACCGACATATTCTGTTTAGCACTGTAACAAGAAAATACTCAATAAGTGTACTTACGAAGCTGTTGACAATGGAGTGGTATATATATAAACAATGTATACAGTGTGAATGGAGTTAGTGTGAAGAAAATACTCCCTTAACTTTCTGAATAGCATATAATTTTATCTGAGAGTTAAAATACCTAATAATTCACACCTGTCATCTAATAATCCCAATAATTTATACCTGTCTTGAGTCTGTATCAAAAACTGCATCAAATGTGAATTCCTTAGGTGGTTCGCCAACTGCAGCCTGGGGATTTTCAACACAGACCATATTGTTGACAGTATCAACCTTGATGATCTGCCGATACCCTGCTTCCACTTCTTTCTCACTAAGTGGTCGCACTCGTACCACCACACGTACATTTTCCACTTCTCCATCTTCAATTGTCTAGGACAAAGGACAGGACATTAAACAGCATTCTCGTGATAAAATTTCACTATGAAATACTGAAGTTCTTATCAAAAATAATTTAGTGAGTTTAAATACAAAATATTTTCTTTATAAGTGTCATATTTGTAAAAGAATGTGCCATATTAAATAAATATATGAAGAATATTCAGTATTTTCTTCATAAATTTGCAAACACAAGCATAACTACAACCATACGATATACAATATGTCTAGTAGTTCATATGAATTTTTATTTATAATGTTCTTGATTTTGCTTAAGTTAACTGTTACAGTATTCACCATGTTGATACCTCTAAATTGCTAATGTCAGTGCAATTATTGGCTAAACATGCATGAGCTTGGCTGCTTGTGATGCTTACTACAAATGGAAGAGGAGTATATCACATCTCACTCCTTCCAACCTTGTTTCAACAGGTTTCATTCAGTCAGAGCTTGTGCAATACAAAGAAAGAGTGCTTTTGTTGTATTATAAAGTGGGTACATTATGTGTTCTATATTGATTTATTAGTGATTCTTAGTGTTTTAAGTTATGTTATAAATATTTTCAGATTGCCACAAGGGTACACATAAGCAAAATATTTTTATGTATATGCCATGTATATATTATTACAAATTCATTAAAGGAGGCTCCCCAATGTACCTTCTCCCTCCTCCAGAAAAGATGTAGGGTTAGTTGTAAATAAATTTAGACAAATAAAATCTATTCTTCATAGGTAGCAATGAGTGTGTGCTTATTTAGGTGAAACTAAACAAAACGAAGAAAGATTAGAATGTAGTTCCAAAGCACATGAAACACAAGTTTTGCAAACCAAAGCTTGGAAAGCTCAAAACTGTTAAAATTGAAAGTGTACAGTCGCTATTATTTAGCAATTGTTGCCACATGATGAGTCCAGTTATTTCTGTAATTAGATTTTATGGAGTACTAAGAATAATGTACTTGCTCAGTGCTTCATATTCTTCACTGACAAAGCACTGTTTCATTTAAATGGCCATGTTGCATCTCAGAACAATTGGTATTTGAGCACAAGGAAGCCTGAGTTTATACACAAACACCCTTACATGATGAGAAAGTTAATGTATTTGTGACAAGGTGCATATCTATTGTGACTTTAATTATAATTTTATGGTGTGATAATGCAGCCTAAAAGAAAGGCACAGACCCAGGTGCTCTCACAAACACTTTTTTTTATCACTGACAACCAGCCAGCTCAAGTTTGAGGGTTTTTTATAAGGTGCTAGTCTATTAGCACTTTAATACATATTTTAATTTTAAAATGTATGTTTATCCAGCAATTATAAAAGCAAAATCGTAAAACTTTTGACACACAACAAGCTGGTGATAGGCATAAAGCAATAGAAAAACTAAAACACTTTCGCAATGGCCAATCACTTCTAAAATAAGCAATTGAAATTTCTATGGTGTGTGATATAACTCAGCTTTCCAACTATACCTGAGGTGCTCAATAAAGAATGATCATAATTTTTTACAGGGATAATTTCTCGTGTTAAAATTGAACCTTATTATGTTTTGTTAACTTAATGAGTAACATACATATGGTATTAGTTTCATTTTCACTTCCAGTTCCTACCTGTGAGAAGTATACAAGACATGTTCAGTTCCCATCCCTACAGCTAAATGGAGGTGACATGCGAGGAACAATATGCTGCTCTGAAATTTTGCTTTTGTCTCAACAAATCTGCTGAGGCCTTTGCAATATTACAGAATGCCTATGGAGAATCTGTTCTTCCCTATGACAAGTTTTATGTTCATATGTGTCTGTGATTGCTTTGCAAACTCACCAAATGCTCCCAGGAACTAAACTAAATGGCACTGCTCAAAGATGGTTTAAAATGCTTAAAAGAGGGGAGGCAGTCAATTACAAAGAAAGGGGGTACCCATTTTGCTAATGAAAGAAAACATTATTACCACTGCTGTCCTTATTAGAGATGATTGTTAAATAACATTAAGAACAATTTCAGAAATTCTGAAAATTTCAGTGGGTGCCATCCAATTATTGGTGACAAAAGTGTTATTTATGTTAACACATTTTGTGATATTCAACATATCGTACAAAAATCAATGTGAGGTGTGTTCCTGACTTCCTATAATCCAGATTTAGCCCATGTGACATTCATTTCCCCAAATGGAAGAAACACTTTTATGGGCAGATTTTTCATCATCAGAAGCAGTAGTGAATACTGAGAAGCAATTATGAATCTGTTAAAAAATGGTTTTGAACATGTCTTTGAAGATCAGCAGAAATGCTTGGACAGGTGCATTGTATTCATTGGGGACTACTTTGAAAAAGACCATCAAAAGTATGAGGACGAGTACAGATATGTTGTCAAAAAAATTGATAATTCTTTAATGAACTCATAGTTCCTATGTGTTTCTTCTAAATGATTTCATAATTGATTGCTGACCCTAAAACTTTGTGTGAGAGACCTCCTCTTTGGAACTACTGAAATATGTAATTGCTTAAGTGTGGAACAATTTAGTTATTTCTGAATTGAATAAATTTTGTTTGATCATCATTTAAGATTAATTTGTTACTTTCAACCCATTCACTCAGTTCTTCAAATGACTTAATGGCTATATATGCCAGCTGCTCGGATATTTTTCCAGATATAAATAAACTAGTATCATCTGCAAAAAGTATTGCTTTAGAGTCATTAAGGCTGTACGGTATGTCATAATAAAAATGAGGATGAGCAAGAAGTCTAGTATTGATCCCTGTGAAAGTTTATATTTTATGCACATAATATTTACTCATGGCATTGTATTATATTCCTTTGGGTTTCGTTTGTTATATGCAGGCAAATCAATTTAGTGGAAAGTTGTCTATGCCATAAACATTTAATTTTGTAGTAGTATTTCATGGTTTATACTGTCAAACACTTTGATTACGTGACAGAAAATTCTTATTACTCCGAGTATTTAATACTTTCCTGTGAGTTTAGATATAGCATTGTCAACTGACATTTCTATTCTGAAGTCAAGCTGAGATGCTGTAAGCATATTTTTTGAATTTAGATAATTTATGATGTATTTGTGTAATGTTCTTTTGAAAAACTTTGAGATTTTGGTTAAAATATATTTATGGCCTATTTGTTAGAAATTATGCCTTTATCGCCAGTTTTATAAAGTGGCTTAACTACACCTTGCTTCACTCTTTCAGGGAAGATAACTGCTGTGAATGAATGATTTATTATATGCTTAATTGGCTCAGTTATTTCAGATAAGCATCATTTTAATACTCTACTGCTTATTTCATCCCATCCAAATGAAACTTTAGGTTTAAGTTCTTTAATTATTTTTTCAGTTTCTGCATGAATGATGGGGCTTAATTAAATATAGAATGTAATTTTGGTCATGCATTTTTTTAAGAAAAATTAAAGCATATATATTTGCATTATTCCTGGAATTGGTCACATTTTTTTCCTCAACAATATTTAATAATTAAATTTTAATTATATTAACAATCTCTTGTGCATTATGAAACTTGACATTATTAATGATTATAGAGAGAATTTTATTACCTGGGTTTCTTCTACCTGTTTCCAATTTAATTATATCCCACATAGCTTTACATCTATTATTGGACTTATCTGTCACTTGTGAAAAGTACCTCTCTTAACTTAATTTATTACTTAACTGAGTATTTTACAATAGTTTTTGTAATTTGGTTTATGATTTGGATCATTAATTGTATGATATTGCAAATATCTCTTTAGTAACACAAGTTAATCAAGATTTATTCTTTAGTTTACCCAATCCATTTTAAAGGGAAAGATAGCCTTAAATGATAGTAATCCAGTACTTAAAAATATAGTAAATTTATCATTTACATCCATGCAAGAAGATACACCTTCCCAATTTTCATATTTAAGAACTTATTTGAATTCATTCATTTGTGCATTGCTCATTAATCTAATTTTTCTTTTATGATTCCCTTCATTACTTTGTATAGTATAATGTTCATAAATATATATTATGAATAGTGTTTAATGCCCATTTAACAACTGAGGCATTACAGGCAGTGACACTAATGATATATGAAATGAAATGATAAATTAGGGAAGGATGTTTTTAACGGAAGGAAGCATCCAGACCTTATTTTAGGGTATCTCCCTGGCATTTGCCATTTATAACAAGAACTAGAAATAGATAAAACAGAACATATAATAAAAATTAAAAATAAAGTAACTCTTGGAACGTGTAGCTAGGGAAACAAGAACTACAGAAGCAGAAATAGATAAAACACTTAATAACATAAACATTGCAATGTTTCAAATTGCATACTATGAGATTAAAGTTATTTTTATTAAAAAATGCAATTATTTTTTCTAAATTATTAATAAAATAAATATAAAAATAAAATTTCCTTCCTTTTTTTTTTTTTTTTTTTTTTGAGTAGTGTTTAACGCCCGTTTTTACTACTGAGGCACCACAGGCGATGGACACTGATGATACATGAGATGAAATGATAAATTGGGAAAGGATTTTTTTTAAGGAAGGAAGCGTTCCAGGCCTAAGTTTAGGTACCTCCCCGGCATTTGCCAGTTATGAAGACTGAGGAAAACCTGGAAAAAAACCCAGTCAGGGAGGACGGTCCTGGCGGGATTCGAACCGCAGACCTCCCGCTCACGAGTCCGTGCCTTAACGACCTCGGCCACCCGTGGCGGTGACTTCTTCCTGGATATCTATACACAGCTAATGTGTATAGATGCAGCATTCTAACAGTGGTACAGTATTCAAAATCTCCTTGTCTTACACTCTTGTCGGCAATCTGTTAACTCACCGGCATTTTGCTTACTGTTAAAATTCATTTACAACTCTTAAATTCAGGCTTACGGCGTTTATTTCATTCGACCAAAAACAGACACAGCTAACGCAGACTGCACCATTTATTAGTGCTGACAGGAACCACTTTGTTTACATCCAAAACTTGACAATTGACAAGCTCTTTTATCAGGTAGCCAACAGAACAAAACTAAATTTAGGTCACTGATTAACTACTAGGTTACCTGTATGGTTTAGGCCCTAGTTTTTTGCTTAGTTATTATGAGCTTGTTGTCTACATAGAGGATGAAATGAAACGGTAATTAATTCCTCGTCCATATTTTAAAACTGTTCTGCAATTTACATCAAATTAATTCTTTCACTTGAAATCCATAATGTTGGATGCTCTGAGGGGTACTGAAACCTTTCGGAAAGAGCTATAAACACAACGGGACAGATAATCCACACTATTCTTGAGTTATTGTTGATCTACGCCATGAAACCCAACGTTAAAAGCTGTCATATCTACCGCCAAATTTGCACTATTTTTACACGAAAACTAAAGATCGTCGGCGAATGATAATGCAGCCACGGGAGGTCAGCTATGCAGGTATATTGTCTAATTTTCCTGTACAGATTAAAGAGCATGGTTTACAGTCAAGCAAGGGTGTCCGCAGAATATTTTTCATGGAAGGGGGGAGGGGGGCAACATATTTTTGAAAGCAGATAATGATTAAAATTTAATGCTTTGTTTTCAAATATCAGTGTTCTGGCTTATAAATGTAAATTTATTAATTATAAAAAATCTTGAGGGAAAGAAATTGCACCTCTTTATCCCCCTCCCCTTGTGGATGCCCCTACATTCAAGCCTCCTTTCATGAACGCCTGCGAAGATCAGCGGAGAAAACGAACGCCTCTAACGAAACTTGGCCTCTTTATTGTTACCATATTGAAACGAATAGAAGGGTCATCAGCTCTTAATAGCGATCATTGGGCCCTGCGATGTCACAGAGACTTCGAGGAGAAAAGTTAAACGTTTCGGTGGCTCACTCCCAACAAGAGTTCTTTCTACCTTACTGACTCCCATTTCCCTTAAAGAGCAATTGAAAGGGTATATTATATTTCATATTTATACCATGTTACTTTCCTGAAATAAACATATATTTTCCCTGAAAGTACATAATCTAGGAGAATTAAATGTTGCATACATTTAGGTGTAGTCATTATTTGTAAATGCCGGATTTTGACCAAGGTATTCTTGAAAACAAATTTGAAATGGTTTTCAATTAAAGTCTGATTTTGTATAGTTTTGAATTTAAAATGTATTCTAAACTTGCTACATTTTAAGACATAAGTATAAAAATCCAAGGGTTATCTAGGCAAGGACTTAAGTTAGAATTTAAATGGTTTATTATTATTATTATTATTATTATTATTATTATTATTATTATTATTATTATTATTATTATTATTATTATTATTATTATTATTATTATTATTAGTTTTGAGGAACATTCGGATTTTAAAACATGCAAACTTAAGAGGGTAATTTAAAACATTTAAAAAAAAACAGCGTGCTTTTTAAAGATAATATAGTTAAAAAAATACAGTAATCACAAACGTCTTAATATTTAACTGTGTGCAAAAATCCATTCTCCTAGCTTATACTTCAGGGAGAAAAGCACACAATTTTCAGAAAATGGACATGGCGAGGTAGGAAATATAAATACTTACAGTTTTCCTATAAAGTTACTGCTCACGAGCTTTTAGCCAGGTCACAAATCCTATGGCATTAAAACTTTTATTTGTAAAGCCTGTACCTACAAGATTTTGAGCCCAAGAGAGTTAATATTTTGTTGCTTAAAACTTTAAAGGTCTTTTCCATGGGAAATTTTCGATTCTCTAGGGCTATCAAATGCAGGTAGAAAAAAGGTTATTCTTGAGATTTTCACAGTTCTTTTAAGTCATAAATGGAACTTATTGATACGCAATACTGATTCGTTTATCTTCATGGTTAACATGTTAACTACTGCAGAACTTCAAAAATTACATATTGCAGCTCCAGCAAAAAACAATTTCCCCCATGGGGGTGCATTAAGTAATTTAATTCTTTGTTATACTGTCTCAAAAAGGTCCATAAGGGAAGAGAAGATATGAAAAGATAACTAAAACACTAAACTGATAATGTGTCAAGTGCCTTATTTAAAAGTGTTGTGGAAAAATGTTTATTAGTCATTTGTAAACTATAAGAAATGAAACATTATCATGTAAGCAGTGTACTGATGGATTTGCATACAAACATATTCTGTATTGTGTCTCTTTCTTTTATATAACATTACACTTAGCCCCATTAATAATTCATTGCGTAGAATTAATAATATTGAACAGTGCAATGAATAATTACAATTAATATTATTTGTAATAAAACCAGATAAAATTCCTTTGATTTATTTTTTATGTAAATGTTTTGGAACAACAAACTAAATTAAATAAAATGTTTAAACAGGTGAGATTTCCAACATGGTTTTCAAAATAAAACACTATCTAAAATATGGAGAGGAAAAATATATTACCATTAAATAAAGAGTAACTGGAATTATTATATTTATATCTTAAATTTATTTTTAAATATAAGATAACGCTAACTAAAATCACAACAATTCCTTGGTCTTTTTCTTAAATATTGCTGTAGCTGAATGAAAATAACACCAAAATTAAATCTCTCCCTCTTAATGGGGTATTGTAACATCGTGTATATTCGAACCAAGCTATTGCAACTCTCTTTGGAACCTCATGTGAACGCAAGAAATCCCGTGGGCAAAATTGGCGCTGTGATCGCAGCTCAGTTGTTTGACAACTCCAACTTCAACAGACGTCTCTCAATATCGAGGGCGCTAAAGCTGCAAAATGAAATCATATTTAAACATTTCGCCTAACAGAAGCATTTTTTCATTAATATGTGCCTTAGAGTTGGCAAATAGAAGGAAACCGCATAATTGTATGCGGAATCTCTTTGAAAGTGGTTATTTGCAGTTCCAAAACGAAGACGAAATGTGCGTTTTTACGTCATGTTTTGATATCGTAGTGATTGTAGAGAAATCAAGACACATATTTAAATGTACATTTATTAAAATATAAGTGCTCCGTGGGAGAGTGCAATACCAAGAAAGACAATAAGGAATTGAAACTGTGTTGTTTCCCGAAAAGTTCTGAGTGGTAAGTAAGATTTCAGCATGTTTATGGCCATTTGTACTTGATTCTTGAAGACAAAAATGCACATTACATTGGAAAAAAAAAACTATCGACCCAAGTAACGTATACTTAAAATATGTTTAAATGCCCTGTGCATGTGTGTCTTGTACAAAATGTGTTACATGAGTAATAGATTTTTTCACAGTAATTCAACAAAATATATTGTAAATTCATGTTTATAACTAGATAGCACTTTTCATGTGGTGTAAAGTGAAAGGTGCTTCCTTAATTCATTTATATAGAATAATCATTACAGTGACTTTAATAAAAGTTTTTAGTGTTATCAAAAGTGACAACAGTTTAATTATTGATGAGTGCTATTTAGAGTTGAATTTAAATTAGATATTTCAAAACTTTTTTATTAACATGTTTACATTTTATATGTTAGGGGATTTAAAAATATAGAGAATGTGTTTTACTGTTGTGAATATAAATGCTACAGGCATCTAATAACTCATATTTAATTTCAAATATAAACTTTGGGCAGATTTTTTCGGGAAACACACAAGTGCACGGAAGAAAAACTGCTTATATGTGTGCTCGACATTTTGACAAAAGTTTAGGGATAACAGATAAATGAATAGTACAATCACAACATATTAGCAAATGGTAAATCAGCATGCTTGATTTATAATTTCATATTCATTGCATAATTGAAAGGAAGAATGTAAATAAGCAATTAATAAATGGCGCTAAAGTGCAGTTAATTACTTCTCTTTAATGTATTTTTGAAACTTATTTCTATAGCACTTTATATTATGGTATAGTGTTAAATGATATATTTTGCAAATAATTTAGCATATTATAGTTGGGAAATATTGATGTTCTAGCAGATAAATGAATGGTAACGTTTGAAACACTTTGCTAAAATAAAACAATTATATTGACAACACTCAGATTTTGCAAAACCACTGCATTTGGAGTAGAAACGTTGATTTAACTTATTTTATCATTTTATAAATAAATTGTAGAATTTTGTTTAGTACTAGTGGTTTTAATTGTAACCACGGCTTATTGATATTATGCCTTAATGTGAAATGTCACTATAGAATAATTAATTTATGGCAGAATGGTGAAAATTCTTACCCAACTCAAAGTTGTTTGAATTGTTGCAAGTAGTGAAAATGAAATGATTCTATACCATAAGAACGATGGAACTTGGCTCTCCCCAACAGTTCTGTTGGCCAAGGGGGTTTCTCAAAGAACTATATTTACTATATGTCATCTTATCATAAATACAGTAATACAGAAGTTCATACACATAGCTTCTAAATATACTGCTAATATTTACCATTGTATCTTTACATAATTTGGGATGTTGTAGCCTGTCGTTCACACTACTATAGAAATCAGATATCATCTATACTCCGAAGGTTGAGGGTAGTTATACATACTGAGGTTCATCAGCTGCAGTAGCTCGTAAAACACATTCTGAGCAGTTCTATAGTACGTGTAATATAAGAGTACAAAAATCGATTCACTAGCCTAATCTAGACTATATAACAGTTTCATTTTAGTGGTTTTGATATGACGTTGGTTTTAAAAGTTAATTAAGCCTTGGTTAATACATTTAGACCAGATACCAAGTACGATAGAACTCTGTAATCATGCAGAAAAAGCACAAAACCTACATTGAATTTTAAGTGGATTTTGAGGTTTGTAATGGTCTTGATAATTTAAAATTCTGAAGGAAAAAAATTATTACCAAATGTGCAGCTCATGCAATAAATCTAGAAATGAAAAGTCAATCTCTCCATATCACTTTACACGACGACATATATTTTGAAAATAAGTCGCTCTAATAAAGTAAAAACAATTGTAAATGGACATCATCAATTTAATGAACATGCAAAACATACCTTATACGATGTTTATTTTCTTTCTAGGATACTAAAGCACAAAGCAAAGAAGAGGACAATCACATGTACCTGCGGTGTTCTCAAAAATTGTGGACAGACGAGCTCAAGATTATGCTGCTCTTCGTTTCAGTAAATAATAATTTCATCATACCTGCAATCTCAGCTTGGTATCATGCAATTTTCAGTAATAAAATGTGAAGAATCTTCTACACAGACACTGCTTTTCCAGTTAGGAAGAAAATGTTGCTGCCGATGAAGAGAGTGTGAATGCAATGTCAAGAAACGAGTTGCATAATACTTCCAGAGGCAGAGGTGCTGGTATATAGGATTTGCTGCAGTGTGTGTGAAAATCCAATAGTATGGCAACTTCTTATTGTTGAATGTTGCATATCTGAAAATTTTTATAGTGACTACCATACATATTAAGATTCATTCACTTCAGTAATATTTAATAGTGCATTTATTGTTCCAATTTTCATGGCTTGTCACAATTTCAATAATAATTATTGTGTATGTTCTACTTTAACGTAAGTATGAATAACACTATAACAATAGCTCTTAATAGCTGACAAGAGTAGCTATAAGTGTAATACAATATTACTGCTACAAAATTCCCTTTGCATTTATAATTTTTTTGTATTTTAGTGTTTATTTAATTGAAGAAAATATTGTGTATTACCAGATTGCAAAAAAACAAAAACACCATGCTAGAAATAATATTTATCTAAGCATACAGATGTAAACATCCATTTTAACAAGTACTTTTCAGAATTTTTGCAATAATGTCTCGTTGAACATTTTATAGCAGTGTGTGATTGTGGGAGAGTATAAATGGTTTTATATGTGAAAGTATTAAAATAGCACATCAATATAAACATGCTGCTGAAGTACCTACTCACCATTTGGTAAAAATTTAAACGTTCATTGCCAGTTGCTGTATGTAATATATTGAATTGAATGGAATGTATGGTGCAATTGAGGCCATTAAGCTAATTGCCATTTGAGTTTTAGCGAAACTAGCCAAGGTATGATTAGAACGTTGGCAGTTTATTTTGGAATAATAAGCTGCTGACTCTGCCCATTTTCCACAAGCAGTACAACCTAACATCTGTGCTATGCCCTTTGTTGCAAAGTTTATATTGCATTAGATCATGGCCAATTGAATGAGAAGAGAGAAATGTGGTTTTTGCTTAGTTGCTGAATATTTATTCTTATCATTGGACACTTCCTCGTACATCTGGTAAATTTCTGGTTCTGTTAAAGAAGAAATATTTTGCAATAATTATCATTCAGAAGCGTGAACATCTAATTTACTAGTAAACTTGTAGTTAATATGTAAAACTGAATTGTGCTATTTTATAGTGCTCTGTTGAGAGAACTTTCATAACTAAACATGTAAGGGTTGAGATGCTAAGTAATATGTATTTTTTCAAGAGCTTTACTCTGTGAATAAGCTTAAAGATTATATTCCATTGGAGTTATTGCCAATTATTAAGGCTTACATTTGATATACTAATGAGAATCTGAAGAGTAATTAGATTTTCAGAAGAGTGTTATACAGCTCACAACATGATTTACATAATTTATTGCTTAGTTAAGGTTTAATACTATTTTTTGTGTTACTGTTGTTACAGAGTATTTTGCTTTATATTACCTTTTGCTTATTTGTAATCTGCAACATTCTGAATCTACATGAAGTAGAAGTTTATTTTTACTGCATTATTGAGTATTCTATTTGCCAAACCTATAAAGCTCATGTTAATGTAAACGCTGATGACCTGAGATATTAAAGAGCGTCCATAAATAAATCAAATGTTAATGTAAAGTATGCTTGTATTAGGCGACTTAGTATAAATTTGCAGCTGTCGCGCCTCATCGTATTTGAGAGACATCTGTTGGAGTTGTCAAACAACCAATTTTGTACCTTTCTTCCCGATAACTTTGGCGTGCAATGGGCCTTCATTGTCGCCTATCCAGTTGCTATGGTTTCATGGCATAGACAACTACCGACCGCAATATGTGTAACATATCAGTTTGACAATAATGATAGTAGTAGTAGTAGTAGTAGTAGTAGTAGTAGTAGTAGTAGTAGTAGTAGTAGTAGTAGTAGTAGTAGTAGTAGTAGTAGTAGTAGTAGAGGCTTTCAGGCTTGACGTTCTTTTACGTGCTGTAAATCTACGGGGCCCACGGCTTTATTTCCCTTTCGAAAGAAAGCATACTTATCATTTTTACGCCCCGAAAAAGTCCATCGACTCTGACGTAAATTGAGGTTAGCACTAGACCACCTCTTATAACTACCAAGGAATCACAGACAGTGGACACTGATGAGCAGGTTGCGTCGGGTTTACTAAGCCCTGGGTCCAGGGGTTTAACACAGAGGTCTGTGCCACTCGTGGGTTTTTGCATTAGGACGGTACCTTGTAACTCTAAACCGACCCGCCATTCGTCTGCAGACGATTGCATCGCCCAGGCGCGCTAAGTTCCCTTAGCTTCCAGATTCTCACTGGTGGATAGGATATACTAGCTTAGACCTACTCGTATTTAAGAGGTGAGTCACCCCAGCATTGAGGTAGCCACCACCCTCCCTACAAACAACGGCGATTCCGGCGCACCGGCCCCCAGGGTACACGCTTTAGGCACTCCCCTGGGACACGCCGCCATCGTAGGTCCTCAATTCCCCGTGAGTGACGGGTCCACTGCCAAGCCGAGTCCAACCCAATCCGGACAACTCCCTTCCGGGAGGGCCTCGAATTAAGTCCGGCCCGGCTCCCTCTAGTACGTCAGAGGTACCACGGGTACTCAGGGTCCGCAGAGCCCGCACCTGGAGCATCTGTAGGACAACGGTCAGACCGCGCCGTCCCTTACGGGAACTGATGATGCAGGAGACGAAATGAGAAATTGGGAGAGGATTTTTTTAAAGGAAGGTAGCGTTCCAGGTCTAAATTTAGGGTACATTCCCGGTATTTGCCATTTATGAGGAATCTGGAAAACCTGGAGAAAACCTCAGTCTGGAAGGATGTTATTGAATATCTACCACTTTGATTATTCTAGGTTACCACTCTTATAGTGTAATAACAGAGTAAAGTACACATTTAGTTTATCTCTGTTATCTTCTAAGCCGGACATCATCATCTTACCGGCGGATAAAGGTTCATCAGTTGTAGTTATAACTCGGTCTACCTACCTTCAGGAAGCCTTCAAACAGCTGCACAACAGTGAACATTACTCCATCTTAACTCACGATTCTACTCACGATTTCATTTCAACATTCAACAATTTGTAGCTACACGAGCCCCCAGTGAGGGTCTTACTCAAACTGAAAATGCATGTTTAACTCCTGCTTCTTCCCGCACTCCTTCCATTTACTTTCTGCCGAAAATCCACAAGGCAGGCTGTCCTGGATGCCCTATTGTTACTAGTTATGGCAGCCCCAACGAAAGAATTTCAGCCTTGGTTGATTTTTACATGAAGCCTATAGCTTCCTCCAGGCCTTCATACATCAAAGATTCCTTCCACTTCCTAGAAAATTTAAAGGAAGTAGCACTAGATCAGTTTGAATACTTCTTATTTCACTGTGGATGTGTTCTCCTTGTACACAAACATTCCATATGATGAAGGACTAGAAGCGATGACACGTTTCTTAGATATGCGTAATCCACCCCATGTTCCCTCCACTGAGTTTATCTACCAACTAGCACACCTTGTACTAACTCACAATAGTTTTTCCTTTGAAGGTCAACATTTCCTTCAAATTAAAGGTACAGCGATGGGCACCAGATTGGCCCCTTCCTACGCCAATTTATTTATGGCTAGATTAGACGAACAGTACCTTCATTCAGAACCCCTAGCACTTTTGGTATGGCGTAGATTTATTGATGACATTTTTATCATCTGGACCCACGGCCTCGCCTCCTTTGATGCTTTTTTTTTTTTTTTTTTTTTTTTTTTTTTGATAGGCTAAATACAAATTACTCAGTTACTTTTACCTTCACAGTTTCTCGAACTCAACCCACTTTTCTAGACATTGATAGCCGGTTGGTTAACAAAAACTTCCTAGTGTCGGTTCACACTAAACCGACCAATTGGCAGCAATATTTACATTTTGACAGTTGCCACCCTTTCCATATTAAAAAAGCCATTCTTTTTTCTTTATCACTCCGGGGACACCGCATCTGCAACAACCTTAAGTCACTAGATGATTATATCACCATGTTAACTGACAAATTGGCTGATCGCGGTTAAACTCGTGCCATGGTTCAGTCGAGAGTTTTGTCTTCCTGCCAACACCATACGCCTCAAATCTTAGAACAAACTGATAATATTCAGTTGAAATTTAGTCACCTATTTCCCGGTCAAGAACATCTTATGCCAATCCTAAAGGAATGTTTCAGTATTCTAAACCAGAACCCTGCTACATCAGCATTGTTTCACAAACCGCCACGCCTAAGTTTCAGGTCCCCACATAACCTAAAATCCATTCTCCGCAAGAAACTTAATTCCACATTTGTTTCTCAACCTACACCCGGGTTTTATCCCTGCAACAGAACGAAATGTAAAACTTGTGCCCTAATAACTTCTAGTACATACTTCTTCAGTCTGACACTTAAGTCAGAATTCAAAATTCGCATTTTTGCTAATTGTGCCTCCACTAACACGCTCCAATGTAAACTTTGTCCTGATTTCTACATTGGTTTAATCTCCACCGCAGTTTCACTCAGAACGAACAATCACAGACGCTCTGTCAAAACCTATTCTTGCCTGTGGCCCAACATGCCAACTTTCACCACTCTGTTTTCCATACACGTTTTTCTTTAATACTCATAAATGCCGTACTTCCTACTTCTCCTACTAGTACTCTCAGAGAGAGAGAGAGAGAGAGAGAGAGATGGCGGCTATTGTTCTTCACAAGGCACGCACCCCTCCCGGCTTAAACATCTCTCTTTAATACAAAAAAAAAAAAAAATCCCACCAGCAACCGGAAATTTCATTTTTTCTAAGTTGGTTTCTCTGCTCACCAACTCAGCACAGTGTAAGGCACACAAGCCGTGTGATATGCTAAAATTAGTCCTAGTTCTGCAGCTACGCGATCAAGAGCCCATAGCACGATCCAAATATGGTAACTTTTGCAGTGTTCTACGGTGCCTCCAGTGACCTCAACAGTGTTGCACGTCAGTTCTCCTAAGGAGAGCTTTTTACATTCCTTTCAAAAGTGTATATAATGGTAATAATAAAAATAGATAAGGATAAAACACTGAGAAAAAGTCACACTTGAATTTGCTATATTTCGAACTACTGCGAGTTCTTCAATGGCAAGAAGCTAGACCAGAATCTTTGATATAGGATGGCCTAGACGTAACAAATGGCTGTAACAAACAATATACCAGAGCGGAAATACGTTCAATGAGGGAATCGAAGCTGGCTACTATTGGGCGGCCTGGACTGTTCTCTTTGTGAATTTTAGGGAAAAAATATATGGTGGGAGCACGAGGGACATGAGGAGTAAGAAGAGTGATATCTTGAGAACTAAGTCCTTCAGCTGTACCAGAAGAAGTAATAAAAGAAGCTATTTCTTCATTAAAATTGACTGTTGGGTCGGAAGACAATAGTTCATAAGTGACATCCTGAAGCTGTCGGTAAGCTTCAGCATTGTAGGAAGAAGTGTCCTGTAGTACTACTGAGGACCCTTTATCAGCTGAAAGAATAATAACATCAGGATTATTAGATAACCTTTTAAGTGCTAATTTCTCACGTAAAGTTAAGTTGTCTTACGGAGTGACCTTCTCTAGAAATTTAGAATCACTGATCGAAGTTAAAAATCTGTTTATAAACATTTCTAAAGGATGGCTAAAAGGTAAAGGAGGTTCAAGTTTGGAGGGAGAACGAAACTTGAGAAAGCAAGGAGTAACATTTGAAGTAGGCTGAGAAGATTAGTATGCCAATAGTAACGCCATCTTAAATTACGGCAAAATTTAACGCCATCAGAAGCAAACTTAAGGCAAATTAAATTTGGGAGTTGGGGCAAAAGATAATCCTTTTTGCAAAAGCAATGTATCAGCATCAGAAAGTGAAATAGAAGATAAATTAACAACCGCAATATTACTAGTAGGAGAAGTACAAGGGGTACATTTGCTATTGGGCTGCTGGTATGCAGTACCGGAGTAAAATTTAGATGGACGAGGTAAATTGAAAATAGAAGCCAAGTCAGGAGCTGACGCTACGAGCGGCGGGGAAAAGTTTTGGAAAAAAGATGCTGTAAACTGAATAGGAATACCTGCTCTTAAATATTGTAAATATAACCGCGATAGTTTAAGAAGATGTTTCTGATTGAGGGAACTTAATAACTTATTAGCACTCATCAAGATACTATTAATTGTGGTAATATATTTAGGAGAACATGCCAAAATAATTTTAATAAAACTAATTAATTTAGACAAATGAAATTGCTGCAAATATTGACAAGTATTAAGGATCATCCGCAGAAATTGTTGGGAGATATGGTGCCTAAATAAGTGAAATTGGCTATGAGTGCTAGGAGCTATAGCGGACAATGGCAATTGAATTAATATTCCGTTAGGACACACACCAGTAATAGCACAATAAGAAAGAAAGCCAATGTGCCCTGTATATTTAGCTAATTGTTTAGAATGGTTCTTACATTTTTGAACCAAAATGTCATAACATTACCTTGGATAAGGGTCATGGTATAAGATGTAATAAACAATAAAGTCTTTTAGAAAACACAGAGAAGGTATGAAATAAAATAAAAGAATAATAGATAAATAGTAAAGAAGTCAAAAGCAAAACACGCAAAAGAAAATAAAGCTTATTAAACAAAGTTAAAAGCAACACCAGAGGTGCAAACAATATAAATGAAAAATAAAAATAAAGTAACACTATTAATAATGTAACAAATTAACAGTAATAATAAAAGCAGATAAGGATAAAACACTGAGAAAAAGTCACACTTGAAATATAGCAATTGCTATGGCAATTTTTCATTTATATTATATATGGTATTCTCATGAAATATGAGCGAAACACAGGACATAATGAGTCACTGCGTACTGAGAAACATTATAAAAACAATTAAATTAATCAAATACAACATTATAATGACTGATGAAATGTCTGATATTTCTGTAAAGCAGCAGGTGTCGTTGTGCTTCAGAACAGTTATAGACGACCCTAAAGCAACAGGAACATTTTGTAAGATTCTAGAAACATCGCAGGCAGATGCTAGAATGTTGTTTCATATTATTAATGGCGTTGTAAACGATTTAATTGTGACACAAATAAGTGTAGAGGTCAGCGCTACGATGGTGCATCGAACGTGGTAGGCAAGTACTCTAAAGTTCAGGCTAGGCTGTCAGAAAAAGAATCCCGAGCACTATTTGTACACTGTTTCACCCACTCACTTAATCTTGCTGTTCAAGATACTGTAAAGAATATTTCTGGTAACCGGAATGTTCTGCACTTAATAAAAGACATAATTGTGTTTGTGATAAGTTCTCCCCAATGACTTATTCTTCAAGCAGTTACAAGGAGATGATGCAGTCAAAATAAGACCATTCTGTCCGACTAGGCTAACTAGGTGGGCGGTTCGCTTCTTATCATCACTACATTTCAGTTATGAGCAATTGACGAAGTTTGTTGAAGAATTGTCACAAACAGACCCATGTGGTATGTGCTCCAAAGAAAGTGATTTTTCTACTAAAATGGAGTCATTTACTTTCTATATCTATATATGTTCGTTGAGCAAGATATGTTGTCACATTGATGCTGCTAACACATCGCTACAGAAAAAAAAAAAAAAGGCAACAACAACTGAGTTTTTAGCAAGCACAATCTGTGGTTCAACGCTTGGTAGATTCCCTCACACACATCAGAACTACTTATGACACATTTTGGGAAGAAACATTAAATAAGCTCAACCGCATCACCTACAAGAACCTTAGCTACCATGTCAAAAATGTCCTCCGAAAATATTAGACCATGGAAGTGCTCCTCACAGTTTTGCCACCACTAAAGATATGTACCGTCCTAGGGTTTTTTAATTAATTGAAGACTCCGTTCGGTACCTTGTTACTAGATTTGAAAGTGTGGGTTTACGATTCATAGTGAACGTTGAAAAATTATTCACAAATAGAAGTGGTGATATTACAGAAATAGCTATTTTGTAAAGACAACGTTTATCTTGACAGGCTGATACTTCATCGTAACAAAATGATGGGCATTTTAAGATCAACAGATAACTGTTCTTCAGTCGTCCATTTTCTGATATGTGATGACTGTGGGCCAGAAATGCTTCCAAAAATAACTAAACTAGTGCGATTTGTTTTAACCGTCCCAGTGTCAACTTACACAGCTGGAAGACCTTTCACAAGTCTCCGAAGGCTGAAAACTGACTTAAGGCAAAGCCATATTAAGTTGCTTTGGAAACATCACTAGCACTTTCAATCTCAATGGTATAGCCGACTAGTTCATTCGAAGAAATGAATTGCGTCGCCAGACTTTTTTCAAACTATCGTCAAAATAGGTAATTAGTTTGGATATTTTATTTCTTAAACTACTTTCATATTGATTTGCATGTTTTTAACTTATAACTTTACAGCAAAATCTAATGTTAGAGTTATTAACCAAATACATATATCTGGTTTCAATTTACTACAAATTCTACGTTTTTAATTTTATTTTAATTTAAAGGTACACCATTAACAAAAGTTTTAATTTTTAATGATTAATTATTATCTCATAAAAATATTATGCCGTATTTTGTCGGTGCTCCATGTGTTTCCAGGTTCGGACGGAAGTTGAGATGGTTTCTCCCCTAATATTTTATAGTCAGCGTCTATGGTTAATTTACTGGTAAAAATGAAGTGAAGTGATGAGGGCTATGTGATGTTAATGGTAATGATGACACGTGTATAGGAAAGGCGAATCAGAGATGTTCTCCGCGAACTGTGCTTATTGTGGTATCTTTGGACATGAGTTATACGAATAATCTATAGAAACAAACACCAGCAATTTAACATCAGATCATTATCGGGTACATTTTCAAATTGAAGCCCCAATTACATTTAAACAAGAGCCATCCAGGTAGAACTATAACATAAGAAATTGGAAGACTTTCATATACACAGTAGGTAGCCACATTAAAGAAACATCGGCTCACACGAAAAACACGACGAAGCGCTAGAAATCCATCTCACAGTCTGCCGAAAGCTGCATGCTGCTATGCTATCGGCCATCTAAGCCAGTGGATTTTACGCGCGATATAAAAACTGCCACCCAGGAAGGGAACAGCGTAAGATGTAAATGGCAAAAACTAGAAACTAAATTACCGCAATGAATATTACACTTGTGGTGATCACATGTGCGAATTAATTCGAAATTATATTAGAAACCAGTGAAATGAGCAACTATAAGAAATTAACCCGCAACAACACACTAAAAATACAACTGTGAAATGCTTAACGCGTACGTATAACAACATATCACCGCTCCATACGGTTCAAGATGATTATTGCTTAAAGGGCGCAAAACTACTAGGTCATTAGCGCCCAATACGGTTCAAGGTATAGCCTAAACCTCCCAAGCCAAATAGGAAACGAGCGCTATCAGATGCGTTTAAACCGAACACTGACACTTGTAGCATGGTATTTGCGAGTTACCGGAAAAAGAAGTTCAACTAGTTGGAACAATACGCACTCATAATAAAATTAATGAAATGAAATGACTCATTAGTCACTTCCCAACCAGGAAAACATCATGTTCGCACACGATTCCAAACATTTTCTTAAAACATTTATCAAATCGAGCGTTTATGCTGCTTGCAGACATACACAATTACACCCTTTACATCCAAATGGAAAGAAGCAAAAATCCCATTCCAAACCAAGAAAGAACCAGTCTACCCCAAATAACATTGCCTGTGGTGCCTTAGTAGTAAAATGGAATTTAAACACTATTAAAAAAATCCCGAAGAACTACAGTCAATTAGCCTCTTAAACACATTGAGAAAGGTTTCAGAGAAAACAATCCTCAAAAGAATAAATACACACTGAACTAAAAACAATATAATTATACCCGAACAATTTGGGTCCAGAGCACACCGTTCAACCACCCTTCAATTACTAAAAAGACGGAAAATATTTAATTGGAACTTGTCTATTGGCACATTCTTCCTGGGCATTGAGGGAGCTGTTGATAAAGTTTGGCACGCTAGCCTAATTAAGAAACCCATCCATTACATATCATTTTTCAGAGTCGCTCATAGATTTAACTAAAGACTACATAACAAATCGCTCATTTGGAACAAACTTCGATGGCATCCTCACTTCCTGCTGACCCTTCATAGCAGGGATACATCTCATTGCGGATATCTTATTCTTTACGCGATATTTTTACTTCATTGTAACCAGTTTAGTTGTCGAATGGTTCGTATGCGATCATTGCTAAGTAATTACTTATCTGTATCATTTCACTTTCAAAATTAATTACGGCCAAAAGTTCCTACTTGGGCGTACCTTATCTAACATCTACATCAACGACATGCCTGGTTTCATCAGGGCTGACAAATTCATCTATGCTGATGATACAACAATTACCGCACAATCAACAACCCCATGCTTAATTCATGCAGGGATACAAAATGTCTTAAATACTCTCGAACTATGGTCTGAGAAGCGGAGAATAAAAATAAGCACTAGAAAATGGGAAGGAATTATATTCACCAAACGACTGAAACATTGACCTGAGAAGCACCGCTAACGTTCAAAGTTGTATCAATCAAATGGAAGGCCAAAGTAACCTTTTTAGGTGTGGTAACGGACCACTGCCTCACATGGAAAAACGACATTAACGCAGTCAGAGCCAAATCTAACACACAGCGGAACAAATTGTACCCAATCATCAATGTGAATAGCGGTTTTCAACAAGGCAGTCTAACACTCTATAAAACACCGGTCAGATCAAATTTAATATATGCAGCCCCAATTTGGGGATAAACTGCCAAAACGAACCTTTAAAGGTTTTACTGAAAACAATTCGAAAGTCCATGCGGCAGCTCCGGCATTCCTATTACACAAAGAACAAAAATTACACACAACAGAACAATTCACCAAGCATCTCGATTTCAACCTGTAAAAATGTAAAAATATAAAATATAACCAACTAATTAAAAAAAAACTAGGTAAATACGAAACCAATAACAACAAACATCTACAACACTGTTACCGATTGAATCACCATCTTGCACAGCCCTCAAAGTCCTTTTGCTACCATGTCAAGGCGACTCCTAGACAAGAGGGCTCCCCATAGTGATGCATAAGGTAAGACACTTTTGGGCTCTACAGGCCGTGTTATCGCTTACAACAGTCTCTGCACTCTCACGGATATCCTTAAACTATACATTTCTATTAAATAGTATTTATATCGTATTTATTAATCAAACTTAATTTCCATAAACAAGTACACGAGCCTTAAAAACTAGGTTTGCACATAACTACTAATTACTAACGAATACCTTTTATGTAAATGCGTTCTAGCGAACTGGTTCTCAAAGTTGCAAAGGAATTGACTACACCTGACAAGGTAAGGATCAATTCAATATCTCCGCGAATACTAGCAAAGTTGAAGTACAAATTAATTCATAGGTTCCAACCGCAAACTTATAGTATGAGATAACAGCAACTTCATATGCCAATAATTGTAGGTGCATGCCACTTACTCTTCACCTTCACCCCTAATCCTTCAAGTATGGGTACATTTGCTAACACCTACTTGCCTCCGGGGCCACTCTGGGCCAATGGTCAAGCGTATTTTCCGGAAAACAGCACGCCTATTGCTCTTGCATGCTGATGACACACGAGCCCTTTATCTACCTCCCTTAAATTCCGGGGTGCAATAGCGGTACCCGAACACACTCGTCGGTCCTGGTGGTTTAGTGGTAACCATACTTGCCTTTTAAACCCAAGGTCGCGGGTTCAAACCCGAGCAGGATCGATGGATTTTTTCGGGCGTAAAAATCTTAAGTAATGCTTCCTTCGGAAGGGAAGTAAAGCAGTGGGTCCCATGTCGTACATTTACGGCACGAAAAAGAACCTCGAGCCTGAAAGAAGAGGCCTCTGAGCAAAATTTGTCGGCTGTTTCACGCCCGGAATTGAATGGGACGCTGATGACCTGAGATGTTAAAGGGCCTCCTTAAATAAAATGAATTGAGTCCGAACACACTCTCCTTTAACTCCCTGAATGTTATTATTACTAATAACATGGGGATGCGATGTAGACTTTTTATGGTAACAACCGTTTCTTCTTACAAGTAAACGTTAGTTACTTATGAACGGAGCTGCATCTCTTGAATGATCCAAGTCTCTGTTTTTTAATAATATTCGATCCATGTTATACATACAGTAAGTACTGTTACTCTGGCATATTTTAACCATATGACTTAAGACTCTTGTATGAACTCGTGTTCCATTCACTAGTGCGAATGTCATGCCTGAGCATTCCGCTGCAGAATGGCGCGGAGTACAGACGTATATTCTAGTTGACTGCGCTTCATTTTGTGCTATACCATTTCTGTTAATTTCTTTCTTACATGTAATTTTTCTTTAAATTCCTTTTGGGAGACAGTTATCTTAGTACATTGTAATTATGAGCAAGATCATAAGAGTAAGCACTTCGAAAGCTATCTTCGACAAAAGTAAGCCTCAGCCTACGCCATTAGATATACATCTCTGGTTGGATACCACCCTACGTATATATATATATATATATATATATATATATATATATATATATATAACAAATTAACACTAATAATAAAAGTAGATAAAGATAAAACACTGAGACAGAGACACGCTTGAAATTGCTATATTTCGAACTACTGCGAGTTCTTCAATGGCAAGAAGCTAGACACACGCACGCACACACACACGCACGCACACACACACACACACATATAAGAAAAATAAAAATAAAGTAACACTATTAGCAATGTAACAAATTAACAGTAGTAATAGAATATTTAAAAGGATAAAACACTAAGATAAATCACACTTGAATCGCTATATTTCGAACTCGTAGAACTCTTCTATGCCATAGAGATTTCAGGTGTGACTTTATCTTAGTCTTTTATCCTTTTAAATCTTATATATATGTTTACTAATGAGTATTGTTTTTGGGTCAGATTTGAATAGTTTAGCTTTTTATATTATGGTTGTTATTATTGTTTCTTATATATACACTTATATATAAACTTAAACATAAAAATCATGAACATTCTCATAAAATAACCGAAGCAAATCCAATACCTCCACATACATTTAAATTAATTGGTAAGCTAAATGCGTATTTATCAAGTTACACAGTAGAGTGGTTTTCGAACAGTTATTAAATGCACATTAGAGCACTACTCACTTCGTAACCGAAGACGGATCTGTGACTTCCGTAACGATTCGTAACAGCCAGTGCGGAATACACCCATGCCCGTGTGTTTAATTTACCCCGGAATTATCAAATGTTAAACTACGCCAAGGTTAACTGGTAATTAAAATTGAAAGCGAAACCTGGACTCTCAGCTGTAAATATTGGGTGCAAAATAGTATTCGTTCTATTGAAATTGATTTGAAAAAAACCTATTCCATCTAATGTGAAATTGCTGGTTATGAGGGTTATATTAATTACACTGGACAACCACCCATGTGCAAAACATGCGGTGAAACCACTCATTTCGTAATCGTTGTGCTTTAAAAAATACTTCTAAGATCCCACAAGTATTTCGTCTAACATTAGTGAGTGATCTATTCCCTGAGTAAAATATTATTACCCCTTAGAAAATTTCTGCTTCCAGCCCCATTTAACTAGGCCAGCAGGCAGACGCTCTCCTCTTCCCCTCCCGGGCGCTCTCACTAGCCAGTATCTCAATTGGTGACGATGAATCTGACCTTATTGTTGTCGCAACGGCATGGTATATCTCCCTTATCCTCAGCTACTAATAACTCTGACAAGGTAGCTACTGCACCATCGTATGTAAATATAGAACCCAGAGCGAAGAAACAAAAAGTACGCGAAGATTTCGAACCCACTGGGGCTCCTTTGAATGATAATGATGCTCTTACTATTAAATAATAAAGCAGGGATTTCGCCCCGAGATCCGCGATTATAAGGTGACTCATGCTCTAAAGGATCTGTTAATAGTGGAAAGTCTGGGAAATTTCTGACGTTATCTGAAAGTCCTACTAAGTTTATGTCAGAAGACACGTCTCCTGACATACTGGAGTTCACGCTGGGAAAATAAATTCTTAATGCTCTCCTCTATTTTATTTCTTTTAGTTATTCTTGGATTAACTTTTCCTCTTTTTATGTTACACACATAAAATATTTACTTTGAATATTAATAATATCCAAATACTCCACAGTTTTCACCTTCTTGCAAAGATTTTTCATTCCCTGGATGTTGGCATTGCTCTTCTTCAAAAGGTAAATTCTCCGCTTATAATTCCCTTATATGGATATAATATTGAAATTAGTACTGATTTTATTACCAGTAGTACTGTTATCTTGCTTAAAAATCACTTTCAATATACGGATGCGTTCATGACTGAATATTTTGGAAGCATCAGCCTTATCCTAGGGAACATCAATATTATCAATGTATAATGCCCTTCTGGACCCGTATCCGGAGAGAGAGACAGAACTTTTTTTGCTGAAGATGTAGCTCCTTTATTCTCTAATTCTCCGTGTGTAATTAGGTAGCGATTTTAATACTGTTTTATCTCCTAAAGATTGCAAGGAGTTTACTTGTTCTATCCTGCATTAATACATCTAGTTCATCGCCTCAAGTTACGCTATACACGATATATCACAACCTTCCGCTTTACACATTTCAACGCAATCTCTCTGGAGCACTACTAGATCGCATTTGTGTTGACCGGGATCTTTATATTAGCATGTAGATGTATGTCCGACAGAGCTCTCTGATCATAGTGGATACCTTACTTCCACTGTTTTTTTTAATAGTGTTTAACGCCCGTTTTTACTACTGAGGCACCACAAGCAGTACTTCTATTGCTGAAGAGCTCCATGCTACAAAGGAAGTCAAGGTCACGGTTTTAACCTCTTCTGGCCAAGTTGATACTATTCCTCCTTTTACCATTACTGAAGAGCAAGCAGCTTTAGCCACCTGTCATCGAAATAAACCCCCTGGAGTAGATGGCCTACCTGCAGAATTTTACTGTGCCTTTTGGCCGTTGCTGAAGAATGCACTATTTGCAATTTTCAATGAGCTGCAGTGTGTAACGTTGATTCCCTCTGCATTTGTCCATGGTATACTGGTTCCTGTGCCTAAATGCAGCCATCCCCTACACTGCACAAGATTTTTCGTCCTTTAACAATGCTAAATATTGCTTATAAAATGTTCATGCGAATATTAAAACTCCGCTTATCACCAATAATAGCTGATATTCTTGCTCCGGTACAACAGCCAATATGACGTAGAGGGGGCATACGCGAGGCATTTAGTGACGACCATATTTTGCGGGTCGGGAAACTTTTGATCTCCTAGGACTTTGACCATGCTTTTGACCAGGTGAAACACAGTTATTTACTTAATACTATGCTGCAATTAGGAATCCCTGATACCTATTATTACCTCCTTTTGGAATATATTAAAAGCAGCTACTTCCAAAATTTTAGTGAACGATTATTTCACTCATTCCTTTCCTGTGAGAGCGTCTGAAAGACAGGGCTGTCCGACGGCAATGCACTTGTTTGAGTTATCAATCAAACTTATCCTAAAAAAATTACAACAGTGCCTTTGTTCTGATGCTGTCTTATTACAGCACTTGCTAAAGACACAATTTTGATGATCTCACATGGTTCTATTCTTCCTCATATTCAAGAGACTTGATAATCATTGTTTAAATTCTTGAGCAATCCTTAATATGAACAAATCAAGACCTATACTTGTTGGCTCCATGTCTGTACTCCCACCTACATGCGTATCTGTGGCTTCTGCTGTTAAAATGTTAGGTGTTACATTTCTGCCTGCGATATAGGCGACGATTCAATATAATTACAACTGTATTGTTAACAGTGTTCGTAAAGTTCTCCAAGAACATCACTTTCGTTACCTAAATTAGTTACAGCGCATTCCTTTTGCTAACATATTTTCATTATACAAGGTATGGGTCGTAAACCATGTTCTAGCATTACCATTCACTTTTGGCGTTAAGTTGAAATCCGCTACAGGATGATTTATTTGGAAAGGTTTCTTATTACGAGTCCCTAGAAATCAATTCACGCTTCAAGCCTCTGAAGGAGTCACGTTAATCCACAGGCGAAAGCTGATTGTCTATTTTTCCGGACAAACTGGGCACATCTAGGAGACTACGGCGATTCTTATTGCCACCATTTTCTCACCAAGTAGTTATCGGAACACCGCCTCCAGAATCCACCAGATCAGAGATTTTCCGATTCAAGCGCCGTAGGTTAAGAAGCTACTTCAATTAATAGCAGCATACTGTCCTGTCGATCTACATGGCCAACCACCGAAGACCAGAGACTTGTATAACGCCTGTTTTTTTTTTTTTTTAGTTGCCAGCTGCAAAGGCAGTTCACAAATACCCAGGATACAACTGGCGCCGAATATGGTCCTATATGCGACATTCTGCACTCAGCACTTACCAACGGAGTTGGAGAACAACGTCTTCCCTACAAATGAGCGCCTACATCGCATTGGCGTGAAGATGTCTCCAAAATGTGATAATTGCGAACTTCAATATACCACTCCATCGTTTGGAATGTGGTGCGGCTGCATCAGCCTGGCGGAGGGTGCAGGCTGAGATCCTTTGCATCCTGGAAATCTCCGAGAAATATTTTGAACCCAAATATTTAAAATTGCCAGTGTTTCGTTATTCCTGAGTAGCTCAACGGATATCATTGTTGGGATATATTGGACAATTTTTAATTCAGCTTGAATATTCAAATTAAACAAAATTTTGTTTAAAAACACACACACACATACACACAAATTGAGTTCTAACACTGTAAGATTCAAATAGTGAGTTGTAATATGTATTTAAAAAAGCAGACTGGAAAATATGCACAGTATATTCTTAGTGTAATGCAAACAAAAATTCAGCATTCCGTACTAAAAATAAATTCAGCATATTATTAATATCTGTATAAAGTGTCAAATGATTATAATGCACAAAGGAAACCAACTTATTTGTACTAAAAGTAACAATATTTATATTTATGTCCGTTTTTGTGTTGCTTTGTTTTTTGTTGTATATTTAATCATTTTCTTTGTTGTTTGTTGGAGCAATTCTTCGTTCTTTTGTAGTCAAAACAACACGAATGTTAAGTATTTTGTTAAATTTCATAAACTTTTATAGATAAATAAAAATGTGCATAGAGACAAATTGCATTACGTGCCCACGCGTAGCATAAGCATCATGCCAGTTTTACGGAGAATGTTGTTGTAAACTCCATATAAATCATATAACTAGCATTTTTAAAACTTAACGGACTCTGCAGCGCACGAGGAAATGAAAGACGAGAGCGTATGGAGGCGATCAGTACCAGCTACTATAGTGTTTTCTAAAGAGGCGACTTCAAGGGGTTTTCCGTTACATTATCTTGTTGGACGCAATGGATATTGTTGTAGCCTTTGATGTAGTCATTTTTACTCCCCCACTGCAAAAGTTCCAAATTACGCGCAAAAATTTACCGCAAAAGCACCAGAGTTTCATTATAACGTTATTAATATTTGGCATCAGATGACTTGCAAAAACACCGAATCTAGTGTTAAAAGCACAAATTTGGAAACTCTACTCACTCTGCTCAATTAAAAAGATGTACGGACTAGTAAAACGAACAAACTTTTTAAAATAACGGAACCATTTAAAATAATCTGTTTGCCCATTAAGCTGATAAATCTGAACTTAAAAGTATTGGAGGGAAGACTGACATAATTTTTTTTATCGCTGAGCATTGTTTGATCCAAACAACAGGTGACCTAAATGATTTATGCAAATCGTCCTTTTCAGGCAGCAAAGGAGCGACCCATTAATCTTAAGCTCCAAGTACAAAATGCACTGCAATTGCACGTAATGTGTTGAGATTACATCAGTGACTTGGATCAAGGGTATAGTTTGTTGCTTGACGAGAGCAATGACATTTGTATAACAAAACTTTTAGGTACTGTGATATTATTTTAAAGCAAAAACTACCATTGTAACTACTTACCTAAAAGTGGTAGAATTAACGAGATTAGAAGTGGTTGAATAAATGAGTGTACTGCTGATGGTATTGTTGGTGCACTTAAACTTTGCCTTCTCAAAATAGGAATCGAATTCTCGAAAACTTCATGCAATAGGCTATGATAATGCGTCTGTTATGACTGGATTAAAAATGGAGTTTATGCCGAATTGAAAAATGAATATACCATTCTTTACAGTTGGTGGTGTCACATGCCACGAGTGACTTTTTACCAAGAAATTTGAAGTTTTTAATTAGCGAAGCGTACAACTGGTTTGCACATTGCAATACAAACATTTCTTACAAGGAATTATATGGCACCACAAATTATGGTGATTTATCTTTAAAGGTAACTCAGATGAGCCAGACTCGATGGTTGTCCATTGAAGATGCAGCAATAGAATATTGTTACAGCAAGTTGAATTTAAATCACATTTCGAAATTTCACGATCGAAAAAACGCTGCTACACTGCTGAGATCCTATTTTCGATGTATAAGGATGGCGATAACTATGTGTATCTAATATTTCTGCAACCTATTCTACAGGAAGTTCAATATGTAAACAAAAAGTTTGAATAAAAAAAAAAAAAAAACAGGACCCCCAAAAAGCTCGTAAATTATCCATTTCTTCTAATTAAATCCTTTTTCTCTAAAACTGTGACTTCTGGATTCCGTTTTGATTTTGCAAATTCAAAAATATTCAATCCAAACCCATATCTTGCATGTGAAATCGAAAAGTTTCTTCAAGCACACAGTACAAGCACCATTCTACCATTCCTGCACACGAAGCAATACAATTGAGAGACGAAAATATTAAAGTTCCTGAGGATATCACTATTTTCTCCAGAAGAGTAACTAAAACCTGTTAAGCGTCCCATTATTGAAATGGCAAAACTTTTCGTTCTCTACCCCAGTATCATTATATTAATAAATAATCAATGAAAAAACTTGCACCAAATTAAATGAACAGAATTAACTGACACTATAACATATTGGTCTGATGTTGCGTTATATAATGATGGCAGCAGGGAAAATCCTATTAATGAAATAGTAAAAATTGCGATTGCAAATGCTCTTCCACTCTCTAATGCGGACGTTGAGAGTCATCAGCAAAGTAAATGTAATAAAAACAAGGCATAGAAATAGATTGAAAGTAAAGCATTACATTCTATTGTCACTCAGATTTGGACTTAACAATGAGCAACAATGTCATGATTATGATTTACCCAATGACGTAGTGGGAAAAATTAAACGCAATGGGAAAAAGTAATAAGTTACACTTCACAAGAAGCTTCAACCTCCAAGAAGGATATATCAAATTCTGTAATAGTTATGGACGAGGTTGTGTTCGAAGAAGAGGAATTGTAAAAGTGAGTCCTCAATGTGTTATTATTTTATGTTGTAAGTTCTGGTGTTTTATGGGCAATTTATGTTTGGTGTTTTTGGGCAAGAATTTTTCGCTTTCTGTTTTCAGCGTTGGCTACTCTGAGAGTGAGCAGAATGAATTGTTTGGATAGATAATTTTGAGGGTTGGGATTATTATTTAAAGGTTCAGCTAATTGCAAATGGGTACGTTAGTGGCCCATATTAAATGATGACTGTAATTATAGACTACATGGCTTATTCTATTGAGTCATAATAAATAAATCAGTAGGTGAAGAAGACCATGTGTCATTGTATAAACTGCTGGATACTTCAGAAAACATGGGTACCATTGGCACAGCTGATTCGCTGACAGAACTTGCACGTATGTTGGAGTTGTTTTTTAAGGGTGTAAGTATTGTACTTTACATTAAAGTATGCTAGTATAGGAATCACAGCAGTATAATATTAGGCTGCCTAAAGAATTCTTTAAGATTACTTGCATTGTACAACATCTCTTTCGCGGATTCAGGCTTGTACGTAAAAAGTCCTTGCTGCATAGAAAACTTTTAGTTAAGTAATTTTATATTTCTTTTATAAAAATCAAAGTAGACCAGAGTATATAAATTGAACGTATTTGCTGATATCACTGAAATCAATATTTTTTCCTCCCATGTGTTCGCTTTAAATTCTTACCTTGTTACTTTCATAATTAATGAGAGGTATATGGTTAGGCAGGATCGCTTCCATGTTCATTAAATCTGACAAGCTAATCTGTTAGCTTTTCAGCATTGTCAGAAGGATATAGGAGAGATTAATTGATCTGTATGCCTGTGTCAGTGTTTGGTATGAAGGCCACTCTTAATAGATCCATATACATATGTACCATAGCCAGGTTGGCTCTGTATAGCCTTTGAAATATTGGAATGTCTTTATATATATATATTTATATTTTTTTATCTTGAAATATAAGAGCAGGTCAAGTAAGCTGAATGCTGTATAGATTTTGTTATCGTCAAATGATCCAATAATTGCAGTTCTTCTTGGATACCTTATTGTAAAGGCAATTTATTATTGAGTCTAGGAAGTATGTTTGGAGTAATAGATCCAATTTTTAAGTTTTGGTATATTTCTATCAGTTCTTGTTAAAGTGTGAAATGGATAGGGTCTTTTGCTAGAATCCTGTATTATTGGCAGAGTCAGAAGTATTTTTAAGCTCTTGACAGGCTTCAAACAGGCTATCTCTCAATATCTCCAGGGTTGCTTTATGTATACTGACATACTGTACCCAACATAATGGATGCAATTGGAATTGGGACCTTCAAGCCATAATCATAAGCATTACTTATATGTGTTTTATTAATTGCAAGTGACCTTTTAGAGATTCCTTATATTGCACCCAAAAATACACTGTGGATAATAGCACCATCATTTGGATTTGGATTTTGGATTTTCATGCTATTGTGATATCATTATGGTATGTATTTATTGAATACATACCATAAAATTCCAGAGTCAAATCCACAACTTCTATTCACCTACACTCTACAAAAGTTGTTTGCTAACTTTGTGCAATATCACAATTTCTTTACATAAATTCAAATATTGACGCACTTTTTTTGTTGGTATTAAAATCTTCCCAAATTACATGACAGGCATTAGCAGCAGCACCATTATGATTTACAGGTCAAACTGCCAGCAAAATTCTTCTTAACTGTCCAGCTTCTCTGGTGGCAGAGAATTATGTAAATCATATGTCAGATAATCTGATACAAACCGCCACAGGTGGCTGAGGTCGTTAAGGTGCAGATCGTGAGTGGGAAGGTCTGGGGTTCGAATCCTGCCAGGACCGTCCTCTTTGACTGAGTTTTTTTCCAGGTTTTCCTCAGTCCTCATAAATGGTAAATGCTGGGAAGCTACCCAAACTTAGACCTGGAACGTTTCCTTCCTTAAAAATTCCTTTCCCAATTTATCATTTCATCTCATATATCATCAGTGTTCACCACCTGTGGTGCCTTAGTAGTAAAAACAGGCATTAAACACCAATCCCTCTTAAGCTGATACAAGCACAACTACATTGGATTGCATAATGATTGTTCAGTTGAATTACTGTAGCCTGTTACACAAGCCATTCATTGTATTAAATCATTTTTGACAATTATGGTCTGTATTTTCATAGTGTATATTATCTTTCAACTTATTTCAGATGTTAGACGTGATATCTTTCACTCTAAAGCCAGAGTTCCTGTATTAGGGATATATCTATGGTCCCAGCTGCTAGGAGCTTTTGTAAGAAGCAAGGACCCCTGCTGAAAGTTTATTTTAAACTAGACAAACACAATTATACTAAATTTCTAGGTCCTCTAGTTTGAGAAACACTTAAATTGGAAAGCATATATAGAGTAAATTATGACGAAACTAAAATTGCTTATTATATCATATTAGTTCTGAAGCTTCCCTCAAAAGACCATATTATGCATATTTGTGTTAGCTTATGAAATATGGTCTTATATTCTGGGGAAATTCAGCTGAAAGCAAACGTGTTTTCATATTACAAAAGGAAGCAATGTGCATATTATGTGGTACAAATAATGGAATATTATGTAGAGATTCATTTCCAAAACTAAAATTGTTAACACTTCCTTGTGTGTACATCCTTTCTCTTATTAATTTTTACATTCAAAATCAAGAACATTTCATGTAAAATAGCAAATACGTAACATAAATGCTAGACAAAAGAATAATCTGTATAGGCTTATTGCAAATTTATCTTGTTGTCAAAATGGAGTTTATTATGAATGCATCAGAATATATAACGCTCTCCCAGTTACTCTGAAATTATCATCCAAAAATAGGCAAAGATTCATATCTGCTTTTACACAATATCTATTATTGAGTTGATAAATTCACAGATAATAATGTATTATATATTATGTTCAAATAAGACAACATATAAAATATGGTAAAAAATCACTGTATAGCATATGACAATATATGAAATGTACTACTGTTTTTTGTTTTTTTTTTCTTGTATGCAGTTTACATATTTTTGTTATTTGTATGAGATTGAGCATATGTACTTATATACTTAAAAACATCTTTCATCCCTATATAGATATTATTGTTACTTTGTACATCTTAACTTGTTCCATGTTCTGCAGTATCTACATGCATTGTACAAAAACTCTGTGGAATGTAAATCAAATTTTAATCTTAATCATAGTATCTTCAGCTCAGCTTTTGTAAGTTTTACTTTCTGATCCAGTACACTAAAGGTTAATTGCTTGAATCCAAGGTAGTATTTATGCCTATTGAATTCATTATCTTCATTGGTTATGTCATCCATAACAGTAACTTGGGTTGTCCTGTTGTTGGCACTTTGCTATCATTATGATTCATTCTTTTGTTTTCAGCCTCTAATTTTTGAATTTCCAGAAATTCTGATATCTTTATCTCTTTAATATTGAGTGTATTGGGAAACACAAATTGATCCAAGTGATCTTGGCAATCAAGCAGCGGTAGCTCATGGCAGCATAAACTTGGGGTACAGAACATTACTTTGCTACTGCTGAATATGAATCATAAGCTTGTAGATCTTAATAACTAGAATTAATATTCATACATGCATGGCTGAACTTATACAACAGAGAGAAAAGGGAAAATTTAATAAAAACATTTTAGTAATGCATCTATGTAAATAAAATTCTTCTGAATTTCATGGCACAAACTTATTGATGACACAGATGGAATAGAGTCTGTCTGTACAGAAAATATTGTATACTTTCTGTGTTGTGAAATCACTGTTTGATTAAAATAATGAGTGAAGTTGATCTGTCAAGTTTTAATTTCTCTTCCATTGGTGACAAAGAAAAAGGCCTAGAATGTGAACTTTGTATTGTGTTACATTAAATTAATACAAAGTGAAAAATAGTAGCTACTTCACAAATTATCATAAAACTGCACTAGCCTGCCATTCAGCAACAACTAACTACTAATAGATTAATTATTCCGGTGTAGAGTGTGCATGAGAGCATTGTTACTTCAAATTTCAATATCAAATATTGTTTTATATTGAAATAATTGAAAGTTTTTTCCATTTAATACATATGATTGTTGGTATTAACTGTTTCACTATAATTACCTAATAGTCTTTTAACATGTTTTATTCACCGTTCTAATGCAACAACAGTCAATTGTATAAAACTGGAGGCAAACTTTCCTGGAAATAAGTGTGATGAGAGAAGACATTTCAGATGGCACAAATACATAATGGGCAAGAGGCTCTTTCTACTACTTCCTCTCACCTCTCATAATCAAAATACTACACACTCGCTGAGACATTGGTTTTGCACTGAAATTGCAAGCCATGTCCCTTACAAATAATATCTGAATATACAAATATCAGGCACAGAAAGAAATCCCCTACAGACATTGCTTTTCGTGCATAAAAACATGTTAAGCAATAGGAAATTAAGCCTCATGTTTTTGGAGGTGGCACAAATCAGCAACCTTCTAGAGAACCTTCCCCTCCCCATGCAATCTATAGAATCTGTTCTAACAAACTTGATTTTGCCTTCATCAGCACATGTGATAGGTCTCAGGTCTTAGTTGAATCAGCTATCTCGAACTGGGAAGCTGCTCCTAGTTCACATTTTCAGTCTGCTGTTCTTTTATCAAGTACTCTTCTAATAATTTTATCTTCTGGCTATTTAACACAATACATATTTTTAGAGTATTCATGGCTTGATTGTTCATTTACCGGGTTTCACCTTATACAATATACTCAGTCCTATTGTCCACTCTTGAGGCTTTCATTATGCTTCTTCGCTGGCTCCCTGATGAGGTTAGATACTGTGTTCTCAATTCTGTAACTCTTAGTGCCAAATATGTATGTCTTTGGGTCATGAGATCATATGGATAACTGGACATCCCTCAGTTTCCCTTTTCCAGCATTTACTGGCCCATATCTCTCCATTAGATAAAAATCTATCTGGATCCTCATGTTTTCATTTTGAGCTGAGAAGCATTAGTTTTTTCTGAAGTGAGATTTACATTTTTCTCTTCAGTTGCACATTAAGTTGAAGCTATATCTTTCTTTATTGTCATTTTTTTTTCTTTTTGTGATGCATCATTGACTTTTTAAATTTTTTTTTAATTTATTTACCATTCAAATAAAAGTACAAGCCACAAATTATATACAGTTCTTCACTTTTGAGACTGATACAATTTTCTCTTGAACTCCAACATGTCATGACATGTGGGTGTCAACATGTATTTGCCCCCCCCCTTTTTTTCCCTTAAATCCTTCCTGTTTCCTTCTTAACTTTCCATCCATTTCTGTCATACTCTTCCTAAATGTTCACCTATATGCCTACTTTTTTCCCCCTCCCTTTGTCAACATTTTTATAGCTACAATATTTCTTTCCAGTTTATTCCGCTTTGGAGTCTAAATAATCTCTACCGCCATGGGTGGCCAAACTCATTAAGGTGCAGACTCGTGAGCGAGAGGTTTGGGGCTCAAATTCCACCAGAACCATCCTGACTAAGGTTTTTTTTCCAGGTTTTCCTCAGTACTCATGAGTGGCAAATGCCAGGGAGGTACCCTAAATTTAGGCTGGAATGTTTCCTTCCTTAAAAATCCTTTCCCAATATATATCATTTCATGTATCATCAGTGTCCATTTCCTGTGATGCCTCAGTAGTTTAAATGAGCATTAAACATCTTAATAAAAAAAAATAATAGTAATAATATTAATAACCTCTCCACATACTAGTTTTCCTGCATTGCAACAAACAATGGTACGCTGCTTCTGTTTCCCCACACATAACGCATACATACTTGTTATTCCTGAATATGAATAACCTTGCATCATAAAAAATCTGATAATTCTGGAGAGTTATATATAGCCCCCAATGCATAGCATATTTCCACACCTTTTATTTTATTGTTTCTTGTCTTTTTGATTTCACTATTTCTTCAGTCACATATAATACACTATTCTTCTTTATAAAAACACCCAACTCACCTGAAGCTCTCCCTTATCCCTTCTTGTACTAGCACTTCTCCCTATATAAACAAAAACCATTCATCTCTATCCTTTCTTCTTCTTCATCAATCCATGTCTTTGCCATCACATCCCCTAATTTTATTGCATCAGAAACATTTCACCACTTATTTTATTTTTTAAACCTTCTGCATTCCAAAATATTACTTTGATCTCTACCCCCATCTGGAACTCGAACTCCATGTTTAAACTTTTCCAGTTTTGCTTTGAACCTTGGTGCTACTCTTTCCCTTGTATCCATAATTTCCCAATTATTTCTTATCTCAAAGATACTGGCTTCCTGAGTTGACACTACTGCCAGTCCTCTTTTTCACAGCTGTTTTCCAGCTAAAACCAGAGCTACCACTTCCTCCTGCTGTTTCTTGTTTGGAGATACCATCCTTTTAGATGTCATTCTACTACCTGCTTTCCCTTCCTCCTTGCACATGTTGATATTCTCCTTTTCATGTGCTCACATGATCTTCCACCTTGTGTTAGTTTCCTCTTGTTTCTTTCCCATGCCAGTTCTTTGTTTTTTCTGCCACCTCATCACATAACATTGCTTTTCTTGCAGTTTTCGCTTAACTATTTCCTGTCTGTTTCCTTTGATGTATAGATACAATCTTTGACAAATGCACTTTTTCTGTTATTTCTAGCTTCCTTCATTTTTTGAAATAATGCGTTTCTATATGAAAATATGATTAAAATCCTATTCCATATACATTTTTGTCCCTTTCAATTTTCTAGTACTGTTTAATATCAGCCATTTCAAATTCATGGTTGCTACTTTCACCAGCATTGGTACTGTCATGGGTGGCTGAGGTCGTTAAAGCATGGACTAGTGAGCTGGAGAGGTATGGGATTCGATTCCTGCCAGGACCGTCCTTCCTGACTGAGGTTTTTCCATTTTTTGCTCAGTCTAAACTTAGGCCTGGGACGTTTCCTTCCTTTTAAAAAAAACCTTTTCCAGTTTATCATTTCATCTCCTGTATCATCAGTGTCCACTGCCTGTGGTGCCTCAGTAGTTAAACAGGCATTAAACACTATTAAAAAAAAAGAATTGATCTAGGTTTTACATTTCTTTCCAAATGTGTACAGGTCTATTATTTCCCATCTAGCTCATTTTGTACCTAATTTATTTTCAAAACTTCTTCCACAATCTGATTTAATCTTCTTTCCTATCTTCTTCCATTCCAAAAAAGATAGCCTTTATTTTTCTTTGTCCCTTACGTCTTTTACTAATTTTTTTCCATCTGTTCTCTACATACTGGATATTCTCTGTTCACCCCTCCTTTTATCCCTTGCAGGACCACTTTTAATTGTTTAGAGTTGGTATCAATTTTTATAATAAGCTAATTTTCCATTTTCTTCTATTCTCCCACTTCTTCTGTTATAATTTGCAGTAGACTCATCACTTGCTCCAAATCTCTGTTGGACCTGTATCTTTGACTTTTGTCTCCCATTTAATTTTTCTTCCTTAAATCTCTCTTTTTTTCAGTTTATTTTGTTCAGCGTACATTCCTACCTCTTGAGTATAGTGAAATTAACAGTCACCAGCCTTGTGTACTTAAAAGATCATTAATGACACCAACATTAACTATCTTAGTGCCATGCAGCCCTTAGCATTTTGAGTTTATCCTTACTCCATTTTAGTGCTGACTCTTGCTGGAAGATGGAAAGATTTTCTGGGTTGAATGCTTCTATGTCTGATAACTTGCAGTAATTCCAACGTGGGTTAATGTGACAGTGCAAACACTGCTGGTAGTTTGTAAGATCATGGTTTTACAAACTCCTTTACCTCCTGTTTGAGAAGTTGCAGTAATAATACTCTAAACATAAATCAGTCACCACCTGAATGTGCTTCCAATCCATTTAAAGGACTTGGAAATATTGGTGTGAACCTGTTTTCTGCTTAAGTAGGCATATGAGAAGTGTAGAAATGAACTGCACTACATTTTAATTGTTCTGTATTATTTTAAGAATCTGTTTTTCTTCTGCTATAGAAATAAATAAAGTTTAACTTATAACAAGCCTATATGGAATATTTGATTTACAGGTTTTAGTCAGAAATATTCTTTGACTTGCTCAATTGTGTAGTCAGGATGGCGTTTTTTAATGCATATGCAATAACACTTCTAAACTAGTTCCTTGGTAACCATTAGAATTGCTTCAACAAGTAATTAAATGTTTACATTCACATCAGTCTTCCCAAGTAATAGCAAAACTCATTAGTACATTGTAGTGAACTATAGGCCTCTCCTTCCTAATATAAGCATAAAATCTTACATGACATCCTTCTATTAATGCCAGTGCATTTTAGTTGGGAAATGAACTACATAATGCACCTAAATGTGGTTGTAAAAGAGTACTTAAATTATAGCAGGATAATTGTCCAAAGCATGCATTTATTGTAACCAAAGAAATAAGTAGACATATAATGCTCACCAAAAGTGCATTCAGTATTTTTTTACATGAAGAATATAAATGATAACACACAATAAATCAAGTAATGTAAAACATTAATATTATCATATGCTTACCTTCAGTTTACTTTTAAAAAATTTAATGGTCAAGCACTATAAGTAAAGTAATATAGAACAATATCTATTACCATATGCTTGCCTTCAATTTACACATTACTGCCATGGGTGACCGAGGTTGGTAAGGCGCAGACTCATCAGCGGTAGGTCTGGGGTTCGAATCCTGCCAGGACCGTCCTCCCTGACTGAGGTTTATTCCAGGTTTTCCTCAGTCCTCATAAATGACAAATGCTGGGGAGGTACCCTAAATTTAGGCTTGGAACATTTCCTTCCTTAAAGAAATTCCTTTCCCAATATATCATTTTATCTCATGTAAGAAGGTAGGTTCATACGTTTCTGGCCTTGCCGATTATCACTTTCACAAAAGCCTTATCTGGTGTCTTACATTATCTGTTAAGTAAATAATTGCATCTGTAACTTCTGTTCAGTTGTATTCAATTGTTCAGATATAGTTGCATGAAGAAGGCTATTATAAGTTCTTCACAAATGAAGGACTTACTCCAAATGAAATTAAACACAGATTAGACGGTATATATGGGGAAGCATCCTCCTCATATTCTACCCGTAAAAGAATGGGCCATGGGTCAAGAAAGCATTGAAGATGAAGAGTGTGCAGGCCTGCCCTTGGAGGTGCTCACTTCTGAAAACATTGCTCTTGTGGAAGGAGAAATTATGGAAGACCAGTGGCTAAAAGTTACAGAAATAGCAGGAGGGTTGGGCCTTTCTAAAAGAACAGCCCTTCAAATTACTCATGAACATTTAAACATGAATAAGGTTAGTGCAAGTACCTAGACTTCTTTTCTCAGTCCAAAAGCAGCAACGAGTCATCTGTTATCAGGCATGTTTGGAGCTCTGCCATGGCAACGAGAGAGAAGTTCTGCAAACCATTGATGAAACTGTGGTCCTCTACTATGATACCTTGTCCAAAAGAGAATCAGTGGAGTGGCATAAACCTGGCAAAGCACCGCCTCTAAAGGCCAAGGTCGCTCAGTCAACCAAGAAAATCATGGCCACAATCTTTTGGGACTGTGAAGGAATACTTTTCATTGACTTCAAGGAGAGGAACATCACAATAAATGTGGAGTACTATGTTGGCCTACTGCACAGACTACGTGCTTCCATCAAAGAGAAAAGGCAAGGAAAGCTGCATGTTGGTTCTTCATGACAATGCACCCGTGCACACAGCTCTTGTTGAAAAGGAAACTGTGAAGAAATGTGGCTTTAAGGAGATCAACCATCCTCCCTAAATTCCTCCAGTTTCCAGCAACTATTTCCTCTTCTCGAAACTACAGAAGGACCTTCAAGAAAGGAAATTTAAGTATGACGAAGAAGCGATGTATGCTGTTTATGTCCATTTTGCAGACAAGACTTCTGATTATTTGTTGGGGGGAAGATTGAAATGTTAATTGAAAGATGTGAGAAGCATATTGCAATAGAGGGTACTATATGGAAAAGTGTAATATATTTTTTGTCTTTATCGTGCCTAGAAAATGGTTAGGCCAAAAACTTATGGAGTTACCCTCATATCATCCTTTGTGATGCCTCAGTAGTAAAACGGGCGTTAAACACCATTAAAAAAATGAATAGCCAAGCACAATAAGTCAAGTAATATTAATATTACACATGCTTGCCTTCAATTTACACATTAAAAAAATATAATGGCCAAGCACAATAATCAAGATAATATAAGACATTAATATTGCCCCATGCTTGCTTTCAATTACACGTTAAAAAAACTAATGGCAAGCACATTAAGCAAAGTAATATAAAACATTAATATTACCAAATGCCTACCTTGTATATATGCATATTCAAAGTTCCAAATTCTACAGAATATAATAAAGAAAACCTGCAAAATTCAGAAAAAGTATAAGATATAAAACATAACGTAACACATTACCTTAGTCAGTGGGTGAGGCTTGGGGAAGAAGCAATGTCTCTACAAATTTCAAATAGTTGGCCGGAAGATGTCTTTATCCCAAGACAGCACTTACTTGTTTTCACCCTAAAGTGTGAAGCATGCCCAAAGTAAGAGTATAACATCACTACTAGAAGGTGTAATATTAGTTTTGACCAATAAGGAGAAAGAGTCAGAGATGGTTAAAACATGGTTAAGACAAGGAAGAAATGGAAAACAAGGATTTGCCATATATAAACATGCAAGTCCATGCAAAGAAATACAACAACTTGGACAATGAGGCAATACTGTCTAGGAATCATAGGGCTCTCAAGCAGCATTAAATTCATTAGAAAATGGACAGAAAACTCCATAGAACTAAACAATGCAGAAATGAATTATATTAAAAAAGTGGGAAGGGCATTTTGAAGAATAACACTGCAGAAACTGTGTACTGTTAATATTTTGGAACAATGTTTTGTTTCTCTGCTTTCACCTCTAAAGATCATGGCAGTTTATTGGACATAAACATTTCCGAAAATAGTAAAATAGGTTCACTGGTTACACATTCACCCTGCACATGTGGGCATGAACTGCTGCAGCACCAAAGCTCTGAGTGAAATCCAAAATTTTAAAATTGTGTTTGTGCTGACAGTAATGGCGCCCTTTAGACTACAGGCCAATCTGTGGATAGATATGGGTGCCCACATGTAATCCAACTGAAATATAACCACCTAAAAGAAACCAGTGTTTCTGGAAAATGTCACATTCCATATTTATAAAGCAGGTCTTACATTACATTGGTGGTGGTAATAATAGTGGTTGTACCCATTTCACATATGTATCATTCATGCAATATTTTAATTCTAAATAATTCAATCCAAAATTTTTCCATTTTGATTACCTCAGACCAGCTTCTTCCAGGGGACCAGGCTCTGATCCAACCAATAACACAATACTATAAATATTTTATATACTAACTATTTGCATTACATATACATTTTCAATGAATAGTTATTGTACAGCTGTACAGAAAAGTCCAACTTCCATGGAATGTCATAGCCATAGCATACTCCGTCATACAAATGCCATGAAATGTGAACCAGGTTCCATTTACAGAGACTGTGCCAACAGAATGTTACCTTTTAAGCTTATTAGCTGAAAAAAGTGTCAGTTAATCATGTTTTCCTTTCCTTCTCCATTTAAAGCCATTTAGGAATCACATAAAGTAACCGAATGCATTTATTTTTGTTTCTTTTTTTCCATTTTCTTTATGGTCTTCCAATAGTTCTTCATTCATTTACTGTGGTGGGTCATGGTGGTGTAGTGGTTACCATACTTGCCTCCTAAACCCAAGATCGCGGGTTCAAACCCGGCCAGAACCTATGGATTTTTTCTGGCATAAAAATCCTAAGTATAGCTTCCTTCGGAAGGGAAGTAAAGCCGTGGGTCCTGTGTCATACATTTACAGCATGAAAAAGAACCTCAAGCCTGAAAGAGAGGCCTCTGAGCAAAATTTGTCGGCCGTTTCACGCCCTGAGTTGAATGGGACACTGATGACCTGAGATGTTAAAGAGCATCCATAAATAAATCAATCAAAATTCATTTACTGTATGTTTTCCTTCTCTCTTCCATCCAGTTGTTATTCCTTTTCTTCCTTTCCTTTCATGGAAAGTTTTGTATCGACATTCTAAACTTATTGCTTTCCTGTTTTATGTGTTCTGTTAGCCCCATCCCATTATCTTTCCTTATCCCTTAGATGCATTGATTGCCATTCTTACTCTTATATATATATGAATATTTTATAATGTTCGAAAATTTATTTTGTGAATCTTCTATTATCCATTCTTAAGTTTTGAAAAATGAACTCCCCCCCATATATGACATTCTTTCATTTTCTTTATTCTTACAGAGATCTTCATTCTTCTTGTATTTATTGTTTTATTATATCAATATTGTGATTTTTTAATTAAATTAATCAATGCTTAGTACTGGCTGGGCAAATTATAGCAATGAAAGGAGATCTTGGGCATTATTTGCACTTATAACTTGATTTTCTCACCCATGTCACATAAAGAGATGATTTATCTGCCTTCCTTTATTTCCACATATTTTTTGCATCTGCTTAGGAAATTTGACATTACCTTTTTATAATCAAAGATAAGGCATATGGTGCACAGTTAGCAGAAGCAGAATAAAAGGCTTTTTTTTATATACACACACACAATTAAGGAAACAATAGTTGTAGGTATGTATAAAGAATTTTGTAACCTTTTATCACTGAATTAACTTTGCGGGTAAGTAATTTAGCATTCTTTCAGTGAGTTTCTGTAACAGCACATAGAGCCAATGTTCCTCTGAAGGCATTTCATAAAATGTTCAATAATAAGAGTTATCAATAACAAAATGAGGCCTGTTCATTAATTATGCACAAAATTTGTTGACCAAATCCTCACTTACAGAATAATTGTAAATAACTAAAACAAAAGGCACATTAGATTCATTTATAATACAATAAACTAAACATTTAAGATTTGGAATGATCTTGGAAGTCTTCAACCAGAATCAAGTTGGATAAGTATTAATTTTGATTGTCACTGCTTATGTTTTGCATTTGTAAGGTGGTGAAAAAATATGGCACAAAGACCAATTGCAGGTAATTATGAAAAGAATAATTATGCTCCTAAATATATATTATTTTTATAAACAGTGTGTACACTGTGCAATGTTTGTTGAGTCAGTGAATCTCTCTTTCTTAAAAAAAAATATATATATATCATGTTTCCAGGGAATGGTTGTAATTTCAGTGTGGGTGGCAGTCTAAAGTTTCCTATTAGTTAGCCAGTGAATAGAATAAACTCTCAATTTAACAAAGCCCCAAAGAAAGAAATCTGAAGGGCTACTGTAGGTTATGAAGTATGAAATAAATTTCTCTGAAAACACCTGTTGAAATCTTCCTAAGCAGCTACAGCCTGAAAGTCTCCCATGTAATTCATTGCAATAAGAATAAACAAATGACTGCAGGATTACATAATTTATTATGCTGAATTGCTAAATGCAAATACACTACGTTTTTCTCCACCTTATATTTAATAATTGTTTTCAAGGTGCATTGCTTTTTATTACTAATGGAATATTTTTTAAATCATTCCAGTTAACAGAATGTGGACTGCTAACTACATATTCTGTTCAACTGCAGGCCACAGCTGTGGACATTGCAGAGCAAATGAAGTTCCAGTTTATTTTACACCAGTTTGTTACCAATCTTCAGGTATGCATTCTGTCATTTTAAGTTCATGATAACATAGTTAAAAACCTTTCCTCAGAGTCCCAATAGTACCATAGGAACTACATTTTTCCATCCTTTATCATTAAAGACTTATTGTCTTTTTTGCCATGTTTCTTTATCATGGTTCTCAAGTTCATTTGCCCTTCCCAAATTGTTATTTTATTATATGCATAATGTATTTGCATTTGAAATAATACATTTATACATTATTGTGCTTCATTTAGATTTAGCCTAATGTTTTTAGCTAAAATATTACATATTCTTAATAATTATTTTCTAGCACTTAAGCCTGCAATTTAGTTTCCCATAATCCAAAAGAGAGATCTGAAAGGTTTTGTGCAGGATCTCATTTATAGAGGTTTGCCTAAAATATACATAATATTAATTACATTTTGAATCTTAACACAATGCAATTAATAGTATCTTCTGAGTCAAGCTATTTAGACACACTCTTTTTGGTTTCACTTACTGAAGAATTACTGAAGACATGATTTGCAGACTCTTGTCCACATCCTCAGCTGTTAAACAACTCATGGACAATGATCTGCGAAGACATGTCCTGAGTAATTCCCAGTAAGTGAAACTAAAAAGTGTGTGTCTAGATAGTTTGAATCAGAAGAGTTTATACCATACATAATATACTTCATATTAATTAGATCAGTAATAATTTTGTTTTTGAAGGGAGATATAATTCTATAATTATGTTTAATGAAAACTGTAAATGTTGAATAATACAAGCACATTTATCACCAGACAAAAAATTAAATCCTAAACTTAGGTATTCATTTTTTTACACTAAACTCCACATACTTACATAAAAGTAAGATGCGTTTTGGAAGAATCTCTCCCATCTTCAGTTGCTCACCAAACCGCCATTACTTTGAAATGATCTTCAATGAACTTCCAGTAACAGTGGTTCTGTGAGCAACTGAAGATGGCAGAGATTCTCCCAAAATGCGTCTTACTTTTATGTAAGTGGAGTTTAGTGTAAAAAAATGAATGCCTAGGTTTAGGATATATTTCCACTCCATTGTCAACAGCTTCATAAGTGCAATATTTATATAAAAAATTAAATGTTTATTTGCATATAGGAAGTTTAAGGTTAACAAGAACGGTGTCCTAATTGAAATATCCCATTTTTATTTCACTATTTCTCCCAGAATAATAGACATATTCAAATGAACTAAACACTTAATTACAATTTGATTCATCAAGTTTGTATAAATAAACTTGCACATGTGCCCTACCAATCGCATGAAGGATATCCAACCAATATTAAATTTCTCTCCATATTTGTTGAAACATTTCAAGCTTGACAGTTGCAAGGCATTCAATGCAATCATGCATTTGCTGAATATTCACTACTTTTGTTGCATACATCCTGTCTTTGACATACCTCCACAAGAAGTTCAGAGGGCATATGTCAGGCAATTTGGGTGGCCATGGAATTGGTTCACTTCTTCTGATCCACCTACCAGGAAACTCATCCAATCTTTCCTCAAGCTGGTGCTGAGGTACCTCATCTTGTTAAAAAAAGATACAAGGATGCCAGTTCTGAATTTGTGGGAACACAAACCACTCCAGCATATCAAGGTATGTAATGGCTGTTACAGTAGCTCCAGCAAAGAAGGGCTCTATAACTGTATCATCTTCCATAAGCCCACACCACACTTATTTTATCACTGTTTCTCTCAAATTCAATTAACTGACGAGGAGGTTCTTACCTCCAATGATGATTGACTGACATGTCTCACCAGAAAACATAATGAAAGACAGAAAGGTGGGATCCTTGTCAATGGGTTCCAACATGTCTTGAGCAAAAGCCTCTCACTTCAGATAATTATCGGGTTTCAGTGCCTGCAGCAATTGTGATTTGTATGTGTACAACTTCAGACAATTATACACATCTGTGGACAGTTGATTTTGATAGGCCATACTTTGTTACTACTGCCATGCTTTTAGCCACTAAACCAATTTCCAAAAATATATGTTTCCATGCTCTAATCCTTTTTGCATTGGCAGGATCTTTCTGGTACTCCAGATAGAATCATCACTGCACTGCTACAGTTGAGCCAAGTTCTGGATACCACCAAATGACCTTTGCTTTCTCTGTGATGGTCACCTTTCATTTTGTCTGCCTGTTGCAACCACCGCACCACAACCCCTCAGGGGCCCAATTTTTTGGGTACGGGGCATAGCGACCCCGAGGCACCCGAGCTGCTCCCTCAGGTCTGCAATTAGCGTGTTTGACTCCTTTTTATTTTGCCTCTTTTATTGTTTTATTTGTCCTACTTCCCTGTTCTTTGTCTGATGGGTGCCCCCGTGTTTGACATGGTAAAAAGTGACTGGGTAACAGCGTAACTCCCAGCACTGGGTTATCATGTAGGACGGGAGTGTATCCCCTGGTAAAGGCCAGGCCCGGGGAAGGGCCATTGCATGAGCTGTTGACTTCCTGCAGGTGATTGGGTCCCTTCGTTAGCCCACAGGAAGGTGTGACCCTGAGGTTACTTTGTTCAGGCCAAGCCGGGGTGGCGCCCAGGAAGCAGCCTGCCATCAGAGACAGTTGCAATGGTGGAGGATTATATCGCTATGGTGAACGAACATAATCTCACACAAATTAAAAGAAAACGAGTGGATGTTAAAGAAGTAACCGAGAAGCCTTTTGCTCGTTACTTGGTGATTAGTCGAACGGAAGACGGACAGTCTTTTACCCGGGTGAACCCGTTTATAATTCAGAAGGGCATTGACACCATAGCTGGACCTGTGAAAACCTGCACCCGACTTCGTAATGGATCACTTTTGGTTGAGACCACTGGAATGTTTCAGAGTAACTCGCTGCTCAAGGCGACGATTTTCCACGGTTATCCCATCCGTGTTGAGCCACATCGCACATTAAATTCGTCGCGAGGAGTTATTTTTACTAACGTACTGGACGGAATGTCTGACCCGGATATCCAAAGTTGCTTGGAAGACCAAGGGGTCACGTCCGTGTATCGCGTGCAGAAGAGGAAAGAGGGTGAATTGCAGCCTACCCGAACACTTTTCCTCACTTTTAACATGGTCGAATGCCGCAGAGGATAAGAGCGGGCTACAAGGTCATTGAGGTGCGCCCGTACGTACCGAGCCCGTTGCGTTGTTTTCAATGCCAGCGCTTTGGCCATACACGCGTCTCTTGTAAGAGTGCCAATTCTATCTGTACTACCTGCGGCCAAGTATCTCATGAAGGAGCATGTACATCCGCTCCCGTTTGCGTTAACTGCCGCGGAGATCATCCAGCCTCATCCCGCGAATGTCCTCGTTTTAAGAAGGAGCGCTGTATTCAGGAGATCCGGGTAAAGGAAAAGCTCTCCTTTACTGAGGCCCGAAAGCGTTTTCAATCTCGCCAGCCCGTCGTGCCTAAGACCGGCACATACAGCGCAGCAGCTTCATCATCGATCAAGAAGTGCGATAGCAGTACGCAGACCTGCGACCTTGTTTTTACACGGGTCCCAAATGTGCCCAGTCCTCCGAAGCGCTCTACTGAGAAGCCCAAGCCCATAGTTTTTAATGCATCGGAAATTAAGTTTAAGACCAGCTACACAAATACCGACTTTTTAAAAACATCCACTCCTGCTGAAAAGCAGAAGAGCCCTTCTCCTCCTCGGAGGTCCCGCTCCCATGAAGGGAGCAAACCCGCTAGGCGGTTGCCATCATCGCCCCTCTCTACATCCAACCGGTTCCAGGTGCTGGAGTCGGTGGATGCTTCTCAGCGGGAGAGCCCTCCCTCTGAGGTCATGGAGCAGGATGTGCCTGCTCCCGAAAAACCACCAAGTCCCACGCGACTTAAGAAAGGACGTTTGATTCGTCCTGGACCTAGTAAAAAGTAAGGTGGTACTTTTAACCTTTTTTTTACCTAATTTTAACAATGGCTATCCTTTCTTGGAATGTACGTGGACTCCGTAGTCGTAGACCTGACTTGGAGTTACTTTTACGCTCGACTGACTCTCCGCTTGTGTGTCTCCAAGAGACTAAACTTCGCCCGCAAGATACTTTTACTTTACGCGGTTACTCTTCGGTGAGGTTTGACCTCCCTCCCGAAGATGGCATTCCCGCTCACGGCGGAGTATTAATTTTAATACGACACGGCGTGTACTGTACTTTATTACAGCTACAGACTTCTTTACAGGCAGCTGCAGCTACAGTTCACTTCTCTGGCCTCAGTTTTTCCATCTGCAGTATTTACTTGCCTCCGTCTGTTACAGTCACCATGGTTGACCTGGACAATCTTCTGTCTCTTCTGTCCTACTTTTGGGAGATTTTAATGCACACCATCCTCTATGGGGTTCCAACGCCGAGTGTGCCAGGGGTAGCATGTTGGCAGACTTTCTCGACCGCCACCATCTCATTCTGCTCAACACCGGTCAACCTACTTTTCTTTCTGACAGCACTCACAGCTTTTCCCACTTGGACTTATCCATTTGTTCTGCCTCACTTGCTGTACATTTCACCTGGAACGTCATCTCCGATTTATATTCCAGTGACCACTTTCCATGTCAGATCCATGTACTCTCTTCAAATGCACATTCCCAGCGCGCCAAAATGGCTCATTGAAAAGGCGAACTGGCCTCTGTTTCGATCTATGGCCGAATTTTCAGGGTGTGAATTTCCATCTATCGACGTCGTGATCGAGAACCTCCGTACGGTCATCATCACAGCCGCAGATCAGGCTATTCCCCGGTCGTCTTGTCACCGCAGACGCTTACCGGTTCCCTGGTGGACCGATGAATGCCGGGATGCGTTGCATGCACGCCGGGGTGCTCTCCGAGCTTTTCCTCGCCACCCTACTTCTGCAAATATGATTCGCTATAAACAACTGCGCGCCAAATGCCGTCGAGTCATTAAGGATAGCAAAAAGGCTTCTTGGATTGCTTTTACCTCTTCTTTTAACCGCAGAACGCCTTCATCCGTAGTTTGGGAACGGCTACGCCGCGTTGCTGGCAAACCAAGATTTACACCTTTACCCGGTCTTAGGATTTTAAATCGAGTACTCACTACTCCGACTGACGTCGCCAATGTTTTAGGACGAACCTTCGCTGATGTTTCGAGCTCCGCCAATTACCCGGCTTCATTTCGCGCATTAAAGGAGCAGGTTGAGTCGAAAGGTTTCTCATTTGCCTCCGACCATCAGGAGAGCTACAACGTTCCTTTTACCGCCAGGGAACTGGAGCATGCCCTTTCTACCTCTCGACATTGCGCACCGGGGCCAGATGACATTCATGTTGCTATGTTGCAGCATTTATCAGCAGAAGGCAAAGCATTTTTATTACTAACTTTTAATTTTATTTGGTGTCATGGCACATTTCCTAGCGCTTGGCGATTGGCCACCGTCATTCCTATACCTAAGCCTGGAAAGGACCCACATCTTCCTTCCAGTTACCGTCCGATTTCCCTCACCAGCTGCGTTTGCAAGGTGATGGAACGCATGATTACGTTGGAACGCGGCTCATGCGGTGGTTAGAGTCGAGGCAATTATTAACGAACGCCCAGTGTGGTTTCCGGCGTCATCGTTCCTCAGTCGACCATCTTGTGTCTCTAACTACCCATGTAATGGACGGTTTTGTACGCAAGTGCCAAACGGTTGCTGTGTTTTTCGATTTAGAGAAAGCGTACGATACCTGCTGGAGAGGCGGTATCCTCCGAACGCTTCACGATTGGAACATACGTGGGCGTATGTCTGTTTTTATTCAGAAATTTATGAAAGACCGGGTTTTTAATGTTCGCGTGGAATCAGTTTTATCATCTAATTTTATTCAAGAGAACGGTGTACCTCAGGGCTCGGTACTTAGCTGCACACTGTTTGCCATTGCTACTAACTCTATCACTGAGTGTTTACCGCCAGGAATGCAATCGTCGTTGTTCGTTGACGATTTTGCCATCTTTCTTTCCTCTCGGAGAACCTGTCTCTTGGAACGCCGCCTCCAATGCTGTCTCGGCCGCCTTTACGCTTGGAGTGTATCTCACGGGTTCCGTTTCTCCGCAGAGAAGACCGTCTGTATGAACTTCTGGCGCCACAAGGAGTATCCTCCACCTTCGCTCCATCTTGGCCCAGACGCACTCTCTTTCGCAGACGAAGTTAGGTTCCTTGGCTTGGTGTTTGATAGGAAATTATGCTGGTCATCGCATATAGCACAACTCAGAGGCAAGTGTGAACGTTCTCTTTGTATTTTACGCGTTTTAAGTGGCACATCTTGGGGAGCTGACCGGACTGTTCTTTTACGTTTTTATCGCTCACTCATCCGATCGAAACTGGATTATGGCTGTGTGGTTTACGGCTCAGCGCGACCTTCTGTACTTCGTCGCCTTAACCCGATTCATCACCGGGGTATCCGTGTTGGCATTGGAGCATTCGCCACCAGTCCTGTGTTGAGTTTATGTGCGGAGTCTGGAGAACCTCCGTTGTTTTATCGTAGGGATGTTTTACTTTCTGCTTACGGTTGTCGCTTAGCTGCGCAACCTCGTCATCCCACGAATGGGCCGTTTTTAATGTGTTTTTTGATCGTTTTTATGCTGCTCGGTTTTTTTCTCCTAAGCCTGCTGGCTTTCGTTTTCGGAGCATTTTACAGACTTTGGACTTCGACTTGCCTGCTTTCTTCATAGCCGGGGAAAATTATTCTCCCCCTTGGCTTTTAGTAGAGGCCCCCGTTCATCTTAGGCTTACGTCCTGTCCAAAATCTTCGACCGCAGCGCATATTATTCGTTGTTATTTTAGCGAGATCAAGTCCTCTTTTAATGGCTGGAATTTTATCTATACCGACGGCTCTAAATGTGACACAGGTGTAGGATGTGCTTTTGTGTTTATGGGGCAAGTTTTACGTTATGGTCTTAACGTTGCGACATCTATTTTTATGGCGGAGCTTTATGCTATTTATCGGGCGGTTTTATTTATTTCTGATCAGGGGCTGAGGAACAGTGTTATTTGTTCTGACTCTTTGAGTGCAATTTTAAGTTTTAGAAATCTGTACAACCACCACCCTCTTGTACAGGTGGTCCAGAATGTAGTGTTAACCCTTTTTGACGCTGGCGTCAGGGTAACACTCTTATGGGTGCCTGGACATGTGGGACTCTCGGGAAACGAGGCCGCAGATGTCGCAGCTAAATCCGCCCTTTTAGACCCTGCTGAGTACGAGCACCGTTTTTACTTCGGGGATTTTATACATTCCTTAAGACGAGGCGCGATGAGTGGAATTTACTAACCACCAATAAGCTTCGGGAGTGTAAATCAGCCCCTTTTAACTGGTCGACTTCTTCTCGCGCTGTTCGTCGCGAAGAGGTAATTTTAGCTCGTCTTAGAATTGGGCATTGCCGTTTTAGTCACTCTCACCTTTTTAATAGTCAACCCGCTCCAGCTTGCCCTCACTGTGACCACCCCTTTACAGTGCGTCACATTTTAATTGATTGCCATCATCTGACAGCTTTTAGAAATAGCCTAGGTTTACCCTCCTCTATTGAGGACTTACTTGCAGATGATGTGGTTGCTATTGAGCGAGTGCTCCGTTTTATCCGTGTTTGTGGTTTTTGGAGCAAGGTGTGAGGTTTTCTCTTTTTACCAATGACGGATTTTAGACTCTTTTAGGACTGTTGTTGTTTCAGCTTTTGCTGTATCGTTTTTAGTACCAGTCTTTACTTACGTTGTGGTATATTGCCCTTGTTATTGTTTTGGGGTTTTATTGTTACATTTTTACACTTTTATAATACTGGTTTGTTTTCAGCTTTTGTTGACGAGTTTTACTACCAGTTTTTATTTGTTGTAGTGTTTTTAGGTATAGGGTTTTATTGACCCTTTTTAGACCATTATAGGACTGTTGTTTATTCGCTCCTGCGGCTGTTTTAATACCAGTCCTTTGTTTGCTGACCATTACACCCACTTGTTATTTGTTATGGGTTTTTATTTGATTGCACAACGTGCTACTGTTATTTAGCCTATGCACTGATTTGTGCTAACTATTTATTTTTTAGTTTTGGCGCAGTTTTTAGTGTGTTTGGGCACTAATGACCATCGATGTTGTGCGCCCCTTAAACAATAATCATCATCACCGCACCACAAAATGCCGAACAAAACTTGTACGTTTCACTTTCTATATGCCACCTAGAAAAACACAGTATATATAAACACACACACATTAATTTATCATTGCAAAATAAAACATGAACATTTTAAATGAGATACTCTATATTGTGCAGATATATTGATTAGTAATTAATTTCAGAAAATTTTTCCTTCAAGTTATTTACATATATTTATATTGGCCTGCTTATAGAGTGCAATTATTTTTGTGTATTACCCTGTAATTAAAACAATAATGTAATTTACTATCATTATTAATTATATAATATTATGTATAATTGATATATATATATATATATATATGACTGATAATGATAATAAATTATAAAACTTGAAATAACAATATCACAACAATACGAAATACTTTCAAAGGAATGTTAAAGTGATTTCAGAAGTGGTTAATATAATATTTTGTAGAAAGAAGATTGGAATTTAACATTTCAAAATCTTTTATTACTTGAAGTTAAATGATAATACATAATCTGATTTTTTTTTTCATTGCAGAAGTTATTACAAAAAGTTCCAGTGACAGATGGCCATGAAAATAACAATGATGTGGCAGTGCAAACAGTGGAATGCATAGAAAATGAAGTGAATGCAAAGAAAGAGCAATTCATAGAAATGAAGATGACACCAACAGTTAGTAGTGCATCTGAACAACTTGGCTCACTGGTAGAAAATTGCATGTTTGCAGGGACACAAAATACAATTGAGTGGGTTGAAGATGAATCAGGTACAACAGATGATGGATTAAAGGCTGGAATTAACTCTAACCTTATTAATCAAAGCAAAACAGTGGGTGTTGCAACAACAGACATCATTGTCACCTGCCATCCTTCAGCATTGGCAACCATTTCTAGTCAAAGCTTCATTGCAACTCCATTATCAGAAGCAGTTATAACTGCCACACCAATGAGAGAAGCAAATATGGTTCTCATGAAACATGGTCATTCACTGGGTGAAATAAATGGTTGTGCTACAGTGGATTTGGATCAGCCCCCATCTTCAGCTGTGCAAGAGAATGCTACATGTGACACCTCAGCAAATAGTTATTTACAGGCAGGAACTAGTACTTCATCTATTGAAATGAAACCGTTTATTGGAACCACTTCAACTTCTAATTTGCCTAGAGTGACATTCAGCTCAGAACAGGTTTCAGAACCACTGGTATTGCAATCTTATGATCAAGGACAGGGCGAAAACATTGACAATTGTCTAGCAGCCACATCAAATGTGATGCATATTGTATTAGCTGAAGCAGCCAAACCAATTAGTGTAGAAAGTAACAAGAATGAAGATAAAGAACCAAAGACAGACAGTGTTGCACTAAATGGTAGTGAAGAAAGCAGTGTTGGCAGAGTAGTATTTATTTGTGAAGTGTGCGAAAGAACATTTAGGTCCTCTGTGAGCTTAGAAGTACATCTGAGTGTGAAACACCGCTCTAGAGGCGAGTGTGACATTTGTCACCAGGTATAATACTTATATAGTTTTCGATAATTGTTGGCATTTGCCACACATGCTCTGAACTTAAAATGTTATTGCTATCTTTGTGGTGTGGAAACATAACTTTTTAAATCAACTTCCAGTAAGCACTACTAGAGTTTTTTTCTGTTCAGTGCAAGTCAAATTCCCCAGGTCTATAAAATCCTTCTTAATTGATGCTGTAAGTTCTTCATTGAATGAACTTTTTTTTTCCCCTAAGAAATTTTCTTAGCTTTAGGAAGAAATGGAAGTTCAGTGAATTCAAATGTGCCTGATGTAGCCCATTTGATTGATTTCTTCATTGACATAATACATGGTTAGGCAAATATTGTCTTGATACAAGATCACTTTCTTCTTTGATAAACCTGATCTTTTCTTGCATATTTTTGCCATTGGATGGTCCAGAAAGTTAGCAGAGTTGCTGCAGTATTAGACATTCCATTAGGAAGATAGTCAATCAGTTTACCTTTAGTATCCCAGAAAACTATGCTCTGATTTTTCCTACTGACTTCACACATTTACCTTCTTTGGTGGTGGAGAATTTTTATGTCATATTTTGCTCAGAGATTTGTATTCTGATACAGTTTTAATTTAGTGGCAACAGCCATAAACCCAATTTGCAGATCATGCATAATTCCTTCAAAACTCATTTGGCTAAAATGTCTAAACCTTCAGCAATTTCTGGCATCTTAAGTCAACTATTCTTAATACCAAGTCATTCACCCTTTTGACAATTTTCATTAGGTGCCAGATTTGGCTGTCTGCTACACAGGTAACCCTCCAAGTTGTGTTTGAACTTGACGGTCCATTTGGAAACAGTTGAAAAGTATGTTGAAGAGTCCACTAGAGTATTAGTCATGTCTCTATGGCTTTCTTATGCTGTTATGCTCTTCTTCACAAAGAATTTAATTGCTGTACACTGTATTTCCATTTTCCAAGGATCATACAACAAATAGCAATGCCTACTATGGTTTTCTCAAGGCAAAGAATTATTGCACATCTGTTTCTGTGAAAGATGAAACATTTTGATATTATAATTGCTCTGGAACTGGGGGTGTTTGTGATGACTTTTCTTTTCAAATGGCTCTCATAAATAAAACTGACTTAATTACAGCTTTATTTTAGAGCTAATGCTTTGAACTCATTCTGTTACCATACTTTAACTGAATTTATGCACTATTTACTATCAGACAATATTCATGCGAACTTATTATTTATCTTCTTCAACTTAATCCAAAGAACCTCTCTATTTAGAGTATCAAATGCCTTTTAATACTTAAACATTTATCTAAAATTGATCTTATAAAATATTGTCATTTACTCTTCTACTCCTCCTAAATGCTGATTGAAATCTGATAATTTATCTTCATTAGGCCAATTCTGTTAGATAATTTGCTAACAACATTACATATCTTCCCTAACACTGCCATTAAACTGATATTTTATATATTAAGATTGGTACTAAAAATGTTTTTTGAGTTACATGTTTACAAAAGTTTATGCTTACACTGAATCTGAAATAACTTTAGAGGGCCACATTATTGAGAAATTACAGTGGACCAAAGACTTACTTCCTTAAGTTTACTATAGAGATGTTTGGCTTAGGTTTCAATTTTAAAAAGATAAAACACTGCTATAGTATAATTCCATTCTGTATACTTTTTTTTTATGCAGAAGTTTGCTTCTGTGCATAGCCTTCAAGAACACTGTCGTGGAGAGCATGGAGGAGCAGGATGTTTCACCTGTATGGTCTGTGGAAAGCGATTTATGACAAAACTGAGCTATCAACGTCATGTGGACACACATAAGGGCAAAAAGGGTGCAGTATGTGATGTGAGTTTTTTTTTCTATACACAGAGATTCCTTAGTGCTCCAGTATTATAATTTACAGGTTGTTTTTACTGTTGAGAACTAGGAGAGTGCTTTCCTATTAAAGGATATTGAGGCAAAAGAAATAGCTTTTCCCCTTTTAAACTTTTAAAGCAGATATGTTAATGATTAAATGTTTTCACTGCATATGTCTGCAGATATAAGAAATTATATAACAATATTTTAATAAGAAGTTCCAAAAGCAGTTACCTCAGGGAAATGCTATTAATTTTTTTTAACAATAGCAGCTTTTGAAGGACTTATTTGCCATGTTTTTACATATGTTTTATGCCTGTGTTAATTGCCAATACCAGCACTGTTGAAGAAACTGTAATTTGTATGGGTGGGAGAAAATTTACAAACAGGTAATTATTTGAAATGGGAATTGGGAAAAATTAAAGATCATTGCCTATACTCCAAATATGGGCCTTCAGTTTACCATGCTGTTGCTCTAACCATTGAGTTATCATGCATTATTTAGCCTTAATCATGAACTTCTCTCATCTGAATCTCTATATGCTGTAGACTTCAAAGATTATTTTATTAATAGAGTTTTGACTACTTAGAACTTTTTCCAATATTTAAGTATGTTTTACCCAGATTTCTGGTCATTCTCACTGTAAAATGGTTAATATAATAGTATGTGAATTTGGGTATGAGGTATGAGGGTGAGCATGGGTTTTGGTGAATAAAAACCCTCGCATAATATATGTATTCTATTTTGATGAAATATCTTGGATAATAGAATCCCATTATAACTGCTTTTATTAATGCATGGTTTGCCAGTAAAATTTTAAAACATTGAGTTAATTTAAAATGATTGGTTCTAAAATGTACAAGAATCTTAACAGAATTTTTCTTTTAACATATAGGAAACAGACTTTTCTAATAGCACATTATTTTACAGTTATTATTGTCTCTTGGATTAGAGTACCAATAATCAGTATCAGTTGAGTACCATGAGCATATACTGGTCTTACAACGAACAAAGAAAAGCCTAAATATCAAAGATACACAGCAACTTAAAGTTAAAAGTAATTAAATTTGCAGAAGCTCGTACAAATAGAGCCGTGGATTGAGAATTTACAGTCTCTGCATGCACTGTGCACAGTTAGCAGAAATAAAAGTAAGCACTGTTGGAAATGCCAACTAAAAAAGTCATTTAATGGCCCAAAAAGCTGCTGCTGCTGCCATTGCTGCCCAAATGAAAGAATGAAATTCCAACATTATCAACAATACAACAAATATATAAATAAGTTGGTAGTGACACTAAATGTAATTAACAGGTTAATTCATCAGAACATGTTTCAAAAGCATTCACTCTCATCATAAGCTGGGGACTGACTAATACTGGCCGGTGACGAAGTGACTTCAAGTGGTTCCAATAAGTAATGGAACACGAAGTTCATTGGTGGGATGTCAAAGTTCTTAACACATTATTTTAAGTCCTTTATCATGGAGAGGGTAGTGGTATTTTTATCTTTTTGTTTTTTGAAAAGTCTGATCTTCTTTTCAACTAATGAACTGCCAAATACATTGTTTAGGGCAATCTTGATATGTAACAATATTCCTCTGTATATTCTTCTTTGTTGAGCAGGATGTTTAGCAATCTATGAGCAAGGCTATTTATAATGGCATGTTGGTGTGGTTTAGGGTTGAAACTGTTATTCTTTACATGCTTATCTGTATGTGGGGTTGATCCTGGTAGTGTAATGGTAACCATACTTGCCTCCTAAACCCAAGATCATGTTCAAACCCAGCCAGGATCCATGAATTTTTTTGGGTAAAATCTAAGTATGGCTTCCTTCGGAAGGGAAGTGAAACCTTGGGTCCTGTGTTGTACATTTACGGCACAAAAAAGAACCTCAAGCCTGAAAAAAAAAAAAAAAAAAGACCTCTGAGCAAAATTTGTTGGCTGTTTCACGCCCTGATTTGAATGAGATGCTGATGACCTGAGATGTTAATCAATGTGTGGGTTTTGTATATATGCCAAATGAAATTATGTTGTTTCTCCTGTATATTTTTAGGTTCAGGAAAGCCAAACAATCTCCCTCCTCCAATTCTATAGTAAAAATAATACTTTAATCTTGCAGATTAAGTAATTTTAAGGCATCCTCTGTTTGTTCTTGATACTATTGCCAGTATGCCATCTACATAATGAAACCATGCTTTAAAGATGAGTAGAAGTGCCCTTCTAATATGTGTTTCTATTGCACTAATGAATAAATTTGCTAGAAATGAAGAAAGGGGGTTATCCATAGATAAGCCAGAGATTTGTTGGTAAATTTTCCCATAGAGCATAAAAAAGTTTTGGTTTATACACAGTTTTGTGAGATTGGTATAATCCTCAATTTCCTCAGTATCACTAATACAAATGAATTGGTGAACAAAATTAACAATGAGATGATTTTGCCGAACAACTCCCTGGTCTCTTTTGATGTTGCATTTTTGTTCACTAGTATCCTCACTAAAAAGCTGCTCCTGAATCTCCAGAATTGGCTAAAAAGTACAGACATATCAGTAGAGGAAATTGAGGATTATACCAATCTCTCAAAACTGTGTATAAACCAAAATTTTCCTGTTATTGGAACCATCAGAGGTCACTTTGTCACCTGCCAGCATTAGTCGGTCCCCAGGTGATGATGAGAGCAAATGCTCTCGAAACATGTTCTGATGAATTAATCAGTTAGTGAAGTTTAGTGTCATAATACCAACTTATTTATATATTTAACAAATGTCACTGTCCCTAACTACAATTGAATACAGCAAATATTGTTTCTTTGTATTTTTGCCATGCCATTTAAACAATTGATGTTAACTGCTTATGTTTAAATTAAATGTTAATTTGTGGTGTAGGTTGTTTATAAAGTTAAATAATGCTAAAATTAAGTGTCTTAAAGACTGCTGTTCCAGAAGTGAATTCAAGATTTTCTGTCATTCTCTTAATATTTTCCCAAACATGTTGCAAATCGGTAAATATGATCTGTTTATATTTGTAAGTGTTTCATAATTGAAGGCCTGACCCATCAAGGTGTAGATTCGATGAAAATTGTATTTAGTGTAATATTTCAGCGGGGCTGTTCATAAGTCCAATGCAGAAGAATTCAAAGCAAGTTCTGACTCAGGCTTGAGTGCAAAGGGTTTCTCTCTGACTTTTGCAAGGTCATAGTATCAGCTAATATCTTTTTTAATGCAATAATTAAAACATGATGTAGAAGAATGACATTTATGAATCTCAGTTAATGTAACAAAGACAGCCTTGGAAAATGAATGGCACACTAATTGCTAAAAACTAAATCATGATATGCCACCAATGGCATGTTTGATGTGCAGCCAGTAGTTATCTATAGCTAAGAGAGAAATAATCATTCTGTTTGTGAACAGTGGACTTAAAAAATTTCTCTTCAACAATTCTTTCAATGGAAATAAACTATTGGCATTTTATACCAATGTAGCTGTGATATAATTGCAAAGTTTTTGCGAATGTCAGCATTTCTTCTACAAATCACCTTTTTGTACATGCTGTAAATCATCTGGCAAAGCAAATATGCCAGCATTTTCCTAAAGTCAACTGATTTATTTCCTCCATAAAGGAAGTATTTGTAAAGACTTCAACCAATGTGCAAGTGTTCTATGAAAAGTTACCAGATTTTTAAGACCAAAAGAACCAGTCTTAAATCACTGGCTGAAAGCAATGGTGTACATCAAAGAAGTCATCTTTGTTTGAATGAAGATGCGGTAGTGAAAGAGCTACTTCAAGAACCCATATTGAGAAGAACATTTACATTAGAATCTTGTTTAAATGATTATTTGCTTAAAGTATTCAGCTAACATGTATATGAATAATTAAAATTATTGGATGTGATGGGAACTGTTCCAAATCAAGCTGTGAACATACTTCATGAGATGCTTCAAAGTTGAGTTTAAGAGTATACTGGACTTCAGATAAAAGATATTCTACTTGGAAAAGTAGGAGATAATTACTGTGAGATTTCATCAAAATTTAAATGCACCAGTAATTTCAGTTTATGTAAAATAAAATTTTTGGGTTATAAGCTAGCTCTTAGTGACAGGCTCAATAGTTTTGCCATTGAAAATCATAATCAACTTCTTGTGATTTACCATTAATGCATGGAATAAAGGATGTACAGTAATAATGATGGAAATTTATTTGTAACTCTGTACTATAATCTAAATAATTATTTGATAATATTTAGATGAATATTGAAATACTGTTTTGATAGTATGATGCTTATGTTAATAAAATTATAGTCTTGTTTCAGACAAAATGAAGTAAAATGTTATTTACAGTGATATATTTTTTCTAGCCTAATTTACAATTTAATGGACATATTTTAGATGCTTGAAGTAAGATTTTAGAGCCTAAAACTCTGGGTATTATATATAAAATTTTCCAAGAAAACTAAAAGACACAAAAATTGAGAATGATTATGGGGAAAACAATGAGAAATTAGATTCAAATTATTAAAGAAGATAAAAAAAGCTAGAAACAAAGGAAGAGGGCCTTTATGCTTGGAATGCAACTGTGGATCGATGGAATTCTGATGAGCTACAATGTTTAGGAACGACGGATAGAAGAAAAGAGAGGAGGGGAGAAGGAAGGGTAACAACTGGCAGCCAGAGAAACAGGCACCAGAGGGGGGAGGAGTCTGAGGCAGCAAATGCGGCAGCTCAGTAGAAATCACCGACTTGGAGAGCTAGTACAATGAAACAGCTGATGGATGGAGATAGCAGAGAGGTCATGGTGGCGACAGCAGGAAATGTATGGGAGTGTGAAGGAAGATTGAGTAATTGAGCAACACCAGGAGGGAGTATTTTGACAATAAGAGACCGTAATCACGGGACACAAATGGAGCTTTAGGAGGGAAGGCTAACAAGAATGAAAAGCTAAACTCTACAGTTGAGAAAAGAGAGGACAGGCTCAGATTAGGGCAGGAATCCTCTAGTGGTGGTGTGCTGAAATGTTGAAAGGCTGCTAGATAAAATAAACAAAGGTGAATTAGCACAAATGTTGAAGTTAGAAGAGATAGTGGCAATATTGGAAACATGGTTAACTAAGAGTGCAGTGATAAATTGGGATGGGTTTGAGTTTTTTGGAAGAAATAGAATAAAAAAGAAAGAGAAAGGAAGAGTTTCAGGAGGAGCTGGGATTGTTTCTTAGAAAGGAAAGTAAAGAAAATTTAGAGTAAAGGAAATACAGTGGTGTGTAGAATCGGACACAGTGATGTGACTTATGATAGGAAATTAATATAAAATAGAATAGTGTTTAATGCCCATTTTTACTGCTGAGGTATCACAGATGGAAGACAATGATGATACATGAGATAAAATGATATATTGGGAAAGAATTTTTTTTTAAACGAAAGGAACGTTCCAGGCCTGAATTATGGTACCTCCCTGGCATTTGCCATTTATGAGGACTGAGAAAAACCTGGAAAAAAACTGGTCCTGGCTGGTTTCGAACCCCAGGTGTACTGCTCACGAGTTCGAGCCTTAACGACTTCAGCCACTCGTGGCAGTAAATTGATATAGAGAGCACCAAATCTTAGCCATGGGGGGTTTGTGTAGAACTGTCAGTGACACCTCAAATCTTTACGACCCATGTTTTTATAAAAACTAGAAAGTGGTATAGAAACTTTGAACCAGAAATATGATAATATAGACCTATTGATATGAAACTTCGATGCTAGAATAGGGGAAGAACAAATCTATGGAACTGAAGCAGATAACTATGAGGTGTGGTAAGTAAATAATGAGATTGGCATCAGAAATGTGATTTATTGCAAAGTTACAACTAACTTTTATTACATGAATTGACTATAAATAAATGAAAGTGTACTGGACATTAATGAAAATCACAAACGAAAGAAAAGTTTAAAAACATTTATTATAGAGACTCTTGAAAAGGAACTGATATTGACACTAGGTTATTACATGATAATCCAAATTTTATGTTTACTTGAGCATTGCACAAGCCACTTTACTGTGTTATGTCTTTGGTTTTAATTACAGGTTCCCTCATATGTTCCAATTTGAAAAGCAAAAAACATGATGAATGTGAAAAAAAGATCATTTAGAAATAGTAAATATAAAAAAATATCTTTTATATTTATAGATGTGTGGTAAGACATTTAGTCGGACTGATTATCTCCAGAAGCACTACATGACTCACACAGGCCATCGTCCCTATCACTGTCAGTTATGCCCAAGGCAATTTGTTAGCAGTTCTCAGCTTAAAGTACATCAACGGGTAGGTATATACTTCACTTAACACTTTTAAATAAAGGATTATGTATAACAAGGTAAATGTTCACTTTTATAACATTCAAGAAAAAATGAGATTTTAAACATTAAATCTTTAAAGTACTTTAATGATTAAAGAGACTTATACTTGAATTTTTATCTGCTTATACCTTTATCAGTTGAATATTTATGCAAGCATATTTTATTCCCATGAGATATTTCCATTAGAAATAAAATTTCTTATTCAAAACATACTTTTTCTGTAGCAAATTAATTATCAGGAAATCACTCAAATTTCACTAAATTGTTTCCACTTGGACATATTTTGAAGGCTGTTGCCTTCATCATCAGCATGGTTTTAAGATGTTGCTCTGTGGATTTTATGAACCAAGTGATATTTTTTCATTATTAAAAGTGGGAAATGTTCACATATTGACTTGCTAAACATAAGTACTATTGGGACATAAATTAATAAAATAAAGTTTTCTTTTCAAATCTTTTATTTTTCTTTTTTGGGATTTCTCATAAGGGCACATTTCCACAATCACATTCGTTTCCTTGCACATTCCCCTTTTTGGTATACTATACACTTCCAAAATGGGTACCACTTTGGATGTGGGCAGGATCCTTTTAGGAAATTGTTTTTTCATAAATCTAAAGGATGTAGGATTGGTGGATTTTCTCCTCCCTGTGTGTACAGACCTTTGAATATTATAGCCAGTAATTAGGTGTTGATATTAATTGAAAATTCAAGTAAATCTTGGATTGTGTGGGGTTAGAGCTCTTCAAATAATATACAATGACATCCAACTAGTGAAAAAATATTTTCTTGTACCATTTTATAGATATACCTGCAATATCTGACCCACTAAATCAATACTATCCATATGTATGTTTTATTCCCATACAATATAAGCTTCAAAATGGTTATGTTAATGAGGGAATCTATTTTGTCTGTAAAACTGGTCATCAGCAAAATTGGTAACATGAGTGTGTATAAATTATTTAATTAATTGTGCACCCCTGAAGATGAATATGTTATTGAAATTTGCAATTGCTTCTTCCTAACTTTATAGTAGGGCACATTGTTGATGACAGGAAGTTGTAACTACATAAGTTATATAGTGGGCTATAGGGAAATGATATAAACACTCTTTAAAGGCTGAGTTTATCTTAGGCTTTATTATTTTGTGGAAATGACTTAACAGATAAAGGTTCAAAACAAAAATTCATTTACAGTATGTCTACTCAGTGCCTGTGAAGCATATCACAACATAGATGTGATATATGTACGAAGGTGGTCTGAAAATTTTCCGACTCAACATGAAGATGGCAGCACTCGTAAATAAAAGCTAGTGAATTTCGTTGTTCGTCTGTTGACAGTTACTCAGCAAAGTTTTAGCCATTTTGGTAGCTCAGTTGTTATGTAACAGTCGTTTGAGTGAGTTGATGCGAGTGTTTTTACGAAAATGGACAAAATCGAGTATCGAGCTGTCATTAAATATTTGTTTTTGAAAGGTAATACGCCCTCGCAAATCAAAGATGAGTTGGATTCTGTGTATGGGGACTCTGCACCATCATTTACCACAGTGAACTTTTGGGCAGCTGAATTTAAACGTGGCCGCAAGAGCTTGGGAGACGATGAACGTTCAGAACGACCAAAAACTGAAACTACCGACGAAAACATCGCCAAAGTTCACCAAATGGTGCTAGACGACCGCCGAATTAAAGTGAGAGACATAGCATAGGCTATGAACATGTCAAAAGAACGTGTTTGTCACATATTAAATCAACATTTAGACATGAGAAAGCTGTCCGCACGTTGGGTGCCGTGTTTGCTCACGTTAGACCAAAAACGTGTTCGAATGAACATTTCCAACGCTCTGTTGGCGCATTTTAGGCGCAATAAATCCGAGTTTTGGCGCCGATTAATTACTGTAGATGAAACTTGGATACACCATTATACGCCCGAAACAAATTATACAACAGTGGACTGCAAAGGGGGAACCGGCTCCAAAAAAAGCAAAAACTGTTTTTTCGGTTGGGAAAGTGATGGCGACTGTTTTTTGGGATAGTCATGAAGTTATTTTAATCGATTATCTTCCAAGAGGAAAAACCGCATACTACGCATCATTACTTGACAAGCTGAAGGCAGAACTTGGGGAAAAACGGCCACATTTGCAGAAAAAGAAAATCCTGTTTCACCAAGACAACGCACCGTCTCACACCTCAGCGGTTCCAATGGCGAAAATCCACGAATTACGGTTTGAACTGCTTGACCACCCGCCTTACTCACCAGATCTAGCCCAAAGCGACTTCTTTTTGTTCCCTCATCTGAAAATTGCGCTCGGAGGACAGAGATTTTCGTCAAATGAAGAGGCAATCACCTTCGTGAAGTTATTTTGCAGAGAAAAACTCCGAGTACTATTTGGACGGGTTACAGAGATGGGAGCATCGCTGGGAGAAGTGTGTAGAGTTACAAGGAGACTATGTTGAAAAAAAAAAAATTCTTAAAAAAATGTCATATCTTAATTAGGTCGGAAACTTTTCAGACCACCCTCGTATATACTAACAGTCTATTAAAACTCAAGTGAAAATTCTTTCTTAAATGTATAGTGGTAACTGTACTTACCTTCTAAACCCAAGGTCACGAGTTCAAACCTGCCCAGGATCGTTGGATTTTTTCGGGTGTAAAAATCCTAAGTATGGCTTTCTTCGGAAGGGAAGTAAAGCCTAGGTTCCGTGTCGTACATTTAAGACGTGAAAAAGAACCTAAAGCCTGAAAGAAGAGGCCTCTGGCAAAATTTGTTGGCAGTTTCACATCCTGAATTGAATGGGATGCTGATGACCTGAGATGTTAAAGAGTGACCTTAAATAAAAAAAAAAAAACTTCTTAAATCGCTAAAACAAAGTGTGTAACTTGACAATCTGTTCAAAATTGTTGTTAACAATGTCACATCAGTGCATAAATAATCCAAACAGTTTCTGTTAAATTTGCAGTCAAGTGGTATTAGCTGTGCAGTGGAGGAACATCACTCCTATTGTAAAAACAGCTGAAAATCTTTATTTTGGTAAATTCTGCAAATTATAAAACCAAGATAAGAGTTGGGCTCCACATATCTATTGTAAGACTTGTTACATGAGTCTTCTGAACTGGTTGAATCATAAGAGATATTCAATACCTTTGCCATCCCCATGATTTGGCGGGAGCCCACACATCACACAGATGGTTTATTTTTGTATGGTTCCACCAATCTAAGATATGTCAAATAAAAAAAAAGCACACTATCCAAGTATACGGTCTAATACTTGTCCTGTGCCCAATAGTGATGAACTACCTGTTCCCATACCCCCTGAGTTCATATTCCATAGACTCAGGAGATGAACCTTATTATCCACAACCATCTACAGATCCAGATGTTGCACCTGATGTTAAATCTTCTGAATAGCACGAGGTTAGCCAGAGTTAAATAATTTAGTGAGAGATCTGAAGCTTTCAAAAGCCAAGGCAGAGCTGTTAGCTTCCAGACTCCAACAATGGAACTATCTTGCCGAAAATGTGAAAGTGTCATTTTTTCATACTGTCAGAAACACTTTGAGAATTACTTTTCTGTGGAAGGTGATTTAGTGTTTTGCAGTGATATTAGCAGTTTATTGGGGGCTGTGAACATTAATCACATCTCTGAGGAGTGGTGGTTGTTCATAGATGCACCAAAATTAAGTCTCAAAGAGTATTGCTCTGTAATGGCAATCAGTTGCCGTCAATTTCTATTGATTATTTAGTGCATGTGAAAGAATTATAAAATACCCTGAAACTCCTTATTGATTCAGTTCAATATAACATCTATAAATGGAAAATTATACAGACTTGAAAGTAATTGCAATATTAAATGTACTCCAACTAGGCTGCTCTAACTACTGTTTCATATGTGAATGGGCTAGAGAGAGAGATAAGAGATAGAGCTGCTCATTACATAATAAAAGGTCCTTTATGTCACAGTAGGAAAACTGGAAAAATTAATGTTAAACATGAGCCTCTGGTGGAATCTGAGAAGATTTTAATACCTCAGTTTCATATCTAACTTGGTCTCATGAAACTTTTTGTTATCAAATATCTAGTTACAAAATTTAAATTTCTAAGGATTAGTGAGGCAAAGTTAAAGGAAGGAGTATTTGATGGCCCACAGATTTGTCAACTTCACCAAGATGATGTCTTTGAATACCTTTTAAACGATGTTCAGAAAGAGGCATGGATTTCCTTCAGAGAAGTCTCAAACAATTTAATGGGAAACAAACTATGAGAATCTTTTTACAAATTTGCTTTCATCTTATCATAAAATGGGATGCAACATGTACCATAAATTACATGTTTTACACTCCCACCTGAATTGTTTTCCTGAAAGTTTTTGGAATGTTAGAAATGAATACGATAAATGTTTCCATCAACAAATGAATGGAAAAACATTACCGAGGAAAGTGGAATGCAAGAATGCTTACTGACTACTGTGGACAGGCATCAGGGATGCTCCTGAGCTTGACTACAAGAGGGAAGCAAAGAAAAACCTTATTTAGTCAAGATATGCAATCATGAATATAAAATAAATGACATCAAGCAGATTTTCGCATAATAATATGATTATTGTAATTATCCTTAAACAGAAGCCAATCTAACATTTTCATTGTTATATTCATATTCAGCATAATCATTCCTTAAGAAAAGTGAGGTTTCATTAATGTCACAAAGAAAAAGTCAAAATTTGTTGTGCATTGTAACCATTGGAATCTTAAATTACAATTTGAAAATACTGTGATCATCCTTCTAACTTGCCAAGCAACGTATGTCAATTGTGGGAGCTGACTCGCCTCTATTTCCCCTCTCTTAATACCTGTATATTTACATTCTTTGGCAGCCCAGTCAGTTTTAATGTACAGTTCCAATTACATTCATCGTTCTGTTAAACAAGGCATGAATACTTTTGGTGAGCTGAACCAGTTATTTAACCACACAATTCTACTCTGGTCAATAACAGGTTCCATGGATGCATTAACATGAATAAAGACAACCCCAAATCTTTGTCACCTGTATTCTCAGTCCGTTTATCTGATAAATGCAGATATTATAGACATATCCCATTTTATTTTCACAAAAATCAAAACTCTTTATGCTAAATCAGGGCTTTTGGTTTTTATATACTGCTTCCAACATAATTTCCATCCCAAGGCACCCTAGAACCATTACTTATTAACTTGAAGGTATTTTTGATAATAGCTGATAAATTTAACAAGTATAAACAACAGCCCCTTGTGGAAGAGGAAGTGACAAACACAAGTGACTGTGTGTGCACTTGTACTTTGTCAGGCCTGGAACATTGAAAGGTCAGACACCATTTCTGTTTATTGGGTATATGATAGCAGCCAGATGGTTAAAGTACATCTTACCAAAGAAGGCCGACTGTCTTGAACAAGCATTTATTCAGTTTTTAATGAAAGAACAAGCCTTTTGTTTCGTTGCTTGTAGTTCCTGAATCCAGTCTAGTTTCCGCTTTTATTATGAAGATTAACAAAGTGAAAATTCTTGTCACATACTAAGTACAAGTGATCACATAATGAAAAAGTGATTTGGATTAAGTCCAACTTTTGAACATAATGCACAATGTACTGTATATGCATAAAAACTATCTCCTGTAACTGTGCATCCTATTACATGGAGAATATAAAGGAGATTAAAGTTTATTTAAAGTTTATTGAATGGAAAAATAGATGAGTTAATTTTCATTTTTTTAATGAAGTGAATATTCCTCCTTACTGCTAATAGCCCTTTTTATGTATCAAGTATTGTAATCCTCATGGAAATTAAAGATGGATAAATAGGTAAAAAAAAAAAAGTCAAATAAGATAAAACCAGGCCAATAAATATATATATATACATTTTCTTTTGATTGCAGATACATACTGGAGAGAAGGAGCATGTTTGTGAAATGTGCAAAAAAGCTTTCAGCCGAGGTGACAAGCTTAAGGAACACATGCTACGTCATTTGCACATCAAGCGCTTCCAATGTAATCACTGCCCTCGTGATTATGCTGAGAAGCGTGATCTTACCAAACATCTTAAAATGCACAGCTTAACATAATTGTCAGCAACATTAAAAGTGTAATAACTGTAAATTTTTTTCCTTAAGAGATTTATTTCTTTGTTAGTTTAAAGAAGTGATCCAAAATCCATGAACTTACATAAATAGTGCCTTTTAATGCATCTAATACTTGAACATTAATTTTTGTTCTTTTTGTTATCAGCTCACTAGGAATGTAAATATAAAACATTAGGATTAACTGCTAGAAAGACGAACATAATTTCATTTGTTATTAGTATTAATTTAATATTTCATGAAAACATAACTGGATTGATGTACATTTTTTCCCCCCTCTCCTCCCCTCACCAGAATAATTACTCATAATAACCAACTTACTGTATTCATTAGTCCAGTTCACATATTACTGTGGGGAAACTGAACATTGTAATTAAATTTCATTTTGTTAAACATTCAGATGCCTCATTTGAAGTCATTTTATCTTGAATTGTTTAATCTTTTTTAAATAATTGTAATTGTTAAGTTGAATTTAAAATGACAGGCATATATGTATACCATCCATCATTTTGTTATTGTAGGAGGGAAAATTGGAGTGATCGTCTATTTTAATTTTGATTCAGATCTATGATAGGTGCTTTTAAAGAACCTCTCCCTGCAAAATGGTTGTATTCTGCACTAGAGCAGAAAGGGGCGAATAAATTTGAATGAACCAGCTCTAAACAGCAAGCAAGCAAAACTAACTGATTGACGGTGACTGCAGGCACCTTATGTTCACTATTTTTAGTCAAATCTTGCCACTGATTTTAATGTATAGTTTTTATTTACCCGAGTCTTATCAAAGAAACATATTGATTTTGTGTCACTAAATGTCTTAACTTAGTGGAATATTAACATTTCTACCACAGTATCACTTCCTTCATTAAAACTTTGTCCTTGTTCATTTTTCTGTACATGAAACTAAATTTCACAGTATTCTGTAAGAGAACAAATTAGGACCCTTGTATGAAATTTTACTTTTTAAACACGAGTAATTTTTTATACCATTGGAAATTCACCTTGGTCATACTAGTCAAAAGGAATCCTTCACACATCATGTTCAAAGTCAATGTTTGTAAGCCTCGTTGGGAATCTAATATATTTCCTTGGCAACAGAAAAAGTGAAGCATGTTTGACTTCTTGGCATTATATCAGATGGTTGACACAGCACTCTTGTTGACATCATAAGCTTTTGAAGTGAACTTTTTAAATTTTTCTCCCTCTTCATCTATCAAGCACATCTGAAAAGCCTAAAAATAATACTTCAAGCCTATTTCTGCAAAACTTTTTTTGTACCACCAACATGGCTTATAGGTACTTGATGTACTTAATATATTGTAGGCAGATACCAATAACTATGTTATTTTCTTAAGCTGAATCAGCAAGTTTATATCAACAGACAATTGTATATAGCAGATAATACAATGTAGGGGCAAGTGTAAACACAAAATATAATAAATAAGGTTTGAATAAAAATTGTTAAAAATACAGGCATGTTCACAGTAAAATAAAGTATAATTACGCAATTTCTTTATGAGGAAATTACTCAATTTCACTAATTTTGTTCCACTTGTAGATGATGAAGGCAACAGCCTTGAAGACATAACCAATAAGTGGAATAAAATTAGTAAAATTTGAGTGAAATAGTTGTAAAAAAAAAAACAATTACAAGTGGAAGTGGAACAATTCCTTCAGAAACAAGATGTCAGCACAAGTCTGACATAAACTAGAGTGCATGATGTCGGAGGGAGGGAGGTGTACAGTTTGTGGTTGCAACAGACCTACTGTTGTTTATATTTGAATACTAGGCAGATGAATAGTGTTTACGCCCGTTTTTGCTATAAAGGCACCACAGGCGATGGACACTGATGAAACATGAGATGAAATGATATATTGAAAAAGGATTTATGTTTAAAGAAAGAATCGTTCCAGCTCTAAGTTTTAGGGTACCTCCCTTTGCCATATATGAGGACTGAGAAAAACCTGGAAAAAACCTCAGTCAGGGAGGACATTCCTGGCAGGATTTGAACCCCAGCTGTCTGCAGCTTAACGACCTCGGCCACCTGTGGAGGTTACTAGGCAGAGTTCAGGATAAGTTACATAATATGGTTAATGCTAATCAACTTCAAATTCATGGTGGAAAATGTTCCATCGCTAATTATAAGTATGGAAACATTGTAAAATGCAAACTACTGAAGCTAAAAATGTGGTTTCAACATGCACATTCCTAAATATGTCCTCCATTTACCTAACAGGATTCTGTGAAATTACAAAAGCATATATTGTTCTTATAAATGTCAGTCTTCTCTGCAACAGATTATAGCCTGGCTGCAGAGTACAGTTTGATAAAATTCCACAATTCCAGGGCAGATTTTAGTATGTGTGCAGTGCATGTGCACAGGTTACCAATTTCATAGGGCACCGATAAAATAAATTTAAAATAATTACTTAAAAATTTAGTGTTATATGAATGTTACAAGAAAAAATATGGAGTAATGACTGGTAATTTAATATCAGTTGTTGTTAATGGAACAATAATAAATGTTAATATCCAGTCAATCTGATGAACATTTGAATTTATATTTTAAAAAGACAATGACGTGAAATGTGTATGTTTTGAATATTTACACATTCTAATTTCTCGTTTCCAGTACTGCATAAAATTCGCTACTGCTTCATAGTGAGCAGTCTGAAGAGAAACTAGCTTAGGAATAAATATAATATTACCTGTCGGTGCACGATTGCTGTCTTTTTTTTTTTTTTTTTTTTTTTTTTTTTTTTTTTTTTTTTTTTTTTTTTTACAAGAGGCGCAAAAACATTTCAGTTTTCGGAGTGTGCTATAGAGACATGTTTTCCTAGATGTTTATTTTCCTTAAATTCCCTACCTTTCTATTAAAGGTAATGTAACCTAGGCACTGTCCTCCGTAACTTTCTGACTGCAGTATGTTGTTTCTTATTGGAAAAAAAAAAAAAAAAGCCTGTAGTAAAAACTGGCGTTAAGCACATTAAAATGAGTTTTTCACCTTTTACCATGCATTCTCTTATGGTATTTGCAATTAATTCAATTATACCCACACTAACCTTAACTCTAACCTGGGATAAATCCTAGAAACCGGTAAATTACTGTAATGTGTCAAATCTCCTTTGATTGCAGCAGAAAAAAATAATATCAATTTATAGTGCATTAAGTGCGTGATACTATTTTAGGGAGTAAATGGTTGTAATGGTGGCAAATCTCTAACTACAACAGAATAAAAAAAGAATTCGAACCCATAACCTTTATAATTATAGCATGACGTTCTAAAACCATCTGAGCTATTGCATAGTTGTATTTGAGTATCTTATTATCTGTGAAAGATGCACTAAACTTCCACTTTTTCTGCTGCCGGAGAATTTGTACAGGGGTTATCAACATTAATATGTCACTCTTTTCTGATGTACTATGCACAGCACTACAGTAAAGAAATGCAGAAGTTCAGTGCATGCAGTCAGTTAGTAGGTATTGGAAAGTGTACACAAGAGCAAATGGAAACCCTGCCGAAAAAATCATGCGAAATCACACACTCACAAAGCAGACAGATCATATACAATGTGCTACAGTTATGTAAAGAAGAAAAAAATTAAAGAATGCTGTGAAAAGGACAGCAACGGCAGTGGGGAAAAGTGAAAGAACAGTACATTATAGAGAAGATGGGTTTTCTCACTGAAGAAACATTGTTAACTTCTGGTAAAAGCTGCCCACATCCAAAAATAATTGAACTTGATGATTTTGCAAAATGTATAGTGCACAGAACATTTTTTGAGTTTTATGAGCAGAAAAAGAAATTCCAATATTATGAAAACACTGAAAAGAATAAATTCAAAAAATGCAAACACTTAGACACCTTTTAATGGGGTGGCCTGGCATTGCTGCATGCCATGCAGTGTATTTTGAGAAAGCTAAGAAAAAAATGAAAAAGGGTCAAAAAAGTAAATTGTTTATACAGTGAAACATGGGTTCATACATTATACTGTAAACAAGTGTTGGAAGCATGATGATATGCAAGGTGTGGCAGTAAACCAAACTGTTAGGCAGAAGGCCATTTGTTCACATTATGTGGTGAAATGGGTTGTTTTAGATAATATATCACACAATACAAGGAAATAAAGTACCAGCAATTGTCTCTAGAAAATTGACATTATTTCCTGATTAAGTCAAAATCTCACTGTAGACTTAGATTTAACTATACAAGATTTATAACAATCTTGTATTAATAATTAATAAAAAAAGCCTCAACCTATATACACAATGGACAGAGTTAAAAAAAAAAAAAAAAAAAAAAAAGAAGCTATTTAATGCACTATAATCATCCTATTATTGCTAATTAAATCGATCTCATTAGAATTTGGTGAAACAAAAAATAGTATCTATAAATGTTAGTTTCATTTCCCTACCAGTGAGTGACTGGACAAGCAATAAGCAAAATCGGGAAAGACAGTTGAATAAAAGGCTGCAGATCTGTTAAACATGTTGAAAAAGATTATTGGCATTGCAATGTGTTAATTAAGGAGGAAGTTGAAAACATGGGTATTATGAGCTGTGATGAAGATAGATGGATTATGACAAGGAAAGAAGCAGAAGAAGGCAGTTCAACAGATAGTGTAGATGAAATTGATAGCTTTGCTTCAGGCATATAACTACTTCTGGATTAAGCTACTTGTACATACTGTATATATTACAGAAATAGTAAATTCAATCATGGTGTTAGTAATTATATTTTATTAACTTTCTAAAAGTTGATATCTTTATGGTCAGGCTACACTCTGCATGAAGATAGATTGGATCACATTCACAGCACATGAGTGCCCTCACCTAAATACTGCAATGTTTATCAGATGGAATTTACTGATTTTTAATTATTTATTTGCATTTCATTTATGTTCATCATATATAACAGTTAAAGTTTGGAATCCCACAGAAATATTTTAAGATTGGTTTGCATAATTATGGTTTAATTTATTAGAAAAAAAGAAAAATATTTTGTGCAGTGTAAGAAAAATTATTATTATTATTATTATTATTATTATTATAGATTTGAATGTTGGACAGAATAATTAAACTTATGCCTGGCACTTATCAAAAAGGAAAATTTACTAGGATTCATGCTGAAATTTGTGAAGTTATACGAGTGTTCCAAAATCAATTGTTTTAGAACTTTTTCCAGACAGTAAGAACAAAATCAAAATGGAAGGTGAAAAATCATATGGGAAATTTGAAGTTTGTTTGAAATTGTGATAGGAGGAAGGGTTAGTACCAAAATCAAGTTGTGGGGTTAATACCAATAATAATTGTGCTGATGGCAGAATGCGATTTAGAGGATCCTAGTAGGTGGTCACCTATTGTTTATAATAGTTTTATTAGAACTCATTATTCAATAGGGACCACAAATACCACATAGTAAAAACTTTCCTAAAGATGTCGGTGGAAAATCATTTTCCACAATTTGTGACTCTTACCTAATGGTAAAATAGTTCAAAGAACTTGATTAATTTATTCCTAAAACTCCAATAGTGTTTTTGTTGCAACAGAAAAACAAACTAACAGATAGTGAGGGGTTTTCAGATTGGTGACATTCAGTCACTTATTTGACATGGCATAAAATGAGTGTAGAACACATGCAAAACTGTAGGAAATGGTATGAATTAAAAACATGCATTGACAACAATTTTACAATTGACAAAGAACAACAGTATGTTTAATGTAAAAAATAAGATGGCAGGGTACATTTGAAAGAATAATTGCAATTGTACAGTTTTAGCAGGGCAGTGGTTTAGCTTTCTGAGGTGCAAATAATGAATTATATGAAACAAATAATGGCAATTTTTAAAGGGTATAAAATGTTGGTAAAATTTCATCATATTATTTTACAACATGTCTATGACATAAAGCATCCTCAAACTGCTAAATGTCATGTGCCTCATTACTTAAACTATACTTTTCAAAATTAAATTTGTTTTAGCAAGTGGTATTAAATAAAAAATTAAGGAATTTTTAAAGAAAGAAAGAAAAATATTTTTCTGCAATTCTGCTGAACAAATATTCGAAGCAAGAATTATAAATACTGGCACCTCTGATGTTGCAGTTCAAGGACTATTTCTTGATTTTACTGTTTCAGACACTTCAGGGGAAGATTTATACAATTAACTCTTCAGTGAATTCTTGCTAGATTATTATATTATTCAGAATATGCACGACGAAGGATATGGGCAAATATGTGTGGTAAGCATAGTGGCCTGCAGAAATAAGTTAAGAATAAGAATTCTGGGGAATTTTTTGTGCCCTGTGCATCTCATATTTTGAATATAGTCGTAAATCATGCTGCCAAAGTAACATTAGAAACAGTTAATTTTTTTAATATCCAAGAACTGTATACATTTTTGTTTGAATTACTTGGGATATACTGAAAAGCAACATGACCAGGATAACATTAAAGTCTGTAAATGATGCAAGATGGGAGAGTAGAATAAAAGCAATGAAACTATTTTTTTCTTTTCACTTAAAATGTGAAACTTGATTGCAATCAAACACTATCAGTAAATACAGGTGTGTCTAGTGCTTCAAAAAAATGAAATTAAAATTATGTACAAATGTAAAGCATTTAATTATTTCAAAATTATCTCAAAACGTAATTGGTATGAAGAACTTTACCATTCCTTCTTACGATTTGATGCAGTTCATATCGATAAGTTTTAAAAACAAAGTTGTTGAAAACAAATATAAGGTGCTGAAGTTAATAGGTATTGATAAATTAGTGGCAATTTGAAGTGTAGATTATGGTTTATTAATATAGTCTTTTACATAACTTGATATAAAAACTATGCAAGCTTAGGGGAATGATCAATGCAACATGGTGTATGCATTTGCCCTGTATACATTTAGACTCCATGATTCCCTCTTGTTAAACACAGTTTCCTACATATGTAACAAATTTCTGTTCTGCTAACCATAGCAGACACTAAATTTTTTGCTGTGGCATTCATATGCTTACCATCATGTGAGAAATAAAATAATTTTTTTAAGTTTCAATTTTAAATTATATATTTTTTGAAAATACTGTCTTATTGAATTATACTGAATGATATATATAAGCTCCTCACTAGATAATGTCTTTCATTACTCCTTTCTTTTGCAAAAAACAATGTCATAATAAACAATAAACTTTTTAGCAGTTATGGAATTAATTTTACACAGCAATAAAAAAGTGCTTTCTGCTCCTTTTCCATAACATTTGGAGTCAATTTTTTTTTTAAACCTTAAGATTATGAGTTTCTGAATCATTTATTAAAATGTGAAACCCTACATGCATCAGCATATGTATATATTATTCCCTGATGACAAGTAAATGAACAGAAAGTATGTAATCACATTAGCATGTTCTTAGGCAGTGTAAACTTGGTAAATGGTTTTGCAGAGGGCAGGTCCAACATTGCCATTCAAAGAACCATATCGCAAACTTGCAATCTTTTCTCCCTGTCCTTCTTGATATGCTGCAATGAGTGCACGTGGGGTGGGGTACTGCTGGACAATAGCTCTGGCCTTCTCAACAGAAACTCCATGCAGCTGTAGCAGGTGTTTGATAAGCATATCCTTTACACTAATTGCCTACACAGAGAAAGAAATATGTAAATATTGTACTTACGAAGCTATTGACAATGGAGTGTGAATATATCCTAAACTTATTAATTTTTTACACTAAACTCCGTTTACTTACATAAAATAAGATGCATTTCGGGAGAATCTCTCCCATCTTCAGTTGCTCCCGAAACATGTTTTGTACACTAAACTCCATTTACTTACATAAAATACTATGCATTTCTTGAACAACTGAAGATGGGAGAGCTTCTCCGGAAAAGCATCTCATTTTATATAAGTAAATGGAGTTTGGTGTAAAAAATGAATACCTAAGTTTAGGATAAGGAAATAGGGGGTGCTAAGCCAGCAGTGGTAGAGAGTGGCCATGCATGAAGCTGGAGTTATAGGAAAAACGGATTACATAACAATGGAAGTGAGTAATGGGAACCAAGCTATCATGGAAGAGATTTTATCTAGAGTAAAGGATATGGACGAGAGATTAGGAAACAAACTGAATGGAGCAGAAAAAGAAGTAATGGAAATTAAGGACCATATAAGACATGAAGTGCAAAATATCAGAAGAAGAGTAGAGGGTATGGAAGAGAGATATCCAAGATTTAATTTAGTTACTGCAGGAGTTAAGGAAAGGAGTGGAGTGTGGCCAATAGAAGTTAGAGAGACTAGGGATGGAAGATTGGTGATGCCTATAGAATTGGAAGATCAATAGGAAAAAGAATCATTATTGTGAGATTTACATCTGTGTAGTTCGATATGGAGTCCTAAGGAAAGCCAAGCAATTAAGAGTATCTGATATTTTTATCAACAAGGATTTATCGGTGGAACAACGAACTCTCAAGAGGAAATTAATTCAACAAATGAAAATAACAAGATCAGAGGGGAAACAGGTTTTCATTCGCAATTTACGTTTGTTGATTAATGGGCAGATGGTGGCTGCGCAGGAAAGTGATAATGATAGCGACATAAGACCGCGTCAAAAGGAAATGAATCAGCGGGATGCACCGATTACTGTGAGGTTGGGCAGAAAGCAACTAAATCAGCAATAGACGATGCACCGTCTCAGTTTAGAAGTATGCGAGACGAAGGTGTAGACAAGATTGCATCAGACGAGAGGGTGGAAGATGACGTAGCGGGTACGTCACGAAGGAATGACGTGAGAACGGCAGAAACAAGGAAAGTAGTATCGCCGAGGAGGCTAGCACGTGGACTGGCGGAGAGAGGGAAGCTGTGGTCGGAGAGCAGTGAGGGCGGAACGGATGAGGACAGCATCATATCGACTCCAAATGTCAGTATACTCCTGCTTGACAAAGAAAAGGTGGCAAATTCAAGAGAGGGAACCGAGCTACGGAGCAAGAAAGTGTTAGAGAAATATAGAAGCAGAAAGGAATCGCAATAGGGTATGGGGGAAGTAAGAAGGTTGGGATTTTGAACTGTGAAGGTTTAAAAAATAAAATCTATACAGGGAAGTTGAAACAATTATAAGGAAAGATAGATTACTTGGGAGTAGTAGAAACATGGCTAATGGAAGTGAATGTAGGGATGGGTGATTTTACATATTTTGGAATAAAAGGAGAAGTGGTGACAAAGAAGGGAAGAGCCTCGGGAGGCTTGGGCTTTTTTGTTAGGAAATTGTTGAGAAAAGTAATAAGAGAAACATGGACAAGGTCAAAAAATGCTTTGTGGGTTGCAATGGATGATAAGTTGATGGATGAAAATATCATATGCCTACAGGATCCTCACAGTACCATTACCCTGATCTGCTTAAGCAACTGGAAAGTGATATAGAGAATTTAAGAGAGAAGTACATGAATGCAGAGGTTATAAATGGGGGGGGGGGATTTCAACATCAGAGTAGGTGAGGGGAATGTGGACTTTGGGACTGATATGGTATGGGACAATGAAATTATGATTAAAAAGATACAGTAAGGCATAGCAAATATAAGTACAGTGATATAGGTAGTGAAAAATGTTTGGAATTTTGTGAAGTGAATGCACTAGATATTCTGAATGGTAAATATGGTGAAGATGTATTGGGGGAATTTATTTCTGTTAATAAAAATGGTCAGAGTGTTATTGACTATGTATTATGGCTAGTCAACATGGGGTTTATTGTAAGCAATTTTAAGATAATTTTAATTCAAGTAGTGATCATTTTCCATTGGTAGTGGATATAAAAATTGAATCAGAGTACATAATAGATAATTCAGGGGAAGGGATGAATGGGGCTAGTCAATATACTACTTTTAAATGGAAGGAGAATCAGAGAAATAAATTTAAACAGACTCTGGAATCGAAGTATGGTCAAATACACCAGCATGGAATAAGCTATATGTTCAAAAATAATGAAGTAGAGAAGGCAACCAACCAATAGCATAAGCACATTAATGCAAAGAGCTGGAGATGGGATGAAAAACAGGACGGGAGTTAGGGAGTTAGGATAGGGTTGAAGAATGGTATGACGATGAAGGTAAAGTAACAAAAAAAAGTGCTGAAGCAAATGCTGATAAAATGGAGAGAGACAGGGGATGAGGAGTCAAAGAAAGAATATTTAGAGGGGAAAATATTTTATAACTTGTTGATAGAGAGCAAGAAACATGAGTGGAGAAGGAAAAATGAGAAGAATTTAATCAGAATACTAAGTTTTTTTTTTTTGAATGATTTATTTAAGGACGCTCTTTAACAGCTCAGGTCATCAGCGTCCCATTCAACTCAGGGCATGAAACGGCCGACAAATTTTGCTCAGAGGCCTCTCTTTCAGGCTTGAGGTTCTTTTACGTGCCGTAAATGTACGACACGGGACCCACGGCTTTACTTCCCTTCCAAAGGAAGCCATACTTAGGATTTTTACGCCTCAAAAAAATCCATCGGTCCTGGCCGGGTTCGAACCCGCGATCTTGGGTTTAGGAGGCAAGTATGGTAACCACTACACCACCAGGACCGACAGGATATTAAGTGAAGGAAATATTAGTAAGATATGGAAAATGTTAAAAGTAACTTATAGCAATTTTGTAACTAAATCCAACATAAATTCAGGAGAGTGGATAAGATATTTTATATTTAACTTTTTGGTGAGCATAGTTGTTTAAAAACAATGCCAAGGTTAGAAGTAGGAATGGGCTATATAGAAATGTTGGATAGTGAGGTGAGGGATGAAGAAGTAGTTAAACAAGTGAAATAATGAAAAAGAATTTACCCAGTATATAAAGACAAGGGAAGTGTAGATAGGCCAAAAAATTACGATGTATTGCATTATCATCAAATGTTGGAAAAGTTTTTACAGGCATTTTGACAAATCGGTTACAAAATGGTTGAAGAATATAAAATTATTTCAGAATTCCAAATGGGATTTTGCAGGGGGAAACACACAGCAGATAATACGTTCATTATAAAAACATTAGTGGATAAATATTTAAAAGATAATAGAAGAAAACTGTACATGGCATGTGTTGACTTAGAGAAAGCGTATGATTGCATAGTGTGACAATTATTATGGGATAAATTACTGAGTAAGGGAGTAAGTTTTCATATGGTAAATATTCTTAAAGCATTATACAAGAGAAATACCTTCTGTGTGAAAGCTGGGGAAGGAATGGTAACAAGAGAAATAATTCAAGAGAAGGGGTTAAGACATGGGTGTAAGTTAAGCCCAGTGCTTTTAAATTTGTTTATTGAAGACATGTTAACAGAGATAAAAAAGAGTAACAATTCATTGCCAGTTATTAATAATGTCACAATCCTGGGGTTATTATTTGCAGATGATTTAGTTGTTGGATCCATCTTAACAATTGGCTTAAAGCAATCCTTGCAGCAAATAGACAAATACTGTAATGATTGAAACTTGAAGGTAAATCAGGAGGAGACTCAAATAGTAGTATTCAAGAAAGGAGCAAAATTGAGGAATTATGAGAGGTGGAGGAAAGGAGATATAGAATATAAGGTAGTTAGGGATTGCATTTATCTAGGAGTTGAAATAGACGGGGGTGGCAAATGGAAAAAGTAAAAAATGTAGCTGTGGCAAAAGGGAAAGGAGCAATGGCGGCAGTTAGAGGGTGCAAATATAAAATACCAGATATAAATGTTAAGTGGCTGGAAAAAATTTATAGTATGGTGATCCAGGCAAAAATATTGTATGGTGTTGAAATATGGGGACTGGATGGGGGATGGGAAATTGTGGATGTTGTGCATAGGATACTTTGTAGAGAAATTTTAGGTGTACCGAGTACAACAGCAACAGAAGTTGCACAAATTGTAATGGGAAGAGTGGCAAGGAAAGGTGTGATTATGGAAACAGCTCTCAAATATTGGTTCAGAACCCTAAACTTAAATGAAAGAAATTTGTTAAGGAAATGCTTAGAATTTCAGGAAAAGAGCCTAAGGAGCAATGGGTGGAGTAATAGTCTTAGATAATTCTGGAGAACAATGGAATGGGGAACATTTCGAGGTGGAGGGAGAACAATGAAAAGGGTTTTTGGAAAGTAGTAAGAAAGAGATTGGAAGATATAGAAATACAAAAACTGTTTAGCAAGATAGAGGGCAAAAGATCTTTAGTATTTTACATGCCGATGAAAAACAAATGGGAAAGAGAGAAATATATTGATGAATCAAATAAAGAACAAAGTGAGGGCATTGCATGGTTAAGAGCAGGAATGTGGAGATTAAAAGGAATAGGAAAAGGGTTTCTTCAGAATCAGTGCCCAATATGTGGGGGAAAGGAAGATATGAAACATATAGTGTTTGAGTGTAAAGGGACGGGACTCTGGAGGAAAAAGTTTATAAACGAGAAATGGTTTAGATTAGATAGAAAAATAGCCTTAATGAAAATCTTTAGTAAAGATAGCAGGAATGTAGGAGAATTCCTGATCAAAGTTAAAAATAAATGGAATTGTGTCCTAAGAAGGGAAGTAAATCCAATAATTTGAAGGGTTGCATTTGATTAATCATAATAGGATGTAGATAAAGGTGATTATGGTTGGGAGTGGGTTATAATTATATTAAATTCGAAATGTAGCATTTAGTTTGCATTTGAGAAATAAAGTCATTATTAGTTGTATAGGCTGTAGCTAGCTAGCTATAATGGTATAGATAGAGCAATGAAAAATTTTTATTCTGGACCTTGGATTGGGTCGGAGCCTGGTCCCCTGGAATTCCAGTAGGTTGCTACTGATGAACCGGGGACTGGGGACTGATGCAATCATGGGGGTGGAAATACTGTATTGTTCATTATATTAGAATTTAGATAAAGGTAATAGAATAAAACCAATTATTGTATTTATATTTTTGTAATTGTGAGGGGAAATATCTTAAAATGGCTTGGGCCAGATAGGTGGAGGCCCCCTGGTAGTTTGTATTTGTTCTTAGCATATCAACAAATTTCAATTTCAAAAAGGAAATATATATTTACCAGCACCTGTTGTGGATAAAGTTGGATTGTTTTAATATCTATGACAGAAAATACAATTCTAGCAGGGCAAAAAGACAATAATAATCCATTTATAAAAGAATGGAATTAGAAAATATTATATTGTATATGATTAACTCAGCAGCTTTCAGTACAACAAAACCCTAATAATATAATGCATTTCCTTAACTTAAGTGTTCATTTTTTTACACTAAACTCCATTTACTTACATAAAATAAGACACATTTCAGGAGAATCTCTCCCATCAAATTAAACTGCTGAAACATCTTCACAACCCAATGGAGTTACCCACTTGAGAAAAAAATTTTCATATTAAAAAATAAAGAAAACCTAATGAACTTTGAGTTTCCTCCTATAGATGAACTCAGCCATTTCCTACTTCAACCTTCAGATGCCAACACAGGAACATCCGGGTGTCTAGCCATCGTTTCGAGTAACGGCGGTTCAGTGAGCAACTGAAGATAGGAGAGATTCTCCCAAAACGCATCTTATTTTATGTAAGTAAATGGAGTTTAGTGTAAAAAAATGAATACCTAAGTTTAGGATATATTACCACTCCATTGTCAACAACTTTGTAAGTACAATATTAATATAATGCATTATTTATTTCAACTAAAAACTATGTACAAAAGATACAATTATTACTATAGCAGTGTTTAACTGGATAAAATGCAACAAATGATGTACAAAAAGATTACCAATTGAGAGCCAAAAAAGAACCACAGTGTTATGAACAGTTAAAAGATAATATGTATTAAGAGAGAGTTAACACAATGAAATTGAACACACAATAAGAAATAGTACATACTCATATGATCATATTAATCAGGAGAAAAGAAAACGGAATGTCTTTAGAGATTAAGAAAAAAAATTAAACAATGCTGGAATATAAATTTTTAAATTACATAACATATGTGCATGATGCAATAGAAAGACGCAGAATTGTTTCTCTCTGTTTTTCTGTTCCAATTAAAATTTAAAATTACTTCAAACAAAAATTTAAAATATTAAGAAAATTAATAGCTATTTTTTCCCCTTTAATGAAAAAGATATATTACTTTAAGTGTTTCCATCAACAGTACTATAGCTAAGACATTCTTTTCATGTGGCCTTCAAATAATTATGATGCACAAATGAATTCGGTTGATTTTATTAGTTAAACACTTATTAATATTTTATAATTAACTTTGATAAAGAACAACTAGCAAAATTCTTTCCAAAATGATATCTGTATAAAAAATTTGGCTCCACTGCCATGTATTTCATACTTCCTTAACATGCATGCTCTAGTACAACAAAAACAAAAGCAATGTTTCTCATCATCCTCTGCTCTCATGTTAATCAAATAACAGAAAGTAAATTTTATCCTAAGTACATTTTCTAGGGTAATTATCAAGAACATACCTTTGATTTTTTGGATGCTTCGTTGAACTCTGTAAAACTCATCAGTGAAATGAGATCATCACTGATGTGGAATGGCGGTAGGTTTTCTCTACTACATTTCAGGAGTGTCTTGTTGCAAAAGGCACTATAAAGCAGTTTAGACATTTGTGTCAGGTACAGCATTGAATCTTTGTGGTTATTTGTGAACTTTATTTTAAATCCATCAATTACTTGTGTATTAACTGTGGCTTGCATTAGTGTCTCCAAAGGAAGTATTGTATGCTGATTATTTCCATGGTTTTCCACTAAGTACAACAAGTTATCCAAACCACAGTTTTTCAATCGATACTGGAAAGAAATAAATCAAAGACAGTAAATGATGGCTCTCACTGACTTTTGTATCTGAGGTTTGTCACAGAAGATCATTGTTAATTCTGCCCAAACTTTAGGTTTTCAGAATGTTCACTAAAGTGGGCAGATAAGGATCTGGAATGCATAAACAGGTATATACATTGGTGTGATAATATTGAATAGTTTGTTTTATGAAAGCAAATTTCTTTGTATTAGCATACCAAGTTCTATTAAAAAAATATGACAATAAGTTATTAACATTTGAGCACTCTGAATTAAATTCATTTAATAAGAAACTAGATATCCTTAAAAACGAAAACATTTCATTACCAACTAAATATTATGACATTTATAAAACAATGAACAACTATATTCAATCAAATCTTTTAAAGACCAACCTGTTCAAAGACAAAAATCTTCAGGTACAGAAACCTCAATTCATCATTTCTGGAAGCATTGTTTTCCTGAATCCATCATCTGATTTATGTAGTCTCAAACATAATTTCATTATAAACAACAGGAATAAATATAAACAATGTAATACAGTTTTTTTCACACTAACTCCATTCACTTACACAAAAATCTGGGCATATGTTTCTGGAGTGATCCCTCCCATCTTCAGCCTGTAGATAAACTGTTATACGTGGCAGTTGGGTCTCTTGTTGTTCTTATGGCGGCATCTGTAGGTTCTATTAGGAATTTGCTGAGTTCATCCATTGGAGGGAAATCGAAATTCATCAAATAATCCTTATTTTTTGTAATGAAAATGTTTTCCCAAGTGGAAAGTTCTATTGCGTTATGAAGTTGTTTAAGTAGTTTTATCTCTGGTTTAATTTCATGATTTTTATTCCAAAAGTGCGCTGCTTTTGCTGATTTATCAATTTGTTTTAAGCGAATATTTCTGAAGTGTTCTTTTTTCCGGGTTTCCAAATTCCTCTTCGTTTTTCCAATGTATTTTTTATCGCACTCTGCACATTCTATTTCATAAATACCTGACTTTTGTTCTGTTGGCATGTAGTCCTTTACTCTGCAACCTAATAAGTTCTTTATATTAAAATTGTTCTTTGGGGCTAACATAATTTCTTGTTCTTTGAATATCTTTTTGAACTTATTGTGGTAAATTGGGTGGTATGTAAAACTTTTGAATTTGTACCTTTCTTTTGCACTTTTTAGTGTGGAAACATCTCTTATTGTTTTTTGGTTTTATTGATGATTTTTATTACTGTGTCTTGTTGTATCCATTAGTTTCTGCTATCTTTATGATTTGTTGGTATTCCAATTTGTACTCTGTTTCTGTGAGTGGAATGTTAACTAATCCAAACTATAAAACACTGCATATTAATGTGGAATGGAGTTAAAACTGTCATTTTTTATGTAATTTTCTGTGTGAGTATCCTTTCTATGAATTCCAAATGTAAGATAGTTTTCATTTCTTATGATTTTTACATCTAGGAAGGGGAGATATCCACTTCTTTCTTCCTCTATGGTGAAATTTATAGATTTGTGCTGCAAATTCAGAAGTTTTAGTTCACCTGTTGTATGTTTTTTCGGAATTATTGCAAATATGTCATCCACATACCTATACCATGTTTTGAAGATTAGAGGGAAGGCTTTGGTGATATGCATTTCAAATGAACTCATAAAAAAATCTGCCAGAAATGGAGATAACGGGTTTCCCATAGCTAGTCCCGAGACTTGTTGGTAATATTTTTTATTGAAAATGAAGTAATTTTGTTTGATGTAAATGTTCGTAAGTTTTATCAAGTCTTCAATTTCTTGTGCCTGTAGATATAAGTATTTTAACCAATTCTTTAACATTAGCATAAGTGTATCTTTTGGTATGCTTGGGAATAAGGCTTTTACATCAAACGATACCATTATATTTTCTGCTGTAATTTTGTAACTTTCCACTTGGGAAAACATTTTCATTACAAAAAATAAGGATAATTTGATGAATTTCGATTTCCCTCCAATGGATGAACTCCACAAATTCCTAATAGAACCTACAGATGCCGCCATAAGAACATCAAGAGACCCAACTGCCACGTATAACAACAGTTTATCTACAGGCTGAAGATGGGAGGGATCACTCCTGAAACATATGTCCAGATTTTTGTGTAAGTGAATGGAGTTAGTGTGAAAAAAACTGTATTACATTGTTCATATATATATACCACTCCATTGTCAACAGCTTCGTAAGTACATTTAATTGAACAGGAATAAAATCTGCATTGAGCATTCTTCAAAGTATCATTTTCCTCCATCGATCAAACAATTTTTTTTTTATTTAGCTTATATCCTTGATTGATCATCTTTGCAAATCATGAATCATTAATAAATTGTAGCAAGTACAGTACAATGTTTTTAAGCATACTATTGTAAGGGGCTCATCATTTCCTCATGTGTGAAGTGGTAAGGCTTGCTAAATGGAGCATGCAAAAGAAAAAAGAGATATCATAGTGGCATGTGTTAGTGTTGGACAGGAAAATGCAAATAGAAACAAAATGATCAAGACAGATAACATGCAAAATCGCAATTGAGCTCTTGCATCAAGGAATATCATTTTCATTGTCTATCATAAGCTCTTGCTGTATGTAAGCATGCAGTGCTAAAAGTAAGTTAAAGTTTGATTGTTATCAACGTTATGGAGTGTCTTGTGAAGAACTTGATGATGCTTTATTAATGCTGTAAAGGTTATTTTAGATCAATGGCATCTCTGACAGGGAATGTGACCTTAATATTTTGATATTTTAAAATAAATATAATAGCATATTTCTACATTCTGCATGCTTTCTTTTATTTTGAATAGGACCTCCCATTAGTTTTAACTTGTCAGATGAGAATATTTCAGACCTCTTCCCTCATCCTCATTTTCCTGCATCTGTTTTCTTTTGCTTACCCTTCAGGAAACAAATAATTGAAGTTTCATTGTATACCGCCACCTTTTTGTATTTCATTGTACTTTATGGTAATAGAAAACACAAATTATAAAGAAGAACTAAAAACTATTTTGTTAATGTTTTACTTTTAACACTGAATAAAGACTAAATTTTGGCACATTTGCATAATTTTATTTTTATATGTTAATTGTTTGCTCCCTGGTGAAGATATCATGTAGTTAGGTTCAGATTCAATAAATTCACATTATGAATAATAAAATATATGCTGATATAACATAAAAGTTTGGAGTCAAACAGAGGGTTATTTTATAGTAAGCATATAAGGAATAATACATATTTATAACCATATTGCATATTTTGTCATTTTTTCCTTCAAAAGGAAACTTTCATGCATTTTCTAATAGTAAGGGTCCAGTATACATATATTCACATTATGTACATTATTAACAACTGGAAATTCAATGATAAATACCAACTATTTTGAGTGAAAATGCACTAAATTACATACAAAATAAATAGGCATATGAATTCTTCTAATCCACATCATTTGTGGTATGCTGTAGCTGCAGCACATTGCAATTCGAAAGAAAGAGGGGAGAGATATGCAAGTATGTGAGACTCGTAGATAGCAGCAAAGACAGTGAAAGATACAAGGTGCACAAGTTAAACCTGTCATAACAATTTTGCTCGCTTTAAAATGACACGACAGGCTCTCTAATCCAATTCTGATTTACTTTAAATACCAATTCCTTGTCTGAGCAAGCATCTTTCATTTGAAATGTAATATTTCATGAAAGTTTACATCTTAAACATGTCATACTTAATCTATATATTTTAAAGAACATGTATCTAAAATCACAAAGGAGTTGCAAGGATTTCCTCCTCCTCTTCTTCTACACTTTAAGTCCAGATTTTTTTCTCTAAGGTTTATCACCAAGTTCTGAATAATGCTGTCTCTTGCCACTTCTTTGTGGAAATCTTCCTCTTGAAGGTTTTCAGCATAAGCCTCACCCACTCCTCTATGTAACTTTATTGACTATGTAATATTGACTATTATTTATGCAACTATGTAACTTAATGCATTAACTCAATTAAATGTACTTACGAAGCTGTTGACAATGGAGAGGTATATATATATATAAACAATGTAATACAGTTTTTTTCACACTAACTCCATTCACTTACATAAAATTTGGACATATGTTTCGGGAGCGATCCCTCCCATCTTCAGCCTGCTAGTTTGTCAGCAGGCTGAAGATGGGAGGGATCGCTCCCGAAACATATGTCCAAATTTTATGTAAGTGAATGGAGTTAGTGTGAAAAAAATTGTATTACATTGTTTATATTAATGCATTAAGTTTCTGGAAATGCACCAGCCAAAATGGCAAATTTTTGGCAGCAACTTCACATTTTACTTTTGCCAAAACAAACTCTATTGGGTTATATTGGCAGTGATATGGGCTCTTGCCAAAGTTATTTCATCTAATTTGTACAGCTTTTCATGAGGTTTGTTCTGCTTCAAACTGCCACTATTTTAGTGGGATTATATGCAATTTGTGGATTGGCAGCCATTTCTGAATGTCTAGTTTCCTGAATTTTGTGTGGGGTCTTAATTACCTTATAATGATAACTTGCATTGTCCATACTGATAAATGATCCCTCTTTTAGTAAATTTGAAAATCTGTTCAAAATCAAGTCTTTAGAACTTTTTGCATTCATTTCGTGTGGTAATCTAAATTTGTATTTTGTGGATGGGAAAAACACCCATTTGCTCTTCGGAATGAAATCTGTTTTTGCAGATCCTACATGGTAAACAAGTCTACTACCTTTGTCAACGGGAACTTTCAGGCCAGTATTTATTGAGGAATACTGCCAGGTGTATTTTTGGAAGTGTTTTTGGTTCATCTAGATCTCATAAACATAAAATATGGAACATATCACTGGAACACCTTAGTTCTTTCATTGTTCTCAAAAATTGATTTTGGTGGCAACAATGTTGTTCCTTTCTAACAGAAATTTTCTTCATCATTAGTTCTCCTGTAACGAAATCCCATATTGCTTAATATTAGTCCCATAAATGATGTGGAACTTTTATAATCTATTTTGTCCCTCATCAAACAAATTTTTAATGGTAGTGTACTAGCCATTATCATACATTTAAAAAATGGTGCAGCGAAGAACTTTTTGAAAGTCATCCATATTCAGAACATGTTTTTGTGTCTTACAGTGTTTTACAGAGGAGTTAAACAGGAGCTGCCCTGATTCAAAAGTGGTTGTTTTATCCCGTTTCACTCATGTTTTTGTGTCTTACAGTGTTTTACAGAGGAGTTAAACAGGAGCTGCCCTGATTCAAAAGTGATTGTTTTATCCTGTTTCACTATATGAGACACTGAATGTTCACTTACATTGCATGCCTTAGTTGTTAGCATCTGACTCTGTTTAAATGCTCTATTAGCATGTACTTCTGAGACTAATTCTTTTAAAAAAGTACAGACACTAAAAATCATAGCCTGTGCTTCTGAATGCAACACTTTTCCCTTCCAATCTACTTATCAATGTGTCACTTGGTACTGGATTTCAGCAATGACATGTTTACTTAACACAAGTTACAGTAACTATTGCATATAAATATCACTGTCTACACACATCAAAATTGGAACACTTATAAGGTTAAGCTAAACTACTTTTCTTGAGGCATTTACACCCTTGAGAAGAAAATAATACAATGGTACAATTAACATCCACGATGCAAGACATGTGGTGTTTGAGCTATCGCTGACAGTAGTATTTACTTAATTACTCATATGTTGGGCTACAAACCACCTGGAATATTGCTTCTTGGACAGTCCTCTTCAAAATTTCCAGCTCTATTCAGCGAAATAGTTTATAATAATGAGCAGTTGTTGGCTTTGATGAGTGCAAAGAGAAAAGTAAAATGCAAATATTGCACAAGGCAGTGCATTATTGAACTGGGCAACAGTGCCTATCTAGGATGGTTACTTCCTCTTGCCTCATCTCATCTAACTATGACTCGTGTGCCTTCTTATTTCATATGCAATCTAATAACTTCACTTTTGCATTCTGCTATTGCAAGAACTACAAAATTGAGAACAGAATATTTTTTAAATGAATTTGCAATGACACAAAGTCCACAAAGATAATTTTTTATACTATAGGAATTTGAAAAAAAATTAGGGAATGTAGGAGGCGAAAAACAATTTCAAGCTACTAAACAGATAAATACCTCAAAGTTAAAGGATTAATGACAAAAAGTGGAAAAAATGCAGTGGTGCAAAAAACAGTACTTGAACTGTTTAGGGAATAAACTTGATAAATTTTCTTCTGCCTTATAAGAAGCATGTTTAGCATCTTGTATAACTCTTTGGTAACTTACTAACCCTATTTAAAAAACTTTCTTTATATATGTACAAAATAAAATATGCCTGAATGAGATATTTTATGAAAAATCTATATTGGTCATTCCATGAGAATGTCACTTCAACCATGCAAAACAAACAGAAAAAGCAATTCCTCTCAGTGCCAGTAGGTGAAATGATTTGGAATGCTATTTCACTGCAAAAAGTCTATGCTGTAAATAAGCAGGAAATGATGATTCAGTTAGATTAATAACACAATCATATCCTAAACTTACATTTTTTTACACTAACTCTACTTACTTACATAAAACTAAGATGTGTTTCAGGAGAATCTCCCCCATCTTCAGTTGCTCATTGAGCCGCCGTTATCCGAAACAATGGCTAGACATCAGGATGTTGCTGTGGTGGCATCTGTTGGCTGAAGTAGGAAGTTGCTGAGTTCATCCATAGGAGGAAACTTGAAGTTCATTAGGTTTTCTTTATTTTTTAATATGACAATTTTTTCCCATGTGGATAACTCCATTGGTTCGTGAAGATGTTTCAGCAGTTTACTTCCAGTTTTATTTCATGATTTTTGGTCCAAAAGTGAGCTGCTACTGCTAATTTACCCAACAGCTTAAATTGAATATTTCTAAAGTGTTCTTTCCTCCGAATTTTCAAATTTCTCTTTATTTTGCTTATGTAGCTCTGCTCACAATCTGTGCACTTTATTTTATAAATTCTTGATTTCTGTTATGTTGGTATGGAGTATTTTACAGTGTAACCTAATAAATTCTTGATAGTATATCTGTCCTTTAGGGCAAACATTATCTCATGTTCTTTGAAAATTTTCTTGAACTTGTTGTGGTAAATTGGATGGTAGGTGAAACTTTTGAATTTGTACCCTTCTTTGTGTCTTTCAATGTGGAAACTTCCCTTATCATTTTTTGTCTTTTAGATTTATTGATAATTTTTATCACTGTGTCTTTCTTGAAACCATTGGTTATAACTGTCTTTATTATCTGTTGGTATTCTATTTTGTACTCTGTTTCTGTGAATGGAGTATTCATCAATCTGTGCACCAAAGTGTGAAACACTGCATATTTATGTGGAATGGGGTTATAACTCTCATTATTACGTAATTTTCTGTGTATGTTTCTTTTCTGAAAATTTGGAGGAAAGAACACTAGAAATATTCGGTTTAAGCAGATGGATAAATTAGCAGTAGCAGCAGCTCACTTTTGGACCAAAAATCATGAAATAAAACTGTAAGTTAAACTGCTGAAACATCTTCACAACCCAATGGAGTTCCACTTGAGAAAAAATTGTCATATTAAAAAATAAAGATAACTTAATGAACTTTCCTCCTATGGATGAGCTCAGCAACTTCCTACTTCAGTCAACAGATGCCACCACAGGAACACGTGGGTGTCTGGCCATTGTTTTGAATAAAGGCGGTTCAATGAGCAACTGAATATGGGGGAGTTTCTCCCAAAAAGCATTTTATTTTTATGTAAGTGGAGTTTAGTATAAAAAATGAATGCTTAAGTTTAGGATATATTATAAGTCTATTGTATACAGCTTCAAAAGTACAATATTTAAACACAATTATAGTTCATATCTGGTTTCTTGAACTTTGAAAGAGCTCAAAATATACTGTCCGAGAATGAGCTGGAAGCTAATCTTGTTTTCATATCATCCCATTTTCCAAAATACCTACAGCAATTACCTCCTTGGAAACTGTAAGTAATCCTTTAAAAGCATATGAAGAAACCATTTCCATATTAAGGTTAAGGTTCTGTCCCAAGAAGTATAAGAAAAGCACCGGATTAAAATGATAAATGTAACAACAGCAGAAAAAACTATATACAGGGAGATAAGTGCAACTGGGAATATTTTAAATGGAAAATCTTCCATAAATTGAAGTAGTATATTTTTACCATGGACCAGTTTGCATTTAAATATGATCCATAATGTCTAGTGATACTAACGGAAGTTCATCTTGATGCATACAGATGCTGCTTCCCAAATGAAAATTTCCATCACATGACCATCATGAAACGAAAATTACTCCTTTTGCACAGTAAATCGATGCTTAAATTTTTTTTAACTAAATTTAATCTTACATCATTCAATGTTTAAAAGCAAATAGGATACAAAAGAATGTGATCATTATGTCCATAGCATACGCTTGTGTAGATGACAAGAGGCAGGTGTGGTAGTGTGACTGTTGCAGATCAAAGGTCGTACTTTATGATGTAAACCTAAAATGGTAAAAACCCCATAGAAATCTATAATGTTTTGAGTAAAGTTTATTGTGATGATTGTTTAAGGGGACAAAACTGCTTTGCTCATTAGCACCCAAACACACTAAAACAGTGCCACTAATAAAAATAAGTAAATCATCCACACTAAAATACTGCTCATAAAACAAGTGACAAAGATAAGTCGGTCAATACATATCAAAATCCCATCAACAAATAAAAAGAGTAATAAATGGCAACAATGTATAAAGTACTGTTCAGAAAATGTACCAGCAACAGCTGGAAACATAACGAGCCTAAAATGTGCTAAAAGGAGACCATAACATGTACAAGTATAAAAAAATCACATCTTGCTCCAAAAACTACAAATACATGTAAAACAAAGCACTCTCTTGATAGCAACCACATCTGCAAGTACTTCAAGAGAGGAGGTCAAACCCTGGAAATTCTAAAACCCGCTGGATGATGGCATCCAATTAAAATGTGATGCACCTTAAAGGGGTGTACTTCTTAGGCTTTCATGGCCGATGTTGTCATTAAAACAATTAAATTCTCCCGGGCTGCTCTGCCGTGGTCCATGGTTTAAATTACTACCATAGCTTTCACCAACTACTCCGGTTGGCATCTTCAGTGGACGAAGAGTAACACCTAACTGTTAACACGACGACAGTATTGATCCGTCTCTGTCTGGCTGTAGAGGACGATCGATATGTGTGTGGCAGAAGTGGAGGGGAGGAGGATGGAGGGGAGGTAGTTGCTTGTTTTTAAGAACCAGTTTCCATGTGCTGCTTAGTTGATAACCGCCATCCCTATTAAAGTTGATAGGGTGTTGTTGTATTTCCAATGCTTCCCTCCTGGCTAGATTGAAAAAGCCTTGAGTTTTTGCAACCACTTCTGTTTTGTTAAAGCATATACCATGGCATTCCTTTATTGCATGTTCTGCTACTGCCGAACGTTCGGGCTGATTAAGGTGCAAATGTCGTTGATGCTCTTCTAATCGTTTTTAATCGATCTTCCGGTCATGCCTATGTAAACTTTGCCACATTCACATGGTATTTTATAAATTCCCGTGGTGTCAAGGGGATGCCTAGGATCTTTTGCATTGTTTAGCATATGTCCTAATTTTGCAGTTGGTGTGAAGATTGATAGTATGCCTTTTCTCTTTAATAAGCGTGCTATACGTACAGTAACGTCTTCTATGTACGTTAGAACAGTTTAGGTTTCTTGTTCGAATAGGTGTTAGATGCTGCAGTTTTCTTAGGGCAAATGGCTCTGTCAATATCTTTGTTGCTGTAGAAAAAGCTATAGAAAAAGCACACATATGGAAAGATATCTCAATGCCAGATCGAATCATCATCCTGCACAAAAAAGAACTGTAATCAAGACTTTAGTTAGTGCACAGAGCAAAAACCATCACAGAACCTGAATATCTTAAGCAAGAATTAAATCATCTCCGCGATGTTTTCAAAGCCAACGGATACAGCAACAAAGATATTGACAGAGCCATTCGCCCTAAGAAAACTGCAGCATCTAACACCTATTCGAACAAGAAACCTAAAGCTGTTCTAACATACATAGAAGACGTTACTGTACATATAGCATGCTTATTAAAAAGAAAAGGCATACTATCAATCTTCACACCAACTGCAAAATTAGGACATATGCTAAACAATGCAAAAGATCCTAGGCATCCCCTTGACACCACGGGAATTTATAAAATACCATGTGAATGTGGCAAAGTTTACATAGGCATGACCGGAAGATCGATTAAAAAACGATTAGAAGAACATCAACGACATTTGCGCCTTAATCAGCCCGAACGTTCGGCAGTAGCAGAACATGCAATAAAGGAATGCCATGGTATATGCTTTAATAAAACAGAAGTGGTTGCAAAAACTCAAGGCTTTTTCAATCTAGCCAGGAGGGAAGCATTGGAAATACAACAACACCCTATCATCTTTAATAGGGATGGCGGTTATCAACTAAGCAGCACATGGAAACCGGTTCTTAAAAACAAGCAACTACCTCCCCTCCATCCTCCTCCCCTCCACTTCTGCCACACACATATCGATCGTCCTCTACAGCCAGACAGAGACGGATCAATACTGTCGTCGTGTTAACAGTTAGGTGTTACTCTTCGTCCACTGAAGATGCCAACCGGAGTAGTTGGTGAAAGCTATGGTAGTAATTTAAACCATGGACCACGTCAAAGCAGCCCGGGAGAATTTAATTGTTTTAATAAAACTTAAAGGGGTGGTCACAATTGGACTGGAGCTGATTCACCTTTAAAAAGGTGACGGTGACAAAAATGACAATGCCCAATCTGCAAATGTGCTAAATCAACTTCCTGGCGACAAACTGCACGAGAAGATGTGAACCAATTAAAAGGGGCAGATTTACATTCCCTAAGCTTCTTATTACAGAGCAAATTCTATTCTTCGCACCAGCGCGAAAGAACGACTCTACATAAAAGTTGCTCAAAATCCTCCGAATAAAAATGTTGCTGAATTGCTGCAAGGTTTATAAGGGCTGATTTCACTATGACATTTGCAGCCTCATTACCTGGAATTCCCACATGAACCGGAACACGATGACGCCCATGTCAACTAGCGCAAACACTGTATCCTGAAATTTCTGTACAAGAGGATGGGAATTGTACAGACTACAAATGATCAACAGAGCACTCAGGGAATCAGAACAAATTACAGTACCCACAGTAACTGTTCTGATAGAAATAAAAGCACCCGATAAATAGCGTAAAGTTCTGCAATAAAAATAGATGTCGAACTGTTAAAACCAAAAATAAAGCTACCTCTATTAAAAACAAAGGCATATCCAACACCTGTGTTCGATTTCAAACCGTCGCTATAAATAAAAATACATTTCACAAAGGAGGAGACTATAGCGCTAAAATGTCGACGAATAATAGAAGCTGAGGTCGAAGACTTGGGATATGACGTAAGTCCAAGGTGAAAAGGGGCCTCTGCTAAAAGCCAAGGGTAACAATAAGTTCCTTGGCTAAGAAAAAAGAACGCACTACATACAAAATTCTTAGCAACAACAACTACAAAAGAAAGCCGGGAGGCTTAAGAGTAAGACATCTAGCAGCATAAAATATATTGAGCAACATATTAAAAAACGGTGGGATCATTAGTGGGATGCCAAGGTTGAGCAGCCAATCGGCAACCATAACCACTACGTAAAATGACCCTACGATAAGATAAAGGAGGTTTTCTAGACTTCGCACATAGGCTGGAGACAGGACTAACTGGAAATGCTCCTATTGCGACATGGTTTCCCCGGTGGTGAATCTGATTAAGGCGACGAAGAACTGAAGGTCGCACAAAGCCATAAACAATACACCCATAAATGGAGTTTGGACCGGATTATAGATCGGTAGAGACGTAAAAGAACTGTCCGGTCTGCTCCCCATGATGGCTACTTAAAACACGTAAAAAACAGAGAGAACTTTCACACCGGCCTCTGAGTTGTGCTGCATGTAATGACCAATAGAGTTTCCTATTAAAAAAATAGGCCAAGGAACCGAACTCCGTCTCGGAAAGATAGAACATCTGGGCTTAGATGGAGAGATGGCGAATGAAACCCCTCGAAGGGCCAGAAATTCCTGCAGACGGTCTTCTCAGAAAAACAGAACCTGTGGTTGACACTCCAAGCATAAAGGCGGTCTAGACAGCACTGGAGACGGCGTTACAAAATACAACTGCGCTAGAAGAAAGAAAGATTGCAAAATTGTCGACGAATAATGATGATGTTATCCCTGGCGGTAAACACTCAGTGACTGAATTAATAGCAATAGCAAACAGTGTAAGCTAAGTCCCGAGCCCTGAGGTATTCCGTTCTCTTAAATAAAACGAGAAGATAAAACAGAACCCATGCATACATGAAAAACCTGGTCTTTCATAAACTCCTGGATAAAAAATGATATCCGATCACATATATGCCATTCACGAAGCATACATAGACAGCTTCTCAGGAATCACAGGCTTTATCTAGATCAAAGAAGACAGCGATCGTTTGGCATTTCCGTACAAAACCTTCCATAATATGGGTAGAAAGAGACACCAGATGATCGACAGAAGAGCGATGACGACGAAAATTGCAGTGGACGTTCGTCAAAAGGAGCTGCGATTCCAAATCACATAAGCCGTCATTAATCATGCGTTCTATCACCTTGCATACGCAACTGGTGAAGGAAATCGGTTAGTAATTGGAAGGAAGATGTGGGTCCTTTCCAGGTTTTGGTACAGGAATGATGGTGGTCACTTGCCAAGCGCAAGGAAACTTACCATCACACCAAAATCTAGAGCAAAAAGCCTCGCCTTCCGCTGATAAATGCTTCGACAAGCTACGTGGATACCATCTGGCATTAGAGCGCAATGCCGAGAGGCAGAAAGCGCATGCTCCTATTTCCTAGCTGTAAATGGGACTTTCTAGCACTCCTCATTGTCGAGGCAAAGGACAATCCTCTCGATTTAACCTGCATCTTGATTGTGGGAAATGCAGAAGGATAATTAGCAGAGCTTAAAATTTCAGTGAAAATACGCCCTAAGTATTAGCAATATCCATAGGAGTAGCAAAGTAAATGGTGTTCTACCTTGAGACCGGGTATGGGCGAAAACCCAGGTTTGCCTGCAACGCGGCAAAGCTTATCCTAGACCACAGACGAAGCGCTGAGTGGTTAAAAGATGGGAAAGAAATCCAAGAAGCCTTTTTGCTATCCTTAAGTACTCGATGGCATTTGGTGCGCAGTTGTTTATAACAAATCATATTTGCTGACCTAAGGTGGCGACGAAAACTCGCAAAGCACGGCGGCGTGCACGCAATGAGTCCCGGCATTCATCCGTACACAAGGAACCAGAAAGCGTCTGGAGTGGGAATAGCGGGGAATAGCCTGATCAGCGGCTGTAATGAGGACCGTATCGAGGTGTTCGATCATGGCATCAATAGATGAAAAAGTACACCCTGAAAATATGGCGAGAGAACGGAAGAAATCCCAACTGCTAATAAGCCCCTTTGGCGTGCGCTGAGATTGTATGTGGGAAGACATATCATATGAATCTGATACGGAAAATGGTCGCTGGAGTACAAATCAGAGAGGACGTTCCAGGTAAGATGTACAGAAAGAGAGGCGGAACAGAACGATAGATCCAAATGTGAGAAACTGTATTATCGGAAAGAAAAGTGGGCTGACCTGTATTCAGAAAAGTAAGACTTGGTGAACTAAAAAGTCCACTACCATGCTACCCCTCGCACACTCCATGGAAGAGCCCTACAGGGGATAAAGTCCCCTAAAGTAGGAAAGGAGCTTCTTCTGGGAAAGAAGAAGCTCCAGATCAACCACTGTGATAGTAGCTGATGGAGGTATGTAATGGTACAGGCAGTAAGACTAAGACCGGAAGTAAATAGTAAACGGCTGCAGCCTGTATGGGAGACTGTAGACTCAGTGCAGAACTGTATACGTCATTAATGATGAAATTAAAAGAATTAAAACTCAGCCATGCGCGGGAGTGCGGTCTTCTGGTGGAAGATCGAATCGCACCAAAGAGGAACCGCGAAGGACAAACGAGTCCTGTGGTCAAAGTTTGGTCTCTTGGAGACACACAAGCGGGGAGTCAGTCGACCGTAAAAGCAACTCCAGTTCAGGTCTTCGACTACAGATTCTAGGTACATTCCACGAAAGGACAGTCAATGTAAAAGTCTGGAATAAGGAAATATACCACTCTACTTTTTGTTTGGTACAGGAGGAATCAACCGTACTTTCTTCACACGCGTGGGGCTAGGTGGCATAGCAGGAGCAGGCACATTCTTCTCCATGACATCCTCAAGAGAGAGGGCTCTACCGCTGAGCATGATCAACCGATTCCAGCGCCTGGAATCGGTTGGAGGTAGAAATAGGCGGTGATGGCGACCGCCTAGCGGGAGTGCTCCTTGAACCATCAAAGGAGTTCGACCTCCAAGGAGAAAAAGGGCTCGAGGTATTTTTCTTTTCAATCTTAGTGGACGAGTTCATAAAGACCTCTTGGTAGAGCGCATGGCAGAACTTGGTGCATTAGGGACCCGAGTAAAATCGAAGTCCCAGCTCTGCGTGCTGCTGTCACCCTTTTGGATCGCACAAGAAGCTACAGCGCTATACGTGCCGGTCTTAGGCCTATCACAGACTGGCGAGATTGAAATCGCTTCCGAGCCTCAATAAAGGAAAGCTTTTCCTTCACCCGGAATTCCTGTATACAACGCTCTTCGCGAATAGCGAGGACAATTGCGGGACGACTCCGAAATAGTTATCACAGAAGGAAACAGATGAACATGTTCTTTCATGACTTTCTTTACCGCAGGTTGCACATACGGAATTGGCACTCTTGCAAGATATGCGAATGTGGCCAAAGTGTTGACACTGAAAACATCGCAAGGAGCTGGGAATATACAGGCGCGCCTCTCATCTCGTATCCAGCCTTAATTCTCTGCGGTAATTCAACCCAGTTAAAGGTGGGGAAGAGAGTATGGGTCAGCTGTACTTCGTCTTCTTTCCTCACCTGTACATGATAAACAAATGTGACTCCTTGTTCCTCAAAATAACTCTGAATTTCCATATTAGACGTGGTATTAACTCCACAAAAGGAATGCAGAGTTCTTTGCTGCTCCAAATGGATCAGATATCTGTGGAGAATCATTGCCTTAAGATGGAATAGGTCTCGGATAGTTCTAACGTCTCTACCAAGAGAAATCCATTTTGATGTCACGTACAGGATTACAAGGAACCAGAGATGTTATCAATTTCCTTCTGAATGATAAAGGGGTTTACCTGGTTAAATGACTGATCTTCATTGGACTTATAACTAAGTAACGAGAAAATGACATTTCTGTTATTTCTTTTACATCCACTCATTTTCATTTCATCTGTAGGTGAGAATTACCATTCACCATAGTGAGTTCTTCCTCCACCATTGCAACTGTCTTTGATGACAGGCTGCTTCCTGGGTACCATCCCAATTTATTTGAATTGTTCTGGCCTGGACAAAAGTCACCTGATGATCACACCTCCCAGGGTATAGATAGAGGGACCCAATTGCCTTCAGGAAGTAAACACCTCATGCAATGGCCCCTCGCCAAGCCCGGCCTGTACCAGTGAATACACTGCTGTCCTACATGATATATATATATTTTTTTTAATTTGATGGATGCCTCAGATCATCAGCGCCCCACTTAATCAGGGCGTGAAACAGTCAACAAATTTTGGTCAAAGCCGTTTCTTTCAGGCTTGAGGTTCTTTATTGTGCCATAAATGTACGACACGGTACACATGGCTTTACTTCCCTTCTGAAGACGCCCGAAAAAATCCATCGGTCCTAGCCAGGTTGAACCTGCGATCTTGGGTTTAGAAGGCAAGTATGGTTACCACTACACCACCAGGACTGACAAATGATAACATACTGGGAGTTACGCCATTACCCAGTCAAGTTTTACCCATCATACATGAAAGCATCCATCAGATGAGGAACAGGGAGGTAAGAACAATAAAAATGAAAAAATGTGCAAAATAGAAATGGTCAATTATGCTGCTGTGGGAGCAGCTCGGGTACCTCAGGATACCCAATAAGTGAGGAGAAGCTAAATGTGAATTTACAATGATCCATAATATAGTTTCTCATTCAGTTAATCATTTTCGTTTCTGTCACATAGGCATAGATGATGACCAAAGACAAGAAAGGTCAAAGACAGATGAATGAGGTATAAAACTTATGGCAAAACTCTTCAAGATCTTAGACAGGTAAGGAACTTTCAGAAGTCATGGTAATTCCCCCAACATAAGTATTCTGTATTTTGAAAAATAATTTCCAGAAAAGAAAAACTTGCGTGCAATGGTGCCTCATTTCTTGATTGATTTACTGAAGCAGAAATGCAAGGACATTGCAAACTTGCTGAAACAAAGATTCGATGTTCTAGGTCAAGCATTTTTATGTCTAATTGTCATTATAGATGAAAAGTGAATTAGAGACTTTGAACTAGAGTTGAAGTTACAGTACAAGTAGAGAGGTTCTTCTTCCCCATGACCAAACAATTTCAATGAATTCAAGCAAATGATGATCAAGCAATTTTGATCACCAAGGAACCATTATGACAGATAAGAGTCCCACTTGAAACAAATGTCACAGCAGTGTATCATCATAATTTCATGCAAAAACTGGGGGAGGATACAAAGTCCTCAGTTGCTTGAGGCTGGACCACTCATTTTCCATGAGAAGCTCACCTGCACCCATAAATGTTATGACAAATAAGCTGCATTAATAAGGATGGGAAATGCTAAAACTCATCCTCCTACATGAGTTCAGCACCAGACTTCTACTGATTCCCAAAGTTTAAAAACAAAATCAAGTGTGGACATTGCTTGCCTTCTCTGAAAGAGCTTTTGGCAGCAGGTACTTGTTATTTGACAGAAGAACAGAAGTTGTGCTTTGAATGCAATAGCACAGCTTCCTGAACATTGTGATTATAAATAAGAAGCAGGTAAACTATATGGCAGGACTATAAACAGATATTGTTAAAAAAATAAAACTGTGTATATTCAATTAAATGTACTTACGAAGCTGTTGACAATGGAGTGGTATATATAAACAATGTAATACAGTTTTTTTCACACTAACTAGTGATCCCTCCCAAAACATATGTCCAGATTTTTGTGTAAGTGAATGGAGTTAGTGTGAAAAAAACTGTATTACACTGTGTATATTATTTACTAAATGACGCTTGTAAATTTCTATTATTTTAGTAGATATAATATTACAGCATTGTATGCATAATATTACAGCATTGGTTAATGTACCACTTAATAAAGAAGAATATAGAGAAGGGTACCTGCATATAATAGAAACAGCCATTTCTAATGGGCTCAAAAAAAGTGGATTGAGCACAAAATTAAAAGATTCCTAAAACACAAGGAAATTAAGCAAATTACCATTTTGAGTGCCTTATTAAGAGAAAAAGTTTACAAAAAATTCACTTACCCACAAGCCAATAATAAATTTCAAAAAATGTTCAAACAGTACAACATTACATTAGCATCTCAGAACAGATAGTGTTGGCAAATTATTGAAGTTAAATAAAGCAGATTCCAAACCCAAAGAAGAAAAATCAGGTATATGCCAGACCAATTGTAAAGACTGTGAAAAAATATACATAGGCAAGACCAAGAGAAATATAGGCATTTTTGTGTAAGTGAATGTAGTGTGAAAAAAAACTGTATTACATTGTTTATATATATATATATACCACTCCATTGTCAACAGCTTTGTAAGTACATTTAATTGAATATAGGCATTAGATTGAAGGAACACTGGAGAAATAGCAGTTACAAACAGATAGAAAAATCAGCCATAGCAGCACATTTCTGGAATGAAAATCATGATATAGAAAAAGGCATCTCTTTATTAAAAGTTGTTCCATATCCCAAGGAACATGACAAATGGAAAAAGATTTTCATAAAGAAATAAGAACATAAACTCATGAATTTTGACATTACAGAAGCAGACAAAACTTTGTACAAGTTCATCAACAGACCACCAGATTCACCACAACTGCTTACCTTTTCAAACCTAATATGACCCACCATGCACCAGTCATTTAACAGTTGATAATGTGAGCAAAGGTCTTATGAAACATGTCCTAAATTTTTTAAATTTGAGAGTGAGACATGTTTTATCATTGTATCAATATTTTATATGCTTTTAACTCAGACTGCTTCCATGTTCATTAGAAGTGAAGTCACAGAAGTGGCTTTAGCATTTTAAAATATTTTATCTACTGGAGAACTTACACTCATTTTCACTCTGTTGATTCCTAAATATATTAAAATTAAAATTCTACTATTTTGACTATGCAAAAGAAACTAAAACACGGTATAATTTTTTCTTTCAATTTCCAACATATGTAAAATCTGGCAATTGGAGTTTTTGGTCTTGCAAGTACCTTCAAGCTTGAAATGCATATTTTAAAGGCTTAAAGGACATAAGTGCATGCATAATTCTAGATTGTCAAGGCAAAAACTTCCAGGGTTAACAGTGAAATAATCATTTCAGCACTTTACCTTCTGTTCATGAAATCGTCCATCTGTGATGCTCTTTGCTAAATCATCCATGCGCTTACGTTCAACAATATAGGGCAATACTAATTCATGGCCGGTACAACGATGCCGGCACACCCATGCAAAGTCACCAACCTTTAAGTGGCGAAGCTCAAACAATGCACCATAGGATGATAATTCTTGAACTGTTGCATCATTTGACAAATCTTTGATTGATGAAAGTCTGCAATTCCAAATCAAACAATTATCACATGACTGGTAAAGTAAACAGCAACAATTATAATTAAAGAAAATTGGAATTTGCTAACATGATAGTATGAAAATTCTGGTTAGTTTTCATTATGATGTAATATAAAATATAATTATTTCTTATTTATGCGTTCCCCTATTTTAAATCTCTGCATTTATTTTATGAATTGTTATTCCTGTAACTGTATAATTCAGTAATCATCTTTCTGTTCCCACAGCTGCCTTAAATTATAAAGGCATGCAATTTCTTACATTAAGTACGTATGTTAGCTCTAAAAAAATGCCACTGAATTCTGCAATACGAACTTGCTTTTTCATTCTATAATTTTCTAGTGTATATTTTTTCCTACCACAATGAATTAAAATCAAAATAAAGAAGCATAGAAAAACATTGAGAGCTGGGAAATTAGGCCTCTAGAATAGGAAGGGTATAGATATGCCAGTATTCAGTTTTGGGAAAAACATCTTTAAATGTTATCCTATCATGCAGCATGACAATTTCAACGGAAACTTTCTTTTCTACCAAATAAAGACATAAGAATGAATAAGAAATATTCACAGTATATGCAAACAAAAAAAATGGAATTATCTATTCTAATAGCCTCATATATAAATATCAGAAAGCTGATTAACTCAAGAAAGACAGGAAAAGAATGCTCATTGAATGTGATAACTGAACAATAAATTGAGATGCTTCTTCGACTCTTACCTATTATTCCAAAGGTCAAACTCATGCATTGAATGGTAAACTATTTGTTCATTATAAAGATTTCATAAATGTTTAAATTATGAATGAATGATTTATTTCAGCAAATAACATTAAAATTAAATATGGATAAACAAAATATCTAAGAATTTAGCAATACTAAAACTAAGGTTCTCGCATACCTTAACCCATACAATGAATCACCATTTTCATAATTGTATAAGCCCTCAATTTCCTTCCTTATATTTCTCCAACACTTATCCCTTACTTTTTCTAAAAATTCCCCAATCTTGTTTATTTTCTCTGACATTTTAATTGCCACTATATTTTGCAGTTTATCCCATTTTTTATCTCAGATACTATCCCTCTACCATTTTACCATTTCACATTCTATTTCACATTGGAAAGCACGATCCACTTTCCTGCACATAAAACATCCTTCTTTAAAATTCTTTCTTAATCCTTTTAGAAATAATACCCCTGTAAGTATCCATGCAAGACCTATTCTTTAGAATTGATCACAATTATCTATACATTTCTCCAGCCCTCAATTTGCATTTAAATTACCAGAATGAATGGTCTCCCATTTTCTGTTTCAAAAATTCTGCTGGGAGGTATTTATGTTTGTATGAAAAGTTAAAAACATCACATTGTACTGAGAACTTAGTAAATAAATATGCAAACAAGCAGATGGTAAACCCATGAAATGCTTTAAAAATCACAAAGCATTATGCTTACCCACTTGTTTCTTTTTTATCAACCAAAAGCAAAACATCAAAAGAGCCTGGCAAGAAGATCACAGGATCCTCTGCTGGCAAAGATGTAGATGGTTTTGAAGCAGAGCTGGAACTTTTTTTGGTTGGTGAAGTCATAATTTGTTCCTAAAATTAAAGGAGGATTCTTCCATTAGCATGAATAATGGCTGAGAAACTGGAGCTATGTTAACACAAATAAGGCATTCTAAACATTTAGTGATAAAATCAGTTTATTTTATGGAGAAAAAATGAAAAACGATACTTACAGCTGGGAATTTATTATCATTAGCTGTGACCAAATTATTCTGCTCTGTTTCTGTAGACTTTGCTTTAGTACTGGTCCTTTCACACATATCTTTTGAACTGTACTGTGTAGCACTGGTACTATTACATTGCTCAAGTACATCAGATTGTGAAGAATCTGAGAAATGTACTTCTAACCTTTTGGTGGTGCAAGTTGATGACTCTCCAGCTGAGAGAAGCTGTTGTGCTAATTCTCTTCCAGAATCTGTTAAGCTATACCTAAAACGTAAAATATAAACTATCTAAGTCAATGTGAGCATCTAAGTAGCACTACACTTTTCCTTAGGGGCAGCTGACACAAAGCTCACTTGGCCAAGTTTTCTTAAGCCCCTAAATACATAAGAAATGCTGTCAAATTACAAAATATATAAAAGAGGAAATGAAAAAATCCAGAGGAATTGACATTATAAACTAGCATTATAATTATATTCAATGTATTGAAAGAATGAATGCCTTGAGAGTACTGTAGAAAATAATGAAAATAGATACATAGGAGAAAATAGTTAGAATTGCCATTATGACTGAAGAATAGAAATTAAGTTTTGAAACTAATTTTGAACCATGCCTCTTTCTTGTAAATCAACTTCAGCTACCTTTGCCACAAATATCACCAACAAAAGTTGAATTTTTATATTTCAAGGGGAGGTCCAAAGCTACAGGGTAACTATTACGAGTGTAAGCTCAATCAACACAACCAACTCTACAAGAGCGCAAGCTCAGTCCGTAGACAATAATAATTTTGCTAAATGTAAATATTTCCTATATTTATAGGAATACTTACTTGGCAGGATTACTTTTTCGATCCACTAAGCCACGCTTGACCAGGCTAGACATGGATGACCAGGCTGTGTAAAATGTTCCAGATTCTGGTCTCTTGAAGGAAACATCACTCAAAGGCTGTGCTAAGGTTTGCAGCTGCTCTTTAGTTAAATATCCTTAAACAGTAGAAGCTTATTTTCAGTAATATATTACTAAATTTGGCATTTCTGAGACTATTGTTCTAAAATGAACCTTCATATATTATATTTTATCTGGAAATGTATAATTTTTAAGTTTTCATTTGATAACTGGTATAAGCAATTAAAATAATGAACTTTGCTAATTGTAATACTGTCAAAAAATATCTCTTATACAATTATGTTATTCATAACTTCAAAGACAGAAATGTCAGTTTAATTCAAATAGAGCTAGTGCCTTCTGGATTTGCTGACAGTTCTGGCCTCACATGTAATAACAGATAATGTGGCAGTGTAATTATTTTGCTTTTGATATATATATACTTTTTGTTCAAAATTCATGAATTTGTCCATTTCTATATTAAAACATTGTATTTGCAGATAAATTTAAAATTGGAAAAAATAAATTCATTCATTCATAAAATTGTGAATGTCACCTACCAGAGTGTGGGAGGCAATATGAATTGGCCATAGAGATATGCATGACATAGGAGTCTAGGCTCACAAAGGTTCTATAATCTGTTATAGAATGAGACATTTCTTGATGGCTTTTTATCAGAATTGAGATTACAGTCATCCAGCTGCTTATTAATATTATGTTGATATGATATGAATAAGGGTCACTAAGGAATACAGCTTGTCATATCTCTGAAATCTTTTTCAGTATGTTTAGTGCTAACAGAGTTGGTCCTGATAGCCTAGTGATAACCATACTTGCCTATTAGACCCAAGGTCATGAGTTCAAACTAAGCCAAGGCAGATGGATCTTTTAGAGGGTAAAAATCCTAAATATAGCTTCCTTCAGAAGGGAAGTAATGTCATAGATTTAAAGCATGTAAAAGAACTTCAAAGGCCTCTGGGCAAAATTTATCAGTTTTTTCATACCCTGAATTGAATGGAATGTTAATAACCAAAGTTGTTAAATAGCATCCTTAAACAACAGCAACAGCAACAGCACCAGCACCAGCACCAGCACCAGCACCAGCACCAGCACCAGCACCAGCCGCTGCCGCTGCCGCTACCGCTACCGCTACCGCTACCACTACCACTACCACTACCACTACCACTACCACTACCACTACTACTACTACTACTACTACTACTACTACAATTGGTTGTAGAAGTAAGAGTATATGATTCATACTTTTATAAGGTACTTTAAGAGTATTCTTAATAATATGAGAATCAGAAAATATTCACAATTTCTGCTTAATTTTTAGTACAAAAATTACAGCAGCAATGCTGCCCAGTATTACATGGTAATGTATCACTGTTTAGATAAAAGAGACATTCGAAACTCAGTGGGATGGGGCAAGATTATTATAATTTGTCCCTCACTTTAGCAAGTAATTTAGTGTTAAAATTCATTGGCTAGGACAAGGAGAGAATTAGGAAATTATCTATGTACATTTTGATTGGTTTCTCAGATAAAGGTATTCCTACAGACATGTTTTGCAACTTGACAACAGGAATTATATATTCTCACTCTCCTCTGGGCTCTTAAATATCATAATTATTACTCTGCGTTACACCTGAATTACTATTACAGCCAACAGGCTCAAGGTCTAACATGCCAGCTGCTAGGTAGTGCCTATCATTAAAGAAAAACCTCTTCAACTAGCAACTTGGCAGTGCTGATGTAACTGCTGTAGAACGTACTTTCATAACGAAACAGTTTTAAACAGTAGCAGTCTCTTTGGCATAATAATTACAAATGAAATACAAGAACATTTTCTTTCATTGTTTCTTTTCATGTCTGGTGTCTGGAGTCTGGTGTATGTTTGAACATGCTAGTGTAATGAGGTGCATTCAAGTTATAACATTTCTGATTTTTTTTTCTCACTAACTCATCACATGAAAACTATGAAACTTGTGTCATTGTCGACGTAATCTCCCTGGAGCCATACACATTTTTCACAACGTCGATTCCATGGCCATGGCCATTGAGAATGCTTCGGTAGGAGCCTGTTGGAAACAGCTTAAAGTTGCTAGGAGCCAGGTCAGGTGAGTAGGGAGCATGAGAAATCAATTCAAAGTTGTTTTCATGAAGAAACTGCTGCATCATGTTTGCCTGAATCACTGGGGTGTTGTCTCGGTGAATGGGCACGCGGGCAGCCTTTTGCAGCCGTTTTTCACGCAATGTTGTGTGTTTTTTTAATTGTGTTTAACGCCTGTTTTTACTACAGAGACACCACAGGCGTGGACACTGATGATATATGAGATGAAATGATATATTGAGAAAGGATATTTTTTTAAGGAAGGAAGCGTTCCAGTTTAGGGTACCTCACTGGCATTTGCCAGTTATGAGGACTGAAGAAAACCTGGAAACCCCCCCCCCAAGTCAGGAAGGACGGCCCTGGTGGGATTCGAACCCCAGACCTCCCGCTCACGAGTCCATGCATTAACGACCTCGTCCACCCGTAGCGGTCACACAATGGTGGAAGGAACTTCTTCAAAACATCGTCATAAGATGCACCTGTCAATGTAGTGACCTTTGGAATGCAATGAGTAAGGATTACTCCATCACTAACCCAGAACATGGCCATCATATTTTTTTCTGCAATGGCACTTACTCGAGAATTTTTTGGTACTGGTGAACCTGAGTGCTTCCACTCAGTAGGCTGGCACTTCAATTCAGGATTGAAAAACGGCATCCATGTCTCATCCATTGTCACAATCGATGAAAAGAACAGTCATGCCATCATCATGCGTCGAGATTGCCCGGCAACATGCCAAGTGTGCAGCCTTGTGGTCGTCAGTCAGCATTTATGGTGCCCACCTGGAGGACACTTTTTACATTTTCAGGTCTTCATGCAACATTGTGTGGACAGATCCCACGAAAAGGATAACTTTGGAGGTGATGTATTCCACACTCATTCAGCGATCCTTTAAATCAACTTTTTCCACTCACTCCATCTTATCATCAGACTGGCTTATGCGAGGCCGAGATTGCCTTGGTTTGTCACATGACAAAACAGTGCTCAGTCTTGCTGCTGCAGCTGGAGTTCTGTGTGCCATACAGTGCTGCCATCTCTGTCATGCATCGACAACAAGTGTCTGCATATTTTAAAACAAACTGCTTGTTTCTATCTGTTTCTAGTCCTGAGAAAAAAATAATCGGAGATGTTATGATTTCAATGCACCTCATATATGAGTGTGCATGCTTATGTGCATGCCCATTTTCATGACTGCCAATGAGCAGATATGTGAATTACACAAATATTATTTATATGAGCAAATATACTAAATAATCAAATATTTATTTGAACTTGAATACAAGTCATTTGAAACTTATGATATCGCTATTGCAGAGCAAGTTTCTATCAGTATAATTGGCTGAATTTGCTGTGAGGGTGGAAGTGTGCCTTAGAAAAGGATAGAGAGTGAGAAAGAGAGAAAGACTGATGCCACATCATAGTTCTAAGTAATTTGTATGCAAAATGTGTCATATTAGATTTAAAACTAATATTGTGGGAATTAATAAAGTGAAGCAACTAATATATTCTAAATTAGCTTGTGAATTGATCTGATACTTTTATGCTTCACTTATTATTGAATTATACAGAACATGTTGCCTCAACATCAGCTGGATTCATTGATGGTTGAATGGATTTGGTGTAACATAAAAAAATATGAAGATAAGGTTATGAACTTTGAGATTCCAACAGAAGACAAATTAATTCAAAAGTTCATAAATGTTCACAAGAGCTACACCAAGTTATTTCAATCATCAACGAATCTGGCAGTCAATTAACAGCTGATGATGCAGGCAAAGACCTGTGAAACATATTCTGTATAATTCAGTGGTAAGTGGAGCATAAGAGTATCAATTGGACTCACCAGCTAATTTAAAAAAATATGAAGATAAGGTTATGAACTTCAAGATTCCAACTGAAGACAAATTAATTCAAAAGTTCATAAAATGTCCATGAAAGCTACACCTAGTTCAATCATCAATGAATCTGGCAGTTGACTCACAGGTGATGTGGGCAAAGGCCTGTAAAACATGTTCAGTATAATTCAGTGGTAAGTGGGGCATAAGGGAGTCAAATTGACTCATCACCTAATTAAGAACATGTTATATTAGTTTTTTTAATAATTCACCAGGTTGCAGAATATTATAGTGTAGAAGCTGATACCCTTCAAGACAAGGTATGCTGACTAGCAATTACATAATTTTTTAAAATAACTCATGGTAACGTGTGAATAAATTTTGTCACCCATTATAGAAAATAAGCACAACTACATAGCACCTATAAGTGATGCAAAGTTGTTTAAAAAAAGCTCTTTCAAATGTTAAGATAATTTTATTCACAATTTATATGTTCTCATTTTATTTAAACATCAAACACCAACTGTATCCAGTATTAAAAAAAAATGTAAAATGCTAATAGTTAAAAACAGGCAAACAAAACAAAACTTTCCATAAAAATTCAAATATGAGCATCAAGAACTGAACTACATACAAGGAAAAAACTAAAGTAAAGAACATGCTATCAGCAGCTGCAATTGTATATAGTGGTTATTTAGAACAGTTCTATTTACTAGAATCATTGCACTTATACAAAACATGCCTTATAATGGTACTTCTATATTCCTTGATAACTTATAATTAGAAAAAAAAAAAGATTAAGTAAAAGTACTACTTTAACATTTGTTATTGATTTATCAGATATTTACATAATATTACCTGGATAATGTGGCTTTCCCTCATTTTCCAAGAGTGTAACCAAAATAGCATATGGAGCAGATCTCCAGGCTGGAACATATTTGCAAGTAGCTTTCTTCTTGGCCTGCTTCTTCTGAATTGGATTCTGATAAACAGACATTGCCTAGAAATAATTTAATTTGTTAAAGCTACTGATGAAGGTCTTCAGAATTTCATTAAAGAGCATATTATTGCATTACTTACATATAAGATCCCCAAAATTATTCTAACACTTGTCTTGTATTTTATGCGACAATATTTAACAAAATTGCCATTCTACAATGCAATATAATGATTACACCCCTGGCAGCTAGTGTTTCATAGCATTGCTATCAGTGAGGATGACATCACATCGGGATGATGATAGCAACAGGAAAGATGGTGTCTTTAACAATACTACTAAGTAATAAGTTTATTGAAAGCAGCTGTTAGATAAATTAATTAAATCAGATATGGTTTTAATTTTTAAATATTGGGAATTCTTATGAAGTATAACTACTACACCAATATTTTCATTTTAATGCCAATAGGTTCCCAGTCCATTATTCACTGCATGACATGTACAACTTTCAGTGATGTGCATGAGGTATCAAAGCAAGTTTTCCTCCTCCACAAATAAAACTTATGCAAAATAAATATACCTGAATTAAAATGTATTGTAAATTGCTAATATGAGGGTAATTAAAAATTGTAATGCCTCACATCTTTTATCTCTTAATATATTTTTCAAATTGGTTCAAATATGGTCAAAATATAAATAAATATTTCCTTTACATATACTTCATGGGACAGCTTCACATGCAGTTATCATCTCATTCCCACACTTTAAAGTCAGCCATGTAGCTGTAGGGGAAGGTTAATATTAGTTTAACTCTAGGAACATATGTATTCTTGCTTGTGTGCATTAAGCATTCATTTGGGGTATAATACAGTATATTAATTATGTTAATATGGCTCAATTCAGGTATTCTATTTCATAAAGAGTATTTATTCACAATTCATATGTATGTATAAAATTGGTTCCGCATGTATCAAGATTGTTTCAAGAGAGATTCCTTGATATTCAACTTCCAAGTAAAAATTTGATTCACAGATTGATTAGTAAAATGGAAAATATTGTTGATAAAAGATGTACCCAGCCACATACAGTAATCACAGAAGCAACATTAGATAACTTTAGATGTGCTCTGGAACATTCCCCTAAAAACCAAACCACTTTGATGTCTTTCTCAGCAAACAGGAATTTCCTATTCCTCTGTTCAAATGACTATAAAAGTACTGAAGTTAAAACCCTTTAAAATTACTGTAGTGCATTAACTTAAACCAAGTAACCCTACATCCAGGAGTATATTTCATGAATGCCTTTTCAACAGAGTGCATGATGGAAAAATTGACCCTGATCTAATTTTCATTATGGATTACTTGGTGGCACCTAAGTGGGTATGTTAAGTCACAAAACAACCAATGCTTGAGTTCAGAAAAATGTAACCTACTTCATGAGGAGCTCCTATTTAATCAATAGATAAGAGTGCAGTGTGCCAAGAGAATAATAGGCGCTATTTTTTTTAAGAAACAATTAATAATGATAGGTATGTGCAGAATATTTTCAATTCTTTTTCATTTTTTTTATTTATTTTATTTATTTATGGATGCTTTTTAACATCTCAGGTCATTAGCATCCCATTCAAATCAGTCATTAGCATCCCATTCAAATCAGGGCATGAAATGGACAATAAATTTTGCTTAGAGGCCTCTTCTTCCAAGCTTGAGGTTCTTTTACATGCCCTAAATCTATGACATGGGGCCCACGGCTGTATTTCCCTTCCAAAAAACTATTTAGGATTTTTACACCTAGAAAAATCCATCAATCCTGGATGGGATTCAACCCCAATCTTGGGTTTACGAGGTAAATATAGTTACCACTAGACCACCAGAACCAACCCTTTTTCCGCAAATTAACAATGAGAAAACATAGGTTTGCAACTTTCCAACAGGACTCTGCAATGGCACTACAGCCCTTGTCTCCTTGCAAGCATTCAGAAAATATTCAATGAGAGTGTCATCACTAAATATAGTCTCCTCGGTTTCCTGATTTAATGCTCTGTAATTTTTATGTCTGGGAGGCATTAAAGGAAAAATGTACAAAACATTAGAAGAAGTGAAAGATAACATTCATGAAAAAATTTCTTCCCTTTCTTAGAGGGAACTTTACAGGGTAATGGTTAATTTTATAGGCTGATACCCGAATAGTGTGGAAAATGAAAGCAGCCAGTTCCACGATCTTCTTGCTTAATAATGGTCAGTAAAAGTAGCATTTAAGTGTATAAGTGTTAGTAATAACTTACACTACAATCAAATCTGAAATCTTTCTATCTGCTGTTCACTGCAGTACCATCCTGAACAACTGACTGGCCATTATGAGTGGAATAGTCCCGAAAAGGATTATTTTTCTAGATAATCTCCTATTTGCATGGCCTTATATCAGCCTAAACTATTAAAGGTATTTCTTGCTGGTGTAACTCTTGTCCTGTGCCCATTGCCACTTTCTTACAGTATGAATTATGCTGTTGCCATCTTCAAAGTGAGATCTATGGAAAGCATCTTTAAGAAACTCAAAGAGGTGGAAGTCAGGCCATGGAGATCAATTTCTGCACTTCCAGATGCTTTAACTCTGTAGCACATAGCTAAACATTACCATTATCAACTGCATCCTCCCATATACTGCACGCAAATGTTTATGGCTGTTCACCAAAATTCCATTTTTATGAATCAAGTATTCCATTACAGCTCATTGCTTGTAATGGAAGTTTGCAACAAACTCCATTTGCAACACTTTTACGGAATGTCGGAATCCACACAGTGAAACTTTTGTTAATCTTATTTTGATTTAAAGTAAAACACTAAAAAGCATTCCAAAAGAGAAAACCCTGAATTTGTTAAAAAAAATGGCTACTATCTATCAACATTGCAGAAACACACACAAAAGAATATGTAAAACTCACAGAACTATGTTTAGACCAAGCTTACTTCACGTTTGAAGGAAAGTTTTATAAACAAAAATCAGGTTTAATGATGGGTAGTCCACTATCTCCATTTTTGGCTGATCTGTTCATGAGCTATTTTGAAACACATATAACGAAAGCCTTCCCTTACATATTCAAAACATGATACAGATATGTTGATGATGTGTTTGCCATTGTAGAAGATAGATTCATAGAAGATTCATTGAAACTATTGAACTTGCAAGAAAAAACCATAAAATTCACTATGGAAACCGAGGTTAATAATACTTTATCTTTTCTGGACCTAAGGATAATAAAAAGGAATAAAAATATAGAATTTGGTATATACAGAAAGGACACACATACCGACAATTACATAAAAGCAAAAGGTTTCAACCCCAGACCCCACAAGGAAGCAGCATTCAATAGTATGACATATAGGCTAGTTAATACACCACTCAGTAAAGAAGAATACAAGAAAGAATACGCACATATAATACACACAGCAGAAATAAATGGATTTAACAAACAAATGGTAGATAAAAAAATAAAAAGATTTAAAAATAAAAAGGAAATTAAGCTAATCACTACACTCAGTTCTTCACTTAAAGAAAATACTTATCAAAAATTCACATATCACCCTTATGTTAACCATAAATTCCAAAAAATTTTCAAAAAGTATAACATTACTCTGGCACAATAAACAGATATAGTGTTGGTAAACTATTAAATCTAAATAAAATTAAACAAAAAAAGAAGAAAGAAGAAAATTCAGGTATATATAGAATTAATTGCAAGGATTGTGACAAAATATACATAGGAAAAATAAAGAGAAATCTGGGGATAAGATTAAAGGAACACTGGAGAAATATTAGACACAAACAAGTAGAAAAATCAGCAGTGGCTGCACATTTTTGGAATGAGAATCATGAAATAGAGAAGGACATAACATTACTAAAAACAATTCAACATCCGAAAGAACTTAATATATGGGAAAAAATTTACATAAAAAAATATGAATACAAACTTATGAATTTTGATATACCGGAAGCAGACAACATATTGTTTAAGTTCATTAACAGACCACCAGAGCAACCATAGTAACATACATACTTTGCTGAAATTGATTCCTCAGTCGTCGTTTTGGTTGACAATGTGAGGAATGTACCTCACGAAACATGTACCAAAATTACTTTTATAAGTGTGTTTGTGAAACTTGACGACATGATTTTTAGTGTTCCATTTTAACAGTTTGTTGTTTATGAAGACTTTAAACAATGAAGTTATTTTAAATGATATTTAGTTGAATTTATAAAATTAACTTCATTAACCTTTTTATATTTCGGACATGTTTCAAATTCATTTACATTCATTCCCAGCTACTTTTTCCTACTGTCGTCTTGCTCCTATCTTCCTCTTTTGGATGTCTTCCTGACTAGATATTCCTCATGTGGAATTTTAAAATTCATGTTGTTTGTTTTTTATTATAAAAACTCTTACCCAAACCCTTTTAATAACTTTGCTTTCGTATAAATATAATTTGCTTTCGTATCTATTACATGATTTTTCCATTTCTTTGTATGTAATGTTTCTGAAATGTTCTTTTGTCCTTATGCCTATATTTAATTTTGTCTGGCCATTATATACTTGGTTAAATTCTTTGTAGTTTATTTTATATATTTCTGACCTATCCATCGTTTCAATTATATCTTTCTGTGACGTTTTTAATAATTTACTTAGACTAAATTGGTTCTGAGGAGCTAGGACAATGCTAAATTGCTCGAGTATTTTTCTGAATTTATTGTCTGCCACAGGATAGTATGTGACTTTTTAAAAATTTGCTTTTTTCTGTCTTTCTCTTATTCCAATATGCTTGTGTCTTTTATGAGTTTCTGTCTTTGGTATTTATTTTTTAATTTATCTATTAACTGGTTTGCGTCAAAAACCAGGTAAGTATCCAAAAGCAAATTTCATAGGAGAGAGGAAACAAAGTTTGGAACTGACCCCAAAATTGTGAACTAATGTTCAAAAACCTTTTTCAGAGAATAAAGCATTTTAAACAAGATTTTTCAAATAGAAATATATTTACAGTTCAATACACCCTGTAGTTTTTTTTTTTTTTTTTTTTTTTTTTAACCTCATAGATTTTTCCTGTATGTTGAACAGCTGTTTCGGTACTTACTGATTTATGTTTATATTAAACAACATGCTTTGTGTCAAACATTAACCATTTATTTTCATTCTTGTTAGAAAATGCTCCTAGTTGTAAGCAGGGGAGTATTATAGCATATTTAATTGCACATATTTTGTTATAGCCAAATCTTTTTGAATCACACATCTAAGAACATACTTTTAAATTGAATTAAAAAAAATTAAAAATTGCATGTAAAAGAGTATTAGAAATATTTCATTTACCTGTTTTCTAAGATTTGCCTCTTTTTAACATTAAATGTATTTATTTGAATTCTTATTGCATCATTTCAAAAACAACATATTAGATATTTTAATTTCATTACATGTTGCAGTGTGCATCTTGGAGGAACTAAAGCATTTAGTTCCTCAAATTTAGGGTCAATAAAGGGATAATACTGTCTAATCTTAAATTTTTATAGTAGTCATGGAAAATGCTGTCAATCAGTAGTAACAGATTCAAGATATCTTTCTTCTTTTCAGTACTTAGGAACAGGACAATCACGAATCACTGGCTAATAGGGGCAACATACTTTTTCCATGCCTTCTGATGGAAAGTTACTGAAAATGTTCTTCATGAAAGAGGAAATAATTAGGGCGGTTCATTTTCATTCCAGTTCTCTTTTCCTCCCTTTCAATGACAGTATGGTCAGAATCGTATTCCATATGGGCATGTTCAATCAACAAATGTGATGAATTTCTGGATGTTGTGCCTCTTCTCAATAAGAAAACTGAACACAGCAACCCAATACTGTTTCTGTTCTTCCCCCCACAAGTATTGGAATAAAACTGTATCTATTCTACAGCTTCTGGCAACTGCAGAATGAATTCATATAGACAATAAGCTATTTCATTAGCACCCCTTCCAGATATTGTTTCGTTCCACATAATGCAAGTAGCTTCATTGGTGACTAAATTGTGAATTGTTAGATTGAATGTCCACAACTGTATTTTTTAGAATGAGACAGATGTAGCAAAGTAAGTGTGGACAGACACTATTGCAGATTAAAGGTCAATACAGTCATCTTATCACCATTCTGTGCTATCTCTTTATCAAATTTGGCTTTGTATGATTCCTCAGCAGCCGCCCTCACTTCATTATGGAATAAATCAACTTACCCAGGTTTTCATGCAACCAAAATTAGGAAACAAGGAAGCAATGTCAGTAACTGGAATTGCATGTTTTTTCCTGTCTGCATTCTGTTGGTGAAAAATAAGCATAGTCAATTTACCAGCAATGTTACCACAAACTGTGTTCCATACATTTTTTTACAGTTCAATATCACTGCAACTAATTGGAATTAGACTTGCCCAATTTTTCACAATGTGAAACTCCTCAAAAAGAATAGCTCGATGCCAGTAATTAATTGGACTTACCCAGTTTTTCACACTGTTTGGAGATATTAATAGGCATTCTCTAGATAGTTAATGTGCACTTAACTAAATCGCATAGTCAATGGCAATAGAAAAAAACATTTTGTCCACCATCTTTTTACCATGTAAAATGCAAAGATTCTCCCTCTTGCTAGAAAAAATTGGAAATAAGGGGATCTAATATGCAAGTAAATCAGTTATTTTTAATAAATTTAAGAAACACTGGCTTTTTTCCCCACTAAGCATACTTTTAGGTAAAAAAAAATAATCAAATAAATTAAAAAAGTGATTGAACATGCCTTTATGACACAATTAAAACTAAAATACTGGAAGAAATATCAAGCATAATTTTCAACTATTAGTTTTGTAATTTATTATTTCCTTACTCTGTGCTTCAGATAGTATGAAAAAAGAACCAGAAGTTCATAAGTAGTTCATGGACATAAGTAGCAAAAGGTCATCAAAAAGTGATAATGATAATAGTGACCAGATTATATTTCATTCAAGTGGTATGAATAAAGAAAATATTTTGAAATCAACACATTTATACACAAAGCATTTTGGAATGGTGTTTATGTTGCTATGAAGTAACGGGATGCTTTTAAGCCATTTAAAAAAGAATTAGGATGCATCCATCCCATCCCACCTCAAGCACTGCCCTATTTAATATAAGTGCTATATAATGTTACTGTTTTTAATATGATAATGAATATCAAATTGACTCGTACCTCTTGCTTTGTGTTTTGAGGCTGATCTTTTCCTTGGGATGTCTTAGGAAATTCATCTTCAGCTTTATGCAATAAGCTATCTCCTGAAAATTTGGAACTTATTAAATTTCTTAATGAAACAATTTCCAAAATGAAATCCTTAGAATAAAGTGCCACCAAAAAGATTGGTTAATATTACATTTACTTTAGGGCTTCTTCAATAATGAACGAGAAGAAAATAAATTATAGTCAAAATTTATCTTTATTATAGTAAGGATGCATAGAAATAAATACTCAATTCAAGTTTTGCAATGAATTTATCTGTAACTGCTACTGGTGAAGCTTATGTTAGGCAGTTGAATGTATTCTATTTGTAATGTACTATTAGTATAAAAAGGAATGAGTTGCTTAAACTTCATAGGCCCAGGTACAGAGAATTATGCATGTATAGTAAACTACAAGTGCCTATATATTGGCTAACTTGTGAACCTTTTTGCAAATTTGCATCAAGACACAGACCCATTCTATTTTAAACTAATTGCATAACATAATGAGTATATTTAGTAAATGTGTATGAAATAAGTGAAAAACTTATCTACTGTATTTGTGTCTCTTACATACTAACTTTCCCATTCCCATTTATCAACACTTTTAACACTTTTTTTGGGTCTGACCATATTGATTGTATCTATAATAAAATAAGTAATTATTGATAAATTTGAAAAAATAAGGAATAAACATTTATTGAAATTGGTATACAATGAGGTTTCCAGCCAAATATGGATTATGGTATTGACTGGGAAAATTTTGCTGCTATGCACTTTATTTATTTAGAAAGAGAACTTTCTGTTTTTCTAATATTGAAATAACCCCAAAGGACAAAATATACTACACACAACAAACTTAGAAAAAAGATTATACTGCAAAACAGTGTATGAGAATAATTAATAACATATAAGCCTACAGATTCTTGTGTGTATGTGTCTATATATATATATATATATATATATATATATATATATATATATATATATATATATATATAAAATTTATGCTGCCAAAAACGACATTTTAAAAAAATAATCACAACACAGACAAAATATTGATTAGGACTTTAGAACAAGATCATATATAAAAATGAATTACTACTATATGAAAAAAATTACCAAAAAGTATTAAAAAATTTAAAGATAATGCATTTAAACATGGATTGAAGTGTTATCTTATCCAAAAATGCTTATATACCTAGTTTTAATTATACTAAACATGCATATACATGTTGACTGTTATACCTAGTTTTTATTAATACTTGTAAATAACTTTTTATATATAATTACAAAGTTGTTCTGCTGCGAAATCTTACTATAACTTCCTCTATAGTTACCAAACAATGGGTCAGGTTTGGTGGATGTTATATGGGGGGTCCCACAGTGGATATGTGATCTTCTCCATTTTCAAGTCCGTTCTCATTACTAATATTTAACTGTTGCATTATGATTATTTTGATCAATTATTTAGCAGAGCAAAATTGCTAGTGATTGAATAGATATCACATTGTTGAACTTGCAAATTAATTATTATTAAGTAGTGAAGTGAATGGAGGGGTCACTAATAATTTCATTCTTAAAAAGGAGGTTCTTGCATGCAAGAAATTTGGAAACTGCTGCTCTATGAACTGTATGATTTTGTAACTGTTTAACATTACATGCCAATTTCCAAGGACTTTAAGACAATGACTAATGAATTAATTAATGATGAAATGAACCTAGATCTAATGAATTTTTTTTTACAGTGATGCAAAACTCTGGAAAATTCACATCCAAGCAACTTTACACAAGCAAGATTCAAGTCTGTGCTCTCTGCTTTTGCATCTGACTGCAGACCATTATCCTAACCAACTATCTGAGTTGCAAGAGGCAACTCAGATATGTAATATAGATGTTATGATAGGTATCTTATTCTTAACTACCATCTATGGCTTTAGCACAGCTACTAAATTTTTAAGTGTATGATAATAAATAGCAAAATTGGTTTGATACCTCCTGCTTAATTTGAAATGTATTTGGACTCATTGTGCCCTATCATTTTAGAACTTTTCTTTATCCTGAAAAGGAAAACGTCAGTAAACTTTAGATGTCATGGAATTTAATCACTTCATACACTATCCAAAAAGTAATCTAGCAGTTTTTTAAAACAAAAAATATTTACATATTGCTCTGTTCTTTAGAACTGGCCTTTTCCTTGTTTTTAACATGGATACACTCTTATTACATCAATACCTTTAAGCAAGATGCCACAAACTGTTCACATCATGCTGTAATAATGTATCTCATTCACTCTCCTGCTATGTTAGATCAGTTTAAACTTCAAAGCTTGTGGTTGTGGTGCATACCTATTTTCAATTTTTATATTCTGTAAAAGTAGGACTATACAAACACTATATATTCATGTTACTATTCTCTGTTATCCTAATATTTGTGCACTGATAATGTGCATGTATGAGCAACATCTCTTTCAGTTTTTATCCACATCTGAATAATTTCCCAAAGTTTGTTTGTCCCCATCTAACAAAAACACACCAATATTAGTGCTATTATATAGGCCATACACAGCATCAACAAGCTTATCAGTAATACCTTGAATGTCTAGTAATTTCTTGTTATGATTTAATAAGTACAACTTATACAATAAGTCCCATACATGCTATTTTTACAAGTATTTAATACTAATAAGATTAACACAAACCTTCAGCATATTCCTTCTTATATTCTGCTAATTTTCGATCGAGCAAATGACACAATCTATTTCCAAAGTTGTCCAATATAAGGCAATCTTGGCCACTTCTAAGAGGCAACGGATATTTTCTAAGTGATGACAATGCTTTTCCAAATGTGTATTTCATATCAGAACCTTTACTTTCAGCTTCAAGTTTCCACTCTTCTAACCATTTCTCAAATAGTGGATTTGGCTTTTTTAGCTTTATGCTTATTCGCTTTTTGAACTTTGTGGATTCACTCGAAGCCATCTGCTATGGTTATACAACAAAAACATAAGTTTAACTTTTGTATTATGACTACTACAACATAATGATGCCTTGCCATTAAAAATCGTACTTGCAATTGTGCTTTATTATCTGGGAGTCCTTGGAAAGGTTAGATTTTGATTATAGGTAATTTTTTGAAATAGTGCACGAGAGCCATTCAAATCCATCTGTTCTCATTTGTTTTATGTTTTCCAGAGTTAACACTAGGGGGTACGCGGAATGCATATGCAGAACCATGGGAGTAATTTATTTATTTATTATACAGCGGAAGCAGTTTACAGCGAAAATATGATAAGAGCACAATCACACATAATCAATATATCATTATTGAATATTGATGCTGCAAAGTGCAAACCCTGTGATAAAAACGTGCAGGTTGCCATGTTGAAGATGGTTTGTTGCTACAGAGTTTAAGAGTGGTAGCTTGGTAGAGTAATATTTAAATTTCTGTCTAACCATAAAGTAATTTAAAATATGTTTTATCGAGACAAAATTTAATGGCAGTGAAGATAACTTGTAATGCATGCGATGAAAAACGCAAATACATTCGTATCCTTGAATGGATTTCTTCACAGGAATTAGCGAAGATAAAAGGGGAAGAGTGCATCCGAAGTTCAATACTGTCTCTTATCTTACGCTTAGCCCTTATCCACACATTTTTTACGTTTTAGGTGTGAACTTCGTCACTGTCGGGTATACAAAATTTTGTTCGTGAACAATTATATCGTTTTCAGAAATTCCCCCATCGATGGCAAAAATGTTTGTTAGCTTATGCCGCCCACTAATATTTCCGGGTAGTATGAAAATAGCTGAGAAAAAATACAAAAGAAAATGCATCTCGCTACTATATAAACGTGCGGCACAATAACTACGCCACAAAATATAAATAATTCCTTTTGCGGAATCTCGGAACATTTTCGCCTGTTTTCAATTTCCTTTTACATGATTATATAGTTCCTTTGACTGCAGTAGTTTCACTCCCTCAAACAATGACTGACTGCATTTTGTAAATATAGTCGTTCTTGCTTAAACAACCCTTGCCATCATGGCAAACATTAAAACAAATGAGTTGGGTGCATCATGGCAACAAAACAAAAAACAAATGAGTTGGAGGCATCATGGCAACAAAAACAAATGAGTTGAAAGTGCACTATATTAAAAAACTACCTTTACCATTTCACTTATGTGATGTCATGTTCAAATGGGCCAATGAAACGAAAACACATTTTGAATTTCCATCAATCATAACCGGATTACAAAGTGAAATTATGGAAAAAATTATCAAATCCATTTTATCAGCGACGTGCACTTGTCTTATGGTCAGGGTAGCCAACTTTATACCTCCAATACATTTCCTACACACGCATCCACTGACCACTTTTAATAGAACCGATAGGGAGCTATTCATAGCAAAAAGAGCATGGGCAGTCCACAATCATATTGTAGAGTAGAGGGTTCATCAAAGCGTAAATTGAGCTTATCATTAGGAATTCCAAACCACAGAATACAAAGAAAAATAGAAACAATGTGTGTTGCCTCTCTCTCATTTGTGTTAGGAAATTAACGGTAGTGATTGTAATAGTCGACTTTTGTCCATTTCAATCTCACGGTTTCAGAATTGAATAGACATTCATAAGTATAACAAGTGTTCATATTCCGTGCGATTATTTCAAAAATATGTATCACTTTTATTCTTTTCTTTTAATGAAATAACCCTAAATCCGTATTTTCCTCTTCTCTATTGGCATTACTGACAATCTGGCATTCTAACATTACACCCCGCAATACCACTTGACATTACAAAGAGAGACAAATGCTGTATGTCGCTGCTGTATTGCTTCTCTGCAGAGCAACAGCAGAGCAGTAATACAGCAGCGACATTTAGCATTTGTGTCAATACCTCCCGAATGCACGTCAAGTGTCAATACCTCCCAAACGGAAAATGGCGGGCCGTAGCAATAACGCTGACTGGTTACGATTGCTGATTATTTCCTAAACAGCTGCAACTGTCACTAATGCAAGATTCAAACAATTTCATGAAAAGTCTGTTACACTTGGCGTTACAAGCAGGATCGAATCTCTTGCTGATGTCTTTAACCATCAGTTACGTACGTGGCAAAATGGTGAGATGGGCCAGATTAAAGTGACAACCTCTGTGACAGTAGCATTAAATTTAGTTGCATGCTGCAACATGTTATTGTGCTTTCTAAATGTTTTAATATTTGCACTAAAATAAATACCGCGTTGCTTATTTTTAACACATTTCATTAAGCGTTTTATGCATAGCGATTTTACCTCTTTGGAAGATAACCAATATTAAAATTGAGGTTGAGTTATATCATTATTAAATCTTAAAAAAAAAAAAAAAGTACAAAACCACATATTATCCCAAGGCTTGCGTGCATTTTAAACTTATATTTGAAAATAACATAAAATGATTGAAGTTAATATGTCTCAATTTTTGAATTCGCAAAAAAGTTTTAAACCTTATTGCGCCAAATTATATAAATATATTAGTAGCCCATTTATTTAACTTACATTGTAGTGTTGAAGATGTCCAGAAATAGCATATTTCATGCCCTAACGTAAAGAAAAAATACATTTATATCTTTGCTTAAAATAGCTTTTGGGAATTTTGTAGAGTTAGATTAGTGCTTTCTATTGCAAGAAATCACGCTTTAAATGGGAAAAGTATCAGTAGATTTGTGTCGAAATATGTATTATGGTTAGCAAGAAGTCTTTAATTAACACTAATTATCCATATTAACTTCCATTTTATGGTGCATTTTAAAAGTTAATTTTTAAATGTTTAATGAAGGAGATTGAGAAACTGACATTCAGAATCACTAAGGTTGAACTTTTTGCAATCTAAAGACCCCTTTCATTTCCAGCTCTTTCTCTTCTTTGGCCATTAATAAGCAAGTGTGGTTCTGCTTATCCATTTTAAAATGAGTAAATGAAAGAAGTGCGTAGCAGCCTTTACCCTTGGTGTAAAACTCTATGATTATTTTGTTGTAACCTACATTAGCTACATTTTCTGAATAATGAATATGCAGTGATTGCATGTGCTTTCATAATTTTCCTTAAGTTATGACTCTAATCTGGATCAACCTTTTCTAAGAATTGTGCTTTAGTTTTAGCATACAAAAAACATTTAATTTTACTTGTCTTTCTGATTATTACATACAATTGAATGCTATTCATTATGAACATATTAAATGTTGTATACCTGTTTCTATTTATTGAATTTATTAATATTGAATTGCATAGAGAAAATAAAAATCCAGATTCATTATAATGATATTTCATGTTTATGCATATAATAAGATACATAATGATTACATAGAAATATATGGGCAAAAAGTGAATAGGAATTATGTTTGCTTTATTTACATTTGATATAAAAACGGTAGTATACAACGTTGTGTTAGGTATGCTTATCACATGCTTAACAACAAATCTAAACTTCATAACCCTAATAGAAATATACTATAATTATAACCCCTCATAAATGGTTTCTGAAATTAAATTCTATAGAAAGTAAAGAAATATTCATGTAGCTGCAAAGAAAAATTCCTTGTATTAGGAGCCAAATTTGGAGAATCAAACATGTCTCTTTTTCAAAAACTTACAGATTCTGCTAAAGACCTATCAACACAAATTTTTACTAGTAAACTTCCTCCTATACAATAAAGAAAGCATTGCAATTATAAGTCAGTAGATAATATAAATATTGTAACTAAAACTTTCCACAATATTATTATACAAAATATATCATCTTATCAAAAATGGCTACATTGTGTGGCAATAAAATATTCAATGTGAGTTTTTATGTATTTGGACATAAAGGAATAAAATAAAATAACAGTATATTCTGGAGAAATTAAAAAAGGTTCTTAATCTTTCACATCTTCTGTTCGGGGTGTGAATTCTTAACATTTCATACTAATGTGTGAATATTGCTGCATGCTTCTCATTTACAAATGTACTATCTTTTGAAAGTGTGGATTAATTAAGTTATTTGTTGAGTACGAAGCAAAATACAAAAGAAACAAAAGTTCCAACCCTAGATATTTCCTATAGACCACTATAATCCTTTAAAACAATGCTTGCATGTAACTGAGGAGGCAGCCATTATAAATATCTCTCTCTCTCTCTCTCACTAATTTTGAAAGTATTGGGTAATTTTGGTAATATTTTACCACAATAGCAGGGATCTGCTGTCCTTGGGTAATAAGTCTTCCTACATGAATCGTGTCAGGCCTGGTGGTGAATTGGTAACCATACTTGTTTCCTAAACTCAAGATTATGGGCTCAATCCCGGTCAGCATTGGTGGATTTTTTTCGGGCATAAAAACCCTAAGTATGGCTTTCTTCGGAAGAGAAGTAAAATCATGGATCCTCTATCATATATTTATGACATGTAAAAGAACATCATGCCTGAGAAAAGAGGCCTCTGAGCAAAATTTTTCGCCATTTTACTCCCTAAATTGAATGGTACGCTGGTGTTCTAAAATTTTAAAGACCGTATATAAATAAGAAAAAAAAAAAGCTGGAATCGTTACGCGTCTGTCATCGCTCCCTGTGTACCACTTTCTGAAATCGAAATATAACTAATGGAATATACTAGTTAATTATGTTTTTAGAATTTGCGGAAAAGTGTATACATTTTAACTTATGTTGAGGTTGAAAAATTTGCAGCTTTCTGTCAAATTCATCATAAAGGAAGATTCACGTTTGCTGTTATGTGCAATTTTCTTTAATGAAAAATGAATTTGTGACTGTCATTCTGATTAGAATATTTTTGTCAATAATTCTAGTACTTTTTGTACTTCTTCTGCAGCAGTAGGACTGGAATATCTAGGTATTCTGTATCTGGAGTCTAAGAAAGTACATAGTACTAAAATTTTGTTGTGTTTATCACAAATTTATGGCATTTTGTTCATGTAAAACTTTTAATACAGAGAGCACAGAAGCAATGAACTTCTATTTTAATATGGTTTTACATACTTAAACCAATGCATGTGTTATGTGTATGGATTCGCTACCAGTATATATTTTTCTCCGTTTAATTGTTTGGTTATTTCTTCAAATGGTTTCAATATTAAGCACTTCAGCTCAGGTTTCCCATTCCTCCTCTGATAGTTTGGTAACTTATTACTGCTTCATGCTATTCTTACTCTTAGTATTTTCATCATTTCCACAAAATGGCTGAACATGTAGAATTCAGTTACACAGTTTGATACAAAATGAATAAGTCTTTTGCAATATCTATTCCATGAGTGTTTTCATATTCTAACAATCTATGGGTTGGCAGTTTTATTACATTCAAAATGCACAACGGTATTTTTCATGTAATGATTAATAGTTTTTAGGGAGTCTTGAAAAATTAAATGAAATAACGGCCAAAAACCTTGAATTTAAGACTTTTTTCACTAATATTTGTAGTACTATTTTTAACAACTTTTAGAATCTTTTAAGATGACGTTTTCTATAATGGAGTTTTATCTCTGCAGCCAAGCTATTATTTGCATGTGACCCATCCAGTGATTAGTCCAGCAGTAAGGTATTTAGCTCATAATTTTTAGTTAGAAAATGAATGGTAATGGCCAAATATAAATCATTGTTTTTTTTTTACGTCCATGTTGCTAGTAGAAAACTAGATATGAATTCAAATTATTTATATACTTCTTAAATCCACAATCTTCCATAATAGAGAAAGATTGAAATACTAATATATTTGAATTTGACTGATCTTTTCTTTGGGGGAAACTTGAAATGTGCACCTGCCGAACTGCACTTAATTTGTGAATGAATATTTATTATTATAACTGCACAATACAATTATAATGAAATATTTCCACGATTCTCAAGTGGTTGTTAATTCAGGATCCTATACAACCTGGTTGTTGTGTATATGGATCCTACATCACTCTAACTACACACATATTTAGGTGAACTTCACAAATACTTCCCTTAACGTGATCATCTTCCCTCATTGATACTTTATTACCTAATTTCTTTGCCTTAATCCCTTTCCTCCATTAATTTCCCCTTACTTTCCCTAATTAAATTCCCAACTCGTTCTTTTCTGTTCATTCTGTTATACAATGGGTACAATTCTTGGCCAACTTTTACTCCACCTAGCATCATTGTTCCCATTCTTGCCAATGTTATACCTTCTCATTTTGTCACAAATCTCAATACATTTTTTTTGCCCCACTATTTCTTAAAACACCTATAATATATATGAGTATTCTTATCTGTTAGATAACCAAATATTTCCTTTTTCTCTGTATCACCAAACCTTACTTTCACTTTATTCCATGTGCACTGCTCATTTGCTAACTGCAAACTAACTGGCTCTCCCAAACCAATTTCTCTTATAATTTCCTCTAATCCACTTACCCAACTTCCGCCTATTTTCCTTTTTCTTGCGTCCCCAAGCAGTCTTTTAGAATATTTCCTTCCTCTAACAATTTTATCCTCTGCCAGTATATCAAAGGGTGCATTTTATTACTAGGTCGTTTTGGCCCAACCTTCCTAGTTCCATAAGGACTACTTTATTGGGTGCTGCTCTAGGTAATCCCATTATCATTTTACGGACTGCTCCATGAATCTAATCTATCCATTCCCTCCCTTTTCCTACCCCAGCATCGTTTTCGATTTAACTGTAGCCGAATATACTCTCTCTAACCAACTTAAACTTCATATTTGGAATTTTCTTCAAGCATGTTGTTATACTATAGGTAACTAATTTTCCCTTCCCTACTGTATTTTCCCTTTGTTCTGTCCATTTTCCAATAGCGTTCAGCATTACCCCAAAATAATGGAATTTCTATTCAATTTCTTTCCCTCCAGCTACCAATAATCATCTGTGCTGAGTTTGTTTCATTTTTTACATACCAAAGTATGTTATCTATTTTTAATTATTTTTAAGCTACTTAGTTTGTGTTGTTGTCGTAATTCTTCATTGGAGCTTGTACTTAAATAGACATTGAAGTCATAGGCATATCTGCGTCATGATTATGAGAAAGGAAGAAAGAGAGGATTGGGCAGATTTTAGTAATAATGATGATGATGATGAGGATGATGGTGATGACGACAATATATTATTATTATTATTATTATTATTATTATTATTATTATTATTATTATTATTATTATTATTATTGTTGTTGTTGTTGTTGTTGTTGTTTACAGGCAATAGACAATGCATATGTACCCATGTATATAGTAACATTTGTGTGACTGAGTGTTTTGTCTATTTCTGTTTCTCTGGTTATCGTTGTTAATTTAGTTGTGCTAAGTGTTGCTTTTTCATTTTTATTGTAACATTATATGGAGATGTACAGGATATATTTGTAAATATAGAATGTTTGCTACTGTGGTAGTTGTGCATGACAAATTCTATAATATAGAAAGCTATTTATGAGGAAGTCACTGAAATTTGACTAATTTTTCCCACTTACTTGCACAAGTTTTAAAGGCTGTTGCCTGAATCATTTTATTTGGGGAAAATCAAAGGACAAATTGTTTGTTCAGAAGTCTCTGCGACAACTTTGTGAACCTTCGAAATGCCCCAGGAACTGAACTGGAATGGCATACAATTTCTTTCTAACTATTACAATTACACCACCATTCTTACAAGAGATTTTTTTTTTTAAATACCAGATCTTACTACTCAGGCACCACAGGCAGACAAGTAATAATCCACTGTTTTCCTTTTGGGGACATTTCTTAATTTTGGGCATGGGTACCTGTTCATTTTGGTTGCAAACCATAGCCAATATTGCCTTTAAGGATGCCGTGTGTTTCATCACACTTTTAAGTTCTCCTGTTATGTAAATTCCATTAATTATATCTGAACGCTCGGACGTTCTTATTAATATTGAAGGTATTGTTTATAAAATATATTCTCATTTATATGGCTCAATGTGTATATTGTAAGGGTGAATCTTCTAAAATAATGTTGTGCATTTGTAGACCAGGATTATAAACAAGGTTCAGGGTTTAGCAAAAGAAGGTGGCTTGCTTTACTCCCTGCGATCGAACTTTTTCTGGCTACGTTATTCCTATGAAATCATATTTTGAATCTCAAAATAAATGTCCATTTCTTACCAAATCAATCTTTGAAAACCCTTTATCAGAATTATGGCTGTACTTTCTTCACACATACTTGCCTCCTATACCCAAGATCGCGAGTTCGAACCCGGCCAGGACCGATGGATTTTTCGGGCGTAAAAATCCTAAGTATGGCTTCCTTCGGAAGGGAAGTAAAGCCGTGGGTCCCGTGTCGTACATTTACGGCACGAAAAAGAACCTCAAGCCTGAAAGAGAGGCCTCTGAGCAAAATTTGTCGGCCGTTTCACGCCCTGAGTTGAATGGGACGCTGATGACCTGAGATGTTAAAGAGTGTCCATAAATAAATAAATAAATCAAACTTTCTTCACAACCAAGTATCAACTTTAACTTTATTTCTTGATAATCGAGACCAGCTACTTAAGATCATCTTGTGATACTAGATGGTAGACTATAGTACCGGCAGTGTGTAGAATCACTGACCAGTGCGTAAAAGTCAAACGCCACTTTGATATTGCTAGGTCTTCCGATAAGTATTATACTATTGAATAAGGAATGATATTGTATGCAGTAATACTCATTTACTGTTTCTGAAAGCTTTTCTTTCAGATCTACAAGTTACGAATATGGGATATATATATAATCTTCGTCCTTGTAAACATTCAGTCTCTGATGAAATATATATATATATATATATATATATATATATATATATATATATATAAGAAATTTTCTGGAATTAGTTTTTTAAAATCACATGGATCCTAAACTGTACTAAAGGTTTACATTTGAAACCGAGATGGCGTAATTGCTACAAACACAGTTATCTGAGAACGAAGAGAAAAATGTTAAAGTACGAATTACCAAGTTCTTTAGTTGATTAAGGAAACATTTGCAACAAAGATTGGCAGATTATTCCTAAGGAAAATGTCTTTTCCTAGGATTTCCAAAGTATTGAGGTTAATAACATCCGCTGATACCTCTGTTAGAAGCAACATATTCAGATCAAGAAAACTTTAGTAAAATAGAGTTTCAATGGTAAAAATAACGGTAGCGAAAGGGTTAAAAGAAGGAATAACTGTTGTCACAATTATATGCATTCTAATGGTGCATTGATAAAACTGTTTCCTTGTATCACCCTCAATGCTAGCAGCACTTTAGTGGCACTTTCAGCAACTACATTATTGGAAGTCAATAAGGAAGATCTATTTTATATTCCATTCGTAATTCTTGTGTGGATCAAAAATGAGTATCTATAATTAATTTTAACATAATACGATCCACGGATTTTTTTTTATTCCGAGATGCAATAAAATTTTGCTCACAAATTTACTTTTCTGGTGAGAAACCGTCGAGGTTTTAAACACACGTTTAGTGGGCATTTACGTGCCCTTGTTGGCGACACTATCAAATTTTAAGCGTAATTCGTGAGAGTGGGTGTATGTGTTAATCAGAAAAGAAATGTTTGTGGTCACAGTACTGTTTTGCAATTTAAATATATGCAAATAGCGACATAAGCATATTAATGGCAGAATATGGGAAAATAAAACCCGGGAAACTAATTTTAAAAGGAGAGAAGCATAAGTGGGTAGCATTTATATTAAAACAAAATTAATAAACATACAGTATAACTATAGGTTGTTACAAAATTTTGTAACACCTCTCCAGTGCAAGGACTAAATATGCCCCCTTTGCATTTTCAAGAAACAGTAAAGGTTGCATGGGGAATAGGGTCTTGCTACTTGTCTAAAAGCTGTCTTTAACAATCATACATCTGCGGAGTAATTGGTAATTAATTGTAAACAGTGCAATATGTCGAAGAATTTTTTTTAAAAGAATCACCCTTTCTTCGCTGAGCAGATTACAAAATAGCTACTAGCAATATTAACATTTTAAATCACAAAGAATTAAACATATAAAATTTAAATATTAGGCATGTTGCAAGTAACACAGCTTTTTATGAAAGCGTTTAACTTTTCTATTCTCACAAGCTTAAATTTTTAGTTTTGATTGTTTCCAAACGAAAATCTTACTTCATGAAACTCATTATTCTTACATATGTAAGAAACATATATTTTATAACTGATAATTTGTAGCAGTATTCTTTTACATAATCATGCAAGAGGTTGGCAAAATTTCTGTAACCTTAATAGAACACATATTAATTAGCATTGTTATAGCAATTAGCTGTGTTTTATAAATTAATGATTCACATTCCTTGAATGCATATATAGATTTAATTTTGTTTTTAAATTCAGTTAGCCTAAGATTAACGTTTAAAAGACCTACAGACAGAACTACTAAATAATGAATAATACATCTTTAGGTGTGTCAATCTGTGTATGTTGTGATAATGCTGACATACAAATTCTTTAAGATTCTGATTTGTATAATCCCGAAACATGTTATTCAACCTGCATAAATTATGTGTAATTTCTTTCATTATTATGTAATCCCCCCCTAATTGTAAAAAAAATAAAATAATGTACTGTTTGCACATCCGCATTAGTATATTACATACATAAAGGTTCCTACCTGATTTTTCTGAACCCAGGGATTTCACAAAATTACCAATATAAACTTATGTATTATTTCCCTTTCTTATTCCAGAAGCAAGAAGCGCAAGCATAAAAAGCAGGGTCATTGTGAGGAGGACATACCAGCCAAAGATGTGGATGCTATCAAACACGGTATGTTCTTATGTAACAAAGACCATTTATTTAGGTGGGATAAACAGAATTTTTATAATTTAAATGTTAATTATGTCTTATGTTTATAAATATTATTATTGTATAAAATGGTTTACTGTGCATATTGATATGGCAAAAACAAAATATAAATGTTTAATGAACCCTAAACCTTGTTTAAAAATATTCTGTTTGAACATGTGGAATTCTTAACTAAACAAATTTATGTCTAGTAATCAGGTTTGGGAAGATAAATTACCTGAAAATATTTTACATGTAACTGTTCTATACATTCTCAACATGACATCCTGACTCAGAGATGTCATTAAGTTGTCCAAATTACTATGATATTTGTTAAGTATTATCCTTTAGATGGAGTTCTGTAAAGTTTCAGATGCATAAGTATAGTCTCTTATTTGTGACTCTCATTTAAACAAACTAGTGTAACATTTTCTACAAAAACTAAAATAAAGCACTTCGTTTTTAGGGTTTAACCCCAACAGGAATATAAAAGGAGTTAGATTCCGCATAAAAGGATTCTTCCTCTTTGTTTTTGATGGTTAAAATGTGGGTTGCTAAATTTAAGCATGGTTATATATCCATTAAGAAGATAAGTGCTCAAAATTGCTACAAATGGCGAGATTGTGACCAAAATTCACAGTGCAGTCTCAATGCTCATGTCGGTCCTTGTGGTGTAGTGATAATCATACTTGCTTTCTAAACCCAAGATCGTGGGTTCAAACCTGGCTAGGATGATGGATTTTTTGGGTGTAAAAATCATAGGTATGGGCTTCCTTTGGAAGGGAAGTAAAGCCATGAGTCCCATGTCTTACATTTACAGCATGAAAAAGAATCTCAAGCCTGAATGAAGAGGCCTCTGAGCAAAATATGTTGGCCCTTTCATCCCCTGAATAGAATGGGATGTTGATGACCTGAGGTGTTAAAGAGCATCCGTAAATAAACCAAACCAACAATCAATGATCTCGGATTAAAGGTATGCAAGTTGGCTGACATTGCAAAGACCTCCTAGTCTGTATGCACTACTTTTTACACAAAGTTTTAGGAATGATAAAGATTTCACTGAATGGGTACTGCTTTTGTTGAGAATGGACCAAAATACATTCAAATGAACATTGTTCAAGAGTGTTTAGATACTTTTAAACACAATTCCAGTTTCTTTAATGTTTCATAATAGTAGATGAAACATGGATTCAATACTAACATCAGAAACAAAGCAGTCCAAACAGTGGGTGGCAACATGAAAGTACACCAAAGAAAGCAAAATGGTTCTGTCTGCTGGAAAAGTCGTGGCTATGGTTTTTTTGGATTCACATAGTGTAGTGCTCGTAGACTACCTCCAGAACTATCACCAGGTAGTATTAAGCTTGACTAATGGACCAGCTGAAAGATGCTATTTAGGCTAAACGTTCACACCTTGTGAAAAAAAGTTCTCTCTCATCATGATAATGCACCTTCACATACATCTGGGATTGTTGCTGCAAAGCTGCATGACCTTCCTAGTGCTTCCACATCTGCCATATTTGGTTCCCAGTGATTGCTTTTTGTTCCCAAACCTGAAGAAATGGCTGGATGGATGAAGATTCACTTCAAATGATGAGGTTGAAGCTGAGACAGATGCTTATTTTTTATAGTTGGAGAAATCTTATTTTACCTCGGGTATTAAAAAGTTGTAAAGCTGTTGGACTAAATGTATTTATTTACAAAGTGACTGTTGGAGTGGGGTGGGGATAGGAATCTCTTAAATCTTGTGTTTTTTTGGACAGACCAAGAACTTTTAGAATGCCCCTTGTACATATAACCTTAAAAACATATTTTATACTAAAATTAGATTAAATCAAACGCAATGCAAAGGTTAAATTGCCACTACACAAATGAAGATATCATATAATGAACTTTATTTTCAAGTAGAAGAGGGACAAAAGTGTAGTATGTTTCAGTGTAATAAAACAGAACATATACTTTCTTCCAGGAGGATGGTGGAAGATTAGTCAGCTGGAGGAGATGACAGGATCAATAGCCATTGAATTTGGCAGTCAAATGTATGTCAAAGCCCTGGATAATGGCCTGTTTACACTTGGCGCACCACACAATGAAGGTAGTTTACACACTACAGTTGATATTTTCCATATAAAAAAATGCAGATATAATTGTAAAATATCAATATTGATCATATTTTTAAAAGTTAAGCCATATTGCATAACAGAATTTTAAAAAGTGTTTACAATGGTAGCATAACACAGAACTGTTTCCTTATTTGAATCTTTTTTTACTTTTAAAATGCTACTGCTACTGTGCTTGCCTGTGTATTTCTGAATGGAATAAAAAATATTGCCATGTTCAAGAGCAGTTCACTCAAACAAATTCCAGCGTTTATTTCATGTTCTGCTTCATGCTTAGTGCTCAGTGTGTTAATGTTGTAAATTAGGAAATATAACAACCTTAATTGTCCATAAGGAGCAGTCTACATCCAGTAATTACATATACTCTTTAGCTCACTTTCTTGGCCTTATTCATTATTTCCAATAAACATGGTTTTTATTTAGAATTTTTCATTTATAAAATTAGCTTTATATCTCTATCCAAATCCTTTTAAATGAGTTCCTTTCATGTCATAACCCTTATCGCATCCGTCTACTTTTCTTGGTTTCCATTTACTTGTTCCTCCAGCTGCACTTTATCCCAATATTGTCTGTTTCCATATGTCCAAATTATGTCTTCTTTCTTGAATTATTTAAATTATATTCTAACTTGCATCATATTCCTGATGGTAAAAAATTTACTCTTTCTCTTCTAGATCTTCAAACAGATCCTTTCCAAAAATTAATTTCTGTTAATAATAATTTGCTTGCCTTTTTTCTTCTTATGTTAAATTCTGCTCCATAAAGTAACATTCTGAATCAATGAGTGTACATTTTTTATTTTATATGTATAAAATTATATTTGTTCCATGAAATTTGAGTATAGAATGGTAATTGTTTTCTTTCCTTTATTCATTTATTTACAATTAAACAATTATAATTTAGTTATGGTAAGTTCATAACTATCTTCTCCTTTCAGTTGTCAACCCTTTGGTGTTTTTCCTGTAATTTCTTTGTCATATGGAGATCATCTTCAGAAGTGCTATTATCATATTATCATCTGAAAAAAAAAGTGTGCGTGAGCGAGGGAGAAAGAATGTTGGAATTCCCCATTACCATCTTTCTTGGTCCAATTTTGCACATTGATCACAGTTATTTTTCATATAAGTACTAAACATCTTGATTATGCTCTGTCATTTTTATCTTGCCCATATATTTCTGATGGCAATTGACACTTATCAATTAAAATTTATTATGTTGTACATTTTACTGCACTTTAAGTTAGTATTGAATATTGTTATATTATATTATGTTAAAGGGGCACAATTGTTTCTCATTTGTAAGTTATCACATAGAATTAACATTTTTAAGAGCTAGAGAGAGTTTTTCTCTTCTTCCTGCTGCTAAATTTAAGCCATGTGGGACAAAGGTTGTGCTAATCACAAACTCTGTCAGCAAAGTTGAGTTCACCCCACGATTTTGATCAAAAATGGCATGCATACAATATTAGTTTATCCCATAATGGATACAAAATTAGAGGAATGCTTTGAAGTGGAGTCCATTTGCAGTTGCACATTTCTAACATACTTTAATAAATTTTGCATTTATTCACAGTACTCCTCTTCTATAATTCATACAACTTATGCCCTGATATTTTAAGTTCCTTTACATAATTGGATTATTCCTGCAGATGTCACTCTTAGTGGTAACATTGCAATAGAATACACTACTGTAGAATTTACTTAAGTAACACACTTTAATTAATACACTAGTTCTGCCTTTAATAGCCTTTAATTACATTATATTAATTTAATTTAATTACATTATTATTACAAACACAAAGATTTTAATTATACTAATCTCATAATTGCAAACTGAGTCAAAACACAAAGACAGAAATAATGCTTGTTCTGATAACAGCAAACTGTGACTGACCATTCACATACTGTCATTAGTACAGGAACTGTTACTGTAACAAGTAACTGATCTGACCCTGTTCTTAGGTGCAGATGCAGGCCATAAATAACTTGGTATTAATGGTATGGAGTTATAAATGTAAACACATGTTCAAAACTATTATATCCTGAAGGTTTTATCTATTTTATAATTATTTTGGGTTTTGTAAATAAATAAAATTTATATTAAAATGAATGGTATGATGTAGTCAGGTACTATTTTTAATGGACTTTAAAATGTTGCCTACTTAACATCATGATACCACTCTATAATAAAAAAAAATATATTTTAATCACTGAAGTTAACAAAAATTGTTATTTAAAATTTTTATAAAAATTACCTTAATATTTGAGCATAATATGAAACATTTTAAGTTCATAAACATGAATTTACAGCACTTTAATGTAACATACATATTTTAACTTTAATGAGAATTTATATGCTTCTAGCTGGTTCTGAAGATATATGAGAGCCATTCAAATTTAAACCAAAATTTTGTTCCCTAGGCTAGGAAAGAGTGGCAAGAGGTGCAAGGGCTATAATTGTAGTTAGGCAGGGAAGTGTGGAGGGGAACGATTGGATACTTCTGCATTAACCATTCCATCGCCAGTGACACTGAGATTGCACAGTCCATTGTGCAGCAGATCATTCATTTTCTAACCAATGAAGGAGTCAAATGAACCAAGATTTTGTCCATACTTTAGGCATAGTTGGAGAAGCTATGCTTTCATGAATTCACTGTGTTTGACTGGCACAAAAAATTTCTAGCAGGTAATGCACTGAAAAATGAAAGCTACACAGACGAATGTCACTCAGGGCAACATTCAAGCTGTTTGTGATTTGGTGGAAGGTGACCAACACCTAAGTTGCTTCATAGGTTATAAGTTATGGAAGTGCATGCGCCAATTTTTCTGAAGAGCTAGAATTTTGGAAAGTGTTGGCAAGGTGAGTCCTCGCTAATGAACAGAAAATGTTCTAAAGGATATCAAGAGAATTCTGGATTGATTTGAGGAAGAAGGTGAGCAGTTTTTGATCAGAATTGTGGCCTGTGATGGGACAAGAATACACCCGGAAAACATGAGAATGAATGTGGAGTGAAGGAGTAGATGGGAGGGTCTTCCGGCCAAGGCCAAAACTCACTTGTCAGCTAGAAAAGTTCTTGAGACTATGTTTTGGGACTCCAAAGCTGTGTTGCTGATCAATTTCCTTCATGAGCAAATGCAGTGTCACTGTTCACTGTTAGATGATATGAGAGCTGCCTCACAGGACACTGCTAGAACACCCTCCTTACAGTCCCAATTTATCCCTATGTAATTATCACATTTCTGATGGTCTGAATGAGGCATTGGGTGGGAAAAGATTGAGTGATGATGAGAAGGTTCAGCACTTTGTGCACAATTGACTGTTGACGCACCCATTTTCTTTTTTTTTGAAGTGGGTATAAAGAACTGTACATCCAGTGGAGAAAATGAATTTCTGTTAAAGGAAACTATGTAGAAAAAGAATATAATTTGTTTGCAATTATTTATGGTAGGAATAAATTTATTTTTAAAAAATCTGGTTTATATTTAAATGACTCATATGTTCCTAAATTGGAAAATTAAAAAATAATTTTGCAGAAAACAATGAAAGACTCATCAAGTGTTATTTTAATAATTTCAATGCCATAATCATTCTGAGCTTGCATACATATACATAAACCATACTCAGAAACAAAAGCATTTTATAGAAGGAGCAAAATAGAAAATGGAATCTTGATGAGTTTTAATGTAGATATGCGTTACCTCAAGATCTTGCCTATGCCTTTGGTCATAACAGCTTTAGCATAACAAGTTATAGAAAAAAATAAATGTTTTTTGTTTTTATCACCTTCTAGGTGAAGGACCTTCTCCGGAAGAAGTTTTAACAGCATTCAAGGTGAATGACACAAAAGTGGCTCTCAAATCTGGCTATGGAAAATACTTGCGGGTGGACAAGAATGGTGCAGTAATTGGTCGCTCAGATGCTGTAGGACCTATGGAACAATGGGAACCTGTATTTCAGGTGATCATCTGTACTACTAAGAATAATGATAGAAATTCCTGTAAATGAAGACTTGAGTTTTTGAGCAAACCTAAAATTATTTTTAAGGACAAATATTGCAAAATATCTTAAGAAACTAAGAATAAGAAAAGCTTATTTAATAGCAGTTACATGATACTTCATTGATCTGTAGCTCTCATGGTAAAACAAAATAGCTGGTAGTGCTTTTTGCAAGAGATAATGCTCTCTCTTAGTAAATACCTCTAGGGGAACTGCTTTAAGGTATAACTTGACTTTCTGATTTACATGGACTATTTATTTATTATTAACACGTTACATGTATCTTTAAACCAATGAGAATATTATTTTACATAATGGTCATAAATGCAAAAACTGTACTATTTCCTTAAACTGCCTCTAAAAGCTGTGTGTTTTCTATCATATCAATCATACCTCCATTTAAATAAGGATTTTCTAAGAGCAGATGTACACTCCAGTGATTCATAAATGATTCCTTTCAGGAATATTTGTTAGGGGAGTAAACATGCAAAAATGTGGTATGAAACAGCTTTATCACAAGGTAACAATCTCTTAGAAACAAATGTCATTAAAAAGTCAGATTAAGGAGCTGGAAAGACATAGTTTTATCCTTGCAAGCAAGTGTAGTATATATCTGCTTTAATAAGAGACAATGAAGATAAACAATATTATTCATGAGAATGATAATTAATTGTACCGCTCTGCCATAATGATAATCTGTGGCAGGTATTTGGGGATGGAGAACAAAGAAAATTGTAATAGTGATGTTAATCTAAACAATATTACTGCTGCTTTGAGATATAAAGGCAGATAATGTGCTTATACAGAGTGTTCCTTATGTTGTTTGGCTGCGGATCTCGTGCTTTGTGCACTGTCTATTACACTGGGGCTTTCCATTCTAAAACTCATGAATGATAGTAACATGCACTATAATGACTATTAACCTTGTTGAAAGTGCTGTCCATCTGCATTCAGACATTCCCAGTATCTTCTGGTAAAATTTCTATTTATATGGATTAATTAAGTTCTTCTTGTGTAATGTTCATAATTTCTGTTCTTACATTGTCCTTGAGTTTGTCGATGGTGTGAGAATTGTCTCTATTTAAATAAAACCATGTCTCATGAAAATATAATTAAATGTGGGTCAACAGTAACATTAATGAAAATCCAGTTACAAAAATGTATTCTTTTTTCATTGTCACAAGGTTGTAATTCATGAATTATATGTAGGGTTTCAATTTTAAAAATTTAGCAGCTCTATAAACAGAGATTTTTGAAACATCCACTTACTATCCAACACGTCGTAGAGACTTCTTTGGAGAGCTGTCAAAAGATGCACCAAATTTCATAACTTTTTTCCTCCATTAGAACATTTCTTTTTCGCTTCTTAGGTTTAGCGATCCCATTGTCTAAAGTTATTAACCAGACTGCTGACAAGTTTCTCTACCTGGAACTAGGATACCAGGTAATTTCTCCTGAAATTATCTACACACCTGTACATAATTTGCTTTTTACTTATGCATTGTATATAAAAATTCTTTGTTCAAGTATGAATTTTTTGGTAGGCATTTCAGTGGACTAATAAGAAAAATCTAATGTGATTCACACACAACACGGATATCCTGAATTGTCTGCTGTCCTGATCCTGATGAGGAGAAACTGCCATGGGTGGCATAGGTTGTTGAGTTGCGGGCTTGTGAGCGGGAGGTCTGGGTTCGAATACCGCCAGGACCGTCCTCCCTGACTGAGGTTTTTTCCAGGTTTTCAACAGTCCTCATAAATGGCAAATGCTGGGGAGGTACCCTAAACTCAGGCCTGGAAAGATTTCCTTCCTTAAAAATTAATCCTTTCCCAATATATCATTTCATCTCATGTATCATCATTGTCCATTGCCTGTGGTGCCTATGTAGCAGAAACGGGTGTTAAACACTGTTCATTCATTCCTGATAACACTAGGCAACAAAATTATACAAAAAATTTTCTCTTATGAAAGTAGTCATGCATTATAGAGTTTGACACCCTGAACAAGAATATCACAATTGGCTGGTTTATGAGAAATCTGCAATAGTAACGCTCTCTCTCTCTCTCTCTCACACACACGCGCACGTACAGAGAGAGAGAGCTCACATTTTTTAAATCTGGCATTGCTTTGCCTGCAACTTACCAGGGTTATCCTTAAGCAATCTTCCTACAATAGCCAGCTATCATGCGAGTAGATCACTCTCCCTGGTTCCTTTTCCTCACTGTTGCTATTGCCTGTTGGAAATGTTCTCCATGCTCATCACCAACTATGCTGCAGTTATCCAGGAAAATATATCAAGTGAGAAGTAGACATGTGCATCTTTAGGGGTATATTGCAGTCCAGATTGTGATATGCAGACAACATGTTCTCAACCAGTTCTTTGTAGGTTTCCTGTGAGAAAGCAAAAGCCAGACAAAATGCATTCCAAGCTTCTTTCTCGACCATGTAGCAAGCTGTCAAGCTTTTCATTAATAAACACCCTTTGAATCTAAGGACCTACAAAAGCTTCCACTTTAATTTTGACTTTACTAAGTCAAGTGCTTTCATCAAGGAGGTACTTAAAAAGCAGGCCTAATGTGATCCATGGCTTTTACAAAGTTTTTCATCAGACAGAGTTTTATGTGAGAAATAGAGCAGGAATTTGTGTGGCTCTGCCAGGTGGGTGTTTCATATTCTTTTCATTGACATTCATAGATTTCCCTGCAGGTCAGTCTCTTCTTATGGTGTAACAACTTTGCTCAGCTACAAAAAACAGCAGTACTTGGTATACCCAAGTTGCAAACCCATCACAGCCACTACTTTTAGGTCTCCATAAATATGCCAGCCATACTTGCTGTATTGAAGACAGTCCAGCAGATGTTTTAGATTGTCATAGGTTTCTTTCCTGTACATAGCATGTCGGATTGGAATAGAAGCTGATTTCCATGATATAGCAACAATGCTTTGAGGTAGTTGGGAGGAGAGTATAAATAGTCACCATTCTTGTAAGTCATGTTTCATTTTAGCGGCATTCATAAGGCCATGTACATCTTTACAGAACCAAGGTCAGGTTCTTTTCAAAATTATGGCACAAACTGCATATGGCGAATGCGAAGTCACTCAGACACTGTTGAAACCTTGATGCCAGTAATTCTTTCTCCTTTGATGGACCTAGATTGCGAAGAAGATCATTAAATTCTTCTTGTTGAGTAGATTGATCCTGGTGGTGTAGTAGTAACCATACTTGCCTTGTAAACCCAAAATTGCAGGTTCAATCCCGGCCAAGGTGGATGGATTTTTTTGGGCATAAAGATTCTAAGTATGGCTTCTTTTGGAAGGGAAGTAAAGCCATGGGTCATAGATTTAAGGCATTAAAAAGAACCTCAAACCTGAAAGAAGAGGCCTCTGAGTAAAATTGATCTGCAATTTCATGCTCTGAATTGAATGGGATGCTGATGACCGAGATGTTAAAGAGCATCCATAAATAAACCAAATCCACATTGTTGAGCAGATGCATCCTGATCAACATATGGATTTTTTTTTGATTGATTTATTTATGGATGCTCTTAACATCTCAGGTCATCAGCGTCCCATTCAACTCAGAGCGTGAAATGGCTGGCAAATTTTGCTCAGAGGTCTCTCTTTCAGGCTTGAGGTTCTTTATTATGCTGTAAATGTAGGACATGGGACCCACGGCTTTACTTCCCTTCTGAAGAAAGCCATACTTAGGATTTTTACACCTGAAAAAATACATTGGTCTTGGCCAGGTTCAAACGTGCGATCTTGGGAACATATGGATCAACATCAGATTCTGGAGACATTAATTTGCCTTCCTGCTCATCTTCTGAATCTATGCTAAATTCTTTCGGGGATTCAGAAACTGGAAGTTCTTTGCTATGCAGAACTGGTCTAAGGGCAGACAGTGTATTTAGATACACTATTGTCCATTTATTTTTCCTTATAATGTCTCCAGAAACAGGTGGCCTTACAAATGTAGCAGTCACTGAAATTATTAGCTCCCTCCATGTTATCAGAACAGAAAATTGCATGACATTTTATCACTTTAAATCACTTTGCTAGATTACTTGCACATGCCCCGCAAGAAATATTTTGGACCCATAACCTGTTCTAGTCCCTAACATGCATTCAAAATAAAGCTGATATGCCTTTTTTACAATTGGAGTTCTTTTGCTTGACTAAGTTACTTCACCATAATTGTAACAAAAGCTATTGGAATTATTAAGGCAGTTGCAAGGCATACTGCAGCAAGACTTCCACTGCAATGTTCATTTGTAAGAACAAATGAGTAGATGGAAATGTAGCCTGGGAAATGCACAAAGGAATACTGACACTTCAAGAGATTGCTGACTACTAAACTGATAAAGAACTGGTTGACAGTACAAGAGGTTACTCAATACTAAACTGTTGAATTGTCTATGATTACATAGACAATTGACATAACATGAAGTAATGTTATACATTACTTCATGAAGGCAACGCGAGAGTGATGTAAAAATACTTGTTACTAACATAAGATGAAATAAAGAGTTAATAAATGATATCTAAGTATGCCTTATAAATAGAGTATGTTGAATATCAGGGATATCCATAATTAACTAATTTAGAGCCAACTGGTAGGTTTTATTGTCATTTTTATGTTTAGCACCTCAATAGTAGTAAATTTTTAATATTTTCATTTCAGGGGCAAAATGTATGTTGACCCGTGTAACGATTTTAGTGCATAAAGAAGTGAAGTTCACATGTCAGTGGAGCTTGGTACAATGTATTGATCAGTGTAACCATTTCAGGGCATAGAGAAGTGATTTAATCACATATTGGTGAAGCTTAGTACAGTTTTAGATTCAGTGTTCTCCATTAGCTCTCTTATAATTCCTCCATTGCATTTTAACACTATTCATCAGCTGATGTGAGATTGTTCTCCATATAATGGTACTTTTATTGGTTGTAGGCTGCATTATAGTCACTTTACTGCAAGTCAGTATTATTTGCCATATTGTAGTGCATGACCATTATGTGATTTTTATACTGCTTGCCCATATTCACAAATAAAACTTTCTCCTGGTCCTTGCAAAATGGGTAATTCAGAAAGCTCATCAGATTTCAATTATATATAAATGAACAGTGTGTTTGAAGGGACTGGCAACCAATGAATGTATGCACCAGTGTTGGGAGATTCAATTGAGAGGAGAAATGGAATGTCTAAGATCATGTTAATACAATGATGAGGTTGTTCATTGAATCAAGTCTATAGCAGATATGCCTGGATGAGCATACCCTACATTGGGTAGCAAAATGGCATGAAAAGGGGTGAGTACATGATGGCAGGTCTCCTGGATGATCTTAAAACTTCTAGGACAGAAAAAAACGTCAAGTTCCATCAGTAAGTGTTGCTCAGCCAGAAGCTAACAGCATGATATGGAATAAAAACAGCTGGAATTTTGAGGTGCTAAAGTTGCAATATGCAGTCACTTCCAAGATACATGTGGCCATGACATGAGAGTTGGCAGTAGCAGTGCTACATTGCCATCTTCATTTAAATAGGTTATAAGATGCCACAACTGCACACACTGCATGGATTCCAAAAGCCAATCTGCATGCTCTAAGCCACCTTGTCTCCCAATTTGGTTACATCATGCCTGGCACCTATATATTTTTTTTGTCCAGGGATGCACAAAACCCATCCAGCAAAATCCATAACTGGAGGCCAACATCTCATATTTATACTTCAGCATAAATTACAACACAACTTTGTGGCTTTACTGCATAAGTTCTTTGAGAATGGCAGTGTCCCCACTACATGAGGTGATCTTAAAAATTTGTATATTGTGTCAAACTCCCAAGATTGTTTTAATGATCAGAAAATGTTAGCTCAACACTCACTTTCAGCTAGCCTTATGCCACACTAAGAAAGTGTGACATATGAGAATGCAGAGTAAATTTTTTTAAATCTATTAAAGGTTTCATTTCTGGTATGGTACTATATCACCATTTGAGTTTTCCAAAATTCAGTTAATATATTCATTTTTCAAAAGACTCCATGTTTTACTGGCAGCATGGGTCACAATTTTAATACTCCTCCTTGATTCTGTTCATTGATACTTCTGCTTCCTTTTATTCTTTTTCTCTGTACTTTTCATTTATCATCATTCTGTTTTTTGCATTTTCATAAATGGGAATTGGCAAAAATATTTTGCATGTCCACAATTTTTCATGATACAAATGATAGTTTTGAGGCACAATGGAGTTTAGCAAAAATTGTTATTTATAAGGGCCTTTTGCCAGATTTAAAAAAATTGAACTGTATGGCAGTTGGAATGATATCAAAGTTTTACTATATAATATAGGCAGGTCAGACAAAAATGGTTATGGAAGGTGGATAAAATAAATGGAAATGAACAATGCTGACAATTGCACTATTTAGGAGTGAATATAGATCCCCATTACATGCTCAGCCTGTGATTAATTGTAATGAATGGAGTACGGAAGGAATGCTTACCCTGGTAAGCATGTGGCAAATTTAAAAATTTGTTAATAGTAGTAAGTTTACATAAACTGAGAACCCAAAAGGAAAATTGGTTTATTTGACTTTAATATGTGTACTTGTTTGTTTATGTATAAGGTCCAAAGGAATAAGCAACTCTCAAGGATAGAAATTTAGCTGAATGGGTTTAATTGGAAAGGGAGGAAGGTTCATTATTGCATGAAATATAATTTAATATTGTATTGAAGTATAATTATAGTATTGTGTTCTTTAGTTGCATTGGAGCCTGGTCCCCTGAATATTCCAGTAAGTAGCTGCTAATGAACTAAGTCAACTGGTGGCTGAGCCAATCAAATTGGAATAAATTGAAGGTAGTACCTTCTGGAATTGCCAAAGGCACTGATCATACTAGTTATATTTAAAATTAATGGGTTTTTTATTTACTTGTGTTCCATTTGTTAAAATGTTTTGTATGTTGATGTATGAGAAATAAAATTCATATTTATGCATACTATATAATATAGCACTTAATAGACTTCCAAAACCTTTTCATATTTTTGGCTATGTGCCAATGAACAATAATTTGAGGGAGCGAGCAAGCGAGCATTTTCCAGTAATCATAAAAGGATGTGGAACTTTCATGCACCACTAAGTGATATCTAAAAATATTTAGGTGCTCTGCAATAATACATGTAAATATTTTGCTTCAGGATGGGAAAATGGCTCTGTTAGGTTGTAATAGCTGTTTCATGTCAGTGGAGCAAGATGATGACTCAGTAGCAGCAAAGAGTCGTACTGTGGGCAATGATGAAATTCTGCAAATTCGTTCACATGCACCAAGAGAGAACAAAAATAAAATTGAAGTACCTGAAGAGGAACAAGGCAGTTTAGCACAAGTGGAAATAAATTATGTGTAAGTATAGCCATTAAGCTAGTTTTGTTGATCCTAACAAAATATTTTATGAAATTATAAGGACATTTTCAGTTTTTGCTTCCTCTTCTGTGCTGTTTATTATTTGAACATTACAAAGCTTTATGCTTCTTTTCAAAGGCTTTGAGCATTGCTATGCTTTAAATGTCTTCAAAGATATTATAAGTTCTCATCAGTAGCACTGCAATATACTATAAAAAATAATGATATCAATCAAATTTTAATACTTTAAAATAATGATTATTCTAACTCATAATAAAATACCTGTATTACAAACTGCATAATTAGATGTTCTGTCATAATACATAGCCACCAAATCAAAATATTATTGTAAAAGTAGTGTGCATACTTACAAAATTATGATACTGAAAAGTTAAACTTTTTGGTTTTTTTAAATGGGTATATTTAAAGTGTATGAGAGTTGATCAAGAAAGACTGAGACTGATTTTTTCCAATAGCTTTCCTGATAGTGCCTGTCTGTACCAGGAATGTTTTAAAGGAGCAGGGTTTTATGTATAAGCCATAGGCAGCAGCACTATCATACCAGTCGGTGGTAATGCTCTGTGTTGTTGACCCTGTTTGCATTTCCCATGCTGCAAAATGGAGGGGCTGCAAGAGGAGTAGTAAGGAGTGATAAAATTCTGTTTTTGCATAAAGCATATAGCCTCAGAAACTTATGAAAAGTTGCAGTAAGTGTATGATGAAAATGGACTACCTCATGTAGCAGTGTTTAGATGGTTCAAGGGTGGATAACATTACGTAAACCCAGTAAAGTGCTGGGAATTAGTTGCCACATCTGTTAACTTCTGAACAAAAGACTATGCAAATAAAGACATGCTGTGAGTAGTTGCATCACTTTGCTGTTGGAGGGGCTACTTTTCTGAAATCTATTCTCATTGGTGATGAGCCTTGACTGCATCTTTATGATCCTTAAGGAAAACAAGTCAGCATAGTGTGGAAATCACCGGGTTCTGCAACACCAAAAAAGGCAAAAGTTTTTCCATCTGCAGGGAAGATGATGGTGATCGTGTTTTTGACTGTAAAGACATGATTTATAATAATACAGTTCTCCCTCACATTACTGTTACTGGAGCATACTACATGTCATTATTGGATATACCTAGGAAGCATGCTGCATAGAAACAACCACAGTTTCATTGTGATGGGTGAAGACTTCATCATGACCATACACAATCTCACATCGCAAATCAAGTTATGCATTTTTGGCTAAATTGGCATAAATGCTGTAAGAAGCATGTTCAAGTGGAAGAGGGATACTTTGGAAAAATTTGTGTAAACAACTGAAATAGAGTAATAAACATCTATGAAAAAAAAATCGGTCTGTCTTTCTTCATCAGACCTCATATATAGGAGTTGGTGCTTTGTTTCTTTTCATCTTATTGACATGTTATATGTTATGCTTATTCATCAGATCTTGTATATAGGTGTTGGTGCTTTGTTTCTTTTCAACTTATTGACATGTTATATGTTATGCTTACTAAACATATGCTCAGTATTTAGATGTGCAATTCATCCACCACATTCAGAAAATTATAATGGAGAAAATCCATTCTGAAAAGGAATTGATATCTCTGTTGTTTTATTAAATTTTGTAATACATGTCTGTTAACATAAATATACATTTTTTTTTTAAAGACGAAAGTTTCAGAAGTTTCAAGATAAGAAGATACGTGTTAGCAAACAAGACCGAGCAGAGCTAGAGCAAGCTAGAGAAGAGGGTACACTCCATGAGGTTTTGCTGGATCGACGCAGTAAAATGAAAGCTGATCGCTACTGCAAATAGTTTATGTTAAATATAGATCAATGGCTACAGTGTATTACTGTATGCACAGAACTCTGTAATAACAGCATATATCAGTTTGGAAAAGATGTACATGTACTTTTGTGCTTTGTATGTGAATAAATAAGTTGCAAATTTATTTATTTAACATTAAAACTTTTTAATAATGGCAAGACTTTCAGAGGCAAAGATTATAATTTAGTTACATCGACAGTTTAAGAACAAAAAAATCCAAATCTGATCCCACAACTATTCTTACTGCTAAGCACTAGCTGAAACTATTTTATTACACAGAAAACTGTGCATGAGATAAGCTCAATGAGATCTAATGTTCAACCTTACCGTAATTTTCATTTTCATTTAAGAGACATTTGAAAGGTAAAGAAAATATTAAGCCAGTAGTATCTTTTAAAATTAAAAATAAAATTCATACAATAAATAAGGCCTTCCAACATGAAATCAAAACCATTCATGCCAGTATTTAGACATGCACTCCTTTTGTTCTTAATATGAATGTTAAAGGAGCATAATATTTTTATTATTTTAAGCAAGCATCCACTGCTGGAAACATACAGAGTTCCATTCACTCTTTAAATCAAACCCAACTGATTTCAATCTGTAGTAAAAGTTCTAAGAGCTCTTCTACTAAGCCCAAAAATGCTGAATAAACAAAGATATGATAGGAAAATACTGTACCTTTTTTCTTTTGTAAATGTGATTCAGTATTAAGAGCTTCTCTAAGCATGAAACTTTACATTACATGTGACTTTAAAGTTAAAATACTCTGAAACAAAAGGAAACATTTTTGGCACATGCGCAAGAAATATGTATATTGATGTACAATCATGATGTGTTTTGTCTTATGTAAAATGTTATTTTTATTTTAACTGAGAATTTTTTATTTTTTTCTGTGTATGGCATCTGGAAATGAGTAATCAACAAGCTTTCTTGCACTACACTATCACTGGTACTTTTCATGACAGAGATGTCTTAATGGAAATGCTTCCCATATTGAAAACACTAAGGTTATCAAGAAAGAAATCCAAGTGGTAGTTCCAGAAGTGCATTTTCAGTGACATATTACTGTCTTTATCTTTACACGATAGTAAAAGTTAACATACAAAATCACACATAGTTTGAAGTTTTATCACTTTCCAAAAAGGTTGCATATTTGATTTTTAAACTTAGATTAGTAGGTTCTTTGAATTTTCCATTTTCAATCAGAAGTTTGTAAAAAGTTCTTTTACTTTTAAAACACTTACAGAAGGAAATTTGTGCTTCATATAATAAAACCCTGCACTATATTTGTCCATACCTAAAAGTTTTGAAAAGCTGTAACTTTATACTAAGTTGGTATAGAGAAATGTGAACTATAGCGGCTTTCAAATGGAATAATGCATGACCCTGAGCAGAATATTGCAATATTGTGTTCTCATTGAGATTCCACATTTTCCTGCAAAGTTATCCATCTGTTGCAAATATCTTTACACAAGGGAAAAGTATTCAATTTACAATAATTAAATTTATGAGGAATGTAGAAAGCAATTTTTGCAACATGACTGAAAACCGTATAATTTTAGCATAAATAGTTTTCATTATACAGAGGAGTAAACATTCTCATATAATGGTTGTAGCCAGGTACTTTACTAGTATATTTATTATACACTTATAATATTGAGGCTGCATTCCCATAGAAAAATAATGTTGCGTGCCTTCCATTTATTACAGTTTCTTCTCAATAGCAGAATTATTTACAAAATAAGGAAACTGGTATATGTAGAATTCAATGTATCCTTTGTTCATTATATTATAAGAAATGTCTGAGAAAAATAAGAACAGTTTGGTTATTAATAATGTGAACCAATTCATACCCTCTTTCAGAAATGCTGTGCACCAATACATTGATGCTCAAGGAGTTTACTGGAAAAAATTTTGCAGTTTATTATAATAGTTCCTTTTAGTGACAATACTATTTTCTCTTATCTCTGAAAGGCATGTAACAATTCTGTAGCCTTACAACAGAATAGTTGCATTCATAGAAAGATAGAGCCAGACATGCATGATTAAGTTGTGTCTTAGGTCAGTGTTGGCTTTGTCAGCAAGAGAACAGAAGGCTATACAATGGCTTTAAGTAAAGCAAGTGTAAGTGGTGAATATAGTGATGGTGAAAATAATGATTAAAAAAGGAAACTATGTAAAGTCAGACTGGCAATATTATTTTTAGAGTGTATATTTTTTTCAAAAGGAATGAGGAATAGATAACTAAACAGGATTTTAAAAATATACACCATCCGATTGCAAAGACATGTGGTGTAGGCACAATGACTGTGTCTCACATTTGTGGCTAGGACATTAAATTTGGTACTTAGTGGTACCACAGATTTTATGTTGCCTGGAAAATACATTGAACTTCCCAAGAGTATTACAAACTTTGTCGAAGCCATTTAAGTGCAACTTAACCTTACGCTCATGCCCATCTCTTCAGTCTCGTTCTGATCACTTCGATCTCATAAAAGAGGCATGCTCTGGCACGTGATTTTCACAGATGACAGCAGAGAAAATCTATGCCTCCTTAGTGTTAAGTCACCTAAGGAATTCACATGACTGGAATGAAAAAGGCATTTGCTTCTAATAATATAAATGTTGCATGTATATTTTTTTGTTAAACATAATGTAATCTATTGTAACTTTCTGGCTGCAATATGTTGTTTTTTATTACAAATTAAAATATATGATGTTCATCAAAATTAGCATATGGATGCAAATGTTTGGTTGAAATAATGAGTCTAACTAAACTGAGCTTTTCAGATGTTTCAACTTCATTTTATCACCTTGTTGTCTTATTGGAATTCTCAATTAATTCTACTCATACACTAACCGTAACCTAATCTTGAATAAATCCTAGAAACCAGTGGAATCCAGTGGTTTGCTGCAGTGAGCTACGGCCTGGCAGCCTATGCAGGCCTTTTCGTAAATATAAATTGATAGGGGATAGTGTGCTACTTTGTAAATGGTGGCAAATCTCTAACTCCAGCAAGGCCCCCCCCCCCCCAAGCAGCTGTGGGAAGTGAGTATTTGAACTACCTTTGCATTTACAGCACAATGTCCTAACCATCTGAGCAAACATGTATTGGACTGGACTTCTTATTATCTACCTATATCTGTAGGAGTCATTGGCAGGCGAGATCTGCAAGAGAAAAAGTTCAGAGAGTACGGTTATGTAAAAGTGCAAGGGACTCGATTTCTTGGTGGAAAGAGTTTCAAGAAGTGCAGAATTTTGAATTCCGTACATGGTATGGAGGACAATATGCTATGGGAGGTAAGAGATTGTGACAATGATCACGACTCTCCTTGCAGTGACAATGAATAGAGGTAAGGCAGCATATAATTATAGAAGTAACAATATTTTATTATACTTATTTATGGTAAATAGGACAAAACTTAGATGTATATTTTCTTCTTGCAGAGTACTGGTCGATTTCACATTCGCAAAGTGATTATGACGCAACGAATTTCTTAAATGCAATAACATTTTAACTTATAATGTATTGAATCTTTAATGTTTTCAATATAAATATTTAATATAGCTGTACAAACAACATTCCTTCCTTCCCCAAATCTTAAAAATGTTTAAATCCAACTTTGAAATTGTGTTTTTTTTTTTTTTTTTTGATTGATTTATTTAAGGACGCTCTTTAACAGCTCAGGTCATCAGCGTCCCATTCAACTCAGGGCGTGAAACGGCCGACAAATTTTGCTCAGAGGCCTCTCTTTCAGGCTTGAGGTTCTTTTTCGTGCCGCAAATGTACGACACGGGACCCACGGCTTTACTTCCCTTCCGAAGGAAGCCATACTTAGGATTTTTACGCCCGAAAAAATCCATCGATCCTGGCCGGGTTCGAACCCGCGTTTTGGGTATAGGAGGCAAGTATGGTAACCACTACACCACCAGGACCGACTTGAAATTGTGTGAGAAGGCTTTATAGGCAGCTAGTGTGCGAGTGAGAGGGGATTATAAAAGTAATGGAGATGAGCAAAGCTTTTCAGTACTTACCTCCCGTTGACTACTACTCATGACTCTTCAAATTTGAAAGCCACCCTAGTGAGGGAGGTACAATGTTTTCTGTCCACGAGTAGATATGTTTATGCTTGGGTATCCCTTTTCTTGTCTGTGTATATTACTTGCACAAAAAATAACATTTATTAAAACCAAGACCAAATATTTTTACCAGAATCTAATATGGGAAAAAACTGGTGACCGAGGTCGCCCTATTACTGCCAATAGCAAATAAGAAATTTGTACATAGTATTATGTTTACAAGATGACATTGTTATCATTAGAAAGTATCTTTGGTTTTTAATAATCTGAAATTATTTACAATATTTCCATATGTAAATGATATATAATATAATATGAAATAAAACTTCTCCACAGGTAAGCATAACTTTATAAAATACATGAACTTCCAAATAACTGGACACTTGAAAACTAATCAACATAGTTGACATAGCATCATATTTATCATTATCATTTTAACAAAAAGGACACAGTCTTCCTTGGCAATAGTTATAAACGAGTGTATCTGTCTTGCCTTAGCCTCACTGCAAGGAGAAAACGTAATATCCTATTCATTGAAACTCTCTTCGTGTCCCTCCAAAATCTACTTGAGACATTCTCCTCGATCTTTCCTTTCATTGTTAACCCCTCATTCATCACTGTCACATATGATGGTAGATTAAGAAAAATTGCACAAAGAAAATGTCCTTCCTAAACACAAATTTTAATAATGTTTAATACACAGTACAGTTTTATCATTAACTTCAAAACTTGCACAGTGTATACTCCTTATCCACTCCTCCTATAATTATTGCTATTTAGGAAATGAAATGTGTTATTATGTGGTGTATTGACATAATTAAAATACACGAGAGCAACCCATGTTGTAATGAACACTTACTATTACACAAGTTCCTGGTGTGATTTCACTAATTCAATATTAACTTAATAAAAAACTAAAGAACACACTTGTTTATTTACTTCCAACTATAAACTACTATAATAAACCACATAACTGCAACAAAACAAACAGGCAAACCCATGTATTTAATAGCAGCAATATGAATGATTTCACTACAGGTGTACCTGTCTCTGCATAACCTCATTTGCAAACAAGTCGAAACTTGTTACAACATAAAGTCCACTAAAACTCTCATTATCTCGATCCAAACCCAGCTTCATTAATTTTTTTTAGATGTTTCTTTATTTGCCAACCTACACCATCACATTCGATGTCCTTTGTAACCACAAAGTTTGGTAAGAAACCTTTAATACACACTACAATTTCATCATTAACTTGAAAATTTGTACTATATATACTCTTTATCCCCTCCTCCTTTAATTAGTGCTATTTAGGAATTTTAATATGCTATTATGCTATGCACTACTATAATAAAGTCATACAAGAGAAACCCAGGTGGTACTAACACTTTTTATTAAACAAGTTTCTGGTGTGATTTCACTAAATCAATATGTGCAATGAAAAATAAAAGAAGTAACATGCTACTGTTTAGTTACTTCCAACTAAAAACCACTGTAATAAACTAGATAACTGCAAATCAACAAAGTGATGTAATTAACACATAGATCACATATTCCACCATTTTGCTACTATTGATACAATGAGGTCTATAGATTATTCTGTGTTGGTAAAACCAAGCAGCAAATCCATTTACAATGCAATTATAAGCTCTTAAATTATAACAAATAGTTCAATATGCTTGTTTCCGACAGGATTTGTATTTTTTCAGATTTCATTCTTGTTAATTAATTTAACATACCATATACACCAAAATTGATTCTATAATGCCAAAGTGTAGTCCTCAACCTGGTTTTTACAGAGTGAATAAAAAGTATCCACTCTGCTATTTTTTTATGTTCATGACTATAATTATTCATTATAAAATGTTGTTAACAAAAACTGTGGGTTTGTCCTGTATACAGTATTTTTATTTACCTCTGATATTGCAACTTGAATGGAGTTAGGTTGGGGACTGAGGGTGCCACAAATACTTACTGACCAAACCCCTTGCAACTTTTATCTCTAGGGTAAATTAAAAAATGCCATAAACAGGACAATCCCACATACCCTGGAAGAATTGAAACAAAATATCTGCCAGGAAATAGCCACCATTACTCAACATGAACTACAGTCAGTGATGGTTAGTTTTCTAAAGAGTTGTCAAAAATGTATGGTTGATGATGACCAGTTTCAGCATTTCTTTCATAAAGTTATAAATAAAATCTTTTAAAATACTAAGGAAAGTGTTGTATGGTTATATCAGTGCCACTCTATAACACCTACAGATGGCAATGAGTGCTTCTCTCATTGCTCTCATTTTGCCTATAGGCAAAATGCTGCAAACTAGCTCATAGTTTACTGGGTCACTCTGTACTACGGTGAAGCCGCATCTCCTTTCATAAAGTTGGTAAATAAAACCTTTAAAAATAGATGAGGGAACTGTTGTATGGTTATATCACCACCACTCTACAATACCACAGACTGCAATGAGTGCTGCTCTCACTTCAAGGCAAAATGCAGCAAACTAGCTCCCATAGAAAAAAATTACCAACTTCAATATCAAGCAGCTATTAATTAATATTTTACCAAATGTACTGATCATAGCACGTGTTACTTCTATGGAAATACACAAAATCACAATATAGTGAAATTTTGATGACTCAAAATTGTTATATCTCAAAACAATGTTCATTCCTTGCTGCAACATTTTATTTTACATATAAGCATCACTCAATAAAATTAAAGTTGACACTGTAAATTTCTAAGAGTATTTTATTTTACAGAGCGAGATTCTCATTTTTAACTAAAAATATATACTGGATAAAACAAGAGATCAAAGCACTTGCAAATTAAACAAAATTTTGTGCACAGTAATGACTAATTCTATTTGCTAATAAGTGTGCAATATCCTTGGCCAACTATTAAAATTAAAATTAATGTCAATATTCTAACTTCTTTGTTGAAAATACCATGACCAATTTTATCTGCTTACTGCTTCACTAGCCAACAATGACGTATATGCATAATATTTCTTCTCCCAAGACTTCAATATATTTGTGAAATGGAAAAAGGAATGAAAAAGAAGGATTTGGCAGTTAAATTTGATATAGCCGCAAGCAAATTTTCACCACTTTTGAAAAACAAAGATCAGATTCATCATTGAATAGAGAATTTACTTTGTATCCAAAATGAAAAGAATGATGATTTTCAACTAAAAGAACAAAAGCAAATAATTTTTTATACATAAATGAATAGATACTATATGAAGACCATCACTTGCTTTTTAACACAGAAGGCTGAATTTAATTCCTAGTAATTGAGTTTATTTGCAAACAGGGTTTTTGGGAGCTTTTCCCTCAGTTCATTAGGTGAATGTCTGGAAAATTTATGACAAAGTCCCTTTAGCTCATTGGGCCATATTTTCATCATTTATCATCATTTGGTACAACAGATCTTAAGGATGCAGTGCCATGAGATTAGAATCCCATATCTGTGCATTAATATCTAGGTTTATTTATATGATTTAATGCGTGCTGAAATTAATTATAAAATGGTATAGTTTTTCAAAAAAAAATATATTTATGGGCCTTTAAAGGAAATAAGGAACAAAAGAAAATTTAAAATCATCACAGAAGCTATGGTAATTTGCCTAAACATTTTGTATTACAGTAAACTTAAACAGTAATGTTAATTCATTTAAGAACTTTCGAAAAATAGGACATTTTTAAAAAAAATTCTATTGGAACTCACACAGCGAAGTCTGTTAAATGTAAATTATAATTAATCAATCGTCTAACACACTCTTATGCTTCACTTACTTTTAAATATGGTGGGACCGGTTTCGAAGAGACATGCTCTCCATCTTCAACCAATTTGATGACTGGTATGAGAAACTAACATCTATGAGAACCTGTGGCTCCGTCCTGGTGGTGCTTTTTTTCTTTATAAACTGGAAATTTGTATTACATTCTGCTGTAATGTCAAAATTCATAAGATTATCCCTATGTTTATGAATGTAAATCTTTTCCCATGTGTCCAATTCTGTAAGACTATGTGCTTTTTTAAGTAAATTTACTCCTCTTTTTATGTTGTGATTATCTTTCCAAAAATGGTGTGCCACTGCTTACCTATCAATCTGTTTGTAATTAACATTCCTGAGATGCTCTTTTAACCGAGTTCCCATGTTCCTTTTAGTTTTTCCAACATATTCTTATCACATTCTTAACATGTTTTTTGTAGAAAATTACCTTTTTCTCCTGTGGAATGTTATTAAAAGCATTTTTCAGAGTGTATCTGTTAACAGGTGCCAATTTAATGATAATATCTTTAAAAGATTTTTTTGGAATTTTTTTCATAGCTACTGGATGATAGGTGAATTTTTTAAAAACTGGTCTCTCTTTTTTCAGTTAATAGTGTGGTGGTATTCTCGATCAATTTCTTCTTTAGGAATCTATTAAGTTTTTTGTTTACTAAATTTTTGTTAAAACCATTTATAATGGCAATCTCCTGTATCTTCTCAAATTCTTTTTTGTACTGCTCTTTAAATTCACCAGTCTATATATTAAGCTGTTGAAAATTGAGTGCTTGTGAGCTATGGGATTAAACCCATTTGATTTTATATAGTTATCTGTATGAGTATCCTTTCCATAGATTCCAAATTCTAAGTTTCCATGATTCTTATTAATTTTTATATCTAAAAATGGCAACATTCCCTTTGTTTCTGTTTCCAGTGTGAAGGATATATTCTTATCTTGTATATTTAAAAGCTTCAAAGCATCTTCAACAAATTCTTTTTTCACTATACTAAAAATGTCATCAACGTATTTGTACCAGCATTTAAAATAATGTGGGAAGGTGGAAATTATGTGAGTTTCAAATGTACTCATAAATAAATCTGCCAGAAACTTTAAGAAGCACATGGATGTACAGAATTGGAAACATGGGAGAAGATTTACATTCATAAACATAGGGATCATCTTATGAATTTTGACATTACAGGAGAATCTAATACAAATTTCTATTTTACAAAGAAAAAAACACCACCAGGACGGAGCCACAGGTCCTCATAGATGTTAGTTTCTCGTACCAGTCGTCAAGTTGGTTGAAGATGGAGAGGATGTCTCTTCAAAACCAGTCCCACCAATATTTAAAAGTAAGTGAAGCATAAGTGTGTGTTAGACGACAGATTAATAGCAATGTTTATTATTTTTTTTATCATTTGCTTTTTTCATGCCTGAATACTTTGTTACTGGTATGCAAAGTAAAGCTGGGCTGCTGCACTAAAACCGAGGTAAAAATAATATATTTTTTCAATACTTTCACTCCCACAAAATAATTTATTATTAAAGCTTACTTTATTTGCAGTTAAAAGTTACTGATTCAAGGTATATTAAAAAAAATATCAATAATAATAGTAATAGCTGTAGATATGGCTATTTTCTTATTTTTGAATATGGGTAGTGATAAATATTATACTTTACGAAGCTGTTGACAATAGAGTGGTAAAATATCCTAAACTTAGGTATCCATTTTTTACACTAAACTTTTATGTAAGTAAGTGGAGTTTAGTGTAAAAATGAATGCCTAAGTTTAGGATGGATAGTGATGTTACAAAGATAGTTAACAATGATTTTGAACTCAATTTCTCATCAGTCAACGCAGTACAGCCTTAACTTAAAAGCCAGCAAATCTCAAATTATTTGATTAGAACATCTAAGCTTTTTTTTTTATTTATTTATTTACAGACACTCTTTAACATCACAGGTCATCAGCCTCCCATTCTATTCAGGGCGTGAAATGGCCGACAAATTTTGCTCAGAGGCCTCTTCTTTCAGGCTTGGGGTTCTTTTTCGTGCCATAAATGTACGGCATGGGACCCACGGCTTTACTTCCCTTCCAAAGAAAGCCATACTTAGGATTTTTACGCCTGAAAAAATCCATCAATCCTGGCCAGGTTTGAACTCGCGATCTTGGGTTTAGAAGGCAAGTACCACTACACCACCAGGACCGACTAACATCTAAGCTTGAGATGTGGTTTCCTACCAATACTTGTAAATGATACTGTCATTTCTACAGCCATTTGTGAAAAACATACGATTTTACATTCAACAGCATAAGAATCATATCTGCAAAAATATACACTCTATTATTTACTCATTATTTATAACTTAAAATGTTAATGGCATTAATAATTGCACTATTTCAAATACAAATGAGATGTTTGTTTTCTTGATAGGGCCACCTAAAATAACCATACCAGATCAGTTATCTATCATATGGGTATTGTGCAACAATTTAAGCTTTCATAAATATATACACATGGTATATAAATTGCAGAAGTGTACTGCACGCCGTAGTCTTCATAGTCTGGCATCACAAACGAGCCGGTGCAGCAGCTTGAAATATCGCGTTTTTAGCAGTGTTTTAGTGTTAATCTCATTTTTAACCATGTCACACTCTAGTACATTTTAAAGTGTTAGGTCTCCACAGGAGTTTTTCACATTTCTTTTAAAAGTATACTTATATATAATGCTTATACTTTATTTTCTGAAGAAATCTATATTTGCTGCCTGCTTTTTGCAAACAGCCTTGGCAGATGTAGCACATCTCATTCCCCTTGATTAATTCTTTGCTAATGCCAATAAATCCATATCATATTATTTCTGAGAGTTTCAAAGTTTGCCACAGCTTTGGAGAATGCTAAACGTTCTGTTTCATCAGGAGCATCTTCTTTCTCATTTTCATCTTTGCACGCCTTATTTAAACACAATTCTTCCACCTCCAGAATATCAGAAGTGAGCACACCATTATCATTGATATATAATGCTTGAAAACTATTACTTTATCTTCACAACTCAAATAATTGCCTGTCATTGGTATCAACTATGTCATCTATCTCATTAGTCAAATTGCCAGAAGTCATGAAGCAACCCTTGTATTACCACTCCATTGTCTACAGCTTCGTAAGTACAATTTTTACTTAACCCTTGTATAAGCTATTAGCAACTGTTTCAGAAACCAAATCCTATACTGCAATAACTAGAGATGGAACTTGTACAGTAAAGCTAATCATATAATTAAGATATTTGTTTATGACCAAGTAAAACTACATACTCTTATTTGCTCCACTTGTTTACATGCAGTACATGTTTCATGATTCCTTTGTTCACATCCTCAGCTAACCAAACAAGGGTTCTTGAAACATGTACTACATATAAATAAGTAAGTGGGACCAATAAGAGATGTAGTTTGAGTCAATCATACAATGATTTAATTAACATGTGCAATGCTTGTAGCATTAATTTTTTTATTTCCTTTTGATCAAGCTTCAGATCATTGACTTTTTATATTTAGCTTTATGCTGTCAGTGACGCCTACACTTACAGGCTGAAGCTTGCTGTGCAGTTGGGTAGAAAGAAATTAACTTTAACATTCCTGAAAGAGCAAAGTCCCATTGGATATGCAGGTCACATATTCATTAAGAGGAGAACTCTTCTGTTTGCAGCATCCATTTTTGCATCTAATGACTGCAGGAATTTCATGAAAATATGTCACCATCACATGCATTCTTGCTACTATAATATCTGCGTATCAATGTAGCACAGTTCTAAAACATTTGTAAGTTTCTCCATTTCAATTGGTTGCAATTTATCACTAATGCCAGTGTTTGCACAAAAGAGAATTGTCAGCTGCCTCAATTAAGTCTCATTCTTTGAGTGCTGCAGTTTCTTAATTGACATTTGCACTTTCCTTGCATGACACTCTATTGCAAATTTCATTTAACATTTTAAATCTGGCTAGCAATCCATTTGATGCTTTTAAGTCCACTATCCCCAACATTAAAGAAATTAAATATTGTACTTACGAAGCCGTTGACAATGGAGTGGTAATATATCCTAAACTGAGGTATTCATTTTTTACAATAAACTCCATTTACTTACATAAAATAAGAAGCATTTCGGAAGAATCTCTCTCATCTTCAGTTGCTCACTGAATCACCATTACTCGAAATGATGGCTAGACACCTGGATATTTCTGTGTTGGCATCTGTTGGCTGAAGTAGGAAATGGCCGAGTTCATCCATAGGAGGAAACTGGAAGTTTATTAGGTTTTCTTTATTTTTTAATATGAAAAAATTTTCCCAAGTGGATAACTCCATTGGGTTTTGAAGATGTTTTAGCAGTTTAATTTCCAGTTTTATTTCATGGTTTTTGGTCCAAAAGTGAGCTGCTACTGCTGATTTATCCACCTGCTTAAGCTGAATATTCCTGAAGGGTTCTTTCTTCGAATTTCTAAATTTCTCTTTGTTTTATCTATGTAGCTCTGCTCACAATCTGCGCATTTTATTACATAAATTGCTGATTTCTGTTCTGTTGGTATGGAGTCTTTTTACTATGCAACCTAATAAATTCTTGATATTATATCCGTTCTTTGGGGCTAACATTATCCCATGTTCTTTGAAAATGTTCTTGAACTTGTGGTAAATAGGATGGTAGGTGAAACTTTTGAATTTGTGTTCTTCTTTTGTGTTTTTCAATCTCTTTTTGTCTTTTAGATTTATTGATAATTTTTATCTCTGTGTCTTTGTTGAAACTATTGATTATAGCCATCTTTATTATTTGTTGGTATTCTATTTTGTACTCTCTTCTGTGAGTTGAATATTCATCAATCTGTGTGCCAAACAGTGAAACACTGCGTATTTATGTGGAATGGGGTTATAACTCTCATTTTTATGTAATTTTCTGTGTTCTGTAATTTCTTCTGTAATTTTCTGTTTCTTTTCTATAAATTCTAAAATTCAAACAATCTCCATTTCTTATAATTTTTAAATCTAATAATGGTAGCCACCCATTTCTCTCTTCTTCTATGGTAAACTGTATAGATTTATGTTGCAAATTAAGAAGTTTCACGGCATCTATTGAGTGCAAAAATGTCATCTACATAACCTATACCATGACCTGAAAATTAAAGGAAAGGCTTTCTTGATATGTATTTCAAGTGAACTCGTGAATAAATCTGCTAGGAAAAGTGACAAAGGTTTTCCCATAGTTAGGCCTGAAACTTGTTGGTAATATCTTTTGTTGAAGCTGAAGAAATTTTGCTGAATGCAATATTAGTAAGTTTTAATATGTCTTCTATTTCTTCTGTTTTTAAATTTATTGATATTAACCATTTCTTTAACATAAGCATAAGCTTCTCTGTTAGTATGCTCGGGAATAAGGTTTTTACATCAAATGATACCATTATATCTAGAGCTGTAATTCTGCTATTTTTAAGTTTTTGGACTAGATCAACTGAATTTTTGATGCTCAAACTTTGGAATCTCTTAAAAGAATTGAAAACTTTGATCAATTTTTTTGCTACATGGTATGTGGGTGAATTGATATGGTTAATTATTGGTCTCATGCTGTTATCATTTTTATGTATTTAAGGTAGTGCATAAAGTCTGGGTAGTACTGGATTACTTTGTGTGATATTTTGTTTATCAGCAGTGGATAGTGTTTTGATTTCATTTAATGTTTTGTTTAAGATCTTATTGCATTTGTTGAGCAGATTCTTTTCAATTAGTTTGTAATCTTTTCCTTTTAACCTAGTTTCAACTCTATTTATGTATTCCTTTTCATCTAAAATGGCTATTTTATTACCTTTGTCTACTTTTGTGTATATCACTGGTTTTTCTTTTAGTTGTTTTAATGTCATTCTGTAATTTATTGATTTCTTTCGGTTTTTATGTTCTCCATAACTTTTTTGCATTTACTTTTAATAAACGACTTTACATTTTCATTAGTTGTTTGGCGGCTATGTCAATGTCGTCTATGTAACTTTCTATTTTATCTGAAAAATCTATACAAGTTTTTCAAGGCCTTTGTTTGGGAGATTGATTTCATTTTCCGAAAATGTGGTACTCAAGAGATTAACTACTTTATCTATTGTGCATGTGTGTGAGGCTGATACTGCTTTTATTTGGTGTTTTTGTAAGTTCTGGAGTTTCTTTTTTAATTTTTGGTTTTTGTTTTTCATTTGTGCACTTAAATTTTGATGTAGGTGGTGTTGCAATTTTTCCCATAAGTAAAAGTCCTAGTTTTTTCGTCAGTTTTAGATACAGATCGTAAATATCTACATCTATTTCATGTAGTTCTTCCCAATGCTAATATGAATCAACAAAGTGAGAAGGTCAGGAAATCATAATGCAAGGAACGGAAATAAATAAATGTGAATGCACCATCTAAAATGTAGGCAGTGTGGTCAGATTACCAAGTTTGTGAGTGCAATGAATCACACACACAGACACAAAAAAAAAATATATTATTGCAGTAAAATTGAATGATTATATGCATATTATTTGTATATTAGGAAAATGCAGGTTTTACAAACCAGAACTTATGCTAAATCTAATAACAAAATGCTATAATCAAATTAATTAAAAGTTGGAACTTCAGAAATCTGACATAAAATTTGGAAAAATATTAAATTGGAGAGTTCGTAAAATCAGTTATACTACAGCTAGAAGAAAAACTGTCTTCTACAATCAGTTTCAAGAAAGCAAGATTTGGCAATTAGAAATGTCCATTCATTAAATATGAGTAAAAGCTACAAATTTTGAATTACCAAAAGTCAGTAGCATCTGTACTAGAGATGTAGAACCTAGTTTAATGTACGATAGTAAAAAAATTTCAGTTTGCTTTTACTGTTGCAGATAGCATGGAACATGTAAAAAGTATTAAAAATGAAGCCTAAGAACCTGTCAGGCTTGTTTAAGTTTCATCCTGTTCAAGCTGTTAATTTTTACCTACAATCTTTGACATAAAATACTGAAAAAAATCTCAGTAGAAAATAAATCTAAAGTAATAGCTTGCAGCTGCATCAAATTCTTAACTCTGATAGTAAAGGAAATACATACAAAAAAATTTCAATAATATAGCGATTTTTGCGAAGATTTTATTTAAAATATTGACGATTACATGCGTATTAATAACATCTCTTTCATCATTTTGAGCATCTCCAGCAGTTATTTTAAACTGCTTTTCCTTTCTCTACCATTACAAAATGCGATACTTCTTACTATTTTGTTCTTGTTTATAGTGTGTTTGCTCATCCACCTCTTCTAGTGCCAGGTTTGTGCGACAGCTGGCTGGTAAGTTCCATCATAGTCTTTATTTAACTGATCATCAGCACATGAAAATGTTGGATTCTTATTCTTTGTCTTCCAGGAAAAGTTGCATCTGTGATGGTTGTTCCCAATAATTTGCATCTCATTAAATACTTTGTTAGAGAATGGCATTTGCACAGCAATGAAGTTCTTTTTAAATAGCTGGCCTCATAATCAGCCTTCAACACAATGCGTGCAAAATGCAGCCTGAACAAACTACTCAAGAGGATGCATGAAACCTCAAAAAACAGCCATCCCAATCGATGACCTTTCTTGGAACACTAAAATAAAGATTCCAACCATGGAAGCCTATGCATTTATATACTGGGTTCTGTTTGATATTTTGTCATTACATTCATGTAATTTGTTACAGAAGGTACTATGTTCTTATTTTGTGGCACTGAACGTGGAGTAATTCTTCATTTAATAACATATTAAGTTCCTTGAAAGTATACAAATGGACAGAGAAAATAAATTAGCTATTAAAATAAATAAAAATTTGTCATTTTCAAAGAGCAAAGGGACTAAATAATGATATACTAATTGATTTCAAATACTATGCACAAGCCAAAATATTACAATAAAGAATGCAAGTTTTGTGTCATATTTGCTTATACACAGAAAAAAATAATTTGATCATATAAACCACAACTGTCACTCTTAATAAGAAAAAAAACTAATAAAAAGAAATATATTCCTTTTTCACTTGTTAACATTTTTAAAGATAGTTTGAGTTTCTGGGAGGTAGGAAGAAGACATGATGAATTCTACCATGTGCAACATTAGGCCTTGTGTCTGTCTTAGTTTAACATTTACAATGAATGATTAGATTATACTTTTAGCCTCTACTGAAACATGGTAGCACAAGGATATTTACAGGCAGCAGTTACAAAGTCATAGATACTTTCTCTGCAATTGTCCTTTTAATTTAACTGTTTATGTACACTTACCACTTGTGTTATTGTAGATATATTGGTAATGTATAAATCTTGTTAACCTGTTTAATTTTCTGGAATTGAGAAAATGTCTTAAGATGGATGGGCACGAAACTTTCTGCTGCCTGAATAGGTGAGTGGGAGAGGAAGGGGACAAGTTGCAGCCCGTTTCAGCTTCTGTGGACCTCACCTCCTTTTGAAGCTTTTAGCCACTCCACAAATTCATCCAGCATCACAGGCCCTGGGAAATAAAATGTAACTATGATCTAAATAATTGAGAAAACATGAAAGTTTAACAACAAAAGTTTAAAATCACATTATCTATACAAATCCAAACATTTTATCTGTAATTTTGAATAGTGAGAATTTTCACAGTGAAATTTACTATAATTATGCAATTTTATTGAGGAAATCACTTAAATTACACTAATTTTTTCCCACTTACTCGGACATGTTTTGAGGGCCTTCATCATCAACATGGTTCAGCCGTCAGTTATCCTGCACAGTATTCAGATGTCACTTTGTAGATTTTATGAATTTAGTGATAAGGATTATTGTTGTTTGGAAGATCAAAATGTACTAAATTTTCTTTGTTTTCATTTATGAATATATTCTTCCATACTGTTAATTCTATGGGCTTTTGAAGAGCTTTTAAGAGTTTTAGTTCATTTTGGATATCAAGAGTTTTTATACTAGAAATGATATGCTATTGGTCATTTATTTGTATGTTTATATTTTACATTTCTCATGTGTTCCTTAAACAATAGGGTAATTCATAGGGTAAACCATTTTCTTATCTTGTCTTCTGCCTTTGAAGAAGAAAATAAGTTGTTCATTTAAGAACTTTCGAAAAATAAGATATTTTTAAAAAATTCTGTTGGAACTCACACAGTGAAGCTTGTTAAATATAAATTATAATTAATTTGTCGTCTAACACACTCTTATGCTTTACTTACTTTTAAATATGGTGGGACTGGTTTCGAAGAGACATTCTATCCATCTTCAACCAACTTGATGACTGGTCAAGTTGCAGTTATCAAGTTGGTTGAAGATGGAGAGGATGTCTCTTCGAAACCGGTCCCACCGTATTTAAAAGTAAGTAATTTGCACAGAGACAGCAATAATTATCTGAGCTCTCTTTCTTCTTGTAAGCTTATCTAAGTAAAATTGTACAGAAGCCATTGGAAAATCAGAAGTTGTCTTATATTCATGTAAATATGGTATATCTTAACATTCAAAGCCTTGTACTCTCTTAGAGTATAAGGTATTTGTTACCACATACCTCTGTCTACTCCTCATAAATGTCCCTCCCATGTGGAAAACACAAGCAACATGTGAACTTGCTTAGCTGATTTTGCAATGATCTGCTTTCCCAAAATGAATGCTCCTCTAAAGGTAAACAGATTCTGAATTGGATGGGCTATTTTAAGTACCTTCCTTTATTGATAAAGGGTAATATGGTAAAGGATTCTTACTGAGACACTCAAAGGATCATCTAAAAGGAAAATCCCATTTCTGCCTTCTGCAGGCAATTAACTTTTTTAAGCCTGACAGGAAGTATAAAATGAAAATTGCCTATAACAGTTAATAACCAAAGAACATACCAAAGAAAGCTTGAACTTGTAGTTCTAAATTGCTTATTGCAAAACACACATTAACCATACCATCCTGACCTTATGCCTTTCAATGTAATTTCTTCCATTTGTTCAAGTCATCACTGATCAATACTAAGGCAGTATTCATGAATGGGGTTCAGTAGTTCAAACCCTACCAGGATTATCCTAATCTGAGTGAATTTTCTAGGTTTTCTTCATTATTGGCAAAGTTAGGAAAGTAGCCTAAACTTAGACCTGGATTGCTTCCCCTCCCCTCAAAAATTTTTCTTACACAATTTACGATTTTATCTTGTATTACCAGTTTCCACTAATGCCATATTAGTTGAATTAGGCATTAAACACTATTATAAACATAAAAGTTATCATAACTACAAGGTTAAGAAGGCAGCTGAAATACATTAAAATAGTACCATTTTACTAAATATATTGCAATTGGGCTTCTTGAATATAAATGTAATTATTTCAATATATGAGCTATAAAGTATTCATTCTGCATACTTACAAGCTCCATCAACATCATAGTTTGACAGGTCATTCATAATGGTGCGTGAAAACTCAAGAATGTTGCACCATTGATCCTTGTTTATCACTTTGTACTTGGAGTGTTCCAGAAAGTTGTTGAACTGGCCAAAGAGTACCCAATGTTTACCTAACAGAAGTTGCAGCATCGCTTTCGCAGTTTCTATGTCCATACTGCGCTGATCTTTATCCTGCTGAAAATTATTACAGCTATCAATTTGTGCCTTGAAAATGTATCTAATAGAATATTTGAAGATCTCACAACTTTACCACTTTTTTTTTTATTTTCACTTGAATGCTAGATCTGATACAATTAATTTTATATAATTTACCTATAAAAATATTAATAGGAAATAGAAAGCTAGTAAAACCACCCAAGTGAGCAAGATATCATATGTGGAAGTAATTTGGTTAAAAAAAATTAAGAAATTATAATTATAATACATATTTAATAAACTGGGATTCAAAAAATGTACATACATAAATGACTTATTGTATCATCAAGCATGAAAATCATCAATCAGAAAAATACACATATTATATAAACATATTTAATAAAACTAAAGCTAGTAATGTCAAATTTTATTCAGTCTACTCAGGTTTAATGTACTTAATTCTGGGTTCTTTGTCATTATGAGGTTATAGAATTTAGGTTCAAAATTTCTTCCCTTTTTTAGTCCTGCAGATGTAAAACATTTGGGTTTATTTATAAATGGCACTCATTGAATCTGGTATGACAATGATGATCCATTTTAAATGGTTGCGATTATTTGGAGCAGGAACAAAAAAAAAGCTGTTTGAACATTATTTCAATTTTTAAAACATTGAATTTTGTTGGAAAGTCCAATGGTTTGTATTAACAGACTGACCTTAAATCACTATTTTTATTACAAAAGTATACCCCAAAAATGCTACTGTATGCAACGATTCCATAACTGACTGAACCAGAGCTAAATAAATTAAGCAAATAATATCAGTAGGTAAATAATCTAAGAGGGTTACAAATTTATATATTGTTCTTCCCAATCTGTTATATATGATTGACTTCACTGTGAAGTTCCAATTTACATTTTAATAACCTAAACTTAGGTATTCATTTTTTACATTAAACTCCATTCACTTACACAAAAGTAAGACGCATTTCGGGAGAATCTCTCCCATCTTCAGCCGCTCACTGAACTGCCGTTACTCAAAACTATGGCTGGACAAACGGATGTTCCTGTGGTGGCCTCTGTTGGTTGAAGTAGGAAGTTGCTGAGCTCATCCATAGGAGGAAACTCAAAATTCATTATGCTTTCTCTATTTTTTAATATGTACATTTTTTCCCAAGTGAATAACTCCAATGGGTTGTGAAGATGTTTCAGTAGTTTAATTCCCAGTTTTATTTCATGGTTTTTGGTACAAAAGTAAGCTGCTACTGCTGATTTATCCACGTGTTTAAATGGAATATTCCTAAAATGTTCTTTCCTCCAAATTTCCAATTTTTTTTTTTTTGTTTTGCCTATGTAGCTCTGTTCACAATCTGCACATTTTATTTCGTAAATTCCTGATTTCTGTTCTGTTGGTATGGAGTCTTTTACTGTTGCAGCCACTCCATTGTCAACAGCTTCGTAAGTACAATATTTACATTTTAATGTTTATTCTATTTTACCTGTTGGTCAATAATTTCCCTAAATATTTAACAGATGTACATAAATGTAAAGTGTGTCAAATACAAAGAGGCTACAGCTGTAAATAATGTCCACTGGAGAAATTTTACCTGAGCCTGTTGTTAAAGAGCAATTAAAATGGTTTTTGAGATATTATGAGACAGCAGATAACCATTGAAGTTATATTTATATCCCTATTTGCATTTCAAATATCATTTGAGCTGTCTTCACTAAATATTACTGCAATGTCATATGCATATGGAATAATGCATCCAAAACAGTTTTATAACTTAATTTCTAATTAGTCATTTATGTAGAATAAAACTCTTAGGACAGTTCCTTGTGATATGCCCATATTTATTTATATTATGAATATTACCAAATTGGTAATTAATTTTTGTTGATTGCAACCTATTTGTTATATAAATTTAAATAACTTTCGAGCAACTGTTCTATTGATTCCTAGAAAACAGAGATTATAAAATATCTCATTATTTAGGTGCCAAAGGCTTTTAGAATATCTAGGATTACAGCTATATTTATTTCCAATATCTAATTCTTGAATGATTTTGGAGGTCACATTCATTAAAGTACCATCCATACTCAAATTGTTATAAAAGTCATATTGACTTTTATTCAGAAACATATACTTCTCTAAATAATTTATTTTTCAGTTTTTCATATATTTTTTGGAAGACCATGGACAGAGAAGGCAGTAAGGAAAATGATCTGCATTTATTTAAATTCTTTTTATCCACATTTATGTAAAGGCACTGCTATGGCAAAACTTAAGGATGATTTTTGTTGTTGATTTGATTTAATTATGGATGCTCTTTAACAGCTCAGATCATCAGCATCCCATTCAATTCAGGGTGTGAAACGGTCAACAAATTTTGCTCAGAGGCCTCTTCTTTCAGGTTCTTTGTTGTGCCGTAAATGTACGACATGGGACCCACAGCTTTACTTCCCTTCTGAAGGAAGCCATACTTAGGATTTTTATGCCCGAAAAAATCCATCGATCCTGGCCGGGTTTGGATCTTGGGCTTAGAGGGTACCACTACACCACCGGGACCGACGTTTAAGGATGATGGAAATACTCCTTGAGATGTGCATAAATTAAATATGTGTATCAGTGATTTTGATAGGCTTGATTATTATTTCTAAACTGTTATTGGTAATGTCAACTATATCAGGAGCCACATTATATTTTGAACCTTTAACAATGGAGTAACTTCATTTTCAGTCATAGGAAACACAAACATAGATGAGATACAATTAGAATTTTTTGAGTTATTAGTTTAAAGAGAGGCTTGCTAATTTAGACATGTTGTGCATCATTCTTGTAAAATGCTCACAAATCCAATGGCAATATCTTTCAGATTTTTATTTTTAAAACTATTCTTCTGATTTGGTATTTGAAAGAGTATTTTTTTAATTCTATAACTATTTCTATGACATGCCCATATGTATTTGTTATGTGTTATATTCATTATAATGTATGCTTTTTTTAATTATCATTTATTGTTGCTTTGATTGCATTGGTCTTCTTGTCACATATGTAGATGGGACATGAATTTTATAGGTTATCTGCAGTTATGAATGGAATGGAATGAAATGAAATGCATCAACGTTGGTGCAAATGAGCTCAGAGTCCTTGGTGTCTTAAAGCTATATGGCATTCATCTTCTCAGGGTATGGAAAAACTCCATAAAACCTCACCAAGAGGTTACAGCTTGACCAGTCAGGGATTTGAACCTAGGACCTCCAGAATAGTAGCAAATGCTACCACCAGACCATCAGGCATCAACATACATCTTGCATGACCAAATACCTGAATAAATGCTACAAATTAAGGCCAAATTGGAATTACAATTATTAATGCTATATTTAACTTATGATAATAAATAATAATACATAGCTTGGTACAACAAAATTATACTCACTCGAGCAAAGTCATAAGCGTATCGGTAAATGCTCTTGAAAGTAACTTGGTCATTGAGTAGTGACCGGAGGTAGTCTAATTTACTTTGCAGTTTTGCAATGCTGTCACACCTGCCAAAGGAAAAGCAAAATACTCACATATGTATTAAATGGCAAAAGTTTTGTTCAATTCCATTTTTATGAACAATATAAAACTAAATACATCTATTTAAGACAAATATAGCACAACGTTTTTAGCCACATGAATTTTATTTTTTATTATTACATAAAAATTAGATGACACCATGGTCAAATAGTTAGACTGCTCGCATTCCAAAAAGGCAGCCTGGGTTTGATCCTAGTGGCTATAAGTGGAACTGTGGCAGATAAAGTGGCATCTGGGCAGGTTTTCTCTGGGTACTCTGGTTTCCTCTGTCATTCATTCCACCATTGCTCCATCATCATCTCATCTCCATCTTCATTATTTACTTAAATGAGGTCCATTGATTCTTGATTGCACACTATGGACTGTTACTGCCCTCTGCTGTTCATGTGCAGAATTTTAATGCTTGACCAGCAAGTGAGCTGGCATTTGAATTCATTCACCCAGTCACAAAAGAAACATGCATCAGGCAGAGAAAATTATAATAAAAAAAGATTATGCTTAGCTTTAAAACAAAAATTAATGCTAGATCCTATTAGAACAATAGCAAGTTTAAGCATAACTTAAATACTACAAAGTAAGTATAACACACTTTTTGAATATATTTACAATATTTTTCACTTCAGCATTAATGTGGTGTAATATTAATAATTTGGTGGGTCATAAAAAATTGCTTAAATTTTTTAATATCAGTGAAAGGAATGGGGTTTGTGCACTCAGTGTGTGTCATTGATAATCTATAAGGTAGACATTCTTGAACAAACTTCCACTTTTTTATGTTTGGTGTTAGCCCATTAACTCAACTTCAACTCTATGAATAGTTCATGTACTCTTGACTGACTTCAAAGCTGAAGTAATGACAATTTAATTCAGTGGAATATTTTTTATCTAGGATATTTGTTACAAGAACCTTGACAAGAAATATGCACAAAAAATTCAGAACTTAATTTTCAGGAATGGCAATGCCAATGACCAGTAGAAAAATCATTAAAAAATATATACATAATTTTCTGAGCTGCAGGTTCAACATTGCTCCAAGGTTCAACCTGCAGAAAGGAAACAGAAAATTGTAGCATGTCCTTGTGAGAAAAAAAGTAAGCAATATCATGCTTCCATTTGAATGTTGCTTTAAGTTCTTTAATATGAGGATAAGTCAGTAAGGTCGGTCTTACAGTTCAAGCTTAAAGCCCTAGCTTGATTAAACTTTCTTACATTACAACCTTTAGCTTTGGTAACCTGAACATTGAGTTGTCAAGTTGGTTGAAGATGCAGATGATGTCTCTTCAAAACTGGTCCCACCTCATTTAAAAGTAAGTGAAGCACAAGAATGTGTTAGACAACAGATTGGTTAGAATTTACATTTAAAATCTTCACTGTGCGAGTTCCAACAGAATTTTTATAAAATTTCTAAATTGAACCTGAATATTGTTTGATACAGCTGAAGTTGGTTATGCATGGGCAGGAGCAGTTAATTCAATTTTTGTCTTTTTTTGTTGTTAATTTGTTTTGTTTATTGTTTACAATTTTGCTAAGTTAAGAAAATAAAGTGTAGGGCTATAACATATTTATTTCAGAAATGAGCGAGAAAAAAAAAAAGGATAGCAAATTTTACAACTGGACAAATTACCAAAGTGCTACAGACTGTTAAACAATACAGACACACAGTAGAAGTCTGACAAAATCTTATGGCAAAAGAACACTCAGATTTAGGAGGAAATTTCAAGAGAGTTCAATGCCAACAGTGCTACTGTTTTCAGGAATGCAGGAGCTCTAAAAAAGTATAACAAATGAAGAAAAACTATCAAAAAAAAGTACAGTGATGAAAAATGTGCAATATATGGTGTAGATAGAGGACCCAATATACCTTCATCAATAACATAACTTGATGAGAAATCATGGCACTTATTGGAATAGAAGTCAATGGCCTTCATTGAAGGAAATTTCACAAATCTTTCTATGAACAATGCCGCAGAAATCGCCTGTTGTGTATAACCTCAAAGTAAGAGGAAACATTATTTCAGTCGATAAAGCCTTGTTCCTGAAATAATTAAGATCGCTATTAAACAACAGTTTTAATTCTTTTCTAAAATATGATTTATGCATTACTATTATCAGCATGTCCATGTTTTATTTTGTCTCCAATGATTTCCAATATCATATATGCTGTTTAATCTCTCATAGAATTCAGAACCGCTCCATAGATTAAAATAATCAGAATGTGTTCTAAAGTTCTTGGTAGCATTCTTTGAGATATTCAGATTAAGCTCCAAACTAAACTTAAGCCTGAACTGTAATATTCCGCCTAAGTGATGTAGAGTGCTGCATGTTTGAATGAGGTACCTGAGGCTATTATTACTAGATAGCAGCATTAGTCTGGTGGCAATTGGTGACATTAAACTCATGACAATCAATGTTTATAATTTCAAAACAGCAGTTGCAAGATGGTGGCAACTCTGAATGAATGTACAAACCTTGAGCAGCATCAGTTGTATGCTTTTTTTGTGGGCAAAAAGTATGGAATCAAAGAATATTCCAAAAGAAGTTTTTTTCCATCTACGGAGAGAATTACCCATCATGTCAGTGCAGAAATTTTCTGAAGGACAAATATATATTGAAGATGAACACTGTGTTGGCCAGTCAACAGAGATTGCCACAGAAGTAAATTTGCAACAAGTTAAAGACTTAATCCAAGTAGCAGAAGAGTAACTAGACACTATAACCGCTGCTATTGGTTGTTCACATGGCATGGCCAACCTCAAATTCATGACAGGTTAAGTTTTCACAAAGTCTGTGCTGCAAATGCTGAACCCATAACACAAAACGCAAAGAATAGGTCTGGCATTACAACATTTCAAATGCTACCATGATGGACATTACATGCTAGCCCAGACTGTCATAGGTGATGAGTTTTGGGTTTGCCATTATCAGCCAGATACGAAGTAGGCATCAGTGCATGGAAAAATCCTGCATCACCTGAGAGGAAAAACAAAGTTTAAAGTGATATCATCTGTAGGGAAATTCATGCTCGTTCTTCTGTAACCACAAAGGCATACTGCTTACCACATTCCAGTCCCCAGGACAAACTGTAACTGAATTCTACTGTAACATCCTTAGGAAACTTTGTAAGGCCATTAAACAGAAGCAATCAGAACTTCTGACCAAAGGCATGTTGCTCTTGCAGGACAATGCACATCCTTATACTGCCAACAAGAAAATGAGATGCTGCAAAATGTCAAGAGGGAAGCTCTTATATATAGCCCCATCGTGCTCCAAGCAAAGCAACTTCCATTTATTTGGCCTTCTGAAATATCTTTCAGATGAACATTTTCCCAATCATAAGGCTGTAGAAAGGGAAGTCTGGTTCTGTCAGCAGCTCAAAGAATTTTATGCTGCTAGATTTCAGGTGGTTGTGAAATGGTGGGACAAGTATCTCACAGTACTGGAAGATTATGTTGAGAAATAAAAGTATTTTTCAAACCAGTGCTGTTATTTAAGTTCTATATCCAAATGTAACGTAATGACATACCCTTGTATCTTAACAGATGAAATATATTAATAATTCACAGAATATATTGTGACTGGAAGATTATGTTGAGAAATAAAAGTATTTTTCAAACCAATACTCTTATTTAAGTTCTATATCCAAATGTAACTTAATGACATACCCTTGTATTTTATCAGATGAAATATATTAGTAATTCATCAGCATATATTGTGACAGAATTACTGAAAATTAAAATACTATTAAATAAATATTATATATGCGAAATCTCTTTAAAAATATTTGTATATGGAATGCTCTGAATACAGAATGAACATGAACCAGTTCATGTAGAAACCCCCCTTCACACAATGCAAAATCTACACCCCAGGAGGTAATGTTTAAAAATATTACCTGCCATTGTAAATGCAAGTGCCTGAAAATAAAAAGTGAATTAAGAAGTGTTATGCAGTGACAAATTGAGTTGACCACTCATCTTCAGTAGCTGAAGTAACCCATGCTCTCAACTATGGCATAGGGCCTATATTATGAACACCCAGCTGGTAGCATAGTGATAGAAGTGTGAAATAACGTTTTACAAGGTATCTGGAGTTGCTGGTACAGAGTCCAAACAATGGGGATTCAGGATCCTAAGAGCAGATAATTATCCTGTCATGGTATAGACTGGTGCTGATGATGATGGTGATAGGAGTAGAACTAAATCCTGGCCCAGAAACAGAACAAATGGGAATGCTGAAATGTATCACTTAAGACTTAATAATATAAAAGGAATGGAAAAGAGAAACAAAAAATATGTGGAAAAATTCATGAAATCAGGCAAATGCTGGGTAAATTCAAAGGATAAATGCGAAGAGAATTAACAGAATGCAATCGTTAAGCGAAATATTTTAGAAAGTAGAATAATACAAAAGAAAAATTAACATCATTGTATTTGAAGTTCAAGAGTATGGTAACAAATTGAATAGATATTTTAAGACAAATTAGGCATTTAACTTGATGATTGGGAAATTGACATTTTTAGAGCAGAAGAAAAGGGCAGAACCCAAGGCCCATTAATGGTAAAACTTGTAACAATGAATATTAAATAGTTAATTCTCTCAAATACAAGAAAGCTAAAAGATTCAAGAAAGGTACTGAATCAGAAATGAGAAGTTTACTACTAAGAATGACTAACAAATAATGCAGCAGTCAAAGGAGAAAAAGCCTTTGCTCGTGGCTTAGACTTTTATCAGCAGATTGAAAGACACATAGAGAATAGAGCCATGTCAATGGAGCCTACGGAAAGAGCAGTGAATAAAATAAAGAAACCAATATTCTTAGGGAAAATATAGGAATGAAGGAGTGGTCTAATTTACCAAGGAGTATTATGAGGAAAAAGATCATGAATATAAAATCAAATTTCAATATTAATTCAATTTGAAATCTTATACATTGAAGCACGCATTAATAATCTCTTATGAGTGTAAATATTTAGAACACTCTTTATGATTTCATTTATTGGAGATTTACTCAGTGCATGTTTTGTGGACATTTGTCTACATCCTGAGCTGTGAAACAATAGTATTAACTCAGAAGAACAAGAATTCCTTAACAAAGGCATTGACAAATTTGTAGGTTTCTCATGCAATATGGATGAGTATATAATTTATTAGAGTTGGCAATGGATCATTTAAACACAACAGAAAACAATTTCATTTTAAAAATACTGGAAAAAAATTCTACAGGAAGTTAAAAATAATAACTTTGGCCCAACATCTTATCAAAAACTAAGGCTCTGAATAAAAAAGACATGATTTACACAAAGGCTGATAAGGACAACAAAATTGTTATTTTAGATAAAGAAGATACAAGCAAAGGATGCAACATTTATTAAAAAGTGAGGAATTTGTCAAAGTTAAATCAGACCTATTGAATAAATTAATTAAATCACAGAAGAAGCCTTGAAAAATAGTACCCTGATTCCAAAAAGAGAACAATAAAAAATTAAGATGCACAACCCCTTTTTAGCCGAGATACATGGCCTTCCAAAGATCCACAAACCTGGAAGAAGTATGAGCATTGAATAATACATTGAATTCACTAAGTTGTGCTTAAATCAAGTATTTTTTTATTTTTGAGGGCAAACTCTTTAAACAGAAAACAGGATGATGGGCAGTCCATATCACCTTTCTTAGTCAAATTATTCATGAGTTATTTTGAGATGCATATCACTAAGGCTTCCACACTTTTAAGGTTTGGCACAGATATGTAGATGATGTTCATCATTATAAGATGTTGAAGATGTGTTAAGATCTTTAAACTTGCAAGATCCTACAATTAAGTTCACTGTCAAAATGGAAACAGATATGTTGTCATTTTTAGATCTGAAGTTAATAAAATGTAATAATAAACTTGAATTTGGCATCTACAGCAAGGACAGCATACAGACAATTAAACTAAAGCCCATGGATTCAATCCTAGATTGCATAAAGAAGCACCATTCAACAGCCTGACATACAGACTAGTAAATATACCACTGAACAAAGAAGAATACAAGAATGAATATCTACACATAATAAAAGCCACTAAATAAAATGGGTTCAGCAAATAGATTAATAAAAAAAGTAAAATATTCCAGAAACAAAAAAGAATAAAACAAATAACTTTTAGTGATTTAGCACAGAAAAAAAGCTTAAAAACTTCACTTACCATGAGCCAATAAGAAATTTCAAAAAAATTTGAAGCAGTACGGTATCATCTTAGCACCTCAACTGATACAAAGTAAAATTTTTTATTGAAATTAAAGGAATATTAGAGAAATATTCATTACAAACAAATAGAAAAAGGGATCAAGTTATTAAATATGGTTCAACAATCAAAAGAAATTGAAGATATGGGAAAGGATTTACATAAAAAGCATAAGAAAACTTTAATGAATTTCCACATCCCTGAAGCTGACAGTTTTTTATTCAAGCTTCTCACAAGACCACCGGAGTCAACTCAGATATCTACCAGCCCAACTTCTACGAATGATCCAACAGTTAAATATACATTTAATTTCGTGTCGGAACCAATACAGTGAAGTGACTACTATGTTCTTAATTATCTAGTGAGTTGATGTGATAAACTTGTGCTTCACTTACTGTTGAATTATGCAAAACTAGTTTCGCATGCTTTTACCTGCATCCTCAGTTGCAAGTCGACTGTTGGCTTTGTTGTTGGTTGGCTGGACTTGGCGTAGCTCTTGTGGACATTTTATGAACTTCTGGATTAATTTGTCTTCTGTTGGAATCTCAAAGCTCATAACCTTATCCTCATATTTTTATATAAATTTTTTTCCATATTCCCAGCTCAATGGATCGATCTAGGAATTTCAATAATTTCACTCCCATTTCTATATCATGTTTATCTCTCCAAAGTGATGTGCATCCTGTGATTTCTCTATCTGATTGTACCTTATGTTTCTTCAGTGTTCCTTCAGCCTGATTCCAATGCTTCTTTTTGTTTTTCCAATATATACTTTGTTACATTCTGAATAGTTGATTTTGTATATTCCTGGCTCCTTCTCCTCCTATTCTATCATTATCACCAGAATTGAGCAGATTTTTTAGGCTAAACTTGTTCACAGATAATTAAGATCCAACAGTTGTTTAACAACTGAGGAAGTGGACGAGGGTCCATAAAACATGTTCTGAGTAAATCTCCAGTAAGTGAAACCATAAAGAGTGTTCTAAATACTTAGACTCCGAAGAGATTGTTAAATCAAATGTAGCTTTAAAGAAATTATCATTAATTTTGATCCATCTGCAGTGCCTCAGTAGTAAAAACAAGTGTTAAACACTATTCAAAATGAATAAATAAATAAAAATTAATTTTGATGTACATAAATATTTTAGGCTAGCTTAGGTTATACTTTTGTAAGTTTTTAGGTTAGCATTTATTTGCTCTCTTCATTTTTTCATCTTTTTTCACCACAATACAAACAAGGAGGACATAACTAGAAATATTAATTGGAACTTGCTCAGTGAAACTAATCATATAATTGAGATCACTGTATAATTGAGTTGAACTACACATTCTTATTGCTCCACTTGTTTACAGTATGTAGAACCAGTTTCACGAACTCTTTGTCCACATCATCAGCTAACCGTTGACTGCTGAATAATTTGTCATGCTGTGGGAGTGTGTATACTGCTCTGGTAGAGGTGTGATGAACTCAAAGTTTATGTTTTCATCCCAGTAAGTGTCAAAGTTCATTAAACTGTCTTTGTATTTGTATATTTAGATTTTCTCTTATGTTGCTAATTCTGTAGGTCCTTGTGCTGATTTTAATAATTTTGCTTTATTCAATATGTCGTGGTTTTTTTGCCCAGAAACGAGATGCTACTAATGACTTCTCCAGTTGCTTGTTTTTTGTTCTTTTAACCATGTGCATTTTGTTTTTCTTTGTTTTTCCAATGTAGATTTTTTCATTCTGCACAACTTATTTTGTAAATATCTGCTTTTTTTCTCCTCTGGTATACTGTTATTAACATTGTCTATAGGAGATTTTTAACATGAAATATGTTTACAGGTGGTAACCTAATATTAAAATCTTTAAGAATATTCTGAATTTTTTTTGTAGCCCATGGATGATGTGTGAAAATATCTACATTAGAAAAACAAAGAGAAATATAGACACAAGGTTAAAAGAACATTTCAGGAAAATAAAATACAAGCAACTGGAGAAATCAGCAGAGCATCTCATTTCTGGAATAAAAGCTTTGACATATTGAATAAAGCAAAATTATTAAAATCGGTTCAAAGACCTATAGAATTAGCAACATGGGAGAAAATCTACATTTACAAATGCAAAGACAGTTTATTGCACTTCAGACTTCTGAGGATGAAAACATAAATTTAAGTTCATCACATCTTCACCCGAGCAGATTACCATATTCCCACTGCATAACGAATTATCCAGTAGCGACAGTTAGCTGATAATGCAGACAAAGGGTTCGTGAAACCAATTCTACATATTATAAACAAGTGGACAATAAGAGTGCATAGTTTGACTCAAACATACAATGATCTCAATTAAAGGAGGACATTCTTTTTAACTGAGAGAGGTCTAGATGTGGCATATGCATTGTTTTGATTGTTGAAGTGTGTAAATTTATTACTGGGGTAAAGAATGAGTTAAGAAGAATGACAGTTGGGAGTGATTGGTTGTTAGGAATTTCTGGAAACATGTCTTGTGCTTTAAACTAATTGGTGGTTGGGAGTTCCCACATTTATGTAGCAAGCCATGGGCAATTTTACAAAATGTTGGGAATAGACCATCAAATAAGCAGGATGTAGCATGAGTCACACCTTACCCCAGCCCAGAAATGTGCATAGTTGAATGCGATATTGTAAAATCAGATATGTAATAAATGTAACACTCACTTATTCGCTCACTCACCTGGAAGAATATAATAAAGCTCATTATATAATTTAAGAGTTTTGCTTTAACAACACAATTCCTCTAAATTTACTCCAAGATATTTATAATGTTCTATTTGGTGAAACTTCATAAGGCTATGTCTTCACGATGTCACTATTGTAATATTTGTAGATAAAGGAATCAGAGTCATGACAATATTTGGACTAGTATCTTCACACTGTATGTAAAACACCTCTTCATTATGAAAATAATTTGATTCTGCCATGGAACAGTTCTATTGGTTCCATATTCTTCCCTAAAATCAATGTCACAGTCTTAATGTAATACTCCAAGGGTCTGTGAATTAGCTGAATAATGAACTCCATAATAATTTTCAACACGATGTCACCTGCCACATCTTCAATGTCAACAAAGCCAAAATGGTTTCCTTCTTTGAAGATTCTTAATCACTAAAGGACTCTTTAGCCTTCAAGCCTCCAAGGTCGCTTGAATTTACCAGAATTGACTTCTTCTTATGCAATACACTGAAAGGGATTTTTTTTTTTGATTGAGTTATTTATGGACGCTCTATAACATCTCAGGTCATCAGAGTCCCATTCAACTCAGGGCGTGAAACAGCCGACTAATTTTGCTCAGAGGCCTCTCCTTCAGGCTTGAGGTTCTTTTTCGTGCCTTAAATGTACGGACACGGAACCTACGACTTTATTCCCTTCTGAAGGAAGCCATACTTACGATTTTTATGCCCGAAAAAATCCATCGGTCCTGGCTGAGTTAGAACCCGTGATCTTGGGTTTAGGAGGTAAGTATGGTAACCACTACACCACCAGGACCGACACTGAAAGGGAAAATGTATTGCAACAAGCCATCAATTTTCATCAAACTACAAGTAAAAATTTGGCAGGAAACTGAAGCTGTGACTCCTGATTTGTTGGCAAATACCTTCCTTAGCATAGGGATATATGTGCAGGCATGCCTTGATGATAACTGCAACCACTTTCAATGCTTATTATAGGATCATCAGGCCTGTCATACACTAAAGTATGTCTGTCAATCGCTGCTGAATTAAATTCATTAGTTTAGAAGTTATGAGGGAAAATGAAGTGCAAAGAGTGAATGCAACATCCCATATTAATCTAAAAAGTATCATATTAAAGCCAATAAGGAAATAGCTAATACATTATAAAAAATGTAATATATCAAGTAATTCTTAACTAATGAAGAGTAGTGGTTAAAACAAATGGAGAAACAATTATCATTATACTAAGTATTAATATTTTACTCCGATAATTCATTATACCAATGGCATTTTAGTAAATTTTAAGCAACACAAAAGGCATCTTAAGAAGTTTGTGTCAAAACCTACATGAATGGATGAATTAAGCCAATTATGTCCCATCCAGGGCTAGGGCCTCTGCAAATGGGGGGTTCATTGATTTCTCATATGGTGCGTTAGTCCATATGAGTTATTGTCCCTATGAGTTTGTTCAGTTTATAGTGTTTCTTATTTTACAAGTTTAATACCAATTTAACTAGAAGTTTGAAGTACTGAGTCTATTTAGTTTTTGTGTCATAAGTTTGGCATCTGTCAGTTTTTAGTAACAGATAAAAAAACTGACAGAACAATTAAATAAATAAGAAGACTCAACAGCGGTATGCAGAACTATAGCACTTGAACATTTACACAATCAATTCCCTGAAACAGAGTGGCTTAGAATTACACACATGGATCTGCAGACAAACAGAGAAATGTTGGAGGTGGTATATATTGGAAATATTTCTCGCTTTATTTCACACTGCCTAGACAATCCACAAGTTATGAGGGTGAAATGGCAGCAATACGAGCGTTGGAACAGACATACCATGATAGGACTGATATAAAAGAAAATAAAGTAGTGATTCTTACAGACTCAGCTTCAGCTATACAAGCTATAGAATGATATGATAGTTCAAATGAATCTTACAATGTAAGGGACATGAGATCTTATTATAGATTACTCCAAACAAAATTTCAACAAATAATACTACTGTGGAACCAGCACATGTGCGAGTGATAGGTAACGAGAATGCAGACTTTCTGGCCAAAAAGGGGGCAGTGCTATATTCAAAACCAATAAAGCCCTGTGGATTAAATGTAAAATTAAATAATATCAAAACACCATAGAACAAAAATATCAACATAATATTGAAGTGGAAATATCTAATAAAAATTATTCTAATATAAAAGATACAGTGCAAAAAATACAAAATCTATCAAGGAAGGAAGCAGTTGCTCATTTTAGACTGGCCACTGGACATGACTGTCTGGCGGAACATCTACACGATTTGGTTTGATGAATGATAACACATGTAAGATCTGCAATACTGACAAGATTCTAAATGGAGAACATCTATTGGAATGCACAGAACTGATGAAAGCTGCACCTGACGGGAAAATACACAAATTATATTGGCTGGCCAGGGAAAAATTGATGGATCAAAATCCTGCACATTAGAACCAACAACAACAGTTTGGCATCACTTTCACTATTGGCTTCGGTTGTTCTCTTCTTTCTGCAGCTCTGTTCCTAGGCTCTTCCAGGTACTGTGGTTCTGTGCTATGCTTGTCCAGTGTGGCCAAATTGCTTTTCTGAAGGAGTTTTTTTTAATAGTGTTTAATGCCCATTTTACTACTGAGGAACTAGAGATGGTATTGAAGGAGTCTGCCCACCTCATTCTCAGTCTCCCTCTTCCTCTCCTACCAATATGTAGATTTCATATCGTAGCTATATGTCCCCACCTGCTGCTTGGTAGCCTTGCTACATGTCCGCACCATTACCGCTTCAGGCTTTTGCACAATGAGCCACATCGTTTAGTCCCAACATCTTTCTTAACTCCACAGATAATATTTTATCCATAAGGGATATCATTAGAACTTTTTGCTCTATTTCACATTGATAGATGCCAATATTATTCTTTTCCACTTCTGTCAGGGTCCAAGTTTGGTATCCATATAATAGTGTTGGGAATATGTATGAGTCCAGCATGTCTAATCTCAGTTTTCTGTCAAAGTATTGTCCATCAGTATGAATTTCAATGACCAGAATGTTCTCCATGCTGATGAAATTCTTTTGTCGATTTCTTTGACCATATAATGCTGAAGGCAACTATTTGTCCTAAGTAGACATACTCTGTTATGTATTTTAGTGTTGAGTTGATTCTAATGGGTGTTACTTGGCTGTTTGTTATGATCTGTGTTTTTTCTATGTTCATAGATAGACCAGCAAATTTACTGTGCTTGTTGAGATCTTGTAGTATTCTTTGAGGGCTCTCTGCTGATCTAACAAATAGGACTATGTCATCTGCAAATCTTAGGCTTGTGAGTTTGTAGCTATTTATGTTAATTCCAAATCTGCTTCATTTTATTTTGCGGAATATTTCCTCTAATATGCTTGTGAAAAGTTTCGAGGAAATTGGGTCTCCTTGTCTTACCCTTCTGCCTAGTTTGAAGGGCTGTCCTTTCTTATCTGTTACTACTTTCACATATGATTCATTGTACTTATGTATTTTCGTTCAATTCCTTGTCTTGATAGTGTCTGGATCATACTTTGGTGTCAAAACCTACATACTAAATATTAAATAAATTATATTGAAACATTAAATAAAAATCCAATTTCTTAAATAATTTACAAATATTTTTGCAAAATTTTAAGTTTAAATTTTAGAGACATATTGCATGAGTGACAATGAGTAAAAAAACAAATGAAAATAATAAGAATAAAATGTAAACTGACTGTAGGTCCTGTAAACCACGAAGCCATTCTTGCTGTGTAAAGAATCCCATCTGTCGAGCATTCATCTTCCATGCAAGCACCAGCATCACTACATTTTCGGGCTCTACACCTATATCTTCACAAAATTTTTCCATTCCTTCTGGACCTGTATTGCATAACCACATATTATTTCATATTCATTAACAACTAGTCCATAAAAACACACAATTATGTTTCTATTGCATTAGTTTTAACTTACCTAAGGTATCTGGATCATCGGGTGATGTGTATTCTCGAAACCAAGCAGTACATCGTTTGTGGCTAAATGATGAATTGTCGTCTGATTTTGAAAATCGTCTTGTGCTACAAAGAAAAAGAATTAACATTTCAGGGTTTTTCATTTCCAAATTAAATTTTTACAATCCTGTAATTTTCTAAACTGAAGATTACAAAATAACTTGATTACAGAGGTTATGTTTACAGATCTACTAAAAAGATTCAATATAAGAGCTCAAATGGATCTGCATTCACCTGGTCATAGTTCATGGAAACAAAGAGCAGGTAATTTTAAAAAATTTCTCCCATATATAACAAACAATTTCAATAAATCAATGCTGTTCCTGCCCTAAATCACATAGTCTTGTTCTCCATCCTAACAGAAAAGCTCTTGGCCAACTACTGAAGTTGTGATGTAGGATTTGGCATGGGACCATTTGCACAGTCTATTAATAACATAGGTTAATCTGTCTTACCACAAAGGAGTGGGAGAAAGATGGGGGAAGAGGATGACAAAATATTTTCACTTTATTTTCTTTCCCACAGTTAAAAACCATGTTAAATAACTCCAATATATGTATTTATTATAAAGTAAAAGAAAATATTGTTAGTGCTTTTAAAATAAATAAGGATGAAAGACAAAGGAAATCTAAACTTCAGGTAAACAAAAGAAAAAACAGCAGCATGTACATGAATTAAGTTGGAGGGTAATCTTAAACTCCTGAATAAAAGAGAATGATAGAAGTGGTTAGTGGTTTATATAATTGTAACTATATATATATATATATATATATATATATATAATAGTAATGATTCAGAGTTGCAAAACTATTGTGAAAAGCAAGCAATATATGCCATGCTATATTCATTTTTATTACTATCTTGAGGTAGCTTCTGATAAAAGGAGTATTTCTATAAAATAACATTATTTCTGCATTTAATTAAATATATATTGTATGCTTTACACAATAGATAAAATAAAATGTCATCTGCAAAACAAGTAACTGTAACCTTTGGGATCATATGCAGCAGATATAACAACAGTATTTTAATGACCAGAACCTAAATAGTTCACTCTGAGGTGAGAAGACAAGAGTATTATTAAATAGAACATAATACATTCATTCATTTAAGAACTTTCAAAAAATAAGACATTTTTAAAAAATTCTGTTGGAACTTACACAGAGAAGCTTGTTAAATATAATTATAAGTAATCTGTCATCTAACACACTCTTATGCTTCACTTACTTTTAAATACAGTGGGACCGGTTTCAAAGAGACATCCTCTTCATCTTCAACCAACTTGATGACTGGTATGAGAAACTAACATCTATGAGGACCTGTGGCTCAGTCCTTTGGTGTTTTTTCTTTAGAAAAAACTTTAAGTACTTAAAGTACAAACAGATTGATAGGTTAGTAGCGACACACCATTTTTGGAAAGATAATCACAACATAAAAAGAGAAATAAAGTTACTAAAAGAAGCACACGGATGTACAGAATTGAACACATGGGAGAAGATTTACATTCATAAACACAGGGATCATCTTATGAATTTCGATATTATAGGAGAATGTAATACCAATTTCTCCAGTTTATAAAGAAAAAACACCACCAGGACGGAGCCACAGGTCCTCATAGATGTTAGTTTCTCATACCAGTCGTCAAGTTGGTTGAAGATGGAGAGGATGTCTCTTCAAAACTGGTCCCACCACATTTAAAAGTAAGCAAAGCTCTTATGCTTTGCTTACTTTTAGATATGTGTTAGATGACAGATTAATTATAATTTACATAGAACACAATAGTTCATAGAAAGTATAGGGAGGTTATGAGATATGGGCTACCTGAGCACTTATTTCAGTAAGCAGCCTCGCTTTGCCAACCCACCTACTCAAATAATTCACTCTCTAATGGACCATGATCTTACTCTTTAGAACAGAATAGAATATTTATTTCGAACTTGCATTGCAAGGAGGTATAACAATTATTTTTAACATTTCTTGTGTATTGACTATTTAACAATTTGTACTCCCTATATCTCCCTTCACTAGTCTGATTGCTGCATTTCCTAGGCCCAATAAACTCAAACGCTTGGTTACCAAGCTGTAGGGCCCTTCCTACTATTTCCAATCTACCCCCTCACACTCTACACATTCTTCACTATCTTGCTTACTAATTTTTCTCATCCATTTAGCTCTCACTTTACCTATACTGATTTCCACCATCCCTTTTCTTGCTTTAACATTCACATCTTTTTTCCCAAAATTTCCTTTGTTGAATTAAACTATTTTCGCATTTCCAACTTCTAAAAACTTGGTTTCCTTATAATTCAGTAATATATGGCAATTATTACCTTGTTGACTACATAATGGGCATTTATCCAGCTTCCCATTACTCTTAAACCCTTCAATTTCATAGCTCCTGTTCTCACCCATGCAAAATTTTCTCTTGCTGATTTATCACAAATTTCAACATAGTTTTTCCCTATTCCAAACTTTTATCATTTCTCTATATGCGCTAAATGACGTTTTCAGTTTAAAAGTAGCCAATAGTTCTTGCCTTTAAATGTCTTCAATTCTTAATCTAACATCTTTCCAAAGCCCCCTTTCTAATTCTCCCCGGGCCCTCCACATGTCTCCAAAAACCAATTTTTTCCAGATTTTCTTTTATCTTGTTCAGCCAAGTAACACTACTCTTTAAGAATTTCCAAATATCCTCTACAAGTACTAAGCAATCTCATATAAAAATTAAAAATAAAAAGAATATAACCCTCTTGAACAGTAAATAGTAGCCTTGTCCTACCTGACCATATAAAATTAATTTATCTAAACAGCATTTAGCTTAGTGAAAATATAACCAAAAGATAGAACAAAAAATTATTGAACGTTCTTTACACTTACATTAAAGATTTTTATTTTATTTTAAACAGTGTCAAAATATATCAGTCATTCTAACAAAATATTTGGAACAGGAACATGTCTTATGATCTCAGTTGTAACAGAGATGATCATTCAATTAGCAGTGAAAAGACTGGAAGATATTTACATGTAACATATAAGGAGGTAAAAGAGGAATTGCTTGGAAAATGCTTTGGTTAATCAAATTCAGAAACTGTTCATTTTGTAAAAAATTACAAAAATTGTAAATGGTTATCACTGGAGGATTTTTCTCTCCATATCCCAGTTCTAAAAACAACCAATTGCAAGTACTTAACGTCAAAGCTTCTATCCACTTAATTTTATTTCGAACTATTAGATGAAATATTATACATACAAGAAAAGAGCTAATGAAATTACTCTAGAAAACACATTTCTGACATATAAAATAAAAATTAATAGATTGGTCAACTCTGTGATAAGATAGGAAAGCTTTGTACAATTAGACATATGTCATTAAGCACTCATTAGTGACAGCTCAATTAAATATTTGAAAATAGATTTTGAACAAAAGAAATAACACCGAACCACATATTACAGTAAGGACATCTTGAATATTTCATGGGATTGAATTCTGAGTGCTCATGTCACAAAATTGGATGTATGTATTACCTGTATTCTCCCTCAGATAACTCTGTAAATAAAGGGATGCCACAAATGAATAGTAACCAAGAACATTTATTACTACTGTTTTAATAAATTAAACAGCTATCTAGCATGTATATGCCTCATTGAAACCCTAACAATAATTGTTAGCAAATGTAACCATTCCGCAAAATTTACTATTACTATTGACACTAAAGTTTAAGTCACCTCACCAGGTTGGTGGCAGCTGGTGGTTTTGTTGGCATTACCTGCTGTTGTGAATTAAAGCTTGCACAATGACAATAATAGAAAATCTGATACTGCATTAAATCCCTCTGAATAACTCTGACCAAATGACCCTAGAAGTTCCAAGTTTATGCTGTTTTCCTACTATAAAATGTTAAAAATATTGAAAAGTCTTCCACTAAACAATAATCAATACTGATGCTAAAACAAATTTCACTATAATTTATTATTATTATTATTATTATTATTATTATTATTATTAATATTTACGCTGGCTGTTCTTATGTGGTAAAATTCTACCAAAAAAATGAATACAGAAAAATTAGTTATGGTATTTGTGAAATTTTTCTCTTGGATAATGGCTTCTTTTATATAGTAATTTTGCAGAATCAGATGTAATTCCTGAGAAAACTTTAAAAATGAAGTGTAACTAAAGAAGGCTAAAAATTCTCTCAATTTAGAGATGGCTTTCTTTTTCCTTGTGCCATCTATAAATTTTTAACTCATTATGACAGTTGTTAGCCACCTAGCTCATAAGTTAATTTTCCTGCTGTTATACGCCCAACCAGACATGCCTTGGAACTTTTTTTGAGAGAGAGAGGTTTTGATAAAATTTTTCATGAAAAATCACTTTTCACTTTCAAAAATTTTTTATTGAATGTTCATTTAATTTTCTTTTATATTTTCTAAAAACTTTTAGAATAATTTTCTACAACGAGAATCAGTCAGAAAATTTTTACACCTGACTGTACTGTTCATAATAGGGAGAAAAGAATTTCACCACCATCTTCACAGTTCTTTGTTAGTCAATAGTGAAAGTTTAAGAAACTAGAATATTGACAGAGAAAATGCATTTGGAGAAATGGAACAATCTTCCAATACAGTTAATTCAGAGTAAGATAATGCATTAAAGTTCAGAGAAAAAATGTGAAAAAATAGGAAGTTATTTATAGAAAATGAGGAAATGAATGAGAGGGATAAACATGTTAAAGAAATGAAATATCAGGAAAATTATTAGAGATGTTTATTTTAATTATGTGGATGAACCTAATATCCTGATACCCCAGTGCTGTGGATATTGAATCAATAAGAAAATCAGCAACTAAACTAAGACAAAATATTGGTAGAAAGATTCATACCTAATAAATACAAATTGTATAGGATAACTATTATTCTGTATACTGTATTTTTTTATAATTAATATTGAATAAACTCATTTTTTCATTCATACTACAAATAAAACAATCAGAAATAAATATATTTGAATGATGTTTTCACAGAATGTCAGTTCACCATTTGTCTGTGAAACCATAATTCCAATGCAAAGAGCACTTCAAATTTTTAATAAATATATTTATTTGGTACAAACGGTGTTACTTTCTGAATGACATAATTTTTTTTCTCTTGAAAATGTCTTATGCTGGAAACCAAATGTATGCATTTTAAAGTGTGACATGCTTTCTTGGTTTACCACCAAGTTGAGTAGGGGGTGCAAGAAAAAAAGAAGAAAAAGCAATCATTCATTTATTATAGCATATAGCAGTGGTTTTCAGCCTTTTTAAGTCTGGGATCTTGAAGGATGAGACTTCTTGAGACATAGAAGTTAAATTACTATAAGTAATATTTATGATGGTTTCATGTACAATAAGCTAGGAAGATCTTGTTGTCCTCCAAGCTTTCAGCCATTGTAACTATGTAGCCTTCTTCAGGGAACTCTTGAAGGAGGACAATATCTTTATTCGACTGATTGCCTATGAACTCATCATAATGATTAGCACTGAGAAAGCTTCAAATCCTGAAAAGTAAATACATTATTCAAAAATAAATTACTCTAATTCAGCAAATGCTTACTTTATTAAAACATTTTGTGCTCATCAGGCTAATGTGATGATTGGGCCTAACATTTCTGTATTAGCTGATGTGGACTGACACGGGTGGCTGGGGTCATTAAGGAACATACTCATGAGCAATCATGGAATCTGGGATTTAATTCCTGCTAGGACTGTTCTCCCTGACTGAGGTTTTAACAGGTTTTCCTCAGTCCTCATAAATGGCAAATGTTAGGGAGGTACCCTAAACTTAGGCTTGGAATTCTTTAATAATAATAATAAAAAAAAAAAACATTTTCCAACTTGTCATTTCATCTCAATATCATCAGTGTCTACTGCCTGTTATGCAACAGCAGTAAAAATGAATGTTAAACACCATTTAAAAACAAAAAGCTGGATATATATGGGTTCAAGTGTGGCTAACATGAGTTGTAAATCTAAGTGTACTTTCATCCTGAGGCAAAGCCGAAAATTCCTTTTCACATAGATATGAAGTGGAGAATGGCAGGGTAATTGTATTGCCCCATCCAAAAGCTCAGGATATTTGACTACTAATGATATTCAAAATGTTTTTATATTTGAATTAAAATTAGTTTAAATGTCAGAATCACGACAGATATCTTAAGGCTGTTTTCTTATTTTTACTAACAATATGTTTAAGCTTTCATAATCTTGAGTCCAATTGAACTCACTTTAATTTTGTGGAAAGTACTTTCATCTCATTATTGAGAGCAAAAAGATGAGTCACTAAAGGGTCACAAAAATTAGAAGGTACATGATGGTTCTCGTATCATTAGGCATGAGAATTAAATTGAATGGTTCCCTTCTATTTCCCCAAACATAATTTGAACTACATTCTTAGCCACAGGGAGGAGAAGTTCCCAATTTATAGAAGTTTTCTTGCTTTGGAAAATACAAATGAGCCAAATATGACCCCATTACCTATGGATCCAGTTACCATACTTCAAACATAACAGATTTTTTCTTGTTAAATCTCATTAACTCTTAAGCAGAAAATTCTTCCCTTTTATTTTTGACATAAGAATATTTGGTTTTTAAGTAACTTTGTATTTTATTTGGTTTCGTGGAAGCATTTGAAAAAACTTCATCATAGTACACACTTGGGTCATCACATCTATTAATCCCAATCCCAAATATCTCGCATAGTACATTTATATTGATATTATTTCTTTCTTTTTGTGTCAGTCACTAAACTAATCAGTATTGACATTTATGTCACAGCTCATAAATGGAGCAAGAACACTTGATTCAAGTTTTACTCTCTTTTCTTTTCCTTCCAAAGCCTTCAATTTAAACCATGTACCAATCTTTATAAATTTGATATGCAGAAAAGTCATTCATTCTAACAACTAAACATTATTATGGCAAAATGTGTACGTTTAGTTTTATTTGGTTGCATAAAAATTTTATATCAATTCTTAATAAAATTAATTCTCAAATTAGGCATACAATTTACTTATGATTGTTCCTGTTATGAAAGTGGGAAAACTTACCAAATAAAATAAGAGACAGGAGAATTTTAAATCTAAAATCAGACTAAATATTATGAATCTTGGAAAATACACTGGCAAAGTGAGACAAAAATGGTTATGGAAGGTGGGCAAGACAAATGGGAACAATAATGTTGACAGTTGCGCTATCTAGGAACTTTTTTTTTAATGGTGTTTAACGCCCATTTAACTACTGTGGCACCACAGGCCACTAGTGATACGTGAAATGAAATGATAAATTGGGAAAGGATTTTTTTTAAGGAAGGAAACGTTCCAGGCCTAAGTTTAGGGTACCTCCCCGGCATTTACCAGTTATGAGGACTGAGGAAAACCTGGAAACCTCAGTCAGGGAGGATGATCCTGGAAGTTCAAGCCCCAGACCTGATGCTCACGAGTCCTTGCCTTAACGACCTTGGCCACCCATGGTACTCTCCACTATTTAGGAGACTATCCACTATCTCCACTATCCCCATTACATGTTTGATCTGGTGTTAATTGTAATGGGGATGGAAGGAAGAATGCAGCTGCATAAAATCAGGATGATTGAGTGAGAAATTTAAATGTTTCAACAATAGCTAAATTACATGTATTTAGAGCATGAAAATGTAAATTGTTTACTTTCATTTTAACAGGTTTACTTGTTTGTAAAAATTGCATGAAATAAATTCAAACTTATGATTTTGAATTAATTGATTCTTGGTCATTACTCCATAAAAAAATAATTACAGAATGTTAACCATTATTTAAAGAGTCACACTATTGCATTTAACTAACAAGAACAAAGAGTAACGAGTGACCACTATAAGATTCACAAGGCACGTGATGTGCGAGTTAAGGAAGTGAATAGTCGATGTCTGATGAATAACTATATTTATTTTTGAATCAAGGAAATTATTAAAATTATATTAGAACTATAAGGAAATAAATCAAGACTAAAGTACCAAAACAGAGACAGATTTATAACACATCTGATTGCAATTCTACAGATAAATTCTTGCAGTCTCCTTGTCCTATCAGGGTACTTGGTGATCCACTGGTGGATCGGACTCATTGTATAAGAAATGCTGGAATATAGAATACAGCTTAGCAGCAAAGTACAAGTCCGACCTGCTTAATTGTTAACATATTCAAAGTAATCTCTTAGGTTTATGTTTAATTCTATCATGGTCCTGCACCTTCATTAATGGCACACTGTCAATTACAGCCACCAATAAATATTTCTGAGCAGACGTAGAACATGCACCATCATGAACACTTACCTTTTTGAAGACCTCTACCTACTTGGTACTGCTCAAATTTGTATGACATTACTATGCACTTTTGCCTCAGAAAAACTGTTATTATATATGAGCACTTCAGATATTTTCATTATATACTACTGCCATCAAATGACTGTCATTCTGACCAATGAACCTCACTGGTAGCAGCATTAAGAAGCACATATCATTCACTTGTAAAATATTGGAGGATTTCAAGTCCTGGTACATCAACAGGAAATAAAAAAAATAGCTGTAATGACATATAAATCAAACTTTAAATATAAAAACCCTCACTTGAAAATACACTAATATGCCAGGATCTTTTCATCATATCAGTTATTCTCTGTGATTTAGAAACTTTTGAATAGCAATTAACCTCTTCTGCATACAGTTAGATGTTCAGGATGATAATCTTGCTGGTTATGAAGAATGAGTAATTTTCCTACTCTATAATTATGCTGTGGACAAGGAAAAATCTCCTTTGAAAATCTTTGCAGGAGTAGCTCTACCCCAATCTGTGCATTCTACTTTTACAATTAACTTTGGCCCAAAGTCTTAACTTACAGAGTCAAAGTCTATTCAAAAACATCTAATTAAATTCAATATAAATGTATTCTGTTTGATTTCAACAATTTCTTCATAAATGAAAGGTCATAAGATACAACAAACATTTATCAATCAAGCTATTAAATGAAAAATTAGAACTTATTAATGCCTTTATCATACAGACCATGAAAGTTGTAGATGAGTTAACAGTTATTCTATAAATCAACATTTTAGAACAATACTATTACAACAAACACTTAGTAAATTTTACATTGTCAAATTACAGTGATAAATCACAGAAAGTTACCCATTTTTGTAATTATATTATTTGGATTCTACATTTGAATGTTATGTGGAATCCTTATGATTTACTATACTAGATTTGCATAAGTACTAGAAGTACATGATTAACTTCATTTTTCCAAAAGTAGCAGTTATGATAGTGTTTAAATATTGTACTTAGGCGGTTATGATATGTTTAAATATTGTACTTATGAAGCTGTTGACAATGGAATGGTAATATATCCTAAACTTAGGTATTCATTTATTTTTTACACTAAACTCCATTTACATATAATGCATTTTGGAAGAATCTCTCCCATCTTCAGTTACTCAAAATGATGGTTAAACACCCGGATGTTCCTGTGGTGGCCTCTGTTGGTTGAAGTAGGAAATTGCTGAGTTCATCCATAGGAGGAAACTGGAAGTTCATTAGGTTTTCTATATTTTTTAATATGAAACTTTTTTCCCAAGTGGATAACTCCAGTGGGTTGTGAAGATGTTTCAGCAGTTTAATTTCCAGTTATATTTCATGATTTTTGGTACAAAAGTGAGCTGCTATTGCTGATTTATCCATCTGCTTAAACTGAATATTCCTAAAATGTTCTTTCCTTTGAATTTCCAAATTTCTCTTTGTTTTGCCTATGTAGCTCTGCTCACAATGTAATAACTCTTGTAAGTAAGTGGAGTTTAGTGTAAAAAAATGAATACCTAAGTTTAGGATATGATAAGTTTTGTTGCATTGAACTCACAATGTAGTCATAAATCTTTTATCCTTCAAAAGAATTTCTTCAACAGATGCCCTCTTCTTCATTCTTATAACTAGTTTTTGAAAAGAAAGAAGGGAGAGAGAGAGAGAAAATCAGTTCCCCATTACAGGTCTAAAGCTTTCCATAATTAAATACTTACCTTTCGATTTAAGGTTTTCCAGTTTTAGGAATGTCCTAATATTATCATTTTGTTACACTCAGTCTCAGAAAATTTTATTATGCATTATCATATTTATTCATACTTATAACTGCAGTTGAATCAAGGCAATGAATGTTTTTATTATATTGCTACAAGCATGGTGTTTCTATTAATATTAAATATCCAATTATTGGTCATTTACAAAGAAGAAATTGTGAATAAAACTTTTCTCTCAACCTTTTCAAGATTTTTGAAAGTGACTTCAATTAACAATAAAATTTATAATTTTTATGATTCATATTCATTATATACATATATGTGAGCAACAAAATTATGGTTATTAATTATTAAACCAAGGAATTTAATATCCTTGTTTTTTAGAAGTATTCTGTTATAATATCCTATCTGTAATAGTGAAACTGGAGATTGTAATGAATTTCATAACATTTGTTTTATCTAGATTTAGAGACAACTGTTATTTCCAGACCTCATAATTATGGAAATTTAATTGTTCTACAAATGGCATTACTTCATAACATAAGCAATAACACTGCAATTAGCTCACAATATATATTAAATTAAACACAACCAAGGGCACAATCCTAAATATATACAACTGCCCAAATGTTATGCATAAAAAAAGAGAGTAAAAGTCAAGAACGGTACACAGTACAAACTGAATCCAGAAATAAAAACTGAGAATGCTCAATTCTTCTCCAAGAGGAGGAGGAGGAGGAGGAGGAGGAGGAGGAGGAGAAGAAGAAGAAGAAGAAGAAGAAGAAGAAGAAGAAGAAGAAGAAGAAGAAGAAGAACAACAACAACAAGAAGAAGAACAAGAAGAAGCCATTGAAAAACTTTTGCACAATTATACTGCCTGGGCAGAACTAAGCACCAGCAAGAAAGATTGTTAAAAGTTTTAAGTTAAATGCAGCAAATTGGATTATGAGGCCATCAAAATTTTTGTTCAACAGATCAACATTGCAGGCACAGATACTACTGGAAAGCCAACAGTTAACAACAAAACAGCAAAGAGTAAAGGCCTTCTAATTACAGAACATCCAAATTCAGTTTAGTTCCTGTGACATTCAGTGAGTTTGCAAAGCAGTCAGAGATTTAAAAAACAGAATTTGTCATTTACAATTATCACAACAGCACATATTCTTTATTTATAAAAAATATCATGCACATCTGCATAAATAGTTATAATAAAAATGAAAAAGCTACACCTAGAGCAACTTAGCCAAAATAACAAAAACCAGAGAAGCAGAAATAAATCACACAAATTTTACTACATACATGTTTACATATGTACTGATATAAAATTATTGCAGTGTTTTTAACTTGGTATATTATATATTGTTACTCATATATTCCTTTATAAAATAATAGGCCTTTTTATATAGGTATTTTCTAAGAGCAGATTTGAAGGATTATTATTGCTTATTAAGGGTTTTAGGCTAGAGGGAAGAGCATTTTCTGCTAAAATGCATTCGTAATAAACTCTTTTGATGGCAGAAAAGTGTTGAAACCAATCTATGTAGATTTGCTTTTTGTCTAGTATTCTTGTCATGTATATTTTGATTTTGTAAAAATTGTTCTTTATTTCTTATACAAAAGTTCATGAGTGATAATATTTATTCACATAGAAGAGTTAAAATTTCAAATTGCCTAAAGAGGTTTCTGCATGAATGTCTGCCATGTGTAACAGTGATTATTCCTATGGCTTTTTTCTGTAATAGGAAGACATGCTCACTTTTTACTGAGATTCCCAATATATAAGATTATATTTCATTATTGAGCTGAAATAAGATAATAAACTAGTTTTATTAACTCCAGCAATACAAATGCATGTACTGCATAGCCTTAACTGCTAAGTTTGAGTATGATAAAATTGATATGATCTTTCTAATTCACAACGATTATTAATTATTAAACCAAAGAATTTAATATCTTTGGTTTATAGAAGTACACTGTTATAATATCCTATCTGTAATAGTGGAACTGGAAACTGTGAGTGATGAATTTCATAACATTTGTTTCATCTAGATTTAGAGACAATTGTTTACTTTGAACCATACCTCAGAACTAGGTTTAGTTTGATGGCACAATCATTAAGACCATTTCCATTTATCAATAGGCTTGTGTCATCTGCATATAGAATAGCATTTCCTACATCTTGGATAGATAAGATCATTTATATACATCTAAAAAGAGGGCTTGAACAGATTCTTTAGGTACCCCATGGTTAATCATTATCCACTCTGATGCATAGTTTTTATTTTTAAAGGGACACTTTATTACTAATTTTTGTTTCCTTTTGTCAAGGGGATATAAACCATTTTAAATTTTGGTTTTTTATTCCATAGAAAGTTAATTTATCTACCAGAATTCCACGATTGACACAATCGAAAGCCTTTGCTAAATCACAAAATATTCTTCCTACATGTACTCTTTTAATAAATGCGGTCAAAATTTCATTAGTAAGTTTAAAGATTGCATTTTCCTTTGAAATTCCTTTTCTAAAGTCAAACTGATCATTAATTACAATATTGTTACCTTCAAGGTAATGCTAAACCCTATTGTATATTACTTTCTCAAACACCTTAGAAAATGTAGGTGAAATAGTTATAGCTCCACTATCTTTTCTCCCTTTATGAACAGAGGCTTCATTACTGAAATTTTAGCCTTTCAGGAAATACGCCTGATGAAGACTCATTACACAAATGACTATAGGGGGTACTAATTTCCTTTGAACAGGCCATTATGCCTGCTGTTTATCTCATCATAGTCGGAAAAGATTTTTGATTTTAGTTTTCTGAAGATATTACTAATTTCTAGTGGAGTAGAGGACTTAGTTTGAATTCATTATTTTGACTGGGAAATGATATTGTAAAATCCTTAATGCATCTCTTTTATCACCAGAGTATAAATTTAAACTTTTTGTTATATTTAGATAGTAATGATTAAACACATTTGTGACATCTGCAGTGTTGTATTTCTTGATTGTTTAATGCTTAAGATTATTGTTGTTGCAAATTTTTATTTTTCTTGTTTTATTACATTTCAAGTAGTCTTTATTTTGTTTTTTGAGTGACTGATAAGTTTTTGATAAGGGAGGCCTTTTACTGCTTTTATGACTTTCCTAAGTACCTTACAATATTTTTTAAAATACATTTCTAATTTAGAGTCTTTACTGAACTTTAGCTCATTATATAATTTCTTTTATGTTGACAAGATTTTTTAATTCCTTGGGTTAACCAGGTATTCATATTATAACTTCCTTTGTTTAATTTTTAGTGGGAAATATGCTTCAAATTTCAATTTAAAATTGTGTAAGAAATTATTGAATATACTATTAACATCATTTGCACTGTAGACACTATTCCATCTTATTTGTCTCCTCATTTTACTAAGGTTTGCATTATCTCTATATTTTTAAAATCTATTATATTCTTTGAGTTTTATTTTAGAGTGCTTCTTAATTATTACTAGAGCATTGTGGTCAGAGACCATTGATCAATGAAGACCGAATATGATAACAGTTTATTTGAATTTACAAAGATATTATCTATTGTTGTGCTAGTTTCTTTTTATCAATCCTGGTGGCAAAGTTAATTGTATGCATCATATTACATCCCGCAAGAAGGCAGTTTAATGTATTCATTCTGACACTTAGCATTAAATAATCAATATTTATGTCCCCTAGATATAATCATTTTGTGCTTAGGCTTAAATAAAAAGTTTATGATATAATTTCAATATTAATTCAATTTGGAATCCAATACAGTAAAACACGCATTAGTTTAAGGTATCTTCAAGTTTTATCAAGAAAGTTTCAATTACAAATTATTATTAAATATAAGTATGTACGTATTTTCCCAACTAATCAAGTAAATGCTGAAAATGTTGATTCTCATTTTCTAACCATATTGGCACTTGCTTATTGAATTAAATACATTTAATTACAGTTCTTTTCAGAAATGGATGTCATCTTAAAACATATGTTCATTTTTATTACCTCAACAGTGCCTGGAACAGTGTCTTTTTTATTCTCTACTTTTATAATAAGATATGCACTCCCATAAGGAGACTTTGGGTGACATTAGTTTTCAGTTTGCAAAGTCTTCAGCATGTCTTAGCTACCTGGGTGCAATGAGAAACCATCATTCTGAAGTTCTTCTACTACTATAAATCTTCTACTACTGCATAAATCTAAACTAAGGAAAACTCCAAAGTGGTAATGAACCATTTTGTTTCTAATGCATACCATTTACTTTTTAAACTATGTCTCACATTTGCACTGGCTAGGTTTGTGTTCTCTGTATTCTGCTTTCAATGTACACAGACTGCTTACATGATACGACACTGAAAATGTTATGCATCAGAATTTCAGCATCCTCATCATGTATTTTTAGGTTTGGGACTCCTAACCTCTTCCTGTTATCAACACTGATTTTTACTTCAGGAGAAATAAAAATTACAGATAAAAGTTTAGATACCTTGCATTGTTTCTGACTCTCTTAATTGAGAGCCTATCTTCAAACCATTATGTTTTGAGTTTTCTATGCATTTATGAAAATCTCATAACTAAGGACCAAAGTTTTGCAAATGGAGAGGGCCATGGCCTTCAATAATATTTATTGGGGGTGATGAACCCTGTTTTTACAACTTGGAGGAGCAGAATGTGCCTTGGCCCCTCCCCTCTCCTCAAAGTTGACATGTGAATGAATAAAGCCAGTGAAAATTATAAAATACATTTAAGACTTATAATCACTGCTGCACTCACCATATGCTATAATTAGTAATAAAGAATGACAGTTGACAAGCTATTGATAAAATGTCAAACCTACTACTAAAAATGGAAGTTAATTTCATGCTTCAATTTCATTATTTTGTCCATAAAATGAAATCACACTATATCATCTTCATAGTGATCATGTACTTTCAGTTTAAGCCTCCTGACCTGTTTCATGTTTCAACATGATTTTGATTTATGTGAAATAAAAATTAAAGACAAAAGTTTACATACTTTGTATTGTTTCTGACTCTCTTGTTTGAGAGCCTATCTTCATCATCAGGGCCCATGTCTGCAGCTGAGCGTCGCTTGCTGCGTGGCATGGCAGGTGTGCCGGACTGGGGGGTGGTTACCACTCCCCACAGATGATCCTCTGTCTCCCACTCCCCCTACAAATTTAGTGTGAATTGTGTCAGAGGGTTAAATACTTGTCAAATTTTTAAAGCAGCCATTTTAACATGCTGAAATTCAATCTTAAATCTTTATCCAATTTATGCAACTAAGTTTCCTTGTAAACCCACAATATTTAAACACCTTAACACTTGTTAATAAGGTATAGTACTCATAATACTTTGTCTGATAATTTGAATTTTCAAAATGCCACAAAATAATTCCTTTTCCAATAACATCTAAAGCCACACCTAATTTTAACTGCCTGTTCATTCATTATAAAAACTATTTCTTATGGGACTCAAATACTGGTTCAGTTCGGCTAATATATTGAATAATACATAAAATTTGCAGTAATACTTACAAAGAAAATTAAATTAAAGATGCAGCTATGAAAAGCTAGGTTAGTAAAGCGATTCGTTTTGAAGCAGCTTGTAGGTTACGTTCATAGGAAACAGTGCTATTAGATTAATTTGCCCAAGTACCTGCATAACATGGAATTAAAAGGAAAATTGACCTATCATCATTACATTTTAGTAAAATGCGTCTTTATCAACATGTTTCCACATCATGTCACATTAAAGCATGTGCCAATATCTATAACCCTGGTTAGAAAAGGATACAGTTCTTATTACATATAAACAAATTTTCGGATTGACATATAATATACAATTTTCCCATTTAAATAATAAGGAATAGCTAAATTCCCTACACTGCTAAGATGAAACCCCCAGGATCATGCCGTCTTGAACTGTCTTCAAATCTTTAATTTTCCTTCCTACCTGATTCCTATTATAAAATGTTAAGACTTTCCTTATATTGTTTTGGGTTTAACTCTGTTAATTTCAAAACTAATAAAACTTTATATATATATTTTTATATATATAATTTTAACTAAGAACTACTCAATCCAAGTCCTACCAATAAATAAATTCAAGCGCATTAAAGTACCATAACTACTCAATAGATGGTAGCAAGTATATGTTTCCAAACTTTACCTACAATATTGCATGGCCAAGAAAGGCCACACCAGACACTACTAACAGATGACTATGTAGTTCTTCTCAAATCTGCCAGAGTGCTCCTAACTGATAGGCCTATTTTGTTAAATATTCACAACAGATGCATTTATTAACATTTATATGATATTAACACTGACGGGACAATTATTAGTTATATTTTATGATGATAAATGTTGTTACCAAAATTAAGGTTGTTTGGGCAAAATATTAGGAACATACGATTAAATCAAAAAGTTGCTTCATTTAATCAATGATACCTGGTTTTTCGATAATACTTCTTACAGAATGCCTTTACAATTTGAGTACCTTATGATTTAAAGGTTTGTTCTGAAATTGTTCATCCTATCACTTTTTGTCTGAAATATATGCTGCATTATTATCCAGAATGAGGCTTAAACATTTTGTCACAAGAATTAATATAGTGTCCTTCTTGATCACAATCCCTATATTTAAACGCCGCTATAAACTTGGGAACAATGAAGACTATAAATTATATCACCGGGATGGAGGGGGGGGGGTCCGCATAATTTAAAGCACGACAAGTACATTTTTAAAAGTTTTTCAGGAAAAACAAAACACTGTCTTTATGGGTTGAAGAGCGCTCCTCGGACTTGCAGCTAAATAAAATCCTCAAAGGGGTTGTCGCAGTTGTTAAGAAATTTTCTACGCCAGACGAACAATCCGTGTTTTCCCTCAGCAACTCTTACTAAGTAGCCACCAATCATCGGCAGTGAGGGAAGTTCCTGGTTACTGCTTGTCTGAGGAAAAAAAGGGGGAGGGGTAATAATAATTAGTTTATTGAAAATTAATTGTGCATATCTAAGAACTAAACTACTATGGGGAAATAAATCTAAAAATAAAATGTTATAATTTCCAAATAAATAACCAGAAAATTTACTGTATCGTCCAGAGGTTCATCGAGTAAATTCAAAATGTCAACGGAAAGATTAGAAGAACTCCTTGGATCTCACAGTTCGGTCGTGTTTGGCGGAAGCTGTTTTAGCATCTTGAAAGTCTGCATTTTTACATTCGAAGTGTATGAGGGATTTATCATGCCAATTTTAAAAGTAATTTCTATTGCACAAATGCAAGATCGCTCATCCATCATGCCATTAAATACACCTTTCCTTCGACTATGGATGGCTAAATAAACTCTCAATACCTTCACTGCTCATATTGCTCAAGATGTAGTTGCCAACTGTCAGCAGGCATTTGACATTTCATTGTTGAGATGGTTATGCGAACTACAGCTTCTTAAATTTCTTAACTAAGTCTATTTTTATATCTTTTCCACGTATCCAACAATCCAACAATCAGTGTAGCATTTCATCGTTCGATCCAGTAATTATTAGCCTACATAACATACGTACATTTTGTTTTATGTTTTATGTAAGAGACATAATGAATTTAAAGACATTTCCTGACTAATTCTAATAACTGAATGGTTTTTGTAAGGGTTTCAATATTTATTACTCTCTCTGAAGGGTCGGTACTGGTGGGGAAGTGGTGCCATACTTGCCTGCCAAACCCAAGATCGCGGGTTCAAACCCGACCAGGATAGATGAATTTTTTTTCGGGCGTAAAAATCCATAAGCATGGCTTCCTTCGGAAGAGAAATAAAGCCGTGGGTCCCGTGTCGTACATTTACGGCACGAAAAAGAACCTCAAGCCTGAAAGAAGAGGCCTCTGAGCAAAAATTGTTGACCGTTTCACGCCCTGAATTGAATGGGACGCTAATGACCTGAGATGTTAAAGAATGTCCATAAATAAACAACTCAACAACAGCTCTCTCTGAAGCAATAATGGGTAACAAACCCAGTGCAACTGTAGAAAACACTGAGAAAATATACTTGGCTCTATTTATATTCATTTCCTCTAAGTTTGAGGGAAACAAGGCTTTTCTGTTGAGCAGCGAATGAGTTTAACTACATAATTCTTCTGTAACTCATACAAATGTTTTACATTAATGATTAACAAAAAAAAGTTGTTTTTTTTTGTCACTGAAAAAATCTTTTGCAAGAAATTAAGTATGATTTTTTTTTTTTTTTTAAGAAACTGGCTGGAATCAAAGCTTAAAAATAATTGTCTATTTTCATTAATAGAAAAATTTAAGGAATATGAGTTCAATTACACATTTTTTTCATCATATTATATTCATTGAACAGTCCGCAGTCACTAGTCTCAGAATCTGATATCCTGTCTCTTCAACTTCAGAAAGAAATTTTAGGAACAGATATGACTGAGCACTGGTCAAATGTCGAGTAAAATAGAAAAGTAACAAGTATACACGAGGTCTCTTCAAAATGTATCGCGAATTTTGAATTTCCGCGGGCTACATATATTCGACTTTCGATTGTTTTGTGGCGTTATGTTGGTACTCATTTCCCTCACTTATGTAGACAAGCTCGGCCATTTTGAATGTTCAGTTAATTGTTGACAGATATTTTGCTTGGTCGTGTTTTTGACTCGTCCTCGATTTTTGCCTATTCCAAAAAATGGAACAAAGAATATGTATCAAATTTTGTGTGAAAAACTGAATTAAGTGCGCGGATGCATTCCGAATGTTGACTGTGGCATAATGTGAAGCTACCTTGGACCAAAACAACGTTTATCGCTGGTTCAAAATGTTCTCAGAGGGTCGAGAAGATGTGAACGACGAAGAGCGTCCCGGACGCCCGAGCTTGTCAACAACAGACGAAAACCTTGAAGAAGTGAAGAAATAGTGAAGAAATAGTATTGGCCATTCGTCGAATTACCGTTAGAGAAGTTGCTGAGGACCTAAACATATCGATTGGCTCGTGCCATTCGATTTTTACCAGTATTTTGGGCATGAGACCGGTCGCCGCAAAATTCTGTTGAATTTTGTCCGCGACGACCCAAATTTGCTCCAGAGGGTCATAACTGGTGACGAATCATGGGTTTCTGGTTATGACGTGGAAACTAAAGCTCAATCATCACAATGGATGCTGCCACACGAGCCAAGACCGAAAAATGCGCGCCAAGTTCGGTCGAATGTGAAGATTTTGCTTACAGCTTTCTTTGATTGCAGGGGCGTGGTGCATCATGAGTTCTAGCCACAGGGTAGAACTGTCAATAAGGAATATTACCTGCAAGTTATGCGCAATTTGCGCGAAGCAATCCGCCAGAAACGCCCGGATTTGTGGAAGAACAAAAATTTACTTTTGCACCATGATAACGCCCCTGCTCACACATCGTTGCTTATGCACGAATTTTTGGACAAAAAAAAAAACACACTTATGATGCCGCAGCCACCGTATTCCCCAGACCTGGACCCATGTGGCTGTTTTTGTTCCCAAAACTAAAGAGGCCCGTGAAAGGAGGATGCTACGCCACGATTGAGGAGATAAAGACGGCATCGAAGGAGGAGCTGAACAAGATCACAAAAAAAAAAAAAATTTAAAGTGCTTCCAAAAAACGTTGGCACAAGTGTATAATATCTGGTGGGGATTACTTTGAAGGGGACAAAATAGATATTCATGAATAAATAAATACTTTTTGAAAAAACACAAAATTCGCGATACTTTTTGAACAGACCTCGTATATAGTTGTCTATAGTCTTCGGAACAAAAAGCAGAGCAGTTTGTTTGCAATTTTGTCCGTTAGACCCAGTTATATTCCAGCCTCTAAAAGGTCAAGAATTTGGTCAAACTTCAGGACATAGGTAATTAAAGAAGCTATTATCTTCTTCCCATTAGAGCTATCTACATACTTTCTCTATTTTCTAGTGAAGTAATTTAAAACATTTCAAGACATTATAAATATATAGCCTGTTGAGATTTTTCTACGACAAAGTGTACAAAATTTGAGTGTCGTTTCGACATATATAACAAATCTTAGTCACATCCTACTATTTGATCTAAAAGGAATACCGACTTTATTCACCATTTTCTCCATCTTTAATTTTATTAACGTTGTTTTCCAGTAAAAACATCTTCTATCTCTCCTTAGATTCCTTCAAATTTTTTATTTCGCTTCTTAATGTATGCACAATTTGTCTAAGTCGGCAAATCAATTTCCTATTAAAAATGAATTTACATTTTGTACAGCTGTATTTTTAAACACTAGCCGAAGAATCCATTTGTATTCCTACTTCATTGGGTGCCTGAAGCACCGTCTAGGGAGATATTACATTTTCTTTATAATTATTGGCTATTGTCTGTGTTACTTTTAAGTTGTGATGTATTAAGTCTAGGAAATGAACATATTCTGCGACTCCCGTCTTCCTATTTATTACTTAGATAGCCACTGAATACAGAAGGCACCTTATTAGTAATGGTCATTTTATTTTTTGTGCTTATTGATATCACTTTTTGGAAACATAAACTAAAAAATATGCTAAAAATTACAGACTTTAGAGTAGCTACTTGGCGACGAGTATGACCCCAGCTCCTGACCCTGTCTTGAAATTGCAATCCTCCATTTTTCTCTAGGGCTGGTTCTACAGGAAAAATATGAAAAGCAACACATTTTAGCTTCCTTGCAGTTTCTGATGTGCATGTGGTATACAGAAATTCACCATATTCATGAACTGTTATTAATATAATTACTCTTCTTTCTATCTCGCGTTTTACTCATCTCAATTAGCTCACTTCTGGCGGCAAACTTGTGAATTGGATGAACCCGTTTTTTATGTTCAAAACTAGGCTCCTTTGCTGGCCATGTAATATTGTAGGCAAAGTCACATATACAAACATATATATATATATATATATATATATATATATATATATATATATATATATATATATATATATATATATATATATATATATATATATAGACTTTCTCCAAAATATCAAAGTGTGTAAACAATTTCAATACAAAGGAAAACTAAGCGCTAGCCATACAAGTATAGGTGCCAAATTGCTTGTGCTTTCAAACGGCAGCAAATAGCCAGTTATATATATTTTTTACTTTTCATCATAGGGACCGGAAATGTATGGACCCTCCAAAGTTTTTTGCAGAGAGTATTTTTTAATAGTATTTAACGTTTTTTTAATAGTATTTAACGGCAGTTTTTACTGCTGAAGTGGTGAACACTGATGATACATGATATGTAATAATACATTAGCAAAGTATTCCTTTAAGGAACGAAACGTCCCAGAGTGAAAACCGAGGAAAACCTGAAAACAAAAACAATCAGGGTGGAAGGTTCTGTTGGGATGTCGCCCCCAGACTTCCCACTCACGGGTCCTCAGCCACACGAGGCGGTTGCAAGGGGGGGGGGCAAAGGATTACGATAATACCAACAAATATATAATTTACATGTTAGTTTAGGCCAATTCATATAAAGAGAGTGAAAGAAACCATCGACAGTGAGTAATACTGACGGCCATAATTCTATTCATCTCAGATTCATTTGCTCATGTCGGCATACCAAGAGGGTCATGAAAAGTGACCAATACCTTCACTTTCAAGAACCACAGCTACCATGCAAAAGGTGTACTCCATAAAGAGTAGATTCTGAAAGTGTTCCTCGCAGCTTTTACCAGCTCTAATACTTTGTTTTAATAATTCATGCTTTTTTTTAATGTCTTCTTTCTATGTTTGAAAGCGTTGCTTCATAACCTTTTATTAAAGTTTAATAATTCATCACAAATAGGTGATGATATTACAGATATTGCAACTTTTTTAAAAGACGATATTGTTTTAACAGATTGACAATGCAATAACTTCCCTAGATAACTTTTCCTCATTTGTAGAGTTGTTTTTAAAAAATTATAGAGGCGGTTCCTAACTTCTTCCGGATTAATGAAAGTAGTAAGATTTATTCCTGCATTAAGCTGTACAGCTGAAAGATCATTCTTGGGTCTTAGAAGGCTGAAAAACTACTTAAGATCATCAGAGGAACAGAGAATCCCTTAATGCAATCGCCATTTTAAACTGCTGTCCAAACATAACCAGCTCTGTGGTTCTTGATGGTATAGGCGGAAGAAATGGGTTGCAGTGGCAAAAGTTTGAAAGACTTTCGTTAAAATACTTGGTTAATTCTTACGCTATTTATTGTGGGTTTTTTTAGTTGCTTGTTTTTAGTTTTTAGTCTGTTTAAACAAAATCTAATATTAGAGTTACTGAACGTTTACATGGATTGTATTTTATTTTATTTTAATTTATGTACTTTTTAATGCATACCTTTAACACGGATTTAATTTTCAAGGACATTGGAGTGAACATTGAGTTTTGGTTGATGTCTCTGACATGTATATTTACAAATCTCCCAGAGGAAGACTGGGATTCCTCAATAGGAGAGTAGCTGACTGTCATGGAGCGGGACAGATTGCGGCCTAGAGGAGTTCGTGGATTAGGTGGTGTGTTTACTGCAAGTGATAGAAAATGTAGTGAGTACGATTAAAAACTATATGTATAAATATATTATATTCTTTGTCAATTAAAAGCCACACTAAACTTTGTTCTTACACTAAAGGAGGGGTATCCTAAATTGGTAAAAATGGTAAATATTCAAAGAAAACTACCAATGAAATTTCATTTTGATGTCACGACGAAAATATCACAGGCCTTAGAACTCCACTTTTGGATATAGCAATGTTTAAAGCTTAAAGTTGAACAAATTGACACACTTCAGCTCAACGCTAAGGAACACTCAATTTATACTAAACTGGTGCCAGTAACCCTGTATGAATGAACGAACAGTGAAATTCATATATGAAAATGGTTCTGCTATTATTGTTAAAATAATGGTCAGAAGCGTGACTGAAATAATTTCAGTGCGGATTTTTAATCTTTCGCCCAAAATATCAGATGCAGCAATTAATTTGGTGCTAAATGAGTGCGGAGATGTTAAAAGCATTAGAAATAAACAATGGAATGCTTCATATCCCTTTTGGTTAATAATGGCTTTCGAGCAGTAAAAATGTGCATTAAAAAGTCATTGCTAGCAGACTAATGATTTTGGGATTCTTGTCCAACATTAATTACGCTGGCCAACCACAGTTTTGTTTCCATTGCAAACAGATTAGGCACATTAAGGAAAAATGATCCAACAACTGTACAAGACTTCCGGTCGGCATTCAATAACGTGCAGTGCTCCTCATTGACATAGTAGCAGATACGCAGCAAGAGGACAACTTGCAGTCGGAGCAGGTAGAACAGGCAGACAGTGACCTGCAACACGATGTAAACCAACTTCTCGATGCGACGCATAAATTTTCGCAGGTAGATAAGAAACGGGAGAGTCTTCCAGTGCAAACCATGGTTGCGATGACAGGATAGAGAAGGAAGTGACAAATGTGGAAATAAGATCCGGCACATAATTTTGCAAGCATAAGATCTGACGGAAAATTCATTGCCTACAAAGGAACGGGAAGCTGCTGATCTACAGTTACAACCTGAGATGAAACGCTCCCATACTGAACAATATCCCCGTAACCCTGTCGTATTGACCCTTGAGGAGAGAAGAAAACGGTGACATATAATGAATGAAAAATGAGTTGCATGTTTACTCGCAAGGGTCGATAAACAAAAAACCTCGACTCTTTTGCATCCATAACGAATATACGCACTGAGGAGACAAAAGGGGGACATAATGACAATTCCCCTGAATAATATAAATCAATCATATAATCTCATTATGGTATAACAGCTTTTGTAGCAGCAATTTTTTTTCTCGATACCCTTATTCGTAGTTTGTATTGTTTTTCGTATTTTAATGGGTGGATGAGTGAATTATACACAAATGTTTGCGATCTTAAATGTTATTGTCTTTGGAACAGAGATAATCAAAATATGTTGCATGAATTTATATATTACAATATTTGAAACAATATTTATTGGTGGCCCCCCATGATTATTTTAATATTATATTTATAAGTCCTATATATTTTACTGTAACACTTATTTTCATTATTGGGCATTTAATTATATAAATATTGAGGGTATATTTCGATATGTATTTTTCGAATAAGAATTTTATATGAATTCATAATTAGGTTTTTGTTGCTAGTATTGGAAAGCTTTCCAGGTTGCGCAATCTCTTGAGGAAGTGAACATGAAAGGGTAAAACCAAATCCAATTGCATTTTTAATGAATTTTCCTGCGGCTTGGGGAAGCTACGATCTGTTCGTTGATGGCATCACGACACCGAATTTTCGTGCCCTTCAAAAACATTCTGTTGTAAAAGAACCCATAAGTTTCTCACATTTCAAAATCTCGAAGTGTCACGGTATATATAAACACATACACATACAATTCGTCTGGTTCAGGACGATTATCGGAAAGTTACTGAGTAGAGAACATGTAGAGAACATGTTTTGCAAAGTTACAGCACGGAGAGCATGTAGAGGAATCTTGCAAAGGTACAGCGTAGAGAGCACATAGAGCATATGACGAGTCTTGCATTGCAAAGTTGCTGCTTAGAATTGTACGTAAAGATTATTATTAACGAGTAAGTCAAGAATCATTGAGAAATTAGTGTATCACAGAGCAGGTGTTTTATTGAGAATTATTTCTTCATCATTTGGTAAAAGTTATTTGTGTAAGGGTATAAAATTATGCAAAGTAAGATAGCTCATCGCCACGCAGACGTAATCGGGAGTACAATGTGACGCGTTCTTGCTAGTCAATTTGTCTACGACTTGCAATACTATATCGTATGTCACGGGAAGTATCCGCTAGGTGATTAAGGAATTATTGACCTAAACCAGAAAGTTCGCGACCACCAAAACAGATCGTAACCTTGTTGGCTCGAAAAACAATTGCAGTAAATAAATCCGGTTTGTGGCAAAAGCTATTTGTAATATGGAGGAGCAAAAATAAACAATTCATAATATTATGTGATTCCGTGTATTTATTGTAAATGAACATCATCTTACAGTCCTGTTTTGTGAAGGCATAGCCAAACAGTGAAAGTTCCCTGAGAAGTGGATCGTTGACGAAGCGTAGACATTCTACCAGATATTACGCCCACGCTGACTGACTCAAGTCGCATTGCCCACATACCGGATGCGAAGAAGTCTGATACCTGAAGCAGACAACAGACGTTGCATATTGATTAATTGTTTGTTTCTTCAAGAGATGAACGTCAACTCCCTCTCTCTTTTTTGAGTAACAAATATGACTACGTATACAACAGCGGAGATCACAACCAGGTGACCAGGTATTATACATTATATATATTAAACATTATATATACATTGGATCCTTGGATTATATGTACAAGCCGGCGTTCCAGTGTTTCTTCAAAGAGACGGGAATGCACAAACACGAAGTCGTAGAAGCACTTTACACTTCTACTATCGTGCACTAGACAAATCATGCACCAAACAACAGTTTAGTCATGAAGTCTATGTCACTATAAGCAAAATAAAAGGAATAATCGATAACTTTAAACAACAAATATTAGCAGGAATTCATGTGTGTGCCAAAATACATACTCATATGGAAGAAGAAGAAAAAAAAAACAGCTTTCTATCATAAAGGAAAAAGAAAAGAACAGCCGAGCAATTTCCACATATAAAGATTATAATAACCCCCTACAATACGTATGCAATTTCTATATTACAATGTTTACAGGAAGCGGCACTATATTTCATCGACCAATTCTCTTCACTGGAAATAACAACGAAACACACAGCATGTTGAGTTAATTCAATAATACATTAAGTGAAGAGTATACAGCCATGTTGGAATAGAACATTGCAGCTGATGAACTAAAATATGGGATCAAGACGGCGAAAGTGGCATCATCCCCTGGGCCAGACGTTTTGCATTGTACATTCCATGTAAGATGCTGGCATCTTATTAAAGAACTTCTGCTATCTGTAATGAATTATCTATTACTTCCATATGCAATATTTAACGAAGGGATTATAATTGATATACAAAAGATAACAAAGCCAACTTTTAGATTTTAGTCCAATAACCCTTCTAAATGCTGATTACAAGCTACTAATGAAAATATTATCTAACAAAATCAATATGTATATGGATAATTTGATTAAGGAGGACAAACCGTGTAGTGGCTGGTCGAAAAATCACGCACAATCTGCATACTGTACGAGACATGATAACTCATTATTCTGGAAAGATAAATATGAAACTGCAATTCTTGGAGTAAAATTCCAGAAAGCGCTTGGCAGTATATTTCACTGCAATCTCCCTTGTTCAAGTTGATGCTTTTCTCTCTAATTCAGTAAACATAAAAAAATGCGACTCCTGTGTAAACACCGACACACTAATACATAGACTGGCAACCTACATATTTGTGGGCGTTGCGGACATAGAATAACCAAAATATTCATTGTTTGCTCAAGATATTCACACTATCAAATTAGACAATTGTATCTTCACTTACAAGTCGATAAATCTAAGAATGCATTCATCTAAGTGTGGGTTGCCAGTGCCTTTTTGCATAGTGTGATAGTAGAAAGATGTTGCGCTGTGGTTAAATTTATTGATAAACTACGTAGTCATGGTAGATTTACAATCTTTTGTAACTTTCTGCTAATATTACAACACAACACCTTTAAATCTATTTCTCTTTATTTTACTGTGTCAATGTGTCAAACCATACTTGCCTCCTACACCCAAGCACGCGGGTTCGAACCCGGCCAGGACCGATATATTTTTTCGGGCGTAAAATTCCTAAAGTATGGCTTCCTTTGGAAGGGAAGTAAAGCCGTGGGTTCCGTGTCGTACATTTAGGGCACGAAAAAGAACCTTAAGCCTGAAAGAGAGGCCTCTGAGCAAAATTTGTCGGCCGTTTCACGCCCTGAGTTGAATGGGACGCTGATGACCTGAGATGTTAAAGAGCGTCCATAAATCAATTAATAAATAAATCAATCAATCAATGTGTCAAATAAGATTCTGGTAAAGTGAGATTCTGAGAGAGAAAATCCTGACATACTAATACCTCAGAGTTTGGCACAAAGGCATGCCAAAGGAAAGGTGACACAAAGAACGATGATACCTTTGAATGGCCCTTTGAATGACTTTGATGCTCAGCCTTTACTCAACAATGAACCAGGGATTTCACCCCGAGATCCGCGAATACAGGGTGGCTTGTCTTCTAAACTTCATGTAAACAGTGACAAAAGCTGGGAAATCTCTGCCGTTATCTGGGAATCCTACTGAATCTATGTTGGAGGACACGTCTCATGAAACCTTAGAGTTCACGATTGGAGAATAATTTCTCATTACTATCCTCTAACTGTTTATTTCTTTTTAATTGTTTTTGGATTCACTTGTCTCTCTTTATGCCCCCCCCCCCACACACACACACATAAAATTCTTACACTGAATATTAGTAATATCCAATCCTGAAAATGTTCGTCTTGTTGCAAAAATTTTTCATCCCCCGGATGTCGACATTGCTCTTCTTCAAGAGGCAAATTCTCAGTTTACAGCTTCGCTTATATGGATATAATGCTGAAATTAATATTGATTTTGTTACCCGTGGATTGCTTTCTTGCTTAAAGATCACTTCCAACATACGGGTGTGCGTATGACTGCAAATTTTAGAGGCATTAGCATTATCCTAGGGAATCTCAATATTATCATCAATGTATGTGGTCCTTCTGGCACCCATATGCGGAAGGAAAGACAGAAATTTTTTTGCTGAAGAAGTAGCTTCTTTGTTTTCTTATTCGTCATATGTGTTATTAAGTGGCGATTTTAATACTGTTTTATCTCCGAAAGATCGCAAAGGAGTTTATTTCCTTGGCCTGCATTAGTGGATTTAGTTCATCGACTTCAGCTACGTGATACAGGGGAAGTCATGAATTGTGATCGTCCGCTTTACACATTTTAACGCAATCTCTCGGAAGCACGACTCGATCGGTTTTATGTTGATCGCGATCTTTGTATTAGCACTGTGGATATATGTCCGATAGAGCTAAATGATCATTGTGGACACCTTGCCTCCATTGTGCTACCTGCGCCCTCTTCATCATATGGTCGTGGTTACTGGAAGCTTAATGTGCAGATTCTTTCTGACAAAGATGTTCGGGACTCTGCCGAGTGATGGCGAAGTGGGCTTATCAGCAACGATTTTACTCTACTAAACTGGAATGGTGCATTCTCATCAAAACAAAGATAAAACGGTTTCTTCAATATGTGTCTCTGGAATGGTGCATTCTCATCAAAACAAGGATAAAACGGTTTCTTCAATATGTGTCTGGTGATAAATATCGCAGAAAATTGCGTTATCGACAGTTTCTTTATGGGGTGTTGCGAAATTTGTACAGTCGCCTCGTGGTTGATACACAATGTAGTATTGAGATAAAAAGAACTAAAGCTCGGATTCTTAAACTTCAACTGGACGATTTGAGGGGCACTCAGATGCGTTCCTAAGCTACTCTCATTAATATGGAATCTCCGTCCATATATCATCATGTCCGTGAACAAAGGCGTGCCAAGCGTAAATATATTCTTAGCATTCAAAATAGCTCCCATGTTTCTGTAAGTAGCCAAGTGGATAGTCGTTCTGTTGTGTAAGAATATTTCCAAAAGATTTATTCCGATATCACAACTGAAGAACTCCTTGGTACACAGGAAGTTACAGTTCTAACCTCTTCTGACCCAGGTGATAATATTCCTCCTTTTACCGTGGTTGAACTGCAAGCAACTTTAGCTACTTGTCTTCGAAATAAATCACCTGGCGTAGATGGCCTAATTGCAGAATTTCACTCTACATCTTGGCCGTTGCTGAAGGATGCACTTCTCGCAATTTTCAGTGGGCTACTGTGTACCACCTTGATTCCCTCTGCATTTGTCCAGTATACTGGTCCTTGTGGCTAAATGTAGCCATCCTAATATTGCACAAGACTTTCATCCTTCAACAATGCTCAATACTGATTATAAAATGTTCATGCATTGTATTAAACACCGCTTATCACCAATAATAGCTGATATTCTTGCACCGGTACAACAGTCAATACGACGTGGAGGGAACATATTGCATACCCTATGTGCTCTTCGTGACGCTTTAAGTGAGGCCCATATTTCGCGCGTTGGGAAACTTTTGATGTCCTTGGACTTGACCATGCTTTTGACCGGGTGAAATGTAGCTATTCAGTTTAAAACTAAGATGCACTTAGGAGTCCCTGATACATACTGCTAGACCGCCTGTGACGCCTCAGTAGTAAAAATGAGCGTTAAACACTACTACTACTACTACTACTACTACTACTACTACTACTACTACTACTACTACTACTATTACTACTACTACTACTACTACTACTACTACTACTACTACTACTACTACTACTACTACTACTACTACTACTACTAATTCCTTTCCTGTAAGAACGTCTGTAAGACAGGGCTGTCCGATGGCTATGCACTTGTTTGTGTTATCATTCGAAACTCTCCTATGAAAATTACAACAGTGCCTTCATTCTGGTAGTCACTCTCTTATTAGAGCATTTGCTGATGATGTCACTTTAATGATCTCACGTGGTTCTCTTCTTGTCAATATTCAAGAGGTTCTGCATTATTATTATTATTATTATTATTATTATTATTATTATTATTATTATTATTATTATTATTATTATTATTATTATTATAGACATTCTGGAGCGATTCTCAATGTGAATAAATCAAGATCTATGCTCGTTGGCTCCACTTCTATAGTCTCACCCTTATAGCTATCTATGGCTTCAGTTATTAAAATATTGGGTATTACGTTTTTATCCACACTACCAGCGATAATTCAATATAATCGCAACTGTGTTGTTAACAGTGTTCGTAAATTTCTTCAAGAGCATCAATTTCGTTCCCTTAATTTGTTACAAAGTGTTCATTTTGTTAATATATTTTCACTTTCCAAACCATGCTTTGGAAGCCAGGTTCTGGTGTTACCATTCATCTTTGGCGTTAAGTTGAAATCTACTACAGGATGGTTTATTTGGAAAGGGTTTTCATTGCGAGTCCCTAGAAATCAACTCACACTTCCAACCTCTGAAGGGGGTCTAAATGCCATTGATCCACAGGCGAAAGTTGATTGTCTATTTCTCCGGACAAACTGGGCACACTTAGGAGACTATGGCGATGCTTACAGTCATCAGTTTCTCACCCAGTGGTTGTCGGAACACTGCCTCAACAATCCACCAGATCTTCGAGGGTTGCCGATTCAGGCGCCCCAGTCAAGAAGCTACTTCAGTTAATAGCATACTGTCCTGTCGAACTACACGGCCAACCACCGAAGACCAGAGACTTGTATACTGCCTGGTTATTTCAATTGCCAGCTCCTAAGTAGTAGGAGTATACAACTGTATACAACTGGCGCCGAATCTGGTCCAATATTCGACATCCTGCACTCAACTCTTACCAACGGAGTGTCTGGTACCAACTGGTGAATGGTAAATAATATCATACCTACAAATGAGCGCTTGGTCGTATTGGTATGAAGATATCTCCCAACATAATTGCGGCCTTCAAGATACCATACTCCATCGTTTAGAATGTGGTGCTGCCGCATCAGCATGGCGGAGGGTGCAGGCCAAGATCCTCCAGATCCTGGATGTCTCTGAGAAATATTTTGAATCCCAATATTTGACATTTCCAGTGTTTAGTTTGTCCTCAATAGCTCAACGAATGGCAGTGTGGCCATATATTGGACAATATTTACTTGAGTTTGAAGATTCAATATAAAAAAAACTACATACACAATTAATTTCTAATAAACGTAATATAAAAGAGTGGGAGGTACGAAATAATAAAACAGAAGACACGAACAGTATGTTATTAGTGATCCAAACATTGAAATGGTATTATGTAATCTGTAATTCCATGTGAATAAATAAACCAATAGTTAAAAAAAAGGTAACAACTGCGGCAAGCTATACGGCAAAGCGAGTAGCCAGCGGTGTATCTGACAGATCAGTGTTAGGCTTTTGTTTCTCAATTTGCCAAAAGCATTACTGCTAATACTTTGCATTTGGTTTTATTTATACTTAATTTGTATCTACTTAGAGTTTATCTTCAAATAAGTTACTGGTTCAAATAGGCTCACTAAGCCCTATAAAACTGTACAATTAGACGGAGTTCATTTCACTACATCCGTTGGCTGGACAACAAGAGCAGTAATCCCCATACATAACATGGAAGGTACGTACCCTATGTCTGTACACGGAAAGTAATCTGTCCGTTTCAATTCCAAATTAGGACTATAAATTGTTAGGTTCTCAGTCACAAATAAACTCTCTTCCCTTTCTGGTGCTCATAATTCCAATTTGCCGTCATAGAAAAAACCCAAATGTAAACGACACCAAAGCACTTCTACTTCTGTTGTGGTTGATAGTGAAAATGTTCAGTGGGGTCATTCTATTTTTTAGCAATTGTTTATATTCTATAATTACTGCAACATTCTTAATTTTAATACGAAATGGTTTATTAAATAAGGATAAATTTTACAACAAATAATATACATATTTACAAACAAAATGTTTTTACAGCTGCAATGTTTATTACAATAGCAAAAGTTTGCAAATTTCACATTAAACTATTGTTATTTCCTGCAAAAATCAGTTGCTTTTAAGGTACATTTCAAATTTAACAACAGCTCTACGAACTGGAATAATTTTAACAATCGATACGAACGAACCAGTTTGAACCAGCTGAATGACACCACTGAACCTCCCCATCACAAGTTGAACATAATATATTGCGTATTACCCCAAGAAATTATTATGGTGTTTTGGTGAAGTCATTGACGGAACATTTAGATGAAAATCCAGTATTTCCAGTGTTTATTAAAATAAATGGAGTGCTATAGTGACCGTAGTGAAAAAAAAAAAACTCCTATTGCACTATATCTTATTTTCTTTCAGTGAGGAAGGGGTGGGAAGTTAAAAACCACAAAAATTGATGCTAAAGTCCTTCACAAATTATAACAATGATCTTGAGTATTTCCGTTCTCATAAACAAACTCAGTGCCATACACACTATAGTAGATCAACGGATTTTATTTATTTATTTATTTTTTATCTATATTAACTAATAAAAATTCCTAATATGGTGGAAAGTCTCGACAGGGCGCACAAGAGGCGAGTTAGATGGCAGACAAAATTATATATAATTATGTTACAATTCAATGATAGAAACTGCATTACTCTTCAGTTATAGTAATGCCCTATGAGTGTCAAAATGTTGGTCTAGGTGTGCATAAGGCACTCAGAATCATTAATTTTAGATTCAGACGGGAAATTATGGAAAATTTCAGGTGTTATTAAAAATGTAGGGTTGTCAGTGGGTTGAAGGATTAAAAGGGTATTTGAAATCATATTCACTGTATTCTTAGTTCATAAGCTTTCAAATTCAAAACGAAACCGTTGAGATTGCAGCAGTTTAATTGTGGCAAAATAGAAGGTAGTAGAAACAGTGAAAACCCCTCTCAGTCCTGGCGGAGGGAATAGTTGATATGGAGGGCAAGGAACAGTTTTATATGTGTATTTATTACGCAGGGAGCTTTCAATGTTTCCTTAAATTAGGTCCCGATTAAAAATGCAGCAGTTTCAACTTTAGCAGAGACTATTAAAACAAACATTTAGGTTTGGGCATTAGATTTAAATATCCTCATGGACAGGGCTATGTCGGTGCAAGTTTTGTGAGTGGTGATTTGAAAAGAGTTCAATCTGAGTTAAAGGATATCTATACTCGGTTACTTATATACATTGTACTAATTATGCGCTAAATCTGTTCCGCTCTATAATAGTCCCGAACTATTATAGCTGTTATAAATTTGCATTGGCATTGTAGGAAGATACCATGAACTTTTAATACTCGCCCAAAAGTACTAATTTATTGACAGAAAATATTTTCGCGGCTCACTGAAGAGCCTCTGACATAAATATAGTGTTGTCATCATTCATATTCCTAAACCGGACCAGGGGCGTAGTTGCGTCAGTTATCGTTAAGAATCCTACCTTATTAAAAATTAGATAAAGCTAAATGAATATTGGATTGAGGTAAACTATACGAACTTAAACATTTACACACGTTATATATTTCTTTTATTTAACATAATAAAAGATGCGCTAACCTCGACTTGTCTGTCGTAAATCGTAGAGCCGATAATGAAGCCACCACTCTATTTAGCTCTCTACTCTATGAAAATTGTAAAAACGCTACATATTCTCCATCTGCGCATACGCAAAAGCTAAATTTTCCTCTAATACAAATCCCCAACTCCACTTTAAATACTAACCGTCTCAATTCTACATTACACGTACTAGTTCCCCCTTATTGTCACCTCCATAAGTCACTTCTGTCCCGGGCCACCTTAATTGACGTCCTCATTGATTGTGAACAGTGTATAACAAGGGAAAAAATAAAAAAATCCAACAGGATCTTGAATATTACAAATATGAAAATCTGAAAAAATTACATAGTGAAAATGGAGTATATTCGAAGCCAAACAAATATTGATTCTGTGCGTCACTTATATAGTTTCATTAGATTATGTAGTACCGGTGATAATACATTTTTTTAGTATCTCTGTACATCGCTGCACCATTAAAAATAAAATGAAAAGCACTGCATAGTAAATTAACGCTGCACTGCGGCAGCACGCTGTATGTGAGCACTTTGTTTCGCACCACTGTAGACTATAATTCAATAACCAATGGTAGAGTTTGTGTGTCATAGGGCGGGCCTAACCCTATAGCAGACGACAGGAAACTATACTGATGAGTGGAGCTACCGATTGCCTAAGGTAAGCTTTAGAAAGTAGCACATGTTGTCATCTAATTTGTGCAGTGACGAAGTTGCAGCATTTCACTGGACTGCAGTTCCTCCTATTACACACAGGTCTTCCCGATTGTAGGCGCAATTGTCTCCGATAAAGGACCTATTTACTATAACAATTTGTAAACAATAATTAGGATTCAGGACCTTACATAAATGTTATAATAATGAAAAATCCTTGTACAAAATGCACTATGCAAACAAACAAAAATTACAACAGACTATACAATAGTCCTCAGCTGGGTACTTAAAATGATTACAAAAGGAAGATTTTCCCTATACACGACATTAATAATTTAGAAAAAAATATAATCTTATATAATATACAATTTCAAATATATAGTTTTTTTTAGTACAAAATGGTCTTTAGTACTCAACTTTGCAAAGTAAGTGTATTTATACACGAATAAACATAAAATAATCAGAATAAATTTGTGATTATTATGTAATGTGACAGCATATTGAAATATTCAGAGTTTCATTTGTGATTTAAGAGCACATTTGTATTATACTTTTTATTAATTAATTAATTAATTTTTTTCTTTTTCGTTTTAACAACGCATTAACATTATAATTCTCATTCACAATTTTGTTTGTGATCTAACAGAATGATTTTCATAACTTTATATTCAAGAAACACTTTGGGTGGAACATCATGAAGCGTTAACTTCTTTGATAGCTCTTTTTTTTTTTTTTTTTTTTTTAATTTTAATGAGACTACAACTCGAACAAGAAACTTATTGATAAAGGTTCGTCCACTAAAGCTAGCCAATTATTTAACAGTATTTTACATGCAAACTTTTTATGTTGGTTGATTTGTGAAAAAGTACTCATTAGCATACCCCAATCAGTATCATTACAATCCTATAGAAATAATGCACACGAAATTTTAAACTGAGTTGTGTTGAATCTGTTGAACTAGGTACTTTGCAAAGCTAATGAATGGACTGAATGGACTGGAATTACTCGTACATAGAGAAGTTAAAATAAGCCGGGAAAGTTTTCAACAGATCTACAAAGGATAAACAACGAAGAATGGATTTTGTTTAATAACTTAATTTGATGAGTCAACATTTGTTTTAAATATCTAATAGTAAATAATAATAATAATAATAATAATAATAATAATAATATCGTGTAAAATAAATTATGTGTTATATCATTATATTATTAAAAGAGAATAAGTATCTCGTATGTAAATTAGGAGCAAATTTGCCAAATCATTTTCTAAATATTGGGCTTCCTATCTTAAATTTCAGGCTACCCTACTGAGTATGATTATGCTTTAAAGATTGAAAAGAGGCAGTCTTTTCGATAATTTTTTCCAAAACATATTCAATCTTTTAAAGCACTCAATGCATTTCGATATTCAGGTACTTCTTTCCTATATTAACATAACACTTTGAGAATGTGTCAAACAGAACACAAACAAAGCATTCGTTTCGTTTCAACTACTGCAAGTTTTGACTGGACACCATTATAGATACTTGCCATATTAGCCCCATCATAACATTTTTATTTGCAGTTTATAGGTAAACAAAGCGTATTAAAATGTCATTATAATGCCAATTAATGTCAACTTTAAATCAAACTAATTCTTAATGTTGGCTAAAGAATCGAATCCGAAAACATATGCTTCCATTTGGAAAGAGACCTGGACAAATTCCAATCCAAAATAGAATTATTCTTGAGTTAAAGTATCTGTAATTTCGCGGTCTTTTAAAGAAGAACCTTTTGAAGCTTTAATTTTTGTAATTTACTTTCTAAGGAGGGTGTAGTTCATAATAGATACTTATTTTTGTATCTTGTGAAATTCACGTATACGATATACGATGCATAATATGTTCAAGTTCCTATCCAATCTTTACACTTAGTTGTAAACTTTTTTTTTTTTAATTCTTAGTCATCTGTGTTGCCACAAATGGAAAAAAAATCTTATGTGCTAAGTAATTGAAAGTGAAATTTATTTACTAAGGAAATTCACCGGGTCGTTTCAGTTGCTTGATATTTCCGTTATTAAACTAACTATTTCAATTTCCGTTATCCTTAAAGCATAATTTTAATATAACTCCTCTTATTCAGGTTGACTTCTAAAGTTTTTGGAAACGTTAAACTCCTTTTTTTAGTTGCAAAAACCTATCTTTATAAGCGCAATTTCCATTTTAGAAGAAAACTTGAGTTGTTTTTCTCAAACGCGTGTTTACAATTTTACGTTTTTATATAGTATGTACTGAAAATGTTTTAAACTATGTACTGAAAATGTTTTGGAAATTATGGCCGTTTGTCGCTACCCTAAACGTTTTTCTGCTTTGTCGCCCCTTATCCAATTGTATTTATTGCTAGGATAAGCCACTTTGGCAAGGTAGTTTTTCATTTTGTTCCTTGTCACTTTCATCTTTGTCCTGTATATCTTACCAAAATTTTTAATTATTTTAAAAATTTTCAAGTTCCACATTGCTGTACCTGAACACATAGCCGTGACTAAAACAAATTTCTTATGTTGACTGCTCATTGCCGTTTAACTCCTTCAGTAAACTAATTTCATTGAATTAGTTTTTTTCCAGCACAATCAACTTAATTTATTTTAAAGTTATCGAAAGTATGCTAAGTGCTATTACGTATAAAACATTATTAATAACTACTAAACTGGCTGTATTTGAACAAACTTGATGAAATGATGCCACATAAAACGATTTACCGCTGGCTGATTCCTTTGAAACTGAACGCTTGCACAAAGAGAGAGCGGTAGAGACAAAGACCAATTATATTTACCAGACACTAATACGGAAAAAATGGGCCCTGTTACTGCCAATAACAAATACCGAACATTTACGCCGTATTATGTTTACAAGATAACTTTATTTATCATTAGAAAATATTTCGAGGGCGTTTTAGAATCTGAAATTGTTTACAAGCAAATCCCTCATATATAAACGAAATATAAAATAATATGAACGAAAACTTCTCCACAGGTAAGCACAATTCTTTATAAAATACACGAACTTCCAAATAACTGGACGCCTTAAAACTAATCGGCAAAGTTGGGATAGTATCATATTTATCATAGTCTGTTTTAAGTAAAAGGACATAGCTTCCTTGGTAATAGTTATAAACAGACAAAGACCTGCTTTGTCTTAATCACACTTATGAAGAAGTCAAAAGATAATATCCTGCTCACACCATTCATTAAAACTATCTTCATCTCAATCCAAAACCCACATCATATGTTCTTCCGGACCATTCTTTTCCATTAATCCTCACTGTCACATAAGATTAAGGAAAATTGCACAAAGAAAATGTCTTTTCTAAACGCAAATTTTAGTAAGAAATGTTTAATACACACTACATTTCATCATTAACTTCAAAATTTGCACGGTTTATACTCTTTTTCAATCCTCCTTTAATGGTTACTATTTAGGAAATATAAATATGGTATTATGCGGTGCATTGCCATAATCAAGATATACAAGAGCGACCCTTTTTGTGCTAAACATTTCCTATTACACAAGTGCCTGAGGTGATTTCAATAAATTAATTTTAACTTATTAAAGAACTAAAGAACTAACATACTGTTGTTCATTTACTTTCCAGCTATAAACCACATAACTGCTATGAACGAAAACAAACAAACAAACAAACCCATTGTTTAATAGCAACAAAATTACAATTATACTTCGAATGTATCTGTCTCTGCATAACCTCACTTGCAATCAAGTCGAAACATTATAGCATTAGGCTCTGTAAATGCTCATCATCTCGATCCAAACCCCGTTTCATACTTTGTTTTATTTTTAATAGAATTTTCTCTTACTTTACTAACCCACACAGTCGCACATGATAGTAAATTAGAGAAATTTGCTGGGAAAATATACTCCCTAACCACAAAGTTTGGTATGATGGGTAAAATATTACAGTTTCATCATTAACTTCAAAATTTGCACGATTTGCTCTTTATCCATTCCTTTAATTACTGCTATTTAGGAAATATATATAAGGTATAATGCGGTGCACTTCCATACTAAAGAGATACAAGAGCAAACCATGTGGTACTAACACTTTCTATTAAACAAGTTCCTGGTGTAATTTTACTAAATCAATATTAATGAATAAAACACAAATGAAGGAGCACGCTACTGTGACTTACTTCCAACTACAAACCACTGTAATAAATCAGATAACTGCAAATTAATAACTTGAAGTAATTAACAAACGGACCACATATTCCACATTTTGTCTACTATCTACTGGGGATCTGGTAAATATCGTGGAATCGTGGTAGAGACAACATATTCTGGATTGTACAGAGAAACTATTCACTATTCCTAATGACCAAAGTTTGAAACACGAGGCACACATATTTAATTTTTTGGGAGCCAGATCCCCCAATAATATTTTTCAGTAATGATGCCGGTGTTTTCAAACTTGGAGAGGCAGAACGTGCCTTTCTCCCTCAAAGTTACGTTTATGAAGATAAATATTCTTAAAACTAAAGAAAAGTCACAAAAAAAAAAAAACATTGTTTTTGCTACGCTCACCATACGCATATAGCACGCAATAACTCCAATAGAGTTGATAACAACCTTTTTCTTCTGGAGGGTAAAAAGGGTTTAAATGCTTCTTTTGCCGTCTACCTTATTCCTTTACTCAAGTTGGTTTTCTCAATCTGGTATTTGTATTTCTTGTATTCTTCGGCGCATATGAGAAGATAGCTTTTAGTGTTTGTTGACTTGCTCGTGAATTGCTTTAAGTGTTCTCCTGAAAACCTTATTGTAGGCCCTGTTGAACCATATCTTGGATTTCCTTGTTGCACTCATGCAAGTGACTTCGTTAAAATATTTTGTTATTAGCTCAACTGCTTTGGAAGCGTTTATTTTGGTCTATAAGAACTTTCCTATTTCAAATTTGTGGTGTGCTTGCTCTTAGTTTTTCAGTTAATTTTATTTTCATTTGCTTGATGGTATACTTTTTTTCTTTCGTTTTATGTGACTTTCTTTTATTTTTTATCAATATTGAATGTACTTATTTTCTTCCTTACACTATATCTGATATGCAAAGAAGGAAGCATAACTTCACGGCCCAGCGCCCATGCTGAATTATTGCCGAAATAACTACAATATTGGCTTCGCAGCGCTCAATGGGACCAGTCAGGTGACCGAGGTTACGTTACGTAGAATCCAGAAGTAATTTGGGTGGACAGCCCTGAGAGTACGTGCGACACCAGTACCACATTACTAGTGTGACGAATTGTGTATTATTGTGTGTGTTGACGATAAATGTAATTTTCTGAAGATTAAAGGATAAAGGAGAGCAGTTGAGTCAAGCATTTTGTGAAGTAATATAATTGAATGCTGTGTAACAGTTTAAAGAGAATTTATGTTTTGTCATGTGTGCAGTGAGTAAATCAGGAGTAAAAGCTTTATGAACTGCTGACGAATCGCATTCTTATGGAATGGGGAACTACAACTGGTTGAAAAGATAGGTTTCCGCAACCACCGTGAAAGATCGAAGTTGAAATTCAAATGACTGAGTAATGTTGAAGTGGGTAAATTTAGTTATTGATGACATGTATAACGATAGAAATTAGACTTGTGAAATGCTTCAAGCAAATATACTTCAGAAAAACGAGAGAAGTGAGTAGAACATGAATTCCGAGGTTAACAAAAAGGATAGAGACAAAGATAAAATACTGCATACCTTGCAGGATATGTTTATTGATGTACTGGATTTAGACATTATTCAAAGCGTGGCCCAGAACTGCGATTTTCACTGTAAGTAGCTTATTAGTAAGCTACCATAGTAATTTACTCTCTAAGGTTAGGTTAGCACGTGGAGTAAAGCAAATCATCATAGTTATGCATGATGTGAACATACTAAATATAATACTTAAATATGAATTGTTATGTATAATCTAAGGCAATAATTACATGAAATTCTACTGTCACAGGGATTTTACCGCAATTTTATTTATTAATTTTTTTTCCTTTCCATCGTTTTGTGACAAATTTTTTAAATTTAAATTCAAAGCAGCGCACTACTAGAACCTACGATCAAGTTTACCAGATTAAAAGAAAATTATACAAGGTTGTTGGGAAATAGATTTTGTGGAATATGGTGTTAACATACCAAGTACAATTCTTGTTTTGGAATTTTTTTGTGGTGCCATTTTAGGCTTAGAAACTTGAAAATGTATTTTCCTCATGCTATTGATATTGGTGTGTAATTCAGCTTAATTATCTATAAACTTTATGGTATGGTTAGCTTTAAGATTTTGAAACTCATCACTTATCTGCTGGACCCAATTAAGATTTTAAAATTGGTTTATTATGCCTATTTCAACTTAATAATGAAACATGGTCTTTTATTTTCGAAAAACTTAGTTAAAAGTGAACAATTCTTCCTTTTACAGAAAAAAGCCAAACAAATAATTGCTGGTACACGTAGCAGATATCTGCAGAAACCTATTTAGGCAATTGGGAATTAAATTCTTCCATGTGAATATCCCTCATGAACTTTTATAAAAGAAATAAAGAATAATTTGTACAAATCAAAATATACATAGCAAGAATACTAGACAAAAAGCAAATCTACATAGACTGGCTGTAACACTTTTCTGCCATCGAAAAGGAGTTTATTACGAAAGCATTTTAGTATAAAATGCTCTTCCTTCTATCCTAAAAGCCTTAATGAGCAATGGTAAATCTTTAAAATCTGCTCTTGGAAAATAACTATGTACAAAGGCCTATTCTGTAAAGGAATATATGAGTGACAATGTATTGTATTGGTTTAAAATACGGTAATGATTTTATATCATTGTATATGTATTTAATAACCTTCATGTGACTAGTGATTTGTCTGTATCTACTCTAGTTTTTGTTATTTTGACTGAGTTGTTCTAGGTATTGCATTTTATTGTAACTATTTATGCAGATGTACATGGTTTTTTTTGTAAATGTAGAATGTGAGCTATTGTGTTAATTGTAAATGACAACTTCTATAACAAGTTATTATTAAGGAAATCCCTCAAATTTCACTAATTTTTTTCCACTTGGACATGTTTCAAAGGCTGTTGCCTTCATCTTCAGCATGGTATTAAGATGTCGCTCTGTGGATTTTACAAACTTAGCAATGAAGTTACTTTTATTTGGATGATCAAAATTAACCAAATTTTCTTGTTTTTGTTTATGAATACATTTTCCCCAACTGTTAATTCTATGGGTTTTTGAAGAGCTTTTAAGAGTTTGGTTCCTTTTGGAATTCATGGTTCTTTTTCCAGAAATGGTATGCTACTGCTGATTTTTCCATGTCTTTATATTTTATATTTCTCATGTATTCTTTAAACCGTGTGGTAATATTTCTTTTTGTTTTGCCTATGTATTTCATATTGCAGTCTTTGTAACTGATTCCATAAATGCCCGATTGTTTTCCTGTCAGAATTTTGTCTTTTATGTTGGTTTTTAGGAGGTTTTTAAACTACATTTGTTTACTGGAGCCAAAATAATGTTTGCCTCTTTAAAAATCTTCTGGAATTTTTGGCGTGCCCATGATTAAAATGTGAATTCACTATAATTCACTGTGAAAATTACCGCTATTCAAAACTACTGACAAATTCTATGTTCCTAGGTCTCTGTGAGAGCTTTGCAAATTCACAGCATGCTCCAGCAACTAAACTACACTAAGCTTTCCATATAGCCATAATTGTAGCTGTTACCAGTTTTAACCACCTTTCTAGTAATTTTAAAATTATAACTGCAAATTGATATTTTATAGTGGCAAGGTAACATTTTCCAATATGTTGTTCTACTCCCACAAACACCTATTTTCATTCTATATATTATTTTTACTCTGGAAGGTGCCCCCCCCCCCAAGGCTCCCAGAGTTATATTTGGGCTCCTTATTTGCAGTATATTTCTTCTGTGTATTGTATTAATAATTGCTTCTATACAACATTTTTGTCAATTATAGATTTGTTGCTATAACCATATTCCATTCTAACTTCCTGTGATTTCTCATAGTATTTTATCAGTTAGCATCATGATTTCATATATTTGAAGATCACTGTGTAAAAACCAAGATTTAGTTCATATGGATCTTCTAGTTAAGTATTTTTTATTTCTTGGCCCTTTTCTGCTTACTCTTTTCTTTCTTTGTGTTTTCTGTTTTCAAACTGTATTTGCTTATGCAGTTTTGAGCATATGAATATATTAGGTGCTTCAGTTTTGGTTAATTGATATAACTATTTTTTTTTTAATTTATTTATTAGATTTGAATGTCTCATATAAAAACTAAGGCTTAAAGATATGCTGAAAAATGTTTTCTGAATGAAATGCATAAATGAGCCTGTAGCCCTTGGTGTTTACAGTTCACCATAGTTAATATGGTTGGTCCTGGTGGTGTAGTGGTTACCATACTTGCCTCCTATACCCAAGATCGCGGGTTCGAACCCGGCCAGGACCGATGGATTTTTTCGAGCATAAAAATCCTAAGTATGACTTCCTTCGGAAGGGCAGTAAGCCGTGGGTCCCGTGTCGTACATTTACGGCACGAAAAAGAACCTCAAGCCTGAAAGAGAGGCCTCTGACCAAAATTTGTTGGCCGGTTCACGCCCTGAGTTGAATGGAATGCTGATGACTGGAGATGTTAAAGAGCATCCATAAATAAATCAATAAAAAAAAAAGAGTTAATTCCATGCCATTTTTCTTTTTGTGTGAGTATGTCAACAATCAATTCTTGTCTTCCCCTCTACGTGTAACTATTCCAGATCTGTAGAGACCTATCAGAGCTTTGTTTCTAAACATTACCATAACACGCTGGGGCATGTGTGGGAAGAAATGAACTATAATTAAGATAACTAAAATTGTTAACTTTAGTGAAGCACAGTGAAGCTAATTATATATTATCATTGTGTGATAGAGTTGAACTAACACTTTTTTGCTCCACGCACTTGTTTAAATATGTAGAAAGGTTTCACGAACCACTCGTTTACATCATCAGTTCCATTGTCGACTGGAAGATCACCCGTTATTCAGTGGGGATGTGTCATGTGGTGCAGGTGTGATGAACTTATTGTTTATGTTTTCATTACCGGAAGTGTCAAAAGTTTTTAACTGTATTTGTACTTGTAAATGCAGATTTTCTTCCATGTTGCTAATTCTGTAGGTCTTTGCACTGATTTTAATAATTTTGTTTTTTTCAGTATGTAGTGGTTTTCTGTCCAGAAATGCAATGTCACTGCTGATTTCACCAGCTGCTTGTATTTTATGTTTCTGAAATGTTCTTTTAACCATGTGCCTTTATTTCTCTTTGTTTTTCCAATGTCGAAAACTGAGAAAAGAAAATCTACGTTGGAAAAACAAAGAGAAACATAGGCACATGGTTAAAAGAACATTTCAGAAACCTAAAAAACAAGTAGCTGGAGAAATCAGCAGTGGCATCACATTTCTGGACAGAAAACCACAACATACTGAAAAAAACAAAATTATTAAAATTAGTGCAAGGAACTACAGAATTAGCAACAATGAAGAAAATCTACATTTATAAACAAGACAGTTTAATGAGCTTTGACACTTCCGCTGATGAAAATATAAACTTCCAAGTTCATCACACCTCCACAAGAACATATTACACATTCCCACAGCATAATGGTTTATCCTCCAGTCCACAATGGGGCTGACAATGTGAACAAAGGGTTTGTGAAACCAGTTCTACATATTTAAACAAGTAAATGGAGCAAAAGTGTTATTTCGACTCAATCACACAATGATCTTAATAAAATGTAGATGTCTGTAGAGTGACTAATGGTACACATATTGAGCATTTACAATGCAAATAAAAACTAGAGAGTATTCTTGTACAACAAGATTCTTGTTCTTATCTCAATTTTACTATATGCTGTGATTTGTGAAACACTGTTATCATTTTGAATAATCCTGTACTGAAAAATTTCACCCATAAAGAACTTATACAGCAACAGGATGTTCACAATATTTCAATTTCATTGTTTACATAAAGTTAAATGTTATCATAAAAAATTGGATAAAATGAGCAATCAAAAGCTTATTAATTTCTTGTATACAGTGAAAAATAAATGTTTGTGGTGTTCTTTCCTGTATTCTATAAATTAGCTTTCCCACTTGTTAATATCATTCAATCAATTTTGTTTTCCCCTGTAGTGTTTCGCCTATGGACAAACACGCTGTTTATTAGCTGGTTAGGCAGCCAGCTGAATCTCAGTGATTAATGGGAGGGTAAAACCGAATTTAAGAGGCTCATTACTTATCAAACTATCAATTGAGATGTTAAAACTGCCTGCCTTCATTTCCCACATGCTTTTTGGCATATCTCTGTAAAAAATTACATCACTCGCTGTAGTTCATGTTGAGAAATCTGGACCATCACGTGACAGATATTATCTTTGAGTTCTTGTATGATGTATAGATTTGTATTGTAAACTATTTAATAAACAAAGGTTAAATCGGGGGATTGAGGAGGCCACAACAAATTCGTACTAACTCTTATCTTGTGGAAAAACAGTGTCAATTGCTCTCATGAAATTATTTGCAGTGTGAGCAGTGGCAGATTCCCTTTGAAAAAATGCATGAGTACTCTTCCTGTCAGTTAATTTTCTTATAAAAGAGGTTAGTATGGTATTCATGTAAGTAACAGAATGAACTGTATACTGAAAATAAATTGGTTCTATAATTCTTTCACCACTGAGATAACATGTGAATTATACATTAATTATGGTGTTATATAAACATGAGGCATAATAAACTTTATGTATACTGTCGATTTAAGAAATGAACAAAACACACACCTGGGAAGAGCTGTGCTATGATTCAAACAGTCATCAAAGTTTGACTTACTACCCCCTCCAAGGCATGGCAAGGCAAGTGAGGGCTCATTTATAGGAAAAATGCTGCATGGGGGGGAAGCATCATTGATAGTACATTCTAATAAACCTCATGCACTTTTCTTACAACTTAAAAATTATTTGGTATGTAATCATTTATGTTCGGAATAACATTGAACATTATGTTATGAATGGCATTTCAAGATAATGCAACTTCTAACTAAACATACTTTTACCAACACAAATTATTGAACAGTTGATTGAGATTTACTAGGCCATGTCTTTAAATCTGAAACTCAAAATTTTACCTGTTACCTATTATTGAATGCTTCATTGTGTATTTCATGTAAATAACTATCTGTTAGAGATAGCCATGATGTTAGCAACATTTCTATAAAGTTAATGTTTATGTCCTAGTAGATAAAGAGAACACAGGTATCAAGCTGCATATAACTTTCACATAGACTATTGTCATTCAGGTACTTCCAAAAACAGAAGTTTTAAACAGGCTGTCTTCCCTCTTCCCCAAAAATAAAAATTGTATTTTCAGACATTGTGACACAAAATTTTGATTTCAAAATTTATTATAAAAGTATAACTTTAGAACAATGGGACAGAAACATACCTGTCACATATAACATGACCAATATCACAACTTTTCTCCTTTTGTAGTAGGACTTACCAGAGCCGAGATGTTGAAGTCACTGTGAACACTTATAAATACAGAAGTGTTGTGCACATGAAAAAATATGACTGCCATGTTGAAGCCAGCATAAAAGAAATAAAACATTAGTAGTTGTGATTTGTCCGTATTTAAGGTTAACAACATACAAAATATAATTTTTTTCCATAGCGGCCAAGCAACTAGTGCTGAGCATTTCATATGGATTGGCCCTCAAGACTGTAGTGTGCAGAATCCATTTAATTAAAGTGAACAAGATGATGAAAATGATGGTCATTTTATCTGCAAAAGGCATAGATGATAAGTATTTGCTTCTGAGTATGTGCTTGATGTTACAACTAAACAGTGCATAAGGAAAGAATTAATATCTACTTTTGAGCAACACATGTACAACTTGAAATGCTAATTGGAACTTGTACAGTGCAGCAAATCATATAATTAAGATCATTGTATCATTGATTTGAACTACACACTTATTAACTCCACTTGTTTAAATGTAGCACATGTTTCACAGACTATTGTATCATCAGCTGTCGGCAGTTACAAGTAAGTGGAGCCAATAAGAGTGTGTAGTTCGACTCAGTCATACAATGATCTTAATTAACACCACATGTTTTGGAATTACATCCATGATCACTTTCAACAATGATTGTAATTAAAGAATTAAAATGAAATGGGAATATTCATGTTCTATTATGTTCTATCCTAAATAGAAATAAGATTAGCAACACCATACTTGCTGGAATTATATCCATGGTCACTTTTAACAATGATTATTATTAAAGAACTGAAATTAAAAGAAGATATTCATATCCTATTATATTCTATCCTAAATCAGGATAATTAGATCTGTGGTGTCGCAAAACCTTCAATAGGCACCTATATAATGAGGCTTATTAATGGCCCAAAATTAATGTAATGTTCAGTAACAAACCTTAATGCAAATCTTGTACATTTAGAGAGCTTTGATTACACAAAGACATTTAGTTTGTGGATCTAAAAATGTAGATCCTGAAATTGGCTTGAGAGATGCAAATATCTTTGCATTTGGTCAAGCCTCAGACTCAATGTTGTAGAACACATTGGCCCATAGGAATATTAAACCCAACTGTAAGAACAGGTCCTGCAACCTGTTTATATTTATTCTTCATTATTGGTGCTACATAATTCACAAATGTGTGATACATAAATCAGTTTTATTAGCCTTATGAACTTTGTATTATATCAAGTGTAACACAATTTAAGTCCAATTAGGCAAAATGCTTTGTACTTATAGATAAAAAACTTCATCAGTGAAATGTGAAGAAAGAGAGTTGAATGTTGTGGTTCTTGTAATTATAGGATGGTTTTTGGAGATCAAATCAAGGCCTGTAGGCACTCCCATCTATAAGAGAATAATTAATTATAAAAGCTCCATAATTGTAAAGGTTATTATTGCATGGTGCAGATTGTAAGCTATATGCTTTCTTAGGCTTTTTAATTTGGCTGGTTTATGTGCAGGGCTTTCAAAATATGCCCTTACTGCTCTCATAGGGTTTTTGTCTTGGCAGTTGGACATGCCACAGTCTTATGCATCTTGCACTAATTGCACATCAAACTGCAATTTTCTTAGTATAAAGAGGGGTTTCATGCATACAGTTTGGATTTTCAGAACACCAATATACTGCCACGGGTGGCCGAGGTCGTTAAGGCGCAGACTCTTGAGCAAGAGGTCTGGGGTTCGAATCCTACCAGGGCCATCCCTCCTGACTAAGAATTTTTCCAGATTTTCCTCAGTCCTCATAAATGGCAAATGCCAGAGAGGTATCCTGAACTTAGGCATGGAACGTTTCAGTCCTTAAAAAATCCTTTCCAAATATATCATTTCATCTCATGTATCATCAGTGTCCATTGCTTGTGGTACCTCAGTAGTAAAAAGGGTGTTAAACACTATTAAAAAAACACCAATAGGGAGTGTTATAAGTGTCCACACCACATATTTTTGTAAAACCACACTCATCTGAAAAGAACACAAGCTGTGGGTTGATTAGTCTTCAGTCTCTAATGAAAGAAACCATTCACAATATCGCACACATGGTAGTTTGTCCTAGACGATGGACATATGTGCACTTATAAGATTTGAGTTGAACAATTTTGTTGCTATATGTGCAGAAGACACTGACACCCACCCCAACTTGTGCTAACGTCATTATTATTTTTATTGCTTAACATTCAAAAAAGTTTCTAATGTATATTTCTTGTTTTGCCCTGAACCAGTAGTATCAAATGTATTCACAAGATCATGAACTGCGGTCCTGGAATGAGGCAGTTGCCCAGGGAACTTCTGAATAAATTCTTCATGAATGTGGCATGCTGGTGTGTATTTATAATAACATTTACAAATAAAAATATGTTGTTGTAAAAGTCAGCTATTTTACCATCTTTGCAAATGAATGTAGACTGGCAATTGGTAGGAGGGAAACTGGCCTTGGCTGAGATGCAGAACTCCATGCTAGTGGGGAGGGCATATTCTTGAAGCTCAGTATTTGAATTCCATGAAATTCCTACAGTTGTTCTTAGAGTATGAAGCATGTAAAAATAAAAAATGTTTTATTAAAAATGATTTTGTTGCTATGGGTGTATACTGTTCAAGCATTATTTAGCACTCTTTTCTTTTGCAATCTATTTAAGTATTTGTATTTGCAGGCTAGCAAATTGAAGCATTAATTTCATTTCCCAACTTAGTAAAGTTTAAACATGATAACTGCCACAGAAAATAGCCTATATGCAGCCAACAAAGAAATTCTAATATATCTTTGCTTTGCAATATATGAGGATAGGTCCAAAAGTTCCCAGCCGAACCATTTTCTGTATATGATAAAGACAAAAAGTATATTTCACTTTTCAATATACTTACCCTTTATAGCAGTACACTTCTTACATCTTTAAATTAACATTTCAATCCCTCCCATAAATAGTTTAAAGTTTTGTCTGCAAAATGGGCATAAACAGCATCTATCACTTGTTTGTCACACTTAAATTTCCTTCTTGAGTTTTTAGAAGAGGAAATAGTCACTGGGAGCTAGATCTGGCTGTAGAATCATGGTTGATCTCTTTGAAGCCATATTTCTTCACAGCTTCCTTTGCAACAAGAGCTGTGTGCACAGGTGCATAGTCATGAAGAAGGCGTACACCACCACTCAGCTTTCCTCACCTTTTCTCTTTAATGGAAGCACATAGTCTGTGCAGTAGGCCAGCATAATACTCCCCATTTACTGTGGTGTTCCTCTCCTTGAAGTCAATGAAGAGTATTCCTTCACAGCCCCAAAATATTGTGCCTTGATCTTTTTGGTTGACTGAGTGACCTTGGCCTTTAGAGATTGTTCTTCGCCAGGTTTATACCACTCCATTAATACTCTTTTGGATAAGGTATCATAGTATAGGACCATAGTTTCATCTGCTGTAACAATGGTGTGCAGAACTTCTCTCTCGTTGCCATGGCAGAGCTCCAAAAATGCCTGACAACAGATGACTTATTGCTACTTTTGAAACGAGAAAAGAAGTCTTAGGCACTAACCTTATTCATGTTTAAATGTTCATGAATAATTGGAAGGGCTGCTGTTTTAGAAAGGCCTAACCTGCTGCTATTTGTGTAACTTTGAGCCACCAGTTTTCCGTAATTTCTCCTTCTGCAAGAGCTATATTTTCAGCAGTCAGCACCTCCAAGGGCCAGCCTGCACACTTTCCGTTTTCAATGCTTTCTTGACCCATTTGAAAGTTTGGCCCATTCTTTTATGGTAGAATATGAGGGGGATGCTTCCCCATATACACTGTCCCATCACTGTTTAATTTTATTTGGAGTAAGTCCTTCTTTTGTGAAGAACTTAATAACAGCTGGATGCTTCATTTTGAATATATCACAATCTTCTACACATAGCCTTCTTTATGCAACTATGCCTGAACAACTCAAACAGCAGAGTGGAAGTTACAGCTGCACTTTTTAATTTTTACTTAACAGATAAGGAATGACTCCAGATAAGGCTTTTGTGAAGGTGATAACCCTTATCGGCCAGGCCAGAAACTTATGGACCTACCCTTGTATGTTGAATTATAGCATATTTGAAAATAGCTTCATTAAGTAAACTGACAAGTTTCAAAGAACATATTTGTATCAACTATAAAACTTTATATTGTTTTCTAGTATTCTAAAGTATATTTCTCTTTATAGAGTATATTCAGTAACCAAAAATGCAAATAGGTAGGCATCTGTCCTTTAGTAATGATAAATGGAAAAATAACCTTTACTATTGTCATAATTTTTTTAAAAAATTTTTCTTCTAAATTGTAACATTTTATTAATTAATTTGTTTATTTAATGGTTATGTCTTTTGAGTCTTGGTGAATGCAAGTGAAAGATATGTAATGCCAAATGAAAATTGAGAAAATATGAAAAATGCAGAAATGTGTAATACACATGAATGTTAAAGAAAAATTTGGATATTTAGTCTGTTTTGAAAAATGTGCACAATTTTTTATTTATTTTTATCAAGAGTTCTTGATACTAAAATATCTGTAGCATATTTTTGTATAGCAGCTTTGACATTTAGTGAACGTGAAAAAAAAATGAAATAAGTTATTAGCTCCAAAGATGCTTTCCTTCCTGTCTTTCTTTTTTTCCCCCTCTCTCTTGCATTACTTATTTATTCGTTAATGTAAAAAAAAAGTATCTTCATAAAAAAGAGGATTGTCATTAATCCTGGTCAGGCCCAATGTGTCTCAGATATACTTTTCCTGCTTTTTTCAACATACATGTAACTGTTAATACAAAAGACTCCAACAAATAGTAGTATCTTAAAATGAACTGTAGCATCTCCTTCATTGGCTGCCTATATTTTTGTTTCATTATCAAGCAAAAATATCTGAGAGATACATTGCACCCACTCATATACCTCATTGCTTTTTGCTTTTTGTATCCTTTGTTGCTTTCATGTTTTTGTGTATACAATGTCACAGAAACAGAAATATTTAATTTAAATTATCTCGACCTACAGAAAGCCGTAGGAATATAATGTTATTACAATTAGTTGCAAATTTTGTCAGTCTGTAATGAAATACTTTTAGTCTATATCACTGGAAAGATTTACTACAAATTCTCGGCGCATACCTTGTGAAAGAACTAGGAAAAAACTTGCTGATTTTATGAAAAGTTTAAAATACTTGATGTTTCGTGTTACCTATATTTTGTGAAATATAGTTATTTTTCTTTCCCTTGTATGACAGTTATAATAATTTATTTCCTATAATATAAGCACTTGTCACTTCATATACTGCACTATATTGTATTTTATAAATAAAATAAGGTATACTACTATATAAATAAAACACTAAAATAATAATATTAATAATAATAATAATAATAATAATAATAATAAACATAATAAAAATGCTACACCTATAAGTATTTTCAGTCTGCACGAAACATAAATGTAGCTGCATTTTTAGATACATAGCTCCAATTGTGAAACAATGGGTATTGTTTCAAATGGAGTGTAGACTGTTCTATCATTTAGTATTATTATAATTATAACCAATTTGGTCGAATGGGTTTAATTAAAAAGGATGAAAGGTTTAGTAATGTAAGAAATATAACTTAATATTGTATTGAATGTATAAATCACTTTTAATATTGTGTTTTGTTTTTGGTTGGATCGAAGCCCGGTATAGCTGCTGATGAACCGGGGACTGGGGGGCTGAGCCAATCAAATTGGAATAAATTTTGATTGGATTCAGTGCCTTCTGGAATTGCCAAAGGCACTGTTCCTAATTGTTATATTTAAAAGTAATTTTTTTTTCTTTCTTTTATTTGTGTCTATTTTGTATTAAAAAAATATGTATGTGATGCAGGAGAAATAAATACTAAATACTAATTATAACCAACTGTAGCCAAAGCAATTCATTTCAGTGCATGGCTCAATTGAGGCCCTCATGATGCTGACAGAAGAAACATCACCAAAATCTTCTCCATTAAATAACAGAGTTGTTGCTGAAGCAATTCAACAACAGTGGCATACTATACAGGAATCTGAAGCTCCCATTCAACGATTGTTTCCTATGTATGTGCCAGAATTACCGTTGCTACCAAAAGAAGAAACAGCAAGCCAAGAAACCTTACAGGCAGAGAATCCACCAACTGTAACTGTTTTTAATCAGCCAAGGTAAATTTGTTGACAAAATAGCCTAATATAACATGCTGTTTAAATGCCTTTGAAAATAATTAATTCAAAGTATAAAACTGTAATATGTAGAAAGGAAGAAAGAAAAGACCATAAGATTTTTGGTCCAAAATAAGTGAAATTGAGCTTTATGAAATAATTGTCATTAACTAAACATTTTTAAAGCAATTACAGCAAATCCTGCATTTTTACATATGAGTTACAGCAGCTACAAATGACATGCATAAAATTTACCTTAATCTAAAATATCAACATTTCTCATATATAAATAATTTTATTTATACAAGAATGTATCTTGAAATTCAGACATAATGACTAAAATATTTAGTAAAAACTAACTTGTCTATATAGTATGAATAACATTGCTCTGCTTGTTTGAAAATGTATTTCATATCCTTTTTCTCATTTCTAAATATTTAGCATTGCTGATAGCTGCCCATCACAGGGATCAATCAAGATTTCATACCGAGGACAGAATGGTTGTAGCAGTTCAGATGATGATGCAGACGTATTCATAGAAGATGAGCAAGAATGTGAAGTTCTGAACCCCACAGCTGAAGGTGTGAGTGGCTTTCCTATGTTTGAAAATCCATTTCATCAGTTCATGACACATGTTTTGCCAACAAAGGCAGTTTCAAAACAAGTTCAAGAGCAACAGAAGTCCTATACAAACATGAAACCACCAACCATTCCTCCAGAATTGCCTAGCATGGCTACTGCTGCATCAAAGTTGAAGGTAGGGTATAAGTTATTTGTGTTACTTGCTATATCTGTAGCATAAAGGCTAAATGTTCATTAAAAGAGTAGTTATTATATTTAAGACTTGTGAGCACTTGAATCAGTATCTATACACATATGTGCTCAGTTTACCTAACTAGCTATAAGCTAGTTCCCGCAAGAAATTTTTATTATTAACATTTATTGTTAGACAAGATTAAAACCAGAATGGCAGTAGAATTGAGACCATCAAAGAGTAGATATTACCAGTATATGTGCAGACACAAAATATATTTATAAAACACTAGGTTCCAAATTTGAATGTGTTATGATCCATGCATAGGCAAGAGCTGTGAAGGAAAATTATATGGGACAAATCAAAGGTAATGGTTGTCACTCATTCCTAGGATTTTTGATTAATTGTGCCATTGGTCTCCCATGTTCTCCTAGCATACACCTGTGAGCTTTTTTCATATGTGTTGTGAAAAGCATTAAAGGTTATCTCAGTGAATGAGATTTAAATCTTAAGAAGTATTGGAATACTTTTAATCTAGGCTTTTAGATAACTATACTGTAGAGCTTAATTCACATTTTGATATTCTTCCAAATAAACTGTATGGAAGCAGGGTTAGCAAGGTGGTTTAAGGAAAATTTTGAGGTCATGGATCTTCAGATTACTATACAGCATTCTACCATGTTGTCATATCTGCAAAATTTGTTGTTGATTTCTCAAACCACACCTTACTTAAGCCTGACATTTAGAATCCCATTATAAATTGCATTATTCCAAAATCCACCTTATTCCATAAATAACTAGCATTAAACCTAATATTTGCATTTATAAAAAAGTAAAAACTGTAATACATTTTTTAGTATTTGTTTTGTAAATATTTGTTATCTATCATATGAGAAATGTATTCTCTCTTCATTTAAATGTATACTAAAATGAATTATGCAAATTTGAAACTAAGCCCTGATATATGTTTTAAGGAGCAACAATGTTTTATCTGGTAATGCGATAACACTAATTGTGTTCCATAATTAAGTTTCATATAAAATCTGTATGCATGTGCACTTGCACATGTGTCAGTTCTTGTGATGTGAAAGGATGAATTGTCAACATAGGAATGAGAGAAAATTTATTAACTCCTCAGGAAGTATATATTATCATGATCAGGGCTAGAATTTACAGGTATATCATACTTGTTTTTTCATTAGTTACAATTATAATGTTGTCTTGTGTATGAATAAGAATATTTGGAATGATTTAAAACATTTTATTATTCATATTTGCCCACATTTCCGCATGTAGTACATGTAGTTGATTATATACATGTAGTACATATGTTTACATATTTGAGAAAAATTTACATCTTTACATAATTCAACATCTTATTAAAAATATTTTCAATATTTAATGGTTTCAAAATTTTTCTTGTCAGAAGATAATTTTGATTTTATTTTACTAGTATCATTATTTCAAAACTGGCTGTGGTTTTTGTATGAACTGTAGAACATAAGAAACCAACCATAACTTGTGGTTAGAGGCAGTAGTGTACTGTGCAGTTAACATTGAAGCCATCAGGAATGTTTGTGTTTTAGACTGGTATTGCTTCTTCAATTGAATCCACAAAGCCCACTTTTGTACTTAAACAGTAAAAAAGATATAGAATGATCCAAGCAACTTCTTGTACATCACATTTGTGCTAAACACTCACCAAAAGCAGCATACTTCTCAATTTTTTTAGCCTTATCATCCTGAGGAAAGTGACATATTTCGATTGGTGCAATGAAAGTCGTAGAAGTGAAGTTGAACACTAGCTAAGAATTGACACTATAGTGAGCTGTGCAGTATCTCTTATTTTAAGTGATGAATCATGTGAAATTAGATCTGTATGATCAAAAGATGTTATTAGGTTTCCAGTGGTCCCCATTACTTTTTGTGATGTTGAGTGGTGTTTTAGTAAGTACATAACAATATTAAGATAATAGACACAGATCCACATTTGAAAATTTAACAATAAAACAAAATGTAACCCACTGTTTCATAAATACAAATTGTTAGAAAGCTTAAGATGAGTTACCTGGTAATTGTTCAAATATTTCTTAATTTTTTACTTAAATGTAAATTGGGACTTGCACAGTGAAGCCAATCATATTAATTGATGTCATTATATGATTCAGTTAAACTAGACACTCTTAAAGCTTCACTTACTTTTCATAAATGTATATCAACCGGTTTCGAGAACATTTAGTTCCCATCTTCAGCCAGGCTAAAGTTCAACTGTCGGATCATTCGTTGAGCTGTGGGAATGTATATTCTGCTCTGGTGGCAGTGTGATAAACTTGTAGTTTATGTTTTCATCCCTGACAATGTCGAAGTTCATTATGCTGTCTTTGTATTTGTAGATGTGATTTTCTCCCAGGTTGCTAATTCCGTAGGTCCTTGTACTGATTTTAATAATTTTGCTTTATTTATTATGTCGTGATTTTGTGTCCAAAAATGATATGCTACTGCTGATTTTTCTATTTGCTTGTACTTTATGTTCCTGAAATGTTCCTTTAACTGTGTGCCTATGTTTCTCTTTGTTTTTCCAATGTAGATTTTTTCACATTCTGCACAGTTTATTTTGTAAATACCTGATTTTTCTTCTTGTGGAATACTGTCATTAACATTACCTACCAGTAAATTTTTAACATTAAATCTATTAATCGGTGCCAACCTGATATTAAAATCTTTAAGAATATTCTGAAATTTTTTGTGGCCCATGGATGATATGTGAATTTTTTAAAAATTAGTCTTATCTTTTCTTGCTGAAAGTGTTGTGGTTTCTTTGATATGTTTTTGTCTCTTGAATTTCTGCACCTTTTTATGTACTAGTTCTTTTTTAAAACCATTTTTAACTGCTGTTTCTTCTATTTGTTTGTATTCTTTAAAATATTCTTCTTTGCTAATTTGTAGGTTAACTAGCCGGTGTGTTAAACTGTTAATTACAGCAAGTTTGTGCGCTGTGGAGTTAAAACTGTCAGCTTTGATGTGATTATCTGCATGTGTATTCTTTCTGTATATCCCAAATTTACGTTTTTCTTGGCATTTCATTATTTTAATATCCAAGAATGGCAGCATGTTATCTGTTTCTATTTCGTATGTAAATGATATGTTTATATCTTGAATATTTAGAAGTTTTAAGGCATCGTCAATGAGTTTTTGTTATATATGGCAAATATATCATCTACATGTCTGTACCATACTTTAAATATGTATGGAAAAGCTGTGTTGATGTGTGTTTCAAATCTACTCATGAAGAGCTTAGCTAGAAATGGAGATAAGGGGCTGCCCATTGTAAGTCCTGCTTGTTGTTTATAAAATTTTCCTTTAAAAGTAAAAAAGGCTTGGTTTATGCAAATTTCTGTCAGTTTGATGTATTCTTTTATGTGTGTATCATTAATTCCACTTGTTTTTAGCCAATCATGTAGATAAATCAGGAGTTTTTCTTTTGGTATGCTCATAAACAGGGATTCTACGTCGAAAGATATAAGAGTTGCAGAGGGGTGCAATTTTATGTCTTAATTTTTTCTATGAAAAGTAAGTGAAGCTTTAAGAGTGTCTAGTTTAACTGAATCATACAATGATATCAATTAATATTTCTTAATTGTTTTAATAGCAATACCATGGAGGTTAAACGCTTGTTCTATTTTTAAGTAATAACACCTTTAACTGGACTTTTTAATAGTATGAAATGTTTATAAAATTGAGACTTTTTTTGCAGTATTTTGCATCATTTTATACAATTTTTAGTCCATATGTAGTACATATTTCACCATTTTTTTATTACATTCCTAATCCTGGTCATGTAACATTTTAACAATTGACATGTCAGAAAAATTCAGAAGCACATAATAGCAGTGCATGATCAACACATAACTTCATAACCTGTTAGTGTCAGTTATGTGTTTAAGAAAACAAGCTCGTTGATCCTGGTGTTGTAGTGGTAACCATACTTACCTCCTAAACCCAAGACTGCAGGTTCAATCCTTGCCAGGATAGATGGAATTTTTTGGGCGTAAAAATCTTAAATATGACTTCCTTCAGAAGGGAAGCAAAGCCATGGGTCCCATGTCGTACATTTACGGCACGACAAAGAACCTCAAACCTGAAAGAAAAGGCCTCTGAGCAAAATTTGTTGGCCGTTTCATGCCCTGATTAGAATGGAATGCTGATAACCTAAGATGTTAAAGAGCATCCGTAAATAAACCAGTTAAAAAAAAGAAATCAAGTTCAACATTGCAGTATTAAATGTTGTCATACCTGATGCGCTATACTTTTTCCCAGCAATATTATATCTAAAGGCATAAATTGTGTGAGCAATGCAAATATTCAGAAAATTTTGATATCCTATCATTAGCCAGAGTAATGGCAGAAATATGGAAATTTTGTAAAAATGTATGAATCACAATGTAAGGTAAATTATATTTGTCTCATTAATAATTTGCAGAAAAGGCTGTATCATTATTTAGAAGCCCTTAATAAGGGGCACTGTGGTTGAGATCCAATACTCATTATTTTTAAAAATAAAAAAAACTACAGCAGTACATTTACACACATATGTAAACAGTTCTAACAGTATTGCTGTTTGCATTTAACATTTTTATATTGTTTCAGGACATTAAGATGCGACCTGCAGTTTCTAAAGCACGTAATAACTCGGAGCATGCTCAATCAGTGCAGTTAAAAATTATGCAACATCTGAATCCAGTAGAGTGGATACAAAAGATGATATTGGATAGAGTACCTCTAATGGTTTTAATGAGAGGTGTTCCTGGCAGTGGCAAGACATACCTTGCAAAACAATTGATTACAACAACACTTGGGCACAATAAAGATTTTAAATGCTATATATTTAGTACTGATGATTTTTTTGCACTTATGAACTGTAATTTTAATCCAGAGTTTCTACAGCAAGCCCATGAATGGAACAGAAGACGTGTTCATCAAGCTGTGATAAAAAGAGTCAGTCCTATTATTGTAGATAATACAAACACACAGGTGAGGTGTAAAAGCATTATTGCTTCATCATAAATTATCTCAGATTAATTAATTTTTTTCTAAGGTGTTATTCAAATTATTTGTAGGATATAGGACATTTTCTGTTACTGGTCACATATCCTTTTGCATTCTGGAATAAGTTTGCAACCCCTGTATAAGTTCTAAATTTAATTCTATAAACTCCTTGATAACTGAATCAGGTTAAACAAGAAAGGGGGTAGTTTTTCAATTTTTTTAATGCACAATCAGAAAAAGTAAAATTTATATAAGTATGTTTAGTCTATGCATTTGGATTGAGATTATGATGCATGCAAATGCATAGTTTGGGTTATAGCCAATGACATGTTAATTTAAAAAAAAAGAAATATCTTTTTTTAATTTACATTAATGAAAATGCATGGAAGTCATTGATTAAATAAAAGGTGCAATTTTAACTATCAATCTAAATAGAGTTATTGTACAGCATTGTTTATATGATGCGTAAAAGCATACATTTTGGAAATTCTTTGAAAAACATGTTTCAGTTTATATAATATACATTATTATGCAATGATGCAATTATTTGTTTATACAAGTTATATTTATTATCTTCCTTATTTTTTCCTAGTGCATCCAAACTGGTTAGAAAAAAATGTTTGATATATATTCAATATAAGATGTATTATTTTTACATAATTCCTAATAATTATGTTTATTATTGACTTGTATAGGTGTGGGAAATGCAACCCTATGCTGAAATTGCAATTCACGGTGGATATGCATTGGAGCTACTGGAACCAAATACTCCATGGCGTTATCAAGAAGCCGAACTTTATAATCGTAATGTACATGGTGTTTCACGACCAAAAATTCGAGCAATGCTAGATCGTTTTGAACATAATCTCACCAGTAAAAAACTACTAGAGATATTAGGATTGAAATATTACTCACGTAATAAACCAAATACAATGGGCAAAAATGCAGACAGAGTTGCAAAGGCAAAACCTACATTACAAAATACTAATGAGGGACAACATATATCTTGTTCATCATCTGTGAAACCTAAAAAAATTCGATCAAGAAGGAGGAAGAAAAAGAATAAAGAACCTAAAAAGCTAAATGTTCCAAAATTAGCTGAAATTCCATATTTAGACCACGAGAAAGATACGCAATGTAAGGAATCTTTTATATTGCTTTCCAACAAACTTGAGCATGCTAACTTGAATTCGAATCTTCTTTCTGGCAAATGTTCTGATGTAACTTCTTTAAGAATGACCAATATAACAAATAAATTACCTATACAGGATGTGTCAGAAATTAATAAAAATTCAATTTCATCAGAAGTTGGTGCACTTGATTTGTGCTTAAGTGGAGATGGACAGAGCCTAACAGATGGAAGCAGCAGTACTGAATCTGAAGAAGAAGAAGAGGATAAGAAAGAAGGAAATAAAAGTGAAAGGAAAAGATCAGATTCTTCAGGAATTTCTTTGGCAGAAATTAGTAAATTGCAGATTACTAGCCAGTTGGAAGAACTGTTCTATAGTGATGATGAAAAGAAACTTCAAATTATAAATGAGAGAAATATACAGAAATTACAGTCTAATTCTTGCATGGATTATGTGCTTGTTCTCCCAGATTCCACTTTGCTACCACAAAGATGCTATAAAACTCCTGAGAAAGAAAAACAAGAATGTTGGGAATATATGATTGTATTGTCAGATTCTACAACTATTCCACAGAAATCCCATGAAACTGAAATGTCTCAAGAATTTAAGAAAACTGAGGTATCTGCACACACACAGTCTGATTCACAAGCCCAGAGCAACCGAACTGTAGATGCAGATACCACTTGTGAAATGTCTGTTGATACTATGTTAATAGATTTAACTGATGTTCCAATAGAAAAGGAAACGGATGGAACTTCACAAAATCATATGACATCCTACCAATTTGTTCCTGTATGTTCTATATTGGAATCAAGTTCAAGCTTGATAGATACGCCCCTTGAAGATATTCTCATAAATCCGTCATTCTCATTCAGTGACAAGGAAAATAATCTGGCCTCTGCATCTGAAGTTGATACTAATAAGAACCTGCTTTGTGGAAAGATACCTCCTTCGTCTCCTAGCTTAGAGTTAGAGAATGTTCAAATGGAGTCAAATCATAATGATAAAAAAATTAACAATTTTGAAAGTTGTGAGTTCGAAAGTGGAGTAGATGCTACTAGTGCCCCCACAATTTCAGTGTTATCTGTAGAACTAGATCAATGGTTAAGTGGTATAGAAGATGTGCCTGCAGAGCAAAAAATACATGTCAATCGGAGTAAATGTGTAGCAGGACAGGATAATGATACAGAAAACTTGGCTAGCAGTTTGCTTTTTGCTGCACAAGATAGTAATGATGAAGAATTCTTGAGTGCTGTCAGCTCAAATGATAGCTTAACTGAAGATAGATTTAGCCAGTTCCCAGATGTTATTTTACAAGATACTGTATTAATACAAAACAAACCAAAGGGCATTTCAGAAATGATGAAAAAGGAAGAAAATTCACTTGTCGAAGAAAAAGAGGAAACTTTACCTGAAATAAAAAAAACAGTGGAAAATTTGCCATTGATAAATGATTTATTTCACACAATAACTTTAGAAAACTTACCAAAGCATGATTTCCTCTCTTTGGTAAAACAATATGAGAAGAAAGGAAACACCAAGGAGAAAGGAACAAATGTAAAAAAAGAATTAGCTAATACTATAGAACAATTAAATGAAGAAGCAGGCTTGGAATATCACAATGAAAAAACAGAAGATGTGGAAGTAGAATTAAATTACACAGAAAATAACATAAATGGGGATGCTGTTGAACATAAATGTGAGGAAAACATAAAAGAAGATATTAATACTAACTTTAATGATAGTGCTATACCTCAATACCAAGAACAAAACCAAACATTGAATAATGAAGAGAATATGGGTAACGAGGCTTTAATCCACTATCATGATGAAAATAACTGGGAAAAAATTAAAATGTCAGTTATAAATGATGACCCAGCATATACAGAGGTTTCTTTAATACGATTAGAAAGTGAATCAGCTGAGCATTTGAATAAAGGGTTGGCAGATGAAAACTGTACATTAAGAAATGAAAAACAAATGGAAAGTGAGGCTGTAAAAATACATTTAAACAAAGAAGTAGTTTTTGATGGGTCAACTGACACACCATTGCATTTGGAAAATGGACATAAAGTAATTTTGGATAGAAAGGAATTATGTGAAAATGGTGATGAATCAGTTAAATTCACTAAAAAGAATGGTGATCCAATAAGCATGATGACTAACTCCATACAAGAGAAAGCAGAACCTTTTAATAATACTGCAGACAGAGGAATGCAAGAATTTACAATACAAAAATGGGAAAAAAATGGAGATAACTGGCAAAATGGTGAAAGAGAACCAAAAAATTCTATTGACAATACTGCTAGTAAGCCAAAACCAGCTAGAGAAAGAAGACTACTAAGGAAAGGTAACAGCCCTTATAGATATAAACAAGTATTTTTACCACAAAAGCAGGAACCAAAGTTTGAGGAGCCGTTTACTCCAAGTGAAATAGAAGCTTGGGGGGCAGTTCCAGAACCAGCACAATCATGGGAAAATAATGATAAAATTGTTACTGGGCAGTGGACAAAAGACAAACGTTCAGAACTTCCTCAGCCACAGAGAATAATATTTGCTTCAGAAATTGACACTAAGAAGTGTTTGTCAGAGGCAGCAGTGGAAGATATGCTGGCTAAAGAATTTCATGGGAAAAATGAAGCTGGAACCTCCCAAATTTCAGTTGCTCCTATATCAAACACACAAAATTCAGATCACGAATCAGACAATATTATTATGAAAGCTGAAATGTTTAGTTCCAGCAAACCAGTTCCTTCCACAGAAAACAATTTTAATGACATAGAAAACAGAGAACATTTTGTAGTGACTGAAGCCTGCAGTCTGCATCCGAATAATCTAGCTGCACAGAGAGTATCGTCTACTAAGCAAGAAGAAACTTTACATTCAGATACGCAGCTACCAAATAATTTTGATGAAAATAAGAATATGGAATATTCATTTCCTATCCTTGATTCAGAAACTTGTAAATCAGCATCATCAAAAGCAGAAGTAAAAAATGTAATGGATATCAAAGATGAAATGTCACCATTATTAATGGCAGAATCTGTGAAGAAAACGGATGAAATCAGAAAGATAAATGAAGAAATAAGTCCTAAAATTGGTATCATTGATGAATTCTCACTATCATTAAAACTACATTCTGAAAAGCAAAACTCCAAAGCTAAATATAACTTACCTTCTGCATATGAGAACCTTAGAATGAACCTTGATGCAGACAATCTTGAAATGATAAATTCTTCATGGCAATTGGAAGCAACAACTGCATTAGTCAGGGAAGAGGCACAACAGGACATTGGTTCTGCTTCATTCCACAGTCCAAGGCAAGGAATGATGACCGTCTCTACAAACACTCACCGTGATGACTTCATGATTCTGGAACAGGTATGTGCATCATTATTGGTCAACGTTGTCACACAGGCAAGGCTTTTTAGAATTAATTGTGATAAAAGTTGTAAAACATATTCTGAAATATCAGTTTTGATATAACATACTCAGTTTATGCACATCTCTGTAGCTTGTATAATTTTGGTAGTTGCTATTTTTAGTACTGTAAGAAGCAATTGTAGCAAAATTTAAATTCATTAAAAATATCAAGTATATTTTATCATAACTTATCGGTATTTTAATTAATATTTGATTCATCATTAGTACATTAAAGAGAGGTTCACCTTGTGATCATTTAATGCACATTTTACATCTCATCCATTTTTTTGCAGAGGAACCAGAAGCCATTTTTCATATAAAAATAGATACCTACTCTTCCCATCCTCAAAACAACTAACTTTAAAACTTGGAGATTAGTAATTTTGTGTTATCCCCTTATGTTAATGGGTGATGTAAATAAAAATTAATAATTGCTTCTGAGGAAGCAATTGCTTGCAAGCAATTTTTCTCCGAGAGGATTTCACCTAAAGGACCTGTCTGGTGTACTATGATGTCTTAAATTATGAAGTCATCCTTGTGCAGCATGTGATTCTTGCCGTGCAAGAGCATATCTATGTTGAGACCACTTTTTTTTTATGGAAGATGGCGGGCCACCACGGCTTTTGCTCCAAGTACAATGTCTGCTTCGTGCATCCTTCACAGATGAATGCATTATCTCCAGAAATTTTCCAAATCGTTGGCCTGCAACATCCCCTGGCCTGAATTCATGTAACCTCTGTCTGGATATCTGAAGGATCTCTGCTGGTGTTCAATCTCTGCATGATCTGAAGGTCAGCATTTGGCAGCATGTTACTCAGATTCCACCAGAGATGTTGCAAGCAACAATTGATTTTGTGGTTTGATGGAGGTAACATGTTGCCGTGGTCTCTGGTGCACATATTGAAAATGTTTTTAGCACAGGTTGATAATTAACTTGAAAACATTATACTTTCTTTCTTATTTTACAATCTTTTTTTTTGTCAAAGTCCTATTCCTATCTGTATACTCTGTACAATTTCAATGCGCTTATTGCTTCTATAGTGTCAAATTTTTTTTGCCTTGTGGCGATAATTGTAATTAATTTTTTTTTTACCATAAATTGTTTCTGCATTCCCTTATTGGGATATCTATGAAATATAATTGCGATATGCTCATTACAGTTCAAACTGGGTTACTGCAAGTAGTGTCACTTAAATTATGGTTATAATTAAATTGTATGTTGTTTGGTATTCCTCGATGTGAGCAACAAACTTTCTATTAAATTAATATCATTGTATGATTGAGTTGATCTACACACTCTTAAAGCTTCACTTGCTTTTCATAAATGCATGGAACTGGTTTCGAGAACATTTAGTTCCCATCTACAGCCAGGCTAAAGCTCAACTGTCGGATCATTCTTTGAGCTGTGGGAATGTGTATTCTGCTCTAGTGGCGGTGTGATAAACTTGTAGTTTATATTTTCATCTCCGGCAATGCCGAAGTTCATTAGACTGTCTTTGTATTTATAAATGTGGATTTTTTTCCCAGGTTGCTAGTTCCATAGGTCCTTGTACTGATTTTAATAATTTTGCTTTATTTATTATGTCGTGATTTTGTGTCCAAAAATGATTTGCTACTGCTGATTTCTGTATTTGTACTTTATGTTCCTGAAATGTTTCTTTAACCCTATGCCTATGTTTCTCTTTGTTTTTCCAATGTAGATTTTTTCACATTATGCACAATTTATTTTGTAAATACCTGCTTTTTCCTCTTGTGAAATACGTCATTAACATTATCTATCAATAAGTTTTTAACATTAAATCTATTAATCAGTGCCAACTTGATATTAAAATCTTTAAGAATATTCTGAATTTTTTTTGGTAGCCCATGGATATGTGAATTTTTTAAAAATTAGTTTATCTTTTCTTGCTGAAAGTGTTGTGGTTTCTCTGATATGTTTTATCTCTTGAATTTCTGTACCTTTTTGTGTACTAGTTCTTTTTTAAAACCATTTTTAACTGCTGTTTCTTCTATTTGTTTGTATTCATTAAAATATTCTTCTTTGCTAATTTGTAGGTTAACTAGCTGGTGTGTTAAACTGTTAATAACTGCATGTTTGTGCAGTGTGGTGTTAAAACTGTCAGCTTTGTTGTGATTATCTCTGCATGTATTCTTTCTGTACATTCCAAATTCAAGATTTTCTTGGCATTTCATTATTTTAATATCTAGGAATGGCAACATGTTATGTTTCTATTTCATATGTAAATGATATATTTATATCTTATATATATTCAAATTAGCTAACCTTTATGAGTAGATTTGAAAAACACCTTATCACAGCTTTTCCATACATATTTAAGGTATGGTACATATATGTAGACGATATATTTGCCATAGTTAACAAAAAACTCATTGATGATGTCTTAAAACTTTTGAAGATGCAACATATAAATATATCATTTATATACGAAATAGAGACAGAAAACATGTTGCCATTCCTAGATATTAAAATAATGAAATGTCAATGGAGACCTAACAGGTTCTCCAGTGTGATGGTTGGCATGCTTTGAAACCCCTGTAACACAAAGACACGCTAATCTCTGTAACTTGGTAAACTTATCTGCTATAGTGGTTTTTAAGGTTGTCTGCTACCAAACAGTGGTGCCATAAGACATCTGGCACCTAACTATAGCAATATAAAGCCAATGGCTAATATGTGTTTTAAGGTTCCAGGGATCCGAAAGTGTCTGGTGGTTATGAGAAACCACCTGGCTCTGCAGAGAATATTATTAATATGATTGTTGCAGGTTAGTTTCTTATCCAGTTGAATACTTAGATATTTGACTGACTCACAATATTCCAAGGTTGAACTACCAAGCTTAAGAGTATCTAAGCCCTTGAGATTCCTCCTGTTTGTGAATAGGAGACAACTATTTTATTAGAATTTATGGATAAACCTCCCTACTTGCACCAACTGTGAATTTTCCTCAGGCTATTTGTTCATCATGCATGATATCGTGTTGGGAAATTTCCCAAAAATTATCAATGCTATGTCATCTGCATAGTCTTGTATGTAAAACCCTTCCTGGATCATATCTTGGAGTAGACTATCCACCACGGGACTCTGAAGAAGAGGGGAAAAATACTCCCCTGACCCTTATGGCGACAATTCCTTTCATTTCCTTAAGAAGACTAGCTGTAATATTTCTGCTCTTAAGCATGGAATTGATCTACTTTCAAAGGGTGTTGTTAACTCTTATATTTCTGAGCAGCCAGAACCATAGACTCATAAGAGGTGTTGAAAGCACCCTCAATGTCTAGGTAAGTTCCTAGGGATATTTCTTTCCTTGCCATGGAGTTCTCCAGTCTGCTGACCAGGCTGTGTAATGGCATTATGCAAGACTTGGATGTCTGATATTCATGTTGGTTTCTATGGAGGGGGTGTCAGACAGCACCATCCTTCAGATGGCTTCAACTGACTGGTCGATAGGCATTTGCTTTGTTGTAGTTACAACCGAGCTTAGGAATGAATACTATCCTGATAGCTCTCCAGGCCTAAGGTATATAGCTGAAGGCTATACTGGCTTGAAAGAGGTTACAGAGAAGATATTGAGCTAGTCAGGCCCTTTCTGCAGCAAGGCAAGAAGGAAACCGTCTCTACCAGGCGAGTTAAATGGGTTGAATTTGTTATGCACTTTGAATAGTGACATTTTGTTGTGCAAATTCCCAGTCCTTCTGCATGGCTCCTGGTCTAGGGCTTTCATAGTGGACTCTGGATTCGCAAATGTTTTTGTCAAAGATACACCTGGGGAAGTGTACCTCAAATAATAATTTGAGTGTTTCTTCAGCTGAACTCATAAAGCCTCCCGTAGGCTTGCATATTGTTCCTATGGGGTTTATAGGTCCGAGGGCCAAGCCTCTGTGTAGTCTGGCAGTCTTTGATAGGCTAGGTATTCCTTGATAGAAGGTCTTGCGTATGCCTTTATTATAATCTGTAAAGGCTGTGTGATATGCTCCCCAGTCACCAGTTCTTTTTGCCGTGTTAAAGAGATGTCTCTGCCTCACCTTTGTTCAAGGTCTGTGGTCCACCATCATCTTGGATTTTATCCGTGATTGTATGGGGCAGTTATCATGATAGTCAAGTATGACCTTTTGAATGAGGTAGGTGACCTTGCCAGTATCACCGAAGGATCTAATCCTGTCAGTCTGCCTAATGCTACCTGAGAGATCCAGCTTATAGGACTCCCACCAGGTTCTCCTGGGATTCTTGTACAGATTGACGTTTTTTATTGCATTGACATTAAAAGATATATATTATGATCCAATAATGATGGTTCATCTAAGACCCTCTATTCAGTAATCTGAGTAGCTATATGCTCCATATGAACGTAATGTTAATAACCTCCTGCCTTATGAGATTAGCGAAGGTAGGCTTGTTAAGGGCATTAAGTATGTGTAAATTACTGGAGAGCAGAAAATCTAAAAGGTACTCACTGCTTTTGTTGATATCCTTACTACCCCAGATTTCATGATAGGAGTTGGTGTCGCACCCAAAGTGGTTGGTCCCCTCTCTGAGTACAATGTGCAACCAACTGGTTCAGCTCCCTAGTGGTTGGATTACTGCCGTCTATATAGACCGAGTTCAGCAATAGGCCCTTCTTCCCCCCCCCCCCCCCCATGTTGCAGTCAGTTTTCATCATGGCGATGTTGCTGGAACAGAATTCTAGAAGAGGAAGCTTTGAATTCCATTATGAACAAGGATACAACTTCTAGGTCAATTTCCCTTGCCATAATGTATTAACTTACCTTTACACTCATCTAATCCTATAATTCAGTCCCTGTTAATTCAGAGTTCTTGAATCAGGACAAGGTCTATTTCTTCTTCATTGAATGGCAGAAACCGCCTTCTTATGTTTTAGGTTGATTTGGAGAACCTTTAGAGTCATCCTTGGCTCGGCTCAATGTACCTCTGCTGGGGCCTTTAGGTTCTTGACACAGATCCCCTGGAAAGAGTTAATACCTCAAGGGTTGAAGTTGTAACAACTGAGGGCTTACATATATGGTTCTCAGAAGTGAATTATTAGTTTTCTGAGTGGTTTCCATTCAGGTTTCATGAGAAATTAGGGAAAATAGTCTGCCAGGCATAGCCCAGCATACCTGGATAAGGCTAGATACTCCAGAAGGTTGTCTGGTATTCCGGAGGCTCCATTTATTGCACACCTTCCATGTGCTTCCTCCTCAGCACAAATTGTATGACACCTTGAGGTTGGATGAATAATGAGTGAAAGGTGGAATTGGATGAAAGATGGATGGCTGAAATGATGAATTGATGAGGTTGAGTTTCTTCTTTGTCTGGCCTCTCCTCACAGCCTGCCCAGCATGAATGCCCCTATTAGTAGCAAGCTACCGCCGTAGAGCCTGTTTATTCACAGAGACTCACGAGCCCTGTCACCAACAACAAGATTCTGGAACTCCTAGGCAGGGACCCATGATATTAATAGGTGATATTCATCTTTTTCAAGCTGAGAAAATGAAGATATAAATTCATAAATTGGGAAGAATTCATGGTACTTAATCAAAATTCAGTCACTTGAGTCTTGCTAAAGATTAATTTCTAGGGTCAGGATCCTGGGACAGCCTTTTACTGATAGAGGAAACAATAGGAACAGTTAAAAAAATTGTAATTTCTAAAGAAGGAACGAAATAGCCACTAAGGGATAGTTTGATAGAGAAAACAATAGGAAGAGTTAAAAAAAATTGTAATTTCTAAAGAAGGATCAAATTTGCCACGAAGGGATAATTTATGAACTGAAAAACTGGCATCTAATGAATAACCTGGCAAAAAGAGTTTGAAGGATGTTTTTCACAATCGGAAAATCAGCCTGTTTAAGTGCCAGTTACTCATTCAGCGCCCCTTAAGGGAACTTATCAAAAGTTATATGTTGGTGAGGAAAAAAAATTAGAATGAATGTAAGTATATATCTCAATCTGTAATGCATTTTATTGGGATAACAACAGATGTACACAAAATTGCCATACCTTTTTGTATGATTGGAACAGACTGGAAGAACACTGGAATAGTTGCACATTGACTCATAAGTAATTAAACAGTGCCAAGAATAATAATTTGTAAGAAACTCCTCATTAATCAACTTATAAATAAAGTTTATTGTCTTCATACACATTAAATAAGAAATGTGATACCAATATAATATATTTTAATGTATGTATATTGAAATTTGTTATTTTATTTGTTCGTGTTTCATGTATTGTACGATGTGCTATATAGTATATTACTTTAAAATCATTAAACATTTAGTTTGTGCATCATAAAAAAGTCTGCATGATGCACAAAAATAATTGAATTAGTTAAAATTATGCTTATTTGCCTAGATACCATGCCAATATATATATATATATATATATATATATATATATATATATATTTATTTATTTATTTAATTAATTTTGCAGGCCTAAGTGATGATAATGATTAGGTTTTTGCTCAACATTAATGAAAGTACATCTTCCTTTCTAAGAGTAAAGCAGTAGTAAAGTGAGTGACACAAATGGTTTTATTATCTCATGCTAACTGCTGAACTGTGTGAACGGAGTAAACATACAATCAGATTGAATTAAAACTGAATGTAGGAATCCATTCAGTGAAACTATCATAAAATCTAGTTTAGACTAAAAGTAAAACTACTTAAAAGGCACGATCAAGAGAGTTTTAATGTGTTGACATGACTTTTAAGGAGTTTTATTTTTAGTCTAAACCAGATTATACAATCAGATATCCAAGTTTACCACACATTAATTTTTCATAGCAAGGAAAATTTATTTTTAAAAAGCCCAATTTGTCACATTCAAAACCAAATGTTACTGAATTGTATTGATATACATTGTGTTAAAATAAAAATGTTTTTATGTATATTTATATTCATATTAACTTTTTGTAATCAAAGTTTATTCATCATTGTGTTATGTCGGTCTTGGTGGTGTAGTGGTAACCATACTTGCCTTCTAAACCCAAGATTGCGGGTTCAAACCCGGCCAGAATCTATGGATTTTTTGGGTGTAAAAATCCGAAGTATGGCTTCATTTGGAAGGGAAGTAAAACCATGGGTCCCGTGTCGTACATTTATGGCACGAAAAAGAACCTCAAGCCTGAAAGAAGAGGCCTCTGAGCAAAATTTGTCGGCTGTTTCACGAGCTGAACAGAATGGAATGCTGATGACCTGAAATGTTAAAGAGCGTGCATAAATAAACCAAATCAACAATTTGTGTTATAAAGCTGACCTAAATCTTCAGGACAGTGAATGGTGATTACTAGGCGTCGGAATTCTTAAGCAGTTAACATCAAATTATGTATATTCTAAGACAAAAAAATAAATATATTCTTGAAGCATTTAAGTTGTTCACCTCTCTACTCTTTAATGGTAAGTCTGTGATTGTGGATCTTAGAGCAGGTGTCTAGCAATTAGAACGACTGAAGTTCAAATCCTACCCATGTATGAATTGATGTTATATTTTTGCAAGCTAAAAATAAATGTTAAATATACACATAATATAACTTCTAATTGCAAAGGCTTATTTGAATGTTAGTTTATTTATGTTCACACACACAAAGAATTGTTTTCAAAATAAATAGGAAATTAATACTTATTTGTAAACGAAATAAAGGCCATTTATATTTTCTTTTTTGTTTTTAACTCTAGATTATTTATTAATGTGGTAATTATTTTAAGAACAAATATGATTAATTTACTTTTTTGTGTTTGAGCATAAATTCCTTAGAATTCAAATATATGCTGTCCATCGCACACACACATTTTGTTTGACTTATTGTTGGTTTGACTACATTAGTCTTCTTACATTCTTGGACTTAAATGCTGTAGATGTAAGTGTGTAGTTACAAAGGAATGAAATGAATCAATGATGTAAAAATGAATTCTAAATCTCTAGCACCTTCAAGCTATTTGGCATTCACTTTCTCAGAGTAAGAAAAAACTCTGAAAAAAACCTTACCCATACAGCTTGACCTGAATGGGAATCGAGCTCAGGATTTCCAGATTGTAGTCATAGATAGTCAAAAATATAGTGCGATATATTAAACATTAATTTTACAAGCAAAAACTAATAAATAAAAAACGTAAGCATAATAAATATTTAGATCTAGTTTGTTCTTATTATTAGACATATACTTTTGTTTGCTCAGCTGTCATAGCAAACAGTCTGAAAAATGCATTTTCTGTTTATCACATTACTTGAACATGAATTGAAGGGGGTGTTAAAACATGTATTTTCTACCCAGTTTTAAGAAGGCTTCCATTGTTTTCCAAATAATTCATCATTATTGTTAGTTGCTCATTTATTTTTATCTAAGGGTGTTTATTTAAACTACTAAGCCAATGCAAACAAAGGCATGGACACAGTTATAAGCCCCCTCTCGGCATGTAAACAAGAAATGATGAGTGTCTGGTATAAGGGGAGAGGGTGGTTTATTGTACCCTTCCCAGCTGTTGTCAACATCCCAGTACCAATATATCTTCATTCCACTTTATTCTGGTTTTAGTGCTTAGAAATCCTAATGCCAAGGGATTACATATGAATTAATAAATATATTTGTAGAATAGAAGCTGACCGAAGAGCGTGAATATGTTTTGAATTTTCAAACTGATTCGGAATATATCTTAAGAATTCTGCATTAGACAGGTCAATTCAAACAGGATTTGGTCCCACGCATCAAAGAGCATTACTATAGAAAGCAAAATTTTCCTATTGCATTACAACACACTTTATATTAATGTTTTGATTGCACAACTAAAATTCATCTATGTAACCAAATTGAATGTCATAGGTTGAGTTATTGTGAAGTGCATTATATCACCACCACCTGAATAAGTTGTCTGAGAGGATGTTTTCCATAGTTTTCTCCCATTCTGTAAGGGAAACATAATGAGACCATTGATTCTGGTCTTAATTTTTACATTTATTAAATCATTTTGTTTATCATTCTGAAACTATGATAGTTGGCATGGGACATAAACTTTAATAAACAATAAAAGAGAGATAACCGCTTTTCATATCAGGATAGGAATGGCATATGGGTACAACTGTATCTGCTGGTATTTAAGTATCTGTTATATTTATTTAATGAAATGGTTGCTATAATTTTATTATTGTAATTATATATGTGGTGAAAGGAAAGTTTTATATTTTAACAGAACACTACTGCTAACTATAAAGTAAATAAATTAATATTACATAATTTTTTTTGAGTAGGTTGAACGACTAGGAAGTCCTGCTGGGCCCATGAGAGACATCTCAGTGTTACATGCTCGCAGTCGCAGCATTGATGAAGGGCTTAATATAACACCTGAAAATGCTCCACTTTCTGCTGTGCCACATGTTGCTAAAGGTATTTAGTGGCCATTCTAATATCAACAATATCAAAATTCTCATAGCAGATACTTTCTTGGCGGTACACTCTGGTAGATCTGAAGGGGATAATTTGATCATATTTATGAAAGCATTATTATAATGTGATAGCATTTCTGGTATATGTATACATTGTATATAAGCAGCACTTCAGTAAATTTATTTATAAAATATCAAATATTTACACAGAAAGTAAAATGTGTATTATAATGTTACAGGTGTTCTTACTTATGACAAAAGTTCGATGACAAATGAGGAAGACAGAGATTTTGCTGCTGCTATGTTAGCTTCAACACATGAACAAGAAGCTAATTTTAACCATCTACTTAGTATTTTCCCTACTATTGACAAAGATGACCTGAGGGAAATATTTGATCGATGTAATGGAGACCTAAACTGGACAGCAGATATTCTTCTGGAATCAGGACTGGAACACTTTCAAGGAGCTGCATCAAATTCACCACCAACACATGACATAGAAGCTGAGGACACAGCTGGTCTTACAACAGACTTGGCATCAGAGCAGGGAGCAACAGGAGGGATCTTATGGTGGGAAAATGTACCAATGACTACATCAAGGTAGGTGAACCTTCAGCAAAATTCTATTCTTTCATGAAAAAGCATAGAAGCCAAACTGTTATATGCTGTTTTGTATTGATAAAAGTGCTGAAAAGAGGTGAATGAGGGCAAAAAATAACGATATAAAACTGCCATGTTCTTATTTGGTTCCGACACGAAATTAAATGTTATATATTTAATATAAAACTACGCTTACACTTTTAAGTCTTTATTCCATTACTGTGTTGCAAATTTAAAAGAGATATCTACTGCTTCATAAATCTAGTTTAGTATAATTTGCCATGCAATGTGCGACTATTCTCTACTGCCATTTCAAGGAACTCTTTAACGTTAAGCAAGCATCATAAGTATTATTAGTGGTGTATCACAGCAGCTGATTTAAATTAAAATAGTACATTTATGTACATAATCATATTTTTCTGACTCTCTCTGAATTTGTTCAGCTGATATCCTGGAAAAACCTTAATTCATACTTGTGCTAAACTGATAGTGAATCCAATAATAAATGTTTAATTTCATTATTTTCACTAGAGTTATTTCAAAGACCATTGTCTTATCTTAAGCTCCATTTTCATGGGAATTCTTTTTTATGATAGTGCTTTTAACAGCAATGAACTTTGCATGCAAATGTTTTCTTCTGGTAGGTACAGATTGATAACTAATGTTTAGTATTTCTAAATTGCAGACTCACTCATGTTTTTAATTCCAAAGGAGATTTTATTTATTTACTTTTAACTGTAATTTGACTTTTGCCAAGCCAAACTGAAACATTTTCTGCATTTTTGTTTCTAATGCATTGAAACTTATGGATTTATTTTCTATTCCAAACTAATGGTAGATTCATAACAAAATTCAATTGAAACTGTCGCAGCTTCAATCGAATCACAATTAATATATAATGATTAGTCAGATTAAATCCTCTTGCAGCTTCACTAATGGACTTTTCATTACAAAATGTTTAGCAGACCCTCGTCTAACCCCTTAAAAATGCTCTTTACATTTAAAAAAGTAATTTTTTCATCAAAATTAATATATATATAGGTTGTTCAGTTAGCTTCATTGTTACACTAATGCAATCATAGGCAGTGGGCTTTCTTCAACAGCCAAGTTCTAGGTAGATTTTTACTTTTGAATATTAATGGGGGGGAAAAAAAACAAAAAATAATGCAACTAACTGCTATGAGGGCATTTTTGGAGATTATTGAATTTTGGATGAAAGCAAGATAGCAACTCAAAAGAAGTATAATATATAAGGCTTGCCTAAAAAATGGATACTTCTCAAAAAGGAGTTCCAGCTGACAAACTGCAATGCAGAAACAAAAGAACAAACATTTTCTGAAATCCCAAATAAGTGTACTTACGAAGCTGTTGACAATGGAGTGGTATATATATAAACAATGTATACAGTTTTTTTCACACTAACTCCATTCACTTACATAAATTTGGAACATATGTTTCGGGAGCGATCCCTCCCACCTTCAGCCTGTTGACAAACTCAAAAAAAAACTGTATACATTGTTTATATTTATATTTTCTGAAATGTTGCATAATTTATTTGATTGTGCACATACAAATGCTATGATCTTTAAAAATCTAAGAATATAAAATGTTCCTGCAAGCACAGGTAATGACATAAGGGCACATCTCAGCAGTCACCAAAAATCATGTTGGTTTCTTTACATGCACATTTTCAAAACTGATGCACTTTTTCCCCATAGACTGTATCCTTTTCGAGAAATGTTTTTCTGAATCTTGATGGCAGAAATTTTAAACTCTATCCCCTGTGAGTATAGGCCTCTGAATTTGGTAGCAATTGATAAGGAAAAATTTATCTATGTTATTGTTTTTTGTGGGTTCAGAGCTCTCCAAATTACCAAGCAGTTGTATATGGTGATATCCAACATATAAAAAAATAGTTTTTTGTACCATTTTATAGTTTTTCGTAAAGAGGGGTATGTCTACAATACCTGAGGTGCTAAATCAACACCACTCATATGCATATTGTATTCATTTATAATATCAGGCTTGTGTGTGTGTGGTTTTTTTTTTTTTTTTTTTTTTTTTTTTTTTTTTTTTTTTTTTTTTTTTTTTGTGGCATCTAGCTTTCCTGAATTGTTCATAAAAATTTTAGAATTAAAATTAGATAAAGCCATAACTACTTTTCTATTATGCCAAGCAATAAGTCAAAGGTGAAAGCTGATGCACCTCCATTTCCCCTCTCTTTAGAGCCTGCACATTAATATACTTTGGCAATCCAATACAATTTGAATGTATTGTTCCATTGGCATTTGTCATTCTTTAATATAAACAGTAAATAAATTAAAGGAGATGTATCAGTTGTCTGGATATACAGTCCTACCCTAATCAATAACAGGTTCCATGAGGTGCATGACTATGGAGCCGGATAATACCAAGAACTTCCATTATGTTTTATCAATAGGAGTAGTATTCGCTATCATAGCAGGATTCATTCACTGATACCCTTTATTTTCAGGGTTCACAATAAACTCCAATTGACTTAAAAGTCAATTTTTAATTATGTTTATAGGGGTTAATTTAACCTTCTTCCCTCAACATCTTTTTCTCCTGTAATGTCAGTCCCTTTGCCAGTGTAAATACCGTTAATTTAGGCATACTCTTATTTACTTTCACAAAGATCAAAACTTTTGATGCAAAATGTGGCCTTTTTGTTTTAATATTGCTTCCAACCCAAGTGGCCCTTCCAGTGTACCAAGCTTTCATAAATAGTAACCATAATCAGGAATGTAATTTTCCTTGAATTATGAAATAAGGTAATAAAAAATTGGCCTAATTTTGTGTAATTTATCAGTTATGTTTTCTGTGCTTTTGAAATGAAAAACTGCAATATAGATGAAAACCTGTTGTTTGACATGCCTCTTCCAAAAAATGGAGTAGCTAGCATGTGATCTGTAGACCAGTACATGTCCAATGTAGGTTTTCGAATAAATATGCGAAGTAATCTGTAAATCTCATTCTTTGTTATATCTGATCACTTCTGAATCCTACTTTCAATTCCTAATTTGCCTTACGAGGTGAAATTTTCTTGCACCTATGCTCACATGCATTTATTTTAGTAACTAGGAGAGCTACTAAATCTGCAGTAAAAAACTTGGTAAAAAATCAGTTGGTTGGCTGTCACTTCTGATCTGTGTGTGAAGTTATACACCATAGGTTATACTCTGAAAAACATATCTTTTTGTACTGCAATGGTTTTCTGAACTCCATAACCCTGTCTCTGCACTAATACCCACAGGAACAAATTTGCTAAACAAATGTACATCACTAGTTGAAGTCATGATTTAAACTGGGAATAACAAATTTGTAACTTGGTAATTCCTTGCCCAGTGAACCTAGTCTCATTAGTATTTAGCTGAAATGAAAATATTCTCAATAAATGAACCCAAACACATGCCAAAAACAGATTCCAGTATCTCCATAATAGCAATGAAAATTGTATAGTTGACCTGAGCATAACAAGCTAAGCTTATTGTTTCATGCAAATGCGATCATATTCAACCTAGTCTAAAGCCACACACAGATATGTATATAAAATCCTGCTCTCTGCAAACAATAAAGAAATGTGTAAATGGCTGCTTTGCATTACGATAAACATTTCTCTCCTTACAATATTTATTATGTGTTGTGTGTTGGTTCAGTTATGAACCAGCACATGATGAGCTAAGAGTTTCCAATGCTAAGCAGGAGTGTTGGTTGAATGGTAGTAGCGTTCAAGAGAAAAAAGTAAACAACGCTTTTAGCTCTCAAATGCAATCAAAGACACATAAAATACATTCCAATATTGATTTTTTTTTTTTTTTTTTTTTTTTTTTTTTTTTCAATTTGCATTTTGCAAATAATTGCAGTAATGCTTGTTGTAGCTGGCTTACTGATTTAATGTCCTTTAATTAAGTTTTTGTTTTGTTAAAATATGATTAAAAATGAGCAAAATATAAAAGTTTGCTCTGCAAAGCAGAAATTTAAAATTGCTGGCTATTTAAATACCTAGATCTGTATATTGGGTATCTGGGAACAGTTGGTGCACGGTTTAAATGCCATTGGGCAACAGGTTAATATATATTGTATACATAATAATACAATTGTAAACATATACCTAAGACTTCAAGTAGGTTGAATTGAATTTATTTCTCTTTACATCACCATACAATTTTAAATATTACAATATCATTTCAATATCAAGTAGGTAATTAAGTACAGTAGAAAAATATTCAATTAAAAATAAGCTAAGATCACAGTTTAATTTATAGAGTATTAACAGTAATATGTTGTATTAATGTAGTTTTAAATTGTGAAATGATCCAGCAGTTGCATGATATTGCAACATAAGGAATTCCAAAGAAAAGCAAGGGAAAAGTGATGGAAGAATAATATAAAATTGTTCAAAATAATGGTATCATTAGTAAAGAGTGATGTGATGTGCAATTAATATGGAGATAGTTTATGAAAACAATATACCAGATAGCTAGGGGTGAAGGTGTGAAGGATCTGACAAAATTAGGTGAGAGAGTGAAAAGTTCTTCATTCTTAAGACGGAGCCAGAATAATAATTTAACTTTCAACAAAGCAGTGCTGGTGTTATGGCCAAATCTAAAACCTGACTGATATGTGTCAAGAATATTGGTCGTAAATAATCCAAGGAAAGTCTGCCAATTTCACTGTAAAAACATGGCATTTAAAATCAAAACATATTTTGACCTCCAAACATCAGGATGGCAAAATACCAAAATACAGGGAAAATACATTCAGGCATCAAAGAAGAGAGACTTGCAGTTATGGTATGAGATGAAACTCTTGGCACTTTCCAAAATATCCAATGAAAGAGGAATAGCTCAGGCAGCATCTATACATGATGCACTGCAAGAATCCCATTCATGCTCAAGTGCTTATCATGTCAGATGAATCGCTTATCATAGCTAGTGCTTCAAAATATAATTGCTTTTTATATATACAAATGAGTCAGTATTAGGTGACACTAAAACTTCACTAATTGATTAATTCTTCAGAACATGTTTCAAGAGCATTTGCTCTCATCTTCAGCTGGGGACTGACTAACTCTAGCAGGTGACGCAGTGGCATCTGATGGTTCCATTAGATAACGAACAGGAAATCCATTGGTGGAATGTCAAAATTCATAACTTTGTTTATTTTTTAAAATATAAATCTTTTCCCATATTGCCAAATCCTTGGGATTGGTGGTAGCTTTTAACAGTTTGGCTACTCCTGCAATGTCATGATCGTAAGTCCAAAAGTGATCTGCAACCACCGATTTATACAGTTGTTTATATCTTAAATTTCTGAAGTGTTCTTCGATCCTTGTCTCCAAATTTCATATTGTTTTGCCTATGTATATCTGATCACACTCCTGACTTCTTGCTGGGTGGAATAACGTCCTTTTTGGTGCTGTTCAGAAGCTTTCCAATACTAAATTTACTTTGTGCAGCCAAACGTAGTATTGGAAAACTTCTGAACAGCACCAAAAAGGACGTTATTCCACCCAGCAAGAAGTCAGGAGTGTATCGGATAGATTGTTTGGAGTGTGATCAGATATATATAGGCAAAACAATATGAAATTTGGAGACAAGGACCGAAGAACACTTCAGAAATTTAAGATATAAACAAGTGTATAAATCGGCAGTTGCAGATCACTTTTGGACTTACGATCATAACATTGCAGGAGAAGCCAAACTGCTAAAAGCTACCACCAATCCCAAGGATTTGCATTATGGGAAAAGATTTATATTTTAAAAAATAAACATATAGTTATGAATTTTGACATTCCACCAATGGACTTCCTGTTCCGTTATCTAATGGAACCACCAGATGCCACTGCGTCACCTGCTAGAGTTAGTCAGTCCCTAGCTGAAAATGAGAGCGAATGCTCTTGAAACATGTTCTGAAGAATTAATCAATTAGTGAAGTTTTAGTGTCACCTAATATTGACTCATTTGTATATGTAACAACTTCACTGTTCCTAACTCCTTTTAAGATTACAATTACAATATAATTGCTTTGCTCACAGTTTCCTTTGGAAGACCAGGAATTGCAAGAACAGATGTAATTAAACCTACACATATGCAGTGGCAGTGCATTTGAAGGCTTGGTTTACTAGTCCATTTACTATATCACCTTTGTGCTAATGTATAGAATTCTTGAAGAAGCTAGTGGAGTACAGAAAAACTAATTAAAGGTTTCCAAAATATAAATTTACAGTTCTTTGTGCATGACACTAAATATTTCTCAAAAACTTATTCAAAATCATCTTGAAACATTACATGCAAACAATGAATATAAGAATGCTAAAAGGAGAATTCAAGCTCTAAAAGTAATAAATGGTGCTAAAGAAAGTGGTAACCCAATAATTCATCTTATAGTGATGCCATTGTCCATGATGAGCAACAAAAGCAAGCTGTCGAGGAATGCAAGACATCAGTTTCCAGATGCTATAAAGTCAGTTCTTTGTAAAATTCCAAAGGAGTGTTAATTGCTATAACTGGTACTTGGCACCTTTTACTATAATAAAATTACTTATTGGGTATATGCACTTCTGATTTTCCTATTTTCTGAAATATATTCTGATGTTAAATATGAAAAAATGTAGGCTTGCACAGCCTGCAAATGAACTTTATGGCTTAGTTTTTAATATATAATTATATGCCTCTCCCGGAAAAAGAGCTAATTTGTTCAAAATATAGTAATAATGTGTGTGAATAGTTTTGTGTTCTTCTATTTTTAACACTGAATTATCCTAGTTTACTGTATGTGCGTGCACATGTGTGTGTGCGTGCGTGCGTGCAACCTACATAAAGGGTATAAGACCTTTGAATTTTAAAACATTTTGATTGGAACCCTACTGGTTACGTGCAATCAAGTCTTACGCCTTAATTTTTATGTATTTTTCTCATCTCTATCATCATCATCATCATCATCATCATCATCATCATTATATGCTAAGAAGACCTTTACAGCCTTGCAAAAACGTGGAATTAAAAGATGTAGCTTGCAGATTAAGTAATTATATTATATATAATATATAATTATATTATATACACTATACAAGTTCCAGTTAGCATTTCTAGTTAATTTTATACATGTTCATAAGAACAAAAGTTCTTATAAGTGCTATTGTTATATCTGCCGTAAAAGAATTGTGGAAAGCATTTTGTTAAATCAAGCACACAGCCCACTGAAAAAACAAAGATGGTTAATTGCCAATAGCTAAACAGTATATCTCTTTATGAAATAAACTTCTTAAAATTCTTTCAGTGCTTTCTTAGCATAGCAAGGGGCATTTCTATTACTATAGTTGAGTCACTTATAGGATTGGAATTTTGGGTAAAACATGTATTTTGTTCCAAAATCTATAGAAAAAAGGTACTATAGCACCTGAAGTCATCTGTATTAGGGACCTGAGATGAGAAAGGTTGGGGAGAGTGGGAAATCTCCATAAATGGAATCACCTACGCCTTATCTGCGGATAACGATGTGTCTAACATTTTGTTAGAGAGAGAGAGGAGGAGTGGCAGCTTTTCCACAGCAAAGAAAATAATTTTTAAATGTGCATATCAGCCATATAAGTGCTGCATGCTTCTCCATCAAATCCCCTCTCCCTTAGTATTACAATATATAACATTTTTGCCAGTAAACACTAAATTAAGGCATCATATTGGCTTATTAATTAAACATTCTTAAATTAATTGACTTAATTAACATAAATTGTTTTTGAAAGTGTATTAAGACATGATACCAATTTAAGAAATGAGTCACTCTTATTAGTTGTTTTGTAATCTTGCTCCCCCAATATTTAAGAAAAGTTGACACCTCATTTGCTGCCCTCTGCCTTAAGTCCTCTATATTTTTCATCCCTTTATGCACTTAAGCGAGTTGCACTCTTTAACAAATAATTGAAAATCAGCATCATACCCTTGATATTCCAGGCTTCAGATTGTATTGACGGAACCCTTGAGAATATCAGAAAACAAAATCTATGGTTATTTAAACCAAACATTTATTTTGCCAGTCTGTTTGAAGGGGTTCTTCCAGGTGGTAGGTCGAATAGTTATAATTACCACGAAACTGTGGAGAGATAAAAGACTAGAGTTAAGGTTAAATTTTCAACAGGCAAGTGAGAAGATCTAATGTAAATTATGCAAAAAAGTTTGTTCGGTCATTATTAATTAACTTAAATTTATGATCTTATGTTAATATATTTCTTACTATTTAATTTATTGTACATGATGAACCAGTTGCACTTATTGCTTCAAGTTTAATAAAAATAATTAATTATGCAAGAAACTCGAGGATAAATGCAAATATAAATGGATTAAAATGGTATTTTATTGAATAGTGTTGAAACAAACAGTGCTGAGCAGTCTTTAATTTTATCACAATTCTAATGAATTCGTGGTAGCTTTTATGTTTTGGATGTTTCTAAATTTTAATGGTAACCAAGCAAGTGCATTGATCAGGTTTATATATATATATAATTTAAACTCTCTACTTGAGTTTCAGTCATTGTCAGAAAATACATTAATAACAAAGTACATTGCTAAACCAAACAATTTCAAAACAGCTTATATAACAATAATATAATAATATTTTCATTTATCCTATACATACATTATCTACGAAGAATCTGTTTTCAATATACTGTTATAAAGGAAACATAAAATGGACAACCTGATCAGGCAACCAGCAGATATAAAGAACAAGAGTGTTCCAACAATAGAACAAGAATTACCACGAAAACCTTTTAAATATACTATAAAACAATATTTCAAGTGGAACAGCTCTTCTTCTGGTAGGAAGCTAATGCAATTAGAGTGGACTCATTTCCCCTGGTTGATGTATATATGATAAATTTGTCTGCTACACACAAAAGGGCCATTATGAGAATTGAATAACTGTTCATTTGATCTAAACCAAATGAAGCTATATTTGTAATAGAGAAGTTCATTGTTTGTTTTCTAACTCAGAATTAATTGATAATAACTTCAGTAGATATAATACATAAAATTTCTTGTGTTTACATATTGTTACAGTCTTCAGTCTGCAGTTTTTTCACTTTTCACCCATTTTTGCATATATTTATAAGACATATCAGTTCTGAGCTGTACATTGTATCTCTGTGCTGTTAAATGTGTATATCATAAAATTTTCAGTTACAATGTGAAAAAATATTTGTAGTTATAGAAGCACTGCTTCATTAGTTGTTTCTACAGCTTCCAAAAGTGTGATTTTGTGCACTATCTTTAATAAGTAGAAGGATGGGAAGGAGGAACTCTTTAACATGCAGATATGGGTGCCATATTTAAAATGATTGTAATATTCTTTATAATATATAGATATTTATGAACATAACTTGGTAATGCAGTGCAAAAATGTTCCGATACCAATTAATTTCTGTTGTTGCAGTTCTCATGTACAGCAGGAAAGTGAAAGCAATTCTGTAAGAGACTTTGAAGCAGGTTTGAACCTATCTGTACATGAAAACCAAAGCCTTAGGAGAAGATTTGGAAACTCCCTGAAAAATCCTACGTCAGAGTATTCACAGAAACTGAAGAAGGAATTAGAAGAGCGAGTGGTGCTGAATGAACAGTGCTACTCTGACCATACAAGAAGAATCTGGAACCTGCGACATGGGTAAGTCACTACAGTTTTCCTATGCAGATATTTGGGTGCTTTTTATTGCATAATTAAATATAATTACGTAATATTGAGTTAATATTGCTATATGGGTAGTATAGTTTTAAGAGGCAGTTATGTAAAAAGCACTGACATTAAGCCATGTTGCAATCATATCATCAAGATTGTACATTGTTATACCACCAGTACATTGTTCCGAAAGTTCTTATTCATGCAGATGAAGTCATATATTGTTGGACAGTCTAATTTTTGTATATAGTTTCATTAATATCTTAGAACATATGCTAATCTGCAAAAGTTCTTGGTCCACTATGAGGAGGTCTTAATACATTGTACTTTAGATGCCTTTTCATTAGAAAAATTTGCACAAAATTCCTGCTAATGCTGGCAAATGTAAAATTGATGCTTTTTATGAAAGGCATGCAAAGGAAAATTAAATTCTTGCTTCTTCAATGAACCACAGTTGCTATTATTGAATCAAAGCTATTGTGATCCCTCCATTTTGCAAGTAGCATAACATTAGTCATTATATTATTACACAATTTGGTTGTTTATTACACAACCAAAACATACAATTACAGATTAATTTATGGTTAAATAAATTGTACTTATGAAGCTGTAGACAATGGAGTGGTAATATATCTTACACTAATGTATTCAACATGTTCACACTAATTGTACTTACTTACGTAATATAAGCAGTGGAGTTAGTGTGAACATGTGGAGTACATTAGTGTAGGATTAATTTATGGTCCTAAACCCTGTAAGAATTTCAAACTTTTGCTATTGGGTCACGTCTTTTAATTGATTGCTATATTCAAATTTATGTATTTTCACACTCTAATATAGTAGGATTATCATACTTTCAATTGAATTTATTAGACAATGCTAAAATATTGAAAATAATATCAAGAAATCACAGAAAATGAACAAGCCAAAATATTATGCAATGTGCACTATTAATAAACATACCTGGACTAAACATTTCTTTTGCTTTTGCTTATATAAATTAAGGGTTTCCTGAAGAGAAACTATCACTAATTTCAGGATCCCATTTCCCTCAATTAGATTCTCCATTGTTGTAATATTTTGTTGGAAGTATTCTCCCTGTTCATCACTGACAATGCCAAAATCTTTTGGAAAGTCCAAATGTAAATGCAAAAGAGAACCTTGTGCAACTCCAGTTTTGTAATATTCAGTCAGATTAGAATTCAGAATAGTTAAAAGATTTTGTGTTTTCCTTAAAGCTAGAAGTTTAAAATTTTAAAGATTTTCAAGCAGACAATTCAGCATTTAATTAATAATTAAATGCAGGTAAATGGGAATAAAATAAAACACAATTCAGTAATTAAACAGATACAACATATTAATGACATTTTTAGGGATAACTTGGAAAGAAAAAAACTTCATATATATGTAATGCATTAAACTTAACATTCACACCAACCATAAAACTGAACATTAAACAGTGTCACACTTTCATCACAAGTGATAGATGGAAGCTAAATTCAAATTTATTCTGTTGTCTGCTCAATAAATTCGAAAGATACATTTTTTTATGACTAAACCCACTTATTGTAAGACTCTGTATGGCTATCTGCTCAGTAGGCCTATCTCAGCAAGTTACATTCTTTCCTAAGTTCAGCGAGGGTTTTTAAAACTCTACTAATGCTTTAGGGCAAGAAGTGAGAATAGATTTCATCTACAGGATCTTTTCAGAAAATAAATGTTGATGTTGTATTGGTTACATACTCTCAGGCTTCTTTGGGAGTTAGGAGGAATAAATCAATAAAGAATTCACTGAGAAACTATAGAAAATTTCTCACCATCATTTGGATTAACTTGACTTCATTTCAATAGTTGACTGAAATGTACAATGACAATTGTAAAAAATCAATTTTCAGCTCAAGTAATCAGATATATTTTATGTACTTGTGAAAGAGTGAAAAAAGGTCAGGTACAATTTTTTTTTTTTGAGGGGGGAGCTTCCATTTGCAAAGATCTGTTATAAGTAACGGAATAGCCACAAGTCAAAGAATAACACATAATTACCTCACTAAACAGGAATCTGTGGTTTGACCCCCACTTTTTTCCCCCATTCATAAGTATTGCATTTGTTTTAGCAGCACATGTCCAATAATATAATTATATCGTTTATAGACCATGCTATTGTCCATTACATTTTCATTCACCTAATATCCAAAAAAAGTTGTAAGCCTTGCCCTGTGAGTTTTATAAGAGTTGACTGAGAGCAACAAAGAGAAGTTGCAGGTTATAATTTCCAAGATCAGAATGCCTCCCATCCCAAGGAACATAACTTTAATCAAAGAATAGCAAAAAATTTAGTGCCTGACACCAGAAAGAATTGCAGTTGATTCACTGAAACCTGAGGCAACAACAGTTGCTGCCCTGTTGAAGCTCTTAGGAAGTGATTTTGTAAGAGTAAAACATTTCTAGTCATTTGGAACTGAAACAATATTCCTTCCATAAAAAAGGAATATATTTTGTGTTGATTTTAAATTATATTTTGCAATTTCATAGTTTATATTCAATAAATTTAATGGTCCACTAAATCTTCAAAATTTACTAATAATTGTCATTTGTTGCAATTTAATGTTTATAAATTTAAAAAGTTAATATATAAATCTGGAATCACTGATTCTTAATATTGGGTATTAAGTAGTACCTAGAAGTACCTAGATCACTGCAATATTATTTGAATGCTTCTCCATTTTCACTATTTGCAGATCCTTTCCATACGCTGATTAATATGCTACATTCTCAGGAATTTAGTTATACTGAACTTAATTTCAATTTTATTTGTAATTGTTTAAAAAGATTTTTTTTTTTTTTATATATATAACTAACACTGTAAAGGAGTTAAAATGCAATATCTATATCGAAAGAAAGCTGGGAACATCATTAGTGATGAATTTTGAGAGTAAATGTTATGAGGTTTAATCATTATATTGATATTTTAAATGTTTTAACTCAATCTATTTCCTTGTTCATTAAGAGTCAGGCCACAAAGATGTTTTTAAGCATTTTAAAATATTTATCTACACTAATGGAGATTTGACACTAATGTAGTTGATTTTTACAGGTTAATCACTGCATTTAAAAGATTTGCCAAGTTTATCTTAATGAAAGAAGAGAGAATGGCTTTATTTATAACAGATAAAAAGTCTTAAAACAACAAAGCACCAGTATGTTGCTCATATACTTGTATTGATGTACTGCATATCTCCAGTTTTACAAAGCCAGTTCAAATTCACAAATTAATGGAACTAAATATAACATCATAAAATGAAACCATTTAACTTTGAGCACACCCTTTCAATGTGTGATTTAATATAATGACAGAAAGTTTAAAGATTTAAAGCATTTGACTGCAATAGACTTCTGAATTAACCATAACTGAGGCACTTGTTCCGAACATACAGCTCAGTAACATAATGTAATTGCAGCTTAAAGCAATTATATCAGGGTCTAGGAAATCTTTTCATTAATTTCCCACGTTATTCAAAAGGGATGTTGCATTTATTTTTTAATCTTATACCTTTGTATTTGAAAGAATATTTTAAGGTTTTCTATTTATTCATGAATTTATTTTGTTAACTGCTAATACTGATACGTATATTGTAGGCTGTTTAAAAAGCATTGTTCAAATGTTAAATGTCCTCCTGAATCTGTTATCAATATTAAATGTAAAGTATCAGTAAGTATATGAGGAGGAAACTGATTAACACAGGTTAACTGCTATATAGAAATAATTCACAATATTAAATTAAATATAAACAAAATCATCATTTAATATTTAAGCAGTATATGATACCCTTTATCAGAATTCTAGGATTAAAAACAAGACTTTCAAAAAATTAATATAGAAAGAAGATTTAGACAAATTTTTAAAAATAAGCACTAAACCTGCAATTATACCAACTGACCCTTTGCAACATACAGATATCAGCATAAAACTAAATCTGGACACAATGGTCTCCAAGAAGAATGACCTAATTATTAAGATTGACAGTGCTTAGTACATTAAATTATTATCGGACTGAAACGTGTTGTAGATGAATAACTTAAAAATGGAGAAGCAAGCTTTAGAATATACTGTGAAGAACTCTCTCAATATATGCCTTTGGGACAGTATCTAACAATCTTGATGGTAAAATTATGGCCATTAGAGGAGCGTTAAAAAATGTGCTGTATGGACCTAACATAAATAAAATAATTATCTTAAGTGACTCTTGAAGTACCATTATAAAGAATAATGAATTACAGTTAGCCACCAATTTACACTATAAGTAAAATAAGAAAACTATATATCATACAATCCAAATCAGAAATAAAGAAATAGTTTTACAATGAATCCCAAGCCATGTGGAATTAAAGGGAAACAAAATTGCTGATACTTTAGAAAAAAAAAAAAGAAATCACCATAAAATTAAAACCATCTTTTGAACTAGAATTTCATTCTAAAATAAAACTCATAAAAAATGAATAACTGAACAAAAAACAACAAAATATTCAACAAAAACTTAAAAGAAAAACCATATGAAAATCTAAAGGCTTTGAAACATATTTTATTTAAACCAAGGAAAATTGGAGTTGCCCAATATGGTAGGGCATGGTTGCCTGTTCTCCTCAGAATGATATTAATCAAGGACAACTACTGCCCATTTTGTAGGGGTGTGAATACAATCCTAAACAAAGATATCTACTGAAATGTAACAAACTTGATAGCAACAAATAAATGAAAAATATCAATACTAATTAAATTTGGAATCTAACACAGTAAAACATGTATTAATATGAAAAATAATTTGGAAGCTCTTTATGGGGAAGCTAGGGAAAAAATTAGAAATATTAGCATCCCCATTAACTATTAGCAACCATCCTTTTTTTTTTTTTTTTTTTTTTTTTTTATTGATTTATGGATGCTCTTTAACATCTCAGGTCATCAGCATCCCATTCAACTCAGGGCGTGAAATGGCTGGCAAATTTTGCTCAGAGGCCTCTCTTTCAGGCTTGAGGTTCTTTTTTGTGCCGTAAATGTACGACATGGGACCCACGGCTTTACTTCCCTTCTGAAGGAAGCCATACTTAGGATTTTTACGCCCGAAAAAATCCATCGGTCCTGGCTGGGTTCGAACCCGCGTTCTTGGGTGTAGGAGGCAAGTATGGTAACCACTACACCACCAGGACCGACAGCAACCATCCAACCAACCATATTTAAGTAATACTCTTTATACCAAAATTCTGAGATTTCAGCTCCAAATATGTACTTTTGAAATTTATAAATATAAAATTTACATTAAAGAATTTGTAGTTAAATGTGAAAATTTAGTAGAGCATTAAATAATATGAATTACTTCTGCATTTTTTCAAATAGAAAAATTAAAAATTGTTAAAATTAACAAAAGCAATTTTTGTCAATATCGTCCATCTTAGAGATAAAGAAAAAGAGATAGAATTTTATCTGAAAAAGTTTTAAAAGAAATAAATAAAAAAATTGCAGATATAAAAAAAAAAGAATTACAACTGGAAAAAAAAAGGTAAAAAGACTTACAGAAATACAATAAAATCCTTAAATAATAAAGATGTGATTTATACTAATGCTGACAAAGGGAACAAAATAGTAATATTAGATAAAAATGATTATAATACAAGGATGCAAGAGTTGTTAAATAAGAATGAATTTGTACGTGTCCATTTAAAACCATTAAAGCGATATATTAATTCAATCAATGAGACCTTGAAAACATGTACAGTTATCCCAAAAGATCTTAGATGTACGGTACAGATGGAAAATACACCAGCCTTAATGACTTCAACTGCACCTTAAAAAATCATAATTTTTTATGAAAGGAATATTGTTTCACTTCCAAATTACAAAAATATGTTTTATTCTAAAATAATTCTACAGGAAAGAAAAGAAAAATGGGTTGTAATAGCTTACCAGGGGCTTTATTCTGAGCAACAATAGTTGACTAAGGTTTCTGTGTTCTTGCTCCAGTTCCTCTTGGAACAGCTGGGTATGTAATTTCTTTACTGTTCTTTCTAACTTTTTGGGGTCAAGAAAGCATTTGGAACCCTAGAAATCATAAAATGCAATCTCTCCTCACACTCTGCAGTCTTGTCCTGCTTATTTTGGACTGTAGCTTAGATAAAGATGAACTGAAAGATAGCTAGTTTGTAAATATGTAATAAGAATGTTATTGGGCATGTTCGAACAGTACTTTGGAGGGGAAAAAAATTGATTGGAGCAATGGGAATCATTTCTCTGTTTAATATAAAAATGCGGAATACATACATATTAGTGATAAGCATTGGCAGTCATTTGCTAATTTAATACACATCATGTTTTGAAATACATTGGACAATATGTGGAAAGTTTGCTCTTACTAAGTAAATCTAAACTGTAATTTGATGAGTACAATATGTGGAAAGTTTGCTCTTACTAAGTAAATCTAAACTGTAATTTGATGAGTACCAATTTTGAATGTAAAATACTGTTACAGGCAAAGACAAATTGAAGAAACTACAACTGGAGCACCAGAAATGTTAAATCAAAATACAGTGGAACAGTCATGGAATGAGAAAGCAGAGTCAGATAGAAATGTACCAATAGTACAGCAGGAATTAGATTCTTTAGATAAAGCTTGTGATGATAAGGAGGAAGAAGAAGAGCTGGTACCGTTTACTGTAGATGCAGAGTTTGCTTCTCAATTGCAACACCTTTTTGGAAATGTGGGTGCTGTTCCCTATGCAAAGGGTAAATCATTTTGATGCTACACTAACTATACTTTAGTGTTAAATTTTTACATTTGCATTACTTGATATGCTTTTAATTAAAATATATAAAACCAAAACCGGGCATTTCAAATCTATCATATATTAAATAGATCAGGACAGGAATAATATGGAAAGTCGACACTCTCTGGAGCGCAGTCAGGTATGGACCCATATGGCTTGAGAGTTTATTAGGAATACAGAAACCTTACGCACTTAATGTAATTAAACTATTGCATTTATTTTAATCATTTTTATCATTTTGCATTTCATACTGGTTATGGTTTCTTTCTTTTTTATTTGATTTCAGTTTATAATTGCCATTCTTACTATTTAATGTGAAGAAAAGAATTGGTTTAGAATTTGAATTTGTAGCATTTGTCATTTTTTCCCTCTTTTTCTTTCATATTGATTTTATTTATGTTCTCATCATGGAAATGCTATATTTTGGTACCATTTAAGTTAATTCAGTAAACCCTTGATTTAGCTAACTATTAGAGGCTAAAGGTTTTCTGTAAAACCAAAAGTTTGTTAAATTTCAAATCTTAGGAAAATTGTATAAAATATAGTGAACTTTTGTAACAGTGGTGTAAATTATTAACATTTAAGAGAAATTGAGTCGAAATAGTAACATACACACCACTAAAATTGAATTAAATGGAAGACTAGTTTCGGGAGCCATCGCTCCTATCATCAGTTCCTGGTCGACAATTAGGAAAATTGTTAAAAATAAAACACTTTCATTAGATGTATTTTAATGAGATATTGTATGTATATACTATATTACCGTGAATTGGGCATGAAAAAATCAAGGATTAACTGTTTCCCACTTCTGTATTGTTTCTTAATTATTAGCAAGCAAAATTGTTGAAAATGTTTGTGATTAGCAATCATCTCTGGATTGATGATGTGCCTATGTGTTCTCTAACTACTGACAGTTTTGGACCAGCTGGAATAGCCTTCGCCTACTCTTCTTCCTCATCGTCAACTGATTGACCCATAGAAAATTTTCACCAATCTCTTCATGGCTGAGCATTTGACTGGGTCACCCTCAAGTATGTCTAACCACTGTTCAATGTAATTATCACATCATCACCAACTCATATCATAGTTTCATGGAAATCTAAGGTTTCAAAACCTTTGAAATCATTTTTAGGTTCACTCCAATTCAGCAACTTAGTCCAGCCATTAGCCAGTGTTGTCTTCATCTCCTACCAGGCAGCTGCCAAATTAAAGATTGTGGACTTCATATAGGTGTGTGCAAATTTTGAAGTGTCCTGACTCTACTTATATCTTTTTTGGAGTTGTTTTTGTTTCCAGTACAACCAGAAACTTCTTGCACATTCTTTTGCAGGCAGTAAAGAGTCCGTGGTCCATAGATTGTATTAAAAAACTGGTGTTTGAAGGAAGATACATTTTATTCTTCTACCCCCTACTAAGCAGCTTCTCATAATTAGGATGAGCTGGTGCATTATCTAGCAGTAAAGCTGCTTTAATTCTTCAGGTAAAATTTTCAGGATCTTTTCTTGGTAGTTTCTCACTTCAGGTATGAAGTTGTTTGTAAACCAGTCAGAATGAATCTCGATAGTAAACCAGGCATTTCTTGAGCTAGAATTAGAATGCCAATTTTTCTGCAAGCTGACCTTTGTTCAGCACCACGAACAATAACACAACCAGCCTGCTGTTGAACAATTCACGTATAGCTTCATTTAAGTAGTTTTGAATAGCAGGAATTTTCACAGTGAAATATAGTATACTATAACAAATTATTATTGAGGAAATCACTCAAATTTCACTAATTTTGTTCCACTAACTTGGACATGTTTCAAAGGCTTTTGCCTTCATCATCAGCTGGTTCCACTGCAAGCTTCCCAGCATAGTATTAAGATATTGCTCTTTGGATTTTACAAACTTATTGATGAAGTTGATTTTCCAAACAACAGAAACATAATTACTAAGTCCACAGGGCGACACTTAATATCATTCTGGGAAGCTGACAGTGGAACCATGCTGATGATGAAGGCAACAGGCTTTGAAACATGTCCTAGTAAGTGGAACAAAATAGTGATATTTGAGTGATTTCCTTAATAATAATTTGTTATAGCTTCATCTAAATTTGAATATTTTGCTGACTTCATAAATTTCTTTTCTGTCACACTGAAATCACTTTTGGAGCTCCCATTCCCAACATTATGTTTTAGAGAAAGTTGAGTCAGTTTGTATTTATTTTTGCAAATGTCCAAATCTTTTTTTTTTTATCCCATAGATTTCACAAACATGAGCAACTTGTGCACCACTTTATTTATTAATTCTAGCCTCCGTGCAGCATTAAGTTCACTCATTTTCTTTTAGCTCTGGATATATTAAGTTAACTGATAATATGTTGACAATTTACCAATGCTACATTCTTCATGCAGCAACTCTAGCAAAGGTACTGTCTGGCATACTGACGCTAATTATGCTATGCCACCAGACTACTATGAATGCACATGAAATGCCACGAAAGTATCTGCAAAATGCATTACTTCTGCATCCAATTACCCATCTTATTAAAATATTGTATTTAATTATTTTATCATTTGTTATTTCGCTATCTATTTATCTGCAGAAATTTGTTTAATAGGGGTCCGTTAAATCAAGATGTTACTGTACAGACAAAGATTTATAAAAAATATGTTCATTTTGCTGAAACTCCATTAAGGTAAAAAATTTCAGGCCCCTGTGAAAGTGCTAAAGTAAGATGTTATTTATATTGTACTTTTAATATTTTTTCTTCCATATTTAAATTCTACTGGTCATTGTAATATTCTTCAAGGTAGTTGACCAAACCTCTTTGTTTTCCCTTCTATTGATGTGCTAATGAAAAAATTGTGGGCTCCTCTTTTGCCGTATCCCATACCCTGATACATCTTATTCTTTTCATACAGATATGGCAGGTCATTTATATTAGATTCTATATATCTTTTTCTACAAATTTTGTGACTAGTTTTCTGTGGAACATTGTTAAGAAACAGGGCTTAAATATTTTATATGTTGCAGATACATTTCTTGATGTAAAATTACCAGTATCTTTAGCACGGCAAATTCACAGTTATCTAGTGGAAACACAACATAGCCTTATGGAGCAGCAATACAGAGAGATGCAGAAAATGATAAGAGAAGGCAAGTAATATATTTTAAAAATAATTAATGACATGTTGAGTAGTATGCAGTTTAATATGTTCCTGATTAATTTTTTTAATAAATTAAAAGCAGGCATTTGTCCTAATCCCTAATTTAGAACAATTTATTAGTATATCAATGTCCATACTATACATGTTCCAAAGCTTCAAAGGGGAAAATGGAAAAGCATGGATGAAGGCAATTGATCATATTCATAGAGAAAGTGTAATGCTATCAAACTCAAACTGTAAGCAATCAGCAGTATGTTACCAAAATGTTTACCAGCAATTAATTGTTAACAAATGTTATGCAATTGACGTTTGTCACAATGATGTGTCACTTAGGGCAATGCTAGATAATTATCGTGTTCCTTGCAATATCTTTAGATAGAGAGCTGTATCAAAAGCAAGGCTAACATCTGACTTAGGTAGTCTAAGGTATATTTTAAGCAAGCCAAAAAAAAAAAAAAAAAAAAAAAAAAAAAAAAGTATCATATTTAATTTAAAATGATACGCTATGGGTAACTTATTTACACACTTCACTTACTATATTTTCCTAAGTTGGAACAATGTTTCGGGAACCAGCATTTCCATCCTCAGTGTTGTACCAGTGGTTTCTGATATAAATCATATTTAATGCTTAAAATTTAAGGCAACTTTTATCATATTTCTGTAGTATAAGTCTAATAATGTAAAATGGAAATTTATGAGAGTGTCAATCTTGTAAAATATTATCAATAATCCTATTTTAATTTTTCTTCTCTCTTAATTATGCCATTTTTATTGTCTTATAGATGAGGAGTTGGCAAGACGCTTACAAGAAGAAGAAGATGAACAGGAAACCAAAATTTCTGTGCCAGACGTGCGAGTTGTTATGGATATGGAAATGGCTCTTGAACTTTACAGAGCAGACCAGGTAGCATTTAGCACCAGATGAGAAGCATGATTAAATTTAGCTAAAACTTTTATTTAATTTTCCATTTAATCATTGCACATAGACATACTGGATGACCAAATTATTTTGGCATTGTATTGGCATTTTTGTTTTGATTTTTGTGGGAAAAATAATGGTATAATGATACTTGAGTTGTTAGTAGAACAATTGTGCTGAAGCAAATATTAATGAATAGCATATGAGCTTTACTGCGCTGCCAGTAGCCTGAGGCTGAAGCAGAAAATGGCACAAATAACAGCATGTTCAAACAATTGACCCCTACCTATGTATTCATTCAACTACTCAACAAACCTTTTACTCACCGAACTGTCTGCCCTGCCTTTGCTCACAAGACCTTTAATGTGACTGAAGCTTCTGCAACAAATCTAAATCTCCATTTTGCCAAATAAAGAACAAAAATACTATCCTTAGCTGCTAATTTCATTCTGATAATCAAAGGGGAAACAGCATGTAAATTTGACAAATGTGGAAATGAAGAAAATTTTGATTTTTGGCAAGGAACAATAAATTACACAAATCTAAAATGCACTTTTTTCAGTAATTTGATTTTCATTTCTATATTATGTTTATCTTCTCCAGAAGGTATGTGGAACTGCTGATTTTTTTATTTTTTTGTACTTTATGTTTCTACAGTGTTCTTTGATAATTCAATACTGCTTTTTATTTTGCCAATATACACTCTGTTATATTCCAAACAGTTGACTATAGATTCCTGGTTTCTTCACGTTAGGATTCTGCCATCATTGGAGTTGAGCATATTAGACTGAATTTGTTCACGGGGAACAAAGTAACATCAAACTATTGAGTACTTAAAATGTAAATTGGAACTTGAACAGTGAAGCTAATCATATTAACTATTGAGTAGTTTCTGGAATATTTTGGTGGCCTATGGATGATAAGTAAATTTTCTGTGAATGGTTTTTTTGTTGCTGTCAATGTTTTAATCTCTTTTCTTTCTCTCTCCCTATCCCCCTCTCTTTTGGGAGCGGAGTTGGTCTACAGTTTCTTTATTGTATCAATTTGTTTTTGCCGTTTATGTTATCTGTCAGTAATGTATTCAAACTCATTCTTGTGCATGTTAACAAGGCTTTGTGCATGTTGTAAGCTATGGGATTTTATTTAGTTGTCAGTATGCATATCCTTTCTGTATATTCCACTGCATAAGTAGTCGGCCAGCAGCCAATGATGGAGCGATTGCCCCTGAAACATGTCTTAATGTTATATAAGTAAGTGCAGTTAGTGTAAACATATTTAATAAATTCTAATAGGATATATTCCCACTGAATTGTCTATAGCTTCATAAGTACAATTTAAATAAAATTTGTTTTTCTTAAGTCTCATTCTTCATAAACTTTATAGGCTTTGATAAACTTTGAAAATAAAAAAAAATTAAAATTTCATTTACAAAAATTATTTTTTTTATTTTATTTTTTTATTATTTTTTTTTAATTTATTATAGTATGCCCATTTTAACTACTGTGATATCACAGGCAGTGGACACTGTAGATACATGAGATGAAAGATAAACTGGGAAAGGATTTTTTAAGGAAAAGAAGTATTACAGGCTAAGTTTAGGATACCTCCGTGGCATTTGCCAGTTATGAGTAATGAGGAAAACCTGGAAAAAACCTGATCAGAGAGAGCAGTGCTGATTGGAATTAAATCCCAGACCTCCCACCCAGGAGTCCACACTTAACGACTTCAGCCACCAGTGGTGGAGGAGTGAAGCATGAATGTGAATATATTGTAGGAATATGGGATGCAGTGAAATCAACATTTATTTTATAACACTAATAAGAATACTTTGCTAAATAGTAAAGCTGCACTTTTACATACTGTATCATGCCCTTCTTTATTATCTGTAGAGGCTCATGATCTTCAAACCCTATCAAGCTCATTCCTGTCATAAAAGTCAAACAACTGCATTAATTTGTTTACGGAATGTTGGAATCCACACAGTGAAACTTTTATTAATCTTATTTTGATTTAAAGTAAAACACTAAAAATCATGTTGTCACATTAAAACTCTCTTTAAGTTTCACAAACACACTTATAAAAGTAATTTTGGTACATGTTTCATGAGGAATGTACCTCACGAAACATGTACCAAAATTACTTTTATAAGTGTGTTTGTGAAACTTAAAGAGAGTTTTAATGTGACAACATGATTTTTAGTGTTTTACTTTAAATCAAAATAAGATTAACTGCATTAATATCGCGCTCCTTATATTTTTATTGTTGAACAGCTTTATCTAGCCAATTAACTCATTATATAAATAATTTAAAATCAATTCAAATAAGTTAATAAATAAAAAATGCAGTGCAAGTTGTATTTACATATTTTTAAAAGAATTTATCTCAGAAGGAAAGTACAATGCGCCATGTATCCTTAAGTCCTCAGAAAATGATATAACAACATATCCAGAGTACTAACAAACACCTTAGTATGAGCCAAGTTTCAGCACTTCTTTGCTTAGAAGGAGTAGAAAGCAACAACAGGCATACATAGCTCAAATCTCTAATATTATAAATCATTGAACATGGATGAAGTATATACTGGGCTTAAAACTCAGAACAATACTTGGGCTTTAACCCTCATAAACCCTCTCATAACCCTAAAGTTGTTAACATAAAGAGTATATAAAATTTTTCATGTAGTAAGAGCATGTGACCTGGTGATTCCCAATTTACCTATGTATTTGATCTTTGCTGCATGTTGTAGTGCAGTTGGAAATATTACAAAGTTTTATAAACCAATCAGCTACCATGGAGGCAGTTGTCATTGCAAATAAAAACAGATTTTAGGGAATCATTCAGAGGATAGTGCAATTGGTATTAGAAGATGGTAACTTTCTGAATAAAATAAAAAAAAAATAATATGAACTGAGTTACGGAAGAAAAAAACAGTTGCATTTTCCTTTGAGAAGTAAGATTTGCAAGAGTTTTTGGTTACATGAATAATTTCTGCTATTGTGATAGAGATAGAGAAAAAAAGAAGAAAGAAAAAGGGGACAAGTGGTTTGGTACCAAAAAAACTGAAAACGGTGAACTCCTACTAATGAGGGGGTGAAGAAAGATAAAGAAGACAGGTGACAAGTGGTTTGATACCACAAAAAACAAAAACAGTGAACTCCTGGTTATTTGGCCTAATAAGGGAAAAAATATGACAAAAAATTAAAAAAATATTAATCATGCATATTGTATGCAAATTGGCATATTTATTGGCAGCATGCAGTATAGGACAAAGCAATATACATCTTCAAAAAATATTGTGTAATGTGTGTCTGTTTGTGACATGATTTAACTTTTTCTCATGAAAGTACATATTTTTCTCCCTACCAAATTGTTATTGTCAGAATATTTCATTTTCAATAACATGTCAGTTAAATAATATAAATAATAATTCACATCTATAGCTTAGGGTTTCAAATGATGAATTTTTTCATTACAGGAAGAGTGGAAAAATGGACAAGGAAAGGATGATTTAGCCACTAAACTGTCAAAACGAAAATTATGTGAAATGTTTCCGAATTTGGATCAAGATGCACTCCTGCAGTTGTTTACAGCCCACAATAATTCCTTTGAAGAGACAGTAAATGAAATTATTGTATCAGTGGATGGATTAAGGGATACTGAGGCTGTGCGTAATGTTTTGGCACCAGAAGCTTTAGCTGCAGTTGAACGTAACCTAATTGAACAAGCAAGGCAGGAAAGCCTGAAGGTAATTCAGTTTAGTAGTACATTTGGCATTTAATATAATATTGAAGATCTAAATCATTGGAAATCTGGATCATAGTAATCCAGCAGGTATTCAGACATCAGTACCATTCACTGACAGTTTGATATCATCTCTGCAGCATTTCACATAGATAAAAAAAATGTGTTATTATTTTGTGGTATAATGTTGTTCCAGGTCATTCTTTTTTTGTTAAATTTGATTTTTGCGGAAGGAAATGACCATTAATAAATAATGTATTCTTTGTATTTAAATAATTTATCCCCCCCCCCCCTTTTGAATATTGGAAGTTCTATACTTAGGTCTAGAACAATAAAAAGTGTGTGATTATATTCTATGGATACTGCATATATATCTGAATTTAGAATTATAGTTAACTTCTGCTTCTGCAGTCCATACCTAATTTGATTACCTCTTCTATTAGGCTTCCAGAGTATGTCCTGACTGCTCGCACAGGGTTTTGCATCTTGGCTAAGGCCAGCTCCCTTCTCCACTCATGGCCACTTGGCTGCCAGCCTGTTTGTCTGTCCATGAACTTCTAAGCATTCACCAATCTACATTCATTTACAAAGATAGCATAAGTTATGTATTTTTGTGTGTAAATGTTATAAATATGAATCAGCTCATCGCGTTAGTGAGGAATTTATTTGGAAGTTTCCTGGACAATTGTCCCCTTCCAAAACTGCAATTCAGAATCATATAAATAAATTTGATACTACTGATTTAGTGCAAAACAAACACATACAAAGATGCAGTTTTAATAGAAGACAAATTAGATGAAATTGGCACAAATCTTTAATGTTTGCCTAAACCACTACCAAAATTAGCAGTGTTTCAGTGTCTTCTGCAAATGCAGCAACAAAATTGTTTACCTGAAACCTTACAAGTGTTCATTTATCCATTGTCTATGACAAGGTGATGTCATAGCACACGTGCAAATTGTGAATAGTTTCTTTCACAAGTAACTGAAGGGTTAACCCACAGCTTGTGTTCTTTTCACAGAAAACCAAAATGGTTATGTGAACACTCACACACTTGCTATTGGTGTTGTGAAAATCCAAATTGTAAAATACAGGAAACCCCTTTTACAATAGGAAAATTGGAGTTTAGTATGTGATTAGCACAAAATGCATAAGGTGTGACATGTCCAGAGCTGCCGAGGTGCAAAACTCATATGAGCAGTACATATTCTGGCATTCCTATAGAATTAATGGTACAGTAGAATTAGTGAATGAGAGAGAGAGCAAATTTCTAATACAAGTACTTCATATCAATAATTGTGCAAGTAACTTATTTATGCTAAAAATGAAGCGGGAAAAAAAAGAAGTAAAGCTATTATTTAAGTCAAAGTAATTTATACACAAACTGCAAACATTATTTGTGTACTTCTTAAAAGATGCCAAAAAAAAGTTTTATTTTTCATTGCTTTGGATATAGTGTAACGGACTCAAAATAAGACTAGAGCATATAGAGTCATGTATTAAGTGTACAATATTTTCTTCCATTCCTGACTCTTGATACCTTATTGCCATCCCTATGAATAAAATGAGCCATTCTTAAAAATGCACCATATATTTCCGAATCATGCATATATTCAGCTTAACTCTTGTAAATGTAATTTTCTCATAAAAACTTCCAGACTTATGTAAATTTATTTGTTATTTATTTATTTTTTTTTATTTTATTAAACAGTAGCTATTTATGTGGATTCAACTTATTCCCAAGATGCAATCAAATAACTATCACATGTAACACAGCAGCACAGATTATCAGAATTAGCTATAATACACAATTTTAATACTGTGATATTCTTTTAATTGGTGGATTGGTTCCATCATTTATTAATTATCATGGCCAAAGAATTCTTCTATATAAATCATCTGCAATTGCTGTTTATATCATTCATGAATAGAATGTTTTATTTTAACTGGCAGAGTTAAGGCAATAAGGCCTTTTCTTCCGCTCAATGAATGAAAGAATGAATGTTACAAACTATCTTACAAGATCCAACCAAAGGTTGTGAGCATATGGGAAGAGTTTGATGCCTTGGCAGGTGCTTGTATCTGCATAGATGTTTTGAGAACACTACCAGTACAACAAATAGTGATTTACATCCTTGTGACCAAGCTAGATAAGGCATATATTGTATGCTGTAAATAAAGCACATGAAAGATATCAATAGAGATAGCTCTAGCTAATTAACATTTACTCTGGAAGAGAGTTATACTTTTGAAATGTTGCATGTTGAACACATTAATATCATAAGAATGCAAAGTTGCTAAATAAAAAATAATTTGTACATGTCCATTCAGACCCAGTAAAGGGATATATTAATTCATTCAATGAGTCTCGGAAAACATGCTCAGTTATCCTAAAAGAATTAATAAAAAATAAAACAGAACAACCCAATAATAGGCCATCAACAAAAAACACATTGACAGTGCTATAAAACATCTAAATACACAAGATAAAAGCATATTGTTTACATAAGAAACAGAAACAGATAACATGCTACCATTCCTGGACATTAAAATAATGAAATATCAAGGAAGCCTTGAATTTGGAATCTACAGAAAGAACATGCAGTGATCAACAGCTTAACACACAGGCTAGTTGACGTGCATATTAACAAGGAAGAATACTCAAAAGAATACAAACAAGTAGAACAAACAATGATTAAAAATGAATTTAACAAAGCACTAGTTTACAAAAAAGTACAGAAATTCAAGAGGCTTATTAAAGAAACCAGAACACTTTCAGCAGAAAAAGATAATTCAAAAAACCATGAGCAAAAATTTAAAAATATTCTAAAGGATTTTAATATCAAATCAGCACCTTTAAAGCAGATAAGTTTAGGAGATTTAATGTTAATAATCTCCGGAATGACAATATTATTGATAGTATTCCACCAGAGAAAAAAGCAGGTATGTATTTAACAAATACATTGTGTATAATGCAAAAAAATCTATTTTGGAAAAACAAAGAGAAACATAGTAACAGGTTAAAAGAGCGCTTCAGGAACATAAACAACAAACAAATGAAATTGTCTCATTTCTGGACAGAAAACCACAATATTGCATAAAGCAAAATTAATAAAACACAGTACAGGGACCTACAGAGTTGGCAACATTGGGGAAAATCTACATTTATAAATACAGAGACAGATTAATGAACTTTGACATTTCTGGGGAGAAAACATAAACTTTAGGTCATCATACTCCACCAGAGCTGAATATACATCCACAAAGCATAATGAATTATCCAGCAGTTAACGGTTAGCTCATGATGTGGATAAGTATCTGCCAAACATGTACTAAATTTAAACAAGTAAATATATCCAATAAAAGTGTGTACTTCAATTCAAACATACATTGAACTTCTTAACTATTTCTCATTTTGTATTAATTCATTTTAAGGGAATTTTTAGAATATATCAAAATAATTTGGCCACAAATGATTGGTAAGCAGGATGAGGAAACATTTGATAAAAAAAAAAAAAAATTGAATGAGCAGTGGTGATTATGGAGAAAAAATATATATGGATTTTGAGAGATAATAAGATCTAGAGTTTAGTAATTACAGACAATAGAGGAGAAAAAATATTTTACTTTTATAAGCAGTTAAAGATTAGCTATAATAAGCATATATTGATAAATGACAGAGAAGAGACAATATTGCATGGTTTCAATTAGGGGTTTGGAGACTGAGGCTGCAGGGTGAATGTTGAGAAGAATACTTGTTCCATTTGTGGAAATGCGGAAAATGGAAATTCATATTTTGTGGAAACATAAGGTGAGAATGAAGGAAAAGATTGACATAACAGGAATTGATAGAAATAAGAGCATAGCAGCATGTAAGGAAATATTTGGAAGTCGGTTACAGATTAGAAGCCGAGGTTAATTTTTATTTAAGGTTAAGTGAAAATGAATTGGTCAGTGAATAAGGAATAGCAGGCAGTGAACTTACACAGAACTGCAGAACAAGACATTAAGAATCTGTGCCATTGCCAGAGTGCAGTTCCCATCAATTTAAAGGGGAAAGTTGGAGGTTCAGTGCATTATAGATAACTGAAGATATACCCCCTATCTAAAGAATTAACATAATTACCATGTATTGTTATTTCCTTTGTGATGTATTTAATTTTTATTTATTAATGATATCTTAGAGTACAGCCATGTTAGAACCATGTCACAACAATCATTAGGTAAAGGATATTTCATATTTAAATGTAATGCAATTTAGTTTGCAGAAAATACACCAAAGCCATTGCCTATAGTGGTTGTACGTGGGCCAGGAGAGGCAAGATATCAAGATCCACAAGAGCAAGCTAAGGCAGATGCTGAACACTATAGAACTGAAGCCAGCCGTCACCAGCATTTGCGTAGCGAATGTGTAAACAAAGCTCATGAGGCATACAGGAAGGGTATGAAATCTGTTGCATCTTATTACTCTCAGATGGTGAGTACAAGCTTGCTACACATCTGCATTCTATTCTTTTTGTTATATTGTTTGCATAAATTCTGCACCATTATCACCATCATCATTTTTTGAGATCATTGAATAACATAAATTTTCTTAGGAAATAAACTCTTCAGAACAGAACCCATACTTCACAAGAGTATATTTAGAAGACTTGGTGGGGTTAATATTTGCATTAAATTAACTTGTTGTACAAGAAGCAAAACTCAAAATGAATTAAGAATAGAATCAGTATTACCATTTCAGTTCTTTATTGAATTTGAAACTTTATTATTGCTTGATTCTAGTTCTCTATTTTATTAAACAGACTGTTTTATTAAATGCACACATTTTTATGTTTAGGCAAGTTTGCATAGACAGCGCATAGATGAGGCCAATGCACGAGCAGCATCATCGTTGGTAACAGCTCACACATTAGCACAGAACAGCACAACGTTGGATTTGCATTTTCTGCTTGTTGTTGAAGCTCTGCAGGTTTTAGATATGTTCTTGGATCATCATATCGTCAATTTGGCCAATGCAAATCGCTCTTTCGAATATCTTTTTCTCATCACAGGACGGGGTCTGCGCAGCTCTGGAGGTCGTTCACGTATTCGTCCTGCTGTTGAGAGACGATTGGAACAACGAGGTTTGAAGTAAGTGTGTGTGTATGTGTATGCATGGTTTTTTATTGTATTTTATTTATTTTCCCCCTACTTTAAATTAGGTAATTTGTATAGTTTGCTGTCTTGACTCAGATTTTCCCAGTGAAAGCTTTCAATAATGCCTTTGCAGTTATAGAGTTTATTTTATTCAGTACTTATCTGTAAGTCTTGGAAGACTTTCCCAAACTGGTAGGAGATTAATCTGATTATATGTATACTTATATTTAATTATTGTTCCTGAAAGCCTCATATTGCTCTAATTCCCAAGATATTTTTTGTTACTAAAAGAAAGTATAACAACTTGTAACACAATACAGTAACTGATTAAGCAGACACTTTGAAAAATAACAACCTTATAATATGTGGATGCAGTGGTGTATATATGTGGCAGTAAAGGAAAATCATAGCTTCATTACAAAAGGTAATCAGGCTGTTGCATAGCAACCTAAAAGAATTGCAAATTTAAAAGATGAAAAGTAACAGTTAAAAATGAAAGTGACTAAAATTGGAAAATACGTGGGCAAAATAATCTCGTCTAGCAATTTCCATGCAACTGAGGTACAAAATATCTCACTAAAGAGCTCTTATGGTGTATTAGGCAAGTGTTACAGAGTGATAACAGTGCAAATAAGATTCATCAAAGCGAGGGAATTTTAACACCATGAAAGCTTGGAATAAAATTCAAGTAAATGCATCAAATAGCAATATATTGCGATAGTCATGCAAGGAAAATAATGATAATTATGTGTGATGAAATGCTCAACTGCACAGGATAGCTAAAACATTATAGAAGACAAACTTGAACAAAGTTGTATCTAATATTGCTGTATCTAATGATGTATAAAAATGAAGCCTATTGCACTGTGAAAGAATTTAAAACAGTGTTAACAAAAGGGTTAGGCAGCAAAATAGTAGTAGCAGTGATGGCGGCGACGACGGTGATGGCAGATATCTTTCAACCAAGCGGTTGAAGAACAAACAGATTCTTAATAACTAAATTCATCAGACAACAGGGGTGACAAACACTAAGCAAAACCAGGATTTGCAACCTATATCACTTCATTTCTAAGTGGCAGACAGCAATCCAGAAGAATCATCATAACATTGATTGATAATGCATTTCAGTAAAGGGCATATCGATGTTTCTTACTATCGATTGGTAACCTGAATGAAAGAATACAACTGAATGTTTTCATTCAGCTCTAATATTGTTTGTTAAATTTTTTTTATATGTATAAAAGTTTTATTTGATATTAAGCATGTTTTGTTAAAAAATATTTACATATGCTTTGGCACTAATTTAACTTGCCTAACTCCCTTTCCCAAATTACCATCTTATTTCATTTATTTCATGTATCACCAGTGTCTACTGCCTGTGGTGCCTCAGTACTAAAAAACGGGTGTTAAATACTAATAAAAAACACTTTAAACTAGCTTTCATATAGGCATCTGGGAGCAAGTCACTGTATTTTTCTACTAGATCTAACTGTACTTTATAGGTGTACTATCACAAAGAATAGTAAACCCAGAATAAGCCTACTGCAGTTGATTGAAAAATAAAGTATGCTTGGTATTCTGCCAAATTACCTATGCTCTTTTTCACAAATTAATATACTAAAGTAAATTGAACCTTATACATCAATGTTTGTTGGTTTATTATTGTGTAATGTTTAAAAGGTGCATTAATTAGACAAGTTTCACTTACTATGATTCGATATATGCTATTTTTAAAATTATAAGAAATATTGAGATTAATTTCGAGAATTAAGTTTGATTAACTTTCATTAACTGTTAGTACTCACTGGCTAAGATTTGTAATGTATATGGAAACATAACAGATGCCAAATTCAAGTTTATTACACTTTATTAACTTCAGATCTAAAAATGGCAATGCTATGGGATTGAAGTCACTGGCCTTTATGTAACTTTCAGTCTGAGTATCCTTTCTGTATATTCCAAATTTCAAATTATTGCCTGTTCTTATAATGTGGAAAACCAAGGAAAGGAATCATGTTGTCTTGTTCTGTTTCAGAAGTGATTTAATTTCGCTATATTGTAGGTTTAGCACTTTCAAAGCAAGAAATTATAAACAATGCCTTATATCATGAAGAGTTAAGCACAGAGAAGAAAGAAATCTCAGAAAGAAGAAGAAGAAAAAGAAACAGAAGAAAGTAAAGAACAAAGCAATTCACGAATGAAGACACATAGTAGTTTTTTAAAACTTCTATGGTCAAATAGAAATAAAATCTCTAAAGCTAATAGAAAATCAAAAATAACCACCATAAAGAATAGTGAGTACAATAGTGATTTTTGAAGAACCCAAAGAAAGAGAAAATGACAATACAGAAGAAGAGGAAGAAGAAGAGGGTAGCAACAGTAAATATAATAAAAATATAATAAATTAATATTCAAAGCTAAACAACAAAGGATGATACACTCAATTCCAACTGCTGAAAACAAGAAGATTCCAAATATAGACCAGCTGTAGGCAGACTGTGATGTCAAGTTACAACTGAGTTGACTGGAAGAGCGAAAAACAGATTGCAGCACATCATGCGCAAGTTAGATGGAAACGGCAACTCGATAATTTTTCCTGTACCAGATGCTGTTGATAGCATCTATTTAAATCACAAAACTTCTATGAACCCAGTTGAATTACTTAAACTGTTAAATGCAATTTTGAAAAGAAGTAATGATAGTTTGCACCTTAATGAAGTGTATTAACATTTTGTATTTTGTTATAGCAGAATTGTTTTTGATATAAATAAAAGCCCCCCCATTTTTTAAATGGTGTTTAATGCCCATTTTTACTACTGTGGCACCACAGGCATTGAACACTGGTGATACATGAAATGAAATTATAAATTCGGAAAGGATTTTTTTTTTTTAAGGAAGGAAACATTACAGGCCTAAGTTTAGGGTACCTCCCCGGCATTTGGCAGTTATGAAGACTGAGGAAAACCTGGAAACCTCAGGGAGGATGGTCCTGGCGGGATTCGAACCCCAGACCTCCCACTCATGAGTCCGCACCTTAATGACCTCGGTCACTTGTGGCAGTATAAAACTGTTATCCATAAATCAGACTTGATGGTATAAACTATTCCAAAAAACGAACGTAAAAGTTCCATCTCGTCTTCAATGCCAAATCATTCCTGTAACACATCTTCCAAAACCAAAAATTCCTCCATAAAATGAAAAGTATTATTAAGGAAGATAATCCAATCAGCACTTATAAAACAACTAAGTAGTAATGTAAAATCTAAATCTAAACCAAAACCACAACACCCATTAAACCCAAAGCAAAAAATCCAAGGCCAAGTAACATTCCTAGCATAAGGATCTTTATGGTTCACATACACTCAAGAGAGGTAACTGATCAAGATCTTAGGATGGGTACCAAGCACCACTCCTTTGCTAACTTTGGGTATATCTTACTTAGAAGACAATATGGCAGATTATGACAAGTTTAGAATAATCAAAATTGGACAAATAAATGCCCAGGGAAGTAAACAAGTGAAGTCGGAAATTAAAGAAAATGCAGAAAAACTGAGATTAGATTTATTCTGCATTCAGAAACCTTATTCCTTTAAAGGCAAAGTAGCACATACCTAATAAGAGAATGGACAATAATTCATGGAAAAAATCATATGGCATCAATTATAATCTATAATCCACATTTACAAATAGTCAATACAACATACTTGGGAGATGCATAAACTGTATTGAAGTAACACACTACAGCGGCAAATTTAATCCAACAACTCAATAACACTTTTAAAATTATGAGCAAATTTTTACAAATGATGTCAATGCCTAATCTAACTGATGGTATAATAACATCTAAGACAGAAGAGGAGAAAAACTGGAAGAAACTATTTCTGAACCAAACCTTTTTATTAAAACTGAATGTAACAACCCTCCTACTTTCTAAAATACAGCAGATTACACTGCCATAATTGATATAGCTTTATGTAATTTAAATTGAAATAATAAATTGGAAAGTAGGTCAAAATATGAATGCTGGAGTTCATAGGTTAATCTATTTTGATTATTGTATATGAAAACCAATATTTAAAGAAGGAAGAGGAGGAAAAATATACAATTAAAAACACGCAGTTTGGAATCTTCTGAGACCGGAATTTGAAAACTTAAAGTTAACAATACAAAAGAGAGTCTATTGATAAGGATGCCATTAATGCCAGTAACCTTGTCCAATCAATACAAAATGCAATTGACAAATCTGTTACACAATCACACCTAAGAAATACTATGACACTATTTGGGTGGATGCACTGCAAAAAGCAAAGTAAGGAAACTAAGAAGAATTTATCAAAGATCAGTAATTGCAGAAGAAAGGGAAAGAAAGGGAAAGAAACCTAAATAAGGCCAAAAAGAAATATAAAACCATCTTAGAAGAAACAAGGAAAAATTAATAAAAATCTCGTAGAAAATGAATTAGAAACCAATATATGGGGAATGCTCTATAAAATTACTATGGAGAAATGTGGGAAACCGGAAATTCTGAACACATTAAAAAAAGACAATGGGAAAATGACTACAGATTGGGATAACTTGGTAAACGTTCTTTTGGATAAGTTACTTTCCCAGGATATATAGATAATATTCTGCATATTCAAAAGAGAGTAGATAAGAAACCATGTACAGAAATAATAGATTAATTTATCCCTTTGATATTTCAGAAATTACACTAGCTATAAATAAACTAAAAAGAAAACTGCAGCAGCTCAAAATGGTACAATTAATGAAGTCCTGAGAAACTTGGAAGACAAAATTATAGTGTTCCTACTTCAACTTTTTAATGGCTGTATAAGGAAAGGGCACTTTCCCTATTGCTGGAAAGCAACAAAATTTATTATCTTAAAGCAAAATGCCGATAAGGATCCTAAGAAGCCAAAATCATATAGACCTATACATCTCCTGAATAGAATACTCTTTGAAAAATTTTAGAACTAGTTTGTAAAACATTAAAAGAATTTAGGATCATGACAGGTATAATCAACACACTATTGGCATTAGAAAAGGAAAATCACACAAGATGCCATAAACCATCTATTGGATATGGTAAATAACTCAAATTCAAAATATTTCAATGGAATTTTAATTGACATTTCCATAAATTTCAATAATTTATGATGAGCATACTATTTGAGAGATTACGGGAGAAAGGCCCTAAATGCCTATAAGCAATATTAATGGATTATGCAAAGACAGAAGGGTTCATGTAAAAGGTAATGAGGAAACAATTCACAGAGTTATAACTAAGGGATATCCACAAGCTGGATCCTAGGACCACATTTTTATTCATAGTTTTGGAGACTCTTTTAGATGAACTAAACAGCGAAAATGTGACCATTGCGTATGCCGACAATGTTTTATCTCTAATAGAAGGAAACACTAGTGAAGATGTAGAAAGAAAAGCAAATAACTGGACTAATAAATTAAATAATTGGTGTGATAAAACTAAACTCTGAGTCACTTTAACTAAATCCTTAAAGGTAATCTTAAGAGAGATCCATGGCAACTAAAATATAAAATGCCAAAGAATAAAAATATAGGGAATTTATTTAGATGAAAAATTAAATTTTAGGAAACATACTGAATATATATGGGAAAAAATCTGAAAACATTATGATGAAGTTAACTGGATTAGTTCAGTTAAATTTTAAAATTCCATTAAAACTGATATATTTTTGCTTCAATAATTACTTAACAGAGCTGGGCTCTGAGGATGAAGGATGTACAAATAAAAATTCAATTAAAAAGATCACAAAGGAAGGTGTAGTTAAAATTTACAGTGACATTAAACACCTTACCCACCATGGCCCTTGTAGTAGTTACAGGAATATGGCCAATTGGCTTATTAATTAAATTAAGAGACACTGTCTATTGGTTGAAGAAAGGCAACTTGGAGAAATTAATATTGGCAGTCAATCCAACAAATTACAGGAAAGGAAACATAAATTCAAAGTACAATGGCTGCACAAATGGGTACACCGAGGCTTGCAGGAGAACTTTCAACTTATTTAACAATGTTTTTGAGAGATTAAAGTTAAAATTTATACATCCTACTAAAGGCATGGTACATTACGTTAAGAGGCCATGGACCTTACAAAACTTATTAAAAAAATTAACATAACAGGATGTATGTAGACTTTGTAAAACATGGGATAACCTAGAGCATGTATTATTTAATGTACACGCTAATTAGAACAAGAAAGAGAAATTTAAGTGCAACCTAAGGACCTATATAAATAGCTTGAGCAGGCTACACTCAAAATAAGTAATCTAGCATGGGAAGTAAGAATTAATGAGGAAGTGGAAGAAGTAAGACCATAATGTATATATACACAAAGACAAACCCAAAACAGAACTAATTTAACAAGAATAGATCATATACGATACGATCATATACCATATATCATTATGGTAAGTCCATAAGTTTCTTGCCTAACCATTTTCTAGGTATGATAAGGACAAAAACTATGTTTCATTTAGTTTTCAGTTACCCTTTATTACAATACACTTCTCACATTTTTAAATCAACATTTCAATCCCCCCCCCCCCCCAAATAGTCAGAAGTCTTGTCTGCAAAATGGGCATAAACAGTGTCCATCACTTGTTCATCACACTTAAATTTAAATTTCATTCCTCGACGGTCCTTCTTCAGTTTTGAGAAGAGCAAATAGTCACTGGGAGCTAAATCTGGACTGTAGGGTGGATGGTCAATCTCCTTGGTCACATTTCTTCACAGCTTCCTTTGCAACAAGAGCTGTAGGCCAGCATAGTACTCCCCATTTACAAGGTGGTCCTCTCCTTGAAGTCAATGAAGAGTATTCCTTCACAGTTCCAAAAAATTGTGACCATGATCTTCTTGGTTGACTGAGTGACCTTGTCCTTTAGATGTAGTACTTTGCCAGATTTGCGCCATTCCATTGATTCTCTTTTGGATAAGGAATCATAGGACCATAGTTTCATCTCCTGTAACAATGGTTTGCAAACTTCTCTCTCGTTGCCATGGCAGAGCTCCAAAAATGCCTGACAACAGATGATTAGTTGCTGCTTTTGGACTGAGGAAAGAAGTCTAGACACTAACCTTATTCATATTTAAGTGTTGATGAATAATTCGAAGGACTGTTGTTTTAGAAAGGTCCAACCTTGCTGCTATTTCTGTAACTTTGAGCCATTGGTCTTCCATAATTTCTCTTCCACAAGAGCGACGTTTTCAGGAGTGAGCACCTCCAAGGGCCGACCTGCATGCTCTTCATCTTCAATGCTTTCTTGACCCATTTGAAAAATGTTGGCTCTTTTACAGTAGAATATGAGGGGGATGCTTCCCCATATAGACCATCCAATCACTTTTCTTTTGTGAAGAACTTAATAACAGCTGGATACTCCGTTTTGAACATGTCACAATCTTCTACACATAGCCTTCTTTATGCAACTATCTGAACAACTGAAGACAGCAGAGTGGAAGTTACAGCTGCAATTATTTACTTAACAGATAAGGTATGACACCAGATAAGGCTTTTGTGAAGACGATATTCTTTATCAGTGAGGCCAGAAACGTATGGACTTACGCTCATACTAGACACAAAATGAACAATTTCCCTTGATCCTCACAAAGTGAATAGATGATTAGTGCTTCATGGTTTATGTATCGACCAGCCATCCAATTGAGCATGGCTGGAGCCCAGTCATTTATTAAACACAAGTACTGACTAACCCCCCAAATTGCTGCTTAATATATTGACTGCTAGTCCAATAAAGGTTGATGAAATCTAGTATATTTAATTATTCAGGTGACAATGCCTGAAACTGCATATAAGTGCATTGGAAGTAAATACATAGTTTAAATAGCAGGAATTTTCACAGTGACATATAATATACCAATTTTTTATGAAGAAAGCACTCAAATTTCACTAATTTTGTTCCACTTACTGTTGCCTTGTAATGGAGTGGAACATGCTAATGATGAAGGCAACAGCTTTCGAAATGTGTCTTAACTAAATGTAACAAAATTAGTGAAATTTGAGTGATTTCTAATGAAGGAACCATGCTATTGATGAAGGCAACTGCCTTCAAAACATGTCTAAGTGTAACAAAAATTAGTGAAATTGGAATGATTTCCTCATAAAAAGTGCTATATTTAAATATATTTTTGCATGGAAAATGCTGATAAAGACAAGATTTATAACCAAAGTCCTGTATATTCATTTGCAATATATCCAGTATACCTTCATAAAATTCATATATAATGAAAAGGAATAATTATTGCAGATGGCTGGATGTGAACCCAGGGATGTTGAAAGTGATGGTGACACAAAACTCCGTCCTAGCCTACAGTTCTGTCAGCACTACCCTTTAAAAATACAAGAATGGTCTAGCATCCGTCCTCACAGTGGATACCCGTACTTTATTGGCTGATAACTAAAGAATAAATGACACATACAGAACTTTATGAATTTCCTGATGAACCATAATATTCTTCTCAACTTTGTACAAATGCAGTTAAAGCATATTTGCTTTTCCAAGATTATTTATGCATTATGAAAGTTGACACTGCATATGTTATGTTCTTTAAGAACATTGCAGAAGGTGAAATATGATACATTGCAGACTTTGAGACAAGTACATCTGTTTTTTACCAGCAGATACAGTATTTTAAAGTCAAAATATTTTTATACACATTTTTGTCTTATTGTGTAAGTGTGAAAGAGTATGTGAGATTTAGTAAGCATGTGAGTGAGCAAATAAGTAAAAGTATGTATGAACACAGGTTTATGGAATAATGTTTGTATCTTTGTAATATCTTTTAAGCATGTAAATATTTGTGAAGTTTAGAATTCTCCCCTCACCTTACCACCCACACACACACACATGCGCGCGCGCACATACACACACATAATATAACATATATGTAAATATGCGTACAAAATTGTATGTTTCAGGTTCTTGCAAAAAGATTTACTGTAATGGTACAATTTTTTAGCATATGTGATTTGTTATTTAGGTAATGGATAAGAAGTGTACATCTTATATAATATCCGTTTTTAAAAGATATAGAAAACTACACACAAAAAGTTGTGTTCCAGGTTCTTGCAAACAAACAGATTTACTGTAATGGTGCAATTGAATAGCACATGTGATTTGTTATTTAATTAATGGATAAGAAGTTGACATCTTACAAGACACCCATTTTTAAAAGGTAGAGAGAACAAAATAATGTGATTTTACATAAATAGCATCATTTAAATTTGTTATCAAATCTCTTAAAGGATTTGATTTTAAATTAAAATGTAAGCCACACTTTGAGAATAGATGTTTTAGTTGTTAATTATAGTGCATCTCAAGTGGGTTGTTTAATTTTGCTACATAAATGTTTTAAATATACATATTTGTTGAGACTACAACTAGCATCAGATTTTGTGCAGCTCAGGAATGTATTAAAATATTGTTCCATGCATTTTCCTGAGTGATACTTGTACCTGCCTGTGAAAATGTGATACCTGGTTGGTTCTTGTAAATGATTTTAGCCAAAATTCCACAATGGTAGTTCCAAAATTTAGTATAAATCACTGTTATAAAACATGTTGTTAAATATTAAGTGAAAATTGGAATAATAATAATAATAATAATAATTAGCAGATAAAGTTTGTTAAAGAAAGAATATCATTGTTGCTTCATTATCGCAGAAATTACATTGTGTGCAAACTATATCTCAGCTGCAATTCTTGAATGTAGAAAATAAGTACAAAATGAAACTGTCAATTAGATGCTTAGATAATCTTGGGACATATGTTTTATTTTTAATATCTGCATTAATAATCTTATCAGCAAAATGGCTCAAGTATCAGGCAGGGAATATTTCTATTTTAGGTATCAATTTGCTCAGTTAGCAAATTATTAGATAACTCTCTATATAAAATCCTAATTGCAATTCATAATTTTCTTTTGTAGTCAGCATGTGCTTCTACTAACATGACATTAGAAGGAAATGACGAAACCTTGAGGCAGATTCCATTGTCTAAATGCAAATGATTAGAACAAAAGGTTGTAGTTCAGCACATGGAATTTCTATGAACCCATACCTTTTTCTTGAGTTCAGAGCATTTTTCAGCATGTTCTGTTATAACTTGCTTCAAATTAATTGAAATATACACTTTGATCCACTTATTCTGATACACATGCATTGCAGTTAATACACTGCAAAGTTTCCCATGGTTCTTAAAACCTAGGATCCTAATAGCTGGGATTTCAATATATATATATATATATATATATATATATATTTTTTTTTTTTTTTAAGGGAGGATAAAATGTAAAAGATCACTTCTAGGAATGGCCTTGTAGTATTTTTGCTATAACTGGAATATACATTGTCTTAGAATCTTGTCTTAGAATCTGTATATATGTTTGCAGTTGTAATTCTTAATGCAGAAATATAAATTTTTTCTCTTTAATAATAGGAAAGAGAAATGAAGAAAGATTATAAAACAGGGATATTACGAAGATGTTATCCTACATTAATTAAATATCTTCTTCCACTTTTCCTACCAACCAGAGCCGCATTTTCTGTGTAGGTCATCCACTTATCTGTTGCTAATAATGTAAATGTTACCCTCAAAATAAGAATACTGTAGAATGAGTGAGAAAAGAGTGATCTAGTTATGATGTACTGAAAAATTAAAGGTGCTTGAAAATTCATGACCAAGCAAAAATTTTTAATTTCTTTGGATGAACAGAAAATTATTTTTTTTTAGCTTAAGTTCGACAAAGAAGCATGCTAAAACAAAGAGCAGTATGTTTGGAGAAGAGATTTTGGTCATCTGCCTGAAGAGCACAAATGTTACTTCCTAATCTAGAAAGCAGAAATTTTACAGAAGTGTCAAATTTTTTTACATAGTCTAAAGCAGAATAGACAATAAGAATTTTAAATGTTGCTATAGGTTCAATTGAACAACTAAATTTAGTGCATCCTTTATTTAATAACATTTTTGATTGACTTGAAGTGATTTCGGAGAACTGCATGTGTATTTAAAATACTGATTATGTACATTTATGTTATTAAGAGTACTATTTTTGGCACAGCTTTTAGCAGTTTTAAATCTTCTACATGTTACCATTTATTTTACATGGCCAACAAAAACATGTTATGTGTTGGCAATACTAGGTATAGTGTCAAAAACTATTGCAATGGAAAAATGGTGCTCTTTTTTCTTTTATGTAATAAATTAATTAAATATTACATAAATGAAAAAATCCTAGTAGTTTTATTCCAAGTTGGGTGTTTATCGGTGGTTAATATGCAGAAATAAATGAGATAACCAGTTTTAAATTGGAAGCTTTTATATATAGTTTGGCATAGTTAGTGCTATAAAATTGAATGTTCTTATGGGTTTTTGATTTCTTATAATAAAAAAAAAGCTGACATTTCATTTGTTGTAGAATAATGAACCATTCAGTACAGGTCTTAAACATTTTGTTTCATTACTGTTAAAATAGGGTAATAGTTTAGTGAAACATATTCATTGTGATATTTACATCTATAACTCCTAATTTTATAACTTAAGTATTGCAGAAACAGGAAAGGATATGTTTGTTGCAGAAGTATGCACATATTGTACATTTTACTAAAGACAATATGAGTGTACTTCATTTAAAACAAACAAATATATTGTGGGCTGTGCGTAATTGTATGTATGAATTATAAGTACTTTGAATAAATAAGTTTATGGAATATCATAATTCATATTCTTCTGTTGTCTACATCTAAGAAGCCTTTGCAACTTTTACTGTATTCACTTGTAAATGGGGATTCCCCTTTTAATCCAATTTTCCAATAAATACAGGGGAGTAATACTAAAATTTTTATTAGGGCAGGTAGTTTCATTATCATTTGTTTAAAATTATCTGTTTCAGCCATTTTTAAGTGTTTATGCAGAAGAAAGAACTGCGTGCAGTATGGGTCAGTAAATTTGTGAGCTGTTGCTCACACACATCTTCAGCACATAAATATTTTTAATTTAAGCTCAGCCATTAAAAGAAGTTCAATCGTTTTAAATTGGTTATGAGTATTAAGTGTTGGCACATACCTCTGTCTTGGCCACTTCCAAGTTATATGCTGCTTACATCTATATAATGAAAGATGAATGCAAGGGTGGAGGAAGATAGAGCATCATAGCATGTTCACATACTGAACATGCTTCTATTAGAATTTTGTCAGAATTTTGCCAAAGAAATTGTTCTTGAAAACAAGAAAATTTCTTTAAAAATTAAAGCTGGTGACCCAATATGTGATGAAAAAAATTCATTAGTCTAAAACTGGGGCAGTTTAATAATGTGTCATTTACAAGTAAATGCAATATATGTTAACCAATAAAATTTACTCTTGATTAATTTTTTTAAATAATTCTTTGCTGCATCCATTCTCTCCAAACATATTAGACTATCTAACCAATATTCATTTATATTTTGCGAAAATTGTGTATGACTGGCAATTTAATCTTGCTGATCACTCAGGAAATCTCAGAATATCCATTCTTTTTACTCATTTGTTCTGAAATGCATAGGCCTTTTCCTGTTTCCCCATTGCAATCTACATAGTTGGTTGATAAAAATAACTTGGTTCCCACAGTAATAGTAACATCAACATCTGTAAATGTAGTCATAAAGTTTGCCTTCTATGAATCAATCAATATTCTATGGTCCCAAGTCATTCTAATATTAGTTCATTGTTTGGGATTTGTTAATCATGTAACAGTGAAAAATGGATAAGACTGGAAATCTTGGAATGATTTGATTGACTTTTCTGGAAGGGAAAAGGGCAAAGGAAATTCTTAAGAGGATTTTGCCTATTTGGAGAATGCATGCCCTTCCTTTAAAACTGTTCAACTTTGTATGAGTTCAAGAGTGGCTGAACAAGCATTAAAGACATGCCATGTCCTAGAGCTCCAAAATCAGCTTTGAGGCCATAAATCATCTGTAAAGTCCATGATATTGTTTTGGTTCACAGGTGAAATAGTGCAAGTGAGCAGAGGCTATGAGCATCTCAAATGAGTGGACTTATTTTAATTTGCATAATGAATAGCACAAGATGGATGCTGTGGCTGCTTACTCCAGAGCTAAAGAGAAATTGCTTGTGAATGTCAGTCATCTGATTGGAAAGAATCCAACTGATTTTTTACGGCATTTGTGACTGGATAAAATATGAATTCATTACTAATCACTGAAAATGGAACAGCAGACAGAATTGTTCGCACGAGTCAAAATGCCTCTGAAAGAAAGGAAAAATATATTCCATCCCCTGTAAAAGTGTTTACTTAATTTTTTTTTTTTTTTTTTGAATTTCTTTTGATTGACTACTTGGAGAAAAGAAAAACTATTACTGGAAAATACTCTGAACCACTTTTGGTGAGACTGAAGACAGTCTATCATGGAAAACCATCCAATAATGGCCCAAAAGAAGATCCTGTTTCTTATGATAATATGCCTGTGCTCAAAGCTGCATTACTCAGGACAAGTTGACTGAATTATGATTTGAAATGGTTCCACTTCTATCCATATCAATTAATTTTGCTCTCTAAGATTACTATCTGTTTCTGATTCAATACTTTTCTGGCTGGACACATTTAAGTCAAATAAAGAGGTCATACAGATGGTAAGCAAATATTTTGAAGGCCTCAAAGACACCCACTTCCATAGGGGAGGCATAATTTGAAGAAAAGTTGGAGCACATGTATTGAACATTGAGGAGACAATGTCAAAAGAATAAAGAATGTTAAAGACTGAACTGTTCCCTTAAATAGCAAACCAGGTTACTTATCAAACCACCCTCATAGTAAAGTGTATATTGCCAAGAGCTGGTATGACCCCGATTCATCACCGGGGTATCCGTGTTGCCATTGGAGCATTCCCCACCAGTCCTGTGTTAAGTTTATGTGCGAGTCTGGAGAACCTCCGTTGTTTTATCGCAGGAATGTTTTACTTTCTGCTTACGGTTGTCGCTTAGCTGCGCAACCTCTTCATCCAACGAATGGGCCGTTTTTTAATGTGTCTTTAGATGGTTTTTATGCTGCTCGGTCTTTTACTCCTAAGCCGGCTGGCTTTCTTTTTCGGGAGATTTTAAGGACGCTGGACTTGAATTTACCTGCCTTTTTCTTAGCCGGGGAAACTTTTTCTCCCCCTTGGCTCTTAACAGAGGCCCCCGTTCATCTTGGCTTACGTCCTGTCCCAAGTCTTCGACCGCAGCACATATTATTCGTTGTTCTTTTAGTGAGATCAAATCCTCTTTTAATGGCTGGAATTTTATCTATACGGACGGCTCGAAATCCGACACAGGGTAGGATGTGCTTTTGTTTTTAATGGAGCAAGTTTTACGTATGGTCTTAACGTTGCGACATCTATTTTTGTGGCGGAGCTTTATTCTATCTATCGGGCGGTTTTATTTATTTCTGATCAGGAGCTGGGGAACAGTGTTATATGTACCGATTCTTTGAGTGCCATTTTAAGTTTTAAAAATCTGTACAACCACCACTCTCTTGTACAGAAGGTCCAGAATGTAGTGCTCACTCTTTTCGACGCTGGCGTCAGGGTGACACTACTATGGGTACCTGGACATGTGGGACTCCCAGGTAATGAGGCAGCTGATGTCGCGGCTAAATCCGCTCTTTTAGGCCCTGCTGAGGACGAGCAACGTTTTTATTTTGGCGATTTTACACATTTATTACGTAGAGGCATTCTTTCGCGCTGGTGCGATGAGTGGGATGTAATACCCGCCATTAAGCTTCGGGAATGTAAATCATCCCCTTTTAAACTGGTCGACTTCTTCTCGCGCTGTTCGTCGCGAAGAAGTCATTTTAGCTCGTCTTAGAATTGGGCATTGCCGTTTTAGTCACTGTCACCTTTTTAATGGTCAACCCGCTCCAGCTTGCCCTCACTGTGACCACCCCTTTACAGTGCGTCACATTTTACTTGATTGCCATCATTTGGCAGCTTTTAGACTTTTCTTGGGTTTGCCCTCCTGCATTGCAGAGATGCTTGCAGATGATGTGGTTGCTGTTGAGCGAGTGCTCTGTTTTATTCGCGTATGTGGTTATTGGAGCAAGGTGTCAGGTTTTGTCTTTTTACCCATGACGGCATTTTCAGACACTTTTAAGACTGTTGTTATTTCAGCTTTTGCTGTATCGTTTTTCGTACCAGTCTTTAATTGAGTTTGTGTTATATTGCCCTTGTTATTGTTTTTGGGTGTTATTGTTACCATTTTAGACTTATTATACTGGTTTGTTTTCAGCTTTTGCAGATGAGTTTTAATACCAGTTTTTATTTGTTGAAGTGTTGTTAGTTTTCGGGTTTTATTGACCCATTTTTAGACCATTATAGTTTTTTTTTTTTTTTTTTTTTTCCACTCTTGCGACTGTTTTAATACCGGTCCTTTGTTTGTTGACCAATACACCCACTTGTTATTTGTTATGGGTTTTTATTTTGTTGCACAATGTGCTACTGTTATTTAACCTATACACTGATTTGTGTTAACTATTTATTTTTTAGTTCTGGCTCAGTTTTTAGTGTGTTTGGGCGCTAATGACCTTCGATGTTGTGCGCCCCTTAAACAATAATCATCATCATCAAGAGCTGGTAGAGTACAGGATAATCTGGCAACATTCTCTCATAGAGGTGAAGTTAGAGGCAGGTGCAGTAAGTGTAAATGATGTTGATAATATGAGTAATGCCAACTTATCATTCAAGCAATGGAATTCCACACATGGGCAGCAGGGGACAATTGTAGTTTATTTTAACATGTGCACTAAGAATCTGCGAGATACATTATGATAAATTGCTAAATAATGAGATGATGGAGCAATGACAAATGAAACTGGAGTACCCAAAGAAAACCTGCCCGGACGCTCCTTTGTTCACCACAAATCCCACTTATGGCTGCAGGGATTGACTCTGGGTCATCTCAGTGGAAGATCACCTCAGTCTAAGCACTTGGCCACAGGATCTGTGTTGATAATATGAGGTATGTGTAATGAAATAGAGAACTTAATGTGCTACCTGTAATGCTACTAAAGAATACATCATTACATTTGCTAATATGCAAGTATTTCAGTATGTGTCAAAAACTAAACAGAGTTCCACTAGTTAGCTAATGAAAATTTGAAATATTGTATAGAACAATCTTTTTTCTTTCTTTTTTTGTTTCTTACTGTTCTTTTCTCTTTTTTTCTTTTCTTTTCTTTTTCTTTCTTTCTTTCTTTCTTTCTTTCTTTCTTTCTTTCTTTTTTTTTTTTTTAGGCATTCCAACCGTAAGATCTATTGTGCCAGATAAAGAGTAATAGATGATCTTCACCAAATGAGTTCAGGGGACTTTGTGGCCTATATTTCTCAGGTATACACTCAAAGTATTGAGGGAAAACCCCTGAAAAATCAAGCCTCAGAGGCAAAATTTTATACCGTTATAAAAAATGCTATAAACTTTATTTTGAGTTAAAGTTAGTAATTTTGATAAAGACAGCACATATGTTGTGTATCATTTGTTAGGCTTCTGACTGGATGGAAATGGTACAAGTTTTTCCCCTTGTTGGTACTTGTGCATCTTGTTTGCATCTTATGGATTGATTTTATTTATTTATGGACGCTCTTTAACATCTCAGGTCATCAGCATCCCATTCAATTCAGGACATGAAACAGCCGATTAATTTTACTCAGAGGCCTCTTCTTTCAGGCTTGAGGTTCTTTTTTGTGCTGTAAATATATGACATGGGCCCCACGGCTTTACTTCCCTTCTGAAGGAAGCCATACTTAAGATTTTTACACCCGAAAAAATCCATTGATCCTGGCTGGGTTTGAACCTGCAATCTTGGGTTTAGGAGGCAAGTATAGTTACCACTATACCACCAGGATCAACAAGTTTGCATCTGAAGACACCATCTTTAATGATAGCCTATATAATGAAATAGAGATACAGAGTAATGCTGTAAGAGTAAAAATGTCCAGTTATTATAAATCTAATTTGGGCAAGGAGATAAATTAAGAAACTCAGACAGTAAACATAGTTAAAAATGTAGGACAATTTTTTTGAGCATTTTTACAAAATGGGCATTTTACCACACAGTAACATAAACAAGCTGGTATCTGAATCAAGAGTAGTCACTCTAAAACTCACAAATTTAAAAACCAGAAAGCTACAAAATCACATACAGTTTGCTTTTGCTAAAGTGAGGATTTTTCTTGTGATCTGTCTGTTATACCATGTACAAATTTTATCATAAGGGGAAAGTGCCTATTACAGAAAGATTAGCATGTACTTAAAACAAAAAATAATGGATTGCCTTTGGATTTCTTTATATTAAAAGTAATAGGTTTACACACAAAGTTTTAAAGCATAAAACCATTAGTTTGATATTTTGTTGTTCTTCAGATATTAATCTTTTTATGAGTTTCAATTTAGAAGGAAGTTCTAGTTCAAAAGATGGTTTTAATTTTATGGTGGCTGCTTTTTTGCTAAAGTATTGGCAATCTCATTCCCGTTCAATCCCACATGGCTGAGGAACCCATTGTAAAACTATTTCTGTATATCTGATCTGGATTATATGATATAATGTTCTTATTTCATTTATAGTGTATGTCAGGGGGTAATTGTAATTCATTATACTTTGCAGTGCTGCTTTAGAGTCACTTAAGAAAACAATTCTTTTATTTTAGGTCTCTACAGTACATTTTGTAAAGCTGCTGTATTGGCCATTATTTCACCATCAAAATTGTTTGCATACTGTCCCAAAGATGTATATTGGGAGAATTCTTTGCAGTATATTCCAAAGCCTGCTTCTCTATTTTTAAGAAATCCATCTGTATACACTCTACACTATGTATTAGTTGGATAATAGTTGTTTAGCTTACTAAGTGCTATCAATCTTAATACCTCAGGTGAATAGTTTTTATGGAAACCATTGTATCAAAATTGTTTCATGTTAATATTTATATATTGTAAAGGATCAGTTGGTGTAATGACAGGTTTTTAGTGCTTATTTTTAAAAATTTGTCTAAATCTTCTTTCTGTACGTAATTTTTGAAAGTCTGTTGTGTTTTTAATTGTTGTGTGCTATCCGGATTTTGAAACCATTTATTCCTGTATTGATTACTTTTTAATTTCTGTCTCAGTATAGCCGTTTTAATATCTAGCTCTATTGTAAATGGCAGGTTGTTAGTTAAGCTGTGCATTGTAGCAATCTGTGTTGTTTTAACAGCTTCAATTATTATTCTTAAGGACCTAGATTGCATTATATCCAATTTAGTTTTAAGTTGGTTGTTTATTGTGGACATTATCTCACTTCCATAGAGCAAATTGGGCTTTATGTATCTTTTGTACATGTCATTTAGGAGACCTATGGATCTTCCCCATTTGACTCCTGCTAGTCTTCTTAATATGTTGTTGTTCTTATTCACTTTCTTAGTTATATTGTTGATCTATTCAGAGAAGGAAAGTTTTTTGTCAAGTGTTATACCAAGTTATTTAGTATGTTCTTTCTCTTGTAGTAGTTCATTATTGATTTAGCTCTATAACTCTAACTCATCTGTAGTGTGTTGAAGACTGGAAAACTGTCTTTTTAGGAATTGATATTAATAATGATTTAGTTGAACTACACATCTTAATGCTTCACTTTGTCATAATATATAAAACCCGTTTTGAGAACATTTCATTCTCACCATCACCTAAGCTAAAAGTTAACTCAACTTTGAGAGTGTGTAGTTCAACTAAATCATACAATAATATCAATTGTATGGTTGACTTCACTGTGCAAGTTTCCAATTAACATTTTAATTTGTCTTTTTAGTGTTTATTTCCAAATTGTTGATGGATCCCCGTGTTTCCATACTATTGATAATTTTCTGCATTTCATTTTCTATTTTTTGTATGTTGTCTATTCTGCTTTTTTTTTTTCTTCTTCTTCATTAATCCATATGGCAATATCATCTGCAAACAATCCCATATTTGCCTTTAGGAAGCCAGCTAATATTTTTTTGATGTTATCTATGAAAATATTAAAATGAATTGGACTGGAAACACCAGCTTGAGGAAGGCCTACTTTAGTTGTATGCCATTTAGAGAGGACATTATTTCATTTTACAGCTATGTACCTTTGTGATAATAGGTTCATGAACCATCTCAACATGTTTCGTATTATCCCAATAATACTCATTTTATAAATAAGCTTCTCTCTCTCCATACTTCGTCAAAGGCATTTTTGAAGTCAACAAAGAGAGTAAACATTGTTTCTTTGTTAATGAAGGCATTTTTAATATCTTGTGTTAAATGTAAAACCTGATTGATTGTTGAATGCTTTCTGAAACCTGCTTGATGGTCTTAATTGAGATTTTGAGATTCCAGATAGTAAATTAATCATGTAGTGACCATTTTCCTCATTGTTTTAGCAAGTATTGAGGTTAATAGGCCTATAACTGTTTAACTCGTCTGTTGGTTTGTCTTTCTTCTTAATTGAGATGATTATGGCTTTTTTCCATATAGCAGGAATGCTATCTTTACTTTCCAGATCTTGTTGAATATACTCAGTTGTACCTTCTTGGCTCTGCACTCTAAATTCTTGATGTATTCACTATGAACTTTATCTTATCCAGGGCTCATTTTGTTCTTAAGAGATAATAATGCTTGGTTGAGCTCGTGAATTGTAAAGTTGTCATAAAATAGATGTTGTTGGCCTGCAAGTTCCTCAGGCTTATGCCTTTTTTATATTTTGTTTAATTTCCCATTGTCTATATTCAATTTATTGTAGTGAGTGGCATCTGTTGGCTATGTCTCCATCATGATTGAAAACTTTGTTGTTAATAATAAGAGGGGTTTTTTTTGTGGGACGTTGTTTAGTGTATTAATTAATATATATGTGTACTTTTGTGCTATTACTTCTGATTTCAGCATAGTCTGTGGAGTTCATGGTTTTCATGGTAGTTGTTTTACTTAAAAGGGAATTTTTAACTCCTACTAGTATGCCACTTGTTAATGATTATGTAGACAATATATGTTGTAGTTTTTAAAATTATAAAATTTTGCTTTGTCAGGGTCAATATTAGCTTCAATAATTACCAAGATATGTACTTTATGTTTATGTAATTGTATTTTTCAACTTGAGAATTTTTGTTGTGTGATAAGCCACCGGCATTCCAGAGTAGCATTGAAAAGTGCTGTTGTGTAATGCTCTTACATCTTTGAAAACTTGCCATATCTGTAATCTGCTTAGCGCTACCCAGGTGCACCACAAGGAGTTGGGATTACTGCACACCCTAAAGCAGAATGTTTGATTTATAAAAAGCTTTTGGTATGTAAAAGGAGTGACTTGAGAAGGCATTATGAAACCCATCAAAAACCAAGTATAAACACAATTCACGAGATGAGCAGGCTAAATTGACTTACAAATTCATAGAAGAGGTTATGCTTTATTCTGCCATTTATGCATTTTCCCAATGGTAAGAATAAATTCTTATAAAAAGATTATTAGTTACAGGAATTCAAATAGTGCCATAACTCATAAGGAAAAAAAAAAAAAAACTTCACTTTTAGTGTATTGTATTATATATGTACACTTAAATAATGAATGGTCGCTTGTCTGAAACTAAAACCACTTTGTACTTGCAAACATAACTGAAGTTACAGACAGGCTTCTACAAGTGACATTACAGCAAATTACATAATATTATTGTGAATAGTATTGACATAAATCAACCTTCTAAAGTACATTTGCTTTTTCATTGATTAAATGAAATACATTCAGCAGCCGTTTTCTAATATGAAAGTGTATCAAAAATGACAGATTTGACGTTCCAATCTCAAAGGGTTCAAGCATTTTAAGGCATAACTTAATAAAGTTATGTAAAAGGTAATATGGATTCAAATGTTGCATAACTTCTACACTTTTTATTTTTAATTTTTTCATTGTTTGCCTGACCAGCACTTTAGTATAGGGTTAATTTTTTAATATAAGGGAAACTGTAGTGCTTGTAGCTTTAAAATGTATATTGCTACTGCCTTATGAAACACAGTTTGGTCTCTATTAAAAATTAAAATAAACAAATAAAACATAAAAATTATTAAAAATTGAATACCCTCTCCAATATCCTTCATGCTCAAAAAGCTGCTTAATTCTTCTCATCATGGAGTCTCCCAGCTGGCAAAAACAATTTGGTCTTTCTGCAGGTGAATCCCACATGTCTTCAATCTTGCACCATAGCTTAAATGTCCTGTGAGGTGGGAGAGAGGAATTTTGAAAAGTCTCCTGTATTTCTGCCCAAACATTCTGAATAGGGTTTAGATCAGATGAGGTTAGGAAGGTGGGGTATCAGTGTTGCCTAAACCAACACTGAACTATCCTTACTTGTGAACACTAGTTATGTTGCAGGAATGGGACTCTTCCATCAGGATATCTTTCTCTTGCAGATGGGACTAAAATGAATTCCAAAAAGTTGCACTCTGTCAGTAACCATCCACATATTCATTCAAGGTGTCCAGGACCTTCAAACAAAATTCAGCTTCAACATAAGGCACTTGTGAGACCAACGTGAGCATGAGTACCCATGCAACATCTATTATATCAGTGACTGCATGGTTAGTACATGTGCGCTGGCACATTATTTACAATGACACTACAACTTCTACTGTGAAGATTGCTCTCTGCCAGTTATTATTCCTAGCACATAGACATATGCAAGACAATCTACGGCATGTTCATCATATAGGACCTCCTTATGTGCAGCTAATTAGTTGCCTAAACCAAACTCTCTACATTGGTTCCTTATGATCTCTAAAGAACCAGAAAATTGACGAACCATCTTCATATTCTTAATTAGCAAGTGAGTCGATTTAATACTCTTATGCTCCACTTACCATTGAATTATATAGAACAAGTTTCACAGGCTTTTGCGCACATAACTGTGAGTTGACTGCCAGATCCGTTGTTGGTTGAATGGACATGGTGTAGCTCTCATGGACATTTTATGAACTATTGGATTAATTTTGGAATCTCAAAGTTCATAACCTTATCTTCAAATGTAGTGTTACAAAAAAAATTTCCCATCCCAACTCCAAAGATCTATCTATGAATTTTAATAATTTGACTTATATCATGTTTATCTCCAAAATTGATGTGCAACTGCTTATTTATCTGTCTGATTGTACCTGATGTTTCTCCATTGTTCCTTTAGCCTAATTCCAATGCTTCTTTTTGCTTTGGCAATGTATGCTTGTTGCATTCTGAACAATTCATTTTATATATTCCAAACCAGCAATCAATTTGATGATGATGCAGGTAAAAGCCTGTGAAACGTGTTCTGTATAATTCAGTGGTAAGTGGAGCATAAGAGTATTAAATCGACTCACTATCTAATTAAGAATATATTAATTGCTTCACTGTATTAGTTCCAACACAAATTCATTTTAAATTAAAGCCATCTTCAATTGGGTAGCAGATGAAAAGGGACCTCTTTCTACCTTTTCCTGAAGACACTCATCATTCCAAGTAGAAAGTCTTTATGACCTTTGCTATGTCACTTTTGTGCCTGTTGAACTTCCCTATATTGATAAGCCCAATGCCTCCCAGTACATTCTGGTATGCCATGTGTATGAGCAGATGAAGACCCCATGTTAATGAAAGCTAGTACAGCAGTATGTCTGTCCACCAAAGCAGTCATATCTCAATTTAAAGAAAACATGTCAACAGTAAGTGGTCCTGATATTCAAAATAGTATCCTTTAGTTTGGCCAGTCAATGAGAGGGGTTGTAGAGCGCCATAACACATTGCTGAATGTCTTGCTATAGAGTGAAATAATAGGAGCATTCATAGCATTGAATTAAACCTAAAATTTTCATGGTTTAAACACTGTGATAGAAAGTATGTAATAACTGTACTAAATAAGTTTGTTATATAGTAAGATATGCATATAATGTAAAATGACTACATAGAAATATTTTATTGTAATAAAATGAACAATCAATAAGTTGTTCTTCCTTAATCAGTGGAAGAACATTAGCATTAAAAGAAAGTATATACATATAAATTTATTTTCAATTATACTTTATATATCATTTTTGGACAAATTATGTTCATAAAAACAAAGAAAAAGTAAAAATGCATACAAAATATAAGGTTTAAAAGTTTGAATGTAAAAATAAGATGAAAGATTTGCAAGTGCAGTTTTCAATATCATATTCCATTTGGGTTATCTAAACTGTTCAGTAACAGCTGCAATCTACCTAAGGCTTGCTATAGGGAGTAATAGTGTCTTCTTTAAACATATATTTTCACTCTCCCTCCGACATCTATCATCATCTGTAGGGGCCTTAATTCGAAGGGTACTTATTGTCATCCAAGAATGCAGCCATTTTTTCCTTGATTAAGTGTGCATATACAAGGGTAGATCCATAAGTTTCTAGCATTGCCGATAAAGATTATTGCCTTCACAAAGACCTTATCTGGTATCATACCTTATCTGTTATGTAAATAATTGCAGCTGTAATTTCTGCTCTGCTGTGTTCAGTTGTTCAATGATAGTTGCATAAAGAAGGCTATGTATAGAAGATTGTGACATGTTTAAAATGGAGTATCGAGCTGTTATTAAGTTCTTCACAAAAAGGCTTACTCCAAATGAAATTAAACAGTGTGTATGGGGAAGCAGTCTCTCATATTCTACCATAAAAAAATGAGCCAACATTTTTCGAATGGGTCGAGAAGAAGTATTGAAGATGATAAGATGATAAGCATGATAAGCATGCGGTTGTTCACTCCTGAAAACATCATTGCTCTTGTGGAAGGAGAAGTTATGGAAGACCGGCAGTTCAAAGTTACAGAAATAGTAACAAAGTTGGGCCTTTGAATTATTCAACCATCCTTTGAATTATTCATGAACATTTAAACATAAATAAAGTAGTGCAAGATGGGTGCCTAGGCTTCTTTCTTCAGTCCATTAGCAGCAATGAGTCATCTGTTGTCAGGCATTTTTGGAGCTCTAATGTGCAACAATAGAGAAGTTCTGCCAACTATTGTTATAGGAGATGAAACTATGATCCTCTACTATAATCCCTTGTCCAAAAGAGAATCAATGGAGTGGCTTAAACCTGGCAAAGGACCAGGTTTAAACCAAGGTCACTCAGTCAACCAAGAAGATCATGGTCACAATCTTTTGGGACTGTGAAGGAATACTTTTCATTGACTTCAAGGAGAGGAACACCACAGTAAATGAGGAGTACTATGCTGGCCTACTGCATAGACTACGTGCTTCCATCAAAGAGAAAATGCGAGGAAAGCTGAGTGGTGGTGTGCACCTTCTTTCTGATAATGCACCTGTGCACACAGCTCTTGTTGCAAAGGAAGCTGTGAAGAATAGTGGCTTCAAGGAGATCAATCATTCACCATACAGCCCAGATCTAGCTCTCAGTGACTGTTTCCTCTTCTCAGAACTCAAGAAGGACCTCCAAGGAAGGAAATTTAAATGTGACAAAGAAGTAATGGATGCTGTATATGCCCATTTTGCAGGCAAGAATTCTGAAAATTTTTAGGGGGGGAATTGAAAAGTGAAATATAGTTTTTGTCTTTATCATACCTATAAAATGGTTAAGACTGGAAACTTATGGATCTACCTTTATATATCTTGTTTTTTTTATTATATTTATGATAATATCCTCACAGCCATTATTACTGTAGAGATGGATAATTCTTTATGGAAAACATATATGTTAGAACTTAAAACAGCAAGTATGAAAAATTGTAGCAATTGGAAAAAATAGATGAACTAATTCATAACTCATAACAGCAATAAAAAGAATGTTGTAGGAATTTCATAGAATATTCTCAATGAGAGCACAGATATGTCCAATATTGCACAACTAGCTATCTTGATTTGAGGGGTGAATAATTCTCTTGAGATTACTGATGAATTATTAGATTTAATTTCCTTCATGCACACAAGTACAGGCCAAGATATTTTAGGAGCCATTCAGGTAATAATCAATCCTGTAGGACTGTTGTGGAAGAAGTTGGTCTCTGTAACAACAGATGGAGTCCCAGCAATAAGAAGGCACGAGAGAGCTGGTGAAAATCCTAAAGAATAAAGTTTCTCAAAACATAATATCCCTGCATTGTTTATTACACCAAGACCTTTGCAATGGATCAAGTGGTAGTATTGTCAAAGCAGTTAATTTCATTAGGACTCAAACATTGAATTACAGGTAATTCAAAAAAATTGTGCATTTACATATAAAGCCCATTTCTGTGATGTGTGATGGCTGATTTGAGGAATCAATTTAATTTTTTTTTTTTTCATTTATGGGAATATATTTGTGCTCCCTTTGGTGAGTTTATACACCTCAACAACAAATCATGAATTCAGAACTTGGAATTTTTAGTTGCCACTTATAAGATTTGAACATAAAATTACAGGGAAGAGCAAAATGCTCTTTATATGAATGGCAGTGCACATATATATATTATGCAAGTTTCTGCTCATAATTTGTGTAATTTCTCTTTGTTACAATTAAAGTTGGTCAAATACGCTTTCAGTCTTGCTCATACCTTGGCAAACTGACTTTCTCACTCTCAAAAGCACATTAGCATGGCATGCAGAAGCGGGGAGAGGGGTTGCCAACTGTAGCTTATGAGAGTATGTATGACTTGAGAATAACTCATTCTCATAAGCAGCAATGTCTGACCACAATAAGGGAAATGTCTATGGTAAACAATAAACGATATTTCTGTGTTTAATACTCTTTCATCACTTTAGGTAAGTTTCCTTCCTATATGGTATTATGCACAATGCAAGACTATTATGCTTTGGTGGATCATATAGTGGCTGCGAGTGTTCTCAAGTTTCCCCATTACCGAGAGGCCATACCCAATGTTTGAGATTCTCATAGTAGCAATCCCACACAGCCACTCTCACTTATGAGATCGGCAGAGATTAACCCAGCATTTTGTTGCAATCTTTGAATAAGAGAGTCAATAGGATGAAATATTGTGAATTAGGGGATTATATTTTATAATTCATATGCTATATAAGAAACTATATATTGGAGGTTTGTTTGTTTCATGATTTGTATGATATAATTCTGGATTATTAAATGGCAAAGAAGGCTCTTTTTGTAATGTTACAAAGAAAATTGTATCCATCCTGATTCATTGGTTATGGAGATTAGAGAATTGCTGGGCAGCAAAAATATTACTTCTATTGAATCCTCTTTAGATTTTAATTTTTCATCTCTTACATGACCAGGAGCATTATTTAATTTTTTTTTCTTCTTTCTTTTTTTAAGCTCATGGCACAATGTTTCAATTAAACCATTCAGTAAACAATTCTTGTACTAACCATCCTCAGTTTTGGCTTTTGTATTTGAAGGACATCGGTTTCAATATGCTTCTAGGAATTTGCTGTCTTTCCATTTACCAGCATTTAATTTTGTGGGTGCTGCTTGCATTTGAACAAGACATCAGCATAACTTTGTGTGTGGATATTTACTATCTGGATGCAGTATATTCAATTTTATGAGCAAAAGAGTTGATGACAAGATCCAAAATAGACTGCTTTCATATGCATTGTACTAAATTGAAATACATTAAAATATTCTGCTTTAAAAATAAGGAACAAATATCACTTTTAAAAAATATGGTCCAATATCAAAAACAGTTTACAAAAATTCAAAAACATTTTTATCTATGTTCACTATATATATGTTAGGCCATAAAACTTTCCACTGTCTAAACACCATCTTTTAGAGAGGCCATAAAGTTTTCTTTTGCAATTGTTATTAGTATCTACAGTATAAGTTTTGTGGACTATTTTGTATTTTGAACTTAATTCCAAATTTACCATATTTATTCCTGAGGTTTCCCTTCCATGATCATAATGTTCTTACAAATTAAATTAATTTGGGTACCAAACTTGCAGTGAACATCCATCTGCATTCATCCAACCATTGCAATTTTAAGCCAAGTTAAGTTATATGCTTATCTAGTTAGCTTGTTTATCTTTATATGTCATATATTGGATTTAACCTAAGGGACAAGCATCATTATTTCGTTACAGGCAAAAATATTACAACTGTGATAAGATATTTCAATTATATATATATACTAAGTATTACAGACCTTTCTTTTAATATTACAAAATTCAGAAGAATTATTTTTTATAAAATATTTTAAAACTTTTGTTTAAAATAATACTTGTACAGAGTGACTAAAATAGTAAAGATCACATACATGATTTTTCAATGGCAGCCTCTGGTGACAGTCTGGCACAGCTTTGTTCCCCAGATTACTAAATAGTAATAATAATAATAATAATAATAATAATAATAATAATAATAATAATAATAATAATAATAATAATAGCAATAAACAACAACCTAAAACTCACAAGCCAAAACACTGCACATTTTTAAAACTGGGATACTAAAATGAGGCTGGAAGATATAGACACACAATCTATATCTTCTTAAGTTGACCACCTTCATGAACCATCAATAGCTTTTACTAGCCCGGAGATCCTAGATTCTATTCTCAGGTCAAGCTGTCTGGGTAAGGTTTTTTTTCCTAATTTTTCCTTACCCTTAGAAAGTAAATGTCAGATAGTTTTAAGGTATAAAGGACTCCAAGCTCATTTAAGCCATCATTAAATAATTTCACTCATCCTTACAGACTATGATTAGGTGTCTATAGTTTTAATGAACCTCCTGGTGCACCATAATCATATCACTTTCACCATCATCTCCTTTAGGACAATATAGTGGCACCCTATGGGCCTTTCAGCCTTGGAAGCAACTGATTTGTAAATGGAAAGTTTAATCCCTCTTATGCAATCTGGTCAGCTTCCTGCTGATGGAAGGGGCCAGAGACCTGCCTAACTTTTATAGCAGAAAAATATCATGTATTATTAGGTGAAAATAAATACACAATTTTGAAATTTTGCTTATATAAATTTAAGAATAGCAAATGGTGCCATAGAATTTTATATATTTGCTTCAATTTTTTCAACAAAATAGTTTGTATTTCAGATTTAATTATATTTTAAAATTAAGATCTACAATAAATTAAAATATATGTAATGAAAGGATATTCTTTTATGAACAAAATGGCATAAAATAAGTTGTGCAAATTTGCCTACTATGACAATAAATTTAAAAAATGAAATATATGTGAAAGTATCAAAGAGAAGTGAACCAGTTAAATGTACTCACTGACATGAGCACAAGAGAAGATTTATCATCAGACAAACTGTAACATTTTATACTGTGCGATACACTCTTAATACACCCAAACCTCCAGAAGTATAAGTGCACTGATTATTTTCTATTTGTTTTCTTTATTTAAGGATGCTCTTTAACATCTGTGGTTGTTAGCATCCCATTCAATTCAGGGCATGAAATGATCAATAAATTTTGCTCAGAGACCTCCTCTTTCTGCTTCCAGGTTCTTTTAGTGCCATAAATCTTAGAATCAACAGCTTTACTTCCCTTCAAAGGAAGCTACACTTAAGTTTTTAGCGCCTAAAAATCCTTTAACACTGGCCAGGTTTGAACCTGTGACCTTGGGTCCACAAGCCAAGCAAGTTTCCACTAGATCACCGGAACAAAATATGTGCACTAATAATTAATGCTAACACTAATGTTTTGTGTTAAAACAAATAGCATAATACTTAAAAAAACACACACACATACAAAGAAATAATATCTAGGCTTAATACAAAATGAAAATTATTCAGCTATCTGTGCGCTGTTCACATCATTTATATTTGCCAATTAAAATGCACGTTTGTTTATTTAAGGCACATTTGTTGTGTTAAACATTTAGCATGCAACGCTTTATTATACTGCATGTATTTTTCATAAGCTCTTTCTCTAATCTGTGAAGCCACAAATTACATCGTCATCATTATCATCAATATTTTCATGATCAGAAACATTTGCATTATGATAGTGATGTCAGAGTTAGCACCATTGGAAAACAACAAACATATCTCCTTTAGGCACAGGGAATTGGACGGTATGTCCAATATAATTTCTTCACTGTCATCAGAACTGAAATCATCATTGGATACCAAATCATTTGGACTAATATCATCCTCTTCAAGATATGCCATTAGCTTATCATCTATATCTGCCTTAAAAACATCACAGGGAACAATGTATTATTTTCAATCCTCAGAATACCCGCAAAAAATAATGACCGAGATTTCACTTATCAAGGACTTACATTTCCTCAACATAGGCTGTTGAAAAAATAATTATATAACAGAATTTTAAGCAGGTGGATGAGATGGGTGCTGGCAATCTGGACTGGATTTAAAGGAGCGAACCAGATCAACTCTCTGATGACCACCCTACTGCATCGCTCCAAGAAGGTTAAATTTACTAATCAAATCATCATTTTAAAAAAATGCTGTAACTAATACTATCTCTGATTCTTACATAAATTCTTAAATTAATTTCTATTATATATTTATTTTTAGAGCAGACCAAAAAACATCAGACAAATTATTATGCATAGCTTTTATTTCCTCTAAATAGTTATTTCTTCAGTGATTTTATTTATTTATTTCCTTTTTAATTTGTTTACTTGATGAACAGATGCGCTGACTTAGATGTTGGAATTTGAAATCTAAGAAAATCAGTCTGGCCATTCAACCTTGTTGATTCCTCTCCATCTCCAAAGCTTCCTCTGAAATAATGTCACTAATAAGCTTATTGTTTATTCACCCTTTTGATCATATTATATGATATAAGATACATCCAAAAAGCTACAATTTCTAAACATAATTTAGCTTAGAATTAAGTATAAACTAATATTTAATGCAAGTTACAGTTGCCATATACAAATATTAACAAAATGAATTTCAAATTTGCAATTCATTACCATCTAATATTCTATAAAATTAGCTTAAACTATAAAATGTATTTATAATCAAAACAGTCAAAGAAATTTAAGTTCTATATAGTTTGAGTTTACTTCATGACCATGCAATACATATACATATGTATTTCATAATAAAGAAATATTGCACTTAACATTTTTCTTAATTGAAATAGTTTACTACAATTTTTATGACATGCTGCTACATGTTAAATCTTTGTATCGAATGTAATTTAAAAGAAAAGCTTTATACCGATTTATTTTTAAACATAGACCATTCTATAATAATTATTTATGAGGAAATCACTCAAATTTCACTAATATAGTTCCACTTACTTGGACATGTTTCAAAGACTGTTGTCTTCATCATCTGCAAGGTTCCACTTGGTAATGATGAAAGCAACAGCCTTCAAAAAATGTCCAAGTAAGTGGAACAAAATTAGTGAAATTTGAATGATTTTCTCATAAATAATTTGTTATATCATACTATATTTCACGATGAAAATTCCTGCTATTTAAATCTATAGCCCATGCTCTTAGGTAACTATATGATAGACTTGGCCTTAATTAGTACAACCATCCAGTTCTTCATTCTTTGCTGCAGTAAAGTCACTTGCAACATTGCCACAGTACTGTACATTCAGTAATCTATGAGTATCGGAATCATGCCACAAAGTTCAATTCAATTGGTTGACTCCTTTGAAAAGATTTGAAATATTTAATCCCCAGGTAATGTAAAAAGAATTACTAATTTTCAGCATTCTCAGAGTTTACACCATAGTGTCAAATGGAATCAGAATTTTTCTTCTTTTGGGATAAGCATAAATACTTATATATAACTTAAATGTAAATTGGAACTTGCACAGTGAAGCCAATCATATTAATTGATATCATTGTATGATTCAGTTAAACTACACACTTAAAGCTTCACTTACTTTTCATAAATGTATGGAACTGGTTTCCAGAACATTTAGTTCCCATCTTCAGCTAGGCTAAAGTTCAACTGTTGGATCATTCGTTGAGCTGTGGGAATTCTGCTCTGGTGGCAGTGTGATAAACTTGTAGTTTTTGTTTTCATCCCCGACAATTTTGAAGTTCATTATGGTGTCTTTGTATTTGTGGATGTAGATTTTCTCCCAGGTTGCTAATTCCGTAGGTCCTTGTACTGATTTTAATAATTTTGCTTTATTTATTATGTCATGATTTTGTGTCCAAAAATGATATGCTACTGCTGATTTCTCTATTTGCTTGTACTTTATGTTCCTTTAACCGTGTGCCTATGTTTCTTTTTGTTTTTCCAATGTAGATTTTTTCACATTCTGCACAGTTTATTTTGTAAATACCTGCTTTTTCTTCTTGTGGAATACTGTCATTAACATTATCTACCAGTAAATTTTTAACATTACATCTGTTAATCGGTGCCAACCTGATATTAAAATCTTTAAGAATATTCTGAAATTTCACATGGATATTTCACATGGATATGTGAATTTTTTAAAAATTAGTCAATCTTTTCTTGCTGAAAGTGTTGTGGTTTCTTTGATCCGAATGATCTGACAGTTGAACTTGAGCCTGGCTGAAGATGGGAACTAAATGTTCTCGAAACCGGTTCCATACATTTATGAAAAGTAAGTGAAGCTTTAAGAGTGTGTAGTTCAACTGAATCATACAATGATATCAATTAACTTATATATAATTTTAATTTCCAAACTTCCCACTCTGAAAACTACCTATTTAGCATGAATTTAATTTTAACAAAAAAACTTGTTAATTTTGACATTGAGAGAGAAGCTTAAAAACAATGCATGCTATGTACTCTATAAAAAGGAATAGAATGTAAGCAGATTAGTTATGAGCTCCAAAAATGGCTGTATAACTGTAATATTAATAGTTATAATTTTATATAAAATAGATTTTTCATCCTACAACTAACTTATTTTTTATTCTGTTCAAATTCAAACAACAATCATTATCAGGTTGCAATGCAACAATAGAGAACAAAAGTCCATCATGCAGGAGCTGCATAAACTAAGCGAATTCCTCAGCAAGTTAATTTGTGAACAGTTTTGTTAATTTTGGTACCTAGAAAGTATAGATTTGAAGAAGTGTCTTAAAAAAACTTTTCATGAGTACACTGCAATAGTTTGGAATTACCTGAAATTGCAGCAGCTAGAGCATTTGCACATATGGCTTTAGGTTTTGCTGGTTTTTTGAATTTGACAAATCATTTGTTAATTGATCATTATATACCAAGTTTTGATTAGAAAAAACACCTCAGTGTGAACTTCAAAAAAAGAATTAAAATATCCAAATTATGACCTTATTAATTAATGAAATTAGTTGTAGTATAGCATGGCAAACTCTAAAGCTAACTAATAAAATAAAAATTGAACTATAATGCATTACTTAACTAGCCTTGTCTGTTTTTTCCCTGCAAAATCATTTGAAAATTAATGTCTATAGTGGAATTACTCTAATTTTCAAAAGTAAGGGGAATAAAATTATAATTCTTGCAATCTATAAATATTTAAAAGAGAAATTACATTTTTAGAATTATTCTTTTTGATATTATTGGGATTAAACCACAAAAATTAATGATATACTATTAATTAAATGACATATATGACCACTGATTGATAAAGATATACTCTGTGGATATTTTTAAACACTTTTAAATGTAACTATGTTTATGAACTGAACCCTTATCATCTTTGCATTCACTAAAATAGAGATAAATAATAGAAAGTTTTGATTTACATTGTGCATTGAAGAAGAAGAAATCCATATGCGTCAATAAAATAAAATCATGTTATAATTCAGAAACAATTACAATGTATTAAGCAAATATACATAACCAACAATATATAATATGCAATTGAAACTTCAATCTATTTTCAGTGACTTTGAAATTTAATTTAAAATTTATTGCAGTAAAAGCATGTAATGCACATATTTGCTGAATGTTATTACAGAGCTCTCTTACATACAAATATAATTCTCACATAAATTAGATTAATATTTCACAGTTGCTTTCTTCATGACATTGCTTTTGTCAGATATAAAACACATGCATCATTATACCATTTATATCCTGAATTAATTTGTCCTTTTATTTTGAAATAATAAAGAGAAAATTAAACACTGGAACACTTTTTACATTTCAGTTTTCAGGTGTACCCTTCCTCCTAATGGCCTGATATTTCTGATTTTCAGAAAATTTTTTTTTTTATTTTATTTAAATGATATATACCAAGTTTTGTTGCAAAAAAAAAAAAAATAAAATAAATAAATGTTTATGCTATTAGAGAGATTTTAATTTTGAGTTTTAGATAAAGTCTTAACAATCTGATTTTGCTGATTTTCAAATATGATTTTTTTTTTATTTCATTTCAATGGCATATGTCAAGTTTCATTGATAAAAAACAAAACTTGTGGCTACTAGAGCAAATTTTAAATTTTTGCTTTAACCCCCATTACATTAATTTCACATTAAATTTCAGGCATACTCCAACTCATAACAGCCCGATTTACCTGATTTTCAGAAACTATTTTTCTTATTTTATGTAAATAGTGTATACCAAGTTTTATTGTGAAAAAACAAATATTGGTGCTCTTGAGCAATTTTTAAATTTTTGGATTTTAGGTAATCCCCCTCCTAATAGTCTAATTTTGCTGATTTTTGAAAAATATTTATCTTATTTTATTTCAACATGTAAACTAGTTTCATTGAGATAAAACAAAAATTGCAACCGCTAAAGCAATTATGAAATGTTTAGGTTAACCCCAACCCCAATGGTCAAATTTTGCTGGTTAACAAACTCAATGAATTGTTCATTAATTGATGGTTATATGCCAAGTTTTGTTGACAAAAAATAAAAATTGTGCAGCCCCTAGAGCATTAGTGCACACATAGACATACATATAAATAAAATTCATTATCAAAAAAACTTTTCATGGGTACAACTGCAAGTCATTCCTTCAGAATTCACTGAAAAAGGGGATAACAATTGAGCCCTCTTTAAAATGTATCATAAATGTCTCATTTTAAATTTCAAAATGGGATGATTTGGCATGAGGAGATGAAACTTAAAATGATATCAACATTGGTTTTAAACTTCAGGTAATTATTCGATTATTGTTTGCACTTGAAAAGAATAAGAAATAAGTTAGTTTGTAGGATGGGAATATCATTTATTTAGAGTAAAATTACAATTATTAATACTAAAGAAGTACAGCCATTTCCCTCCATATTCCTGACTAATCCACTTACTTCCAATTCATTTTTATAGAGTCTACATTTTAAAAAACTTTACTAAATCATAACCATTATATTAAATACTCAATAGTTTTTACAGTATTTATAGTATTATTCTGTCCAAATTCAAACAAAATAAAAAGAACATGAAATACAAACACATGATAACAACTGCTCCTCTTTAAAATATAAGCATTAAAAGTATGCCATTTGAAATTTCAAAATGGTGGTGGCTTAGGGTAAGAGGATGAGACCTAAAATTTAATCATATCAGTTTTAAACTTTCCCCTCTAAATTGGCATTTTTTTTTTGTCTAAATTACATTTATGTTAAATAGGTAATTATTCAGAATGGGAAATTTTAAAATGAAAGTCCTGTATATTAATTACTAGAGCCTCGATTTATGGAAGAATTCCTTTTTTTTGTTGGTGACAGTCAGGAAAGATCCGAATGTATAAATATAATATTTATGAACTATCAAAAATTATAGAGAGGTTTTAGTCTTACTTTTTGTATTATTGTGTCTATTTCTGCTTTTTGGGAAATTATTTTTTTATAATTTCAATTTTTCTGTTACTGTAGTTTTGTTATTTATGGTCAGAAATAACAAGTAATAATTTAAATACTGTACTTACAAAGCTGTTGACAATGGAGTGGCAATATAATCTAAACTTAGGTATTCATTTTTTACACTAAGTTTAGATTAAAGTAATTGTTTGTTATGATGCAGTTTTGCAGAGAATGTTTTGCAGTGGATTTCATTTTATAAAGGAAATGCCCTATGGCTAAAAATGTGTTTATTCATAGTAAAACATTCATAAAAATTATAAGTTGAAAAAGTAGGTCACTATAGAGGTCTCATTTTCATTGTGGACAAGCAATATTTGTTTGTGAGCTGCCAATCTCAGTTTGCATTATTGACTTGTAAAAATAATCATTGCAGTCATGGTGGTTTTGATGGTTTCTATTACGAATACTTAAACTGCAACAATGCTGTTTGAAGGAAAGTATTCTAGATGCCACACATCTATAATGAAAATGAGACTATTATACCTGGTTTGCCATTATAAATTTTCATTGAGAGGCAAAATTACAACATTGTTGCCTTGGAATTTCAATGGCTTTCTTTGTTAGATTCAGCAAGAGATAGCCTCTCCTTTCACAATCTGTACTATGCTAATTCAAAAATATACAGGAGAAAAATCAGTTGTTTAGTAAAGGTCTTTCATATTTTTGTAATTTTTCTATATAAATAATATTACTATTTAAAAAATATAAGAAATATTGTTTAAATTACTTTTTTACTCCACAAAAAATTAATTGCATACAACTTTGGTTTTAAATTAATAATTTAAAATAAGAATTATTTTTTACAAATTTAATGATCACTGCATTTAAATTAATTTTTAGTTACCAGAAATAGTGTGTAATGCCTGTTTTACTGCCAATGTTACATATTTTAAATGGCATTTTGCCTGTATTTTTTTACATTTTTTATGGCTGAACATCCCATCTCTACTAACTAATTATACTGTAATATACAGGGAGTATCAGAATAACTATTCCTAATTTTCTAATGTGGTAGAGGACATGAAAATGAAAATTGTTTTTCTGAATAATGTTCAAAAATGCTTTGTTTTCAAGTTATAGGGGTATGGAGGAAGGAAAAAAAATGAATCTTAAGTTGGAAAGTTACTTTATTTACTTTCTATGATTACACAGTAGCTTTTTTTTTTCTAATACCAAAAATTAAGAAAATGGTATTGACAAACTTTAGAAGCTGTTCAAAATTATGACCACATTGTTTACACAAAAAGCACAATACTGTATGAATCCTTTGAAATATCTGTGATCAGTTATGAAGGTTGTCAAAAGTAAGAATAATTCTAGCAACTAATACTTCTTCTGTGTTGATGGACTTTCCATAAACAATTGATTTAATATGACCCCAAACACAAAAATTAACTGGAGTCATATCTGTGGAAAGTACTGGTAAAGCATTTGGACCTGCTCTCCCTATTCAACAATTCAGAAAATGTACATTTAAATAATTCAGAAAATTCAAGCTGAAATGTGTGGAAGAAACCACCACGTTGAAAGATCATGTTTTTCTGAATGTAACTCCAGTATCTTCAAGTAACTCCGAAAGCATTTCTACAAAAAAAATGCTATAAGCGTGTTCATTCAATCATGCAGGCATAACAAATCCAACCCAAATATTTACCAAAAACATCCATTGATTGTGGAGATTCTGCACATCTTTAGGATTAATGTCGCTCCAAATGTGACTAATGTATTAAAAAGGCCATCTCTTGATAAACATGCCTCGTCTGTCTATAATATGCATCTAGTAAAAATAGGCTCTTTGTTAATGGTAGGTAAATACCATTCAGCAATTTGTTGCCTGTTAGGACAATCATCTGGAATTAACATTTGTACTTTTTGGATATGAAATGGATGCTTTTTATAGTCACTTTAAGACTATCCATAGAAACATGTAAGTGGTATTCATCGAATGAGCAACAGCTCAAGTGCTAGTTTGTGAATTATTTTTAAATCTCTGCAAAACCTCATCTTCAAAGTATAATGTTCTCACAGTTCAATTTACTGCTGAATTTACTTTCACCTGGAACTGGTCACTGTCTTGAAGGCATTGGTTCAGGCTTGAAAATATTGTATGGCAAGGAACTGAGGGTGTTGCTCCTCATAAATTTGCTTTACCAAATTAGCATTGCATTAACCTGCTCCAAATGCCTTATGCATGTCTGCAAATTCAATATTTGTTTACTAACGCATTTTAATACCATAAAATTAAATAAACAGATCTCACAGAAAATATTTTGTGACATACAACAACAAACTACTTCAGTTTTTATTATTTCCATGGCAATAAGAATAACTGACACATTAATGCAGCGATAAGGTGAGTGATGAGCTGTGTTTTTTATATTAAAAAGGGAGAATTTCTGAACACTACTTTAATGTGAAAAGATTTTTAATGTCAGGTCCTCTATCACATCAGAAATTACGAACAGTTATTCTGATACATTCTGTATGTATTACCCTTTCTTATTTTCCCTTCCCCTCCCTTTGCCCTGGTTGTTTTATCTGTTTCCATGCATTATGTTACCTATGAGATTCAATATTTACTCATTTATCTTCTGCCTTTGAAGAATGCAATAAGAGTGTATAGTTTGACTCTATCATACATATGATTAGCTTCACTGTACAAGTTCCAATTAGCATTTCTAGAACACAAGTTATTTGAAATATTGTATATTTATGTTTCTGTTAGGTGTTTTAGCTATTTCTATTTATACATATATAAATATTTATGTATTTATATATACATAAATATATAAACACTCATATATATACATATATATATACACAAAAATGCATATGCACATATATATTACAGATAAGCAAGTAATGTTTTGTGTTGTCTCTTGACACATTCCAAAGTTTCTTTCATAAACATTGGTGTAGTTTTTATTTAAGTGGAAGTATGAGTATGCAAAGGTTTTTCCATGGATACTTTGGAACCAGGTATGTTAATAACTTCTCCATTTTTATTACAAAAATAATTTTTAATTTATGTAAATATAAGCCAACGGCTTATTATCTTTCAAGCTAATTAATAAATGTATGCTTGTTTCATTGGAGATGAAGTGAATTGGTTGTAAAGAATTTAAAGAACACTGGTGGAGTCAAGGTGTGCATATGGCATCAAAATATGGGGCATAGAGGAAAGTTGGAAATTGATGGATAGGGTACTCATTGCATTTTGTAAGATTGTGCTGAGAATTCTCAAAATACTGCAAATGCAAGGGCACTGTTGGAAATGAGGAGGTTTAGTGTGAGAGGGTGGGTATTGGAGAGAGTTTTGAAGCATTGGTTTAAGATACAACAGATGTTGGAAGTTTTCTTCTTAAATAAATATGTAGAACCTAAATTTAGGCATTAAATTTTTACACTAAACTCCATTTACTTATATAAAATAAGACGAGTTTTGGGAGAATCTCTCCCATCTTCAGTTGCTCACTGAACTGCCATTACTTGAAACAATGGCTAGACACCTGGATATTCCTGTATTATCATCTGTTGGATGAAGTAGGAAATTGCTGAGTTCATCCATAGGAGGAAACTCAAAGTTCATTAGGTTTCCTATATTTTTTAAAATGAAACTTTTTTCCCAAGTGAATAACTCCAAAGGGTTGTGAAGATGTTTCAGCAGTTTAAATTTCTGGTTTTATTTCATGCTTTTTGGTCCAATGAACTGCTACTGCTGATTGAAATGTTTACAATTTCAGGAGTCTGGGGCAGGGGATTTCTATTGGGTAAACAAAGTTGGGGAAGAGTTAATAAGGAATAGAATGGTGATGTATGATTAAGAAGAAGTGATTTGTGGGGAGATTTTTGCAAATAGATTATAGTGAGGTTTGAGAATATAGATGCACAGATATTACATCCTATAATGAGAAGGAAGAGGTTACTAATGTTCTATCAGGAGATTGAATATAAAAAGGGAAGTTAAAAGAAATAGATATATTAGTAAGTGTAATAAGTAGGAAAGAGAGGGATTGAAGTGGTTTAGATTACGGATCTGGAGCTTAAGGGGTTTTAGAAGTAATTGTGAGCATGGAGTTTGTCCTATATGTGGAAACATGAAAAATGTAGAACATAATTTGTTTGAATGCTCAGGAACAAGCAAATGAAGACAACAAGCAATATATGGCAAATTGTTTAATTTAATAAGTAAATTGCAGCAAAGAAAATGTTCATGATAAAGACAAAGTAGGAATCTTGGGGAATATTTGTACAGAGTTAATAACAAATGGTTATTTCAGTGAAGAAGAGAATCTGTGAGTTGGACTGTGTTTGCCTTGGGTAACTGGCTGGTAGTAGTATGGTAATTATATGTATAGTGGATAACAAGTTTATGTTATGGATGTAAGTCATTTCAGGGCAGGAGTTTTATAAATAAGATCAAATTCATTAACAATTTAGGGTAATTATTAAATTGTATAAATTGTTTTAGTATGTCATTATAGTGTTAATTTGTTTAGTAGAAGAGATGGTGCCAGAGTCTTCTGGATAACTAAGGATTGGGTTTTAACAAATACTGATATTAATTGATATCATTGTATGATTCATTTGAACTACACACTCTTAAAGCTTCACTTACTTTTTATAAATGTATGGAACCGGTTTCGAGAACATTTTGTTCCCATCTTCAGCCATGCTAAAGTTCAACTGTCGGATCATTCGTTGAGCTGTGGGAATGTATATTCTGCTCTGGTGGCGGTGTGATAAACTTGTAGTTTATCATAAACTACATTTTACTACTGTTTTCATAAACTACAAGTTTATCACACCGCCACCAGAGCAGAATATACATTCCCACAGCTCAACAAATGATCCGACAGTTGAACTTTAGCATGGCTGAAGATGGGAACAAAATGTTCTCGAAACCGGTTCCATACATTTATCAAAAGTAAGTGAAGCTTTAAGAGTGTGTAGTTCAACTGAATCATACAATGATATCAATTAATATGATTGGCTTCACTGTGCAAGTTCCAATTTACATTTAAGTAAATACTGATATTTTTATAGTTAGTTAAATGGTGCAAATTAGTTTGCTAATTAAAATTTTGAATGGAAGTAAGTTAAAATATAGTCTGGAACAGAAACTGGGTTAGAAACAAGCCATATTGTAATATCTATATACTTAGTACTATTTAAATAAATAAAAATAAATCCATAAGAAAATATAAGCCATGAAAGTACCGGATATAAATTTTGCTAGTTTGAGTATTACATATGCAAACTATCAATATTTTGTTATACTTTTAAGCTCTTTTACATACTCAAATACTCTTGAATATAAATTATATTAATCATATAAGACAATCCATATAAAGTAAGTTACATAATGGAACAGATGTACCCATTTATATATTTTTTTCCTATGACAAGTAGTACCCGAAAGGTGCAAAAAATGTAATTTTCATTGTGTTTCTGTTCCAGGGCTTTCATGGGCTGAAACTATAATATTTATGCTATAATCACAGTTCGGGGAAGACAAATTTTGACAAAAATCTTGAATATATGTGAAAAATATCTTCTTGTTAAGTGCTGTATAGATCAAGAACAACAGAAACATTTCAAGCATACACTGTCTATGATAGCATCAATTTAAGATCAGATGGCAAACAGTAAATAAGAAAGCTGGTATTTGAAAAAAATATAATCTATGGAACAATTACTTTATGTACATCTAGCAGAGCTTAGTACAAGTGTAAAGTTTAAATGTAATATAAATGTATAAGTTTAATAATTATTTATTTTCAAATACTCATATTTATTTAATTGATTTCAAGAACATATGCTGGTGATCCATTTTGTGGACTTAAGCAAAAGAAGCAACAGATGAAAAACTAAGGGACTTCTGTCAATTGTTGCTGAAGAACTGGCATAAGCTGTTCAAATAAAATTATGCTCATTGGGTCAGATGAATGCTTCATATATTATTAAAGAGTTGACCAGAAGTGCAACCTGAGCCAGAAAATTTAGAGTAGTTTTTATAATAATCATTAATAGCAATTTTAATTTTCAGCATTACAAGCCTTCTTGTTGTGTCTTTCACAGGCAATGCAAGATAATTAGAGCAAGCACAAAAAATATATACCTTGTTACATTACTCTGCAAAACTCCAAATAGGACTGCTGTCCTATCAAGATATCATATTACAAATTACCGATTGGTACAAATGCTGAGATAAAATTACAAGAAATGTTAAATGATTGGAACTTGCACAGTAAAGCTAATTTATAATTGAGATCATTGTATGAATTTGAGTCAATAATTAGCTGATGATGTGAACAAAGAGTTCATGAAACTGATTTTATATATTATAAACAAATAAGTGGCGCAATAAGAGTTTGTAATTTGCTTCAATCACATAATGATCTTAATTAAAATTACAAGACTTGTTAGATCACATCAACAAGATATATATCCATTTAGAAGATGTACATGCACTTAAAAGAGAAAATAAGATAGAAAATGGAATTAATTAATAAATGGAGGTATAATAAGTCTGAACATGCACAGTAGAAACAGATTTTTCACAATGCAACAGATACAGATGTCCACATACTCTACAGATCCATGATGCGGTTATGACTAGTTTGTGGCAAAGAGAAAAATATCGAAGTACATATCACCAAAGCGTTCCCGTTGATCTTCAAGACATGGCATAGATATGTGGATGACATATTTGCAATAATACCAAAAAAACATTCGATAGATGCATTGAAACTCCTTAACTTACAACACAAATCTATACGGTTTACCATCGAAGAAGAGAGAAATGGATGTCTCCCATTCCTAGTTTTAAAAATAATAAGAAATGCAAACACTCTTAGCTTTGGAATCCACAGGAAACAAACACACACAGAAAATTACATAAAAATGATAGTTATAACCCCATCCCACATAAATATGCAGTGTTTCACAGTTTAGCACACAGACTAATTAACATCCCATTGACTGAAACTGAGTACAAAAATGGAACCCAACACATAATGAAGATGGCTATAACCAACGGTTTCAACACAGACTCAGTAACAAAAATCATCAATAAAGCTAAAAGACAAAAATCAATTAAGGAAGTTTCCACACTTAAGAACACCCAAGAAAGATATAAATTTAAAAGTTTCACATACCACCCAACTTATCACAACAAATTTAAGAAGATATTCAAAGAACATGGAATTATGTTAGCCCCAAAGAACAAATATAATATAGAAAATTTAGTACATTGCACAATGAAACATACCATCCCTATAGAGCAAAAATCAGGAATATATGAGATTAAATATGCAGATTGTGAATAGAGCTACATTGGGAAAAAGAAAAGAAATTTAGAAATTCGAAGGAAAGAACACTTTAGGAACATTAGATTCAAACAGATAGACAAATCAGCAATAGCAGCTAATTTTTGGAACAAAAATCATGAAATAAAACCAGAAATTAAAATACTGAAACAATTCACAACCCAATAGGACTATCCATGTGGGAGAGAATTTTCATTTTAAAAAATAAGAAGAACTTAATGAATTTTGATTTTCCGCCGCTGGATGAACTCAGCAAGTTTCTACTAGAACCACAAGATACCACCACAGGAGTGAATGGGCACCCATCCCTCATTTCGAACAACAGCATTCAGTCAACAGCAGCCGATGATGGGAGGAACCTCTCCCGAAACTAGTCCAAAGTTTTAAAAAGTAAGTGGAGTTAGTGTTAACAACTTGAACACATTAATGTAGGATAGAAAAATATTCTTTGGCAAAATTCAACATCTTTGTCATTAGGTACTTCAGACCTATTGTGCAAAGTTTGTGGATATCACAAGTGAAAAGGTTTGTTATATAGAGATGTATATAGATACTCTTAAGAATACTCATTTTCAAGATGTCCAAGTCAAACACACTATGATAGATGCAAAGCCTAACAACTTCAACAATGAGGTGTCATATCTGTGATGACATACTAAGAGTTTAATAATCTTGCAAGAAAATGAGATGTGAAGAAGTGCACTTTATGTTTTATGTTTTAATCTTTTCATTTTGCATATAAAAATTACAGAATACAAATTTTCAAGAGCATTTTTCACTTGAGTTATAAAATGCCCACAAAAATGACAAGTGAAAATCCAAACTATAAAAATTTACTAAAATGAGGAATTCAAGAAACAAAGAGAGCTTTAGAAATAAAATGAAATAAAATTGATGTACCTGAAATACCAATTATAGCAACAGCAGCAGGCAAATAAACATTTTGAGAACACTGGTTAAAGTGTGCCAGAAAATGTTCTGGGAAGCCTGCAATTTAGAAATAATGAATAGATTACTCCTCACATTTAATTCCCTTACTTATAGGCTTAAGTTGTAGGCTGAAGAAAAAATTTAGAAACTTAGTTTATATTTCTGTTGATTTTTTGCTGCAAAGATCAGGAATATCCATAAGGTACTGGATAATTGCAGAATATGTTATTCGAAAGTTAACCTGACTTGCAGCTCTGTATTAATCAGACTGGTAGACAGTTTTTTTCTGTCATTTGTCAAGACATGACCTAGTAAACTGAAAATATCTTCATACACAGAACCAGGCACTGAAAATGATTTATAAATGACACTAATATCATTTATTATGGCATATTGGTGATTTCTCAAAGAATGTAGTACACTGTTGCATATGTATTATCATAATCTGTGTTTACTGCTTTTATGATCAGTTGCATTCTATTTTATCTCATCTTTCCAAATATATGGATTTGTAATTCCTGGACATTTTGGAGTCCAGATCTATGTCAAAATTTTGTCTTGACAAAAAGCTCTTTTCCTGGACTGTCCAGGCAAAATCTGATTAACAATCATATATTCTATTCTTCATCAATTCCTCTCCAATTATACTCAGCGAACTAACCTTCCTAGCTCCTTTTCCTTCAGAAGGGAAGTAAAGCCATGGGTCCCCATTGTAGATTTATGGCACAATAAAGAACCTCAAGCATGAAAGAAGAGAACTCTGGCTAAATTTATCAGCCAACTCATGCCCTGAATTGAATGGGATGCTTATGACCTGAGATGTTAAAGAGTGTCCATAAGTAAACAAAATTAACAAATTTCCTAGCTCCTGAAATGGACTCCTGAAATTTTAAATGTTCTCTCAAAATATGATCCTCAGGCATCTGCTATAATCTGAACAAATTAAGTAATTGCTCAATCCCCCTTCCCTTCACTCTACTTTCCCCATTTCTAACAAAGCTCTTACATTCAAAGCTCTTAGATTAGCTGCATCTATCATAGTTTTGCAGAACTTTAAAGTATACCTTTCCATATCTCTTTCTAATTTTTCTCCACCCTCAACGTCTGTATCTGATACACGCAGTTAGTTTCTCAAACCAAAGTACATTGCCAAATACATATCATCACTGGTGGTGATGAAGATGATGATGGTGGTGGTGGTGGTGATGATGATGATGATGATGGTGGTGGTGGTGGCGGCGGCGATGATGATGATGATGATGATGATGATGATGATGAAAAAACAGGCATTTCCTTAGCAATTTCATTGCCAATCTGCCCTTAGTAAACTGCTTAACTATTTATATATCACTGTCCATCAAGGATTATTTTTCATCCTTTTTCAATTTATGTTCCTTGTTGAATGCCATAATTTTGCTCTATTTCTGATTCACTTTAAGTTTCCACTCATCAACAGTAACTAACAATTTCCAAACCAACATTCTTTAATCCCATTAATGGATAGAATGCAACCATTAAACATCAGTTAGTATTTCATATCTGGTTATGTAGATCTCTAAACCAAGAAAATGAACACAACAGTATAGTAAATGCTTTAAGGTATTTCTTCAATAGAGCATAATGTACAATTATATGGAAAATTTAAACAAATTAGAAACAAATATTGAGAATATGAAATTTTCTATCAAAATAAGATACATCATTAGCAATTGGTGGCATTTTCATGTAGAAGAGCTCCTCCAGACAAATGGGAGAAAAAAAAAATTAAAAAAAAACCACCCCCCCCCCACACACACCCACACACACCAGCAATTGAAGTTCGGGATCATATCCACTCTTTTCCTTTAACTATAATCTAGGAACAAACATCAAATGTCTATTTTGCAATTGCAGCCATTCATATACCATTAAATAACCTTTTATATAGAATAAATACCTTTTAAAATCCTGTCTTATTATCTGATTCATTAGCAGCCATATATACCACAGAAAGTTTACACGCATCAAAATTGCTAAAAGAAAAGATTTATTGTCTGATATAATTAAATGGTAAAATTGCCCCATCACACTATTGACTTGGCAGAAATTAATCTGTAGGCTTTTGGCTATCAAAGGCACTGCATTTCTACAAAAAACTCAACCATTTCTATTCAGTAAAGCAATTGGTTAAGAAAAAATGTAACTTAATTTACAGACATGCAAAAACAACATATAAAAACAAACATGGCAAATTTTATTGCTTAATAATGAAAATCACTCTGGATTTGCCAAGAATATCTGCAGTTGTAATGTGGCAATTAATCACTGGATATGATGGTTTGGTAAATCATCTTTTCAGGATAGGAATACTCAATTCTCCTGACTGTTGTTGTCTAGTTCAAACAAAATTACAAATATGGACCATATAGAAAAATGTACAGCTAGAAATAAGAAGAATGTTTATTTTCCATAAGCTAAATGTTTGAAAGCAGGAAAAAGTTGTATAAGAGTACATATTTCATTTATCATATTAAATCATGCCACAAGTTTTTATTTTTTGTTTATTCAATTTTATCCAGTTGACAAGAATTCCCTGATGTTAACTATATCATATATATGAGAGTATATATGTTTATAATAAACAGCTCTTAGCATATTTATGCTATTCATTTTTGACATTCTGCCAAATAGAAAAATACTGGATGGGTTATTATTGCACTTTTGTTAATACACTTACCTCATATGAGATTGTCAATTGCAATATCTAGAAAGTTTGTTGCTTTCACTTGTAGATTTGTTAATTTTAATGTGTACATTTTTTGTCATATTAGCACTGCTTTATGGGATTTGAAATGTATGTAATATGTTTTGTTTTTATTTATATGAAGGTTTTTGGCATTTAAAAATCTTGTAATCCATATGGTGTTAATGGAGGTGGATGTGTTTACACCCATGTTTAATATCTGCATACATGCATCGTAAATTAGCAATCCCTAGCACTGACCCTTGAGAAACATCGTATTTTATAGATATGAAATACGACTGCCTAAAGGTGGCTGTTTATATTTTTCTTTACTTAGATTTTTCTTATTTTTACTTGTTGTTAACTGTCAGTAAAACATATTTTTATTAGGTGAAATGAATTTCTTCACATGCTATAATGATATAAATTTTTAAATAATAATATATTACAGGGATGGCTTCTTTAGGAGAGTTTATTTATTTGATTTCTATAAGGATGCTCTTTAACAGCTCTGGTCATAGCATTCCATTCAATTTGGGGCTTGAAACAGCCTATAAATTTGCTCAGAGACCTCTTTTACGTGCCATTAATCTACAACAGGAGACCAATAGCATTGCTTCCCTTTGAAATGAAGCCACACTTCACTTTAGGATTTTTATATCCTAAAAACATCCATCAACCCTGGTCAGATTTGGACTCGTAATCTTAGGTCTACAAATCAAATATGGTTACCACTAGACCACAAGGACCAACTTCTCTAGGAGAGAGAATTGTGGTGCAAGGTTGTTAAGTATTTTAATTATGGGAGGTGAGAGGTGCTTTGGTTTTTTTTTTTTTTTTTGAGTAGTGTTTAACGCCCGTTTTTACTACTGAGGCACCACAAGCGGTGGACACTGGTGATACATGAAATGAAATGATAAATTGGGAAAGGATATTTTTTTTTTTTTTTAAGGAAGGAAGCGTTCCAGGCCTAAGTTTAGGTACCTCCCCGGCATTTGCCAGTTATGAAGACTGAGGAAAACCTGGAAAAAACCCCAGTCAGGGAGGACGGTCCTGGGGGGATTCGAACCGCAGACCTCCCGCTCACGAGTCCGTGCCTTAACGACCTCGGCCACCCGTGGCGGTGGAGGTGCTTTGGTGCATAAGAGTCCTATATGTATGCACCATCAGAAACAAAACCTCTCATAATGTGTGTTCCCAGGAAAGTTTGTCCCCAGTTTTATGACCAAATGTTGTTGCATTACAAACTTGAATAAAATGTGTTAAAAGACTATTAAATAACTATAATTTTTTTTTTTGATTGATTTATTTAAGGACGCTCTTTAACAGCTCAGGTCATCAGCGTCCCATTCAACTCAGGGCGTGAAACGGCCGACAAATTTTGCTCAGAGGCCTCTCTTTCAGGCTTGAGGTTCTTTTTCGTGCCGCAAATGTACGACACGGGACCCACGGCTTTACTTCCCTTCCGAAGGAAGCCATACTTAGGATTTTTACGCCCGAAAAAATCCATCGGTCCTGGCCGGGTTCGAACCCGCGTTTTGGGTATAGGAGGCAAGTATGGTAACCACTACACCACCAGGACCGACTAAATAACTATAATGAAACAGCATATCAATGACAACACAGCACATATATCACATATGAGAAAATGCTCAGTTATTTCAATATTACAAATGAAGTATTAATGCACTCGTGCAGAAACTCTCTGGTGGCAATTCATTACTAGTAAGCTGATGCACAATGGCAGACCAGTGCAGTTCACCTGAATTCAAGAGGTAATTGCTTTATTTGATTTTGTGTCAATTGAATATAAAGAAAATGAACAGTGCTTAGATTCTAAGCTTTTTTCTTTGCAACTACTAGAGGAGAAAATTAAAATTAAGACTTTTTCCTGCAGATTCCAGACTCTAATCAAAAGGTCATCTATAAGTCTGTTGCCATGAAAAAGAGAAGAATGACTTTTTTAGTTTAAATAGATGTGTTACTGCAATATTTTTATTAAATTCCCCCTCTCTTTCTCTCTCTCTCTCTTTGTTGTGTATGTTCAGCCATATCATTTCTAGTTATTAAGACTCTAGATGCTTGCAATCTATATTCAATAATAGCAGTAAAATTATTATGCACACTGGATTTATGTTGCCACAAGCAATATTAATTTTGATACATTATTAGATATTATAAAAATTGAGAATAAGCATGTAATCACTGATGACTTTAATATAAATTTTTTGATAGAGTACAGCATTAAACACAAGCTGCTCTTAATAGCTCAGTCATACAATTTAGTACTGGTTGTAGATAGTCCAACCTATATAACAAACTCCACTAAAACCTGCTAAGATCAGTTTTATTAGTTGCATACTAGAGGATTTCTCAATAGGTAACATAGATGCAGGAATATCAGACCTCAATACAATATTTCTCATCCTGCATTCATTATATCCCACAAAATAACAATCATGTGAAGTTTAAGTAGTTAAGGAAGTGACAACATAGTTCTGTAAATATAAACTAGTTTAAGTATTTAACGAGCAAGGAAACTTGGCCTGATTTAATTGTTACTGATGTAAATGAAAACATTTGCAATTTCCTAGATACTGTAATCCATAATTACAATGTAGCATTTCCAGTTAAAAACTTTTCTGTTCTTATCCAATTGAAAAAGAAAAAGGAACATGGGTTACAAAAGGGAATTTAATATCTTGAAAGATAAAATTATATTATCTTCAAAAAATGTTATTAGTGATTCAAAAAAGTCCATCTAGCAGGAGCTGCATAAATTAAGCAAATTTCTCACCGGCTGAATAATTTTTTGCAATCTGTAAGTATCACAAAAGAGAAACCATATTTTTAGAATTATTATTATTATTATTATTATTATTATTATTAAACCACAAGAATTAATGGTATACTATTAATTAAATATATGACCATTGATAGACAAAGTTATATTGTGTGGGTATTTTTAAACATTTTTAAATGTAGCCATGCTTATGAACTTATGCATTGATATCCTCACATTCACTTAAATAAAGAAAAATAACAAAGTTTTGAGTTACTTTCCGTATTTAAGTCATTGATGTTCATATGTCTCAATAAAACAAATCATCAATTTCCATTGGTGGCTTTGAAACTTAATTTAAATGCAATTGTAGTAAAAATACATAATTCAAACTTTTTCTGAAGATTATTACAGAGCTCTCTTACATAAAAATACAATTCTCAAACACATATTAGATTAATATTTCACATATATGAGGTCTAATCAAAAAATTCCGGAACATTAGTAATTTCGCGCCAAAGGAGTGTTGGAGCGAAATGCGGTTGGCATCCCTGCACACGCCTGTGTTTAATGTGTATCTACCGGAAGTTTCATTATTGCATGTCTCTTAGTTCTTGTTCAGTGCTGTATTTAGTAGAACGTTGTGTCGCGCAGTTTGCGAATTTCGAGATGACAGAGTTAGAGGAGCAACGCGTCTGCATTAAATTTTGTGTGAAACTCAAGAAAACCTTTACAGAGACACACCAAATGATGCAGGAAGCCTAGGGTGATGAGTGCTTAAGCCGTACTCGGTGTTACAAATGGTTCACGCGGTTTAAAAATGGCCGGACGGAAGTTAAAGATGACCCTCGTTCAGAACGCCTTTCGACGTCTACCGACGACGTTCATGTCAGGAACGTCAACAAAATTGTGCGTGCCAATCGAAGACTGACTGTCCGAGAGATTGTAGAAGAATGTAACATTTCAGTTGGATCATGTCATAAAATCCTGACATAGCATCTTGGAATGCATCGTGTTGCCGCCAAGTTCGTTCCACGGCTCATAAGTCAAGACCAGGAAGACCATCGCCTCGCAATCTGTGAAGAGCTTTTGAGAATGAGATGTTCCTTAAGAGAATCATAACTGGTGATGAGACATGGGTCTACGGTTATGATGTTGAAATCAAGGTTCAATCTTCACAATGGGTTGGGAAAGGTTCTCCAAGACCGAAAAAAGCTCGTCAGGTCAAATGTGAAAGCCATGCTGATAGTTTTGTTTGATTTTGAAGGATTACTTCATAATGAATTCGTGTCACAGGGACAAAATGTTAATCGTTGGTACTTTCGGGACGTGTTGCGATGCCTGCGAGAAAATGTAAGGAAGAAACGGCCTGAAATGTGGCCAGGCAATTCATGGCTCTTGCATTACGATAACGCTCCGCACATTCATACCTGTTGGTGCGTGACTATTGCACAAAAACGAAATCACATGTTGCCTCATTCTCCGTACTCTCCAGATCTGGCCCCGGCGGACCCTTTTTTATTTCCAAAGTTGAAAACCCCGTTCAAAGGACGAAGATTTGCAACGATAGATGAGGTAAAAGAAAATTCGCAGACGGCGCTTTGCGAGATCCAGAAAGAGGTATACCAAAACTGCTTCCGGTAGTGGAAACGGCGTTGGGAGCGGTGTATCAATTGTGGAGGAGAGGATTTCGAAGGAGCCCATGCACAATAAGTAATAGGTAAGCGTAGAAAAGTTTGGTGGACAAAGTTACGGAATTTTTTGAACAGACCTCGTACTATCTTCATAACAATGTTTTTGTCCAATATAAAATATATGCACCTTATAAATACAGTTTATATGCTGAATTAATTTCTCATTTTATTTTAAAGCAGTATAAAGAAAATTAAACGCAAGAGCAATTTTTAAATTTCAGTTTTCAAGTATACCTTTCCAGTTCAATTTCCTTAATTTTTGGAAACTATTTTTCTTATTTATTTAAATGGTATATACTAAATTTTATTGTGAAGAAACAAATATTGGTGTTGATAAAGCGATTTTTAAATTTTTGTTTTCAGGTAACTCCCCTGTCTAAGAGCCTGATTTCCCTGAGTTTTAGAAACTATTTTTCTTATTCTATATAAATGGCAACATGCCACTAGAGCAATTTTTAAAATTAGGGGTGCAGGCAAAACTACCCCCATGTTAATAGTCCCATTTCACTGATTTTCAAGAACTGTTGTTTTTTTCTTCTTGTTTTATCTCAATGACATACATAAAGTTTATACTTTAAAAAAATAAAAATTATGGCCTTGGAGCGATTTTTAAATTTGGACTTAACCCCCAAGGGATTTTCAGGTGTATTCCCATTACCCAATAATCTGACAATTTTCAAAAACTAGTTCTATAATTTGATTTAAATGGTATATGCAAAGTTTTGGTTGTGAAAAAACAGTTATTGGTGCTGCTAGAGCGTTTTTTTTTTTTTTAATTTTGGGGTGCAGGCACCCCCTTCTAATTCCCCGATTTCCCTAATTTTCAGAAAAAAAATATTATTCTACTTAAATGTCATATACGGAGTATCATTGCCAAAAGTCTTATATTAATGCCACTAGAGCGATTTTAAATTTTGGATTTCATGTAAAATCCCTCCTCCTAATCCTTCGATTTCACTGATTTTCGAAATCTATTTCTCCTACTTTATTTCAATCGCATATATCGAGTTTCCTTTAAAAACGTTTAAAATTGAAGCCGCTAGAGCGATTTTTAAATTTCTCTTTAACCCTTAAACGTTTTTATAGGTATATCCCCATTCCGAGTGGCTCGATTGCCATGATTTTTGAAAACTACTAACAAAAGCAGAGGTTTTATTTTTTAGGGTAATATGCTTCAGATTGTCGTAGAAGAGGCAATGGTCTTTATGCATAAGGGTTTCAAGCTCTGACGGCTTTCAAATTGATTATTTTTCTCTGTTTTGGAAGCGGCTTCTAGGGATACGTGTGCCCAATCTAGTACGATACTTCTTCTTCTTCTTCTTCTTCTTCTTCTTCTTCTTCTTCTTCTTCTTCTTCTTCTTCTTCTTCTTCTTCTTCTTCTTCTTCTTCTTCTTCATGTGCTTTCATGCTCTTATTTCTGCCACGTCGTGAGATCGTCTATTTTCCTCCCTGACCTGATTGAATGAAAATTGAATTCCTGTTTTTCATAATTTTTGAAAAAAATATTTTTCACATAATGGATATCATAAGGCTGATTATTCTTTTTGTTTCTTCTTGCCCCTTCTATTTTTGTTACTTAGTCAGCAGATGAATACAATGGTGGAATGAATAAATATTCTAGAGTGGAGTGCACTGAATCAACTTCCATCATTGTATGCCCTTTCTCGAGTATTAACTGTTCAATTTCTGTGTTTTGAATTTTGGAAATATCAGCCAGGGTACTTGCCAGAACTTTTTTTGTTATGATATGCAATTCATTAAAAAATAAGCATAATCTTCTTGTAATTGATGTTTAGCTTTATGAAGTCAACAGTACTTGACGTGAATTCATTTGATGTTACCTCTCCTTCACATTCATGCCATATTTATAAGGGAACATCTTTGTTGTTAGTAACATATATCCTGCAGTTATGCACTTGCAGTTGGTGACTATAATAATGCTTTGATATTAACAATTTGGGGTAAGTTTAGACGCTATGTAAGTGCATAGTTGCAACAAGAAACAGAATCAGAAGCTGAGGCTATAGCCCTTTGTTTAGCAGCCCTTCCTCTTTTGTTCCTCTCTTTCCGTTGTGTGCAATCTGTAGTTCTCCTCTGGCAAATTTCCCTCTTTGCATGAAACATAGTAGTCGCAATGATCTTTCCTTGGCTTTAAGATAGAAATCTTTTCACAATCCAGCATATCTGTGAACTTCTTTTTTTCAATAATTGTATGACCAATTTCCTGGAACCAATCTTGATAAACCTGATATATGTGGGATATAGGCCTAAAACTGTTTTCTACATAAATGCCAAAAGTGGAGGCTCTGCAATGGTGACTGGAAACTTTGGAATTATTTGAAGCCATTTAAGTACGCTGTCTGATTTCAGTTGCTTTATTGGCAACTCTCTCTTCTATCTTCTTGGTAGCACCTGTAAACATGTATTTTTGCCTTTCTCGTCCATTTCATGTGAAGCAATGTTCTGTTTTTCATTGTTTGACTTTATTCACGAACTAAAAGATTTTTTGTTATTATGCAAAAGACAAAATGAAAGAATTCACGGCAAACCCGAATTTTAATTCCCTCTTCTTGGGAATCATATGTATTCTGCTTATAGGAACTTTCTGGATCTAAGATTCATCATGTAGGCCTCCTTGTGGTGCACCCTGGGTAACGCTAAATCTACTACAGCTTCTGCCGCTCTACTAGGGTTTTATGACATAGAAAATAGAAAATAATATGACGATAAACCTAAAGGAGACTACTTGCGAACTCTTTACTTTAAATAGACAAAGCTTTACTCCTCACCCCGTTTTTACAGAGATACCGTCCTGCAACATAACGAGGTTTCTACCTATTTGGGTTGCATCTTTGATAATAAACTAAAATGGGCCAGACATGTAGAACATATTGTATCAAAGTAAGGAAGAGATTTCCAATTCTTAAATGATTGGCGGGAGTCAGTGGGGTTATGATCGAGAAACCTTGAACACAACCTATAAGATTTATATTCAGCCGGTCCTGAATTGTTAATTTCCGCATCAGATATTATCGTGTACGATTGTAACAAAGTGCGTAATCTAAATACTCAGAACGAATTCATTCAATTCGTTCGTGAGAACGTTCAATACAGTGTGATTATAATACATCCCACGAACTTTAGTCTTTTGTGAGTCCATTGGAACATGTGGAACTTAATGTCAGATTGGACTTGGTTCTAAATGTGAAAAAAACGAGACCTTTACCACACAGTAGTCCGTGATATTGCTTTGAAAAGTATTAACTCTCGTTTCTCCTTGACGAATGGCTTCATATTTACACTGATGTATTCATATAAGATTTTTCTCAAGGTGCCGGTGTTTTTAGTGATTTTTTCCCCTTCTACCTGCATGTTGGATCATTTACAACTCGCTTCGACGTAGAACTTGAGGCTATACATGTAGCTCTCCAACAACTCGCTGCCCGTCGAAGAGATAGTAATGTTTTCAGATTCTATTTCTGCTCTACAGGCCTTGTCAAGTATCCAGGAAAGCACGAGTTACTGTATGTAGAACCGGAGGAAACTTTTGAAAGAGTTGCTTTTCAGTAGGGGCCGTCTCACTGCGGTCTTCAGGGAAACGAGAAGGCGGATTTGCTGGCGAAAAAGAGAAATGGTATTCTTCAAAAAACTTGCAACTTCATTCTGATAAATTAGAGATTAATAGAATTTACAGACAATCGTTTCGTTGTGTGGCTTCTCACCCTTCTAAACATATACATTGGAGTGTGCTTTATGGATCCTACTGTGTTCTCGATTCACCTCGTGCTGCAGCAGTGGCACTGTTTAGACTTTTGACCGGACATGACTTTTTAAGTGCTTATTTGTATCGTTTTAACTTAGCTACGAGGGCAGGTCCATAAATGTCCGGCCTCGCCGATAAGAGTTATCTCCTTCACAAAAACCTTATTTAGTGTCATACCTGATGTGTTAAGTAAATAATTGCAGCGTAACTTCCGCGCCACTATGTTCATTCAGATATAGTTACATAAAGAAGGCTATGTGTAGAAGATCGTGGCATGTTCAAAATGGAGCATCGAGCTGTTATTTAGTTCTTCACAAAAGGACTTACTCCAAATGAAATTAAACAGGGATTGGACAATGTATATGGGGAAGCATCCCCCTCATATTCTACCGTAAAAGAGTGGGCCAAACTTTTTCGAATGGGTCGAGAAAGCATTGAAGACGAACAGCTTGTAGGTCAACCCTAGGAAGTGCTCACTCCTGAAAATATCGCTTTTGTGGGATGAGAAATTATGGAAGACCGGCAACTCAAAGTTACAAAAATAGCAGCAAGGTTGGCCCTTTCTAAAACAACAGTCCTTCGAATTAATCATGAACATTTAAACATGAATAAGGTTAGTGCAAGGTGGGTGCCTAGACTTCTTTCCTCAGTCCAAAAGCAGCAACGGGTCATATGTTGTCAGGTATTTTTGGAGCTCTGCCATGGCAACGAGAGAGAAGTTCTGCAATACTTTGTTACAGGAGATGAAGGTCTCTCAGTCGACCAAGAAGAACATGGCCACAGTCTTTTGGGATTATGAAGGAATACTCTTCATTGACTTCAAGGAGAGAAACACCACAGTAAATGGGGAGTACTATGCTGGCCTACTGCAGAGACTATGCTTCCATCAAAGAGAAAAGGCGAGGAATGCTGAGTGGTGGTATGCGCCTTCATCACGACAACGCACCTGAGCACACAGTTCTTACTGCAAAGGAAGCTGTGAAGAAAAGTGGCTTCAAGGAGATCGACCATCCACCCCAAAGCCCAGATCTAACTCCCATTGACTATTTCCTCTTCTCAAAACTCAAGAAGGACCTCCGAGGAAGGAAATTTATGTGTGACGAAGAAGTGATGGATGCTGTTTATGCCCATTTTACAGATAAGACTTCTGACTATTTCTTTTGGGGTGGGATTGAAATGTTAATTCAAAGGTGTGAGAAGTGTATTGCAATAAAGGGTAACTATATTGAAAAGTGAAATGTAGTTTTTGTCTTTGTCATACTTAGAAAATGGTTACGCCGGAAACTTATGGACCTGCCCTCGCACTTCACCTGATTGCGTTTTATATACTTATGGACAACCTATGACTGCTGCTCATCTGAACGAGTGTTCTGCACTAAACAATTTGAACTGTACTGTTGAAAAATATTGGTGAGCTTGTAGCTTAATGACCTAATGGTTAATGCTTGGCATTTGTTAAATAAATAATAAATAGATTCTTCGTGCAGACGTTTGAAAATGTACCAGTCACACAAAAAGCCCGTTTTTCATCCCACGTATTCATACGTCAAAAAGGTTATTTGATGCCGTTTCAATGACCATTCTCACCAGCTTCATTGCTCTATTGTCGATGTTTTTATGTGTAACACGATTATAACTTAATTACTTTGATGGCTGGATAATCAAGTTTAAATATAATAAGACAAAGAGTCTTTTAAAGCGTTATTGAAAGTGTGATCGAACGAGTGAAAGGCATGTGGAATATTGCTAACATAAGAACAGTGTAATCTAACTGAATTTTCATTGCTTACCTCATCAGAGTAAAATTTCAGATGTCACACTACACTATTTACTACTGCTGTCACTGGGAAACAACTGGCAAACACCGGAAAAATGCATGTAAGATGTCTCTGTTACACATACCGCGTTTGGAAGCGCAACATTCACTTGTAGCTTCAAGGGCAAGTGTAGCTATCAACTTTTCTCGTATGCACATAGCGTTTTTTTTATTATTATTTACAGACAGGGAATGGATATACGTATTTCTCATCTTGAGGACGAATTCGCAATAGAAAATTGTGCATAAATCATCTAAAAAGCCGAAAACGAAATTTCTGCACATAGCGGATTTTGGAGGCGCAACAATATATATATTCGAAATCTTTAATTTTTTTAAAATGTTTTATGTACCTAGTACGTACGATCGATGCAGATTTGAATAGATTTGTAAAAAATACTTTCATTGGTACAACCGCAATAGCTTTTTAATTCCTTTGGAATTCGCTAACTGGAAAATAAATAGATTTTTCACGATGCCGACCACAATAGCTTCATTCCTTCAGAATTCGCTAAAAAAACTTACTACTATTTTTAATGAATATTTTGGTAATATAACTACCAGATTAATTAAAACAAAGCAACTAGATAAAAATGATGTTAGTCTTTTGCACATTGCAACTAACCATGCTTCATTATACTTGCACTCTATAACTGAAAAGATGAGATGTTATAAGTTATTAATTACCTTAAGAATGTACAATGCAGTGGTTACGATTATATTCCAGACTTTCTTATAAAGCAGTATGCAGAATATCTTGTTAAACCTCTGATAATTATTTGTAAAGTATCAGTTTCAAATGGTTATTTTCTCAAAGCACTAAAAGTAGCAAAAATTAAATGAATATTTAAAAAGGGGATAAAAAAAACTCTAGGCCAACATCTTTACTATCTATTTTTTCAAAAATAATTGAAAAAACTATGTATAAGTTTCTGGCACCTTTTCTGGAAAATATTATATAATTTCACACTCACAATTTAGTTTTCAGAAACACAAGACAATAAACAATGGAATGTACTCTTTTTTTGAGAATATCTTAAATGCAAAAAATAATAAAGAAAATATTCTAGGTCTATTTGTAGATCTTACTAAAACCTTCAATGTGGTAGACTATGACATCTTGTTAAAAAATCTGAAAGCCTATGGTACAAGAGGTATTATAAATGAATGGTTTGCTATGTATCTTAAATTTAGAACCCAATTTGTAAAATTAGGCAGAATGCAATTGGAATGGAAGGCTCAATATTGGGACCAGCTTTATTTATAATTTATACTAATGATCTCTCAGCACTAAATTCACCTGAAAATATGGTTGTTTGCTGATGATGCGAATCTTATGTTTAGGAATCCAAGTAAAGTTACTTTGCAATCTGTAATGTACTGCAATATTTAAATAAGTGCTTAAAATCTATAAGTTAATATTAAATATCGACAAGATCAACTACATAAATTTCAATAAACATACTCTTCTTGATAATTCATATACATTGGAAATTGAAAATAGATCTATAAAAAAACCTTAATAGTACGGAATTTTTAGGTGTTGTGATTGACTGAAACTTATCTTGGAATAAACATATTTTACCTTATGTAATAAATTAAGCCAAATATCTTATGCAATGCACATATTAAGTAGGAGTTTTACCAAAGATATTTTGAGAACTTTATATTTTGGCTATATATATATTTTATATTAGCTTATGGTATAACCTTCTGGGGAGCAGCAAATTCATCATCTGTGATTTTGAAATGGAAAAAGAAAATATTTAGAATAATGTAGCAATTACCATCTCATGCTCCCAGTAAACCAGTTTTTAAGGAATTAAAAATGTTCTATCATTACTGCCCCCCCCCCACACACACACACATTAGAAACTATATCTTTTGTGCATAATAATAAACAGCCTTTAGGAATAACGAAGATTGTCATATGCATCACACTGGATCAGCTGGGCTATTTCACTTACAATATCGCATATTTATAAAAAGATGAATTATATATCACATAGAGGTGTATAATAAAATACCAAAATCATTTAAAAGCACTTCAAGCACAAAATTTAAAAAATGTATTAAAACCTATTGTTAAAACATAAATTTTATACTGTGGAGAAATTCTTGGAAACTAGGATACAGAGCTAGATATGTATATACACATATAATTAATTTTAGTTATATATTAATTGATGAAGCCAAATGTGCAAATTGTAAACAAATGATGAATAAAAATCTTGAACCTTGAATTATGCTCTACACAATTAATGCTTTAGATAAATAAAAAAATGTGCAGTCACGAGGTGGTATCCAGATTATTCTAGACTGGTGCTGCCGTCTGGTCAAAAACTTACTTTGAGACTAATGGCCGCGTCACCCTCGAAGTAGTTCCCTTCCACACTATACATCGGTCCCAGCGATTCTGCCATTTTCCAAGTGCATCTTGGAAGTCATGTTCTTTGCAGGTGTTTAGCACAGACAGCGTTTCTTCTTGAATACTCTCAATTGTGTCGAACCGACGACCTTTCAACTTAATTTTCAGTTTGGGAAATAGAGCGAAGTCGCAGGGTGCCAAGTCAGGCGAGTACAGTGGGTGGAGGATAATCGTCATGTTGTTTTTCGTCAAAAAAAACTCCTTATGAACAAAGAATTGTAACAGGGCGCATTATCTGATGAAACAGCCAGTTCCCTTATTGCCAAAGTTCGGGCCGTTATCTCCTCACATTTTCGCGGAGCCGTCGCAAAACGCCACAGTAATAAGTGGAATTCACTGTTTGATTTGGTGGGACGAATTCTTTGTGCACAATTTCCTTGTTATCAAAGAAAACGAGGAGCATGCTCTTGACTTTGCTGTTGACTTTCTCGCTTTTTTTTTTTTTTTTTTTTTTTTTTTGATCTTGGTGAATTCGGGCTCTTCCACTGGGAGGATTGTTGTTTTGTCTCAGGGTCATAAGCGTACATCCAGCTCTAGTCGCCGGTGATGACCCTGGACAAGAAGGTTTGGTCATCGGAAACGGCCTGACAAGCTCCGTGCAAACTTCAACACGCTGCGCCTTCTCATCAGCAGTCACGATCCTTGGCACACATTTTACGGCGACATGATGCATGCCCAATTCATCAGTTAAAATTCGTTGGCATATCCTATAAACAATTCACACTGCATGAGCAAGGTCTTCAATGGTTCAATGGCGATCCTCACGAACGAGGTGTTCAACTCTGGCAATAATGTCAGACGTTGTGCAGCTGATAGGCCTATCGGTGTGAGCATCGTCTTCAATAGCTGTATGGCCGGCCCTGAATCGAGTATGCCACTCAAACATACATGTACGGCTCATGCTTTATGCCCCAAATACTTGTTGAATCATTGCGAGGGTCTCCGTAGCATTTTAGCGAGATTTGCACAGAATTTGATGCACACTCTCTGTTCTAATCTAGGATCCATCATAAAATCGCCACACGCTACACACAGAGTATCATGAAAAGTATTATAGAACCTCAACACATCTACTCAACTGTATGAAACTTTCAACATTCACTCTTCAGGTGTGCTAATGTTGCCACCTACTGCAACTATTATCAAAATGGCAGCACCATCCTGAATATTATGGATACCACCTCGTATTTGCAATATAATTATGTAATTTTTCTATTAAATAATTTATAATTTCTCCTTTGCCATTTTTGTAGACAGAATTTCCTAAATACAAATTTATTGTCATTAAGAATGGCATGTTTTGCTAACAAAGACATTAACACCCATGAAAGAAAAAAAATACCTGATGTGTTAATCATTGGAGATTCTACACTAAAATTTTCAGGAGAACTAGTGCAAAATCAAGGACATAAGTGAAGGTGCTTCCTGGTATCAAGCTAGGTAAACTACAGCACTGAGTTGAACATATCAATTTAAAGAAAGGAATCCAAATGTGGTGGTGGTGGTGCATGCTAGAACAAACAACATAAAATCCATAGTATGCACTGAAGAAATTATAGGGGAAACAATGAATCTCATAAGTTATATGAAATCAGAAGTACCTGATGCCAAGATAATTGTTAGTGGCATACTAAGAAGAGTAATGAAAATCAACAAGAACTAAATTGACTGTGTTCCACTAAGCAGTATACTTTTATAGATGGAAACTTCTGGGTAATGGAAGAGAAATTTGAAAGAGATGGTGTACACTCAAATTGCAGAGGGTTCTATAAATTTGGAAAGTTACTGTGTAATGTAATTGACTCAGTGCTAAAGGGAAACAACACACTGTGGAGTGGATGACAGTATAGAGACCAAAAGAAATAACTATAGTTCTAAAGAGTGTAATAAAATCAATAGTGAGTTTTAAGCATTATCAGGAAATATTAATGATAGGGTGAATGCTGCTGGGGAGAGATCACTGGTCAACAAACAGCACTTTGTTAACAAAGCCATGATCAATTTAGTAAAGATTGCTGAAACTGGGCCAGCTGCTATACAATCTCATCAACAGTCAGCTGAACAGGAATCAGGAAAACCAATAAAGAGAAAGAAGGATGCAGTCAAGGTAAGTGGTTACTTAGTTTGCCTAATAAATAACTCTTATTCATTCATCAAAATGTCCAGTCAACAGGTAACAAAATAAATGAGGTAGAGATCTTACTATCAACACAACTGAAAGAAGCAAACATTCTTTGCTTTAATGAGTACTGGCTCAGGGAAGATAGTTTACAATTAATCAAATTATCATACTTCACACTTGCAGCTTTCTCTTGTAGAACCCCTTTAAATGTAGGGGTATGTATTATTGTTAAGAATGGCATTGTTTATAATGCCCTTGAAAATATACAAACTATGATAAAAGAAAGAGAATTTGATTACTCAGGTATCCTACTGATAAATCCCAATATTTCAATAATACATATATATATATATATATATATATATATATAGGTCCCTGGGCAGATCCAAAAAAGTTGGACACTGTTCTGAATAATGTTATATATCAAAGTAAAAGTTAGTAATATAGATTTAAACAGCAAATCAAACCCTGCATCAGCATTAATAAACCTCATTGCACTTATAATTTAAAACAAACTATGTTCTCACCTGCAAGAGTCACACAACACTCATTCTCACTAATAGATCAAATTTTTGTTAATCTCAACCCTTATAAATGCAAGAGCCAGGTTCTTACTTGGGTTTTAGTGACCACAAGGCACAACACTAACTGCTGTAGTTGGTAAACTCAAGCTTCAGAGGTTACAAAGGAAAGAATAATTAATAATCAAAACATCTACTATTTCATTCATTTACCTAGTACAGAGTCTTGGGAAGAAATTTACAATGATTATAATGTGTCAAGCAAATTTGAATCATTTTTACAAACGTTTCATTATTAACTAAACTTGGCCTTCCCCAAGGAATCCCTTAATAATAATAGCAGGTTTTGGATTACACCAGGGATAAAAATTCATGTGAAACAAAATGCTCCTTATATACTTTATTTAAAACTCATCCTTTCAGTCCAAAAATAAAAGCCTATTACGTAAAATATAAAACAATCCTATCCAGAGTCATAAGAGAAGCAAAACAGCAGGCTAATTATAAAGCAATCAAAATAGCTATTAACAAGTCAAAGGCCATATGGAATGTAAAGAAAGAAACAGGTAAGTTACCCCAGGTCACAAACATAACTCTGATGGAGAACTCGCAATATATCTTACACCTGAATAAAGTAGCAAATAGTTTTAACAATTATTTTGCTAACATAGAAGAAAACCAAATAAAAAATAGTAAACAAGCCAAAAATACATTCTTGCATACCAGTGAAGTCAATAGCATAATTAAAGATTCAAATGTACCTTGTCCCAATAAATGAAATACTACAAATAATAAAGGAACTAAAACCAAAATGTTCAGCAGGAATAGATGACACACCTGGTTTCCTCATTAAAAAATGTGCACAAATGAGCAATTGCTCTACCATTAACATATCTTTAAAATGAATCCTTCAGCAGTGACATTTTTCCTCTTTCCGGAAAATAGCTATTGTTAAGGCATTATATAAGGGGGAAAGAAATAATATGTCAAACTATCGACTCATAGCATTGGAAAAATTATTTTAGAAACAGCTCTTGGGCTTCCTAGAGAGGAACAGTTTACTATCTGGAGACCAACATGGATTTAGAAGCAATCATTTTACTGAATCAGCAATTTTCTCACTTGTTTGTGAATCCCTCAGAGTTACTGAAAAAGAACATATTTCAGCCATTTTCTTAGATCTGTCTAAAGCATTTGATACAATTGACCATAAAAACCTATTAGTGCAATTAGAAAAGCTTGGAATTAGAGAACTACCCCACAACTGGATAAAATCATATTTGAATAACCAGAAATAAATTGTTGAAATTAAACACAGAGAAGTTAGAGAAATAAAGAAGTACTGATGAAGTGCACTGATGGCAAATTATGGAGTACCTCAAGGTTCTATATTAGGTTCTATCTTTTCTCCCTATTCATTAACAACTTCATTATAGCTGATGATTCTGCAAAGTCCCTCCTCTTTGCTGATGACACAAATGTCCTTGTAAGGGCAGCAAACAAAGATAACTACTTAAAATCAATTTGGCAAGTAACAGACCAAACTATTAACTATTTTGTAGAAAACAATTTTATAATAAATGTCAATAAGACAGTAGCAATGGATGTTCATACAAAAGAAAATAAAGAACATATAGCTCCACAAACAACACTCATAAACCAGAAAATTGGGAAAGTAGAATCCACCAAATTTTTAGGCCTATGTGTTCAAATCAATTTAAAATGGTATACACAAATCAAATAAACAAAAAACTAGTATGGCATTCTATATGATAAGGGTACTAGCAGGATGTACAAGGACAGAGACAAGAATGGCTTACTTTGCATATGTCCACAGCAGTGGAACCGTGCTGACGATGAAGGAAATTTGCCTTTGAAACATGTCCAAGTGAGTGGCTTAAACTAGTGAAATTTGAGTGACTTCTTCAAAAACAATTTGTTATATTTGGATTCCGTTTGTCTTGCTTTTAGTAAATTTCTTTAATTGGAGATGATTTTAAGCACACAGGAAATATTTGAATGGATGAAGGGAGAGAGATTTTAGCAATGATTCAGTAATGTAATATGCAAATTGTTTTAATACAATGGAAAATAATACAATCATAATTTTAATCAATTTGAAAGCTGGAGCATTGTTTGATATCCATCATACAGAGCACACCATGTGCTGTATCACTGCAGAGAAAAACTGTGCCAACATGATCACTTTCATTTTAATTTATAATCCATATGAAAAGATGTAGGAGTTTTAAGCATATTGTTCTGTTAATTGATATCATTGTATGATTCAGTTGAACTACATACTCTTAAAGCTTCACTTACTTATCATAAATGTATGGAACAGGTTTCGAGAACATTTAGTTCCCATCTTCAGCCAGGCTAAAGTTCAACTCACTACATTTATGATAAGTAAGTGAAGCTTTAAGAGTGTGTAGTTCAACTGAATCATACAATGATATCAATTAATATGATTGGCTTCACTGTGCAAGTTCCAATTTACATTTAAATATTGTTCTGTATTTTACTATTAATTATATTGACTGAAAGAAGATATAATATTTCTTAATTACTTTATTATTAAAAGTATGTTCTCTTGATCCCTCTCATAAACATTTTATGTTGAAAGTTTTACTTTTCCACTTTTCATTTCTGTAAACTAATAGAAATATCAGAAATAACAAAAATATTTCACTATGAAAATTCCTGCTGTTCAAAATTAGAAATATCAGTGTTTGACATGAATGAACAGTAATTTAAATCCTTTTTGTGTAAAAACAACAGATCACCATTACTTATTCTTACCTTTTGTAAATAGCCTTTTGCATTTTGGTTTGCCTAATATCTGGTAACAAGGACACAGAGCTAAATTCTCTTTTATCCCTAAGTTTCTCTTTTTTTTCCCATGGATGAGTGGAAATATGAGGCAGAAAAGTTTCTTTTCTGGAATGTCCTATTTTAACCTGAAATGAATATAATGCATAAACATAATTTAATTACGATCATTGTATGAATGAATCAAACTACACTCTTATTGGCTCCATTTACTTGTTTAAAATCAGAGAAATTTCACAACTTAAAAAAATTTAATACATTCTCATATTTCATTTACTTACTTTGAAATTTTGTTTCCTGCCAGAAGTTTCTGCATCTCCAGATGAGGAAAGAAAACAGCAGTTTGTGATTCTTACAAGGTCTTGTTCTCTAAAGCAAGCAAAGAGAGAGAGAGGAAAAGATATATATTAACTGTTCAATGGTTTTGCATACCTCACATTAGTTTCTTTTCATTATTGCAAAAAAAAAAAAAACCTGCAAACCCATGCAATGACCTGTCATCTATCTTTCAGCTACCCATTCATAAGCAAAATGTTAAAACAATAGACTTGCACTTTTTATTCAACCATTGTATTGCTAAGTTATTGTTACACAAGTATGAATGGCATCTGAGAGGTGCAGCATAAGCTTTGCCATCACATTGTAATTTTTATTTCGTTTATAATTATTACTTTAAATCTTGATTATATCTTGCAAAAAACATAGGACACAAAAATAAACCAAAGTATTAACCTTCTAGTATAATGTAACAAAATCAGGCATTGATACTGTGGACCAATTGAGTAGTATATGCACTGAGCAGTAAATGCACATTTTCAGGGAAGTAAGCACATGGCCTGTGGTTGTTTACTACAGCATGCTAAATGTAGCTGATATAAATTCACAAATAATGCTTCATCAGAACAATAAACTGATGTCAGTCAACACAGTCACTTTCTAAAGGACTTGACTCAATGTTCAATCAAGGATCCATCTTCTTACCAGCAGGGTACAGAGCAGTGGCACTCCCTCGGTGGATATGGTGAAAAAGTTTGGCATCTACATCTGTCAGATGCCACGTAATGCTCTATAACACTACATTATGCATGACACTGCATGACTTCCATATTATTTTAAATCAGAACTTACATCTATTTGCAAAATCATTGAAAAGCTCCTTATATAACAGCACTATTGTTAATACAAATATTTACCTGAAATCATTAAAGTAAGGATGCTCCAGCAAGCGATGTACACTGGGACGTGTATCAGGATCATAAATCAGCATGTGCTTCAGTATATCTTGTCCTGTTTCAGTAATGTTAGGTAGTAGTGAATTCATTCCAATACCAGATGAGAATGTGAAATAGTATGCACAGTTTCTAGATTTGCTACAACAAATTTGCATGTACTAGTTTATTTTTTAAAAAAAAAAAAATAAAAAAAAATGACAGCCTAAATTATTAAACATATTATTAAATGGCATTAAAACTTTATTTTAACTTTGCTAAATAGAAAGAAAAACAAAATAACAAATGGTAATAAAATCCAAAACTTCCACAAATATTAAAAAACAGATGAATAACAACTTCAAAATAAATATTAGCCTTATAAAAGTACTTGTTCAGGAATAAATGTACTCACTGTCTTAGGAATTTGGCTAATGTACGTGCATTAGGTGTACCCAAAATTCTGTGAATTTTTGCAATTTGATCCACTTCATTGGAACCAGGAAACAAAGGTTTCAACCTTGATGAAAGAGATAATGATGTCACTTTATTGCCAAACTATTTTAGAAAAATGAAAATCACTATTTTTTTCATTATAGTATTCCTTACATAATTCATAGCTTCTCCTCCGCTTCCTAACTTAAATACATAATACGTAATATGTAAACATTTTCAGCAAAAGGCTTTAGAATTATAACAAGATAAAATACACCTTTAAAAATTTTTATAACTATAGTTGAAAAAGCCAGAGTAATAATGTATATTATTAGCATGTTTATTTTATTGCGCTTTTAATAAGTGTTTGGAGAATGAAAGGTTTTAGGGAAATTTTGAATTGCATATGTGCTCTATTTGCAAGCAAGCAGATAATTACTTTTTTGTCCATATACTAAAGGATGGAACCGTACAAAAAAAAGGTTTGATAGAAGTGAGAGGCCTTAGGATTAAGAAGATAGAATCGTTTATAAAATTTTTTTAAATTGGTATGATAAGCTTTCATTTTTAGTTAAGATAAAATGGATTAATTAGTAAAAAAGGAAGAGTAGTAAGCTTTGGGATGCATATTGAAAAGTAAAGGGGAATTAGTGGGTAATTTTAGAGTTATGTCACATATCTCTTTTTTTTAACTTTGTTTGATTTGTTAATGAATGCATTTTAAAAACTTGAGTGACTTTCAATTGGACTACAATTGAAACCAAGCCAAGTAAATTAGTTTGACATGAATACACTATTAATAAATAGTAGATAAAATTATCTAATTTACTCAGAATGGTGCTTTTCACAAATTATTATAATTTTACTTTGAAATCTACAAGTGACAGCATGTTTTGCCTCTAAAGAAATTTTAATTAGAAATGATCTATGAAATGATGCTAACAAAAAACAATATGCATCAAGAGGTAATTTAAAATTATTTTATTAAGAATTGGATTTCTTCTCATGATGGAATGTTAATAACTATACTTTAAAAACATTGCAATTTTTATGCACCTTAATGCATAAAAATGCTTTAAGAGGTATCTTTATGTAGTTGTTTAGCTAATGTATACTTCTTCCTTAATGGAATATTTTCAAACAAATATAGAACCAGTAATACTTACTGATGAACTTACATAATACATTTTTGTATAATTTTTGTCAATAAATAATATTTTTGTATTATAATTAATATTACTAACAAAGATACAAATTCTTGTTGAATTAAACGTAAAACTTCTAAAATGTTGTCAATATATTAAACTCTCTTGATGTTTCACATTAAAACTTTTTTTATCAAAAGTTCACGTACCATTCTTACATCAATCACAAATTTAAAAAAATATTCAAACAATACAACATTGCTTTGGCACTCATAAATAGATACAGTGTAGGTAAATTACTGAATCTAAACAAAATTGAACCCAGATCAAAAGAAGATAGTTCAGGCATATATACGATCAACTGTAAGGAGTATGATAAAGTATTTATAGGCAAGACCAAAAGAAGATTGGGTATTAGATTGAAAGAGCACTGGAGAAACATCAGATACAAATAAATAGAAAAATCGGCAGTAGCAGCATATTTCTGGAATGAAAATCATGAAATAGAAAAAGATATAATAATGCTAAGAGCAGTTCAGCATCCAAAGGAGCTTAGTATATGGGAAAAGATTTATATAAAAAAATATGAACATAGACTTATGAATTTTGATATACCAGAAGCCAACAACATATTGTACAAATTCATCAACAGACAACCAGAGTGCACACAGCCAAGTATACATCCTACTTGAAGAGATCCGTTAGTCGTCAATTGGTTGACAATGTGAGCAAGTAACTCAAGAAACTAGTCCCAACTGATTTTTTAATAAAAAAAGTTTTATTAACATGAAATGTCAAGAGAGTTTAATATATTGACATGATTTTAGAAGTTTTACATTTAATTCAAGAAGATTATGATAGTTTCACTGTGTGGACTTCTACATTCATTTTTAATTGAAAGATACAAATTGTTTCGTATTCACAAAGCTATTAAATGAATAAGCTATTGTGTATAAAACTTTGTTAAAAAAAATATGAATATATTATTAGACTTATATTTCCATGTAATTATGATAAACATACTTTGTTGAAAATCTTTCAAAATATTATTAATGCTTAAATATAAATTGGAACTTGCACAGTAAAGTCAATCATATTAATGCTGTTAATGTTTTCATATTAATTATAATTTACTGTATAACATGTTTCATTGCTTTAATATTTATAATGGAAAAATATTGCAATTGTTAATATGGAATCAAATTTAATAATCAAATGCTCAAAACTTGTGTGCTATATTGCATTACTTACTACTGTAGTGTTTTATTGTCTCTTTTATTGCTTGTAATTTAGGTGTATCTTTCTCTTTTATGACATTTTCTTGAACTATTTCATGGACACTACAGCAAAAATCTTACATTTACTAATAAAAGTGCTATATTTCTATATTTCAATATAGTCAGAAGTACTTGACAAAACTCATGTAATTTTACCAGTTGAAAAAAAAAAGAAATGTTTCTGTTCTTAATTGATTTATGTATATTTATTTTTTATTAATTTGCTATAATCTGTTATATTTCTTGATAAGTCTGAAGATATCATGTACATGATTAGACAGACGAAACAAATTGTTACCCTGTAATCTGTAATGGATTCAAAAGGGAATAAATAAATTAAAAAAATGCTTCCATTGTGTTTTTATTATGCTCACAGTTCAGTGTGACAAATGACTGAAGACTGCTAATGAGCTGTTGTCTCTTCTACCTTGCTCTTTGTTTCCATTTCTAATTCAGACACTTCCCTCTGTGCAAAGGCAAGGATTTTTTATTTCAAAACATATACCCACTAATAAAGTGAAAACTATATACTTCAGGTCCCAACAAAATATGCATTATTAAATGAGTTCTGATTTCAAAATGAGTTTAGTTACTTGAGAAATATGAGTATTCAAATTAAAATAAATTAGATCGATAAAACAAATGTTAATAAGAAAATAAAAGTTGTTTTAAAACCTATCTTACAAAAAATGTTACTGTGGAAGAACTGCCTCTCTTCCTCCAGGTCATCACAGAATTCAGCCTCTGCATAGCAGGAGAATCTTCAGAGAAGATTTCCAAATTTTCTAGCTCATTACACTTCCCAATAAAGGAGTGAATTAATGATGGTGTTAATGAGCATTAAATATGCTGCACTAACTGATGTTTCTCTCTTCAGAATGAAGGAAAACTATAGAAAAAATCTTATCCAGCTAGTTTATATCAAATGGAAATCTAACCTTGGGCTCAAGAGCTGACAAGCCTAAACCATAGCAACTAATTTCAACAACACTGCTTATGGCTGAGAGGTTGCATTGTCCAAAATAAAAATTGTTTTTAGTTTTGTGATTTCATTTGAAGCATTGAAAACCTTTCTTAAATATGCTGAATGCATTCATATTTTTCTTATTTGCTGCCATTCAACCTCTGATAAGTTTACGTTCACATTTTTGAAAGACCATGGCCAAGTACTAATTATGTTTTATCATCATTCACATAACAAAATTCCATAATGATTATTGCATTGTCTTCTTGCTTACCAGCATTAACTGGTGATGGATGGATGGGTGGATGGAGGATGGATGGTTGGATGGATGGATGGGTGGATGGAGGATGGATGGTTGGATGGATGGATGGATGGATGGCATTTATTGTCAATAGACCTGTTACAGTTTCTGACATTCTGTCTAAGAAAAGAACAAAAATAGTATATATATTTTTCAATATTAATTCAATTTGGAATCAAACATAGTGAATCACGCATTAATAATCTCATCTGAGTTGAAATATTTAGGACACTCTTTATGGTTTCACTCAAAATGAGGTTTACTCAGATGATTGACCAAAAAATTAAAAGACTTCAGAAATAAAAAAAGAATTAAACAAATCACAACAAATCACTTTGAGTGATTTATTAGTAGAAAAAAACATTTGAAAATTTCACTTACCAACCATCAGTCAATAAGAAATTTAAAAAAATGTTCAAGCAGTACACTATCATCTTAGCACCTCAAAACCGATAATGTATAAAAATGTTATTGAAATTAAAAAAACAGATTCCAGGCTGAAAGAGAAAAAATCTGGTATTTACCAGATTAATTGTAAGGATGTAGGAAAGACAAAGAGAAATGTAGGCATTAGGTTGAAGGAACATTGGAGAAACATCCATTACAAACAAATAGATAAATCAGCTGTGGCAGCACAATTTTGGAATGAAAACAATAAAATAGAGAAAGGCATCACATTATTAAAAACTGTTCAACAACCAAAATAACTAAACATATGAGAAAGGATTTATATAAAAACATGAGCAAAACCTTATCAATTTCAACATCTTGGAAGCAAGCAGCAATTTATTCAAGCTTATCATTAGATCACCAGTCAACCCAGATACCTACCTACCCAACTTCTATGAATGATCCAACAGCTGAGGATGTTTCAAGAAATATGTCCTGAGTAAAAAATCTCATGTAAGTGAAACCACAAAGAGTGTTCTAAATATTTCGACTTAGAAAAGATTAGTATGCATATTATTTACATATTTATACTAACATTTAATATATTACAATTCATCCATACTATACAAACTTATTTTTTGAAATGTATGCCATTGTGCTGTTTTATTTAGACAAGTAATTTTTTGAAATGTTAATTGGAACTTGCACAGTGAAGCGAATCTTATAACTGATATTATTGTATGATTTAGTTGAACTACATACTCTTAATGCTTCACTTACTTGTCATAATATATAGAACCAGTTTTGAGAACATTTTGTTCTCACTGTCAGCTTGGCAAAAATTCAACTGTTGGATAATTTGTTGAGCTTTGGGAATGTGTATTCAGAGCTGGTGGCAATGTGATAAACTTGTATTCATCCCGGGCAGTGTTGAAGTTCATTAGACTCTCTTTGTATTTGTAGATGTAGATTTTCTCCCAAGTTGCTAGTTTTATAGGTCCTTGTACTGATTTTAATAATTTTGCTTTATTCACTATGTTATGATTTTCTGTCCATAAATGATATGCTACTGCTGATTTCTCTATTTGCTTGTACTTTATGTTCCTAAAATGTTCCTTTAACCATGTGCCTGTAGAATTATTCTCATTCTGCGCAATTTATTTTGTAAATGCCTGCTTTTTGTAGAATACTGTCATTAACATTGTCTATTAGTAGGTTTTTAACATGAAATGTGTTAAGAGTATGTAGTTCAACTAAGTCATATAATGATATCAATTAAGTAGTTAAATATGGTGGACATTTATAACAGTGATGTTTAATATAAGTTTTGAATAACTGAGTTGAATTTGTAACACTTACATCACTAATAGTTTTAAAAGAGGAAAACTAAGTTTCTGGAGCTAATCGCTTGCATCTTCAGTTCCAGTTCAACTGCTGGCCTTGTTCTTTGTGGTGGTTTGGTTTGTCTCCGGTGGCAGTTGGATGAACTTCTGTATTAAGACGTCACTTGGTGGGATTTCAAAGTTAAAAACGCTGCATTTGTTGTTCCAGATATAAATGTTTTCCCAGACGGCGAGTTCTTTTTTCCCTGTAATGTTTTTAAGTAGTTTGGGATTCCTGTTTATATTATGTTTTTCATTCCAAAAATGTCAAGCTACTGCTGATTTTTCTTCCTATCTTTATTTTATGTTCCTGATGTGTTCTTTTTGCTCATGTTTTTATGTTTCTTTAAAGTAGTTTGGGATCCCTGAAACATAAAAACACAAGTAAAAGAACACATCAGGAACATAAAACAAAGACAGAAAGAAAAATCAGCAGTAGCTTGGTATTTCTGGAATGAAAAACATAATATAAACAGGAATCCCAAACTACTTAAAAACATTACAGGGAAAACAGAACTCGCCTTCTGGGAAAACATTTATATCTGGAAGAACAAATGTAGCGTTTTCAACTTTGAAATCCCACCAAGTGACGTCTTAATACAGAAGTTCATCCAACCGCCACCAGAGACAAACCAAACCACCACGAAGAACAAGGCCGGCAGTCGAACTGGAACTGAAGTTGGAAGCGATTAGCTCCAGAAACTTAGTTTTCCTCTTTTAAAACTATTAGTAATGTAAGTGTTACAAATTCGACTCAATTATTCAAAATCAATTAAGTAATTTGTTGTACAGAAGTAAACCCATCATATTTGGTATTCTTTTCTAGAGCAGCTTTATAAATCATTGTCTAAAATAGTCATTATTGTGTCTTGCGTTGTGATGATGAATATTTGATTCTCAGGTTTTGTAATTGAATTGCAAAGGTTATCATCTTACATACATACCTACAAAGAATAATTATAAATATTTTATTTGTCTTTAAAAGTTTCCCTTCATGACTTCTATTGTGCAGGGCCTGATCATTGAAAACAAATGATTAACCGTTGAAAAATTAGAAATTATTATTAGTCACATTTAATTATATTAAATCAACCATGAATGCCTGCAATTATTAAAATTCTATGTACATTAACTACCGTGTTATTTGAAAATCAATGAAGACAAAACAGATACAATTTTGCTTTCTTTAAACTCTGCTTGAGAATGAAACCTGTAAAAGAGTTAAACTCTTAGGCTTGTGCATAGATAGTAAATTCAGTTGGGATGGACATGTAGAAAATCCTAATTAGGAAACTGTCAAGAGTTATATGTGTTTTATGAAAACTAAACATTTGCATAAGTATTTTTAATAACAGTTTATGATATTAGACTATGGAATAATTGTCCTCCAGCTAAACAAGCCTTTTTATGGTAAAAGAAAAGCCAAATCATCCAAAGGTTGTTAAAATGGGAATCTTATAGATAAAGCTTTAAAGCAGCAGTTCCCAAACTGTGGGTCAGGATTCCTAGGATGGTCACTGAATTCTATCTGGGAGGTCGCAGTGAATATAGGGAAAGTACTTTTATTTAAGAAATTATCCAATTTTTACATCCATTCTTATTAATATTGTTAAACTAACTGTTGCATTATAAATATTTTGACTAGTTCAATAGTAGCAGCAATTGCTATTTTGATTGAATAGGAGTCACATTGTGGAAGCATATGCATAAACATGCAAATTAATTATTATTACGCAGCAAAGTGAGTGGGAGAGTCACCAGTACTTTCATTCAGGAAAAGGGGGTTGTGCATGCAAGAATTTTGGGAACCTATGCTTGAAGAATTGAGAATAATGACCTTAGTATGCATGAGTGTGTTTACAGTACATGTTAAAGAGAACCTAAATCATTTTGTAAATAAGACTGAATTACATAATTATAATACTTTAGGCAGTTTGCCATTTTCAGTTACTCATAGATAAATTTCTAATTATAAATACATAAATTAAAATGTACATTAAACACCCTGCCAATATTGTATCTAAAATAGATATAAAATAATGTGGCAAATTGAGTTAAATGTAAAACTTATCCCAGTTGAGGAGTTTCTTACGAGTAATTTTGCTTAATTATATTTTTAATAGATGCTTATAATACTAAATATTCATAATGTTAACTGTGTGTAGTTTTCATCCACAGCTATGTGATTATAATTATAATTTTATTTAAAAGCTTATCAAACTATTGTAAATTAGGGCCTGGGAAACAATGAAAATAAAATTATGAATTTTAAGAGAGGAAACAAACTGGAAGAGATGAAAAATGGAGGTTGGAAGGAAGGAAAGGATAATGAAGTGGTAAGAACTATTTTGATGGGAAATTTAGCAGTAATGGAGGGAAGGGGGAGGTCAAGGGACCATTAAAGAGATGTACTAGCCAAAGGAAAATTGACTGAAAGCAATAATATTTTAGGGAAAATGCCAGAAATGAGAGTAGCTAAATTAGAGGCAGTATATAATGCAATATTCAAGGCAAAAAGTTTTATGGGACAGAAATATGGAATGTTAATGAAGGATGGTTTAATAGGGATGGCCAAGTCATGGATAAAACCTGCTTTGCTCAGTTCTGTTTGACTTGGGCACCATGACTCACAGACCTTGGACTCACTTGCAACTAAATTTAAGACTGGTTTCAAATCTCAGACTTGAAAATAAAACAAAAAGTTTCATATGTATATTTCAAATAACTTGCATGCCTGACCTTGAACAAGTTAATATATTCTGCAAAATATGGGGTTCTATAAGTCAATTTATGAAATGTATATGGTGGACAAATTATTTATGAGGAAATCACTCAAATTTCACTAGTTTTGTTCCATTTACTTATAAATGAGTGATTTCCTCATAAATAATTTATTATATGATATTTTATTTCACTGTGAAAATCCCATATTGAACAATTTTTTTGCTAAGAAAAGGAATACATAAATAGAGTGGAAACTATGTTAAAAGGAAAGGATTACAAACCAATTGAAAAGAGTCCACGGAATAAAAGCAATAGATCTTAAACAAAACGTTAAATGATGTCAAAGCACTATCCACTGCTGATAAACAGAATATCACACAAAGTAATCCAGTAGTAGCCAGGCTTAATGCACTACCTAAATTACATAAAAATGATAACAGCATGAGGCCAATAATCAAAATATCAATTTACCCACATACCAGGAGGCAAAAAAGTTGATCAAAGTTTTCAATTCTTTTAAGGGATTCCAAAGTTTGAGCATCAAAAATTCAACTGATCTAGTCAAAAAAGTTAAAAATAGCAGAATTATAGCTGGAGATATAATGGTATCATTTGATGTAAGAGCCTTATTCTCAATCATACCAACAGAGAAACTTATGCTTATGTTAAGGAAATGGTTAACTTCAACAAATTTAAAAACAGAAGAAATAGAAAATTTATTGAACCTTTATTAATGGATATCATTGTATGATTAGTTGAACTACACACTCTTAAAGCTTCACTTACTTTTTATAAAAGTAAGTGAAGCTTTAAGAGTGTGTAGTTCAACTAATCATACAATGATATCCATTAATATGATTGGCTTCACTGTGTTTAAGTTCCAATTTTACATTTAAGTTATTGAACCTTACTAATATTTGCATTCAAAAAATTTCTTTAACTTCAACAAAAGATACTACCAACAAGCTTCAGGCCCAACTATGGGAAACCCTTTGTCACCTTTTCTAGCAGATTTATTCATGAGTTCATTTGAAATACATATCATAAAAGCCTTCCCTTTAATTTTCAAGTCATGGTATAGGTATGTGGATGATGTTTTTGCAATAATACTGAAGAAATACTTAATAGATGCCTTGAAACTTCTTTATTTGCAACATAAATCTATACAGTTTACCATAGAAGAAGAGAGAAATGGGTGACTACCATTTCTAGATTTAAAAATTATAAGAAATGGAGATTATTTAAATTTTGAAATTTACAGAAAAGAAACATATACAGAAAATTACTTAAAAAATGAGAGTTATAACTCCATTCCACATAAATACACAGTGTTTCATAGTTTGGCACACAGATTGATGAATATTCCACTAACAGAAGCAGAGAACAAAATAGAATACCAACAGATAATAAAGACAGCTGTAACCAATGGTTTCAACAAAGACACTGTGATAAAAGTTATCAATAAATCTAAAAGACAAAAAGTGATAAGGGAAGATTCCACACTGAAAAACACAAAAGAAGGATACAAATTCAAAAGTTTCACTTACCATCCAATTTACCACAATAAGTTTAAGAAAATTTTCAAAGAACAGATATAATATCAAGAATTGATTAGGTTGCACAGTAAAAGACTCCATACCAACAGAACAGAAATGAGGAATTTATGAAATAAAATGTGTAGATTGTGAGCAGAGCTACATAGGCAAAACAAAGAGAAATTTGGAAATTTGGAGGAAAGAACACTTTAGGAATATTCAATTTAAGCAGGTGGATAAACCAGCAATAGCAGCTCACTTTTGGACCAAAATTAATGAAATTAAACTGCTGAAAATCTTCACAACCCAATGTAGTTATCCACTTGGGAAAAATTTTTCATATTAAAAAATAAAGAAAACCTAATGAACTTCGAGTTTCCTTCTATGGGTGAACTCAGCAATTTCCTACTTCAGCCAACAGATGCCACCACAGGAACATCTGCATGTCTAGCCATCGTTTCCAGTAACGGCGGTTCAGTGAGCAACTGAAGATGGGGAAGATTCTTCTGAAATGCATTTTATTTTTATGTAAGTGGAGTTTAGTGTAAAAAATAGATACCCAAGTATAGGATATATTATCACTCCATTGTCAACAGCTTCGCAAGTACATCTTCTTTACTTATGCACAGACTTATCAAACAGATCCCATACCATTAGCCCTTAAGGGATAAAATTGGACCTATAAACATGGCAAAATACAAAACTTTGACCTTTTTTACACACAACAGCATTATAAGTTCTTTCTAGACTATTTCAATCAATCAATTTTAAAACTATTATATAGAACTTAAAATACTAAAATCTGCAACACTGTTTCCAAAAATTGAAGAAAAAAATAAACTCTTGACAAAATTAAGTGACAAATTGAGCAATATTTTTGATAACCTACAAGCTAGGAGTAAAGAAAGTAAAGTGTAATAATCTCTTCTGAGTGAAAATATTTATGATTTCACTTATTGAAGATTTACTCAGGACATGTTTATGGACATTTGTCCACATCCTCAGCTGTTAAGCAACTGTTGGATCATTCATAGAAGTTAGATTGGTAGATATCTGGGTTGACTCTGGTGGTCTTATGATAAGCTTGAATAAATTGCTGTTTGCTTCCAGGATGTTGAAACTCATAAGGTTTTGCTCATGTTTTTTACATAAATCCTTTCCCATATGTTTAGTTATTTTGGTTGTTGAACAGCTTTTAATAACCTGATGCCTTTTTCTATTTATTTGTAATAGATGTTTCTCCAATGTTCCTTCAACCAAATGCCCATATTTCTCTAAGCTTTTCCAAAATAGATTTTTTTCACAATCCTGACAATTAATTCTGGTAATTACTATATTTTTTTCTCTTTGGGCCTGAAATCCATTTTGTTTGATTTCAATAAATTTTTTACACTGTATCAGTTTTGAGGTGCCTGAAAAATTATTTTGAAATTTCTTATTGACTGATGGATGGTAAGTGAATTTTTTAAACTTATTTTTCCTTTGTTAAATCACTTAAAGTTGTGATTTGTTTAATTTTTTTCTGTATCTGGAATTAAAAAAATTTTTTGTTAATCATCTGTTCGCTGAATCCATTTGATTTAGCGACTTCTATTATGTATAGATATTTGCTTTGTATTCTTCTTTGTTCAGTGGTATATTTATCAATCTGTATGTCATACTGTTTAATGCTGCTTCTTTATCTGATCTGGATTGAAATCATGGACTTTGATATAATTTTCTGCATGTGGGTCCTTTTTGTAGATTCTGTAGATAAGGACTAAAAGAATTAATATAGCAGAGGGATTCTAAGAGAGATAACAAAGAGATTATGTTCACTTGATCCTAGGTTAATTAATGTACAGCTTTTTTATAAGCTTATGTAATGTGAATATATTAAAATTAAATGAATTTACAGAATAAATTGAAATGGCTAACAAGTGAAGCAAGTATTTAAATATGTAGAGTTCTGCTAACAATATTGAAAATATTTCACTTATTTATTGTGCTATTCAAGATGCCAGTTTGATGCGTGGTAAAGATAATTTTCTGCTAACTAAAGAGCTGTCAAATATTTTGCCAATAATAACTAGTCCATTTCTTTTATAGTAACATTAGTATACGTGTGCTTTTTAGGGTTAAAAAATGGGAATTTGGCTGGAAGTATGTAGAGCCAGAATTGGCCTATTTAGTATTTACGGATTCACCTTGGGTTGGTGGAGGTGTACGAGCAGGGGGCCATGATCTTGGTATGTGTTAGTGATAATGGTGGTATTTAAAATTTGAGGAGCAGAACTGAACCCTGGGCCGAAAATAGAAATGTTACAGTGCATTTCTGAAGATATGGAAAATTTAAAAGTAATGGAAAGGAGAATCGACGAAAAAATAGCAGGAAAATTTAAGGAAATGGCGTTAATTATGGGGAAAATCGAAGGTGAAGTAAATAGGGCATTAGAATACAATAGGAGAATATATACTTGGAAAAGGGGGAAGAAAACAGAAGAAAAATAAATATGATAATATTTGGAGTCAAAGAAATGAGCAACAAACGAGTATGAACTAATTGAAGAGATCATCCGAGATAAATTAGGGCTACAGCATGGTGGTTGGAAAATAATTTGTTTTTAGAGTGTGCAGAAAAGTCTCAATCCAAGGCTGATTATTGTCAAGCTCGTTACTATGAAAATAAAATCGGCAATCTTAGCAAATGCCAAAAAGTTAAAACGGACAAGAATTGAGCACGATTATGGGAAGAGAGAAAGAGAAATAATATCCTGTTAAGAGAAATGAAAAACGCAAGGGCTAGGGGAGAGGAAGTTTATGTTTCAGGTTTGGAATTGTGGATTAATGACAGGAAACAGGATTTTTCAGCTAAATTCAAGAGGCAAGATCGGGGGGGGGGGGGATCAGGAGAAGCTAATAAGGAAGCGAATGGAATAACTAACTTGTTACATACAGGACAACTTTTCTGGAGCTTCAGTACCAAATCCGAGCGACAGCGGAGAGCTGAACTCCTCAGTCCCGATAGGAAGCAAAATAGCGGAATAGTGGGGACGCACATTGAGATCTAGACCGAGACCAATAACATTTAACAGACCCTAAGGTTGGTATGGAAGGTAAACAAGATGGCGGGATATGTGATGGGTGTGTTAATTTCTCAAGTTATTAATTTGCTGTGTTCTGGTTTGTTACAATGGTTTATAGGTGGATGACTTAATGAAATTAAACTAGGTCATTGTTTGAATGGAAAGTAATTGAAAACATGGGTGCATGGCATCACACCATTTTTACATTTCCTAAATAACAGTAATTAAAGGAAGAGTGGATAAAGAGCAAATTTTGAAATTAATTGTGAAACTGTAGGGTGTATAAACCCATTGTACCAAGCTTTGTGGTTAGGGAGGACATTTTTCCCAGCAAATTTCTCTAATCTACCAATGTATGTGACGATATGGGTAAGCAAAGAGAATTTTTTTTTAAAAAAAATCGCAGAATCGTTTGGATCGACACGAAGAGAGTTTTAATGAATGGCGTGAACAGGATACGAGAGTAGGCCAATAAGTTTCCTACCTAACCATTTTCTAGGTAAAATAAAGATAAAAACTATGCTTCACTTTTCATTATAGTTACCCTTTATTGCAATACACTTTTCACATATTTGAATTAACATTCATTCTCCCTCCAAAAATTGTCAGAAGTCTTGTCTGCAAAATGAGCATAAACAGCGTTAATCCAATCACTTCTTCGTTACACTTCCTAAATTTCCTTCCTCGAAGGTCCTTTCGAGTTTTGAAAAGAGGAATTCGTCACTGGGAGCTAAATCTGGGCTGTAGGGTGGATAGTCGATCTCCTTGAAGTCACATTTCTTCACAGCTTCCTTTTCTCTTTGATGGAAGTACGTAGTCTGTACTGTAGGCCAGCATAGTACTCCCCATTTACTGTGGTGTTCCTCTCCTTGAAATTAATGAAGAGTATTCCTTCACAGTTCCAAAAGGTTGTGGCCATGATCTTCTTGATTGACTGAGTGACCTTGGCCTTTAGAGGCGATGCTTCGCCAGGTTTACGCCACTCCATAGATTCTCTTTTGGGCAAGGGATCATAGTAGAGGACCATAGTTTCATCTTCTGTAACAATGGTTTACAGAATTCCTCTCTCGTTGCCAAGGAAGAGCTCCAATAATGCTTAACAACAGATTACTCGTTGCTGCTTTTGGACCGAGGAAAGAAGTCTAGGTATCCATCTTGCATTAATCTTATTCATGTTTAATTGCTCAAGAATAATTCGAAGGACTGTTGATTTAGAAAGGCCAACCTTGCTGCTATTTCTGTAGCTTTGAGCCTCCGGTCTTCCATAATTTCCCCTTCCACAAGAGCGATGTTTTCAGGAGTGAGCACTTCCAAGGACCGACCTGCACGCTCTTCATCTTCAATGCTTTCTCGACCCATTCGAAAAAGCTTGGCCCATTCTTTTACAGTAGAATATGAGGAGGATGCTTCCCCTTATAGACCATCCGATTGCTGTTTAATTTCTTTTGGAGTAAATCCTTCTTTTGCGAAGAACTTAAGAACAGCTCGAAACTCCATTTTAAACATGTTACAATCTTCTACACATAGTCTTCTTTATGCAACTAAATCTGAACAACTGAACAGAGCGGAGCGGAAATTACAGTTGCAATTATTTACTTCATCTCTTCAGAGTAGCTGAGTTACAATTGTGAGCAGGTATGACATCTCTTTAAGAGATAAGGTATGCTAACAGATATGGGTTTTTTTGAAGGCGGTAATCGTTATCGGCGAGGCCGGAAACTTATGGATCTACCCTCGATATGCTTAGTTTAGTTTTGGAGCAGTCAGTGAGCTTGCGAGGCAGTCATAGAAACATACGTACATAGGATTTGTTATTTACAAATACCATAGTAGCACACATTCTACATTTACAAAAAATATCATGTACATCTACATAAATAGTTACAATAAAATTAAAAATTAACACCTAGAACAACTCAGCCAAAGCAACAAGAACCAGAAGTAGAAACAATCACACAAATTTTACTATATGCATTGATATAAAATTACTGCAGTATTTTTAATTCAATATATATTCCTTTACAGAATAATAGGCCTCTTTACATAGGTATTTTCTAAAAGTACATTTAAAGGATTTATCATAGTTTAGTAAGACTTTTAGGATAGAGGGAAGAGCCTTTTGTACTGAACATGACTTTGCAAGTGAGGTTAAGGTAAGTCAGGTACTCCCGTTTACAACATTACCAAGAAAGACTATATTCATTTCAGGACGATAAATATGATATTATTGCCACTGTGTCCATTAGTTTTATGGTATTCAGTTATTTGGAGTTTGCATTTTATAAATCGTGCTTACCTGAGAAGTTTATAATTCATATTCTTTTATATTTCGTTTACATATAAGAAATCATGTTTGTAAAAAATGTCAAATTCTTAAAAGTCGTGGAAATATTTACTAATGATGAATAATGTCATCTTGTCAACATAATACTGCGTAAAGGTATCGTATTTGCTATTGGCAGCAATAAGGCCACTTCGGCCGCCATTTTTTTCCGTATTCGGGTTTGTAAATATCATTGGTCTCGGCTAGACTTACCCTTACAGCAGGACAATTTCTGGAGCTCCAGTGCCGAGTGATAGCGAAGAGAGCCGAACTCCTCAGTCCCAAACAGGTGAAAAAGGAAATGTTGATGGACATTTTTCTCTGCTTGGCCGCCTTATAACAGTGTAAATGTTGCATGCATTATTTTTTTGTTAACGTAACGTAACCTATTCATTGTCCTCCGTAACTGTCCTCTGCGGGTCCTTTCAGCAGATCCCAGAAAGGACCCGGCAGCAGAAAATTATATCAAAGCTCAAGGTTTCAATCCTAGATCACATAAAGAAGGATCATTAACAGCATGACATACAGACTAGTAAATATACCACTGAACAAAGAAGAATACAAAAACGAATAATATACATAATAGAAACAGCGGAATCAAATGAATTCAGCAAACAGGTGATTAACAAAAAAATTAAAAAATTCCAGAAACAAAAAATAATTAAACTAATCAGAACTTTGGGAGATTTAGCAAAGGAAAAAAAAAAGTTTAAGAAGTTCACTTACCATCCGTCAGTCAATAAGAAAGAAGAAAAAGGAGGAGAAGTAGAAGAAGAAGAAGAAAGAAGAAAGAAGAAGAAGAAGAAGAAGAAGAAGAAGAAGAAGAAGAAGAAAGCACCTCAAAACCGATACAGTGTAAAATATAAATTGAAATTAAACAAAATGGATTCCATGCCCAAAGAGAAAAAAATTCTGATATATATACTAGATTCATTGTTTGGATTGTGAAAAAATCTACATAGGAAAAACGAAGACAAACATAGGCATTAGGCTAAAGGAATTTTGGGGAAAAAAACAAACAAATAGAAAAATCAGCCGTGGCAGTACATTTTTTGAATGAAAACCATGAAATAGAAAAAGGCATCAAGTTATTAAAAACGGTTCAACAACCAAAATAATTAAGCATATAGGATTTTCACAAAAAAACACGAGCAAAACTTAATGAATTTCAACATCCCAGAAGCAGACAATTTTTTATTTAAGTTTATCATAAGACTACCGGAGTCAACTCAAGATATTTGTCGGTCCTGGTGGTGTAGTGGTTACCATACTTGCCTCCTACACCCAAGAACGCGGGTTCGAACCCGGCCAGGACCGATGGATTTTTTCGGGCGTAAAAATCCTAAGTATGGATGGCTTCCTTCGGAAGGGAAGTAAAGCCGTGGGTCCCGTGTCTTACATTTACGGCACGAAAAAGAACCTCAAGCCTGAAAGAGAGGCCTCTGAGCAAAATTGTCGGCCGTTTCACCCCCTGAGTTGAATGGGACGCTGATGACCTGTGATGTTAAAGAGCGTCCATAAATAAATCAAAAAAAAAAACTCAAGATAGCTACCAACCCAACTTCTACGAATGATTCAACATTCGTTAAGCGGCTGGTATGTGAACAAGTGTCCATGAAACTTGTCTTGAGGAAATCTCCAATAAGTGAAACCATATAGACCGTTCTAAATATTTCGACTCAAAAGAAATTATTAGTGCATGTTTTACTGTGTTAGATTCCAAATTGAGTTAATATGGAAAAAGTAAAGTGTATTAGGTTGAAACCAGATTTATTGGTGGGGTGTGCCAATTTGAAGTAGATATATGGGATATGGAAATCGGGCAGTGTGAATTAATTTAATTTAATCGTAGATTTTTCCATATTAACCACCAACTCTGCCTCCATGAGACTCTCTCTCTGTCTCTCTGGCTTTCCGCTGATTTCTGGCAACTGTAAACTAGCCAGGGCTGAGTGAAGATTTGATATGTGATGCGCTGATAAATAACACCTCGTGATTTAGTTGCTGCGGTTGTTTATAATCCAGAACATAATGATCAGATGAACTCACGTCTCATGCCGGATCAACTGCAAGGTAAACATGGCAACATGTAAATTCGGTTATGTTCACCTAAATGGTGCCTAATATGAGGAAAGTGCAACTTTATAATGATATTTAATGTAGCCCCACAGTGCTATGTAGCTCGTGCATTGATGGCCGAGCCTCGTTGACACCGGATCCTGCACCTCGGACTTAGGTCGCTCTTCCTCTAAATGCCCGGGGGACGCGGCAGCACCATCTTGGCCCGGAGACTTCTGAGACTGGCCCCTTTTGAGGCAAAATATGTTTCTTATATGCTCTTGAAAAAATGCTTACTCAATAAAAGTGAAGGGGGGTTTTCGCGCCAGTTCTGTTTTCACCATGCTCATATTGACGCTTACATCACTTATGGTTCTTCTTATTCGCTGCCAAATTTTGATAAAGCCACAAACTTCGCTATTCGTGAATAAGATGACTTCAAATAAATTTTGCTCGTTATGTCAATGACCTGCAAGTGCACGCCTGTGTCGCGTGTCCTAGCGAAAGATAGCTGGTTTCTATGCCAGAGAGGCGAACATATTTTGCCTGCTGCATACCAGAAGGGATTAACTTGCATTGTCTTACTTTTTCCAAGGCTCACTGTGTTAGGAGAAAGATGTGAGTTTTTCCTTACTTTGCTATAATATTACATGTTATCTCTTAAATATAACTAAAATTACACATTATAGACATAATGCTCAGTCTTAACTCATTATTCAATCTTAATTCTATACCGCCACGGGTGGCCGAGGTCGTTAAGGCACGGACTCGTGAGCGGGAGGTCTGCGGTTCGAATCCCGCCAGGACCGTCCTCCCTGACTGGGGTTTTTTCCAGGTTTTCCTCAGTCTTCATAACTGGCAAATGCCGGGGAGGTACCTAAATTTAGGCCTGGAACGCTTCCTTCCTTAAAAAAAAAATATCCTTTCCCAATTTATCATTTCATTTCATGTATCACCAGTGTCCACCGCCTGTGGTGCCTCAGTAGTAAAAACGGGCGTTAAACACTACTCCAATCTTAATTCTACATACATGAATTTTGTCATCAAAGTTTCCTATATACTGAAAGCACAATACTCCTGTAAGAAATCACAGAATCATTGATTTAAAATTACAAATATTAATTACCTGAATTACTCTGTAATTGGGTTGGGGAGCCAGGGACAGCCTGAAGGTACATAAATAAATGGAATGTTTATATATTGCTGTCAAGTTTCTGTGTTAGTACCATCGTATTTACAAAGGAAGTTCATGAAATTTTCAGTTTCTGTGTTAGTACCATCGTATTTACAAAGGAAGTTCATGAAATTTTCAGTACTTGAAGCATGATCAAGCTGAACTTTGCTCACCCAGTATAACTAAGTTGCTCTAAAGGAATGGTGACTTGAAGTCTAATTTATATTTTGTATTAGTTGTAGATATTTAGATAGATAACCATTAGATAGATAGATAAACATTATGATTAGTCTTTTATTTTTTAATTTTCATTTCAATCAACTAATAAAAAGAAATGATAAAAATACTAACATAAGAATCTCATAGAAAACACAGCCAACAGCCCAGATGTCCATTTTGGGCCCATAGTATCCTGTGGTTAACAAACACTCTGGTGAGCGGTACCAACGTGTGGCAATATATTCAGTATAAGGTGGTTTGAGACAGATTCCTTGTACAGAGCCTAGATCTGCAAGTTTCACACACTGTGTTGACAGCTTAAAATACATAAGTTATTATTAGTGAAACTGACATACACTGTGATTAATTATAATGCCTTATTAATAAATAACTGCATAACATGCTAGCTACAGGAAGGACTGCAATGGAGAAAATCAGAATTTGTCATAGTAGAGTACCAGAAATTAAAATAGACTGATTGGGGGACTGAGGGCTGTTTATTAAGTAAAGTAAATGGAGCATAAATGGCACAATGAGAAAAAAAATTATGCTGTCATTATTTTCTTTATTGTTATAAGTGTGGATATATGTAAATAGGATATATCCCATATCTCCTACATTATGGAGATACAAAAAAGTATACCCTGAGCAAGAACTTCCCCATGATGTTAAAAAACTTTTGTTGGAAACAATTTTTCATTTGATGCATCAGAAAAAAGTAATTTTGTGAGAGTAAGGTAAATGGAATACAGACACCATGTGTGTGTGTGTGTGGTTTCATTTGCATTTCTTATTTAGTTTTTATTTGCCAATTGATTATAATATGCAATTAAAGATGAAGAAAAAGAAGATATGAGCCTTTATAAAATTTTCTTTTTTGGAAGGATAAACAACCATTCAGATTAAAGGTTAGATGCTATTCTTGGTGAGTTTTTTTTTTTTTTTTTTTGGAAAAATTAAAAAAAGTCTTTTTAAACAATAGATATCAGGCATGGTGGGAATTTCAACTAAACTTGTTCACAACAACTTGAATGAACATCAGGGCATGAGGAAACTTTGTACTCATTGGGTGCCACATTTGCCCACAGTGAACCACACGTTATGTTTTGACTGAATGTTTGAAAAAGTGTTTCAAAGTAATCCAAGAGATTTTTTTCAACTGGTTTGTAACTGTTGATGAGACATGGATCCATTATAGTGGACAGACAAATCTGCACTGGTCCTTGAGGATGGAGAGATAACATATCTGCAGGAAAAAGTTATGGTTATGATGTTCTTTAATTCACGGATTATTATTTCAATTGACTACGTAGAACATGGAAAACTGTCACTGATGAATATTTTGCTAATATAATTCTGAATTTTACCAATGTAATTAAGAAAAAATGACCACATATTTTTAAGACTCAAATTTCAGCTTCACCAGGATAATATACCAGCATTCAAATTGTCAGCTGCAATGATGAAAATTCAGAAATTGAGGATCCAATTGTTGCAGCATCCAGCCAATTCACCAGGCTTAGTTCCCTTAAACTTTTATCTATTTCCAAAACTCAAAAAATGGTTTAGAGAAAAAATATTTTCTGGTAACAGTGAAATGGTAAGCACTGTGAATTACTATTTTGCAGATCTTGGCAAATTGTTCTATAAAGAAGATATAATGACTTTGGCAATTCGTTGTGCAAATGTGTCAAGAAAAATGGAAAATTACATTGAGAAAAAATTTAATTTAAACTAAATTACACATTTTTTTTCTTTTTCATTTACCTTACTTCATCAAATAGTGCAAGCTAGGATACTATATGGAGCATGGAGATTGAGAGAAGTCTTTTTTTTTTTTTTTTTTTTGAGTAGTGTTTAACGCCCGTTTTCACTACTGAGGCACCACAGGCGATGGACACTGATGATACATGAAATGAAATGATAAATTGGGAAAGGATATTTTTTTTTTTAAGGAAGGAAGCGTTCCAGGCATAAGTTTAGGTAATCTTATTTTGATTTAAAGAAAACACTAAAAATCATGTCGTCACATTAAAACTCTCTTTAAGTTTCACAAACACACTTATAAAAGTAATTTTGGTACATGTTTCGTGAGGTACATTCCTCACATTGTCAACCAAAACGACGACTGAGGAGCCAATTTCAGCAAAGTATGTATGTTACTATGCTTGCTCTGGTGGTCTGTTAATGAACTTAAACAATATGTTGTCTGCTTCCGGTATATCAAAATTCATAAGTTTGTATTCATATTTTTTTATGTAAATTTTTTCCCATATATTAAGTTCTTTCGGATGTTGAATTGTTTTTAGTAATGTTATGTCCTTCTCTATTTCATGATTCTCATTCCAAAAATGTGCAGCCACTGCTGATTTTTCTACTTGTTTGTGTCTAATATTTCTCCAGTGTTCCTTTAATCTTATCCCCAGATTTCTCTTTGTTTTTCCTATGTATATTTTCTCACAATCCTTGCAATTAATTCTATATATACCTGAATGTTCTTCTTTCTTCTTTTTTTGTTTAATTTTATTTAGATTTAATAGTTTACCAACACTATATCTGTTTATTGGTGCTAGAGTAATGTTGTACTTTTTGAAAATTTTTTGGAATTTATGGTTAACATAAGGGTGATATGTGAATTTTTGATAGGTATTTTCTTTAAGTGAAGAACTGAGTGTGGTGATTAGTTTAATTTCCTTTTTATTTTTAAATCTTTTTATTTTTTTATCTACCATTTGTTTGTTAAATCCATTTATTTCTGCTGTGTGTATTATATGTGCATATTCTTTCCTGTATTCTTCTTTACTGAGTGGTGTATTTACTAGCCTATATGTCATACTATTGAATGCTGCTTCCTTGTGGGGTCTGGGGTTGAAACCTTTTGCTTTTATGTAATTGTCGGTATGTGTGTCCTTTCTGTATATACCAAATTCTATATTTTTATTCCTTTTTATTATCCTTAGGTCCAGAAAAGGTAAAGTATTATTAACCTCGGTTTCCATAGTGAATTTTATGGTTTTTTCTTGCAAGTTCAACAGTTTCAATGAATCTTCTATGAATCTATCTTCTACAATGGCAAACACATCATCAACATATCTGTACCATGTTTTGAATATGTATGGGAAGGCTTTCATTATATGTGTTTCAAAATAGCTCATGAACAGATCAGCCAAAAAAGGAGATAGTGGACTACCCATCATTAAACCTGATTTTTGTTTATAAACAAAACTTTCCTTTGTTTGAAGGAAAGTTTTATAAACAAAAATCAGGTTTAATGATGGGTAGTCCACTATCTCCTTTTTTGGCTGATCTGTTCATGAGCTATTTTGAAACACATATAATGAAAGCCTTCCCATACATATTCAAAACATGGTACAGATATGTTGATGATGTGTTTGCCATTGTAGAAGATAGATTCATAGAAGATTCATTGAAACTGTTGAACTTGCAAGAAAAAACCATAAAATTCACTATGGAAACCGAGGTTAATAATACTTTACCTTTTCTGGACCTAAGGATAATAAAAAGGAATAAAAATATAGAATTTGGTATATACAGAAAGGACACACATACCGACAATTACATAAAAGCAAAAGGTTTCAACCCCAGACCCCACAAGGAAGCAGCATTCAATAGTATGACATATAAGCTAGTAAATACACCACTCAGTAAAGAAGAATACAGGAAAGAATATGCACATATAATACACACAGCAGAAATAAATGGATTTAACAAACAAATGGTAGATAAAAAAATAAAAAGATTTAAAAATAAAAAGGAAATTAAACTAATCACCACACTCAGTTCTTCACTTAAAGAAAATACCTATCAAAAATTCACATATCACCCTTATGTTAACCATAAATTCCAAAAAATTTTCAAAAAGTACAACATTACTCTAGCACCAATAAACAGATATAGTGTTGGTAAACTATTAAATCTAAATAAAATTAAACAAAAAAAGAAGAAAGAAGAACATTCAGGTATATATAGAATTAATTGCAAGGATTGTGAGAAAATATACATAGGAAAAACAAAGAGAAATCTGGGGATAAGATTAAAGGAACACTGGAGAAATATTAGACACAAACAAGTAGAAAAATCAGCAGTGGCTGCACATTTTTGGAATGAGAATCATGAAATAGAGAAGGACATAACATTACTAAAAACAATTCAACATCCGAAAGAACTTAATATATGGGAAAAAAATTTACATAAAAAAATATGAATACAAACTTATGAATTTTGATATACCGGAAGCAGACAACATATTGTTTAAGTTCATTAACAGACCACCAGAGCAAGCATAGTAACATACATACTTTGCTGAAATTGGCTCCTCAGTCGTCGTTTTGGTTGACAATGTGAGGAATGTACCTCACGAAACATGTACCAAAATTACTTTTATAAGTGTGTTTGTGAAACTTAAAGAGAGTTTTAATGTGACGACATGATTTTTAGTGTTTTCTTTAAATCAAAATAAGATTAACAAAAGTTTCACTGTGTGGATTCCCAAATTCCGTAAACATAAGTTTAGGTACCTCCCCGGCATTTGCCAGTTATGAAGACTGAGGAAAACCTGGAAAAAACCCCAGTCAGGGAGGACGGTCCTGGCGGGATTCGAACCGCAGACCTCCCGCTCGCGAGTCCGTGCCTTAACGACCTCGGCCACCCGTGGCGGAGTCTGAAAGAATGTAGTTTTGATACACCAATATTTCTGTAGACATGTAATAAATTTGGACTTCAACCAATGGAGTAGCATTAGCTGAGCTTTGCCATGATAAATACAAAAGCAGTTATGGTGGAGAGAGTAATGCAGCATTGGATTAGGTTAATAAATATGCATGAGGAGAGAATGGTTGAGGAACGGTTGAGTTTACTAATACAGTACTGGTAAAGCAATATTGGATATAGCAGATTAAGAAGATTTTAGAAGAAATAGAATATTTGAAAGCTATATAAAAGAAATGTGATTGGATTTTGGAAAAAAGTTCAACTGAGAATAGACCAACACAGTTGGTCAAGATCATTAAAACATGCACTCATGAGAAGGAGGTTTAGGGGTTGATACCCACCAAGACCATTATCCTCCCTGCCTGAAGATTTTTCCAGATTTCCTCATAAAAGGCAAATGCTAAGGAGGTTATCATAAACTTACGCTTGGTGTGCTTCCTTCCTTAAAAATTAAGAAAATCATTTTCTTATCTTGTCTTCTACCTTTGAAGAAGAAAATTAACTGTTCATTTAAGAACTTTTGAAAAATAAGACATTTTCAAAAAATTCTGTTGGAACTCACACAGTGAAGCTTGTTAAATGTAAATTATATCTAATCTGTCGTCTAACACACTCTTATGCTTCACTTACTTTTAAATATGGAAGGATCAGTTTTGAAGAGACATCCTCACCATCTTCAACCAACTTGACAACTGGTACGAGAAACTAACATCTATGAGAACCTGTGGCTCCGTCCTGGTGGTGTTTTTTTCTTTATAAACTGGAAATTTATATTACATTCTCCTGTAATGTCAAAATTCATAAGATGATCACTATGTTTATGAATGTAAATCTTATCCCATGTGTCCAATTCTGTGCGTCCATGTGCTTCTTTAAGTAACTTTGTTTCTCTTTTTATGTCGTGATTATCTTTCCAAAAATGGTGTGCCACTACTGACCTATCAATATGTTTGTACTTAACATTCCTGAGATGTTCATTTAACCGTATTCCTATGTTCCTTTTAGTTTATCCAACATATATTCAACAAATGTATAAGATATATGTTGGAAAAATTAAAAGGAACATAGGAACATGGTTAAAGGAACATCTCAGGAATGTTAAGTACAAACAGATTGATAGGTCCGTAGTGGCACACAATTTTTGGAAAGATAATCACGACATAAAAAGAGAAATAAAGTTACTTAAAGAAGCACGTGGATGCACAGAATTGGACACATGGGAGAAGATTTACATTCATAAACATAGTGATCATCTTATGAATTTTGACATTACAGGAGAATGTAATACAAATTTCCAGTTTATAAAGAAAAAACCACCACCAGGACGGAGTCACAGATCCTCATAGATGTTAGTTCCTCATACCAGTTGGAAGATGGAGAGGATGTCTCTTTGAAACTGGTCCCACCATATTTAAAAGTAAGTGAAGCATAAGAGTATGTTAGAAGACAGATTAGATATAATTTACAAATAAGTTGTTGTTCAAAATATAGTAAAAATAGTGTGAAGTGTTTTATCTATTTCTGCTTCTCTAGTTCTTGTTATTTTAGTTGCATTGTTCCAAGAGTAGCTTTATTTTTCATTTTTATTATATACACTACTTCATTTCATGTATCACCAGTGTCCACCACTGTGATGTCTCAGAGATAAAAACGAGCATTAAACACTTAAAAATAACTTAGAATAAAATACAGGGATGGATAGACAAATAATATTTTATAGTTTAGAGGTTGAATTCTTTGGGAATGTATAGAAGGATAAAGAGAAAATGAAGTAGAAAAAAATATTAATTGTAGCAGCAATCATAAATGAATTGGTTTAGCATGGTAGGAAATTGGAGTTTTTTAATATAGAGGAATTACAGGTGAGGGGAACACTGTTTCATGTGTGAAATGATAGGAAATGTGCATCATGGCATTGTTAAATGTGGAGAAATAAAAAAATGAGATAGGAAATTTGGCAAAAGGGGAAATTATAGCTAGGAAAATATTTATTAGAGATATTACAGAGTATATAAAAAAAGTTAGGAAAGTTTGCATGGAGAATAAAAGAAAAATGGATAAGAAAATTAAAAATGCAGAATGAGGGAGAAAAAATTAGGAAATTGTTCCTAAGGACTGAAAGAATCAATATAGCAGAAGGATTCTAGATTTGATAACAAAGAAATTATGTTCACTTGATACTAGGTTAATTAATGTACAACTCTTTTAAAGCTTATGTAATCTGAATATATTAAAAAAGGAATTTTCAGAATTCAAGTGAAGCATATTAAAATGTATAGAAGTTCTGCTAACAATATTGAAAAAATTTCACGTATTTACTCTGCTAATAAAGATGCCAGTTTGATATATAGTAAAGATCATTTCCTGCTAACTAAAGAGCTGTAAAATATTTTGAAAATAATAACTAATGCATCTCTTTTATAATATCAGTCAGCAGTAGAAACATTTCATTTACTTACTTAAAATATATTCTACATTTCAAACAAGTGAAGTATAATGTGTTACTACTGCCTGAGGAGAAGATTACTAATGGCAGGTGGTTGTAGATGCACATGTGTGTACATGTGCTCATTAGAGTTAAGAAATGAGAGTCTAGCTAGAAGTATATAGAGCCAGAATTGGCCTATTTGGATTCTGGATTCACCTTGGGTGGTGGAAGTGCACGAGCAAAGGGCCATGATGTCATGGTATATGTTAGTAATAATTTTGGTACTTAAAATTGGTGGGGAGGAACTTAACCCTGAGATGGAAATGGAACAAATAATGGGAATGTTGAAGTACATTTCCAAAGATATGGCAAATTTAAAAATAATGAAAAGGAGAATCAATGCAAAAATAATATGGAAATTCAAGGGAATAAAGAAATTATGGGGAAAATTCGAAGGTGAAGTAAACAGAGAATCAGAAGAATATAATAGAAGAATATCATACTTGGAGAAAGGGGAAGAAAACAGAAGAAAAATGAACTTAATAATATTTGTAGTCAAAGCAACGAGAGACAAACGAGTATGGGAACTAATTGAAGAGATCTTCCAAAAAAAAATTAGCGCTACAGCTTGGTGGTTGGGAAATAATTCATGTTTTTAGAGTAGGCAGAAAAGGTCTGAACCCAAAGTTTGTTACTGTGAAAATAAAATAGGCAATCTTAGCAAATGCCAAAAAGTTAAAAGGGACAAGGATATTTATTGAGCAAATTACGGGAAGAGAGAAAGAGAAATAATATCTGTTAAGAGAAATGAAAAATGCAAGGGCTAGGGGGGAGGAAGTGTATGTTCGAGGTTTGGAATTGTGGATTAACGACAGGAAATAGGATTGCGTCAGTTAAATTCAAGACGAGAATTTAGAGAATATTCGCAACAAACGACTTTGGGGAAGAAGTAGAGTGGATAGCGGAGATGACCAGATGAGGAGGAATTGTGAAAGGTAGGTGTCACCAGCAAAACAGTTGGTGTTGGAGAAAACAGTTGTTGGAAGACCATACAGGGAGGAGGGATCAGGAGAAGCAAAGAGGGGAGGCGAGTGGATTACCTTGCTACAGGCAGAACAAATTTTCTGGAGCTCGTCCCAGCCCCTAACGACAGCGGATAGAGCCGAACTCCTCTGTCCCGAACGGGAGAAAGATAACAAAATTGTGAGGATGCACACTGAGAGAGCTAGAATTACCCTTACAGTAGGAAAATTTCTGGAGCTCCAGTGCCGGGCGACAACGAATAGAGCCGAACTCGTCAGTCCCGAATGGGAGTCCGATCTGTTGATGCACATTTTTCTCTGCTTGGCCACTTATAATAGTTTAAATGTTGCATGTATTATTTTTTTGTTAAACGTAACATAACCTATGCATTGTTCCTCGTAATTTTCTGGCTGCAATATGTTGTACTCTGTTACAAAATTGGGGTTTTCAGTTTTTACCATGCGTTGTGCAAATAGGATTCGCAATTAAACAGGATTTCGTTTGCTAAAATCAAGGCGCCGGTTGGAGAATATTCCCTACACAACCGACCTTGGTAAAGTAGATTGAAGGAGGGGTAGCGGAAGTGACAGATGAGGAGGAGAGGTGAAACGTTGGCGTCACCGGCAAAACAGGTGATGACCCTGACGGCCTATACTCGCCTCCTTTCTGAAAATATAAATTGATGGGGGATTGTGTGCTACTAAGTAGGTGGTTAAATCATTATAATGGTGACAGTGATTTACCCTCCTTTGATTCCAGCAGAAAAAAATGTAAATTTAGAGCGAATTGTGTACATATTACTGTGTTAGCGAATAAATTTTTGTAAAGTGGCAAATCTACCTTAACTCGGGGGGGGGGGGGTCCAGGACGCAAACCCAGTAACTTCACAACTGTAGCATGACGCTCTAAACATCTGAGCTATTATGCCGTTTCATATAAGCGCTGCATTATCTAGCTATATGTGTGGGTCTCAACACTTGACTTTCTCCGCTACCGCTCGGGAGAGGCTTTGCATTGGGGCTGCAGAAATTGTCTTGTAATGATAAGTAGTACTAGTCATAGTAGTGAGGATGCATATTTTTCTCTGTTTGCATGGAATGTAAATGAGGAAGTGCTAGTAGGGAGAATAAGGAAGTATAGGTGTTGTGTAAAATGTAAGTAATAAAGAGGTGCATCAAAATAGTTTGTATGCCTGGAATCTGATAGGGAATTTGAATACAATAAAAATCTAAGAAAGTATGTCTCTATTGTGCAACCGGAAAAGTTGAATGTTATCGCGCTTCTTGTCCGTACGTCTATCACTGTGAAATGTGCAACAAGAATTTCCATTATGCAACCAACTTCAAAGGCCATCAACGAGATTGCCATGGAGACAGTTCAGCTAGAGAGAAAACGTGCAGCTTGTGTAGTTACGAAGCAACATTGGAGTTTCTTTTATATGATAATTTAGAATCAGTACATGAAATAAAAGTAAAACCAGAAGGACTACAGTTCTCATCCTTTGACTATTTTAAAAACTGGAAGCAAGAAACTGAGGAAACAACAGGAATCGATGCTTGTAAAAAATACTGGTTCTCCCACTTCTTCTAACAACACTGTAAGGCATTGTCATCGTTTAGGAAATTCTGTTTCTAAAGGTGAAGGTACAGAGTATTCATTTGTAATTTATCTGACACTGAATCTCTAATTTTGTCCAATATGGCTTGAAAAGGAATTTTGTTTGAAATATCAGCTGCTATACTGCTCCTCTCTTTTTCTGACAGTTCCAAAAGACTTAAGTTTAATTCGAATTTTTTAAAGTTTATGACCAATATGAGTTGAGATAAATGCATTTTCCATCTTCAGCTTGCCTGATTTATATCTTTGCAAGACATACGCCGCCTATTTTATTGCTTCCTTGTAAGTTAATGTGTCTGATACCTTTGCATTTAGAAACACAATTGCTTGAGCGATGATACGCATAGTAATGCCTTAAAATACTGTTAGAAGAGGTGTGAGAACCATTATTTTTTTTACAAACACCGATCCCGTTGTTTCCTAATTTCCTGCTTCCAGAGTTTGAAATCGCTAAAGGATGAGAACTGTAGTTCTTCCGATTTTACTTTTATTTCAAGTAAACAAAAGTCCTTTCAAGCCACACTGGACAAAATTGGAGATTCGGCGTCAGATGCTAAATTACAGCGACTTACCCTTACAGTTTATAGCGGGTTTACCAAGCCCTGGGTCCAGGGGTCAAAACACAGAGGTCTGTGCTACCCAGTGGTCTTTTGCATTAGGACGGCACCTAGAGTCTAAACCGACCCGCCTTTCGGCTGCAGACGATAACATTGACCAGGCGCGCTAAGCTCCCTTAGCTCCTAGATTTTCAGTGGTGAATAGGTCATACTAGCTTTATCATGTGATGAGGGTTCGGCTAGAAAGAAAATAATGACGTGATGCTTATGTAGTCTTGAAGCAACATCGACTTACCCTTATAGCAAGATCATTGTTAAAGCTTCAGTGCCGAGCGGCAGCGGAGAGAGCAGAACTTCTCTATTTGCGTGGATTGTGAATAAGGAAGTGCTAGAGATAGCGGAATAGTGGGAATGGAAATCCAAAACCAAAGAAACGTCTCAAAAGAGGAAGAGTTTTCCAAGGAGAAGACTTTGCTTATAAAAAAAAAAAAAAAAAAAAAAACTACACCAGCTATAGATAACAGTGAAAACCTCACTCTTATAATACTGCAGCCAGAAAGTTACGGAGGAAAACGCATAGGTTACATTACGTTTAACACAAAAGAATACAATAAACATCTAGGAAAGCATGTCTCTATAGTACACCCCGAAAACTTATGTTATCGCGCCTTTTGTAAAAAGAGAGTAATTGTGTACCTCTCACTGTGAAATAATTTAAATTATGCATTCAACACTATCAGTGAGATTGCCATGGTGAGGTTTGAGCCAGAAGGAAAACAATAAGGTACTGATTATGTAGTCATGAGGCAACATGGGAGTTTCCCCGCTGCCGTTCGAGACTGAGGAGTTCGGCTCTCTCCGCTGGCGCTCAGGACTGCTGCTCCAGCAGCTCTAACAACGATCTTTCTGTAAGAGTAAGTGTTAAAGACTGTTAGCGTGACCGTTAGCGTGACTACACAAAGTGTGGGAATAAGTTCGGCTCTTTCCGCTGTCGCTCGGGACTGGCTAGCCGCTCTGGCGTTGCAGCAGCAAAGTAGCAATAGGAGCACTAGTGCTTTCAGTCCTGCTTGCAATGTCAAGTCATGCAACATCGCAGTTTTCCCGCTGCCGTTCGGGACTGAGGAGTTCGGCTCTGTCTGCTGTCGCTCGGGACAGGAGCTCCAAAATTTATCCTGTGTATAATGTTAAGTCAACATATTTTATTTCGAGAGAAAGGGGCCTGTATAGGGATGGAAAACGGGGAATATATTCGAGAATGTGGGTTTACTTGAAAAAAATGATGAAAGGGGAAATGTTTCAATTTCTAAATATAGCGGATGTGATAAGTGTGGCATAGACATGGCCGGTAAAAGATATTATTATTGAAGTGAGCGAAATTGATTTTAAAGGGAAGTGGTGTAAAAAGAAAAGACAAAGGTCGACAGTCAGGGGATTTAGGTTTGTTTGCGAGAAAAAGCTTGAAAGTTAAAGTGAAAATGTGTAGAGAGCTATGTTGAAATTCAGTACTGTGGTGTATACTGAGTGGTTTATGGGAAGTGAAAGTGACATCAGTGTATAATTCCCCAAGTTCCTCGCAGTTTTATGAACCAAGCTCATTTAATAAGTTAGGACAAGATATTGAAGGATTATTAGACAACCATATCTATAAGGGCTTTATAATAATGGGCGACTTTAATGCAAGAGCAGGAGGAAGTCAAATAAAGTTAATATATTCTATATGTTAACTAATAGTTAAATTGTTAGACAGAGAGAAGAATGAGTAAAGACAAAATTTTGTATAGAGAAGGTAAGAAACTTTTAGAGTTTTGCAAAGAATTCAATCTGGTAACGTGTAAGGGGTAAAGGGGGAAAATGATATGGGAGATTTACATTTGTGAACAAAAAACGGCCAGAGTGTTATAGACTATATGTTATATTCGGAGGATTTAGATTCTCCTCTTGTCAATTTTGCAGTGTTATGTGGTTTGTTCAAGTAGTCATTTCCCAATAAGGGCTAAATTTCAAAGCAAATTAAAGGGGGAACAAAAGATTTTGAACAAGAAGGAATTAAATCTCAAAAATATAGTTGGAGGGAGGAGGAATCAGAAACATTTCTAGAGGAATAAAGATCGCAGACAGGAGCTTTAAGGGTAATAATGGTAGAGGAACTGCTTAGGGAAATGAGAATTAAGGAAGCCGTGTCAAGATTAGAGGAGATATTGAAACAGGCAGGAGCAGAAATGAGTTGTAAAGAATATTCAACCATTAAGAAAGAAATTTTATATAGAAAGGTAAAGAGAAGAGTTCTAAGGGAGTTGAGAAAATGGGGGCAAACGAGTGATCAGGAAGAAAGGGCTAATGGTAATTATTGCGAATAGTTCATCCAGCACTTAGGTTCTTGTTGCACTTACCTATTTTGTTTATGATTACTAGTTGCTTACGATTTCTGCCGCTAAATGACAAAATACGTGATGCTGGAGTTAAAGGAGATATACCACCACTATAACGATTTACCCGTAGTCACACTTTATATTTACGGAATGGCCACTCACACAGACTCCACGCTGCCACTACTGCAGCTCTAACAACCTCACCGCCATTTGCAGCCAGTACAATCTTGCACTTCGATTCCGATACTGCTCCATGTGTGGAGGGAAGAATCATTGCACGGGGTAGGCAACCAGTCCGCTTGCCCCGTTAAATGTAGGCCGGCCTACGCCACCAGGAGGCACTCACCTCAACAGTACACTCACCTTACCATCACATGCCACAGCGCTTTGAGATCTTCATGCCTGTGTTTTGAACTGATCAAGTTACTGTGCCAGCTAATTACCCAGGTCGATTCATTAAAGCAAGCTACCACCACTCGACTGAACAAGTTGGAAGAAACCTTTACAGACAGCCAAGCTGTCACAGGGTATTAAAAACGCCGAAGGACAAGCTGCAAGACTTGTCAAGATTTACTGAGACAAGACATCAAGTTCTACACGCCACCAAAGTAAGTCAATTAGCTGATCATTAAGAGCGGATCACTCACGCACGAGACATCGGCAGTCGTTTGCAACACTCTACAAGAGATTAGCCGAAACTGGCCGCAGCCATGGAGAGAGTTTTAGCTCGCTGGCGAGTAGAGCACCTATACCGCACACTAGTAGATTGCCAAGGCTACTACCACTGAGTTGCAGCACATTTGCCATTCGGCCTTTAACCCTCCATCTCGTTCATCGAGTACAACTTACCCCCAAACTGCAGGTTCTTGCCAGGGCTTCGGTCATGTTGTGTGCCCTGCCTATGGCATTTTTTAGTATCACCATATTGGGTCCCTGGATGCGTTTTTCGGCACCAGGCATATTTTTCAAAACAAAATAATCCCAATGCCCACTCCAAGTGTAATGTAATATAATTACTGCAAAATAACTTTAAAAAATGGGCGGGGAAGTCGGGCTTCAGCAGCGAAGAAAGAAGCATCTCAGAAGAGCTGAGCCTGCCCGAGGCGTGTCGAGAGGAGCCGAGCGACCGGCTGTCCATCGGTCCAATACGGCCTGCGAAGCGGGCAATAGAGGAGCTTCGTACCCTCCCCAGCACGGTAGCAGCCCAAGCAGTTTAGCAGAGTAGAGAAGCATGACCGTCTTTGACTGGAACTTTGGGCGCCTTTCTGGGTTGGTCTACTGCTCCTCCTTTTTAGTGCTCTCAAGCTTTTCTTTCTCTAATACTGACCTTTCTTCCTCGTCACTATCTTAGATTAAGTTCTTCCCTGCTAGGTTAGTAAGTAAATTAGACACTGCTGCAAACAGGATTATTCTGCTATGCAGTAGTTTATTAGGATATTCACATTCTTCATCCCTACCCTTCTAGAATTAGTTCTTAGCAATTAACAATGGCCAAAACTGGATGTGCTCCTGCTGACCTTAGGACGTTGCAGACTAAGTATGCCCAATGGAATGAGTGCGAAGAACCCTGGAAGCCACACTGCAGGATCTGGACTTGAGCGATGACAGTGACTGCCGCCACCTTCTCGTCGAGAACCAGCCTGCGTCCCTAGCCCATTGACTCAGACCACGCCTTCTGCTACGGAAGGCCAGTTGGCCGGCATTTTGGTGATGTGGAAGGACCAGGTGAATCATTCCTCACTCAAATTAGACAAGATCTTTCCAAAGTATTCATTTCTGATTACTACCGCATAGTTTGGTGTCCTTAATAAATGAATTTGATAGAGGTTACAAACCCAAGTCTTATGAACCAGCATATAGACATCGTTTCTATGGAGTTCAATTCATCACAGTAGACAATTACAACAACATTTGACAAATTCTGCAGGGCAAAAAGGTACCGTTTTACATCGCCGGGCATCCTAAGCAGCGGACCTATAGGGTCGTTATAAAGGTTCTTTATGGTGGGATGGCCGAGAAGGAGGTCAAGTTTGAACTCGTATAATTAAAGTTTGAAGTAACCAATGTTTCCAAGCTAGTCCCTAGAAAGTTCGGGGCAAGTCGGTTCTGGTGGTGTAGTGGTAACATACTTTCCTTATAAATCCAAGGTCGTGGGTTCGAACCTGGCCAAGATCGATGACTTTTTTCGGGCTTAAAAATCCTAAGTATGGCTTCCTTCGGAAGGGAATTAAAGCCGTGAGTCCCGTGTCGTACATTTACGGCACGAAAAAGAACATCAAGCCTGAAGGAAGAAGCCTCTGAGCAAAATTTGTCGGCCGTTTCACGCCCGGAATTGAATGGGACGCTGATGACCTGAGATGTTAAAGAGCGTCCTCGAATCAAAAAAAAGTTCGGTGTACACATGCCCATATTCCATATTTTTGGAAGATCTAAAGAACCAGACCTGCTCCACGACCATAAAGTGCATAACGGACCTTTGTTACTGTAGGGTGCCTATTGAGGATTATGTCAACCCCAGAGGCCCCGTGCAGTGTAGTAGGCGTTTCCGATTTCGGCATCTAACCCGAAATTGTGAGACCCCATGGGTGTGTTCCCGATGTGCCGGACACCATCATGTCAGCAACTGCTGTGCCACAGATCGCAAGTGTGCTCTATATGGCCAAACGGACCATGCAGCACTTTGGAGGAGCTGCCCAATATATCTGAAGTTTGTCAATCCCGCTGCTCTTTCCTCAGCATGCAGAAAACTCTGGGCATGGGGCACCTATGCCGCAAGAACCTACACCAATACACGACGCACACCACACCAACTACAGTCAACACAGCCACCGTCAGCTACACCTCCAACAGCAGCAAGAAACAACACCACATAACCACACGACTCAGCACAACACCCAAATTTTTACAAACCACAGCAGACATCCACTGATACACCGCCACAAACAGCACCAACGTCACATACCCACCTGCACACAGACCAACATAAAACCTGCCACAACCACCCAATACTAAACAGAACAGCTATAGGCAATAACACTAACCTAAGGGACCCCCAACCACATTCCACAAGCCCGAAATGGCAGCCTAAATGTGAACTATTCCTCCCCCGCTGAAAGGTTATTGCATTTTTTGGGCAAAACAATAGACAAGCGGGATATTTTACAGTGCTTTCACAATTTCATGTGCAAATTTTATACTTATTGCCTAATAAAGAAGCCCAACCAACGCTATTTTAGCTCTTCATAGGGGTATTCGCTCAATTAGCAACTTCTCTAGGAAATGACGCCCTCTAGATGTAATCTCCCAACTATAACGAACACCACTCTTGATATGACCAACAATGGACAACCTACAATCAAATATAATCCTCCACTGGAACTGCAGAGGACTAAGATCCCGCCTAAGCGAACTCAAACTTCACCTAACCAATAAATCAATAGGTATAATATTGCTTAACGAAATTATCTTCATACCGCAAGCTCGTGTTTCCATTCAGGGTTATCGCATCTACCTTACAGATAAACAAAATTACAAAGGCCAAGGGAATACTGCAACATTAATCCATCAGCGCATAAAACAAAGGGAGAAGAAAATACTGTTACTAACACGTATGGAAGCAAATGCAATCACAGTCCACACTTCAGGCGAACCACTAACTAAGCGCGTGCAATTCACACTCATACAAGACTTAGAAACCATCCTAAATCTAGGCAAGCTGGTGATTTCAATGCAAAACATGATGGATGGGTGTGCACAACTAGCAACTCAGCAGGCAATGGAGGACGACTACACAATAGCATCTACTGACTAACCAACCTACATACATGTTAATCCGAAACACACTTTAGATATCGCAATTCATAAAAGTACACTCTTCCGGCACACCCACAGGATAGTTGATGCCCTTCTTCTAACCACAAAGCTGTTGTAATGATGGAAATTGAGGACACGCCGGTCTACTAACCGCCCCCACTGAGGAGAAATTTCTTTAAAGCTAATTGGGAACACTTTCACGACAGCCTTAGTGCAACACTCAATGATCCAGCTCCCCTCCAGTTCCCCGAGGTTGTGGACGGAGCAGTAACCACTGTACAAACAGCATACAAGCAGCATTACAATCTCTGTCCTACTCAAGCAACCGTATAGATGTGAGTACTACTACACTCCTGATGTACTAACACTAATACATGAACGCGATCACGAACGAAGGAAATGGCAGAGACAAAGAATTATACGGTACAAAATTAATATGACCACGCTTGACAGCGAAAATAAAACCTGCGTTAAACAACATTCCAAATCAATGGACCAAACGCTATCCGATATAGAATCTGCTACTAGCTAATGTTAGATTAACAATCGGGTATCCTCCTGACTATTTCTTTATAGCATAAACACATTCATGTACATAGTACTACTAACAACATGAAATTAATTCATGTATTAACAACACTATACATATTACCACTAAGCCTTAAAAAACACATAATTAACTGTGCACACTAGAATTAAATGTAACTTAGTATAAGCACATTCATTATGTGTATAGTGTACATATTAGCACCGAGTATTAAAATTCATATACTCAAATATACTATATACATTAAAACTAATATTCGCATCCACAATTGACCCAGAAATAGCATAAAATAAATCATGCAATGCATATATGTCCTGATCAATACTTATAAGTTATTCAGCACAATATAGATAACTGGTCCATAGATGACGAACGGCACAACACCAACGCCCTAATCTAAGAACAATACCCTTTCCCACTGGAAACTGCAGATTATCGGTCCAGCACACCTACCCAGGTCACAGTCTCTCCAGCTGGGGGACAAAAACTGGCAAGTAAGCTTGATTAGTTACACCTAAGTATACACCAGAGCACGATACCTCACACCACTGTCCTTGCACGAGCATGACGTCTACCACTAACACCTAGGTTCTGCTGGGCATTGCCAATGCCAGGACCTAGTGCGCATCTGTCACGCTCTTGTGTTAGTCGGTCCTAGTGGTGTAGTGGTTACCATACTTGCCTCCTAAACGGAAGATCGCGGGTTCGAACCCGGCCAGGAGCGATGAATTTTTTCGGGTGTAGAAATCCTAAGTATGGCTTCCTTCGGAAGGGAAGTAAAGCCGTGGGTCCCTTGTCGTACATTTATTGCACGAAAAAGAACCTGAAGCCTGAAAGAGAGGCCTCTGAGCAAAATTTGTCGGCCGTTTCACGCCCTGAGTTGAATGGGACGCTGATGACCTGAGATGTTAAAGAGCGTCCATAAATAAATCAATAAAAAAAAAAAAAAAAAACGCTCTTGTGAGTGGGCGTCTTTTAGCGTGCACACACTAACCTCAGGTTGCTTCGGCGGTACCTGACACCACTTCATCTACTTTTCTACCCGCCTCATAGAGTAAACGTAGTGCATGACGGGAGACGATGTAGATCTACTTCGGATGATCGTCACCAGAATGGGCGGAAGAGGGGACATACATAAAAAATAAACAAAAAAAAATATGGGTGGTAAGTCCCTCCTGTGGAAGGAGGGTAAGTGCTGCAGTAACATATTTATAACAATAAAATTGATGCTGTTTTTACCTTTCTGGCTGCAATATGTTGTTTCTTATAACAAAAATGAGTTTTTTTTTTCAGGTATGTTTCAACTTCATTTTATCACTTTTTACATTGTCTTATTGCGCCTGAATTGCAGTGGAAATATTACATCATGCAAAAGCGGTATATGTACGGGATGAACTATTAGGAACTGTTACCAGGATAATTTTATGATTGATGGTGGGGATATAAATGTCTAATGTAAGTAAAGAAGAAAGAATGGCAAGGAAAGAATGAGCCGGAAGTTATATGAAGCAGCAAGAGTTAAGATAGCAAAACAATTTGAGCTATAGTTATGGGAATGGTAAAGTAAGAGAAAATAATATAAGCACGGAAGATTGGATAAGATATTTCCAAAATATTTTAAGAGTAGAACAGCTCAATAGCTAGAAGTTATGAGTAATGGAAAATGCATATTTTATTGAGCAATTTGATAGTCAAATAGGAATAGATCAAGTACAAGAACAAATTAAAAGACTAAAAAGAAATAAAGCACGTGGAGTCGATGGAATATCAGGGGAGTTTTGGAAAGCATGGAGCTTAGATGAAAAGAGATTGTGTTTATTATTTAGGATATTAAATTCCATTTTTATAGGAAGCAGTGTCCCAAGAAGTTTGAGAATAGCAATAGTGGTGCCAATATTTATGAATGAGGCAGGCTTGAACATCTCCTCTAATTACACAGGAATTAGCTTATTATCTGTACTAGGTAAGTTATACATAGGGATCTTAGTGAAATGTGGACAGAAGAAAAGAATAAGCTATCAAAATTTCAGCCAGGATTTACAAAGAATAAGGGAACAATTGATAATATCTTTGTTATAGTGCATTGGTACAGAAGTATTTAGCAACAGAGAGGAGAAGAATATATATGTTATTTGTGGATTTTGAAAAAGCTTTTGATGCAATAAACTGGGAAGCATTATGGGTAAAATTGAGTAACAAGAGAATGAATAATAGGTTCATAAAAATATTACAAAGGATATACACTGATAATGTGTTTTGGATAAAAATATCAAGTAGCAAAATTATTCCAAACACTATAGGGTTGAGGCAAGGTTGTAAATTAAGTCCCATATTATTCAATTTGTTCATTGATGATATCCTAGAGGAAGTTAATGCAGTAAACATGACGTCCCAATAATTAACAATATGGAGTGATATGAATGGAGTGATCAAAAGAAGATGATAAAGGAAGCTAAAGGAAGCTTTCTCTAAAAGCTATAAAGGCATGTTTAGATAAAATGCAAGTTAATTGATTAAAGAGAGTAAATGGAAGAGAGGTGGAGGCCAAAATGATCTATGGAGTAGAGATTTGGGGTTTGGAGGAAGGGTAGGCTAATGTGAATATGATACACAGAAACTTCTGCAAACAAATATTGGACTTATCAAGAGCCTAGCCAATTCTCTCCTTAACCACCTAATTCTGACAGTTGCTCAAGTAGAATTAGGAAGAATAGGTAGTAAAGGGAAAATTATGGAGAGAATATAAAAATACTGGTTTAGAATTATAAATTCAGATGAATATAGTGTTTTATATCATTTTTGATAGGTCAGTAAAGGCTTAATCAAGATGTTACTTGGCTTAACAAGATAAAGGAAAGTCTAGAAAAATTGATTTTGGGGACATGTGGAGAGCTAGGGGAGCATTAGTAAGGGGGTTTCTGGAAAGAAATTAGGTTAAAAATTGAAGACTTGAAGGCAAGAAATATTTGCTAGTTTTAATTTCAAAACATTATTGAGTGTATTCACAGCAATTAAAGGAGTTTGGAACAGGGAAAATATTGAAGTATGTGATAAAGCAGCAAGAGAAGGCTTTGCATGAGTGAGAACAAGGCTTGTGAAATTGAAGGGTTTAAAAGTAAGGGAGAAGCTGGATAAATGTCCACTGTGTAGCCAGAAAGACAATAATTGGTATATATTAAATGTAACATTTAATTTTGTGTTGGAACCAATACAGTGAAGTGACTATTGTCGACTCGCAACCGAGGTTGCAGGCAAAAGCCTGCAAAACTAGTTTTGCATAATTCAACAGTAAGTGGAGCATAAAATTATCAAATCGACTCACTAGATAATTAAGAACATTGGTATATCATTAGAATGTGAGGAAACTAAGTTCCTTAGGGAGAAGCTGGGAATACAAGATGGTCCAATCTACGGAAAGAAATTTCATGGAAAAGGGTGTTAAATGTTAAATCAAGAAAAGTCATGGTCGAAATTGGCTTTTATTTAGATAAAGTGAGAGCAAAATGGTTGAAAAAATTAGTAAGCAGGGCAACAAAGAAAATGTACAGTGTAAGGGGTTAGATTAAAGTAGTAGGAAAGTCCCTATAACTCAGTAACCACAGTGTTTGGGTGTATCAGGTTCCAGGAAATACACCAAAGTAGGGTAGTGGAGTACAGTGAGTTATAATTTGCTAAATTATTTAATAATATTCAAGATAATTGTAGAATAGTATATAATTAAAGTTGTATACAAACAAATGTGACTGAAATGTGATTGATTTAAAAATTGATATGAGTGTGTTAAATATTCTATTCTGCTACTATCAACTGCTATTATCACATGATATAATGCTTCACTAGCTACAACACTTATTTCATCATTAGCCCATATCTTCTCAGAATGCATCTAACATACAAGGTAAACTCAGTAATAAAATTAAAGTGTTTGTTAAAGGAATGTTCCTGTTCTTTTAAATTCAATGGAATTCTGAATATGGTCCTCCTTCCCTGGATTGTCAGAAATGCACAAACTCAGGAGTTGTAACCTCTTGCTTATCTCTTGTTTATTCATATCAAAGATATGAAAAGTTTCATGAATTACAAAAACCATAATCTAATGAATATATAGTATGTAAATATTTTCCTGATACTCTTTTGTGCCCAAAATTCCCTTGTTGCATAAAATTATTATAAGTAAATTTAATGTGATTAATATTTAATTTATTTTGGTTAACTGGTTGCAAAAGGAAGCATATCTTTATAACTAAAATATAGTTTGGACTTCTTTTCAAAAACTCAAAGTGTAATTTTTACAGTCTCACCTCACCTTGATGAGAATATTCTCTGGTTTGATATCACGATGAAAAAATCTATGAAGATGCAAATGACTCAAACCCTTTAGTATTTGGTAAAGATAATTTTTTGCTTGTGTTTCTGGTAGTTTCCTGAAATAATATGTAACATTAATATGTATAGATGTTGAAATCAAAAACAAACCAAAAAAATTATGTGATGCATACTTTATTGGCTTTCTTACTCATCTAACTTTCTAAAGCTCATTTTCATCTGTAATCAAAAGAAATAATGTTATGTATCAATCTTCTGTGCCTATATAATTTATTTTTAGCTAGTTAATTATTGCAATCTGACAATGCTTACTTTTTCCTTGTACTGAGAAAGTCATATATGCTCATGTCCATCAGCTCAAAAATAATTGTCACGCGGCCATGAACTGGATCACTGGAAAATTGTATACACAATTCTAAATGGAATTAATGAAGATGGATAATCTTCTATATATACTAAAATACATTGGGTTAATATATTTTATTTGATATGCAAAGGAACATTGCATAATGGCAACCACCTAATTCTGACAGTGGCTAATTTCTATGTGTTTCTATTACAAATTCTTATACAAATAACATATTATAATTACATCAAATCTAAATTTACTCCTCACTACATATAGGTGTCTCTGCTCATCAGCAGTCTGCTACAGGAATATCCAGGAGATATGTATTTTATCCTCATCTTATTATTACAAAAAAATTATAGCTAAACCATTCTCAAATACAATCCACTAACAATCAATGATTAAATCTATTCACATAACCTATTACATGACATATGTAAAGAAAAAAAAATAACAAAATTTAAAGTTTACAACTGCCTGCAGGGTTTATAACTAAATTCAATTTATTCCATCTTTTCCACTAATCATTTCCATTTCAAACTTGCTTTCTTATAAAACTCACCATCTCCTTAGTTGAATCTTATCATTAAAAAAGTTCTTAATAATTAGCTCAATAATTTTCAATCATTTCTCTGTAATTAAACCCTTCCTTCACTTCTCAGTATCCTTATATTTCAAAAGAATATGTACAGCACCCTCCTTCTCAGCACATATTGGGCATATACTATGAGGAACATTATTCCTCCAACCTTGCTACCTCCAAATCCCCAGTCTTAACCAAGTCCTCCTTCTTTTTCCTGACTGTGCACCTCCGAATAAATTATTTTTCCAGTTAACCATTTTAAAATCTTTTTCCATCTGCCCCAATGTAATACTTTAGCTTAAATAAAAAACTTATGTACTGGATAAATCTTGCAATTAGTTTTCAATTTTTACATTCATACATAAATGCAATGTATGACAGCATACATCATCTTTTGCATGAAAAATGACAATGTAAGTAGAATATTATGTAATGTAGTAAAGAGTTCAGTAGCATAATTATCTAAACTACAACAATATAGAGTGAGGGGAAATATGTTTAATTTATATCATAATAAAAATTTTAAAAAGCACAAATGAATATTAACTTTTTTTTAAGAGTATGTACAGCACTCAAAGAGCTAAAAGTTGTACAGCTAAGCTGAATGCAAAATATGATTCAATATTAGAGTCACTGAATTTTGAATTTATTATAGTTATTTAACTTGGAGTAAATCGTTCATCTAACAATAATCAGTGCCATTAGTCCATTAAATCAGAACAAAAATTATGGAAAATTTCCAAAAATTATTGTAATCTAGCATTTAAATTAGTGATTTTAATTGAATACCCTGATTTCAATTTAAATGTGTTAATAAAATAGGAACTTTTTTTGGCCCATAAGTGAGAACAAATTGCTTGCTTAAGAATTAAAAATAGAAAGGAACTAAAACAATCATGTGAGACTGGTTATGTTTTAACTCTGCACAGTTTGTTATGTAATAAGTTCAATGCATCCAAATTATGGGAAATGTTAATTTACAAAAAATTATTCAATGTGTTAGTTTTACTGAATAATGAAACCTAGCTAAATATTTTGGGTTAGTTTTAAAAGCATAATAAAATTTAAAAGTTAAGAAAATAACTTAGAAAAGAGCTAAGAGCTCAGGCATGGACTTTGCAAAAATATTTTAAGCAGTTATGAATTTATTTATTTTTGGGCAATTGAATAACATTAGTGATATTTTATGTTTACAATGCTCTATAATATCAACTCAAAGCTTTGATGCTGTATAGGCTGGCAGACAGTATGACTACCTATACATTACATTATATGATGAAGGTGTTGGCAGAAATGAGGGTGATGATGCATTAATAGGTAGGTGAAATTAATAACAAAATCTTGAACAACTGGAGAAGGCCTGCAAGAAACTGAATTGTCAGCTAAAAATTCTATTTATGGCTACTGGAATAAAAACCAGGTCTTTTTTGGTTGTTGTAATAACCATATATTTATATATTAAAAATCATTTAAAAATTCACAACAACAATAATAGCAACAGCAAAAACAACAACAACAACAACAACAACAACAACAACAACAATAATAATAATAATAATAATAATAATAATAATAATAGCTTAAGTCAAATTTACATAGCTATTAGTTAGGTTCATTTACAATCAAAAAGATATACAATATTATTTTTCAATATTTTTAATGATTTTCCAAACATGCTCAACAATTTACAAAGCTTATGAGATAAATTTACAGTCAAATTAAGAAGAAAAGTATGAATATTCTGTGTATATTCCTTAGGAAAATTTATTATTTTGCAAATGAAAATAATTCATGAATAGCACCATAATCTTTTTGAGATATTTAATTTTGGTGTATATATATATATATATATATATATATATATATATATATAAACTATTTTTTTTTTAATTCCTGGGGTCTAAAAACTTGGTTTTATGGTATATAATGGAAAAATGAAGTTTTAATTCAATTTGTTGATTTACAATGGTAGTTACAGGAAAATGGACAAATTTTCATGTCAACAATTTTTTTTGTACATGATAGCACCATTTAATTTTGGAATGCCAGAATAACCTGGGCTCTAAAATTTTTAAAAAAATAATTTGATATAAATATAATGTTTTAGCTCAATCCATTGGTTTTCAATGACTGCAAGTGGCAGAAAAGTGTACTATCAGGTTGTACTCTGTTTCTGTGGAATACCAACAAATACCAACAAATCATAAAGATAGGAGAAACTAATGGATACAACAAAGACACAGTAATAAAAATCATTTGTACTCTGTTTCTGTGGAATACCAACAAATCATAAAGATAGGAGAAACTAATGGATACAACAAAGACACAGTAATAAAAATCATCAATAAAACCAAAAAACAAAAGACAATAAGAGATGTTTCCACTCTTAAAAGTGCCAAAGAAAGGTACAAATTCAAAAGTTTCACATACCACCCAATTTATCACAATAAGTTCAAAAAGATATTCAAAGAACAAGGAATTATGTTAGCCCCAAAGAACAATTTTAATATAAAGAACTTATTAGGTTGCAGAGTAAAGGACTACATGCCAACAGAACAAAAATCAGGTATTTATGAAATAGAATGTGCAGACTGCGACAAAAAATACATTGGAAAAACGAAGAGGAATTTGAGAATCCGGAAAAAAGAACACTTCAGAAATATTCGCTTAAAACAAATTGATAAATCAGCAATAGCAGCGCACTTTTGGAATAAAAATCATGAAATTAAATCAGAGATAAAACTACTTAAACAACTTCATAATGCAATAGAACTTTCCACTTGGTAAAAAATTTTCATTACAAAAAATAAGGATAATTTGATGAATTTCGATATCCCTCCATTGGATGAACTCAGCAAATTCCTAATAGAACCAACAGATGCCGCCACAAGAACATCAAGAGACCCAACCACCACGTTTAACAACAGTTTGTCAACAGGCTGAAGATGGGAGGGATCGCTCCCGAAACATATGTTCCAAATTTATGTAAGTGAATGGAGTTATTGTGAAAAAAACTGTATACATTGTTTATATATATATACCACTCCATTGTCAACAGCTTCGTAAGTACACTTATTTGAGATATATTTTTATTATTTTATTTCAATGCCATATAGTGAGTTTCTTTGAAAAAAAAAAATTAAATTGTGGTGGTTAAAGTGATTTTTAAATTTTGGTTTAATCCCCAGTCATTTTTCAGGTAACCCCCACAGTTTTCAAAAATTTATTTTATTATTTGATTTAAATTTTATATACCGAGTTTTGTTGAGAAAAAACAGTTATTGGTGCTGCTATAGCGATTTTTAAATTCTGGGTTTCAGGTAATCCCCCACTCCTAATGGACAGATTTTCCTGATTCTCAGAAACTATTTTTCTTATTCTATTCAAATAGCATTCGAGTTTCGTTGCAAAAAAAGATATATTAATGCCACTAGCAATTTTAAATTTTGGAAATCAGTCAAAACTCCCCCTCCCCTCATAATGCCCCGATTTCCCTGATTTACAGAAACGATTTTTCTTATTCCATTTTAATGGCGTATACAGAGTTTCTCTGCAACGAATCACATATTAATGCCCTAGAGCAATTTTAAATTTTGTGTTTCAGGTAAGCCCCCTCCTAATAGCCCTATTTCACTGAATCTCAAAAATTATTTTATATACTTTATTTCAATTGTATATGCCGAGTTTTCTTTAAAAACGTTTAAAATTGCAGCCGCTAGAGCAATTTTTAAATTTTGCTTTAGCCCCAAAAGTTTTTCAGGCATATACCCACTCCAAGTGGCCCAAATGCTATGGTTTTCATCAATTATTTTAATGATTTTTACTGAGTTTTGTTGAGATAAAGCTAAAATTGCGGTCGCTAGAGCAATATTTCAATTTTTTTTTTTTTTTTTTTTTTTTTTTTTTTTTTGGGTCAATTTTTGCTTTAGGTCAACCCTCAGTTTTGCTGGTTAACAAACTCGATGAATGATTTGTATATTGATGGCTATGTGACGAGTTTTATTGAAAAAAAAACAAAATTTGTGATCATTAGAGAGCGAAAGGAAAACACACACACATATATAATCTGAGACTTAAGTGTTTTATCCTTTTTCTGCTTATCTAGTTAGTGTTATGTTAGTTACATTATATATAAGCATATTTTTGAATTTTGAATCAATGCAGATGTGCATAGATGAGTAAAAAATATTTTCATTGGTACAATTGCAGTAGCTTACATTCCTTCAAAATATCCTAAAAAAATAATATAGCCAAAAAATAAGCAGATTTTTCACAGTGCTGACCGCAATAGCTTCATTCCTCCGGAATTTGCTGAAAATGTTTTTGGGTAAGTGTTTTAATCATATAATTCAATAATTCAAGTATGTAGTTCCTATAAAATTCATCATCATCATCGTCATCATCATTGTTATTTATTATTATTATTGTTATTATTATTATTATTATTATTATTATTATTATTATGTCATTATACATCTATAACTTTAGTGTTAATAGTGTTATAGTTAAAGAAGAACATTTTTGCATATGGAATTTAGAGTAGGGAAATTGGTGGCCTGAGATCCCATCTTGCAAGAGCGGAGCTGGTGCCTTCTGGAAATACTGAAGGTTCTAGATCCACAAATTTTAGAGGATTATATTTGTAAATTGTGAAAAAAAAATCTTCATGGTACAAATTTAGATGTATTTATTTTATGCATACATTTTCCTTTTTGTTATATTTCTTACACATATATACTAACTTTGAAATTATAGTTAAACTGGTAATTAGTATTAGGTGGAAATAAAAATCAATTTATTTCATAGTACTCAACTTTTTAATTTTAACATTATCATCTATACAAATATATTATTTAATCAATGGATTAAATAATTATTTTAATTTACATAGTTGGCAACAGTATTTACTGCTGGGAGCTGGAGAGATGGTTAGCAACATATGTGGGAAGGGGAGGCTTTATCTGCCAAGTAAAACACTACACATTGCATATGTATCATTTATTGAAATACTTAAGTTTTGGTCCATTCCCATTGCTTTAATGAAAGCAGAATATTGATAGCTGTGTTGTCAGCACATTCCTGTGACTAGCCGGACAGGCATCTCTCCAGTTCCCAGCAATATTTGCATCATGCTTGTACATCATTTTTATAACTGGTTAAAAGGGTGTAATACCAATAATAACTAATACTGCTTAGTTAATTTTGATACCTTTTTTAATTTAATGAATGTATACATCCAGAAAAAACTAAGATTGACTTCGTTGGGGCAGAGCCTTTCTGCAGCATTGCTAGAACTGCAGTATATCAATGAACCAAGAAAGAACATTAAATAAGATGGAAGAACTTTCTTGGTCAAAAACTTGTAAAATTGTTATTAAAACATCTAGTACCTGGCTAAGGACCTACTGAGTAGAGATAGAATGCAAAGCAGGAAAACTATTGGACATTGGCCATTATGGAAATACTTACAGATGATGGAAATTCCACATGCTTATATTAACATTCTGATGAGACTGAAAAATACTTCTTATTAGATAGTAATACTTTGGAAAGACAAAGAAAATTTCTATTAGGATACAGTCTTTTAGGAGCTGTAATCTCTAAGCTTGTGGAAATATTCTGGAGTTCACAAAAGCTCTAGATCTGGAACTATAAAATTAGGATTAAAGGAATTGAACAAAAGGCCCTCATCACTTAAGTGCCAAGATATATTATTACATACTCCAACAGTCAATATGCATGTTGGAATGGTCTAATGCATTAAATACATACTTACTCCCAAAACGAATCCCATTCTTGTCTATAAATAAAACAAAGAGAGAGAGAGAGCTGCTATTGAACCCTTAAGAATCGCTCGGAAAGTACATAGACTAGGGGACCTTCCTTCTTCACATACATGATTTTCAGTTGGTTTGTAGAATTTAAGAGGGGTTGAACATCTTTTAAAGATGAAGGGAGGTGAAGACCTTTGACAGCAGTGAGTGCAGAAAACATCATTGCTGTGAAGAAGACCTCCAAGTGACCTATGAGGACTTAGAGACATCCCTAACAGAGACTAGGAAGTGTCTCAACATAGCTAACATAGCAACAGTTACCTTTTAAGTGGAAAAATAGTTTGTCTCGCAGGAATTTTGTCAAAAGTACATGAAAAATGGCCAAGAACCAGAATATCTGCAAATCCTCAGGTTGTACCTCATATAATATGTGTGTTAAATGGCTGTATGCACCTGAATATTTATAAAAATGAATTTTTGGAATCACATTCTTCAGTTTTATCCTATCTGACTTGTTTTGTATAATCTTCTCAGATTTATTTTGGGGTCAAATGGAATGCAAATGGTAAATGTGTGCAGAAGTTTTTGTGTGTGTGGTTTTTTTTTTCAGTGAGAGAGAAAATAGAAGAGACAGATATATACAAGATACAATTTTAGAACTTACTAGAGTGATTCAATCAATTGCAGAATGTTGGGATGCTTTTTGAGTTTACGCATTACCACCACTTCTGGAATCCGAAGAGCTTCTTTGGCACTATTGAAAAAACATCAATAATCAATAATCTTAATCAATATAGGTTTGTACATCAGTTTCATTATTTTAATCAGGTTGAATTATAGGTAGGCATGGTTAATTCATATTCTGGTTTGCTTATTAAAACAATATTTAGCTTGACAATGCATAAGTAACAAAGCATGGAAAAGGATGTCCCATTAGAAGTTTTATCATTTCTATTAATTGCCATTGTCTGTTAAATACTTGAAATATGCTGTGCTTAAAATTAAATTAAAATATCATCTAGTGTATAAACTCTATTAAAATATTATTAAGTTGTAACATCTGTATTTATTTGTATAATTGTGTAAAATTATTATGTAAATGATTATTATTCATTTCTTTATAATCTGTATTTTAATTTCATTGTTTGGAAATTTGGCACATGTACTTACAGAGTTAAAATTTATGAATGCAAAGGAAACTACTTACCTATATTGATTGCTACATTTTATATTATTAATAGTATATAAAGTAATATTTGTTATGGAAAGGAAAAGATCATTTATGGCCAGTCCTTAAGCAAAACTCCTTCTATGTTTAATTCAAAATAACATTAAGGATATTAAATGTTAGAGTATTTTTTAACTTTGCAAATAAATAATTCTGTAATGTTTTGGAATATATAAACTAAATTAATATTAAGTGAAAGCTACTGATAAGCAAACTGTAAATAGTTCTCTATTATATATTATTTTACCCTAAGGGGTTGCTTTGTAATTCATTTATTTCACCAACTACCTTAAAATATTTTACTCCATGTTTATTCTTTGGTTATATAGAATAAGATTTCTGATTGCTCCTGTCTTTAATAAGAAGCAAGAAAATAAATTCGAAATGAAATTGGGGATGAATAGAGTTTGTCTACAGGCTGAAGATGGGAGGGATCATTCCCGAAACATATGTCCAGTTTTTATGTAAGTGAATGGAGTTAGTATGAGCAAAATTTTATTACATTGTTTATATATACACCACTCCATTGTCAACAGTTTTGTAAGTACATTTAATTGAAATAGGGATTGTTTAAAAACACATCCATTTTCACATAATTTCTCTCATGAATCATCGTGTGTGGTTATATGTGCTAAACAGTTAACTACCTTGCAAGACCATATCTGAATAAGAAAAACTGTGCATATTTGTATGCGAATAATCCTCCACCATGTGATAAAATAAATTTTTAAAACTATTCCCGATACCAGACCATATTTTTGGAAACTGCTATTTCATTTTTAAATTATAATATTTTAACAAGTATTTTAATATTCTAAAGTAATGCAGTTAATTAAAATATGTTATAATGAAATAACCATCCCTTGGTTACATAAATAAATATTGGTTATATACCATTAAGAAATCTTCAAAAAGTAGATAATGTACAATTTAAATTTGTGTTTCAAAAATGCATAATTTCAGATATTTTTATTTGCAAAGATGCAATTTTTCTTATAATGACAAATATTTAACATTTATTATAAAAAAAATGTACCAGAAACAGGAGTTTTGCACTTTGCAGTAATTTTAACCTCTTAATGCTTCACATATTAAATTCAATTACTTTAAAGAATACAAGATCAATTTTTAAATGCCTTGTCCAATTTGAGATGGAATAACCATTTACAATTTGTAACATTCATACAAAATTTCTAATGTTAAAAAAAATATACTCTTCAGTATGTCTTAATACTATATTTTTAATTTTATGGATCTTTTGAATAAAATATTTCTCTGTATAAAATCATACAAATGCTTAATTTAGTTTTTAATTGAGCTGACATACAATATGCTATAGATTAGCTATTTCTTCTGACTAAATATTATCCAGGTAAACAGAAAAGCAGATGTCTTCGGTAAAAAAGTAGGTTCACACATTTGTATAGGATGTACAGGCAGTAACTAGGTGTACAACAATGCTCTAGTTGCTGAGAGTACTGCTTTCTCTTCTTGAGTGAAGTTTTGCATTAAATTTCAGAGCAATAAGTTTGTTATGTGTAATATTTAGTTTCATTTCTATGTTTGTATCTGTTACTTGAATGATGGTTCATAGATTTAATACAGGATAAAAACTTTTCAGTACAGCTCCAACTTCATTGTTGAAATGTTTGATGAGAGGGTAACTAGTAAAGGACTGTGGTCTGCTCAACCCCAGACCTAATGCCCTGTGATTTTTATTTTTGAGACAGTTTAAAAGACATGGCCTATAAGTCTAATCTGTGAACATTGGATGAACTACAACATAGCATACAAGAACAAATGCCCAACATTTTATAGTTGAGATGCAACATGAGAATCAAAATGTATTTCAGTGTTACAATGCCTGTCTTGGAGCAAATATGGAACATTTTTAGTCATCTTTATGTAAGGTAATTATGTCTTCTATACTTTGACCATCACATAGCAGAATGTGGTGTGTATGCCTCTTCCAATCTACTTCTGTAAGTGTGAAAAGATAAAATGTATACACTCTGTAAGTCAGTAAAATAAAAATAAAGTTTTCTTAATTATGTTCAATATTTGAATTAATTTTTCTGTCTCTCTCCCTTTCTATCAGTACTATGGACTATCTTACAATGCATGAACCACACTACCACATAGTATAAGTTTCTTTCTGCATGCACACAGACAAACACACAATATGCATGTATGCACATGAATACATAGGTTCACAAAATCTTGGGAGGTTTTCCAATCTCAGACAGTATAACTACAATTTCATGTCTGTTTAAAGCTAATCCTAAACATATTCT